>JAMXBC010000008.1:79080401-80432458 GCA_024138005.1 Lumnitzera racemosa | reverse complement strand
GAAGGCATGCCCTAAGATGAAATTAATAAAGTGTAATAAGTGTGGTAGAAAGGGCCATTTCTCCAGGTATTATCCACAGTTTGTACAAGGAGCTAAGCGAACAGAAGGTATTGATAACACTACTGCACCTGCTCATATCTTTGCCCTGGAGGATATGGAAATTGAGGAGAATAAGGATTTCTCAGATTTTATGGAAGAGTACTACTATGATGATGTTGATGAGCTCATGGGAGTGGAAGAGGAAAATGATGAAGGACTTGTAACTGGTACGTACTCAGACTATTTATTGTAATAATAATTCTAAGTGTGAATTAAATTGAAATATTTGCATTTTAAGATTTATGAATGTTAGTGTAGTTGGTAACCATAGTAATAGTACATTCCAGGACATGTGCTGATAAATGGACAATCTACTTTTATGCTATTTGATATTGGTGCATCTCATTCCTTTGCAAGTCAGAAATTTGTAAATGAACAAGAGATTAGTGTGGTTACTGTTAATGTAACTTATAAAGTTAGAACTCCAACTGGGGAGAAAGTAACAACAAGAGAAGTAGTAGCTGATGGTAGGATAAAAATTCAAGAGAAGGAGTATCCTATAAGTCTTGTGATATTACCTCTACAAGGTTATGATGTCATAGTGGGAATAGATTGGTTATCTAAGAATAAAGCCATTGTAGAGTGTAGAAATAAAATTATCAATCTTAATGAGGGAGAAACTATATTTCAAGGAAAGGCTGGTGGAAGTAGGTTGAATTTATCAGTGATGGAGATATGTGATGAACAAATGGAGACAAAGGTAAAGGAGGATGATTGGAAATTTTGTTGGGTGTTTGCTGTGGATGCAAAGAAGGAAATACCTAGGGTAACAGACATACGGGTAGTGAATGAGTTTCCAGATGTATTTCCGAAGGATTTACCAGGTTTAGCCCCATCCCGAGAGTTAAACTTTACTGTAGAGTTAATTCCTGGAACTGAACCTATTTCTAAAGCTCCATATCGGATGTCACCTATGGAACTTCAGGAACTAAAGAAGCAATTTCATGAGCTATTGGATAAGAAGTTTATTGGACCGAGTGTTTCACCATGGGGAGCACTGGTATTGTTTGTGAAAAAGAAGGATGGTACTATGAGATTGTGTATAGACTATCGGGAGTTAAATAAGGTTACCATTAAGAATAGGTATCCGTTACCTCGCATTGATGACTTGTTTGACCAACTCCAAGGTGCAACTGTGTTTTCTAGAATAGATTTAAAATCAGGATATCATCAATTGAGAGTTAAGCCGAAAGATGTACATAAGACTGCATTTAGAACTCGATATAGTCATTATGAATTTTTGGTGATGCCATTTGGCTTGACAAATGCTCCGGCTGTATTCATGGACCTGATGAATCGCATATATCAACCATATTTGGATAAGTTTGTTATGGTGTTTATTGATGATATTTTGATTTATTCAAAAAGCAAGGAGGAGCATGCAGAGCATTTATGATTGGCATTACAGAAGTTGAGAGAGAATCAATTATATGCCAAGTTAAGTAAATGTGATTTTTGGTTGGATAGAATTTCTTTTCTAGGTCATATTATATCTGGTGAAGGAATCTCTGTAGACCCGGATAAAGTGAAAGCAGTAATAGATTGGAAGCAACCAACCTCAGTGACTGAGATAAGGAGTTTTCTGGGTATGGCTGGATACTATCAACGATTCATAAAGGATTTTTCCAAAATTTCCAAACCGTTGACTCGATTGACCCAGAAGGATGTAAAGTTCGAATGGAGTGAAGACTGTGAAATGAGTTTTCAGGAGTTGAAGAAACGACTGGTTACAGCACCAGTATTAACATTACCTGATCCGGATAAGCCTTATAATGTGTACAACGATGCTTCACGGAATGGATTAGGTTGTGTATTGATGCAGGATATAAAAGTTGTTGCATATGCATCAAGACAATTGAGGCCACATGAGAGGAATTACCCAACTCATGATTTGGAGTTAGCCGCTGTAGTGTTTGCCTTGAAGATTTGGAGACATTATCTTTATGGACAACGGTGCGAGATGTATACTGACCATAAGAGTTTGAAGTATTTCTTTACTCAGAAGGAGTTGAATTTGAGGCAAAGAAGGTGGTTGGAATTGATTAAAGATTATGATCTGAATATAAATTACCATCTTGGAAAGGCCAATTTGGTGGCGGATGCATTAAGTCGAAAGAATTATGAACAGGTTGCTTTACTATTAACACCTCAACATGAATTAGTGCATGAATTTGAGAGGATGCAAATTGGGTTTGATTGGTGTGAACTTAATAGCCAGTTAATGAACTGGGAACTGCAACCTACTCTATTAGAGAGAATAAAGCAAAAGCAAGAGGAAGATAAGGGTCTGATGGAGGTAAAAGAGAAATTAAGTAACAGACAGGACCCTGACTTTAAGGTGGATGATAGAGGTCTAATAAGGTTTAGAGGAAGAATATGTGTACCACAAGATGTAGACATAAAGAAGCAAATTTTGGATGAAGCACACATTATAGGTTATACTGTGCACCCGGGAGGAAATAAAATGTACCAAAATCTAAAACTTATGTATTGGTGGAATGGGATGAAGAGAGAAGTGGCATAATATGTATCTGAATGCATGACATGCTAACAAGTCAAAGCAGAACACCAAAGACCAGGTGGACTATTACAACCTTTAGAAATACCGCAATGGAAATGGGATCATATTACCATGGATTTTGTAGTAGCATTACCAAGGACTCAAGTTGGATACGATTCCATTTGGGTAGTTGTGGATAGATTAACGAAGAGTGCACATTTCTTACCTTATCGAACTGGTGATTTAATGGAAAAGATGGCTAGACTGTATGTCCGAGAAATAATAAGATTACATGGTTCCCGAGAGTATTGTTTCTGACCGAGATAGTCGGTTTGTATCCAAATTCTGGGAGAGCTTACATAGAGCTTTGGGTACAAAGTTGCAGTTTGGTACAGCTTATCACCCATAAACAGACGGGCAGTCTGAGCGAACGATTCAAACTTTAGAAGATATGCTACGAGCTTGTGTGTTGGATTTTGGAGGTGATTGGGATAAATATTTACCGTTGATAGAATTTGCCTACAATAATAGTTATCATGCAACAATACAGATGGCGCCGTATGAAGATTATATGGGAGGAAATGCAGATCGCCACTGTATTGGGATCATGAAGAGTATGTCATGATTGGGCCAGACATGATCAATCAAACGAGTGAGAAGATTAAGATTGTTTGACAACTGATGAAGGAAGCTCAGGAACGTTATAAAAGTTGGGCTGATTTGAAGAGAAGACCATTGGAATTTGAAATGGGTGATCATGTTTACATTAAAATAAACCCATTCAAAGGACTCCGACAGTTTGGTTCAAGGGGAAAACTGAGCCCACGATACATTGGTCCATTTGAAGTGTTGGAGAAAGTTGGCAATGTATCGTACCGAGTGGCTTTACCTCCAAGTCTATCAGGCTATCATAATGTATTCCATGTATCCATGTTGAGAAGATTCATTAAGAACCCGAATGCAATAGTGGAAATAGAGCCAGTGGAGTTAACGAGAAATTTTCAACTAGTGAGACAACCCATAAAGATATTGGATAGCCGAGTTCAGAAGTTAAGGAATAGAGATATGGAGTACGTGAAGATTCAATGGAATGAAGGTCCAGACTTGGAGATGACTTGAGAACCAAAAGCCGCAATGATGGAGCAGTATCCATGGCTTTTCTAATTTCCAAGTTAGTAAAAGTATACAAATTATTGTATTTAGTCATTTAAGTGTAAATTAGATGTACAAAAGTTTTGAGGACAAAACTTTCTTGAAGGGGGGTAGAATTGTAAACCCTAAAGTCAAGCCAAGTAACCGTAGGTTTGAGCTTAAAACTCAAGGTTTAGGACGATCGGCTAAGGGATCCGATCAAACCCAAATTATAAACTATTTAGCAAAATACCAGTAAAAATGACCCTGTAAACTTAAATTTAAGAAAATAAGCAGTAAAATAGGAGACTACAAAATTTTTAAATTTTAAGCATAACAACTGCTAATTATCGAAAAGGCAAAAAGTGTAATATAATAACTAATAAATTATTAGAGATAGATTATATGTATACTAAAAATTTTAGAATGACCAAAATAATATTTAGGAATGTTCGTGTACCCCACATGCATTTACGTGTAGATAAAAATACGCGTGATTAGTGAAATTGGTCGAAAACCAAGCAAATAATTAAAGAATAATACAAAATAATTAAAGAAAAATCAGAAGAATATAAGCTGCAATAAGATCAGGTCGTGACAGAAAAAGAAAAAAATAACCAATAAGAATTGGACAAACAAAAAGCCAAAAATCAAGGAAATGGGGCAAAATCCCATCAAATTAATGCACATTAATTACTACAATTGTCTATAAATAAGGAAAAAAATTTCTAGAAGTCATTTGGCCAGTTTGAGATCTGAGAAAAATCGAAACATTGAAAAAATCGAGAGAAAATCCAGAAAATAAAAAAAAAAACTGTGCAGATTAGGCAAGTAAACCAAAACCACCACCCACCACTACCTGGGACCAAACCACCACCACCCTGCAATAGAACCACCGCCTGGACGGGCCGACAACATTGGACTAGGTTTGGACGGCCCAAAAGCTTCGAACCGGTTAGTCATTTATTCACCCGATTTTTGTATAATTTTGTAAAATTATTTATTTTGCCCAGAAAATTATGAAACTTATTATTATGAAGTTTTATTGCATGTAGATTTAGGGAAAAATATTGATTTAGTTTAATTATGTCTGGAAATATAGGGATCCTAACAAATTGTTCAAAACCGAGCATGATTAAACCGGAAAATAAATAGGCTTAGGGATGTAGTTTGGAGTTTAAAATTTTTTTGTAGGATGCTCATATGATGTATAACAGTGCTATGAAGCCATTTTTTTAAAATTAATTTTCTAAATTTTTAAGTTAATTTTTAGCCCTAAAATGATGGTAAAATTGGGTGATTTAGGATTAATAGGTGATTAGGATGTTAATTACTAATTTGGATCTTAATTAGATGTTTAGAGAAGTTAATCTCTGTAGTGGAACTGTAATCCTAGCCTTTAGGTACTAAGTATGGTTAATTAGGGAAATTAGGTAAGTAATATAATAAATTAGTAATATGTGAAAATGTAAATTAATAAATCTAAAAAAATAAGGTTATTTAGATAATATTATAATAGAAATCAGAAAAATAATAAATCTGAAATGACATTTAATTTTAAGTAAATATCTCAAAATGTAAGATTTTTACACACCGGGAATAAATCCGATACCTCAATTAGGGTTAGCATGTACCGAATAGTTTAGAATACTAAAATTATGACCCAATAGGATATTTGAATACCCGAGCATAATGTGATTAATATCACATTTGGATTCGAGCTTAATTACGACTTAGGAATTAAAACTAGAATCTAGTTTAGGAGCCGAACCCCAAAATGGAATACAACGAATCATTAATAAGTTATAGGTATACATGAGGAAAATGAGTTATATTATGAATTAGAATAAGAATCCATAAAATATAAGTACTAAAAGAACCTATTTGTATTATAGGACACTCAGAAAAAAATCAGCTTGCAACTAGAGGATCGAGCGATCGAGCAAATTCAAGTAAGTTGAGTTATTGCTTATTGTAATAGAGTACTAGTTTTGTAGTACTCGAAGACTTAGGCTTGTATATGATTGTGCTTGTAAATAGTTTGCGCATGCGCTTGATGTATCTGAATTCGTGCTGGAATTTGTACTGTGAATGATTTTGTAACTGATTGAATTGGTATGAACTTGTTGAATACCCTAAACCGGAATTTAATCTTAGTCGACCCTAATAACCGAAAATGTCATGCATTGTAACCCGTTAGGGGATCATAGGACTCTCCAACCAAATACCGACCCCTTCGAAAGGGATAGCGTAGGATTGTAAAATGGTCCCTTCTTCATCCTTAGTCAAACTAAGTGATAGGAGAGGAGGTCGTGGCGGGGGGGAAGTCAATGGTTCGAAGGTAGTCGCGGGAGAAGCGAGGTCTCCATTGCATAAGCCTGGGTTTGGTTGTGAGCTGCTGCATAACATGGAACTCCTCAACCCGGATTGGAGCGGGTGAAATTTCTCTGATTTCACAACGTACCGGACTACGTTGTGCGATGACACTTGATTGTTGCATTGCATGAAAATAATTGTTTGATAACCCTATTTGTGCTTGTATGCATTCATGAGTCTCCAATTCAACTTACTGGGCTGTAGTTGCTCATAACCTTATAGATCCTTTTGTAGGTTCTGATTTGTGAACACTTCAAGTACTATGCCGCCCTACAATTACCCAGAGGTTAGTCTATTGGAAGCCAGGGGTGTGAGAATCAAGTTACTTAATATAATGTGTGACTAGAATGGCCATGTAATTAGTGAAATGTCGTGTTTGTGTGAAACTTCTTGGGAAGCTCTATGGACTTATTTATAATTATCTATGTTTTATAGAACTTTGTGATAATTATCATAATTATATCATAATTATTAATCGAACTGTTTACTTCAAAGCGAGGAGCCATCGACGCCTTGTGTAGATTATCTCTATGGTAGGCACTGTGAGGCCAGTTATTATTATAGAATGGTTTACACGGTATGACTGTTGCAACTTTGCGACTTCGAGGCGTAATAGAGACTAGCCCTCTACACTTGTTAAGTCTGCCTTGGCATACAGTTAGTTAGCCTCAATAGTCAGTAGTTCAATATGTTAAGAAAGAAGAGTTCAACGGGTGATTGCCTTAGCCTTAGCATTCAGAAGATTGGCTTTAGTAGTCCACAAGTTGTTAACTAGGTAGGGGTCAGGGCGGAGTAGGGTATATTCGAGCTAGGACTTTAAGGAGTTCGCCTACTGTTCTTTTTCATACTAGTGCTTATCCTTGGCAAGCTGATGAGAGAGAATCCTTTTGGCAAGAGATTGTAAGCCTTAGAGATGGGCATGAGTGAGAGTTCTAGAGGTCGACAGTCCATCAAACATAGAAAAATATTGTAACTACAAAAATTATAAGATCAGTAAGGATCAAGCAAAAAGAACTGATGTTACTAGCTTGACTTCTAGTGATCTTAAGCTCTACTGGGTTCATAAGCATATTTAATCCTCTTGCAATGACTATAGGAATAAGAAGCTAAGTTTAAAGGAACTTAGTTACTTGACAATAGATGCACTAGGCATATTATAGGAGATGCTTCTATGTTCTTAACTCTAGAATGGAGAGAAAAAGGTTACATGACTTTTGGTGACAATGGTAAAAGGAAAATACTTAATTTTGGTAATATTGGTAACAACCCTTATTGTATTGAGAATGTTGTACTTGTGAAAGGATTGAAATGTACCTTATTAAGAATTAGTTCATTGTGTGATAAAGGCTATAAAGTTGTCTTTGATAAAAATAAATGTATTGCATTTGATAGAAAATTATTTGAAGGCATTAGGAATGGTAACATTTATGTGATCAAACCATTTGATATATTTATTAACCATTGCTTCTTAACTCTGTCTGACAATACATATTTATGGCATAAAAAAGCTTAGGCATGTGAATTTTACTCAATTGCAAAAATTCTCAAAGAATAATATCATAAATGGACTACCAAAATTCATTGATAATGACATAATAAATTGTGTTTCATATACTAAAAATAAGTTAGTTTTAGCTTCATAAGTGTAAAAATGTAATCTCAACTAATAGACCTCTTGAGCTATTGCATTTAGACTTGTTTAGACCTACACGAACCTTAAGTCTAGGAAAAAACAAGCATGAACTCATAATTGTTGATGATTTTTCAAAATTCACATGTGTATTGTTTTTATGGCATAAGAAAGTAAAAAAGGTTGTTGCTTTATTAGCTTAAGATTAGATCATGGTAAAGAATTTGAGAATCATGAATTTGCTACATTATGTGATGAAAATGGTATTGATCATAACTTCTCGACTACCTACACTCCACAATAAAATGGAGTTGTAGAGAGAAAGAGCAAGACTTTACAAGAAATGTCTTAGATTTTGGTTAAAGTTATTTCAATAGCACATTATATAATTAACAGAGTTTACACTAAACCATTAACTAAAAAGAATGCATATGAGTTGCTCAAAGGAAAAAAACCTACCATTTGCTATTTTCATACTTTTGGTTATAAATGTTTTGTGAAAAGGTCGAATGCTGATCTTTAAGTTTGATGAAAGAGTCGATGAAGGTATTTTTCTGGGTTATTCATTGAATAGTAAAGCATACAAAATTTATAATAAAGCATGAAAAGTTATTGAAGACTCTATTAGTGTTAAGTTTATTGAAGATAATTGAAGATACTAACAATATTTCTAATAAGGATTATGTTGATTTTGAGAAGAAAAAGAGTTCTCATGACTTAGAAGTTAAATAAGAAGGTACTAGTGCTTAACCAGAAGCTATACAACCAAACTTAGAAGCTGCAATAGGAAACTTAGAAGGTACCATAAAGAACTTAGAAGGTAACATAGATCCTTTTGCAAGTCAAAATGCTGATCCAAATGCTTTGAGATCTTGGAGATTCGAGCGTTCACATCCATAAGAACTCATAATTAGAGATGTATAAAGTGGTGTTAGAACGAGATCCAACTACAAGGCTATTGAAAACCACTTTGCCATGATTTTTGAATTTGAACCTAATAATGTTAATGAGGCATTGTAGGGTAGCAATTGGATCAATGCTATGCAGGAGGAGTTGAGTCTATTTTAGAGAAATTGGGTTTCGAATAGACCAAAAGATAAATCTATCATTTGCACAAAATGAGTCTTTAAGAATAAATTAGATGAAATAGGTAAGGTAATAAGAAATAAGGTTAGGTTAGTAGCTAGAGCATACTCAAGAAGAGGATATAGATTATGATGAGACCTATGCTTTTGTGGCTGGGCTAGAAGAAATTCATTTATTCCTTACTTTTGCTTGTTTAAAGAATTTCAAGTTGTTTTAGATGGATGCTAGGAGTACTTTCCCAAATGGATATATAAAAGAGGGGGTATATGTTGAGCAACCTCTTGGATTTGCGGATCCATTCAAGGAAAACCATGTGTACGAACTCAAAAAGGCATTATATGGAATTAAGCAAGCACTACATGCTTGGTATGAAAGATTGAGAGAATATTTGACTAAGAATAACTTCGTGAGAGGTAAAGTAGATACTACTTTATTCTTGAAACATTATGGTAATGAGTTTCTTATTGTACAAATGTATGTGGATGATATAATATTTGATGCTACTAATGAAAAGTACTATAAGGAATTTTTTGAGTTAATGTGGTTGAATTTTAAATGTCTTTAATGGGAGTACTCAATTTCTCCCTTGGTCTTCAAATTAGGCAAAGATATGAAGGAATATTTATGCACCAAGAGAAGTATATAGATTAGATACTACATACCTAAGTCTACTTCTATTAGGTTAGATCTAGACTTGAAAGGTAAGAAGGTAAATGAGAAGCTATATAGGCTTTATAGAAGCTTAATAGAATCTCTTTCATATTTAACTGTATCTAGACTAGATATCTTATTTAGTGCTTATATCTGTGCTAGATTTCAAAAGAATCCAACTGAAACATATCTAGCTGCTATTAAGAGAATATTTAAATATCTTTCTTGCACTTCCAAATTGGGCATATGGTATCTTAAAAATTAAAACTCTAGTTCAATGGGATATTCTGATGCTGATTATGTAAGATGCAAGATCGATAAAACAAGCACTTCAAGTGCTTGCCAATTTTTGGGTGGTAATTTAATCTCTTGGTATCTATAAACAAAATTCAGTAACTCTTTCAACAGCTGAAGTTGAGTATGTATCAATTGAAAATTGTTGTGCACAGATACTTTGGATTAAAAAATAATTAAAGGATTATGGTCTAACATATAAAAATATTTCTATTAAGTATGATAATACAAGTGCTACAAACTTGACAAAATATCCAGTACTTTGTTTTAGATCTAAGCACGTTGAAAGTTGACATTATTTTACAAGGGTTCGTGTTACTAACCATGATGTGAGTATTGAGTTTGGTATATGTAATTATTTTTATTGAAATTTATAATATTTTTAAATTACTATTTTTATGTATATAATGTATAATTTTTCAAAAATAGCTTATTATATATTTTTTTAATAAATAAATAAAACTTAGCCTAATTGTCTTGTGTTATTAAAGCAAATAAGGAAGCTTTTTTCTAAAATAAATAAATCAATAAATCCCCATAAGTTAGTTTCTAAACCTTCCTTAACTCACATGTTCAAAAGCACTTTCCCTCTTACTCACAATTTTCGAATCCTCTAACCTACTACTGCACTTCTCTCTTTATCTCTTGTCTTCTTTAATATCCCCCACTCTTCCTTGTTACTAATCACCATTTTTTTTAAATCATGGAAACATATTAAGAGAATATCATTAAGGATCATGAGCAAAGGTGTCAAAATAGTTATTTCTTCATCCTCTACGAATCTTATTGTCATTAAAGAAGATCCTCAATTTGAAACCCTAAAACCCACAGTTGAGAAATCAACTGAAAATCTTCAGTTAAGGGGATGCTACTTTATCCAATCATGAAACAAAAATAATCTTTACTCAATCATGAGAACAAAGCTATCTTAACCATTAAGGTACAAAGTAAGACCATAGAGTTGAAGCAACCCTAAACGATGTAGTTTATTCAAAGACAAACATAGTGGCTATCACTTGAAAATGGCAACGAATGAGCACTTGTCTATCTTCAAAGTCAAAATTCCAACATCAAAGGTAGAATCAATCTTAACCAACTAATATCTGCTCATCGAGACTCACTATTAATAACCAAGATCAGATTGATCTCCTGTTCAAACAATAAAAGTAGCTTTCTCACAATAAATCAGCACTTGAGTACACTATTGTCCATTTTAACACATAATTATATGAAAATTGTCTTACTAAAAGGAAATGCCTAAATTTTCTCATCCTCCATCGATGTCTCTTACAATATATGATAGGAATCAACCCTAAGGACCCCTCTTTCACACTCAAGCTAAAGCTCTAATCAACATGTTCCATCGGATTCTCTTCCAACACTAGAAGAATCTAACTTGATCTGCTAAGCTGATTTGATCATGTACTTGAGTTGTGGTAACTTGATGTCATGCTAACACAAGGCCAAGATCAATTCAAGCTATCACATAGTTCACCCAAAGCCTTATCTATGATGCCTAAACTATTCTAGGTTCCTTAACCTATCTTACTAACTTATTTCGAGGACCTTAAACTATAAGCCTAGAACTGTTGAGGTGTTGATGTCGAGCAATTCAAAGTCATAGATGTTGCCAATCTCATCCCGATAGAGTGGAGGCTATTTTGCGGCATATCTTCAAAGCTCTTCCTAAGTGACAAATGTCCTAGTACTTAATTCATACAATGATGCCATGATATACTTCTCAACATGATTACGACTTTTCCCTTTTCATTTTGTCAAACAATGGATATATTAGTTTATTATTTTGCCCCTTTTAGTATATAAAATTGATGCAATGTTGCCCTAGCCATGTCGGTATAAATACCCTACTACCGTAATCATTGTGATCATCGTCTTCTCCAAATTAATGAACTACTCATTTATTTCTCTCATTTTGAAGTACTTCTCTTCTGTAAGAAAAACCCTTTGTCTCTTATCAATCCCTTAACTAAGAATTGTGGCGAGTTACCCATTGACTTGGATCATTGCGTCACAGCTAATGAGCTATTTGTTGTGTTATGTTTGAGTAGCTAATCATATCCATTCAAGTAACTTGTCGATTTCTTAACCCTATATCTTAAAGAAAAACCACATAAACCTATTACATTTTCTTTGATAGCTTGAAATGAGCAATCTATACTATGCTAAGACCTAGTTGTAAGCACATTTGCATCTTCGTGTTGTATCATCTTAGTATCAATTGGTTTTAAGTAAAGTAGTGCTATTGTTTAGTGAGTGTGAAACTTGAGTTGTGGTTATTGGTTTCAAGTATTAGTAGTTGTGAAGTTTCATGGGTTGTGCTCCATTTTTGTACCTTATGAACAAAGTAGAGAGTTGTAGTGTTGTAGGGATAGGGATAGTTGGAATTGGAGTATTGTGTGTACATTTTGTTTTACTGTCATGGTGATAATAGTAGCTGTTGGAATTGTTGATTGAACAAGAATTACATAGTGTTTTTAAGAGATAGTATAACATACCCCAATGTGAACATATTGGTTGGTGATAATGAAAGTGATATAGTAGGAAGAGGATGATGTGTAGAATAAACCCTAAGGTCGAAAGATGAGCGAGTGGACTAACTTACTGAGCTTCTAGAGAACATGGTGGTCATCATGTATGGAGAGGTCGAAGCTTAAGCTTGTTCAGTTGAAGAACGAGTTAGTTAAGTAGTCCACGAGGAACCCTAAGCTAAGTATAGAGTTGGCCAAGCTATAAATGAACTTTAGCATAAAAGGGAAGTTTACCCAGCTTGCCATATATGAGTTGGAGGAGGTGACTAATGAATTAATAGGAGGATGGAAATATTAGAAGATGAGGAAAGTGATGGTAAAACATTTCATGAGGCCAATGAAAGATTAAGATTAGCCCCTAACTTAAAAGATATGAGGTTTAACCTAATTAGGATATGTATCTTCCTTGACATGTTGAAGAGGTAGAGTAAAATGACCAACTCACCTACGAATCATTCTTGATGATGGACAAGTTGATGAGGAGAGGAAAAGGAGGAATATTATAAGGGAAAAGAACATGGTGCCCAAGCTACAAGAAGTAGAGACAATGTAAAAGTCCAGATTCTGAGTTTTTTTGGAAGTGAAACTGCTGACGAGTATTTAGATTGGGAGGAAAAGGTAGATAAGGTGTTTGAATGCTATTACTTAAGACAAAGTTTGACTTGCTACCCTATAATTTACTAGGTATGCTAGTTTGTAGTAGAAGAAGTTGCACACAATGTGAAGAAGAGATAGAAAATGAGAAGTTAGGACATGGGAGGAGATGAAGTTCTTAATTCTTATTTTCAAGGTACATTTGCCAAGTCACAAGAGTTCCAATAAGGGAATCGAATTGTTGATGAGTATGCATGAGAATTCCAAATGCTCATGATTCAATGTGATGTGGATGAGCCTAAAAACTAAATTGTCTCTAGGTTTGTCATTGGCATAAGGTATGAGCTTAGAGATATTGTTGAAGTACAGCCCTTTGATACTCTCGAAGGTGCTATTAAGGTCGCCTAAAGAGTTGAGAGGTAAGGGAAGAACCAACCTCATCGAGCTCAATTAGTCTAACCTATTCAATGGCTTGACCTATCTAGGGAAACATTAGAAGGTCCAGTGACTTTGCATTAAGCAAAAGGGAAGGATAAACATTACAATCGGTAGAAGTTGGGATAAAGTGATGAGGAAAGAGAAGAAGTTTGAGAAGGGAAGGAAAACTAGTGAGATTAAGTGCTTTAAATGCAAGGGATTTGGGTACATGGCCTCTTAGTGTCCAAATTGATAAACTATGGTGACCAAAGGAGAAATTTTGACTCATGAAGTATACAATACCCACAAAGAAGTTGAAGAAGTAGTAGAAGAACTGGAATAGCAAGTAAAGGTGGAAGTTATGGGAGACAACATTTATTAGAGGAAGGAGACATGTTGGGTTTGGTTGTTCATTGAGTGCATTAATATTTGATAGTGGGAGTTATACAAACATTTCCTCTATTAGCATACTTGAGCAGTTACAATTGCTAATCTCCCCACACTATAAGTTGTAGAAGTTGTATTGGTTGAACAAGAATGGTTCGTTACATGTCTCACACCAAGTATTATTACCAATCTCAGGTAGGAGTTATAAGGATGAGTTCTTGTGTAATGTATTACCAATGTATGCTTTACACATCTTATTAGGCTAACCTTAGCTTCTAATAGGACTGTCCTACATGATGGACCTAAGAACACCTATACATTCGAGAGAGATGGTTGGAAGATTAATCTCAATCTGATGACTCCTAGCCAGGTTAGCAATATGCAATCTATGTTGAGCTAATGAACTAAGAGGACCTTAGTGATGTGCATATTTGAATTAAGCAGAATCATAAGGTCAGATGAGTTGACCTTTCTATTGATTTAAAGGCTGTTGGAATTAAGGGACAAAGTAACCTACCTAAAGAGGTCAGGAGGCTAATAGAGGAGTTCATTGACTTATTTCTCGAAGAGTTACCAAGAGCCTTACCCCCTTTACGTAAGATAGAGCATATCGATTTACAGCTACAGGAGATTTTCTCCTTGTACAGCTTAAGAATTTCAAAGTTGTAGCTATGTATAGAATTATAATCTCAAATAGAGATCCATAAAAGTATCAAATTGATCAAATTATATCCTAAACAAGATATCGAGTTGAAAATGCAAGTGAATAAACTCATTGAAAGGGGTTATGTTAGAAAAAGTTTAAGCCCATGTACTGTACCTACATTGTTAGTGCTAAAGAAGGATGAAACTTAGAGATTGTGTATAGACAGTCGAGCCATCAACAAGATTACCATTAAGTACAAATACCTAAACCTTAGGAAGTTATATATGCTGAGCTCTTCAATCCGAGAATTGCTTATGAAGGAGACACATAATGGATGATTATTAGGTCATTTTAGAGAAAGGAGGACATGCAAATTGTTGAAATCTAAGTTCTATTGGCTTAAGATGTGAAGAGATATCAATCAAATTGTAGAAAGATGTGTGACTTGCAAAGAGGCGAAGGGTTAAGCCATACAAGGAAGGCTATACCTCTACCTGCTCTAACTAAACCCTAAGTTGAATTGAGTATGGATTTTATTCCCGACTTAACTAAAATGGTACATAGGAAGGATGCTATAATGGTGGTGGTTGATAGGTTCAACAAAAAGCCATATTTTGTGCCTTACAACAAAACTAATGATGCTTTGACTATTTCTTTTCTTTTCTTACAAGAGATTGTGATGTTGCATAAAGTACCCTAAAGTATTGTTTCTAATGGAGACTTGAAATTTCTAGGCTATTTTTGGAAGACGTTATGGCAATGACTAGGAACCAAGCTATTATTCAATACATCATGCCATCAAAAAACTGATAGATAGAGAGATGTCATCAAGAAAACCCTAGGCTCATTATTTTGAGCTATTGTTGGAAGGAATCTATTCAATTTGGATACTTCCTTACCCATATTGGAATTTTCCTAAAACCATTCAGTTCATAGTACCATAAGCAACACCTGATTTGAAGCCATCTATGGCTTTAATCTTGAGTTATCCCTTGCCTTTGATGTTGAAGTATGGCTAAAGCAATCTCGATGTTGAAGATTGAGCTAAAGTTTTGCAATAGATGTACCATAAAGGTACCAAATAATTGGCATGAGCTATTGAGAGATTGAAATATGGAAGTTAAGGATGAAGAAAGAAGAAGCTACTTTAACTTAGAGTTCTTGTATGGTTATACCCTAGTAATGAGAGATTTCCAAGTAAGAGGAAGATCAAGCTATCACCCTCAGTAGAGGGATCGTTTAAAGTGCATTAGAAGATCAATAACAACACATATAAGCTCGACTTGCCTAAAGGGTATAGAATCTCTGTTGTCTTCAATATTGCCGATCTAAGTTAGTACCTACCTAAGGAAGATGTACCGATAGAAAATTCCATGGATTTGATCTTAAATTTAAAACAAACCAGGTAGAATGGTAGGAATCATCTCTAAAGACCGTAGTCCTACTTGCTCTCAAGCTAAAGATCTAATCAACATAATCCATAAGATTCTATCCAATGCCTAAGTTTAAAAGAATCCAACCTGATTTGCTAAGTTGATTTAATCATATATCCAAGTTGTAGCAAGTTGAATGCTGTGTTGACACAAGGATACGATTAATCTAAACTATCCCATAGTCCATCAAAAGACTTATCTAAGACATGCGAAAACCGTTGTAGATTTCCTAGCCTATCCTACTGACCTGTTCCGAGGACCTTCCTCTACAAGCTTAGAATTGTCAAGGTATTAATGCTGAGCTATTTGAAGTTACAGATGTTGCTGACCTTATCTTGATAGAGGAGTAGCTATTATGTAGCATATCTTATAGCCTCTCCTTAAGCAACATGTACTACTTGTTTTGTACAACTCTAACACCAAGATATTCTTTCTAGCATGATTATGATCTTACCCCTTCCTTTTTATAACATAATGGATGTATTAGTTTTATTATTTTACCCCTTTTAGTAATACCATTGATGCTACGTTGCCCAAGCCATGTGAGTATAAATACCCTATGATTGTAATCACTGTAATCACCATCTTCTCCAAATTAATGAATTACTGATTTATTTCCCTCATGAAGTACCTCTCTATGAAAACCCCCCCTTAGCTCTTATCAATATCTTAAGCAAGGATTGTGGTGAGCAACCCATCAACTTGGACTAGTACATCACATACGGTAAGTTATTGTCTGTGTTGTGTTTGAGTGGTGTGTCACATTTGTTCAATCAACTTATAGATTGCTTAGCTCTCTACCTTAAAGAAAAACCACCCAAACCTATTACGTTTTCTTCAATAAGTTCAAAGGACCCATTGATACTCATATAAGCCCTAGTCAATGGCACATTTAAATCCCTGTAGTGTATCAATCCGTATTTATAGAAAGGTTGAAACAATCTTCTCATAGCTAGTCATTGTTGCTTAGTTGAAGCATTGTCCCTAGGCATGTAATTCACTTAAGCACTTGGGAAGTTGAAGCAATCTCACCACTAAATCCTATCTTCAGTAAAGGCACATAGCTAATCTACAAAGGAATCAAAGTGATTTCATTTAACTTGAGTTACAAATGATTTCCAAAAGGGACCACTGAAGTAGTTGAAATGGCTCCATTGAATTTATCTTGAGTTGGGTAGTTGTGATGCCATCATTTTAGGCATGCAATTGATCATAAAGGAGTTGAAGCAACCTTATGATGTACTTTACTTGACAATTTACTATCATACGTGCAAGTGTAAAAGAATTCACATGATGAGATGAGAAGCTATCCTTGAATGACTATATGAGTTGCTACATCATCATGTCATGATGCATCATCAACTAAGGGAGAAGAAGTTGATGCTTAATATGCAATTAAAGCACTTGAATGATGTTTGATACCCTTAAGCATTAGCCTTTCATTTGCAAAAGACCTAAACACATTTTGATCTCTATGAGTGATTCCTAATGGTTGATTCACCTAGAGAAGCATGCCTTAAGTAATGTTTGGAATTCCAAAGTCGAGACATTGCACTTCATGACTAAACTTTCGATGCTTAATATCCTGGAGTAGTAAACTTGGGTTTGTGGAATGATGATAGCTATTACTCCTTGGATTCTTGCAACCTTGATACCTTAAGGGAATACTCATTGGAAATTGGTCCTCCTCAACAATGTTTCCTTTCTTCATGTTTGACTCTTATAGATGATATGATTCCTTACTTATTGACGATGGAGCGATTGAACCAATGTGCACCCCCTAAGATGATACCTCTAATGGGAGGCAGAGATAACATCCAAGTTATTCTAATCTCCACTAAGTAGTTCGATGCTTGACAATTGGACAATGTTTGACTCGATAGAGAGCAAACTCCTTCGATATGCAATTTGAACTTGGCCGAAAGATGGTAAAGGTAGGAATCCAAGATAACACCTAAGATTAACCACAATCCTATATAAGTATCTTGACATTAGGAATTTGAGCTAGCACCTAAGCTGTGAGTCCATTGAATTCCACGAGCATCGTCCAGGAATCCCATTGGAAGGTACATGTCAGGGTCAGAGTTTCCGATCTCTACATATTTCTTGAATTCTTGATGGTAGCTGGTCATGAATGGCTTGAAACAAAGATTTTACGTGGCTAATATGGTTGCCACGTAAGCCACTAATCATATCACCTAATTTCGGGGCTAAGACAAGGCTATAATCAACGGAAACTGAAGTTTGCTAATGACACTATTGCCCTGTTATTGCGTCTGTCATGCCACTGCCAAGCACGCCTAACGAGAGGGAGAATGAACTAATAGCTTGCAACGAAATTCAGTCATGTGAGTAGCAAATTCAGCATACACAACGATACGTACATAGCTGAATTTATATGCTACATATTGATTCGCTTAAACTATATATATATAAATTAAATTGTGAATACTCTAACTGGTATAATAGATTGGAATCAAGTAATATAAAACAAGTAAGGTTGTTGATCACTTCAGAACTATAATATTACTAAATCTATGATAGTTTTTATCAATATTTTGGCAATAAAAAATAGATTAACTAATCAAATAACTATACTAAAACTATTGAAAAGAAAATAACTATAAAGTTTCTAAAACTAAGCAATCAATTTAAAATTGTGGGAAAAACAGAATTCATCCTAAATTATGTCAAATCAAATTATTATCATGTTATATAGATTATTAATTATATGATCATTCAAATGAAATTATTATATCTTAAAACTTAAGGATTTAAACCTCTAATTAATCAGTTAGCTCCCGTATCTCCTATTAACAGTGGACTCTAAATTACAATAAGATATCTCCCAATATTATGATTGATTAATGTCTTAAATCAATTATTTGTAATGTCTTAGTGAATAATCAATCGCCAAACTTTACATTAATCTTTAGATAATTTCTAATTAATTCAATTAACACTACTTCTACATTAATTAATCAAATTAACAACTCTTGTATCACTAGGGTTTCTAACAATTATAATAAATTAAAAAACTATAATTGAAATCATAGAAATTGTAATCATGAATCATTCCTATATCTATTAATCTTATGATATGAACACAATTATCATCTTAGTCATCTAGGGTTTTATCAATTCTCACAAATAAATTTAGCCAAACATGGAATTTGAAACAAAAACGCAACTACTAAATGAAATTGCAAGGAAATTCATAATTGATAGCATAAATAATTAAGAGAATTGCATAAATATAATTAAAATTAGTGTCACCAATTCTATAATTGGAAAAGATAAACTTCAATTGTAACTCTAAAACTTGGTCTGCACATTAAAAATAAAATCTTCTCAATGATCTAAGCAATTCTACAAAAGAATTCTTCAAGAACTATCTAATGACTATTATAGGACTCTTTAAGTCTTAGAAAAGTATGTGTCTCTAAAAAAATAGAAATCTTCTAAACGGTGAAACATAAGGCTATTTATAAGAAAAACTGGGGTTGGCTCTTATAAAGCTTCTTTTTAATGAAGGCCATCTGATAGGACGACGATGTAGACTCCAAGGCCAGCGACGTAAACTCCAAAGGCCGTCAATGTAAGTGTAGGCCGCTTGAAAAGCTAGTTGTGTTGAATTCCAAATTGCAACTTGTTGATTCAAATTTTGTTCATTTACATAAAACTCCTCTAAATTGTCTATATTTCCACTTTAAATCCTCCAATTCCTAAAATGTCTAAATGAAAACAATTAAGTACCATTTCTTAATGATTTATATAAAATCAATAATAATTCTATCTAATTTGCATATTAAAAACATTAAAAAAAAATGCTTTTATTGACTCCCTTACACTTGAACTTTTGCTTGTCCTAAAGTAAAATAAACAAAACTAAAGAAATCTATCATTGAAAACACAAAATTTTCAATAGCTAATCTAAGACATCTGATATTTCATACTTTCAAACTCACTAATTTATGATACCTACCGCTTGAACCAAATGGAAATATGTGATTAGAGTATTATAATTGAAATTAACCTACCATTCTAGAGAAAATAAATTTTAATCCAAGCATTTAACTTAGGATTTCTATTTCAAAAGTAGATAGTTAGTCCTAGAAGAAAAAACACCTATTTAAACTTTACAGTTGTTAGCAAACATATTATCCCTCTAATTATTCCGATAAACAAGTTAACAAATTAATGAAAGCATATTGTATCTGGTATATCCCTAGGTTTTCTTTCTTTTTTATTACAAGCCTTAATTCATTTCTTGAATTGCATTCAAAATTTTCATTTCCCATTCCCATTTTTTTTCTTTTTAGTTTAGATACTGAACTTTTACCTTTCTGCTCTTCTTGTTATAGTGAGTGTATTGAGTTGACACATCTCGAGCTCATTACTCAAGTGACCAGGTTTTAAAGGGACTCCTAACCATAGCTTTTTGAATAATTTGTATGGCATCAAATTAATAATAGCTCCTAGATCTACCAAAGCATTATCTATTAACAAATTACCAAGAACACATGGAAGAGTAAAACTCTGTAGATCTTGTAATTTTTTTGAAGCTTTCTTTGGAGTAGTACAAAGCATTCTTCATTAAGTATGATGGCTAAAAGTTCCTCTAACTTCCTCTTGTTTGACAAAAGATCTTTCAAGAACTTCATGTACTTAGGCATCTACAATAAAGCATTAACAAGAGGTAAGTTAATATCCAGTTGCTTAAAAAGATTGAGGAATTTATCGAATTGCTTACTTAAATCAATGCAATCTTGTCTCAATTCATGTGGATACAAGATGGGTAGCCTGTACTCCTTCACTTTTGGTGAGTCTACACTCTCTTTTGATCTTACTAGCTTTATACTTTCCTTATCCTTAACCTTCGCTTCTTTCTCAATTGCTTCTTTACTATTTCTCTTCTCAACTTGTAACTCTCTTTTACTTCTTAAGGTTACTACATTGACATGTTCCTTAGGGTTTGTCTTAATGTTCTCAAGCAAAGACCTTTGTAGTCTTTCATTCAACCATCTTGCAAGTTGTTCAATCTAATTATCTAAGTTATGGATAGAAGCTTATTGGTTCCTTAAAGAGGTCTTTGTTTGTTGCATGCATGCCTTATTAGTTTGAATATACTTCTTCAAGAGACTCTCTAACTTATTTTCTAAGGCTAATGGGAGAGCTACAGGCTACTGAAACCTTAGTGGAGGTAAGTTTGATATTGTTGAGGTGAGTTATTTACCTGCCATTACTATCCTTGACTTTGATTCTAACTCCCCCATGAAAGATTAGGGTAATCTCTCTTCCCTAGATTATAAGTATTGCTATGAGGATTTTATTGGGGTCTTGAGATTTTCCCTAGAAAATCAACTTGCTCCATCTATTCATTACCTACAAAATCCCTCTTTGTAGAAGTTGTTAGGGTTGAATTAAGGTTGTTGTGGGCCAACTAAGAGTGAGTTGATCTTCTTGCTCAACAGTTCCACTTGAGTGACTAAAGACTACATTGCATCTAGCTTAAATAGACTAGCAACTCTTTGCTTTCCCTTGGGATTTTCCTACTAGTAGTTGTTCATGGTCATCCCTTCAATCAAGTTTTGAACTTCTCATGTGTCTTTATATTAAGTATACCCCCAGTTGCTGCATCTATCATTTTCCTTATAGGAAGATTGTAACCGTTGTAGAAGGTTTGGATTTGCATCTATAAGGTGAGAACTTGATGTGGACACTGCCTCAACATGTCCTTAATGCACTCCTAAGTATCGAATAGGATCTCACCCTCCTATTAGGCAAATGATAAAATATCAGTTCTGAGCTTAGCATTTTTAGTGGGTAAGGTGTACTTTTCCACCAATTTGTTCCAAGTTGTAATTAAATTCCTTACTAAGGAATTCAACCACTACTTAGCTTGATTGCATAAAGAAAATGGAAATAGATGCAATCAAATGGCATTATTAGTTGCCCCATTAATTTTAAAGGTGTCACATTTCCATAAAGCTCGAAATATAAGCATTAGGGTCTTCATCTTGTAGGCAGTTAAATTAAACAATTGTTGCACCATCTATGTGATGTTTAGTTTGATCTCAAAGTTATTGATTGCAACAATTGGCTTATTTATGCTAGACGAGGTGCCAATCAAAGATGGCCGAGAGAAGTCTAACATGGTTCTATCCTCATCTTTGATGTCATTATGAAGTGTACTCATGTGGTCAAATTCTTGATCATCCACTTGCTCTTTCTCTTCTCCCTCATTCAATTTACTCTCATCCTTAATTTTAATAGGATACCCTTAATTGATTGCCTCCATAGTTTCCTTCACTATTAGTTGTCTCAATTTCCTCAAAGTTGTTCTCTCAATTTTGGGGTCAATTCGATCAAATGTCATGAATGACTTCTAGTCATATACTGTATAATAGAAAATGCAGAATTAATTCAAAATTACATCGAAGAAATAAAAGAAATACGAAAGAAAAGAAATCAAGAAAAATAAAGAGACGATGGTTAGATTAATAAAGCAAGTAGCGTTCTTAAGACCACAGGTCCCAACAACAGTGCCAAAAACTTGATATTAGGCATGCATACTTATTGTTTAATAGTATTGCTTAAAGAACAAATGCCGTTCCCGTAAGGACTATGAGTAGTAATACTAACTATCTCCTTATTATCTAGTCAATAAAAGTTTAATTAAAGAATCTAAAAATTTTTAATCTAAATTACTACTAAAATTAATTTAGAGACTAAACAAGACTTAATTCAAGAAATTAATAAGAAAGTAATTTAACTGAAAATTAATTCAATATTCAATATCATACCTAAATCTTGCTTCCCCTAGAATTACACATGTAACTTTACTAAAGATTATCTAACTCAATCCTTAATTTGCTTGACTGGAAGAATTCTCTCTTAAAGTTGATAATTTTATTAAGTCTATTGACCATAATCTTTATATCGCTTATTAGAATCTCTACTTAATAGCATAATCAAATATCACATTAAAGAACAATAAATTCTCTAAGTAATTTAATCAAGGTCCAAAAAAACTTTGCAGTTTATCTCTGAACTTGCAAGAACCTTCACCAACTATGCCTAAATCTAATTATACAAGAAATATCTTGATTCTCTTGCATAATACTAACTCCCTAGGAAATATTAATCTAAAACAATCAAGCACACATAATTAAACCAAGAAAATTAAAGATCTTCATTAGATCTAAGAAAAACAATGTCACATAATAAGTCAAGGTTCCAAAAAACCTAGATATAGTAGATCTACTCACTATCCATGGTAAAGCAATAATCTTAAACAAGATCTGAAGAAGAAGCAAAAAAATAAGTTAGGAAATCAATAAAAAGTTTTGAGTCTTAAATCTTGAAGAGTGTTACTCTCTTGATTGTTCTATCCCTTTAAGTATCTTTAAAAGTCATCTAATTAACGTTGACATAATCCCTAAGGAGCCTTTATATAAGAGATGCAAAATTTATCACATCGCTGGAAACACCACAATTGAGTGATACTATTATGTCACTTGTTTGTATCCCTTAAGATACGCTAAATCTTGATGGAACTTCCTAAATCTTCACCAAATTTAGTAATGACAGAACTTAGGATATGGTTGTATCTCCTATGTTGTATTGCTCATTGTAAAATGAACTTTTTTGCTCAAAATCTTCATTGAAATCGATAGAGTCATGTCATTTAGTAATGTCACTTCATAAATTTATAACTTCTTCATTTTAACTCTAATTTGAGTAGAACTTGTTTCTATATTTTGGTTTTTTTCTAAATATTATTTCAAAACCTAAAAAAAATAAGATTTTACTTAATTAAGTATTATTTTCTTAAAATAAACCCAAATTTCAAGGAAAAATCACTAAAATTCATTATATAAAATATAGGCAATTAAGAGCTTATCAATCATTGTTTCTTTTTTGATTATCTACAATGAGATAGATATATATACAGGATGAGAACAAATGTTGGATAAAGGAAACAAGCCTTAGCAAAATTTGCTTTTGTGTTGTATTTTAAAAGAGCTTTGAGGAAAGGATATACATACACACTAACATATACAAGATTGAAGTTATATTTTGTAATTTGCAAATTTCTATTTTATGATATTTGATGAATATCATAGTAGGCTAAGTTTGATTTTGGCAACCTTAAGCGTAATATTAAACTAAATTTGTCTTTTTAGGTTAAGGTAACAAGGCTTAGAGAGTGAAATTCACAAAACTCAAAATAATTAAGGGAGATTTTATATAGTATGCTTGAAGTAAGGTCCATTTGATTGGCTAAGTCGATTATAAACTTTCTCAATCTAGCTCACATACTAAAAAGGCTTTTCCTTACTTGAATCAATGAACGAAGCCCATTTGAGGTCTACTAAAGAAAGGGCTAATTGTAGCCATTGATCATCGTCGCAATTTAACAAATAAAACCACCAACTAACTTCTATAAGTATCCCACCCTTCCCCTATTAGGACATAAGAGAATTTAGCGTGAATGTCATTGTGGTGCGATTATCATCTTAAAATATCAAACACTTGATTATTTCAAAAACACGACCTTATTAATTGCAAATGTGTAGTTTGATGTGATTATCTCCTCCATCTATCACAAGACCAATGTGATTTCTCCCAGCTGATTTCCATGAAACTAAAGGGCTCTGCGGTACTATAATATCGATAATTCGAAACGATCACTAAAGCCTATGCTTGCGTAATCTCTACGACTTGATAGTATTATAATAATATCAACTTGACACTTTTTTATTTTTATTTTTTGGGCAAAAATTATGATTTCGTACTCATCAACAATTCAACCCAATTCTACGTTCCTTTGAAATATTTTACAGAAGCCACGGTGGCCCACATGATTCGTTGTACAGGAATATGAATAAACTTTTGAGATGTTGAACTTTTCTTTTTCCAATTATTTTAAATTAGGTATACCGGCCATGCTCTCTCATGATGCTGGACCATTTACCAACTCATCTTCCTTTTTTGTTTTTTTTTTTTTTCCACTTCCGACACATTTTCAGAGCAACTCATATTGCAAAAAAAAAAAAAAATGTCACCATAATACATTCTCCCTATGAAGGAAATATATTTTATAATGGAAGATGACCCTAAACCGGGGCTAATATGAACCAGGTTTTAGGAAAAAAAATTCAATTATATTAATATACTAAGTGTCTAAATGAGTCATATGTAAATACTGATAATAGTATATAATTTTACAAAACATTAGTTATGTTTTCAAAAGTTAAAATTTTATTAGTATCCACACTCCATTCATTCATCTATATAGTATATTAGTATTAATTTTTACTCATCTATATAGTATATTAGTATTAATTTTTATGTTCTTAACAATAAATAGGATCGTTCACAATTTACGGGGTCTAAGGCTAAGTAAGAACCGTTGTTCTATTTCTTTTTCTTTGTGAGTAGAGATAAAGGCAATAAAAGTGTATGTACTTTTAATTATCAATTTAGTGTATAAGCTTTTATTTTTTCCAACTTAATATTTCTTTGTTAAATTTTGTTTTAATTTAATATCTATGTTAACGATGAAATTAACAATCGTTATAATTCTTTACAGCGATAGAGGCACAACAAATGCCTATACTTTAAGATTTTGGGCAATTTATTGTCTCAATTTCTTTCTTCTATAATTTAGTGCCAATACTTTGTGAAAAATAATTCACCAGATGCTTGTGTTTGATATTAAATTATCAAAGAACGAAAGTTCAGGTCCTAAACTTCAATCGTAAAGTACAGGCATTTGTTATGCCTTTATCTAATTTTTTTAATTTCCGAATCCACACTTTAGTTTTAGTTGCTTCTATTGTATATACTTTAGTTTTGATCCATTTTAGTATGTTCACTTATTAATTAATTAAAAAATAAATTTTTAATATTTCTTAATTTATATATTATTTTGAAGATTAAAAAAACTTTTTATATCCAATAATTTCAACCATGGATGACTTTTATATGTAATGTCTAATTTTAGCAAATCTTATACCATTGAGTTCTGGTATTGACTTTTATATGAAAATGAGATTTACCATGTATTTCTAGTGCATGAATTAAGAAAAAATTTTATGTTTTGAGGCTAAGTGATAGGTGGTTTGCAAGTTATGACTACTTCAAATCTTACCTGGTTTAGTCAGTTAAAGGACGTATATTAGCTCTTATTTCTAAATAAAAATTCTTTTTACAAGCTTCCAAAAAGTATACAGTTTTACTAAAATGGGACATTATATGTAATAGTTATGCATGATGAAAATTACCAACACAAATATCCTTTTTAATTTTTTTTAAAAATTTATTAATTAAGAAAAATTATAAATTAATTTTTTACAAATTAATGTAATGAAAGACCGAAATACATCAAAATTAAAGTACAAAAACTAACATAGAACCAAAAATAAAGTATAAACACTAAAAATGCAAAAAAAAAAAAAGAATATACATACATATATATATATAATAGCTGTTAATTTTCATGGAGGCACTAAATTGAAAATAAATTGAAAAATGAAGTACTAAACCTGAAAAAATAAAAGTTTGGATACTAAATTACCAAAAGCTATAAGTAAATGCACTTCTTTTACCTTTATTATGTTTTTTTCATCTTAAAGTTTACAAAGAGTCAAATAATTGTCCTCCTTCCTCTAAATTGGTTTTCTCCAATGCATGTAGTGCCTTTTTTTTCTTTTAATAACATTTATAAACATATGTTCCGTATATAATGTAAAAAAATTTAAGAATTTCATAAATAACGTTGAAAGGTTTTTAAATACATATTGAAATTCTCAAAATGCACCCAGGAATGTGTCAAACATTAGGTCAATGGAGGATCAACCGGTTGAATCAGTTGAGCATCCCCAATCAGCATCTGATTAGGTGTCACATTCACACACGTAATTTGTATGAAAAAATCTTAAGTATATAATATATTTTAATTTATTTATATATATTTTAACATATAGTTATATTTTTATTAATCTTTTCTCTAATTACATATTAAAGATTTTTCATAAACATTGCAATAATAGAATAGAGGAAACAAGAATAATTTGATCTCTTCCGGCCAATTTCCATGAGATTGAAGGTCATGCAATCCTAATCTATCAATTATTGACACAATACAATATACAAAGATAAATACGATATGATTAAGAATATGATTATAGGAAAAAAAAAACATGCAATATGAAATCACGATTATGATACAAATAACCACAATGATATTTGTAGTTATTGAAATCACGATTATGCCCATATGATTTTATAAGTTTATGATTTTAAAAGGCTTTTTTAAGTTTACTTGTATATAAAATCATTTTTTATAGAGATATACATTTTTAATCGAGTTTATACATTAACTCAATATAAACTTATATTTTTAACTGAATCTACTAATTTTACATATCTTACTTGAATGGGCTAAAAAATAAAAATAATATAACACTCCTACAAGTTATCAACTATTAAGGCTATTGGAGATATTTAGATATATTTTTATTTATCAGGTGCTGTAAATTTATGTGTAAATATCTAGATTAGTTGTAATAGAAACAACAATACAGTTCATTCTTCCACCTTCATTCTCTCCCCTTCGTTTGTCTTTTCCTTCTTCTACTATCTATTCTTTCTTTTGCTTTCTATTCTGTTTTCATCATAAACCTTACACTAAGAGACATATTTGCATAGTTCTTCATGGTATCAGAGCAATATGAGTAGTCAAATTTCATTTTTGGAAGATAGTTTTTCGCCATACTATATTCATCAACTGAACTCTCAAAATTCATTCTCAATTACTCCTATTACAATCAACCTTAATTATAACACATGGAGCAAATTGTTTCTCCTTGTATTGCCCATTTGAAATAAAGTTGAATTCATCAATGGAACTATTTTATTTCGATAAAGACAAATGATCTTTTGCAATCTGGAATCAATGTGACAACTTAATTGTAGTATGGATTTTGCACTCCATATCCCCTCAGATCCCTTCGATAGTGCTATATATGAACTTTGTAAAAGACATATGGGAATAGCTAAAGGTTAGATTCTCATAACCTCATGATGTACGAATTTGCCAGTTACATTACTTTCTTAATAATATTGTATAAAGAACTTTGTCCGTAGATGACTATTTTGCTAAGCTTAATGTTTTTCGGGAGGAGTTAAGGAATTTCCATTAATTGCCACATTATACTTATGGATTATATAATCAAGGATTATTTGATAAATTTGTTGATATGGTTTTAGAAAGACCACGTTTTTAAATTTTTGAATGAATTAGATGATAGCTTTTTATCTCTTAGTTCATAAATCTTAATTCTCAAACCCTTCCTATGTTAGATGAAGCATAAAATTTAGTTGTTGAAGATGATTGTTATAGACTAAATAGATTGAAGAATATATCTGCAACTGATACTTTGTAATGGAAAGTGTTACTGATCTAAGAAGAAATGCTAAGGGTAAAGTTCTATATAGTTTTTATTGAAAGTGTAGACATGTAAAGGAGAAGTTCCATAAATTGATAGGCTTTCCTCTACATTATACGTCAAACAAGGCAAAGGTTTCTAGAGTGATGTAACTATTGCTTGCTCTATTTAGTCAAAATCAATTAATGCAGTCGCTTGGATTCTTGATTCTAGAGCAGCCGATCATATGATTAGTTTAGTCTTTTTCATTCTTACATTATTGTACAAAATTGCTATGTTCAGTCGCCAAATAGACAAAAATTTCAAGCTACTCATAAAAGGTTTAGTTCACTTAAATTGTGATCCTGTTCTTGATGATGTTCTATTTGTTCCTTCTTTATACTTTAAGCTGATCTTTGTGTCTAAGCTATCTTCTCAAAGTAATTGTCTTCTTACATTCACAAATGATTATATTCACAATCAAGACTACTTCCACAATCAGAGTGATTGGTCATGCTAAGACTAAGGATAGTGTATATTTATTGGAGAAGTTAATAAGTCCTTTATTCATGATTCCTCTTATAATTCTCATGAATTATCCTTTGTGTCGAATGTCTTAAATAAATTGCTAACTTCATTTGATGTTTGGTATTATAAATTTGATCATCAAAAGTTTGACTTTTAGTTTGCCCTTTAGCTAAACAGCATAGATTTTCCTTTTCTAAACATGTTGGAAATACTTTTAGTACTTTTGAACTTGTTCATATGGATATCTAGGGAACATATTCAAGTACTACTGTTGAAGGACATAAGTTTTTACTTACTATTGTTGATGATTTTACCCATATAACTTACGTCTATCACATGCGCTCTAAGTATGATGTCTTGTTTATCATTCTTAGCTTCCATTAGCTTATTTTGACATAGTTCAATTTAGAAAATCAAAGTGATAAATCTAATAATGGCTTAGAGTTTTCTTTATCTCAATTTTATTCATCTCATGGTATTGTACATCAAACATTTTGTAATATCCCATCTCTCAAGGCATTTACTTATAATTTTTCTTCAATACTTGGTGCCTAGGAGATGGTTCCTTTTGCCATCTTCAAGTAGAAGGAAAGGTTAAACTTCTAACCACCTATTAACCTAACTCCATAACCATGTAAAATTTCCAAAACTTCTCATCCTAATAAACAAATAATATAGCAAAAACATCATAAACATAGGCTACACCTAAAGTATCATATTTTCAACTTTACTCTTTTATTAATGATCCAATCAAAAGGATACAATTTTCTAGTTATAATCTTTATAATGAAAACTTATGACGTAACATGATGATCTTCTTTGTTAAGCAACAACCAAATTCTTCATACAATGTCCTATTGTTATTCACCCTCAATTGCCCAGCCTAGTTTTTAAGTCTTAGCTTGCTTTGTCTTTAATAACTAAGGTTATATAAGCTAAGCTCTCGGCTTGGGTTTTGAGCTAAGTGAGTACAAACTAAAATATAGGAAAACTATGAAAACATAATAGTTAAGTGCATGCAGGTATGTACATCATATATCTAATCATCCTTATATCATCATTAACCCAGCACATCCAGGTGACAAACTAATAGCAAACACATGTACAACAATTTATGTACTATACAAATGTTATGCTAATTCATGTGACATGTATCGATACAAGCATCCTAGCATAGCCTATCCTATCATTTGATTAGTCAACACTTCCAGACATTTAGATACGAAATCTAGGAACCTAAGCTAAATACTAAGAACGAAGAAAATGGCAACCAATCCTAGCTTCAACCCAATAGTCAAATATCACAATTGCATACATGGCACGGTATAGAAATTACAACTTTTTCAGTAATACAAGTCATCTTAGTGTGCACTCAATATGATCTAAGATTATTAAGTCACAAACATATTATGATCAATCATTCATCACCCAATTACAATTGCATCACCAAGGTCGACCAAGTTACATCTCCAATGAATCTCAATCCATTATCAAAAACATGAAACATAAGAACTATAATATAGCAAGCAAAGATTTATTATAAACCATATTTATTTAGAGTATAAATACTCTAAGTCATAAGATATGAAAATTGACAAGTGTACTCAGTCGTGCACATAGTATAGATAGTAAATCAAGGTCATATTCCATAGGGGGCTAATGAAATAATTACTAGACTGATCGAGTTTTCTTCTAATCTAAGCTATTGAAAATTGAACCAAACGAGAGTAAAAAGCAATAAACTAATTGAACATAACATCGAATGTCCTAGCTACCCCTAAATAGTCGTAGGATCAAGGAGCTAAAAAGAATCAATATGAGATTTACAAATCTATTCTTATTTGAATCAATGAGATGTCTTAATGCGATATTCGAAATTAACTAAATGAGATTTAACTAAACTCACTAGAACTTGTCTACCTTCCAAAGTAGCAGAGTTTCAATTATAGCATAAATCATCCTATTAAGGTAATTTATCTAAAATCATCAAGTAAATAGTAACTCTCTCACATCAAAATTACTATTCAAGTTGGAAATGTGGATCGAGCATGTCCTCATGACCCAAACCATTTTTACAACCACATTAAGGGCATGAGTTCATGAATTTAATTGAAACTTGCATATCCCTATGATGAGCTTTTTCAAATATCAAGTTATATTCACTACGAGTTATTGGAACTCTCTCAAGTATTTTCTAACTCTATCTAATTAAAAAATGTTGTCCAAGCACTAATTAACTAGATGATCAATCCAATACCTAAATACTCAATAACGATATTAGAACAATTCATAAAATAATCATTTACTCATTGAATTCATCATTGCAAAACCAACATGTAATAAACACAATCTCCATTGATACCCAAATGAATGAAGACATCAATAAAATAGCAAAGAAAAGAAAATACCTTAGTAGGTATCTTCAAATCTGACTCCCAAAATAAGCTTTACATTTCTCGATACATTTAGAATCCATAGTAATCCTCTTCATATAGGTGGAACATAAAACTTTAGTGCCTTGAAATTAAAGACAACATATTATAAACAAAAAAGAAAGAGTGTTCATTAAACTTCTCTATGTTGCTACTCTATTGTATCGGCTAAAACTAAGCTACTGTCTCATGTTGAATACTCTATTCCCCTATGCTTCAACTACTGTCCTCCTTTTTCGGTTGCCCTCACATGTACTTCTTTTTTTCTTGTTACAAAGTGGATCCCTAATTGGAAATAATACAAATGGACAAATGCCCCAAACTGGACATGATCCACTTGTGAGAACATGCAGGCAAATGTCGTGTCAACTCCATATGCTATGGACATTGTTTCCCAAATAAAGGCTACTGGACTTTCCTAGTAATATGCTGTAATGCTTTACCATTTTCTCTCCACGTTGGCCATTGAATATGACAATAGGCTGACATCTGCTTTCCATTTTGGGCTTGTACATTTGATTTGCATGAAATGAGCATCTAAGTTCAGCATATCTCACATGAACATGCCATACATAACACCAATTGAACTCCAGGAAAATTAAAATATATAACTCCAGCTACTCTTTCAATTAGAGCTTCTAGTCCACTTATTTTCCAAGTCTTTTGACCATTGCAAAACGAGCTCACAAGTACCGCATGCCTGGAGTCACGGCTGCTAAAATTTTTCCAAATAAATTATTGTTTAGTAGTGGTAACATAGGCTGTTCGGATCTTAAAGAAATTAGAGCAATAAGTTGTTGTCACTTCAATGGAGTTGGTGTTAAATTAATGACAGCTATTATAACTTCAAAATCAAAATGCCATGGCTAATGCTGCTACTGAAGTTATCTACTGCTGATACATCGCACCGAGAGCTGACAAGAGCGACAGTATCGAGGTGAGTCAAACTTTGTAGAAAGCTCGAAAACAAAGTAGTAAATGCACAAACAATAATGAAAGTAAAACAAGTAGACCATCGAAGAGCTCTAACGATATGACATGCCAAGGAACTACCAAGGACTTACAACTCAACTTGAAATGATACACAAGCTGATCCAAGAAGAGCACTTGTCACCTAGTCTTACTTAAAGGTTAGAATAAGAGTAAAGTAAATAAGCTAATAACAATGTTCATGAAAGGAAAAATTTTCAATATTCTAAAGCATGATATGACATGATGCAGCTACATTACAATGGGGTATTTATACCCATAATATTAAGGCACCCTACTCGAAATGGAAAAGATTAAAGAGGGTAATATCTAAAAGAAGTAATGTTTAAGGAATAATAAAGGGTATAATTGAAAATATAACAAAAATTGGTATCTTGTACAAAGGATTCTATTATATGATTGCTCGGATACATAGCTCCCTATGAATGGATGACTTTCTGTCAAGAAAAACAATTCTGTACAATCAGGATGGTGATTGTAGAGCCAAAGTACCGAGCAAGGGTGGTAGATCAGCTGTGCTAAGCTAAGTAAATAATTCTTCTAAGGTGAATTTACTTCAATCACATTCAACATGGCTTAAAGTCTGGTCAACTGGGTAGGTGGTTGATTCTACCAAGCTGTTGCTTAAGTATAACTATGGTCGGCAATTGGAGACAATCAATGAGTACGAGAGGGTTTGGCTAGATTAAGGCATTAGGTTGATAGATTATAGTAGTTTGGACTCCTCAATGGTGGGTCATAAGGAAAGAATTCACCTGGCTATGCTTTCCAACCCTCATGATCGGGCTCAAGTCAAGAGTCCAATGGTTTGATTCCTTTCATCCCTGCCAACTTGATTGGGATACTCTAAAGTCTTCTAAAAGCTTTAGTTGGTATGCATTGTCATTTATCTTTTAGAGTATCCTAAATGGTCCTTCAGCTCTAGCAGACAGTTTATTCTTCCTTTTATTAGGGAATCTTTCCTTACCTAAGTGCTGCCACACTTAGTCCTTGGGTTAAAACTGCTTGGTCTTCCTTCATTTACCCTTCTCCTTTAGTTTTTTAGTTACTTGATCAATTTGCTAGGTAACTCGTTAGTAGATCTGCTAGATGGATTGGGCTCTAGTTCTTGCTTTTAGATCTTCTTAGTTAATAGACGGCATAAAGGTGTAATCGAGGGGTAGTTCGGGGTTGAAACCATAGACAACTCAAATAGGGCGTACCCAGTAGTGACACATACTATCCTACTGTAAGCAAATTCGACCACAAGTAGGCAAACATTCCAGTCAGTTAAGTTCTTCCCTAATACAACTTAGAGTAGTGATCCTAGGGTAAGATTAACCACTTTTGTCTGGCTGTCAATTTAAAGATGGCAAAAAGTGTTAAACAGTGGTTTGGTTCCCGTCTGACACTAAAGGGTTCTCCAAAAATGGCCTGAAAATTTTGGGTCTCTATCCAATATTACACTCCTTAGTATTCTATACAAGCGAACTACTTCTTCTAAAAATAAAGAAGCAATAGCTGAAGCATCGTTAATTTTGGTATAGGGAACAAAATGTGTCATTTTGCTAAAACTATCTACAACAACTATTATATAATCTTTGCCTTGGGCAATTCAGGGTAATCTAAGGACAAAATCCATATTCAGGTCCGTTTATGGTTTAGTTAGAATAGGTAGAGGCATTACTTTTCTTTATTCTTCCTAGCTTTTTCCTTTCTTATATACTACACATTCTTTAATCATACGATACACATCACGCTTCATTATAGGCTAAAGGAATCTATCATTCAACAGCTTATATGTTTTCCGTTCCCCAAAGTGTCTAGAGAGTCCCCTACTGTAGGCTTCTCTCATGAATAACTTTCTAATTGAAAAAGTCGGCATACATAACTTGCTACCTTTGAACATATAACTATCTTCAACATGGTACTCATCCACTATTCTCCCCTCTTTACAGTGCCTGTATATATGGACAAAATGAGGATCATTCTGATATTGCTTATTAATGTTTGCAAATCCCAATAATCCAGTTTATAACTTACTGACAAGAATATGTCTTCTTGACAGTGCGTTGGCAACTACATTGTTCTTGCCTTGCTTGTATTTGATGTCGAAGTTAAATCCTCCAAAAATTCAATCCATCAGGCTTGGCATTTGGAAAGCTTGGATTGGCTTCATAAACATCTTAAGGACTCATAATTTGTGTATATAACAAATCCCTGTGGCAGAAGATAATGTTGCCACATACAAAGAGCTCAAATTAAGGCCAAAAGTTCTTTATCATAAACAAAATAGCTTAATTGCGCTCCTTTAAGCTTCTTACTATGATAAGCAATAAGTCGACCTTCTTGCATCAACACAGCTCCCATGCCAATGCCTCACATGTCATATTTAAGCTCAAATACTCTATCAAAGTCTGATAGAGCCAAGACTGGGCAAAGGTTAATATTACTTTCACTTAGGTAAAACTCTTCTCTTCTTTCTCTCCCTACTTGAACTCCACATTCATCTTTGTAAGCTTAGTCAAAGGTGATACTATGGTACTAAATCCTTGGATAAAGCGTCGGTAGAATGATGCTAATCTGTAGAAACTCCTCACCTTGGCACAGGAGGTTGGGATTAGCTACTTAACAATGGCTTGTACCTTCTCTTCATCAACTCTTAATCCTTTTCCACCAACCACATAACCTAAGAAAATCACTTCTTCTTGACAATACAACATTTCTTGAGGTTTTCAAGCAATCTCTCTACTTAAAGGACATTGAAAGCAACTCGAAGATGGTCAATATGCATTGCACAATCGACAATATAAACAAGGATGTCATCAAAATAGATGACAACAAATTTCCTGATCGAATCTCTTAAAATGTGATTCATTAGCATAATGAAATTGTTTAGGGCATTTGATAGTCCAAAAAGCATGACCATCTACTTATACAAGCCATGTCAGGTCTTAAAAGCAATCTTTCATTCATCCCCTTCTCTTATTTAAATCTGGTGGTACCTTGACTTCAAATCAATCTTACAGAACACTCTTACACCACTTAATTCATCTAACATATCATTTAGCCTTGAAATTGGATACATATACTTGATCATGATGTTTTTGATAGCTCTACTATCCAGACACATACGTCAAGTGCCATCCTTCTTCAACATAAGTAATGTAGGTATAGCATAAGGGTTAAGCCTCTTCCTTACCTATCTCTTCTCTAATAGTTTATTGACTTGCCTTTGAAGCTCTGCAACTTGCTCAAGATTCATTCTATAAGCGGGTTTATTTGGCAGGCCAGCATCAAGTATCAAGTCAATGCAATGCTCTATGCCTCAAAATAGGAGTAATCCTTATGGCAACTATTCTAGAAACAAGTCGGAGTATTCATCGAGTAACTCTTCGATCTCTCTTGGAAACTTCTCTTAATTCTTCACTTCTAATAGTCTTTTAACCAACAAGAAGGTCGGTAAATCAAATCTAATGGCTTCTTGAAGTTTGGCCCTGCTTAGTACCAAAGCCTTCTTAGATCCTTGAGCAAGTTTAGCTTACAACCTGCTAACTTGACTCAGCGTCATTGGGTTTAAAATAATATTCCTTCCATCCTTCTCAAATACATAAGTGTTCTTGAATCCATCGTACATGACTCTTTTGTCAAATAGCCAAAGTCTACCTAACAATACATGAGATGTGGACATATGCAACACATCACATAGAATTTCATCAAAATAGTTTCCAATAGAGATTGGCAACAACACTTGCTAAGTGACATGCAGTGCTCATTTTTTGTTTAGCCAATGAAACTTATATGGCTTTAGATGTAAGATGGTCGACAACTTAAGTTTCCTAACCAGGTTGATAAACACCATATTGGTATAGTTCCTACTATCCACTATATAAGTGATGTAGAATAAATTATCTTTCTACTCCTCCTTAGTAAAGGGTTCCAAACTCATCATACGTTAGATAACCAAAGTTAGTTCATCCAAGTCCTCAGCAAATACATCTTCTTCAACTAGCTCATCCTCTTAGGTGGCCTCCTTCTAGGAAACAACCTCTTTGGGTTCCTCATCAGTATTATCCACTTTCAGCTTTGGGACATCTCCTTTGATAAACATGGTTCGTCAGTTCAGATACTAAGTAACCATGTATCTAAGCCTTTGGCATTTAAAGTACTTGATCTGGCTCATCTTCCTCGTAGATCCTTGTCCCTTCTCATAAATTCTCAGTTGTACATCATTATTAGCTAGTCAGCTCTTATGTTCAGCTTTGACTTCTACCCTTTTAGTCGGGTTAGCAATTTGTTGAGCTTAGTAACTTCCTTGATCAAGTCATCTTAACTGACCATGTCGGTTCATCGATGGTTAGCTCTGTATTCTACTCCTTCTTTACCTCTCCACTCATTAGGCTATTCTTATAGCCTCATCCAATGTACTAAACTACTAAAGTTCCACTATATCTTGGATGTCATTTCTTAATCTAATGAGAAACCTAGATGCTATTCGGGCTTGTGGCTCATCTACTTCACAAAGAATCATGAGAATTTGAAATTCCTAAACATAATCATTAACAATTCGACTCCCTTGTTGTAACTCTTGAAGCCTATCAAAAGTGTCTTATAGGTAGGTATTTGGTATGAACCTATTTTTGATAATCCCTTTCATCTCTAGCTAGGTACTAACCTCCCTATATCCTTCTCGCTTCCTAATGGTCTAAAAGTTCTTCTACCATAATACAACATACCTAAAGAATTATATAGCAGCAACCTTTACCTTCTCATAATCCTCATATTGATAATAGTTAAAGACATACTTAAACTTTTCCTCCTAGTCTCGCTAGTTGTCTGCATCCTCAAAACCATTAAATCTTGAGATTTGAAGCTTCATACGGTTGGCAGCTTGAGGTACTTAAGCTCACTTTTCTTCCTCATTATAATCTTCTTCTTCATCATCGCCCATATCACCTAAATCGATCCTTCTTCATACTCGTCCTCCTACTCCTCCACCTCGTGCTAGGATCTGTCCACTAGTAGGTCAAGCAGCTTGTAGAATGTTTTGCACCATCTCAATTGGTCAATAAGCCATTCCATGAATAGCTTTGCTCAAGTCAACTATGAGGTTAGATATCTCATCAAGTCAATCATCTATATTCCTAAGAAGGGTACCCTACGGATGTTGGTCGTAGTAGACAACACCGCTATTGTCGTCTCCAATACCGATATTAACACCGAAATCTATCTTCTTCTCAACAACACTTAGTAGGAAAACACAAAATCCACAAAATAATAGAAACTACCCTCTTAACTTAAACAAATCACACAAACTTTCCTTCATACGAATGTTCAAGCTAGCTATCAACACAACAAATGCTTTCAAAGAACAGCAAATCTAGTTGAAAACTTGCTCTATTTTCATGTACTCAAAACAAGGCAAAACAGAGTATATAACCATAGTGAACTACTACTCATTATACTTACTTAAACACTCGTAGCTAACTTCTATGCAACTACAACACACTACTACTTAAGAAAGTTTAAACACAATTTACCTCAACGAAACTTCTACCCTAATACCAAGATGATACGTTACCTAAGATTTGACAAAGGTGATGGTATCAAGTTGCATCTAAGCTTACAAAAAGATTGAAAACAAAGTGGTAAATGTGCAAACAATAATGAAAGTAAAATAAGCAAACCTTCGAATAGCTCCAAGGATATAGCATACTAAGGAACTTCTACGAATTCATAGCTTAACTTGATATGATGCACGAGCTAATCTAATGAGGGTACTCGCCACCTAGCCTTACTTAAAGTTTAGAATAAAAGTGAAGTAAGTAAACAAGTTAAGAGTAATGTTCATGAAGGAAAAATATTCAATATTCTAAAGCATGATATGAGATGATACGGTTACATTACAATAGGGTATTTATACCCGAAATATTAGGGCATCCTATTTGAAATGGAAAAGACTATATCTAAAAGAAGTAATGTACAAGGAATAATAAAGTGTATAATTGAAAATACAACAAAAATGGGCATCTTGTATAGAGGATTCAGTCATATGATTGCTTTGACATGTATCTCCCTATAAATGGATGACTTGCTTGCAGCAAGGACAACTTTGTACGATCAAGGAGGTGACTATCGAGCTAAACAGCTAAGCAGGGGTAGTAAATTGGCTATGTTAAGCTAAGCAAATAATTCTTCCAAGGTGAATTTGTCTTAGTCTCATTCAATACTGCTCAAATTCAAGCTGAATGGGTGGGTGGTCAGTTATGTTGAGTTGTTGCTTGAGTATAGCTCCAGTTGATACCTGAAGACAATCAATGAGTATGAGAATGTTTAGCTCATCCAGGGTATTAGGTCAGCAAATTATAGTGGCTCAAACTCCTTAGTGGTACTTAGGCATGCTTTCTAGCCCTCAAGATTGGGCTCAAGTTAAGGGTTTAGTGGTTTAATTCTTATCAATTGTTGTTCAAGTGCAATTGCTATGTAATGGCCCATGTGCATGTAGAAGTTGGAAACATGTTGGATTTTGGGTTATTGTGCTTAGCCCAATGTACTATAGACTTGGGGTTACGATTGGTAGTGTGGCTATCATGTGAAGCACAATTTGTGTACTACTCTTGGTGTAGAAAAATTGCAAGGATCGCTTAGTCAAACAGTGTTGAAGTTTGTTGTTTGAAGCTACCATTTACTATTGTCCTCATGGAGTTCTTGACCTACAATAAAACTAGTTTTAATAAGACTACACAAGCTTAGCTTAATTTAATAGTTAAGTGCATGTGTTCTCCCTTAAATTGCAATATATTAGAAGCTCAACATATGAGGATAGCAACTCAATTTTAGTATACGGTAAGGATTGATTTAGATTGAGAAATCATGCAAAGGCTTATCATATGAGTGCTTAGTCTTAGCTTCTGCTTAGATCTTGAAGTGGGGCTTTCAGCTTAGTGTTGGATAGTACATAGGCTGTTGCAAATGCTGCTCCTTTTGTTATGGAGATTTGCTAAAACTTTCCATGTCCTTAGCTATCACTACTCGATTAGCCTTGCAAATTACAAGAGTTTTGAGAGTGCCATGCTGTTGTCATGCTAATTGGAGTTACTCTACATTAGGACAGCAACTTGGGTGAACATTTTGCTAAGCTCAGATCAGTTGTTGCTCTCGACTAGGTTGCTTTGTTAAGGACTTTGTGCTTGAGTTACTTAACATGTGCAAAAATTTACTACTTGTTCAATTGCAACTTGAGGCATGGTTATTATTGTTGGATGCTTCCAAATTTTTCCTAAAGAATGTGCTAGGAATTGCAACTATTAATTATTTGTGTGGAAAATTGAAGAAAGAACTTGGACGGCTACAATTAGGAGTTAACAATTGCACATATTTGTGCTTAGCAACTCAGTTTAGCTGTTATAACATGTTGCAACTTGGTCAAAACTTATAGAGCACCATTTAGGCATGATCTTGCCTAATAGAGTTTGGAGAACACCAATCGGGTACTCATTAAGTCCACTTGAGCTGCTTTATTCAGTTATAGCTTGGTGCTTAATACAGCTAGCTGCTATCTTCAATTCCCATTGCAACTACTACATATTGAATGACAACGGACTCTATAAAGTGATAATGTGAACAGCCCAATTAAAGGAAATACAAAGACCCACTACATAATGTTCTTGAGACATAAGTGCTTCTAAGTCCAAAGAAATTCATAGCTACCCCAATTTGTTCAAGTGGAATTAAGATTAGCTAAAATCTGAAATAGGGGCAATTCGATAGTTAATAATAGCAGAAAGTTGCTACTCTTTGTTTGCTCTCAATTTGAAACCATCAGGAATTATTGTTGAAGGATGATGCTTGACCGAATAGAGAAGTGAACTCCATAGCATGTAGTGAATCCATGACATGATAGCTACAACTTAAGCTCTTTTCTTAAATAGTTCAAGGAGTTTAACATGCTAATGTAGCTATGTTTTATGTGGTGTAGCGCTTTATATGCTGTTGATGTGCTTCCCAGATGAACCATACTGAAGTTTCCATGTCAACTTACAACTCGTAGCTGCTTTGTCTTGGATTAAGCTTCTTTATGGCAACTTAGAATTCTGGTTAGTGTACAAAGAGCTTAGGTTGGCTTAAATGCTCAAATCTAGTTTCATTTAATGTTGATTGGCCCATTATAATTCTCAAGTGACCCTTATGCAATGCTATATTCAAAAATAAAGTTATCGTTGCAATTTTTCTTTTGATCAAGAGCTGTCCTCAAGAAAAACCAAAGTTTGTGCTTTAAAATTATGCTCTCCTTGAAACAAGAATTGATAATGAGTGAAGTAAAATGGCATATTGTTGAGATAAAAAAGTTGTAAGCACATACCTGCCATTTAAGTACTATTTTGATCTTTTTTCTCATTATTCATACAATTAACTAGAAAATTTTCATTTTGCATCATTTCTAAGTAGAATTCACGATAAAAACACTATGAAATGGATAAATGTGCAGTAATTAAGTGGAGATAAATGTGCAATTATGCATATTTATCGAGATACACTTAAGTGAATCTTACAGCCATATACAACAAGTAAGCAAGTAGTCTATGTTTTTGGACTTTGCATAATTAGAACAACCAAGAAGGAGGTACTCACTCGATCCAAAGCTCAATCCTTTATTTGATATAGCTATCAACACTTATTACATTCGTATGGATAACTCATCATTAATAATCTTTTTTTTTTCAAGTGTGGTATTAGTAACTTTCGTATGTTGCTAATTAGTTATACTACCAACTTCTATTAATTGTATCATAGTCCTTTCTTATGTATTTTCAACTAACTATATATCAACATGATCATTATTCCAAGAGAACCACTTAAGCAAATTATTATATGACACTAACCAATGTAATCAAATTACCAAAAACACCCATTTCTATTATTGATTATGTCGTACATTATTGTACCTTTCACAACTAATCTACATTTGCTTAATAATCATTCATCTATCATCAATTTCTAAGAAATCATAACTGATCACCATGCTACAATCATTATGATGCCCATTTTCAATATGTAATTCACTCGTTTGCTAAATAAAATAATTATTAATTGTCAAGTACAGTTAATAACTAGATAAATACTCTTTTTTTTTTCTCTTAAAAACCTATTAAATGGACTTCCAATTTTATATCTTCATAACATGATAATATAACTATATATTAATATTAATAATATACATATAATAATTACTTGACAAACCATATATGTTGGCTTAGGACACTTACATGCATAAACTAGTTATCTAATTGTTTATAATTAATTATTATATTCCTTGAACTCCCATAAATTGCATGATTAGCCTAAGAACTTAAAGTTTCTTCAATCAAAAAATATAACAATTCAACTGAGGTGTTAATATGTTAATTCAATAGATTATATTAGCATTTTATAGTGATTTCATAATTGCCATATAGTTAAAGATTCATTTAATAAATAAATGTGAAATATTCAAAACTTTGATTTCCCTTGATTGACTTTGTCGATATGAAATAAAGATAGAAATTTACCTCTAACTAAAGTTTGCTAAAGAAAGGAGGTCAATTGCTATGCTTTCTAAAATTAAAGAACATTCTTTCATACTCCCACAATAGTTACAATAGTCAGTTGGTAGTTAATGATGGCTTTGATGGTGGTGCCTCAAGATGAAGAGTAGACTATGATCGTCGTGATGGTGTGAGGATGATATGTTTAATTTTTGGTAATTTTTGTCGATGTTCCTAAGTGTTTTTTAAGAGTAATTGAAGTTATGTATGGATAATAATAATAATAATAATAATAATAATAATAATAATAATAATAATAATAATAATAATAATAATAATAATAATAATAATAATATTTTTATTTTTATGTTCTCTTTTCTCTAATGTGGTAGGCTTTTAGAGATAATTCTATCCATTTCCAAATGTCCCTCATGTTGCCGTCAATCTTGGATATGAGTTTGAAATCTACAAAATGAATAAAGGTGAGGCTTTGAGGGATGTCAATGCTAGTCCAATGTAGCCACTTTAATACCTAAGTTAGGAAAGTGTTTAAGTGTTCTAAAAGAAAGTAAAGGATTTAGTGAGCAAAGTGCTTAGAGAGTTCTTATAGAGAATATGTTCCCATATTTATAGGTTTTTATCTAATAACCATTATGGTAGGTAGTTAAACTACTAGTGACATGTAGCATCTCTCAAATTTAGCCATGTGTAAATCATCAAGAGAAGTGAGTAATTAGATAGTTGTTATCTGGATAATAGCTGAATTATTCATGCTTACATTTGAATATTTGAATCTTCTTGGACTAGGTCTTAGCAATTGGACTTCAAGTGATATTGATTGAAAGAGTGATATTGAGCTGTAAAAGCTCTAGCAAGAGGTCAAAAGCTAAACTACCGATCAAGTGGTGTCAACCGAGTGGCTAACTACAACAGGATTAAGCCAAACGCATTATCCATAACTAATCTTTGTCTCATTTAAGACAAGTCGACACATTACTGAGCATTTAACTAGTTAGATGAAAATCCACTCTCAACATTTTCTGTTCGATTCCTATGGTTGATAACTCAAGTAGAGGAGTAGCACTTAGCCAAATTTTCCATGTTAGTTGGAGCAAGCAAGTAGCCAACCTTATGCTACATTCGAAGTAATATCATTATCGGACTTTTGTGAGTCACCTCATCGATTTTATTCTGATGCATTCGTACTAACCTGAACTTAAAGTTAATTGAAAATTCCAACCGAAGAATCGTGGCCCTTCACCTTTCTCTTCCCTCAAAACACACATAGCAACAATTTTCTCTACAATCATCCCTCCTATATGCTTTGTCACTGTCTATGAGATGATATCCATTGGATTGTTGTAAGTTATATACATCCACAAACAAGGCTAATCAAAATCAAATCACGTTTACATTCCTAAAACTGCCAATTGAGAGCTTTATAAACCCTAAAACATTTTTTTATTTCTTCTCTTTTACATCCCCTATAAGCTTTGCAAACTCTTCCTCCTTCTTTGACATTTCTGCAAATTCTCTCTTTTGAACTCAAGCCTTTACATTCAAGTTTCAAGAACTCACCAAAAATACAGGTATGGCATGAACTAAGATCATCAATTCTCCTTTTTCTGAGGTTTCTACTGTCACGAACTGAGGACGGCCTAGTCGTGGCAGACGCCGTATACTGTATGAAGAACCCTTGATTGGTTACCCTTCCAATCAAAAACTCTTCACACAATATACAAGGCTCTACAACTACTAGTTCCAAAGTACATTCACATGATATCATCACACAACATATTTATATAAAAGTAAGCTCAAAAGTTTACATTACATAGTATTTAAGTATGTCTAAGTTCATAAGGATAAGGTAAACATAAGTTAAACATAAGTACATAAGGAATAGTCTACATAAACTATTTTCCTCTCATCACACAGGACACTTCGCTCTTGCCCAAGTCCCCAGGCTAACCTGTGGCATTCCTCGTCCTGTCTCTACGAACAGGCTATCCTGCAATAAAAGTCTAAAGGGGTGTAAGCCTAAGCTTAGTGAGCAAAACCCTCAACCACACGACAAGCAAGTTATAAATACATTATAGTTACGCACATGAATGAATGATCAAACAGAATGCCAAATAATACGCATACTTAACTAGTTCATATACACAACTTGGATTTAACGCCCTCCGAAGTCAAGGTTAGAGTTTACACGGCACCAATCAGATCCGGGTATTACACTAGAACTTACTTTACTACGGAACTCCATGTTCCGTACTTATATCAAATAACTCTTTATTTTCAGAAAAACATAAGTTCTAGTATAATTGTGAGTGGGCCCCCGCAGTCCACACTCACTCCTAAACGGAGGTCTCTAGACTCGACCCTTAGCCAGGTGGTTGGCGCCTCCAATGCCTAGTGTTCCCGCAGGCCAGGGTAAGGTCATTTTGTACGAGTACACCGTACATAACCAAATAACTCAATAATATCAACCCCCGAATGGCCTCTCTTTACCTTCGTGTGATGTGACGGCCGGAATAGTATCCATGCTATGCATGTTCCAGTTTCTTTTTATAGCCGAGTATAAATTAGTTCCAATTATGCTGTGACCAACCATTAATACACACAACATTTTCTATACTACCATGCAACAAACAAGGCATTCTCTGAATTTAAGGTAAATTCACAACTCAACAAGAAATTACATACACAAGCATATCCCGAACCCCACACAACAGTTAATTAACAATAATATTTAAGTCCATTATTTATAATCACAATCAAGCGTGGAATCATAGGGTAAATACTCACTCGGCCATAGTAGTTCGTCCTAATCGTAGTAATCGATCGGGAGGTCCTCGCTCACCTCAGAGTCACTTGATCATTATGTGATAACAATACTAATAAGTGTTTGAATTAACTATTAATTCTAAACAACTAAGTAACTAGTTCTACTTAAATCACTATCAACTTTTACTCGTAAGACTTTAATTTCAATCGTATGTAGCTTTTTCGTTTTATTTTTGGTATTTATGAATTTATAATCGTTTTTCATCGTTTCTGAACATATTTTCACATGGTAGTATATGTTTTGGATATTAAGACCTTTATTTTATGTTATGAGCTAAATTTATAGAAAGTTTTAGTTATGAACATCTAAGTACCTTTCTTACTTATGTTTATATCCTTTATTCCTTAAATTCTTCTAATGAAAGAATTTTACTTTGCTATTACTAATTCATATAGTGAATTAGGTATAATCTAATTTAGAAAGTGTATTAGGTTTTACTAATTTAGTTACCTAATCACTTACATTTTTCTTAGTTTTCTTATTTTCTAATTTTATGCTTATGTCATCGCTTACATCATCATTTGCTTATGTCATCACTTATGTCATCATGTGCTTATGTCATCCTTTACCTCATCATATGCTTATATAAGCCTTCCATCATGCTTATGTTATATACATATGTATTATGTACATATTATCTCTTTTTCTTATACTTATGTACATATACTTTATACATACTTATACTCATACCTATACTAAGGTTTATACCGTATTTATACATGTATACATACCCGTATACCTATACGGTGGAATACGTATTTTACACTAAAATTTCGTATGCCTAAATTTCTCCTTAAGAAAAGCTCCCTAATTCCATGTTTTTGTGTTCTTATGTACATATTTAGTGTAGTATTGGTATGTTTAGTAAGATTTGATCTTAAATTAGGTTATGTACATGTTATATACTCATGTACAAAGGTTCTTCTACTTATACTTTTTTGGTATTTCCTTATGTATGCATACATAGAAGCATATCTCCATGTCTTTCTTTCTTCTCTTTCAAATTTCAAGGTTCTACACTTAAAGAAGGAAACTTTGTTTCCTCTTCTTCAAGACACAACTAACCATATAACTACTTATCTAATCTACCTAATTAACTAACTAATGACTAATAGAAAGTAAGTTAAAGCACTTAAAAACATACCTTTTATGATGTTGAAATGGAGGAGACAAAAGGGAAGAAATGAAAGGGAAAGAAGGGAGGGGAACTCACGGCATGGAAGGGGACCTTTTTGTTTTGTTTCTTTTGTTTGTTTCTCTTAATGTAAAGTAACATGTGGTGGGGTTAAGAAGAAAATATGTGGACGGCAACAAGAGGAAAAGAGAGAAAAAGAAAAATCAAAAAGAAAAGAAAAGAAAAGGAAGGCATCATTACATAAGAGATATTTTCTTTATCTCTTAACTTTTGTTGACTTTTCAAAATGTTGAATTTAGTCAACATGTGTTGACTTGGTCAACATTTGAAATTTGGTCAACATGTATTATCTTAGTCAACATTCCTTAAGTATGTGTAATTTTGTACACATAATGTAGTAATTAAGGGAAATTAGGGGAGAAATGAAGGAAATGAGAAGAATTGAGGTATATGATGCATTGATGTGTAAATGTGGTTGATGAGATCTTACTTTAGGTCTTTAGAGTCCATATATCTCATTTGATAAATAACTTTGGATAACAAGTGTAAAAAGTGCTAATTTGAGTCTTAAAGTTCACTATATGTAACTTAATCTTCAACTATAACCCTAATCCTAAGTAAGACCATCTTAATCATATATTTAAGGGATAAATATAATCTATAACCCATTATCTTAGTTCCTAATGGATTATTTAAGAATTTGAATCATATAAGCAAAAATGTGGGTTATCTCTAACCGTTTACTAATGATTTTGCAAAATATAAGCATTATATTTTCAATTAGGGTTTTAGGGTATATCATGATGGATTGGTGTACATATGTCCTTAATGAAATCATTTTTAAGGTTTTTATCGCTTTCGAAAGGAATCTTTAGCTTTTAGAAACATTTAGGGTCGAAAAGTTCTTTACACGATTAATTAAGTCTTTTAGGGTTTTCACTTTAATTAGCCTTGTCGACTCCTATATTGTTTACAGTAGTTGAGTCTATTTCAAAAACTAGATCGAAACTTTCAGGGGTTTCCATCTACCCCGACCCCAGCACCCCTTACCCCATGAGGTAATGGAAATAGCATTGATTGATGATAATGGTAGCTTAGTTCTAGTTGTAGTAGTGACACTAATAGATATGGCAAGCTTGCTTGCCTCGAAGCTCTTCCCATAGACATATATCCTGATGATGGTAAGGGTAAGAAGCAAGAATTTATCTTTTTAATGAGTATATAATATCGCAACACCAAATGAAGTTCAAAGTTGCGCTGATTAATATTTGGTATCAAGATACAAACCTCTTCTTTCTAGACTTCCAATGGATTAGAATCATAGGAAACCCAGGAGAGATGAGAGGGTTTGTTCCTAATTGAAAACGAATTTCATGTTTACCTCAAGTATTTTGAGTTTGGTTTATGATTACGCTTTTCCACATCTAGAAAGCCTTTTTTTTTAATTATTTCCACATTGCCAAACATGTTCATGCTAAAAACTTACAAAATTTTGGTAGCTTTTGAGACAATTTAAGAGGAGTTAGATGTTAGGGATATTTTGGATTTGTTTAGACTTTTTTTCACAATAAAATAATAGAACTATGGCTGGTTCTATGCTGCCACTAGGTATAAGAGGAAATTTTTGGTTAAGTTAGACTCCAAAATCCATGGCTAGTATGACAAATAAGTTAATTAGGTCAAAAAGAGGCTTGGATTTATTTAATAGATGGATGGAGCCCATGTAGATTGGGGATATTAAACTTCCATAGAACGATGAGTAAGGTACTAGGACGATAGAAGCACAATGATGAAAGTTCCCTTTTTTCCAATGCCTAGATAATAATTCGTCTCTACAAAAGGGGCGTATCAATCTTCTCTAACAATGAAGATACTACTTGATCTCCTTACCATACCGAGCTGAGTTGGTTGAACTAATGCCAATCATGTGCTTAATGGGGGGACTTTGTTCTTCAAGCTTCAATCAGAACGTTTTGTAAGTGTTTTATGTCTCATACTTTTAACTTATAAACTTTTTTTCTTTTTTTTTTTGTTGAAGATATAGGTGTTGGAGATATTCAAGAAGCTTCTAACCTAAGCAAAGGCTAAGAAAACTAGACTTACATGATACTAAGGCCACAGTTGGGTAAGGGGCCCCTTCTAAGGAGGTTAAGAAGAAAAAGGAGGGTGAGTAAGCCCATGCCAACTCTTGCAAGGAAAGCTCCTTAAGTAGCTCTAAAGGAGAACATCCTAAGACCATGACCTATGGCCATGAGGACTATCCTCCAATCGAGCCTTCTAACTCGTTGGCAACCACTTCTCTAAGGTTAGGGGAGAAATAAAGAGATGGTAAGGAAGTTGAGTAACCTCTTAGTACCGGGAAGTCACCCACACTTGTTAAGGTTTAGGAGGATAGATCTCTTAAACTTCCCTTTATAAGCTTCATGCCAAGATAAGAGGATGTTTATGATTTTATCCTCATATGGGATAAAAGAAATCTCACCTCCGACTCTACTCTAGGGGATGGATGGAGAACATTGGTTTTGATGAAGAGCATTATCATCCCTAAAGATTAGAGAATCTTGCAAAGGGACAAGAGGAGAGCTAAAAGTAATTTATAGAGATGATTGCCACTAAGCTATATGATGTAAGTCTTGATCTCTTGTCGAATTGTTTATATTTATTTAGCTATACACATTGTTAGGCTAATTTTTGCTTTTGTAAATTAGTTGGCATTTTTGGATTGCGACTGAGGAAGGCAAAGCCTAGAGACGAAGGATAAGCACTAACCTTTTTTTTAACCAACATTTCGACATGCCATTCATCTTATATGTTTATGTTTGCATAAGGTCGAAGAGGCTTATAATGCATCTAGGATGCAAACTATTACTATTGAAAGGGCAAATATCACAGTTAAAATGGAGGTTAAGAAACTTAAGGGCCTCTTCGCATTTGAACAAAGTGTGCAAAAGGAGGCCTCCGAGGAGCTTCTCACCGTCAAAAGACAGCATGATGAGCTTGATAAGGAGGTGAAGGAGCTTAGGTATCAACTTCAAGAACAAAAGGAGAAGTACCAATCCCTAAGTCAATCCCACACCTCTTCAAGAGAGAAGGAGTTGGAGCTTAAGAAAGAGATCAAGTAGCTAAAGCACAACTCTACTTGCAAATAAGCTCGGACAAGCGGAGTTTTCCAACTATAGTAGGCTGCTAAGCATGTGATTTCTATTGAAGAAGCTCTCAAAATAGTGATGCCAAGCAAGCCTTACAAGAAGCTACTTTAGAAGAAACTCCTCTAAAATATTTAACTGGAAAGAGAAGAAGTGCTAAAAGTGCACCCAAACTATGACCTCTCATGCCTTGATTTCACTAATATAGATGATGAAGTTAAGGATGATGAAGAAATAAGGAAGATGTGGAGGGTGAAAGTCATGGACAAGTTTAAGAGATCCTTACCACCGTTGACGTTGTGGAGGATCTTGCCTCAATAAAAGTTCCCCCTACGGTGAGAAAGACCAAGCCGAAAAAGATGTAACCCAAGTTAATGCCATTGACTAACCATTAGCTTAATTTTTTCATTTTTACTACTATCTAGATCAAGACGCCGATCTTATTTCTATACTGAATAATTTGTTAATGCGTTCTCTTTGTCGATCATATTTATACGTACCATCTTTATGCATGCTTTATTGGTTAGTATGTTTTCATTACACATGCTTAGTAGGTCAACTTAGACACAACTTTTCTGAAGAGACAAAGTTTTAGCATTCATTTTCCTTATCTAAGGTAAGCACACAAAGCATTTGCCCCTTAACCTTTCAAGGTGTAGGCTTAGAAAAGATTCGCTAATCATAAAAGGCTACAATTATTATGTTACTAGGTTTGTTGATCTAAGCATGTTCATTAATCATTCAAGATCAAAACTATTAAATTGGTTTGTTCCTAAATTTGGCTTAAACTTTTAAATTTGTCAATCCATTAACCATGACTAGGTCAAGATGTAATGAAGTAAGGTTGCAGTCAATATGTAAATATTTAGCAAAATAGTACTTCATTTCATCACAAATCAGGCTTCTAACACTTACACTTCATTGTAACTTAAACTTGCCATGTTAGGCATAACAAACATCATTGATCCAAAACATATCATCATAGTAAATGACTTTCAACAACAAAAACAATAATGAAATTACTCTAAGAAGAATTACTTAAAGTACAACTTTAAATTCTCAACATTCAATGCCCTAGGTATATCTTATCTATCTAATCTCTCTAATCTATATGCACTATTCCCTTCATTGATCCATAACATATCATCATAGTAAACGATTTTCAACAATAAAAACAACAATGAAATTACTTAAAGAAGAATTACTCAAAGTACAACTTTAGATTCTCATCATCTAATGCCTTGGACATAACTTATCTATTCAATCTCTCTAATCCATATGCACCTTTTCCTATGACCTCTCACAACCAAACTGAATCTTCTTAATTAGCTATAAGTTTCCCTTAGCCATCCTAAACTCCTATAACTTCCATCTTGTGGCATACTAAATCTCCAGATTGAAAAATCTTATGCTTTATCTTTTGGTTGTAATATTGTGCCATTTTGTTTGATACACCACAATCCTAACCTTCACCTTATCTCTTATTTCTTCTATTATATCCAAACTAGCCGTTAAGCCAACCTGATTGGCCATCACATCAAAATTTTCCATACATAAACTAGGAAGTTCGAGTTTAATAAGAAGGACGGCCTTGAACCTAAATGCCAATCAAAAGGGGGTTTCACTTATTGACGTTTTGATAGGGATCAAGGACTAATCACTCACTCCCAAGCCTGAGGACTTTCCCAAGTAGTTCACCAAGCTATCCAAGGTGAGTTAAGCACCATAGAGCAATGTTTTCCCCAGTCCAATCTGCCATACTACTTTACTCTCCACACCATCTAAGAAGCTACTAAGGTTATCTACCAGCATGCAGAGCCAACCTCTCTACAATACCCCAATTCAATCACTAAGTTAGGAAAACATCTATCTCCACAGTGTTAAGGCTAAGCTAAGAATTGTCAGGAGTTGACCATTCAAAGCCGATTTGAAAATGAGTCATACCTAAGCCAACCCTTATCTAACCTAGCAATCTGAGTGCCAAACTGCCTACATTGACCAAACTTGATCAAGAGACCCTACCCTGTTCGGCCTACAGTGTTATTAAGATCATAGATTGAGTGAAACACATGCGCGCTATCCCTTCTAACATCTTTGCTATCCTTTTTGATACTGAATATTCTTTTGCACAATTACATGATTTTCCCTATAAATTATTCTCCTTTTCTTAACGGTTAAGGATCCATTTATGTAATTTTCTGTAACTTAGGACTTACCGTAACAAGGTATTGTAAATACTCGCATAATGTAATAGCCACATCATCAATATATAGAGAATACATTAGATTTTCACTCTCTCTTAAGCTAATCCTTACTCTTGAGCTACTCTTGTCTAGCCCATTTAAGCATAGACTAGTAGCGAATGACCTCTTATCATACTTATGCATCATATCAGGTGTAACCCGAGCTCATGTAAGGCATTGCTAAGTCATATCCATCATCATTGAATAAAACCCCTACTTAACCTTCAACTATCACATACTTTTCAAGCCATCTTGCAGCTCAGACCTATCCTTTTTTGTTACACATGATATCAAGTTTGTGTGTTCATCTACAAATTCGTATCATCTTGGTATTAGAGCATGCCTACGTTTGAAGTTAAATTCTACTATTGTGATCTTTGAGTAGTTTATTACTATGAGATAATGAATCTATTGTTAACTTTGGAGTTTAGTCATTGAAAAGTGTCCTGTGCTCTATTTTTTATATGCAAAAACAGAGCATAGTTGAGTGTTCATTTGTTATGTAATTTTCATGGTGATTGGAGTATTAATTATTGTTCTCCGAGTAGTATTATTAGATGCTAATTTTTTGAAGTAACCAACAATGTCAAACTCAATTATTCAAGGAATTTTGGGAAACCAAGAAAGTAGTACTCAACATGGCTAAGGATAGGAAGGAAGCTTTACACCTTAGTTAGTAGGTAGCCATTTGGGTAGGCTTACTGACTTTATAGCTAGCTTACTGACTGTTATCCAAGAAGACAGGCAACAAGCTAGAAATAACCCCACTAGGGAACAAGAACAGCAAGGACGTAGCAATGGTCAATTTGGCTAAGTTAATGCCCTAACTCAACCACCCTAAGCTAAATGAGTTGTTAGAGTTGCTAGATGAAGACTAGCACTTGAAGAGATTGAGGAGGAAGTGGAAAGATATGACAAAGTAAAGGAATAATATAAGCTTGAGGAATGAAATGTATGAGCCCCTAGAGTTAAAGGACTAAGAATGCATATTCCATGTTTTTCAAGAGGTAATGATGCCAAGGACTACTTCGACTAGGTAGATAAGATTGAAAAGCAATTTGAATACCATGAAGTGCCTCATAATGCAAAGGTTAGACTTATTGTGTTGGAGTTCATTAGTTATACCGCCTTGTGGTGGAAGAACTTGTAAGCCACCAGAACTAGGGAAGGAGAACGTGAAATTCAGAGTTAGGATGAAATGAAGAGAGTCATGCGGAGAAGGTTTATGTCGAGCTATTATCTGTAAGATGCCTTTAAAAGACTGTAAGAATTGAGACAAGGAGGATAGAGTATGGATGCTTACATTAAGGAATTCTAAATGTTAATGATCTGATGTAAAGTCATAGAGCTAGAGGACCAAACTGTATCTCGATTCATCAGTAGATTAAAGTATGAGATTAGGGATATCTTAGAAACCTTGGATATTGGAATACTTAACGATGCAATCCGAGCTACCTAGAAAATAGAAAGGCACCAAACAGAAAGTTTCTTACCGCCAATCAACTAACCAAGCAGTAGCTGAACTGTTCCAAGTAGACCTGTATGAATGGAACCAAGTAAGGCTGCTGAGGCCCGATCTGTTCTGACTACCTAAGCTGAGGAAAAAGAACCCTAGAGGAAGTTTGAGAAGGGCAAGAGTTCAGGGAGGAAGACGAGTGAAATCAAGTATTTCAAATGGCAAGGATTTAGATACATGGTTGCTAACTATCCGAACAGGTAAACAATGGTGATCCAAGGTGAGGAGCCGATTATTGAAGTCGACAGTACTAATGAAGAAATAGAGGATTTGAGAGAGGACGAACATATTGAACTATCTGAAGCGGAAGTTATCTACGATGAAGAAGGCAACTTTATGCCAACCACTCTAGTGTTGAGAAGGACGACCTCGTACCTAAAGATGAACAAAGGGAAAATATTTTCCATATTAGATGCAAGGTAAATGACTCACTATGTGTGCTGATCATTGACAATATGAGCTATACCAATGCAACCTCTGTATTTATGGTCCAACAGTTGAAATAGGCGACCAAACCCTACCTAAAACCTTATAAGCTTCATTGGCTTAGTGATAAGGGGGCCCTATAGGAGAACAAGCAAGTGTTTATACCAATCTGTATTGGCAAGTACTGAGACAAAGTGCTATGTGATGTACTACCCATAAGTGCGTCCCATATTCTACTTAGACGATCATTGATATTTGATCGAGCTATTATATACGATGGAAGGAGGAATACATGTTCTAAGGCAAGAGGGTGAAATTGAGTTTGATGATTGCCAAGCAGGTAAAGGTCATGTAGTCTCAACATAGCCGAACCCTAAAGAAAGAGGCTTTAGTATTAACCCACACGAAATTGAAAAGAGAAATGGAGCTTAAGGGACTGGCCTATCTACTTGTCTAAAGACTTATGGAGATGAGACTTAGGGAGGAGGAGCTACTTACCAAAGTAAAACCCTTATTCAAGGAATTTACCAATCAATTTCTAGAGGAGCTACCAAACGGCCTGCCCCCAATACAAGGTGTTGAGCATGTGATCAACTTGCAGCCAGGAGTTGCACTGCCAAACAAGCCTACCTACAAACTGAATCCTGGACAGGCCGCCGAGCTGTAGAGACAACTAGATGAGCTACTAAAGAAGGGGTATGTACACAAGTCCCTAAGCCCTTATACTATGCCGGCCTTATTAGTATCAAAGAAAGATAGGTCTTGGAGGATGTGTATAGATAACCAAGCAATCAACCGAATCAGCATAAAGTACAGGTATCCCATACCCAAGCTTAACAACATGCTAGACAAATTAAGTAGAGCAAAAGTGTTTTCTAAGATCAACCTTAAAGCTAGGTACCATCAGATTCGAATGAGAGAAGAGGATGAGTAGAAGACTGCATTCAAGACACGACATGATTTATATGAATAGCTTGTAATACCATTCGGACAATCCAATGCACTAAGCACATTCATGTGCCTTATGAATCATGTGCTCCAAGAATTTTTAGGAAGGTTTGTTATAGTTTATTTTGATGACATTCTAGTATACAGTCTCGACTTGGAGCCTCACCTAAAGCATCTCCGACAAGAGTTTGCAAAACTCTGAGCTAAACAGCTTTACGCCAATCTGAAGAAGTGTAACTTTCATTGTTCTAAGGTGATCTTCTTGGGTTTTGTTGTGAGCAGAGGTGGCATCCGAGTCGATGATGAGAAGGTAAGAGCGATCATAAAATGGCCTAAACCGACTTGTTATGCAAATACGAAACTTTTCCATGGCCTAGCATCGTTCTACCACCGATTCATAAAGGACTTCAATATGATTGCGGCCCTACTTACCAGGCTACCAAAAAATAATGTTGAATTCAGATGGAGAGAGAGAAAGAAGAGGAGTTTCAAGGAAGTGAAAGAGAGGTTAACTATAGCCTCCATCTTAGCTCTTCCAAGCTTTGACAAAGTATTTGAGGTAGAGTGTGATGTATCTGGACTAGGCATAAGTGCTATGCTAATGCAAGAAGGTCGACCTATTACTTACTTTAGTGAGAAACTTCAAAGGGTCACGCTCAACTATTCTATCTATGATAAGGAGTCTTACTCCTTAATCTGAGCCCTAACAGTATGGCAACACTATTTGGTGCCTCAGGAATTTGTGATCTATACCGATCACGAATCCTTGATATACCTAAAGAGCCAACCAAAGTTGTTTCAGAGGCAAGCTAAGTAAATTGAGTTCATGGAGGGTTTTTCCTATGTCATAAAATATAAGAATGGAAGAAACAACGTAGTGGCCAATGCCCTATTAAGACAAAATACCCTCCTAACTTAGCTATAAATAAGGTTACTTAGTTTTTTAACCATAAAGAACCTGTATGTTGAGAATCCATACTTTGGTTTTATCTATGCCCGATGTGAGGAAGGATGGACACTGGATGATTACCACAGGAAGGATAGATATTTATTCAAGAAAAGGAGGTTATGTATCCTAACTTGTTGCACGAGAGAATTACTTGTGCATAAAGCGCATGGAGGGGGGATTGATGGGACACTTTGGCTATCACCAAACCCATGAGTACTATTAGCGAGATTTTCTTAGCCAAGAATGATGAGAGATGTACGGTCTATGTTGGAAAGGTATGCGACCTGTTGAAAGGCAAAGAGCCAGGCTGAGTAAGGACATTATCTACCCTTGCCTATCCTAAACAAACCATAGTTCGAGCTAAGCATGGACTTCCTATTAAGATTATTGAGGATGACCCGAGAGAAGGACTCCATCACGGTGGTTGTCGATCGATTTAGCAAGATAGCACATTTTATGCCTAGTTCCAAGACTAATGATGCTTTGGTTATCTCTTTTCTTTTCCTATAAGAAATAATCAAGTTGTATGGAATTCCCAAAACCATTATTTTAAACTGAGACCTAAAGTTCATGAGCCACTTTTAGAGGATGTTGTAGAGGCAAATGGGAACCAAGCTGTTGTACAGTATGTCCTGCTACCCATAGACTAGAGGACAAACTGAAGTTGTCAACAGAACCATGAGAACTTTGCTGAGACTTACTATCGGACAAAATACGAGCGATTGGGATTTATGCCTACCTATCTTTGAGTTCGCTTACAACAAGACCACATACAACGTAACAAATATGTCTCCATTCAACATTGCCTATGGGTTTAACCTCAAGCTGTAATTGGACTAAGTACCTCAGCTAATGCTTGATGATGATTGACCAGCCATTGAAAGAGTTAAGGCCATCAAAGCTATGCACCATAAGGTTACAGAGCAATTAGGTTAAGCTTATATTAAGCTTAAGAAGTAAAGTTAAGGATGAAGGAAGAGAGCATTTCAACCAAGTGATTTAGTCTAATTACACCTTAGTAAGGAGCGATTCCCAAACTTGAGGAAGTACAAGTTGTCTCCCAAGGCAGACGAACCTTTCAAGGTGCTTGAAAAGATCAATCTTAATACCTATAGGATTGAATTACCTAAAGGATATGGAGTCTCATACTCCTTTAACATTACTGATCTCTAACCTTACACTCCCAAGGATAGGTAACTTACTACCAAACTAGATTTAATCCCACATCTCAAACTACTTAGAGGGGATGATAGGGATCTAAGACTGATCACTCATTCCTAAGCCTGAGGGCTTTCCCAAGTGGTTCACTGAGCTGTTTGAGGTGAGTTAAATACCAAAGAGCAATGTTTTCCTCAATCTGATCTTTTATGCTGCTTTGCCCTCCATACCATCTAAGAAGCTGCCGAGGTGATTTGCTGGCATGCGGAGCTAACCTCTCCATAACACCCCAATTCGATCACAAAGTCAAGAAAACAGCCATTTCTACAGTACCGAAGCTGAGTTGAGAATTGTCAAGAGTTGACCATCTAAGGCCGATCTAAAAGTGAGTCATCCCTAAGCCAACCTTTGTCCAACCTAGCAATTTGAGTGCAAAACTGTCGACGCTAACTAAACCTAATCAGGAGACCCTACCCTGCTTAGCTTACAATGTTATTAAGATCGCAGATTGAGTGAAATGTGCACATACTACCCTTTCTGACATCCGTACTATCATTTCTGACATCCTGATAGTAAATATTCTTTTGTACAATTACGTGATTTCCCTTATAAATTATTCTCCTTTTTTTAGTGGTTAAGGATCCATTTATGCAATTTTCTGTAACTTAGGACTTACCCTAATAGGGTACCATAAATACTTACATAATGTAATAACCGAATCATTAATATACATTGAATTTTCACTCTCTATTGAGCTAAGTATCCTTACTCATGAGCTATTATTATCTAGCCCATTTGAGCATAGATTGATGGCGAGTGACCTTTAGTCATACTTGTGCATCATATCAGGTGTGACTCGAGCTCGTGTGAGGTGTTAGTGCGTTATATTCAACATCGGTGCATGGGAACCCTTACTCAACCTTCAACTATCATATACTTTTGGAGCCATCTCACGGCCCGAACCCATCCCTTTTGGTTACGCATGATATCGAGTTTATATGTTTATCTATAGATCCATATCACATTTTATAAGTAGTCCGGTACCCCCTAAAAATGTTCGAAAGTTCATCAACCCAATTTCCTTTTCCCTAGTACGCTCTTTGTTTCAAACTGTACAATATAATCTTATTTACTACTTCCACCCATCTATTAATCTCAGGATGTGTAACTAAAGTGTAGATCAACCTGATTCCTTACTTGCCATAAAAAGCTTGGAACTTATTGTTATCTAATTATAGACCATTGTTTGTAATGATTATGTAGGGAACCCAAACCTTGATAAAGTAAACTTGAACATAAAGGATTCTACCTTATGTTCTATAATCTTTGCCACTAACTTGACCTCTACCCACTTGGTGAAATAATCGACCATAACTAATATAAATTGACATTGCCCTATAACCTTTGGGAATGGCCCCAAGATGTCTAAGCCCTACTAAGCAAAGGACCAAGGACTAGACAAATATTGTAACTCATTCATGGGAGCGTAACCTATTACATCGTATTTCTAACACTACAGGTGATGTTGCACTAAGTCCCTTACATCTTCTTTTATGGTTGGCCAATAATAGATAAGCCTTAGTACTTGAACATGCAAAGTTTGAGACATCATATGATTGCTACACACCCTAATGTGAAGCTCAAAAAGGATTCTTCGTGCTGCTTTAGGTGTAAGGTAATGAAGATAAGGTTTGTTAAAGCCATGCTTATATAAAAGATCATCAATCATAATATAGTCGGTAGCCTAATACATGAGCCTGTAACCTTCTCTCCAATAAGTAGCACTCTATCTTTTAAGTAGCCAATTATAAGATCTATCCAAGACTTTTCCTTTGATGCAAGCTATGCTTCTAAACATTATTTAAATGCCTCCAAGCTCTTATTTAGTAGGTACTCAATAAAGAGTCAATCATCCAAATTAAGTGAGGTAGAGGCCAACAAGGACAACTTGTTGGCAACCATATTTTGTACTCTTAGTACTTTAGCAATTGTAAAGTATGAGAATTCATCAACAACGTTCATACTGTAATTAAGTACTTACACATTGCTTCATCTTTTGCCGCATAATCTCCCTTTACATATCGAATTATAAGCTATGAATAAAAAAAAAAAACATCAAATTTTTCTGCTCAGGCCTCTTTCACTAGCCTTAACCTAATAATCAATGCTTTATACTCAACTTTATTATTACTGGTTAGAAACCTAAACTTAAGTGCGTATCGAACCTTCAAGTTATGTGGTCCTTGTATTATAAGTCATGCTCCTTATTCTTCTTTAGTCGGGGTGCCATCTACATATAGACTCCACTAAGGCTTTTCATATAGCTTAGTATTGTCTTCATCGCTCATAAGTTCTATAATAAAGTTTTCCAAAACTTATGCCCTTAGGGCTATTCTAGGTTGATATTGAATACCATATGCACTCAACTCAAGCGCATATTTCATCATCCTACTTAAGGAGTCAAGCCTTTGTAATGCTTGTTGTAGTAGTTAGTCTATAAGAACTATCACTTGATGGGCTTTGAAATATGACTTTAACTTCCTTGTCGCCACAGCTACGGTAAGAACAAATTTCTCCATTTGAGTATACCTTATTTTGGTCCTTGCAAAATGTGACTCACATAGTAGATTAGCCAATACTCCTTTACCTTAACATGGACTAACATAAAGGAAAGAGCTTAACTACTAATAAAGAGATAGAGAAATAATTGTAATCTTAGAATGGGCTTTGAAAGTACTAGTAGAGATGATAAAAAACTACTTTAATTCTTGAAATGTGGCTTCACATTCATCTGTTTACTTAAATTTCTTAAGTTTCTTCAAAACTTTGAAGAACTCAGCACATCTATTGGAAACAAACTTGTTTAACGCTACAATTCGACCTATTAACTCCTATACTTCCTTTAATGTACTCATGAACTTCTTGTTAACTATGGCTTCTATTTTCTCTAAACTAGCCTCAATTCCCTGTTAAGTCACCATGTACTCAAGAACTTTCCTAAAGTAGCCCTAAAGATATACTTGTGTGGATTCAACTTCATGCTACACCTTCTTAATATATCAATTGCTTCTTAGAGTCAACAAGATGCTAACTTTTTTTTAGTACTTTTCACAATCATGTCACTAACATAATCTTGAGCCTAAATTTTGATCTTCTATTTAAATCTCATTTCCATTTTCTAATTAATATTAAATTCTAACCCATTCAGTATTAATCATCGACTAGAGAAATTGGAAAATTCCAATTCTTTTATTAAAAAAATTTAAAGTCGCTACTCAACCAGAGTCAAGCAAAACAGAAATCGTAATCAATTAGGTGTATTGACTATGATTTGGCTACCGGTTTTTTATTTCAATTTAATACAAATTAGATGATTTCAAATTCAAGGGCTAACATATTAAACCCTAATGAGTACCACTATCTATTTTCTGAAATTAGGTTTATACTTCTAATTATCCTTTTTTAATATTCTTTAAGAAAAAAAATTGAAAGAAAATAAAAAATAACTTAAGTTTGTATAGATTTTAATATCGCCTCGAAAATGCCTATGTATTCGTTAGCTGAGATCAAACTATAGTTCTTTTTGAAAACTTTAGTGTATTAGTTGATTTTAATTTTGAAAACCGATCGAATTTACATTTTAATTAATTAAGTTTATTCAAAAAAATCGAAATGGGTCATAATCCTTGAGTGTTTTTGTTTAATAAAGAAATCCTCAAAAAATCCTTTTGTTTTTTTAAAGGGTCTTTTCTTAATTTTTATATTTTTAAAATAAAAGAATTTTATATGTGATGAATCCTTAAAAAAAAAACAATCCTAAACTAATACATATATATATATATATAATACTATTATCAAACACTATCTACTTAAATCAATATAATATATTTAATTTATATAATAAAGAAAACTAATGCTAAAAGAAATGCCCTAAACTAATATATACATATATTTATATATTTACTATGTTAAGTCACTAGGGATCTAATAAGATAATAATATAATCTAATCTAATAATAATAAATAATAAAATAAAATAAAGGACAACCGAACCTAGCTTAGCATAGACGTTGGTGAAGTAGCTGCTCAAACTTGGTGTTGCTGTGGATGAGCTGCGCAGTGGACATTACTGCTGCACATCTAGGTTCATTGAGTTTGGTTTGCTCATGCGTTATAGCCACTCACTGTGGCTGGTCGCGATTGGGGACGCATGTGCAAGGGTCGTCGATGGAGCTTAATTGTACCTAGGGTTGGTCGTGCACGAGAGTATCGAGCAGTGGCTGCATGCATTCAATGTTAGATTGATGGTGCTACTGCATAGAGGCTGTTTGCCTGAGGATGGCGATGACGGAGCATGCACGGTTGGTGATGCTAGCCGGAAACAACATACTGCTGCTATTGTGGTCGATGAACTGCAGCGTAGGCAAAGGAGAGGATATCCCTGCGTTATGGAGTTAGTCGGTAATCACAATTGATGAAGAGGATATGCACACTGCGTTGGGTCTGAGCAATAGGTGAAGTTGCTTGGCGCTGCAGTTTTCTGCTGTTGCTATTCGAGATGGAGGGTGGACCAAGTTGGGTTCGTCTATTGTTGTGTGGCATCGAGGGGGATATGGTGCCGCTGTATGGATGTTGGTCGGTCTTGAATTGCACAGATTGTGGCCTTAAAGAGGACAGTGCTGCTCGTGACTAGTGGATGGTGTGTACTGATGAAGAGGATAAGGTCCTGCAACTATTGAGTGGAATTAGAGTTATAGACGTGTAGTGGAGCAGTAGATGAAGAAAGTGCAGTGACTACTGTATGCGAGTGAAATTGATCAGTTGTAGCGTGCATGTGTGTGAGGGCAAGTCGTCGATTGCTGCTGCTATGCAGCAGCTAGGGGGCAATTTGTTCGATGACATAAGGGTTGTTTGTTTCATCTGTGTCTCGCCAGGTATTAGAGTGGTCATGAGCCATGGGGTTAGAATTGAACTTAGGGTCTATTCCTTCTTTATGAATGGGAGGAGTCATGTATAAATAGCTTGGAAATAAATCAATCTTACATCATATAAAATCCTAATTTAATAAAAAATTAAAATCAATTCGTATCTGATTTGATAAAAATCAAATGAGATTTGAATATCCTATGTTCAAACTTGTGACCTTAAGCTAAATCTAATGCCCATGCTCAAATATTTATTCATTAGGTTGTTAACCTATACTTTAATATTTAATATAGTTAAATTATACTTAAACCATGTGACTCTATAAAACAATTATTTGAATCGAACTAAAAGTAAAACTATTGACCCTAAAACATTTTATAAAAATCTAAAACATTTCTTTTATAATTTTTTTCCTTTTTCATTATTTTTGTATTTTTATCATTTTTCAGTTTTTTATTATGTTTATATTTTATTATTTTTTATTTTGAAATTAGGACCCTATTAAAAAACTTAGAATTACGAGAGGCAAAAATTAGATGTTTACACATAAACCTCAATATTATGATGGATTTGAGGCTTAAACATCTTCATCATTAACCTTCGATAAGTTACGCCATCATTTTTCAAACCAAAAGGCATACGATGTAGCAATACATACCAAAATTAGTGAATAACGAAGTGTACACCCCATCTTCTTCTTCCATCTTAATTTGATTGTAGCTAAAGAAAGCATCTATGAAACCATGGAGCACATGTCCAGTAGTTGGATCTACCATCTGGTCAATCCTCAATAGGGGAAAGAAATCCTTTAGGCAAGCCTTATTCAAATTTGCGAAGTTAATGCATATTCTCCATTTGCCATTTGACTTCATGACTAAAATATAGTTAGCTAACCAGGTTAGATAAGGCTCCTCCATTGTGAATCCTACTTTTAAGAGTTTTTGTACTTCTTCCTAAATTGCTGTTAACCACTTGGGGTCAAAATGTCTCTTCTTTTGTTACGCTACATTAGCATTTGGATCTCTCTTCATCTAACATGTCATAAACTCCTAGGGTATATTAGGCATGTTCGAAGGGGACTAAGCAAATACATCGGTGTTATCCTTGAGAAACTGTACCAAGTTTTTGTGCAACTCTAGAGGTAGGGACTTTCTAATCTTTGTTGTTTTCTATGGATCTTCCTCGAGCTGTATTTCTTCAATTCCTTCTTCGGGCTTCTTTCAGTCACCAAATTTCTAATCTAGATTCACCTCAATATGGAACACTTTCGTACATTTGAGAGCTTTCAAGTACAAAGATCTCATGAGTTGTTGATTTCCTTAGTAAAGTCTAACTCCAATAAGAGTAGGAAACTTGGCTTTCAAATGTGCCATTGAAAGAACCATACCGATCATGTTCTAGCTAAGTTGACCCATAATAATGTTTTAAGGTGACCAACACTTCGCTAAAAGAAAATTAACATTGTCTTCCATGACATTGCTATCATCCCTAATCTAAGTAAGAAGAGTAGTAACTACTAAGATGTATATGGGTTGCTTATTGAAGGCATACAAGTCGTAATCACAAGACCATATGGGTGCCTTATTCTTTGACTTTATTTGGTCATATGCATATTGAAAACTATGGCCCCCAAGCTTCTTATACCTACTAAAATCTTCTTAACTTCAAAATTGGCAATTCTTGTACTAATGACCAACACCTCATCATAGGACTTTTGGACACCCTCAAAGTCTCTTTTTCAAAAAGAAATTAAGTTGTCAACTCTCAGCTTTTTACCCTACACATTATAAACATGATTGAAGGCGTTAGTCAAGCTCAAAGAGTAAGATTGGCTTAAATTAGAAGGTTTACAAACTATAGTTTTAATAACACCATTTGGCACCCTATTATTGTTGTTACCATTTTGCCAACCATCCCTGTCATCCTAAATAGGTCGTTCATCTTGATCATGATCAATTCTCCTCCTTCAGGTTAGTCTCTTAACATTCTCCGCGTTGTGGGCTAAAAATTTCCTTAAGTAGCCCCTCCGAACAGCATCTTTGATAATATTCTTCAACTGTATGCACTTATCAGTATCATGGTCTCTATCATGGTAAAAGTCACAATACTTTTTCAAATTCCTCCTAGAGGGATTTCCTCTCATCTTCTCTTACCGTTAGAGGATTCTTTAGTTCTGAACTTCCATTAAAATTTCCAATGGACAGTTAAGGGGAATGTAGGTAGAGAAGGTTAGAATTCATGGTCTCTTCCTATCTACACTTGAAAAATGATCATCTCAACTTCCTAGTTGATATTTCGCACTTGGGCAATTCTTGTCATTCTTTAGGTTGGACCTATTCTGTTTAGCTTTACGCCAAGCTTTAATATTTTCTTCTTATCTGATATAGGATGTTGCCTTATCCTTAAACTCAATGAATGTCTTAGGCTTATTCTTTACTAAGAGACTTAAAAAAACCTCCATATGGCTTTGCTCCATCAATCACTACATTAAGTGCAACACTCATGTTGAGCTTTAGAATTTAAACCATCTCAGCCATAAATCAAGCCAAATATTCCTTCATAGTCTCATTAGATTTCTACTTGATTGTGTTAAGGATAGAAGAATCATTCACTAGGAGTTTATTAGCAAGGAAGTGCTATAAGAACACTTTTGTGAGATCGTCAAAACATGTCATAGTGTTGGGCTTCAAATTCTTAAACCAAGTGTTGGCAATATTCCTTAGTATTGATGGGAAGATCTGGCAAGCAACAACATCACTAAGGCCATGTAACTAGGCCAAAGTGTGGTAATACTCCAAGTGATCTTCTAGGTTCTTCATCCCATCATATGTCTCAAATTATAGGACCTTGATATGTTAAGTCCTTCAAAATTTCTTGGAAAAAAGGGCTTTTCTTCAAGACAAATTGTTTACTTGTAGAAGTAGGAGCATAAACATGCAATGTGCCTGCATGATTTGCTTGTTGTGAAGTTCTCCCTCTTTGAGCTCTCTTTAGAGCAAGGGCTTAAGTTTCATGAACTTTAGCCTACTTGGCTTGTTGTTCAAGAGATTGAATAGAAGCATCCAAGTTCTCTACATTATTCCAACCTTACTCAATAATTTGGTAGCATATTAGCTTATACCATGTTTAAAATCTCGTCATTCTTCCATGCAAGCTATTGATTTTCCCTAACTAAGTTGGCATAAAGTTGAACATAATCTAAATGGTGCATCCTACAAACCAAGCCACATACCACCCTTCCCCTAAAAAAAAAAATAAATGGTAATGAGAAGCGAGAGTACCACCAGCAATTCTTATCAATCAAGGCTTAGCCATCATGGTTGGATTCAAACACAAAGAGAACCAACTCCTACACTTAATCACCATACACCATTCGAAAGACTACTTCATAAATTCCCTTCTTATTCACATTTTATGGGATTTAGTTCTCTTTGTTTTGCTTCTACTCTTGTATGCAATAGAAAAATTTTCGATGCCCAAGCTCATCCATGCATTTTTGTTGGGCATCTTATTGAAATTAAAGGGTATAAGTTGTTTGATTTAGTGGATCACAAATATATAGTTTCACAAGATGTTCATTTTGTTGAGCATGTATTTCTCTTACCTTATGTACATTGAGTTTTTCATTACACCCTAAACACTTCAAACATTATGTCCTTTTTTTCATCCTTACATGGATCAATTATTTGCTCAATATTATCATATAGTTTCCTAAAGTTCTAGCAATTGTATTGATATATCTTTTGCTACTTATGATGTTGAAGGTGACTTTGGTTTACACAAGAAGGTAGTTCTAGTGTTTCTAGTCCTACTATTATAAGTGTTCCAAGTTTTCAAAGGAGTCAAAGAACAACTTGAACCCCATCTTACTTATCTGACTATCATCATAATCTTAGCATTACTTTGCCTGACAATTCGTCCCATTCTACTTCTTTTACTTCAACTATACATCCTATTCAAATGTCTTATCTTATGATTCTTTGCCTTCTTACTTCGCTGCTTTCTAAGTCCAAATGTGTCAACATTTTGAACCTACTTATTATGCAAAAGATATTAATTTTGAAAGTTAGCATCAAGTTATAGTTGAAGAGCTTGAAGTCGTAAAAAATAACAACATCTAGACTTAGTTTCTTTACCTAGATATAAGCATACAGTGGGATGCAAGTGAGTGTATAATCTTAAGACTAAGGTTGATGGAAGCATTGATCGTCATAAAGAGCAGTTAGTAGCCCGGGGTTTTAACCAAAAGGAAGGTCTTGACTACAATGAAACTTTTAGTCCTATGATTAAGCATACTGCAGTGAGGTTGCTTTTCACTCTTGCTGCTATCTTTAGTTAGCAAATCCATTAAATGGATGCTCATAATGCATTCCTCAATTATGTTACATGAAGAAGTGTGCATACATTTGCCTTCGAGTTTCAATCTTAAGGGGGAGTGTTATGATAAGGAGGGTAATAAGCTGGTTTGTAAACTAATGGCTTCAAACAATCACATCATGATTATGCTTTGTTCACTAAGAGAGCTAGGGATGATTTTCTTATTGTACTTGTTTATGTCAATGATCTTGCCATTGTATATAAATGATTAGAAGTGACTGAAGAATTTAAGCAATTTTCACATACTCAATTCCAAGTAAAAGATTTGGGAATGTTGAGGTATTTTATTGGACTTGAATTAGAAAGGTTTGAATGAAAGATTAGTTCTTTGTTAGCGGAAGTTTGCATTAGATTTGTTGTCTAAAACTATTTTTCTTAGACCAAAGCCCTTATCTACACCTATTATTGCAAATCATAAGTTAAGTAGACATGATCAATTAAGTGTTGTTATACTACTCTTTATTGAAAACTTGTTGGTACGTTGCTTTATTTGTTTACTACACAACCAAATATTACTTATGTTGTACATATTTTAAATCAATTCATGGATCTTACTAAACAAAAGCATCAATAAGCCTTGGAAAGAGCTCTTCGATATATCAAATAGGTGCTTAGTCAAGGTTTGTTTTTCTCTAATTACTCTCATCTTGCTATAAGGGCTTATGGTAAGAGTGATTGGGGCAAGTGTCTTGATATGAGGTGCTTAATGATTAGTTTTTATACTTTTCTTAGAGACTCACTTTATCCGTTGGAAATTGAAGAAAACAAACAGTAGTAGCTCATAGCTCAGCTGAATCAAATATAGGGCCTTAGCTTGTACTATATGTGAAATCATGTGGTTCAATTTATTACTTAAAGAGTTTCATGTTGAAGTTTCTTCCACTATTCAACTTTTCTGTGATAATAAGTTTGCACTTCACATTGCATGCAATGTAGTATTTTATGAGCAAACCAAACACTTAGAAATTGATTTACACTTAGTGTGAGATAAGCATATAGAGTAAAATGCATTTGCTAACATTTTTATTGGAGGACTTTCTAAAGCTCAATTTCATTCCCTCTCTTATACAAGATGGGCATTTTTAATATATAAGCACCATCTTGAGGAGGATTGCTAGAGATTTAGATTAGATATATTTTTATTTATTATTGTAGATACAACCTCCCCTCCCCCTTCCCCCCCCCCCCCCAACATTTTATTATTTAGAATTTTTTAGGATAGAGTAAAGAGTTCTAATTTAGAAAAAAAAAATAAAAATAATAATAAGAAGAAATTTAAGAAAAAATACAAAAAATTGAAAATCTAAAAAATTACCCAAAAAAAAAAGAAAGTTTAGAAAATAAAAAATAATATAGAAAAAATAAAAAAAATTGAAAAAGTCGCAAAAAATATAAAAATTGAAAAATTGGATTTTAGAAAATAATGTTAAATTATAATAAAAGAGTTTAGATTTAAGTATTTTCAAGAGACGACCATTGGGTTAGAACTTACATTTAAATTTAGCCCAAACTAACTTACTCCATAAATGCTATTTACTTCCACAAATGGATAAAGCACAGGACAATCACTTAACGAATAAGTATTTGGATTTAGCATTGGGTTTAACTTGAGGCTAGGGCTTTAAATCTCACAAGAGGCATAAGCTGCCTTTTATTTTTTATCCAAGCCCCACCTACCACGTATCCAGCTACAAGATATGTGGTCTAACATTACTAGACCACGTAGTTGACGTAGCACTACGTCAGTGCTATGTCAACATCATCTTCCCTCACTTTCCTTTATTTTCCTTCTTATCTCTAAAAATTTTGCAGTTTCCCTTACTAGACTGTCCACTTTCGAGCTTAAATTAAGGCCTTTTTCTTTGCAATTTGACCAAATTAATGAGGTAATTGCAAGGTCTATATAGAATATTTTGAATCCAACATGAAAACTGGTCCAGATTTAATCTTTAAGTCAATAAAAAATTAAGTCAAAGTTTTTTTTTTAAAAAAAAAAAAAAGAGGCTGGAGGGGTGTTGTGAATAAATGCTCGTTCACTATTCAATTTCAAAAAAGGAGAAAAAGAAATAAAAAAACCCAACCACTCAAGCTCCCTCTCTCACTAACCAGACTACTTACATTACACCTACCGATTCCTCTTAATCTCCATCCTAGAACCCTACTCTCTCTTACAAACAAAACAATAATAGTAACTCAATCCCCATCATCAATTGAATCTGACGCCACCACCCCCTACACTCGAACACATCAGTAATTGCAACCATCCTCTTTATCCTTTCATCCATGCTCACGCTCAACAATAGCAACAAATCCAATACCATTGGCTACTCTTGTTCTTGTTGCTATTTGTAGCAGCACAAGCTAAGCCCCCTTACCATCACATCCACCTCACCACCGCTTAGTTGAAAACACTACCTAATACACCTATAGCAATAGACTACAAGCGCATGACTGACAATCATTGCACACCAACCAAAGACTCCCCAACCACTCACATGCTATCTTCCTTCTTGCACTACACACATAGCAAACAATAGTCGCACTACCCTACTAACTTACTTCAACGACCCAAGCATTATCCACTGCTTAGCTTACACTAATCCATATGCATAGAAGTATGACACACTATACAAGCCACCTAAAACCCACATTCGACCACCGTCAGCCACCATTGCTATTATAAGCCATCACCTAACTTAAAAAACCAGTCAAACCACCACAAAACTTTGAGACACTTACTCTAAACCTACTTTCCCTAATAAATTTCTCATAAAGTTTCTTTACCCCTTTGAAAATTGCATTAGAAACCATCAAAAGAAGTTGGCCAAGGCACTGATATATTCTCCATTTTGGGACCTAGATTTCTATGCTTAATTCTACTTGACTCGGAACTCTATCGAATCCATCCTCTGACCTACTCCCTTACCTTAATTGGTCCAACCCACTCTTTTTTTTTTCTTTTTATCCCTCATCGTATTCTTTTTTTTTCTGTGTTATTTTTTTTTGTTTAAATTTTTATGATTGTAATCATACTGTAACTAAAAAAAAAAAGAGAGAGAAAAAAGAAAAGAAAAGAAAGAAACGAAAAAGGAAAAAAAAAAGAAAAGAAAAATTTATTTTTAGTTTTATGTTTTAGAGAGAAATTAATAATAAGAAAATAAAAAATAAATAAATAAATGGATTTTATCACTTAGAAAAACATTTTTCAATAGAAACAAAATAAAATAAAGCCTTTTAAAATTAAGACACTTTTAGAACTTCCCAAAAATAAAAATACCCCAATTTAGGACCCTTTTTAGAAATTTTCAAAATAAAATAGATTGGCTAGGAGATATAAACTCAGCCATCTTTTGAGATTAAAACAAACCAACAAAATTAAAATTTTTGAAATGAACTTTACACATCTGATCCCAAATAGAGAGTACATAGATACTTGTAAGGTGGCGGTAAAAAATTAAAAAAATTAGTTTTTTCACTATTAGTTACTCAATTTAGTAAAAAATAAAAAAAAAATAGGTTTAGATTTCTTCCAATTTAGTTTAAGTTTATCCAATTTAATATGATATGATTTGATTCGTTAGTTAATGATTGATTTCATCTTATAAAATAGTTTTTTAAAGGTGATTTTAGAAATTAAATCTAAATTTGGAAAGTAGTGATATTCATAAGGGTGTAAAGAATCCAACTCCTGGAGTCATTTCCCTAATTTTTTCAAAACTTTTTCTTTAAAATCATTTCATTCTTTTTTTTTTTTTTTATGTAGACTAGTATCTAAATCAAAACCAAATCTACCCATTTGGTTTTAACCTAAACCATTTCCGACATCTGTTGGATAGCAACTCCAAAATGTTTTTTAAAAAAATTGATTTTCTTTAAAACTTAGTCAAGAGTCAGTATTAAACAGATAAGGTTTAATATTAATTAGTGTAAAAAAGATTAATTTATAAAACCGAGAAAAAATGAAGCTCAACAATTACGTACTTTGAAAATATTCATAAATATATGAATTAGTTGTAATAGAAACAAGAGCAATACTATTCATTCTTCCACCTTCATTCTCTCTCTTTCATTGGCGTTTTCCTTCTTCTGCTTTATGTTATGTTTTCATCATAATCCCTTTACTAAGACACATATCTATACAATTCTTTAGGGGCACTACATCTTTTTTCCAACCTATTCCTATTTTTTTCCTTCTATCTCTCTCTCATGGTTCATTATTTAATATTCATAATTTTCATTTAAGTTCTAGTTCCAATAAAAAAGTTTATAAGAAAAACTTTATATTTTATTTTATACCATCAATAATTTAAAATAAGTCAAAAAGCTTAGTTTTCTTAAATACATTATTTAAAAAAAAAAGAAGAAGAAATTAATCTTTTTATTTTCATATTGTATTTGAAGTTTTTAATAATTATTTTATAACTAACTACAACTTTTTAAAGTTATTTTATATAGATCAAAGAAATTTATATTTTTATATTTGATCTTACATTTACAGTTTTTTAAAGTTCTTAATCACATACCATCTATGTGATTACTAAAACCTATGCATGGAAATTTTATACGTCTTGATAATATAATAATCCTATTGACTTGTCCCATTTTTTTTTTTTTTGCCAAAAATTATGATTTTAAATAAATCATCAGATGTAACATCCTTTTAAAATATTTTAGAGAAGGCATAGCAACCCACATGATTCGTTGCACAGGAATATCCCAGCATAATACCTTTTAGATATTAAAGTTTTCTTTTTCCAGTTCTTTTTATTAGGTGTACCAGCTATGCCACCTCAACAATGCTAGACAATTAAACAATATCTCCCTTTATTTTTACGACTTCATACATTTTTTCTAAGCTACTCAAGCTGCAAAATAAGATTTCTTCCATTATACTCTCTCGAAAGAAAATGCATTTTGAAACGTAAGACATCCTTAGACCATTCCCAACCGAAGTGCTCTTGGCATCCTTGATGAAGGACTTCTTTTTAGGTCCTTAGTGATAATTGGGTACTTCGCAATTGGAACACGTGCTTGAAGAGTCCACTTTGATATAAATTTAAATTATATTTTAGAAGGTTTTTTGTAAAAAATTTTCTATGATTTAAAAGGAATCATAGAGTAGATTGAGTATTGAATAATTTCTTTTAAGTTGAAAGTTGAATCAAATTAAAAAAAATTGAAACAAATTTGAGTCATTCATTGCAAAAACTATAAGTTGGAGTTCACCTTTGTCACAAGTTCCACATGGAATGCTATACAAGATAAGCCCTATATGTATTATGGTTTGCCACTCATGTTATAAGAAGAAATGAGTTGGTGGAATTAGTGTGAACTTAGTATAAACAACACTTGGATTTCTGTTAGTAATTCGTTGTTTTTTCAATGCGTCACAAGTCAATTGATGCAACATTAGTGCACTAACAAGGTGTAATGTGCACTAACAAGGTGTAATGCTATGTGTCCATTCATACTACTATCATGTATCAATATATGTCTCATCATCAAGAGCTCCCTTATAGGGTGTTATGCCATTCATAGTAATATGATGTGTCAATATTTATTATGTTAACAACCGGACATTGATGAAGTTACATTACTTATAGGGTGTTATGCCATTTATAGTAATCGATGTCAATATTTATCACGTTAGCAAATGAACATTAATGGAGCTACATCAGGTAGTATAAATGGCAATAAACAAAATCACACTAATAGAGTGCTATGCCATTCATGCTATCGTGATGCCTGATGATTATGTCTTTATATGTATGTGAGGATGCAAATGACTTCCATAGTATGTGTAGAGGGCTAAATCTGATTCATGGGCTTCAAACTTAATAACAAAGTAGTTTTAACTCTTTAGGTTAAGGTGACAAAGCCCAAGAGTTAAGTCCATAAGAATTTGGGATGATCAAAGGAGATTTAGCTTGGTAGGCTTAGAGTAGGTTCCATTTGATCGGTCCGTCTGATTTAACCTTTGTTGACTTAACTTACATAAATAAAATATAAAACCCTTTATTTGAGCCTAAACCCATAGAAAAAGCTCATCTAATACCTATATATAAAAAGCTTTAATTTCAGCCATTGATCAATGTTACGATCTAATAAATCGAATTCACCTACTATCCTCTATAAATCCCCCATTCATTTCCTCATTGAAGGAGGAGACAAATTCCTACGAACACCATTACTCTGCTGAAATTTTGTCTTAAAGATTAAACTACGTAAACACCTTAAGAACAATACCCTATTCTTCAATAATTGTAGAGTTTAATGCCATCGCGTTTCTCTACTTATCACCTAACGTGTTAGAGCCTACTAAGACTACCTATTCCTCCTCCCTATCCTACCTCACTTGATCATCCCATACATACAACTTAAATCATTTCCTTAACCATGTGTAATGCGATATATCACGCAATACATATGTTACCTCTCCCAATATCAAAACCCCCAACAGTATGTAATAGTGAATGGTCTATACTTAGGCCTATAGAACATATCCTAGGTAGGGCAAGATATGTCCTACTACTAACTGTATTATGTATGTTTGTTGTATTATATAATGGATATCACTTTTAAAAAGAAAAAAAAAAAAGGAAATTTACAAAGCATTACGACTTAACAATAGAAATGGTCCAAATGATTTTCTTTCAAGCCAAGGTCTCATGATCTGAATGCTAGGTAGGTATGTTACTTAGGTAGGTCCGTACGAAATGATGCATTAATCATTGGGTCAATGCATAATCCATTGGTTAAACGAGTTCAACTATCAATTCACATCGGTTTGCAACTACTACTGATTTGTAATTCCCACTAATTTAGCATATCTTATATCTATATCTAAATGAATTTGTATTTTGAATATTTTAACCATAATTTGATCAATTTATTAGTTATATGTGAAAACCTAAATCTATATTCTGACTATTTAATAAATATGTTTTATTTTTAGATTGAATCCCTTTATCAATTGAAAAGTTATAACTAAATCTATAATATAGCCATAAATTCATAACGAAAATTATGATTATAAAACTAACATTTTACATATTAAAATGGCTTAATCTTAACATTCATACATGAAATTTCAATCCAACAAAAGGTTAATAAAATAAAATCTAATACAAATAGTATATCTAAACATTGATTGACTATATAACTTCTTGATATTACGTTAAACTATGTCTCAATGATATATTACTGCTAGTGGTAGATTCACTAAAAAGATTATCAAATAATCTACATATAAAAAAATAAATAATATCAAAACATTTATAAAAATAATTTACTTTATTATATTCTCTCCAAAATTAGTCCTCTATACAAAAATAAAAAAAAAAAAATTCCTCAATTTCTAAATTTAATGAGCTGTTGTATTGATCAAGAATTTAATCGCACAATAAATGTGAATTCTAAAGCTATTGTAGATATTAATATGCATAAGATATTATGTTGTATTTTTGTAATTTAAGGATATATATATATATATATATCTAATTCAAATTCATTGTAATCTCTAAATGTTTACATGCCTTCAAAAGATTGAAATTCCTAACTAAAATTAAGATTATAAGTATCATAATAAATAAAATAAATTTAAATCCAGTATAAGCATTTGTAAAAAATAAAGTTTCTTATAAGCCATTTGCAAATTCAGCATCAATAAAATCCTGAACTTTTAACTTATTGTGACTAATATTTGGACTTGTGTCATCCTTCACATATTCATGATACTTTTCTAACTTTCTGAATAGAGGTTATTTTAAAATTAAATGAGTTAAAAGGATAGAAATCATTATATGTTTACGAGCCCTGTTTAATAAAAGGGATTCATAAACAAATACATAGGTTAAACCCAAAATCGAACAAAACTTTATGATGTTTAAAGGAATCTAACTCATATGTGTCTTGTCTTGGCTTTTTTTTACATAAACTCATTATACATGGACTCATTTATAACTGTATTATGTTGTGTTCGAATTCATGGATGGAGTCGCAAATTATCAACCTTATTTGTAATTGCATTATACACTCATATACATGATTTATATGAAAAAACTTCAACATATAAATTTTTTTTTGTTTTACTTGTATATATTAATATATAATTACGTTTTTATTAATGTTTTGTCTAATTATATACTATTGTATTTTAAACATAATGTATGTCAAATTTTTTTATAACCGATAGAAGGAAAAAGGGAAGGGAATTTTTGAAGCGAAGCAAAACTTTTTCCTTAATGCAACATGGTTGCATTCAATTTTCCTTTTCCTAATATCATCAATATATTTTCCAATGCTCTTCATATTTAATATGGTATGTCAATCATTGCTTAATAAATTATAAATATCGCAAATAGTCATTGTTTATATTTATCATATATATATATTTAATTATTTATCATTTTTATTTGTTAGTTGATACATCATTCTCAATTCTCTTCATGGTTATATGGGCTTTCTAATATACTGTAAATCAGTCTATAAATATACGATCGTATCGATATCCTCGGTTGACATAGGGTCATGCCCATGGAGAGGAGTAATAACTCAGCACCTCCTTCACAGCTCTCATGGAAGACACGCATGTTCTTCTCCTTCTTCTCCCATCTCACCAGCTTCACACGCCGCTCTGACGGCACCGTCAACCGCCGTCTCCTTGATTTCCTCGACTTTCAAATTCTCCCCAACCCTAACCCTAACTCCACCGGTGTTTCGTCCTTCGACGTCACCGTCGATCCCTCCCGCAACCTCTGGTTCCGCGTCTTCACTTCCACCACCAACATGAACTCCCCTTCCCTCCCAGTCGTCATCTACTTCCACGGCGGCGGCTTCACCTACTTCAGCGCCTCCTCCAAGAACTATGACGCAATATGCCGCCGCTTCGTCCTTGAACTCCCCGTGGTCATGGTCTCCGTCAACTACCGCCTCTCTCCGGAGCACCGCTTCCCCTGCCAGCACGACGATGGAATCGATGTCCTCAAGTACCTGAACCAAAACCCTAGCCTTCTTCCTCCTAACGCCGATCTAGCCAAAACCTTCCTTGCCGGGGACAGCGCGGGAGCGAATCTGGCGCACCACGTGGCGGTGAGAACATGCCAACTCGAGCCAAAACTGGAGAAACTGAAAGTTATTGGATTACTATCATTACAGCCGTTTTTCGGGGGAGAAGAGAGGACGGAGTCGGAGATCCGTTTAAAAGCGACGCCGATGCTATCGGTGGAGGAAACGGATTGGTTGTGGCGGCTGTTTTTGCCGGAAGGAGAGAGTAGGGACCACTGGGCGGTTAACGTGAGTGGGCCGAATGGGGTGGATGTATCGAAATTTGAAGATTTTCCGGCCGCGATGGTGGTTGTTGGTGGTTTGGATCCGTTAAGAGATAGGCAGGTTAGTTATTACAAGTGGCTGGAGAGATCCGGAAAAGAAGTGGTTTTGGTGGATTATCCGAATATGATACATTGCTTCTTCATGTTTCCGGAGTTGTCAGAGTCTGGCCGTATGATCATGGACGTCAAAAATTTTATCAGCAAACAGGCTCAGGACTAGGAAACGTGGTGTCTCTATGCTGGGAGCCTTTTCATACAAATTTTATTTTAAGTAAAAAACTATAAAAAAATTGCACATCAAATGTGTTTGTCTAACTGATTTTAAAATATCCAATTTATTTGGTTTTTCAGAAGACGTATTTTGAGGTTTTTTTTTTTCATTTTGGCCATTGCAAAAACTTTGGAGTTTTAAATTTTCATTTTAATATTGTCAAGAGGTTTTAGCTTTGAACGATAAATGATGACATAATGTAAAGCCAATGTCAACGGCCTTAAAAAAGAGTTAATAGAGAATTATTTCTTATTTTGGAAAAGGAAATTGTTTCATCCATTTTTTTTATTAATATATATGTATGCGTATGTATATTTTTATGATGACTAACAATCATATCTAACTCCCACCATCACTTCTCTGTATAGCTTACTAGTAATCGTAAATTTTTTGAATTTACTATGACAGTACTTAATAATATTACAAATTTCGATTATGACAGGTACCAAACAAAAAAAGTTAGAAAAGCATTTTTCACCTGAAAAAAAAATATAAAAAAACGCACTGCATACCTTGATTTTCTAATTTCCCTACGATCACTATTTAGCCTTGGAGAAGTGATTTTCTAATTTCCCTGCGATCACTATTTAGCCTTGGAAAAGTCAAATGAGATAGACTCTGTAGCATATTTAGTTATCCACCAGCATGTTTTCAAGCATGTCTCGAAGCATGTGAAATTAAAATTCCAACTTTTAGGTTAAAATCCTTTCTTTTCAACAGATGACCCAACTACTGATTAATTTCATTGACATGTAATGCCTACTCGGCATTAATTTATTTTAATTATCTTTGCTTATTCCTCCAATTCGACCTAATGCCGCTAGAAGTTTGCTGTATCATATCCATCATTGATTGACGCTGAGGTAGAATTGGTCGAGGCTCCTATTCATCTCTATGCTCCGCTAGTGTGGGATTTCTAAGTGGTCTTAAGCATTTATGTAATACTCTAGAGTTTTGAATTCTTTAAATTTATTGTGTCAAGTGACATCAATAGAATTATGTAAGAGTTTATGGTTAGGCCATAAAAATTAGAAGAAATTTTATATAATTGGATTGCTAAAATAATGCATATATGTGAAATAATTAAATAAAGTCTTGAATTAATTGGAATCGAAAATGATTTAAAAAGTGAAACTTATGACTACGCTTGGAATATTATTTAAAGTAATATATGCTTAACAAATATAATTATATATTAAAAACATATAAATAAAAAAGAATTGTGATATGAAATAGAGCCTTCTAGAAGGTTAAGAAAATCCTTGTAAATGCTTACAAATATGGCATAATACAAACAAAATATCTAAACAATAAATTAATTAATTAATCAAAAAGTAATTTTGGGAAAAAGTGGGCTGCAAATGGTTTTTGCCTCCTAAACAAAAGGCAGCCCATGATTCGGAAAATTAAAACAACGATAACACATGGTTTAAAATTGCAAAACAAGGAAAGTTACTAGTTTTAGAACATGATTTCCTAAAACTACATGACACTTAACAATCATGTCCCCTACCAAACCCACTATAAGAACCCCGACCCTCTTCATTTTCCAATCTTTGGCCAAATTTCATTCTAGAAAAATTTAGGGAACCATTATAAAAGATCGATAAGAATTAAGAGAAAAATAGGAAAATTGGTATGCAAATCGGGGCATATCAGAATTCGAAGCAAACGAAGGCCTAGGAATGAGTGATTGCCACCACTAGGCTCTAAAAGCAACATGCCCTTGGCTGTGTACAATAGCCAGAGTTTGCAAAGTTGGTAAGTTTCAGTTTTCATCCAATTTTCGATAAATCACTAAAAATAGTAAAATAAGTTTAAAAAATATGAAAATTTGTATTCCTAAGTTATTTTTAATGTGCTTTCATGGAAAAAAATCAGTTTTTCAAAATATATATGTTTTAAATATCACTCCTAAGAAATAGGTTGTTTCAAGCAAATTTTCATATAATTTTTTAAAAGGTAAATGATGTTATTTCAAGCTCTATCTTTTTATATAGACTCCATATAATGTTTATTTATAAGTTGCATCAAAAGTTTTCCCAAGTAAGCTTGGTATAATTTTGTTAATTTTCATTTGCTAAAAATTGTCAAATATAGAAATTTCGGTAAATTAATAGATTTTTGAGTATTATTAGTTAAATATGATTTCTATCTCTATTTTTGGTCTTAGAATAATATTTTACATAGTTGCATGAGTTTTTGAAAGAAAAAGGGGGTCAAATACGTGATATATATCCCATTTTTACAAGCTTAAAAGTGTCATTTTTGTAAAACTGGAATAGTAATGGGTTTAAAAATGGGTATGCACGGGTTTTTATAAAATTTTCCCAAATTGGGAATTCATCTTTGGAATTGGTCAATTTGTTGGTATGTGATTAAAGTTGCTAAGTCGTAATGGTAGTGCAGAGTTTTAGTGAAGTTTAGGCATTATTTGTCCTTGTAGAAACTTCGATAAAAGGTTACCTATGAAGGCCTTAATATGACAGTCAATAGAAGGTCTTTGATGAGATACCTAATTAAGTAAACTAAAATGCTTCCAAGTAGAAGCTTGAGTAGAAGGTTACTTAGTGAAACATAAAATAAAAACTAAAAGTAAATATGAGTAGAAGCTTCCCTAACCATGAATCCCAAGACCAACCTTAAGTAAAATGTTGAAAAGAAGGTATAAGTAACAAAGTTGATAAGAAACCTTCCCTAGTAGAAGGTTACGTAGATTGTTAAATAACAAGGATCTAAACAAAAAGGATCATGTAGAAAATTGGGCAAAAGGTAAGAACCTTAACAAATGGACCATGTAGAAGATTCTATAGAAGGTCCTAAGTACTACTGAAATACTCTTACCTAAACACTTAAGCTTTAATAAAATGTTTAAGTAACTTGGACAAACACTGAAATATAACTCTCAATTCTAGGTTACCTGAATAACGAGGAATTTAAAGATGATATTCAAAGCGAGGGATACTACTCTCTGGTTAGTGGATATTGTATATTTAGGAGTAAACTTTTGTCTACTCGCTAGGTTTTAAGTTTGTGTAGTTCCACTACAATGTACTTGGTTGTCTAAGGTTGATGTTGAATCTTGGATGTATCACTTTCTAAATATTTGATGCTTGTATTCCTGGTTAATCAAGCTTGGTCATGTACTTGGTTAATTGAACATGGCTGAACTTGGTTGAGAAACTAGATTGTCTTATTTGCTGATTATAGAAGAAGTTACTAGGACATACTCTAACCTTAGAAAATACTAGGAAAATTATTTGACCTTAAAGGTATTTGCTTAAGCAAACTCGATACAAGGTTTTAGTTATAATAATGAAGTACACCAAAGAAAGACTAGGCTAACTAATTAACATATGATACAAAACTTAAATGTGTTACTTGGAAACAATGCTTGGTATCATGTAAACTTATTTCTTAGTGCATTTACGGCATAACATAGCACGAAAAGGGCCTACAGGTCAAATATTTGAAAGAAAAGTGATTTATGAACAAGTACTTGGTTTTGAAAAAGCTTGGTTCTCTTGGTTTTGAAACGTTTGGTATAGAATCGCATTTGCTTAAGCCCTTTGACCACTCCTTATGATTGATTATAACTCGAAATTTAGGGGTCCTACTCTCATGCAGCTACTTGTTGCTTGCTCAGCTCCTAGACATTGTATCCAAATGCTCGGTTAAGTCGAATAACTGGATAAAAAGTTCAAAAGCTCGAAAGACTCAGAAGTTAGAAACTAGGATATCAATACTGGTACATTAGCTCATATACATAAGCATGCGTGAATTTCTGCATTATCTAACTCGACTTATTACTATTTGTTATTTAACTAAAGTATCCATATGTTGGTTTGATTTTTGTTTCTTAGATATGTTTTATGTTATGCTAGGTTTGTTATCCACTTTCACTTGGTTCACAGTGAACTAAGCAGATATGTATTATATTTGTAAGTCATGGCGAAGTGTGGAAAGGGCGCCGCCACCACTAAGGAGGAAGATTTTGAGAGAGCCTAGGTTGGAGTCAACTACTTTGAAGGACTTTTGTTTTTGATGATACGCTTAGATAGTCATTATGTATAAATGTTGTAAAAAGAGTTTAAAAGACTATGACAATTGGTTTGTACAAAATTATAAATATGTGAAGTATCATTTCTAAGGCTGGACTCCATTAAAACCTTTTGATTTTTTAATTAAGTTGTTATATGTATATATATTTGTGTATATGTGTGTGTGTGTGTGTGTGTATCTGTGTATAGCCTTGTCCTCTAGTTTATTGTACATTAGTTTATGGGTGTTACATTCTAGGCTAAACCTGGATATGACACCTACTTAGGTAGTATTAGAGCATAAGTAAGGTATCATAAAACTTGATAAGTGTGAGATGTATGGAGTAGCTAGGAATTAGGTTATTTTGGCTTTGTTTTGTAGAAACTGTTGTGTAGAAACTAGCTAACCTTAGCCAAGCTAAACCTTGCTATGTTTGAAGATGGGTCAAGATTGATTAAAAGAGATTTTAAATGTTATCTACTAATAAGGATGGAAGAATGTAAAGAATAAGAAAATATGGTATGAATCTCGGGACTAAGAAATTCTTATGGATATCTTAGGTTGAAATATGGATAAAGTGAATCTTTGAGGTACTTCTCGAGGTCTATGGATCATATATATGAGTTAAGGAATGTTATCAAGGCATATTGAGGAGATTTAATCCTATATACTTAAGTGAAATTATTATAACATAATTGAGAAATATTATGAGTTGAGGTTGACTTTGAATTATATTCAAGAAATGCTTGGGAATTCAATGGACTATTGTCATTTTGAGAAAAGAATCGGGGTAAGCCTAGGAAAATCAAAATCTATGGATTTAAAGTGTTACATGAATCATACAATTAAGGAACTTCTAGGAATCATACAAATTGAAGTATAGATAAAGTGGATCGTTAAGGTACTTTTAGAGGTTTGAGGATCATAAACATAGGCTCAGGATGATCATAAAGCACGTCTTGTTGAAAAGATTTGGTACACTTGAGTGAAAAAGTGTGGAATCTTGGTATGATAACCGATGGTAAATGAAACAAATGACAACGAGGTGATACTAAGCACAAGATTAGAATTCTGGAATAATGTAGAACCTCCTTTACTTTAACAAGGAAGAGTAATGTATTGTAAGAGGTATAGTAGAAGTTCTTATGAGAATGAATCCTGAACTGAGTTGTTGTAAAAAGTACAATAGAAGGTTCTTTAACTAAGACCTATAGAAAGTTTAGTAGAAGGTTACTTGAACATAATACTTATCCTATAGAAACTCCAATAGAACGTTATGTGGGTAGGATATTTGCCTTATAGAAAATTCAATAAAAGGTTACTTAGATATGATGCATATTTTATGTATGTTTGTTTTGTTTAGTAGCTAAGTATGGTGACATCACTATTATTGTTCATACTAGGATAGGTACGCATGGGAGATAGACATGTTCATATGTTGTATGATACAAGAACCGCTTATTCTTTTGAAATCTAAAGAATATGTTGATAGAAATAGGCTTCTATTGATAACTAGTGTATATCTTTTTAAGAAGTAAATAGGTTGAATACCAAAGTAAAAGAGAGAGAGAGAGAGAGAGAGAGAGAGAGAGAGAGATGTACAAAAAGGTTTAATGAGAAATATACAAAGTTAGCAATATTGTATTTAAAGAGGATTAGGCAACCCATGTGGACATAGAACAAGGAAAAAGGGGTAAAGAATGCTAAGAGATAAAAAATACGATGTGAAGTTAGTAAATTAAATCAAGTGAAAAGTGAAAAGCTTTGGTACAGTATGAAGAAAGATATGGAAAGGAAATAAGTCCATAAAACATGGTTTAAGTAAGATAAATAAAAATGTCTATATAATATAAGTTATTATAGATATAAGACAAGAATATTGGACCCTAATTATGATGTTAATAGTAACTAAAAGAGATGTTAACATTACATTAATAATAATCAAAGATGTTATACTATAGGGAAAAAAAAGGGGGGAATAGTGATAACTATCATCAATTTATCTAGGATTGTTGAATAATATGAAGCGGATGATAGTAGAAGTAATAGCTATGGATCGTAGAAAAGTTCAATGAGTATATATGAAAGAATTTATTAGAGAAATGAAGTAAAATCAAGAAGATTTGATAAGAAGCTTTGGTTGAGTATTAATAAGATGGAAGTTTGATGATCATTAACTCTTAATATGAGAGATGATTGGTAGATGATGAGAATCAAAGGTAAAATTGAGTTAACACTTAAGTTTATATTTTAAGATGAGAACTTGGTGATAAAGTATGACTAATTGATTGGAGATAAAGAATAATGGATTTTGTAGGATTAACTAAAGTGATTTGAAGCGATGATGGAGATAGAAACTAAAAATGATAGTTGCAAATTACATTAGAAACTACTATGAAATGATCAAGGAAATAATGTAAGAAATTTGGAGATGTAAAATATAGAATAATAGAATTGTATATAGGTAAGGATCCCTAAAAACACATATATAGAGAATTGTATAACACTAACTAGGAGTATTACAAATCTTTAATTAGAGATTGGAGATTATGAATATTTGGAATAGAGCTATAATGATTCTTGTAATTCGTAGTTATAATTTTGAACTAGTAATTGGATTTAATGAATTATATTGGTTATTTTAAGATTTAGTCATAGATTTGAAACAGTGAATGGAAGTAAATGTGAATGCTAAAATAAATTGTTGTTTTATTGCTGAAGATGTATGTTTTACGTGTGATTGATTTGAATAAGTGAAAGTTATCAACTTTCAAATGCATTGGTAATAATGAGAGCATAGAAGCAACTTTATTTGAAGAATGAATTTTAATTGTGCTCTTGTTAATAGAACATAGGAATGAATACATGAATTTAATTTTGAGAATTTTAAAAATTTATATAAACTATTAATGTAATAAGAACGGGGTGAGTTATTCAATAGAATGGATACTAATAATGCAAATTAGGATGGATCTTTGAATGATATATTGTGGTTTAAAAGAAGAATGAATTGCATATTAAAGGTGACATCATAGATTGGCAGATAAGATCCATCATATAATATATATAATAATAGTATGTATATACCATTAGTTTTTATACTTTGATATTTATATAAGCGATATAGGAAGATAATATAAAAAAACAAAAGGCTGAGGTGTTTGTTGAAAAGAGCATTGGACAAAAAAATGAAGACATTAAGTATATGTTAACCATAAATTTTAATGGTTTGATGGTGGTCGCAGCTAATTTTCTATAAAATAAAGGGATCTATAAGCAAATAGAAGTGATAGGTGGAGAATGAGAAAGTTGTAGAAGATAATGTGGAACATAATGCGGAAAATATCCTAGAAATAACCGTACTAAGTTTGAATTGTAGAAGCTAAAGTAGAATATAATTAAGAGGTGCTTTGGATCTATAATGATAACTTTAGAAGATAAAAGATAGAGTAAATGTTTGGTAAACCTAATGGATGGGAGCATTAAAAACATAAAAGTTAATATTGAGAATCTTTCAATTTTGCATCACAAGATATAATAGTTAAATGTTGCATTGGAGATTATAATTATATACTTGTTTGAAGAATCTCAATAAGATATATTGATTTAAGCATGAAAGAAATAGAATGAAGGGAAATATTTTGAGATGATAGTTCTACATCTCAAAACATAGAAATTAATGTGGAAGATTCAATGGCTCGATAGTTTTGAATGAGTGATTAGATTTTTGAGTTTAAGGAACTAAAATTAGTTATTTTAAGATGTGATCTTGAGTATGGATTGATGATTTGAGTTTAGAGGTGAATAATGAGGTGATATGATTGAATTGCTATTGTCTCATTGCTAGAGATTTGTACCTTGGAATGTAATCAATTTGTTAGAGTAAATGCTATTGATTTATAAGATGATGCTGACAATGAGATTGTATAGGTCGTTAGATGTCATATTGAAGACTCTAATTATATTCTTATTTGAGTATAATAAAATTTAATATATTTTCTTTAAGTGACAAGAAAGTTGAGACGAGCTTTCGAGATAAATCTTAACAATGTAAATGTGACTAGATCCATAAATTATGAATAACAAAGAAAAGGAGAAAGTTATTTGATATTGACAACAATAGTATTAGATAAATGTTCTTGGTAAATAATAAAATGAAGATGCAAAAATTTCACTTATGTTGAGGAAACGCATAAGAGCTCCTTTAAGGCACTCATGTTTACACTACAATAGGCTTGGATAAAATTATAGTATGACAATTGTAAGACTCTTGTTAATACGGATTCTGTGGATGAACATACGGACTCAATATCATACGTAACCAAAAGAGTGGGTCTAAGCCACAAGATGGCTCAAAAAGTAAATGGTAGTTGAGGATAAGCAAGGGTTCTCGTATACTGACGATGAATATGATACACCAACACTTCACATGAGCTAGAGTCATACTTAATATGATATAAAAGTATAACCAAAGGTCACTTGCCACTAATCCACACTCAATGGGCCAAATAAGAGTAGCTCAAGAGTAAGCATCCATGTATTCTCTATATGATGATGCGGCTATTACCTTATGCAAGTATTTATAGTACCTAATTAGCATAAGTCCAAATTTCAGAAAATTGTAGAAATAGATCCCTACTTGCTAAACAAAAGGAGAATAATTTATAGGGAAAGTAAGTATTTGTGCAAAAGAATATCCTTTATCAAGAAGGATAGCGCATGCACGTTTTACTCCATTTGTGGTCCTAATAACATTGCAAGCTGAGTAGGGGTGGGCCTTGATAGGTTTGGTCAGTGTTAGTAATTTGGTAGCTTTTATTGCTAGGAATTGACAAAGGTTAGTTCAGGGACTGCTTACATTCGATTTGGCCTCAGGTGGTCGGCTCTTAATAATTATTAGCTCAGTCTAACACTATGGAGATTGCTATATCTAGATTTGGTAGTTGGACTGATGTGTTACGAAAGGGTCCACTCAACCTGTCGATTGATCACCTCGGCAGTCTCTTTGATGGTGTAGAGAATGAAGTAGCTTAGTAAGTTGGATTGGGGTAAACACTGTTCCTCGGTACTTAACTCACCCAGGATAGCTTGGCAAGCCATCTGAGAAAGCCCTCGAGTTCAAGAGTGCAAGATCGGTCCTTGATCCCTATCATCCCCTCTAGTTTATTTTGAGATTTAGGATCAAATCTAGTTCAACTCTAGGTTACTCATCCTCAAGAGTTTAAGGTTGGAGATCAGCAATGTTGAAGGAGTCCAAGACTCTATATCCTTCAAGTAACTCAATCCTATAGACATTTAAATTGATCTTTTCAAGCACTTTGAATGGTCTATTAGCTCCGGGAGACAACTTGCTCTTCCTCAAGTTTGGGAATCATTCCTTGCTGAGATGTATCCAAACCAAATCACCAGGTTGAAACTCTCTCTTCTTCTATCCTTGGCCTCGCTTCTTAAACTTAACATTAGCTTGACTCAATTACTCTACAACCTTCTAGAGCATGGCTTTGATGGCCTTAACTCTTTCAATGGCTAGCTAGTTATCATCAAGCTTTGGTTGGGGTGCTTGGTCCATTAGGAGCTTAAGCTTAAACCTATAGGCAACCTCGAATGGAGACATGTTTGTTACGTTGTAGGTGGTCTTGTTATTAGCGGTCTTGTTATAGGCGAACTCAATGATTAATAAACACAGATCTTAGTCGGACATTTTTTGTTCAATAGCAACCCACAGCAAAGTACCCACGGTTATGTTAACAATCTCGGTTTATCCATCAATCTATGGATGGTAGGATGTACTGTACAATAATTTAGTTCCCATTCACCTTCATAACATCCTCTAGAAGTGGCTCATGAACTTTGGGTCTCGGTTTGAAACAATGGTTCTAGGAACTCCATGAAGTTTGATTACTTCTTGCAAGAAAAGAGAAAAGCAGCCGAAGTGTCGTTAGTTTTGGGATAGGGCATGAAATGTGCCATCTTGCTAAATCAATCTACAACCACCATGATGGTGTCCTTCCCTCTAGATGTCCTTGGTAATCCTAACATGATGTCTATACTTAGCTTGGACCATAGTTTAGTTAGGATAGGTAAGGGTAGATAATGTCCTTGCTTAGCTTAGCTCTTTGCTTTTCGGCAGGTCATACAGTTCTCTAAAACGGATTGCATATTTCTCATCATTCTCGGTCAAAAGAATCTCGCAAATAAGTACTTCATGGGTTTAGTGTTGGCCAAAGTGTCCTGTCAATCCTCCTCCATGTGCCTTGCACACTAGCAATTGTCTTGTGGAACAAGTCAATATACATAGCCTCTTCTTCCTAAATAAGTATTAGGCTTCCCTATGATAGTTGTCCAATGTTCGTCCTTCCTTACATTGGATATAGATAAGAACAAAGTGTAGATCCTTAGTATACAAATTCTTTATGGTTGAAAAACTAAGTAGCCTTGTTTGCAGCTTGGACAGGAAGGTATATCATCTCGATAGGGTCTTAGCCACTACATCATTCCTTCTACTCTTGTATTTTAGGGCATAAGAAAAACCCTCTATGAACTTAACCCATTTGACATACATTCGAGACAACATGGGTTGGCTCTTCAGATACCTTAAGGATTCGTGACCGGTATAGATCATAAATTCCTTAAGCAATAGTAGTGTTACCATACTGTTGGGGCTTGGATTAAGGAATAGAACTCCTTATCATAGATAGAATGTTTGAGTGTAGCTCCTCAAAGTTTCTTGATGAAATAAACAATAGGTCGAGCTTCTTGCGTCAGCACAGTACCTAGTCCGGATGCATCATACTTTACTTCAAACACTTTGTCAAAGCTCGATAGAGCTAAGACAGGGGCTATAGTTAGCCTTTCTTTCACCTCCTCAAAATTCCTCTTCCCTTTCTCTCCCCATCTGAATTTAGTGCTCTTCTTTGAAAGTTCAATAAGTAAGGCCGCAATCGTATTGAAATTCTTTATAAATCTATGATAGAATGAGTTGTGGAAAATTCTCACACCTATAGAACAGGTCGGCTTAGGCTATTCTATGATCGCTCTTATTTTCTCATTATCAACTCGGATGCTACATACACTCATAACAAACCCCAAGAAGATCACCTCAAGTTGGCAAAAGTAACATTTCTTCATATTGGCGTAGAGACGTTCAGCTTGAAGTTTTGCAAAGACTCTTCGAAGGTGCTCCTAATAAGTCTCCAGGTTAGGGCTATATACCAAAATGTCATCAAAGTAAACTACAACAAACCTTCCTATTAATTATCGAAGCACATGACTCATCGAGCACATGAATGTGCTTGGCACATTAGATAATCTAAATGGCATTACAAGCCATTCATATAAACCATGCCGTGTCTAAAATGCGGTCTTCCACTTATCACCCTCATGCATTCGAATCTAATGGTATCCAAATTTAAGGTTGATCTTAGAGAGCACTCTTACTCTACTTAATTTATCTAACATGTCATCAAGCTTAGGTATGGGATACTTATATCTGGTGGTGATTTAATTGATTACTCAGCTATCTATACACATTCTCTAAGAACCATCCTTCTTTAGCACTAACAAGCTAAAACGGCGTAGGGGCTAAAGGACTCACACATATACCCCTTCTTTATTAAATCATCTACTTGCTTCAGCAACTCGGCAACCTATTCAAGATTTAACCTATAGGCAAACTTATTTGATAGTACGGCTTTTGGCTGCAGGTCGATCGCATGCTCGAAGCTTCGGATTGGAGGCAAACCTTTTGATGGTTCATTTAGAAATAGGTCAACAAATTCCTCTAGTAAGGCTTTTACCTCAATAAGTAACTCCTCTTCCTCAAGTCTAATCTCTAGAATTCTTCGGACAAGTAAATAAGTCAGTCCTTCGAGCTCTAGCTCCTTTTTCAATTTGACTTAGGTCATCACTAAAGCCTCTTTCTTCAGGGTTCGGCTAAGTTAAGACTGCATGACCTTTACTTGCTTAGCAGTCATAGGACTCAATTTCATCCTCTTGTCTCCATGCTCCACAGAACATGTATTCCTCCTTTCGTCATATATAACTGCTCAGCTAAACATCCATGGTCATCTAAGTAGAATGTGGGATGCACTCATGGGCATCATATCACAGAGTACTTCATCTCGATATTTGCCAATGCAAATCAACACAGACACCAGCTTGATCACCTGTAGGGCTCCCTTATTACTAAGCCAATGAAGCCTGTAAGGTTTCAAGTAGGGCATCGTTAGCAATTTCAACTGCTAGACCATAAATGCAGAGGTTGCGTTGGTGTAGCTCTAACTGTCAACACTTAGTGCATACAGTGATTCATTTACCTTACATTTAATATGGAAGAGATTTTCCCTTTATTCATCTTCAAGTAAGGGACTGATGTTCATCGCCCTCCCCAACACTAGAGTAGTCGGCATAAAATTTCCTTCCTCACTGTAGATAACTTCCTCCTCGGACAGTTCGATTTGTCCATCTTCTTTTAACTCCTCCACTTTCCTATCAATACTGTCGACCTCAACAGTTGGCACCTCACCTCGGATCACCGTTGTTCTTCTATTCAGATACTGGGTAGCTATGTGTCCAAATCCTTGGTATTTGAAACACCTAATCTTACTTGTCTTCCTCCTTGAACTATAGTCCTTCTTAAACTTCCTCGAGGTTCCTTCTCCTCTACTCGAGTAGTTTAAGTAGGTCAAGTTTCAACAACCTTACTTAGTTTCGTTCATACAGGTTTGCTTGGAATAATTCGACTACTACCTGGTTGGCTAACTAGTGGTCAAAACCTTCTTATTTGGTGCCTTTCTATTCTTTAGGCGATTCCGATGGCATCATCAAGCATTCCAATATTTAGGGATTCCAAGACATCCCCAATCTCATACTTTAGCCTACCGATGAATTGAGATACAGTTCAGTCATCTGGCTCCACAACTTCTCATCGAATCATTAACATTTGGAATTCCTTAACATAAGTGTCTACACTCGATCCTCCTTATCTTAGCTCTTTCAATCTTTTAAAAGCATCCTATAGATAATAGCTCGGCATAAACCTTCTTCGCATAACCCTCTTCATTTCATCCTAACTCTTAATCTCTCATTCTCCTTCCCTTCTTTGGGTAGCTTGCAAGTTCTTCTACTATAAGGCGACATAACTAGTGAACTCCAAAACATCAAGTCTCACCTTTGCATTGTCTGGTACGTTTTGGTATTCAAATTGCTTTTCAATCCCATCTACCCAATCTATGTAGTCCTCAACATTACCACTCCTAGAAAAACTTGGAAAATGTGTCCTCAACCATTTAACTTTAGGAGCTCGAACATTTCTTTCCTCAGGCTCATAGTACTCTTCTACTTCGTCGTCTCCTTCTTCTTCCTCCTCAATTCCTTTAAGGGCTATCCTTCTCCTAGCATCCCTACCAATTCCTTCAGCTCAGGGCAGTTGAGGTGGGGCATTAACTCGGCCAAACTGACCATTGCCTCGCCTTTGCTACTCATGTTCTCTAGTGGGGCTATTCCTAGCTCACTACCTATCTTCTTAGATAACAGTCACCAAATTAGCTATTAAGTCAATAAGCCTATTCAAGTGGTTACCTATTAACTGAGGTGTGAAGCTTCTTGCTTGCCCTTAGCTATGTTAAGTACCACTTTCTTAGTTTCCTAGAGTTTCTTGAACACTTAAATTTGACACGTTAGTTACTCCATAAAATTGATGTCTAATAATATCACTTAAAGTTCTTTCTGTAAATAACGATAATAGGTCAGTAACCAATACTCCCAATATCGAGACAATTACACAACAAACAAACAACCAACTACACTTTGTTTTACGTATCAAAAATAGGGGAAAACAGACTATAAAACACTTCTGAAATACTAAACTCTAAAGTTAACAATAGAACCATAATCATACAAGAGCAATAACAAACCACCCAAAGAATACAGTAGCAAAGTCCAGCTTTGAACATAGCCAGGATTTGATACAGGATGATATGGCTTTTGTGGATAAACATACGAGCTCAATATTAAGCATAACCAAAATGGTGAGTTTGAGTAGCAAGATGGCTCGAAAAGTAAATGGTAGTTAAGGATGAGTTGAGGTTCTCGTATACAGATGATGGATATGATGCACCAATGCCTCACACGAACTCGGGTCACACTTGATATGATGCACAAATATGGCCAAAGGTTACTCGCCACTACTTCACGCTCAATGGTCTAGATAAGAGTAACTCAAGAGTAAGTAGAAGGACACTTAGCTTAAGAGGGTGTAAAAGCTCAGTGTATTCTCTATATGATAATGCAACAATCACATTATCAAGTATTTATAGTACCCACTTAGGGTAAGTTCTAAATTATAGAAAATTTCAAAAATTGATCCCTACTTGCTAAACTAAAGGAGAATAATTTATAGGGAAAGCAAGTATTCGTATAAAAGAATGATATGAACTGGGCCAAGGACAAATAAGGCTGGCCATAAGGGTGGGTCCGATCCTGCCGAAGGAATGAAAAGTAGAGTAGGTTTAGTAAGGGTTTTAGCAAATCCGTGAGCCACCTAACCAAATATGACACAGCAGCTAGATTCCATATAGACTTAAGACTTGTAAAATATGATGCACCAATCCGAGTGATAGGATTGCCTACTACAATCCTTGCTAAAGGGATTGGTAAGAGTTGGTAAGGGAGAAAGAGCTTTCTGAGAGAAGAGACTCAAAAGGGGGTTTTCATTAATCTTATGTATGTGCATTGTTACAAATGTTACTATTTATAGTACGTCTTAAACCCTATTAGCAAAACTATAAATAATATATAAGGCCTTAAACCCTAAAGAATTAGGCCTATAAATAAAATAAAGACATACATGTATAAAAATATAAAACTATGTGTTTTACAAAGAGAAGTTGGCATGTGGTCATTCGGCATGCCTTGGAAGTAGTCTCGCAGTGCTTGGTCGAGACACTAGAGAGGTCGGCCCATAATTGCTGAGTTCTAAAGTCAATTGGCAATAGTCTCTCTAGGTTGTGCTGAGTGGATCCAACCTTCGATAACGTGATCTCTTGACCACTAAGTAGACAACAGACTTTAGCCGAGTGAATCCAACTTTTAGAAACGTGATATTTCGACCTATCGGTAAGCATAATGCTGAGTAAGTAATTAGTTAAGCATAGGTGAGGGTTAGTTGTTGTCTCAACCTTCTACTTCTCGACACTCTTTTTACGAGAAATAGGTCATTCATCTCGGCAGGCAAAATGAGTTGGCAAGTAGATGAACCCGGTCTTGGCAGTCGGGTTAAGTTGGTACCTCGAAGCCTATCATTAACTTGGCCTTAGCAGTTGGGTTGGGTCGATACCCCAAAACTTATCAAAGAATATCCTTTGTTAAAAAAGACAACATACGTATGTTTTACTTAGTCTATGGTCCCAATAACATTGCAAACCAAGTAAGGGTAGGCCTTAATTAGGTCTGGTCAGCATCGGTAGTTCGATAGCTTTAATTGGTAAGATTGGATAAGGGTTAGCTCAAGGATAGCTCACATTCGGGTTGGCTTCAAATGGTTAGCTCTTGAGAATTGTTAGCTTAACCTCGGCACTGTAGAGATGGCTATATCCAAATTTAATACTTAGACTAATGTCTTGTGAAGGGGTCACTTGATTACCTAGGTAGTCTCTTGGATGGTATAGAGAGAAAAGTAGCTCAGCAAGTCAGACTAAGGTAAATACTACTCTTCAACGCTTAACTCACCTCGAACAGCTTGGCAAACTATTTGAGAAAGCCTTCAAGTTCGAGAGTGGATGATCTATCCTTAATCCCTATCACTTGTATTAGTCACTTTGAGATAAAAAGACGTTTTGTAAGAGAAAATATGTTTCAAGCATAGTCAGAATCTTGATCGACCATAGCATGTGGCTAACAAAGATTAATGGCTAGGAATGAAAAATTAAGAGATATCAAGTTCCCTTATCTAAATATATTATTGCTAGATATGGACATGAAAGGTAAAGAGATAATTCCTTTAGAAAAACTTAAAGACTGAGAATGATAAGGCTACGAGATTGTGATGGTAAGGAGTATGATAAAAAGCTTAATTGATGAATATAAGGGTACATAATACAAGGTTGCTATGGTAAGATGATATGAAAAGATTTGAAGCTACAATTGTTTGTAAAGTTGTTGGTATCATGACCCAACAGTATCATTGTTATAGTAGATCGCCGTGTGCCATACAAAGGTTTATTATCAACCCCCTTACTGATTGTAGGCCTTTCATACGATACACAAGGCTCCTTCCACTATACGTTACCATTAAGCCCATGGATAAATACTATAGAGTAATTTAATAAAATAAACTTCTAGGACATAAATCAATCAAGTAAACGTGTGGACTTGTTAAGTTCCACACTAAAAGAATATTATAAACAAATGTAGTTCATAAAGAAAACTACATCATAAACTTCAAACTATATTATGAGCAAAAATAAAGGTAAATAATTATCTACAAAAGCTATTACAAAATCTCTTCTCCATTCCCTAATCATTTCTACCCGTCTCTACATGAGACTTACCTCAGGCATGCCTCAGCCTAGATGAACGAACAAGTTTCCTTGCAACAAAAAAAATCTATCAGGGTGTAAGCTTACGCATAGTGAGATAAATACCATCATCAATACTGTATGGTAGAAATTTATTAGATGCACAATTATATAAATGTATGAACAATCAATATGCCAAATAACACATACAGTGGCCTAGGAACTGCATATGACTTAAAATTACGCCCCTTTGTAATCGAGGTTTGGAGATAATTAAACGACCTAAACCAAAATTCGGGTTCTAGATCTTAGGTTTTATATCATTTGCACTATTACGTTTAAGCCAAAACAAAACTATAAGTATATATATACTTTCTTTACTAAATAACAAATCATATTTTCAAAATCTTACGTCTAGCGGTGTGGTGGCCTTCGCAATTCACAAATACATGCCCTAAGCATAAGCCACAAGACACGGCCCTTCGCAACGGTTAGCTTCTCCCGACACCTAATAAGCCTGTCAGCTTAGGATGGAGACTCAACAAAATGATAACATAGCTAGTGCCCAATCCTATAGGAGGCCTTCCTCCTATGAGGCCTTTCCCATCTTCTACGTGAAGCAGTAGCCGGTGTTATCCAAATGCAATTATAGGGAATGCATGATCCATTTAATTTGTTAATCATATAAGTAGTTAATTTGATTTTTTACGGTGATAAGATAATTTCATTCCATGCAATTGCATGTATAAATTATCACAAACAATTTCCATTATCATATGATTAACAAGCCATAGCATTTAATTAAAAATTCACACACATGCATTTTCCATATCTTACAAGCATTTGATTTATATATATATAAGTTTAGGTACATCTATTCTACAAGAAAAATTAAGTAAAGAGTCATCAGGAATTCACTCACTCAGTCATGTAGGTTAATGAAAGTAATCCAAGGGCAGGTCATCTCTAAACTCTGGGTCCCTTAGTCATTGCAATCATAATACTATAACGAATTGAAACAAAACTTAGAAAACTAAGCTAAAACCCCTTAAGTTACACTCTTGACTAGTTTTCATATTTTTCTCGATCTTACTTAAAAGTTCAATTACGTATAACTTTCTCATTATAAATTCGGCTTTTATATTCTTATAGCCAATCTTCATTATTTTCGAGTGTGCTTTAATGTGGTGAGATTAAATTTTTGAGATGAGGCATGCAAATCTGCCCATAGGTTAGAACAACAGTGGTCCTCATAATTTGGAGTGCTTTTAGGCTTTAATTGGTTAATGGGGTTTTTGGTAACTTGGAAATTCCTTTAGGCTTGGGCTTAATATTTCATTCTAGAGTTAAAATACTTCTTAAGGTCAAATTTACAACTTTGATTTATACTCCTAAGGCTATCAACTACTTTTTGGGCTCTTAAGTAGGTTTAAGTTATCAAATGGGCTTGTTTTTTATTCAATTCAAAGATTGTCACTTTCTTAGGCTTAAGAAGTATCTTGTGGGCTTCCTAAAAGTCTCAAAACAACTTTCATTGTTGTGTTAAGTTGCTAGTTAGAAACTTAAGGGCAGTTCAACTTAATGTTTAAGGCTCGTTTTGGAAGTTTTAGGCTTAATACATTTATCATACTTGCCTTAGTTGGTCTTTTCACTTTGTTTACTTACTTTTATCATATTTTTAAGTGTCTTTTAGAAATGTTCCAGATCTGGTCAGTTTGAGTATGCGGACTTCTAACTTAGTTTATCATTTCTTTAAGTTTAGGTGTTAAATTATGAACTTAAGCTACTTGTCTTCAAATCTTAACTTGACTTCTTTTCCATGAGATGATTATTTGGCTCATACTTTACATGAAAATAGAGGATCTTACTTTTATTATACCTCCCATACCATAGTTCATTTTTTACAAAGTTGGTTTTGTCATAAAACTTCATATGATGGATTTTTTTCTTTACCTAAGTCTTGACTTTAGTATGTATAACTCAATAAAAATGACAACAACATCCAAATGACTTTTAAACCCTCACGCTCAACATGCTTCCTATTTTTTTTCAAGTTCTCGTTTCAAGATTTTCTCAACTTAAAATTTCCATTCAAAGTGTTAAACAAATATCTCTACAAAACACCAATTTTACGTGCTCATATTTCGACTTTCATGTAAGGGTGTCATGAGTTTGCTTCTTAGGGCAGTCTTAGATACACCAATTTTACATGCTCACATTTCTTTAAGAAATCATGGTCTCCTAACATGAATACTAACCTATTAACACAAGATATATTTACTCGTCCTTAAAGCAAAAATATGGTGGTTATACACTAAGGTTCCACTTATACTCTTTATCTTACTTCCTCCTTCTTGCACCCTTTCTGGAACTTAAGTTGTAGTCCTTTGAAGTGCGGTTTAAAGAGTGTTCTAAGGATCCTAAAGGAACTTTGAATGTTAGCCAAAGCAAGAAAAGAAGAAGTTGAAAGTGCTGTGTGTGTGTGCTTGGAATGTGGTGGTAAGTGAAGGACTTTGCAGGGTTTGGTTGTTTCTTCTTTTGTCTTGTCTTCAAAGTGAGAGAAAAGGAAGTGAAAATGAAATTGAAAGTGAAAGTAAATGGGAAAAGAGTGGTCGGTTGGAATGAGGGTAGAAATGTGTTTAAGAAGTTTGATTTTGTTGTCTTGTAGCATGTACAAAAGTCAATAATTGTAACTCTTGATAATGTAAGCATTAAGGGGTGAATAGTGGAGTGTAAGATAAAGTGATTGATGGATGAAAGACAAGAGCATAGCCCCCCTTTTCTTGCTTATAAGAATCGTCCATTAGGGTCTTCTAATTGCATGGAGTTGTCTTGTCTCATTTATTAAAATTAAGCATGTGAAAACTTGTAAAAATTTGTCTATATGTAGTATAAATTAATAGGTGATAAGGAAAATGTCTTATCACTAGTCTTTAATAAGTTATCAATTGATAAATGACTCCAACTTTCTAATAATAAGTCATTTAGGATGATTAGTTGATGTACTTATTCATGTATAAGGCTTAGGCATGAAAATAAGATAATTGTCTTATAGGAAATTGTTTTAGGATTTACTTCTTTAATTGTTTTGTAAATGATGATTTAATTCTTATAAAATTATGAAATTTTCTAAAGTTGAATAAAATTATTCAAATTAAATTATCAATCAGTCATCTAGGGTTAGAAGTCCTTAATTGTTTTATAGTTTAGGGTTTTGGCTGACTTTAGGGTTCGTAGTTTTTCATGTTCAGGTTTCATCAATAATAGGCTTTCGAATTGGAAAAGTAAATTTGTTTTTAAGTGTAAACTTGAGTTCTTAGTTTAATTGATCCTAAGGAACATTTAGGAAGTACTCTTGGTCAAATCATAGGCCTATTAAAAGTAGGTTTTACAGCTGGAGTTGTAGCTTTAATAATCGTTGATGATTGTAATGTGATGTGGAAATCGGAGTTACGCAGCAACTAGATGATGATACACTTGGAATCTATAAATATTGGAACATATAGGTTTCAACAACAAAGGGGGGTAAGATGTAATAGTCTAGACTTTCAAAACCCTTAAATTTAGTACACTAAGCAACATTAACAAAATTAAGTGAAAGTTCATGGCTAGGCCATAAAAATTAGAAGAAATTATTATGTGTAGTTGGATTTGTTGATAGGAATTTTCTGATAATTATTATGTGGGCTTATATTAGATGGCCCAGATCCAATAATCCAATCCAAGCACAATTTCCATTAACTCATTATAAATATCAAACAAAACCCCTAAATAAAAGGACACTTATATTCTCTCATTTTCCTAATTACTTGATAATTCTCTTTACAAGACTTAAGGGTTGATTTAGGTATCGAAGTGGCCATACTGGAGTACTTTTCGATACCCCTCGTAGCCGCTTTCTCATTTTGTGAACGTCCGCACACTGAAACAAATTCACCAATAGCAGTTGGCACCTCCCGTAGGAAACAAGGAAAAAGTAAGGTGCAATTATAATTTTTAATGATTCCCCCTAAAGAGGTAGGGAGATATCTCTTCTATGATGAAATTCTCTAAAACTAGTTTGTTTTACTTAGACTTTCTTTGTTTCCTCTTGAAATTCAGGTGAATTTGTTACTAATTTATTAGTTGCTCTTGGCTTCATAAATCTCTCTTCTCTCTTCATTTTCAAATCTGGGCACAATTACTTCTTTTCATTATAATTTCATGGATGTTGCTTTTGGTGTCCTTCTTTCTATGGACGGCATCTTTGAGCACGTAGTTATCATATTTTTTCCAGGCTTGCTCACACATAAACATGAAAAAAATCGTCTCTTTAATTGCCACTCAACCACGCACAAAGGAGATGGACATTTGATATAAGGTAGTTAAAACCCCTGGATAATGGTCGGTAACTCCATGTGTAACTGTCGGTGGTATGTCGGTGAAACAATCATTATACTTTTTTGAACATCACCCTATGTAGCAGGATTCTCGCTTCGAGTGGAATGGGCTTCATTTGATCCTAACTACATGACCCCTGATGGCCGAGGTTTGGAAGCAGAAAGTCGATCCCTAACATTCAAGAGAAAAGCTCAATTCTTTTATCTACCTGTAGGCATATGTCTTTGTTTCAGCAACTTAAGTACACATTAAAAAAAAAAAAAAAACTGAACCAAAAAAGAAAAAGAAAAAGGGAGAAGGAGAAGATTTAACTTATCATCATGTCCTTAATATTTTAAAAGTATTCGGCTATACGAGTCGCTACTGCATTCTCCATGCCCTATAAATCAGGCCACTCGCTCCACTTCGTTTGAATGGTAGGGCTGGCTTTGCATCTTGAAGCCCTATACATGGAAAAACAAACAAAGAAAAAAAGAAGGGGCAACATGTCCCTGTTACAATCAAATACATGCCAAAGATGAAACATTAGCTAGCCACAAGAGCTTGTAAGGAGAATAACAATGTCTACAACAACTGACAACCACGATGAGACACTCCAACCGCCCTCCTTCCAGATCATATTATAGACACAAAAAGTGATCAAGGCTCGAGAAGGTGACCAAGTTGAAAACTTCCAGTAGTTATGAACTATATAATGGGGACAAGGACTGCAATTAATAGGCAGGAAGTAGTCCATGTGCAATGTTTGATGGGGAAATAGTACACGAGCACCATAGCGACAGTGCCGAGCTACTGGACAATAGTAGCGCCGAACTGCTTTTTGCCGAGTTCTCCAACAAACAAGGCCGAGACTTAACAACATTGCATGAATCCAAGCACAATGCTGATAGGACTAAGAAGCCACATACATTATTCGAGACTTACTCAACCTCCACTGCAACAAAACCGAGCCGACCAACAATAAGTCTTACCCGAGCTATTTAATGGGAGAGTGTGCATCTAAGTTCCTGTTATGCAAGAGGCCATGCTATGTTGACATCATGTTACCGAATAGTTTGTAAGACTTTGAACATTGAAAAGGCTCCGAACACTTTAAGCCTAGCTCTGATTCATGTCGAACTCCAATATATGCTGAGCAATTTAGTGCTCAAGCCGAGGTAATGTTCGAGGAGCCATCATCTGTAAGTGTGAGCTATGCCAAGTTGTTATAGCCGAATCATGCCAAATTAAGTACATTCACGCCAACAACGCCAATTTGATCAACTAAGCTGTTCTAGCAAGTTGAAGTCGAGATTCAAGTTCGGTAAGGCAGCAAGTGAATTCAAGCAATGTGGCCGAGTAGTCGAAGTTCCATGGCTATATCGAATTGCCGAGAAGCCTTGTGTTGAGCTATTGGCCAAATAGAAACTTCAAGCATTGTGCCGAATTGCTGAGAAGTTTTGGTTAAGTTGTTCTCTTCGCCAAATTGAAACTCCAAGCCCCTGTTGGCTGATATCCGGTCTACATAGTTGATCTTCATAGCGGTTGGGTGTGGATTGAGCATACCGAGCTTGCTACTCCGAGCATAATGGCAACAAATCCTCCTATCCTTTAGCCATGAAGTTTCATGACAATACGAGGCCGAGGTACTTCCTACTCTAAGCGTAACGGTAACAAATGCGCCCATCCTACTTCAAGCTTAATGGCAATGCCAAGTTAAGTGCCGGGCAGTGACAATAGCCGAGACGCTGAGTATGTCCAAGCCATTTCAAACCTGAGTGAAAGATGAATGGTCATGCGAGTTAAGTTTCCAAGCCATCCATCACAGCTAAAGCCTAACGATAGTACCAAGCTCGGAATATACTCTAAACTATCATAAAGACATTAAAACCCCAAACTTTGGACATGAAACCCACTTCAACATACAATAGGGACTCAGATAGCTCAAAGCTCAACATGCAAGGGGACCACAACTGCAGATAGCTCGGCTTTGGCATCCTAAGTAGGTTCGAGCTAGGCATCAATATTGAACTATCCATCAAGTCCGAGCTTCATGCTCCTTGTCTAACATATACAAGCTACTTTATTATAAAGGCACATTGCACATGCCGAGTGCTGACTAATTGCCCATCTCCATGTCAAGCTATATCTACTGACCGATAGTAGCCGAGAAATTGAGTTGTTCGCTCACATGGCCTGATGTTTGCAATTTCTATTTGCCAAGTAGCTTTTATCCATACAAGGAAGCTGCTAAAGTTCAAGCTTCATTTCAATCGAACTCTTGTGCCAAGCTGATTCGAGCAAAGCTCGTTGCACCCGATCTCCATGTACAATCAGGATTCGATCTAGATTGAGACGCTTTATGAATCGAGATAGGCTTCACCTTGGGGCTAGCGAGTTTCGATCTATAGATTAGTACACTAATTGGACATGCCGAGCGCCAAGACTGAACAAAATCTGCGTTGCTACGTTTTAGGCCAAATAAGATACTTCTTTCTTGTAATGTACCATACAATAATGACAGCCGACACTAATGTTTGTTCCTACAAGAATCTCATCACAATTAGTTGGCCGAGTCAAACTCCAGTAGCCGAGCTCTCCACTAACTTTGTAAGTTCTGAACAAGGATTAGGCTGAAGGTTGTTCATTATATGGAAGAACCCAAAACATGCTGAGCTACTATCTGAATAATTTACATGCTGAACAACTCCTAGTGCACATGCCGACTTGGAAACTATTTAAATTGGCAAGCTCTTCACATGACAAAGCCGAGAACTTCCTTAAGCCTAGCTTCACTCGCGTGACGAGAAGTCCAAGCTATTACAAAGAGCAATATCGTTTTGAGCATGTTAAATGTGGAATTGATCGGTATAATCATAATTTGAAGCACCAAGCTTTTTATAATGCTGGCCAAGTTGTCCTCGGCTCCAACTCATATGAATACATTCTCAGGAGCTCACGATCAAGCTCCTATTAGCTTATACACACCAATCTCATAGATCCACACCTTAAGGGAGTTTACACAAGCCCAAACAAGTTCCTACTCAACTAAACAAATGCCTCCATTTTAAGCCTATACGAGTATAATCCATTAATGGAAAACTCTTAATAGCTCTAAGTCCTATTTATTACGGATGAGGAGCTAATATAAACTCAATCACTTTGTTTAATGAATAGACATAAAGTTACTCGAAAACCCCAAACCATTAAGTGATGATGGGTAAAATATACTCAAGTCCAAAAAGTTACACGACGACGAGTAAACAAACCCATAGTCCTATACATTAACGGACTAGAGGCCAACTAGCCAATTTTACAACATTACTTAGCATAGGTCCTACATAGCTTAGATAGCTTGCATACTTTCTCAGCCTTTTTGGCCATATTGGCCTCTTCAGGCGCTTGAGCCTCTTCAGGCGCTTGAGCCTCTTTATACCTTCACCTCTTTAATTGCTCCAACCTTTTTAGGCCTCCACTTTTAAATACATACCAATATTTATAAGTGCTCTAGCTACTCCTGCTTTTTTACCTCTTCTAGCCTTTGCTTCTTTAAGCACTCTATCCTCTTCAAGTAGATATTCTTTTTTCCGACTTTGTCACCAGAAAGAGTGGGGGCCAACTGTTGATAGGCATTTTCTAATAATTATTATGTGGGCTTGTGTTAGACGACCCTATACTTAAATCCAGTCCATTAATCCAATTCGAGTACAATTTCCATTAACTTACTATAAATACCAAACAAGACCCTCAAGTAAGAGGACTCTCTTCCATTCTCTCATTTTTCTAATTACCTGACAATTCTCTCTACAAGATTAAGGGGTTGACTTAAGTATTGGAGTGGTCACACCGAAACACCTTCCGGTGCCCTCTATAGTTATTTTCTCATTTTGCAAGTGTCCATGCATCGGAACAAAAATCAACCGATAATAGGATTGCTAAAATAATGTGTATATACGAAATAATTAAATAAAGTCTTCGACTAGTTGAAACCGAAAGTCATTTAAAAATTAAAGCTTATGACTAAGCTTAGAATATTATTCAATGTAATATATATTTGGTAAATATAATTTATTTATTAAAAACATATAAATAAGAAATGATTGTGATATGGAATAGAGCCTTGCAAAAGGTTAAGAAAATCCTTATAAAGGCTTACATATATAGCGTAATGCATACAAAATATCTAAAGAATAAATGAATTAATTAATGAAAAGGTGGTTTTGGGAAAAAGTAGGCTGCAAATGGTTTTTGCCTTCTAATTAAGAGGCAGCCCATGGTTTAGGAAATTAAAACAAGGATAGCACATGGTTTTGAATTACAAAACAAGGAAAGTTAGTAGTTTTAGAACATGGTTTTCTAAAACCACATGACACTTAGCAATCTTATCCCCCACTAAACCCAATGTAAGAACCTCAACCCTCTTCATTTTATAATCCTTGGACATATTTCATTCTAGAAATATTTAGAGAGCCATTTCAAAAGGCTAGTAAAAATTAAGAGAAAAAAATAGGAAAATTAGTGTATGAATCTCTGCATACACGAAACCTGAAACAAACGAAAACCTGGAAATGGGTGGTCACCACCACTAGGCTCAAAGCAACACCTAAAGTGGCCAACATACCCATGGTGGTGCACTACAGCTAGATTTTGCAAAACCAGTAAGTCTTGATTTTCACCTAATTTTAGATAAATCACTAAAAATAGTAAAACAAGTTGAAAAAATATGAAAAAGTTGTATTCATAAGTTATTTTTAATTTATTTTCGTGGAAAAATATCATTTTTTTTTCAAAATATACATGTTTTATTCATCTCTACCAAGAAACGAGTCGTTCTAAGAGAATTTTCAATATGATTCTTTAAAGGGAAAACAATGTTGTTTCAATCTCAATCTTTTTCTATAGACTCCTTATAATGTATATTTACAAGCTACATCAAAAGTTTTCCTAAGTTAGTTTGGTATAATTTTGTTAATTTTGATTTGCTAAAAACTGTCAAATTTAGAAATTTCGATAAATTGATAGATTTTTTAATATTTTTAGTCAAATTTGATTTCTATCCATATTTTTTATCTTATAATAATATTTTACATGGTTGCATGAGTTTTCAAAAGAAAAAGAGGTTAAACATGTGGTATATTGCATTTTTACAAGCTTAAAAAAATCATTTTTATAAAACCGAAATGGCAATGGGTTGAAAACGGGCATCCACGAGTTATTACAAAATTGTCCAAATATGGAATTCATCTTTAGAATTAGTTAATTTGCTAGTTTGTGTTCAAAGTTGCTAAGCTTAATGGTTGTATGGAGTGTTAGTAAAGTTCAGGCATTATTTAGCCTTATAAAAGCTTATGTAGAAAGTTGCTCATGAAGGCCTTAATATGATAGTTAGTAGAAGTTTTTGTAAAAGGTTTCTAATGAGATACCGAATTAAGCAAACTTAAATGTGTCCAAGTAAAAGGTTCTTCGGTGAAATATAAAGTAGAAACTAAAAGTAAACATGAATAGAAGCATGAGTAGAAGGTTCCCTAACCATGAATCCTAGGACTAACCTTAAGTAAAAGGTTAAGTAGAAGGTACAAGAAATGAAGTTAATAAGGACCCTTTCCTAGTAGAAGGTTATTTAGATGGTTAAATAACAAAGATCTAAACAAAAAGGCTCATGTAAAAGGTTATGTAAAAGGTAAGGATCTTAACAAAAGGACTATGTAGAAGGTTCTATAGAAAATTCCAAGTACTACTGAAGTACTTTACCCAAACACTTAAGCTTTAATAAAACACTTTACATAACTTAGACAGACATTAAAATACAACTCTCAATTTTAGGTTACTCAAATGACAAGAAACTTAAAGATGCTATTCAAAGTGAGGGATACTACACTCAAGTAAGTGGATAGTGTACATTTAGAAGTAGACTTTTGTCTACTTACTAGGTTTCAAGTTTATGTGGTTCCCCTACAATGTGCTTAGTTGTCTAAGTTTGATGTTGAATCTTAGATATGTCACTACCTAAATATGCGACACTTGTTTTCTTGGTTAATCAAGCTTTGTCATGTACTCATTTGATTGAACTTGGTTGAGAAACTAGATTATATAATTTGCTGATTATACAAGAAGTTACTATGACATACTCTAACCTTCGAAAATACTAGGAAAATGGTTTGACCTTCAAGGTGTTCACTTAAGTAAACTCGATACAAGGTTTTAGTTATAATAGTGAAGTACACCAAAGAAAGATTGGGTTAACTAAATAACATATAATACGAAACTCAGATGTGTTGCTTGGAAACTGTGCTTAGTATCTTGTGAACTTATTTCTTGGTGCCTTTATGGCATAGCAAAGGATGAAAAAGGCCTACAGGTCAAATATTTGAAAGGAAAGTCATTTTCTAAACAAGTACTTGGTTTTGAAAAGCTCCTTTTTGAAGCATATAGAATTGCATTTGCTTAAGCCCTTCAACCACTCCTTGTGATCAATTGTAACTCAAAATTTGTAGACCCTACTTTTAGGAAGCTCCTTGTTGCTAGCTCAATTCATAGACATTGTATCTTGATGCCTAGTTGAGTTGACCAATCAAATGAAAAGCTTAAAAGCTTAGAAGACTGGGAACTTAGAAACTAGGATATTGTTACCAATGCATTAACTCATGTGTATAAGCATGTACGAATTTTTGCTTTATCTAACTCAGCTTGGTACTATCTATTATGTGACTAAAGTATCCATGTGTTAGCTTGATTATTGTTTCTTGGATATGTTTTATGTTATGCTATATTTGTTATCCATTCTCACTCAATTCACAGTGAATTAAATGGATATATATTGTATCCATAGGTTAAGGTAAAGTGTAGGAGGGGTGCCACCACCACTAGGGAGGAAGATTTTGAGAACACCTAGGTTGGAGTCAGCTGCTTTAAAGGACTTCTGTTTTTTATGATATATTTAGATAGTTGTTATGTGTAAATGTTGTAAAAAGAGTTTGAAAGACTATGACATTTGGATTATACAATATTGTAAATATGTAAAGTATCATTTGTATGGCTGAACTCCATTAAAACCCTCTAATTTTGTAAGTAAGTTGTTGTATGTATGTATCTATATATGTGTGTATGTGTGTATGTCCTTATCCTCTAGTTTATTGTAGGTTAGTTTACAAGTATTACATTCTAGGCTAAATTGGGATATCATAATCTATGTCCTTTAGTTTATTGTAGGTTAGTTTATTGGTGTTGCATTCTAAGTTAAATTGGGATGTCATAATCTATGTCCTCTTCACATCATTTTCTAAGTAAACCTAACATCAAGCACAATGAATAATCTCGATAATTTATCATACACGGTTATGACATTTAATTACCTAGCTACACCATACACATCATATGCACCTAAATATTATGATCCTTAACTCATATTCTAATACTACCTCAAATGTTAGGGCTATTCCTTATGGGAGTCCTAACTTAAAAATAGATAATACCATTATACATGAGTCATAGCTAAATTATCTTTTTCTTTACAACATATTTGTACATATATTGCCTTTTTTTAAAATTTATAATAAAAACTATAATAAAAGCTACTAACTCTTAGCACTATCAAAATCCACTAGCCATCATGGTGATCTCTTAATCTTCCATCATACTTGAAAAAAGGCAAGTGTCCTCACAACTATAGTTATTAAAACTTAGTTTTATCTATGCACTTTTACTAATTTATGATTTTAGGAAGACTTTAAGTAAATTGTGTATAAAATTGTTTTTTATGTGAAAACTTACATTTCTAATTGAGTTTACATATTAATCTTTATAGAAACTTACATTTTTAATCAAATTTACTAATTTTTCATATTTGAGTTGAATGAGCTAAAAGATTTTTTTTTTTTTTTTAAAAAAAGAAAATGCAACTAAGTTTCTACCTACCTAATAAGTATTAGGGTGTTACATTATCTTTCCCATCCTACTCCGAATTTTTTTTTTTTCATCTTTCTCACTTTCTCTTAATCCCTTATTTGATGTTCATAGCATTCATTTGGGTTTCAACTCCAATAGTAAAGCCTATAACGAAAACCATGTAGTTAAGTTTGTACTATTAATAACTTAAAATAGGTTAAAACATTTAATTATCTTCAATTTTTTATTTTTACAAATAAAATAATGTGAAAATAAATTAGTTAGACTCTATTTACCCTTCTTCCGCACATGTTATATTATATATTAAAAAAATTATGCGAAAAAAAAACACTTAATTTCTTCGTTTCTTTATTTTTATCATGTATTCCAAATTCTTTTTTATAAATACTATAAATATACTTACAGTTTCTTAAAACTATTTTTACGTATGTTATGGAAACCTATATGCTTCGATTTTATGTTTGATTCTCAAACTCTTTAAAGATTTTAAGTAGAATGCACATGACATGCATTTGTCAATGTCTCAGTCTACATCCAGCTAATCAACACTATGAAGCATGCAAATACAAAATCTAATAACCTAGTAAAAAAACCTAGCTAATCTAATCAGTTTCCAGCCAAGTTGGCCTACTAAGTTGTAAGGAGCAATAAGAAGTAAGGCTTTCAATTCAATGCAATTCTATATGCCTATAACACAACTTTACAAAGTAAATGCTTTACTTTTATCAAAATTCATATTCCGAATAAAATCTAACTCACAAGTCCTTTTTGTGTATGCCATAATGCATCAATGATATCTCAAATACTCAAACACAAATCACTTTTCAAAAGGTAAGTATAATTACATTTCAACCAAATCAAGCACTTACATTATATCATATAATCATTATTTCAATATGCAACTTAGTACCCAATTTTACTTAAGTGAAATTCTCTTAGGTCCACTTATTTCAAAAGTTTATGAGTCATGAGTAAACATGCACTTAACCAATCATGATTCTATAGATAATAGCAAGTGAACTATTACCCATCATATTTTTAGCAAAAATATACAATCATAATCAAGCACAACAAATCTCTAAGTAGACAAAAATATAAGTCTACTACCAAAAACACACAATTCTAACTTACCGGACCTATGATATCTTAGACTTGCTCCTCTACATGCTTTTTCCCAACCACGCCACCTAGCATATTTGATTATAGTTAATTTGTGTCTACAACTTGTTCATATACATAGTTACAATTCATTTTTCTGGTTTCTCATTATCAATCTTCAAACAATTGTAATTTATTCAATCTCGTTAGACTTCCACGTTCTTTATATATTTGTGATCATTACTCGAGAGCTATTCAAATATGCCATCATGTACCTAAACCCTAGCAAGGACAACTACTATGCATCCTACTTAATTAAGATACATAAGAATATCTTGTAAAAGAAAAAAAAAAAGGGTACATAAGCTATCGACCCTTTGATAGGTTTCTAATCCAATTTTACATTCTAGTAATCTTTCATTAAGTTTATAAAACCATGTTTAGGTAGTTGTTTGATTTATTGAGCGCAATTTTATATTTTGAAAATGTCTCTCAATTTTGAAAAATAAACAATTGATTTATTTTAAAATCATATGCTCAAACCATAAACAGATAATTATAGCATCAAGATTCATAACAAGAGTAATCCAAATATCTATACATATTATAATTAAGCAACAATAACAAATTAGTAACTAGGCTCCACCAATTGCTCACACAAAATATTCAATGCTTGACTAAATCAAAGAAAGATACACTAAAGTAGAAACAATTCATGAGTATTTAATTGATGAAATCTAGGAATTAAAACTTACCTCAAAGAAAGAATTTTGTATATTTATAAAACAAGAATTAATCATAGATGTCAAAAAAAAAATTAAAGAACTAATATTTACAAATTATAGTATTCCAAAGAAAAATAATCTCTCAAAGGCTTTGTGTCTCTGTTCTTGTTTGTAATCGTGACCGTCCTCTTAAATGAATATTCTACTCTCATCAATGTCTTCTGCATGTTGCCTTGAGAACAAAAAAATAAATCCTTTTGGCAACTAGGTGAATTTGTTCATGTAAAAAGTCATTTTAGTAATTGAACTTTTAACCCAATTAAATGCCATAGGCTAATATCTTAGGTTAGTGACAAAGATATTTTAGAGAAATCTAGTTTGGTAAGCTCAAAATAAGAATCGCCAGACTGGATTTTTTACTCTTAGCCTTATTCGGTTATCTCACATACAAGCAAAAAGGTAGACTCAAGAATGGTTCTTCTAAGCTCATTTGGGGCCTTAATTGGATTTAATGGGCCTTAGAGAGCTTATAAGTGCTCCAGGCTTATTTATAGCAATTATGGGCTTCCATTAACTATTATAAGCCCTTAAGTAAAGCCCAAGCCCATGTCCAAGCCCAAGAAGGCTAAAGAAAAGGATAAGTTTTAATAATAAGGCTTAATCTCAACCATTTATCTTAGAGCCATCCGATGGATAACATCTACCACTAAATTCTATAAATAGAAGGCTCTTCCTCTCATTTGATTGATTCAAAACATCAGCAAGCTTAAGACATATATCAGAACTTTGTTAAAATTACTCTAAAGAGGATCAAATAGACAATTCAATCAAGAACAATAAAAAATACCAAGTTTGATCCACTATCATACGCATGCATTCAAAATATCGAGTTTACCTCGTTCTTCCCACTATGCCTCTTCCTAACAACATCTCTTCATGATTCATCAGTTGAAGACGTCTCCTAGGTCGATTGACATATTCGTTGTGCGTAATTGACTAGCTAAGCGACCCTACTACACAGTTTGTATGAAATATCTTTCTTTCCTTGGAAAATATCGGTTTATCCTAACATTAGAGGCTCTTCAATTTGATTTAGCTTAGGGGTTAAATGAAACTTGATTATATTTGAAATGGTTTGTTCAAATTATTAATAAAATGAACCACCTTTGATGGTTTGGGATTCAAAACTGAATTACTTTGAAAACAGTTTAGTTCAGTTCATTTAGGTCTAAGTACTTTTAAAAACACTTTACTCTCTTTGATGATACTAATAATTATTAGAATTTTTAACAAAGCATTGGTGTTCAAATTGAAGAACCATATGTAAGTATTGTAGACATATAATATTATATTGTGGTAATATTGCATCTTAGGTTAGAGTGAAGACATGTGAGTGTACTTAAAAGATGAGAGACAACTATAAAGAAAAATTAGTAGAGTATAGAGGTTGAGCGTAAAATGAGAGACCAAAATTTTCTTTTTTAAAAAAAAAAAGTAAATAAGATTAAAATAAAATAGTCAATAGAGTTTACAATTAAAAACATCGCTTATGTTTTACTTTTTAGGATCCGTTGGAGTTCAAGTGGTTTTATTTGGTTTGAACCCAAATCATTCAACCCTTAAATTAAACCATGAACCATTTAAATTATCTTTCAACTAAATTGCAAACCGTAATGAAATAGAAAATTGTATAATTTGGCTTTGTTTAGTTTGTTTAGATGAATAGGGCTATTCATCACTTGTGTGAATTCCTTTTCAAAACTAACTCACACGTGAATTGACTGCCTGACCTCATAAGTTCAAAGTTCATTCAATGCTGCTATTTTGCTTCTGGATTAACGTGGACGGACTAATTAAATGGGTGGGATTGGATTGCGATGGCCATCAATAGGCAATAGCTTTAATTAACGCACGGATGGGGCTGCTATATGTTAAAGGCTGCTGCTTGTGTTGTGGCGTGAAGGATCACGGGCCACAAGAATTGGGCATTGCATGTTGGCGCATCAACCTGGCGTAGAGTTGCTTTGTGGGCTGCTGCTTTGTGGCGTGAATTGGAACTTCAACCGACATCTTCTCCCAGGCGTGTGACTTCGATGGCTGAAATGTGATTTGCTTCATTAAATGGCCTCATCAAATTTCAGGGACGTGTTTTATTTAATGCAATCCTTTCCACTAAAATAACTTATGTGTATATTTAACGATTCCGTACAATTTTCCTATCTAACTGAAAATATAAATATATAAACATGAGTAAAAATATAAAAGTTGCGTGAAATAATAGATAAATGTACAACTCATCGACCAATAATACTAGTAAGAAATTAATCCATGAGAATCGCATAATATCTCTCACAAATGGCATAGTGCATTATAACGTCGTGTTTATGTTGCTTGCCCTTGTGGTGCTGTGAAATTGTGAAATTATATTATGATTTATCCGTTATGGTTACTTAGCTCTAGAATGAGTTAACGGGTTAGTTTCTTTTTTGTTTTTTTCCTTTTTGTCCCCCAACATCAATGAAGTATTTTCTCTTGTATTATAATAGATCATTGTATTGCGTTATATAAATAATATGTAAATATAAATGCGATGTTGATGCGGATCAAAATAGTCATGATAACATTTTTTGCATGGATTTTATCTATCTTTATTTAATTTAGAGCTGATATCATTGTTATTTTTTATTTGTTAGATTTAATTTCTTATTTTTTAGACTTATTTAGATAATATCTTATTTTTAAGATAGTGAATCTTTTATTTTATTTTTTTGTTTCATTAAGATTTAGTTTCTAACAATAATAGTACCAATGGATCCTTTTTCAGAATGACAAGTCTTCTTAAAACACTTAATATAATATAGTACAAATGAATCTTTTTTCAGAATAATATGCATTTTCTTATTATGCCTATAAATAGACAAAACTTGTAATTAATATGGTAAAACAAGAGAGAGAAAATGGAATAAAATTATTTTTTGAATTGGTATAGTACCATTTCTTATTCAATATAAAGGCATTTTTTTTTCCATTAATGAAATCATGTGAGACTATCAAAATTTCATAATGCCATGGGATGCCATACAAATCATTGGTGATATAAGGCCATCATCTAAATCTAGTGTTATAAGGTTATTACATATATCTTTCTAGGTTATATTAGTATTTCATAAGGAAAAAGAAAAAAGAGAGCTCATTTTTCTTAGCATTCTTATTATATTTATTGTTTAGATTAGTTTTTTCCCACTAATTTTCGTGCTTTCCATGATTTTCCATTCCTATATAATTTTTCACTTTAGTTGTCTTACATTAATTTTGATATTAGAGCTTACACTTAGGTTTCTCATCAAAGCTTAAATTTAGTGTCTGAAATTATTAAAAAAAAATTGAAAAGAAATCTTTCTTTTCTTTATTCTTATTCTTTATAAGAAAGAATGTTTGAAACTAAAAAAGCCCATTGTAATACAATTTTTAGGGGAGACTTGACTGGTGAAATTTATATTATTGAAATGCTTAAGTGACTAAATTTTAAGGTTGACAAATTAAATGCCATGGCATACAATTTTAGTCATCAACTTATATACATTGATTGTTGTTTTGACGACTTAAGAATTCTTAAATGCCTAGGTTTCACATATTGTCCAAGAAAATGTTATGGTAAATAATTCTTCTCAAATTGACTCATGTCATAAAAATACCTAAGATAGTGCATCTAAACAAAAAGAGGAAGTTTGTGAGTATATTCACGAGGTTACACTAGTTCCAGGTTACTAAGTTCTCTCTTACTTTTTATTTTAATAATAACAGAAAGGCTTAAAGGTTACTAACATATGTGTTGAAGTATTGAGGATTATTTGTTATACTTAAATATATACATATATCTGTAAAAGTTGTTGTAGAAAGTTAAAAGTGTAAGAATTGAAAGAATTTGGTTTTGTAGAACCTTCATTAGAAGCAAAAAATGTGATAATTTGTATGGAACTGATGTTATAAAAGTTCTAGTAGAAGGTTTCTGGAGAAGTAGACTGAGTTCCATAATGTTTGTTGAACCTTTAATAGAAGCTTAAAGTTTGGTAAAAGAGTTAAGAACGTAGTTTTAGTAGAAACTTCAATGAAACTAACATTTGCAAAACGTCTATAAAAGGTTAAATTATAAAACATGATAGACAAGTCTTGTGAAAACTTTAGTATAAGGTTAAGTTGACAAGAAACTTCATAGCATACAGTAGAAGTTTTAGTAAAAGGTTAGATCTGATTTTGATTAGATATGAATAGAGAATTATTTCCATATTTAAGAGAAAGATTTCTACAAAAATGAAGGCTCAACTCCGATAGTCAACTATATTTGGGTAATATGATATACTCGTTCCATTAAATTTGGAATAATATCGTTAGGGATTGATTCAAGAATTATCTTTAATGATTTGAACATTACAATTTTTCTGATTGAAGATAAAGTTATTTGCATATCAAAGTTATCCGAGGTTAAGAAGACAAAGATAAAATGGCACTAGTAAGATATTAGGAGATTTAAACAATTAATGATTAGGATGTATTAGATTTTGCAAAATATCAAGAGATTTATTTTTAAATAGATCATGATAAGGATGAAGATATTTATGGAGGATTCTTTGGGAAGATTTAATCAATAAGCTTCAATGTCTATTTCAACTTAAGCAAAAAATCAAGTTTCGAATGTTGAATATATATAGATATAAATATATAAAGATGAAGCATTCAAATGAAACTGACATGAGAAAAAAACACAAGACGTGAGCAACAATTCCTATCAAGTAACATACTAAATTTTATCCTTTATTTTTTATTTGAGCTAAAAATTTAGAGGATTCTTCTTTTTTTTTTCTCCTCATTTCTCATTCAATTTTTAAAGTGAAGATTTATCGTAACTTTGAGAGAGTAGTTTGTATACTATATCTAAGGCAATGTGATTGAGGTCATGGTGACCAAGTTTTGTGCTCTCTTAAATTTTGATTAATTTGATAAATTGGATTGATTGGTGAAGTCAACCAAATCCCTAGTGATGAAGCTAGAAGAGAGGATTGACACATAAGGTAGAACCTCTATAAAAATCTCCACCAGATCTCCTTCTCCTTATACTTTTACATTTCAACTATTTATATTATCATCAAATTATTCTATGCCATACGTAACTATCACAAGGGGTCAAAGGTTTAAAGATTTTTTTAAAGTCTTTTGTGAAAAATTTTAAATTTACAACAATCAATTTAGCCCCCTCTTGATTATTGAGTGGGACCAACGCACTTACAAGTGAGTTAATCCCTATTCAAACCAATGATATTTTTGTAGTGATTGAAAAGAAAATCATTGGTAACAAATTAGATGATAAAATACATGAGTCTTTGATCTTATTCTTGAGAAAGCTAGTGAGACTATAACAAATCCTCTTGTATCTTACTCTTTAAGCTTGATTGAATCAATTCCCATCCAAGCACATGAAATGTCTCTAGAAATTGTAAAAAGAATAAAAAAAAAACTAATCTAAAAATATGTGTTTTTCTTTAATTTTTTGTGAAATACAAATAAAACAAAAAAAAAAAGATATATCTAGCAACTCATGTCACTAGATTTAGATAAAGGCATCACACTACCACTGATTTGTATAGCCTCACATCATATAATGCAATTTTTATGGCCTTGCATTATCGATAAAGAAAAACAATCCTTGTTGTCCTGATACATTAGATCACTGCTATGGAACAATACTTTGACTTCTATATGATGCTTGAGAACCATAGAGTTTGCTTTGCCAAGATGTTATTGATAGTTCAAGCTAAACTATACTAAACTCATGTAGAGTAATAGCTTTTATGACTAAGGTAACTACCTATAAAGCATTAGGTGGAGATTAAAATCAAACTTAAAAAGAAATATTTTTTTTTTCTATCTTATCAAGATAGACTCAACCAACAATACATCAACATAAGGTAAGAAAACATGATGGTTAAGGAATACATGGTTAGGTTTGACAAACTTTTGATTACAAATGATGAGCCAGAGTCGCTTCGGTTAACATTCTATAGGTTTAGGAATGACTTACGACTTGAGACCAAGAGATAGCTTCATCCTCATTATGATGAGACCTTAGAACAAACCTTTTAAGAAACTCTAAAGATTGAAAATTGGCAAAGGGTACCTAAGAGGTTTAGTTCACAGTTCAGGGAACAAGTGCCAAGAGTAACAATCTTAATGAGAGATCCAGCAAGTCAACTAGGCATACCTTTATAGCACCTAAAACTAGCAACACTACTATAACATAGGATAGAAACACCAAAGGTAAGAGCAGTACTATAGAGATGTCTAAGGCTAGTTTTGATCAGAGTTGTCATAAGTATCATAATCTTAGTCACCTTACGTACCAATGTCCAAGTAGGAACCTTTATGTAAGAGAAGGAGAACCATTAGAGAACAATGACTTTAAGGAGTTAGATCATATTATGGAGGAAGGTGCTGTGATGAAGATAACAAGGGCTTAAAATGTGATGAAGGTAATATGAACGTTGTTAAGTGTCTATTACCCAGCTTATAAGAAGAAGATGATTTGAGATGAACTAGCATATCCCACATTTACACAAAATGTAATGGTCATAATTGTAAGGTGATCATTGATGGGGGTAATAATATGAATGTAGATTTACCAGTTGCATTGTCTAGGTTAATTCTTAAGTGTGAACCACATCTTAAACCTTATAAATTAATTCAAGTGAAGAGGACCATCTTGCTTGTCACTCAAAGGTGTCTAGACCCCTTGTAGTTTACAACCTATACAATTAAAATTTGGTGTAATATAGTGCCTATGAATATTACTCATGTTCTCTTAAGGAGACCTTAGTTATATGACCTAGATGTGATTCATTAAGGTAGGATAAACACCTATGTATTCATGCACAATGGTAAGAAAATCAAGTTTTGTCCTTTACTACCAAAAAAACTTAAGGTCAGTACCAACAAAGGGTCAGTCAAAACCACATGTTCTAAGAGACCTCTCCATGTTTTAAGTGAGAAAGAATTTGAGTTTGAGTCTAAAGAGAGCACTTTTTCTACTTTAGTGGTTAAGGATGTTAGGGAGTGTAAACCTAAGTTACAATCAAACCTACTTGTAAAAGTGAGACCTTTACTTGAGGAATTTAAGGACCTTACCTAAAGGAACTTCTTGATAGGTCATTACCCATGTACAACATTTAGCAATCTATAGGCTTAGTTTTGTAAGCAACCTCCTAACTTACCTAATTATAAGATGAATCTTACTAAGCATGTAAAGTTAAAGGGGCAAATAGATTATTTGTTGTAAAAAGGTTTCATTAGGGAGAGTCTTAGTCCATGTACTATACTTGCATTTCTTACCCAAAAGATAGATGGAAACTAGATGAGGTATGTAGATTTACGAGCCATCAACAAGATAAACATCAAGTATAAGTTCCTACTCTCTAGGTTAGGTAATGTACTAAATTTGTTTTGAGGATCTAAGTGGTATTCCAAAATTGATCATAGGATTGGTTACCATCAAATTAGGATTAGATTAGGATGAGTGGAAAATAGCCTTTAAGATAAAAGGGTCTATATGAGCGGTTAGTCATGTCCTTTAGGTTGACTCCTGCCCTATCTACTTTCATGAGAGTGATGACACAAGTGTTGAAACCATTCATAAGAAAGTTTCTTATAGTATACTTTGATGATATCTTAGTCTATAGTAATACCCAAGAAGAGCATTTGTCACACTTAAGGACATTACTTGAGACACTTAGTGAAAAGAATTAGACCACTAGGCCCCTGACTTTAGCTTAAGCCTAAGGATTGGAAAGCATAGCCAAATGAGTTCTTTCTTTACGTATCACATTTGAGGAATTTAACTTACTATCATCTATCGACCTTATGCCTTAGCTAAGCCGAAGCCAAACCCTCTTGTACTTATCAATAGTCTTCAATTGCTAACCAGAGATACATTTAGACAATAGCTTAACCCATCCAACCAGCTGCTCAACTGACTTGAATCTAAGTTGTACTTAGCACATCCAAGCATAATCCACCTTGAAAAAGTCACCTGATAAGCTTAGCACTACTAAATTGTCACCTCAACTCAACATTATCACTCAATAGCACCCAAGCTAGTTCAACAATTTTTCCATTCTGCCAGGTGTACAACCATTAGTCACTTGTTATGTGTTTAAGGCTCCTTATGATATAATCTTTCGTACAGGATATCCATTTTATTATGTTTTCAATTATTCTCTTTGGACATTCCTTGTAACATACTTATTTTAAACATTACCCTTTTAGTCTTCTTTTTTTTTTTCATTTTAGGTAGGAAGCCCTAACTTGCGGGTATAAATACCTATGAAACCTTAAGATAGCATTTAGCATAACCGTACCTAGATTTAAGGCCTCTAGGAAAACCTTATTTGATTGAGTTCAAATTTTACAACGAGGATAGAAAAGTTAGTTGAAGTGACCCAATAAAGTTAGACTTAAAAAATAATAACCCACAATCCTAATTTTAGTCTTGAAAGTGTGATTATTTAATATAGTATAAAAATAGTTGAAACCCCTAAAACTAAACTCAGAATGCAATGCGGATTTAGAGATAGGTTAATTAGACTATAAAAGAAAATAATATAGCACAATATACTATATGAGTATACACATATTTTTATCAGTATACTTAATATATATAATAATTATGCCCATAAATTAACTCAAAATTATATAATTATATATAATATGAGATAAACTCATAAAAATAAGTAGAAAATGTACCTTAAAAATAAAAGATATACTAGGAACATAATTATGTGAGTACAATTACATATTACACATGATACATATATAGGATGTATACACATATATTAATAAATATACTAAATACTAATATGATTTATGTAAAATAATAATAATTCGCTTCAAAATTAATCAAAATTTATCGAAATTGTAACTAAACAATATGGAAAATTTGAGAATTCACTATAGTAGCTTCAACACCAACTTAGGATGAGTCAAAAGCTTGAATTCACTAATAAAGGACACCTCCTACTTGCTTGAAAAAGAGTATATAAAGTAAAAAAAAAAAAATCTTTTAGCCAACAATCACTTCTATAAATTGCTGGAGACCTCAAATCACTTCCATATAACATTTTTGAGCTAAGGTAGTAATAGAAAGATTTTAGGAAAATTAAGAAAAAATTATAAAAATAGAGTAAAGGACCGAGTAGGAGTAGTTCATGTACCAAACATTGATCTACTATTACACCACTTCAGCACCTAGTAGAGCCACTCATGTGATACCCTTCCAACAACCTCCCATCGACCACCGGCTATTGGAGCATCGACAAATAAGTTAGTCAAATTTCTACTTTGTTTCTACCTAAGTTTTTTAAAATATTAAATTAAGTTATAAAATTATGAAAAAATTTGTATCTAGGTTATTTTAACTATATTTTCATGTGGTAATTTTTTTTTTGTAAAAGTAAGATTATTTTATATACTTTCCTAAGAAAGTCACTATTCATTTAAATTTTGAATTTCAAAATAAATATACTAAATGATATAGTTTCTAACTCAAAATTTTTTGTATAATATATATGATAAGTATCTAATTACTGTATAGCCATCTTTTAATTTAAGTATTTTTAGTATTTATTGCAATTTTTTACCCTAAAAATAGTTAGAAATAGGGTGAAATTACAAAATAAATAGACTTTCATGAAATTAATTGAATAAATGAATGTCCATTGACTTCTAGTGATTCATAATGATGTTAAGATGTATTGAAAATATTTTTGTATGAAAAGGATAATATTTAATTAACTAAACGCAATTTAAGGGTAAAAATCTAATTACGAGCATATAGACAATAAACTCAATAGCATGAAACCACATACTAACTAAATTCTCCATATTTTTAAGAGTTTATAGAAATCTTTGGAGAATTATTTGGTAAGTCGAGTTATTTATTGCTAATTTACTTAGTAAAATAACTTAAATTACAAACCAAGACATGTTTTTAATAATGATAGGCTAAAATATGATAATATTGAAATAAAAAATATACATATACATGTTGGTCAGATTTCATAAAAAGGAATTTTTAATATATTTAATGATAATTTTATGATTGAGTTATAATATACACATATTAAGGTTAGATAATATCTATATTATTAAGTTATATTAGCAAATTATATAAAATATAGTCAAATTACATAATATAAGTATAATATGATAATATATATTATAGGTACATATAGGTATATTGTAAACTCAAAATTTCCTTTAGAATTCATATCTTGAAATAAAACCTATAATATCTATCATTAGGTTTGTATAAGCCAATGACCCTACTTTTACAAAAATCGGATAATCCTAGGTAATATAACCTATATCTCTATCATATTATGAGAATTTACATACTATAGTAACCTTATCACAATTAAAACACGAATTGATTGATTAAAAATATGTTTCGATATAATTACATAATAATATAAGTACGTATATTATCAATACTGAATAACTTAATTTAACTTATATAATAAAACTATATTTCATTATATAAGGAAAATGATATATCTTAGATATATATATATATAATTTTAGAAGGAAATAAGAGAGTAAATAAAACTCTAACATTTTTGTAACTCATATAAAGACTAAATATAAGTTTTGTATATATAAGATCTCCTAGTGAACAAAGTATCGACGATATAAGTCTTCTACAGTAAGCATCAGGACATGTAAGTTGGGATTGTGGGTTTACCACTTGTTAAGATACCATTTTAAAGTATTCAAAGGTTTAAGAGCACTTTTGATTGTGATTGTAAATTAACAGTCTGTATGCATGCCATGTGTATGGTTGGTTTTCTATTTGTGGCAGAAGTTAAACCCTTTGGTGCACTACTCTATATGATTTAATAGCCTCGTATTGTATGAACTTGTTTAGTCACCCTAAAATTGAACTAATAGTGATTTGACTGCGAATACAACTGAACATGCATAGCAACCGTTAAGAGAACAATTAAGAATGTTAGACCAAATACTAACTCCCTTCAATGAGGATAGCTGAAATGGTCTTTTAACCACCTTAGTTAAACTAAGTGACAAGCGAAGAGGTCACAGTAAGGGTAGGGGCCAAGGTTTGAAGGTAGTCATGGAAGGAAGGTGTTCTCTATTATATAAGCTCGGGTTTGGTTTGATTTTGAGCCACGTTAAAACTCCTTAATCTAAGTTAAAGCGAATGTAATTTCTCTAACCTCACAATGGACTGGATAATATTGTGTAATGTTTCAAGTGATTTATTGCATTGTATTTCATTCTAACTAATAACCTTGTTTGTAATTGTATGGTAATCTTCTTACTCATTCTCACTTACTAGGCTAGTTATGCTCATATCCCCATAGACTCTTTTGCAGATGACACGTGAAGGTCAAGATGTTTAGATATCATTACCCCCAAGTTAGCATGCAATTGGCCAAGAAAGTGAGGAAAGGAGAATCCATTGAATTTAGGCTTTTGACTTTTCTTTTATGATTTGAGGAAATTAACTAGGAATTCACTAGAATGCTATTGGTTTCATATCTTATTGTAAATAGACTTTAAGACCTGTGGCTTTTAGTAAACTCTTATTGTAAATTATAACTCTAGGTATAAAATATTTATGTAAATATTGTTGTGTTATTTAACAATAGGTCATATAGAATAAGTATTTTGTAAACCTATACCATAGGTTTCATCATTAATAGGAATCAGAAGGGATGCTTTAAGCTGGTTAAGTCATGTACGCCTTGTATGAACTATATCTACTATAATAGTTGTGAAGCTAGCTTCTATCTTATATTAGTTTACATAACGAGATTGTTACGTCTTTTTTTGTTTAGGGCATGACAATACCTATTGTACATGTAGCCGCAAAGGAGCAAAAATTCTTTAATATTGAATATAATCCCTTTTGTGAACATTACTCATAGTTTGTTTGCTTACTTCACTCTTATCCTAACCCTTAAGTAAGGCTAAATGGTGATTACCATCATTGGACCACTCATGCATCACATTGTGAGTCTTTAAAAGTTTCTTGATGCATCATATCCTTAGAGTTGTTCAAAGGTTGCTTGTTTACTTTCCCATTTTCATGTATTTCTCATCTCATTTTCAAGGACCTACCCCTTTACGACCAACCTTATCAGTACTTAGCTTTGGTTCGTATCACTTAGGCATAGAAACTTATACTCAGATAATTTTCCTATGTTTTGATGTGTTAATAGAGGGGTTAAGAGTAAACCTTGACAAAATTAAGGCAATAATTGATTAGCTCAAACCAAAGATCATTCATGATGTTCAGAGCTTCCATTAACTTACCACTTTCTATAAGAGATTCTTGGGAACTATTGTACCTCTGATCACAAATTGCATTAAAAAGGGGGATGTAATTAGACTAAGAATGCATTTAGAGCATTCTAAAAATTAAAAAAAGGATGAGTGAAGCACCTGTGCTTAATTTACTTGACTTCTTTAAAGTGTTTAAGGTTGCTTGTGATGTATCTAACCTAACAATACGTAGAGTACTTAGCTAGAAGGGATACCTTATGACTTTCTTTGTTTAGAAACCAAATGAGGCATAATAGAGGTACTTAAATTATGACAAAGAATTTTATGTAGTAATGTAAGTTTTTAGACGTTGGCAACATTATTTGCTACTTGATAAATTTATGTTGTTCAATGATCATTGGGCTCTTAAGTATCTCTATTCACAAAAGAAATGTTACATTCATTTACTGAAGCCGAATCTTTTCAAGTCAAGAAAAGTTGATGACCAACATGAAGGGCTACTATTTCATGATATCAAGATTGGTTTTTGCATATTATAGTTTGATCCAAGAGGATTTAGAGTAAAATCTAGGAGATTCCAAGATGCATCTTTTCAAGAGAGGGGAAATGATATAGATCAAAAGAGCAAAAATGAGATGATAATATTTCTTGCATGGATTTTATTTTAACTTATTTGGGTTAGGACTGTTATTATTATTTTTTATTTGATTAGATTTAGTTTCTTATTTCTTAGATTTATTTAGATAGTATCTTATTTTTAAGATAGCAAATATTTTTTTTAAATTTTATTAAGATTTAGTTTCCTAAAATAATGGGTCTTATTATGCCTATTAGTAGGTAAAGTTTGTAGTCAATAAGAAAAAAAAAATAAAAAGTGACTTGATATGAAATAAAATCATGACACCATCAAAATTTCATCTGTGAGGCCATAATCAAAATATAGCAATGTGAGGTTCCTAGATATATCTTTTTTAGATTTTATTTGTTTTTCATTAAAAAAAAAGAAAAATATTTTCTTAGCATTTAGAAAAAGAAAAATATTTTTATAGTATTCTTAACATATTTATTGTTTATATTAGTTTTTCTCATTGATTTATATGCTTTGCACAATTTTCCATTTCCACTATGCTACATCAAATGTTGTAAAATGTAATGTTATGGATTAGGTTATGTTGTAAAAATTAAGCATGCTTTGATGATATGAGTTGGCATGCATGTCAAATGCCTATTTTTTATGACATGAAATATCCAATATTTGTGATTAATATAATAAGCAAAGATTTAGCTGGTGGTAACATCTTATCTTTAATTAAAGGATGAGGTAATGACTCACCTCTTACGCACAATACTTAAAAGTATACGTTAAGTTTAGGCATTGGAAGACGAGGTATCATACATAGTACGTATTGGAATTGATATTTTTTCCTTTTAGTTATTGTTAACATATATAAATTATAGTATGCTTATGAATTGGAATTGGTAATTTTTTTCCTTGCTTCAAAGGCACTTGCTTGAAAAGTACTAAAATTATGGGGATACCTTAAGTTTTTAAAATGCTTATATTAGTTACATGCATATGATTCAATGTATTTGATTTTATAAATGAGTATTAATTAGTATAACATACAAAATAACTACAAGTTGATGGTTCTAACAAAAGAAGAGTAATGGAATAATCACAAAAACATATATATAAAAACAGAGATAAATATCCAATAACAAAGTAATGAAAATATAAAGGTACCAAAGTTTGAAATGATTATTGATTAAAGGCAATTGCACCTATTAGTTTATTATATAATGAACTTGAATCCAAATGTCTATCCTTGGGGTACTATATGTGATTATTAGTACTTCACTCCTTTTCTAATATTTAACCTGACCATTAAACTCAATTAATTAACGACAACTTATCTAAATTAAACTAAAACAAATGATGGATAGCAAAATAAAAGGTAATTAAAATTAACTATATTTGCATTATCTTAGTATTTAATCATAATCCCCTTAGAATAACTATGCAATTTATCAATCTTATCTTAATTAATTGGACTACAAGGATTCCTCAATTATACCAATATCTCTCAAGATTACTAGTACCTAACTTTAAAATATTCAACTAAAATCTCTTTCTAGTTAAAAGAATTTGAAGATTGCATTAATGATCTATGAATTTTGCTATTAGCTTTCACCCTAATTTAGAGAAATATTAGCCTAACTCTAAATCTACACAAACTCCTTCTAATTACGCCCATTCTCTATATGCAAAATTAGATAAACTAAATCAATAAGCTAGCAATTATCAACTTAAAACTAATAAGATTACATAAATAGATTGTATTTAATCGTTTAAATCCTAAAAAGAACTAATTTAAAATATCAAGAATTAAAAAGAAATAAAGAAGAAATGAAGAAGTGAAGAGGAGTATCCAAAAACCCTAGCTTATGAATGAATAATGAGTGAATGAATAACAAAGTTTGTTTGCAAGGCCTTTTAAGCTATTTATAGTACAAGGAATCTTTTTTTGGTTTCATTCATATCATCATCTTGAAGATGACCATGTTATTAGCTCATGTAACTTTCTATGTTTGAAACTACAAAGCACGACTTCCAACATGAGAATCAGCATGACCATGCTCACTAGCACGACTTAAATTCTCATTTTGCAATTTCTTCAAATAAGTTCCTAATTTGTGCACCAATCAATGTCTAATCCTAAAAAATGAAAATCTAAGTAAATTCAATAGCAAATTCCTCCAAAATGACTTAAAATATCTTAAAATTAATCTACAAAAATAAGTATATTTATGCTTCAATTATAAAAGAATGCTCCAAAATTATGGAAAATTGTCATTAACAAATCATGCTAAACAAAAGTTTTGAAATTGTAGAATAATTATATAAGGATGTTTTGATATTATGGAAAATTGCCATTTTACATGACGAGGTTATTTAATTTGCAATAGAACTTTTGCTTAATTGGTGACATGTAGATGCATCTCACCTTTTTTTTTTTCTTCCAATAAATAAAGATGTCATTAATGATTAAACTATAAAAGAAACGTCAACCAATCTCAACAACATTAAAAGGGCATTCCCTCCTAACATAAAAACTTGTATCCCACATAAAAGTCCTATCACAGGAAGCAAAATCAGACATAAACATTTGAACATAATCAAAAAATAAAATATCTCTAATAGAATGCAATTCCTCCCTTGCTAAATGATCAGCTGCATGATTCAACTCCATGTCAATCCTATTTATTACAACATAAAAAAAAAAGTGAGTAATAAGTGGCACTATCTTAAAATCGGTTGCTATAACTCCAGGTCTACTTAGTTATTTATCATCTAACTTGCCACTTGTTGAAAATCGACTTTACATGCAAATTTTGTGGTGTCTAATCTTTTTGCTAATTCAAGACCTTCTACACTACATATAACTCCGCTTCTAAAGGCGAAAGATCATGTTTCTACTTGTATACTCCTCTAATGACTATACCTTCATGATCTCTACAAATTGCCCTTATCCTTGACTTCTTATTGTCATTGACCTCTACTCCATCACAACTTACTCTAATCTACCCTTGCTTTATAGATCTTATATAGTTATGCCAATCTCCTCCTTTGAGATTTAGTTTTTCTATTCTATTGAAGGCATACTATTCATTAGCTTCTCTTCTAATGTTTTGGTGCAATTTAGAGCTACTTAAGCTAGCCTAAATATCATATTTTTTCTTTCCATCTAAATACCTTGTATACCAAATAACAATTTAACTTCTTTCAAAGTGCTTGATTTTGACCAATCTTCCTACAATTTCCTATACCAAGCCTTAATCTATGCTTCCATATCTTTAAAAGAATGGATTCTGCTATGAACATCCACTCCCATGTCTTCCCAAATGCATTTGCTCCATTCATAGTTTGGGAAAATTTGTTCAATGGATTCATCTTCTGTTTCACACAACAGATAAGTTACTTCCCATGTTTAAACCTCTCTTAGTTAGATTATCCCTTGCAGCTATTCCTTTATGAAAGATGTGCCATATCAGGAATTTAACACTTGGTTTGGTAGGAGGTTTCCAAATCCAATCCCATTTTTACTCACTCTACTGTATCTCATCTTCATTACACATCTATGTATATGCTGACTTTAATGATAGTTCCCAATCTACTTCATATGGCCATCGATAAATAACTTTAAAATCATACTTTTATTTCGAGAATATATTAGTCAGTTTTTCTTTGATTTCTTCATCTAATAGGTAGCTGATAACATCTTCAATCCATCTACTTTCATTCTTCCATACTTAGTTAACGAGAGGGTATCATCATATTTATAGCTTTGTCTAGTTCTTGAAGGAATTAAGATCCTCTTTTGACTCTCATGTTTCCCTAATCAGTTTTGTACTTTTGCTTAGTAAGATCAGTCCATAGCAATTTTTTCCTTTTCCGATGCCATGTTAATTTAGCTAAAATTTTCTTAGTTTTGCTTTCAGATATCTAACATTCCAAGTCCATATCTCTCCTTAGGATACCTTAATTTTGACTAGTTAATCTAATGCATTTTCCTTACTTCTTGAGTCAAACCCTAGATGAAATCTCTATAAACCTTTTCAGCTTTATTTGTGAATCCCTTAGAAACCAGGATGACTTATGCATAATAATTTGTAGTGCTCTCTAGGATTGTAGTTGCTAGTATTTTCCTACTTATCATGCTTAATAGTTGTGATAGGTCATGCTTAGGGTAGATAAGGTTGGTTGTAGCGAGGGTGGGCCTAAACTCATTGAAAGTCTGAAAACAAAGTGGAACATGCAAAAAAATGAAAAGTTAATCAAGCGAAATCCCATGAATGATTCTGAGGATATGACACACCAAGGAATCTCCATAATTTGATGAACTAACTTAATATGACACACAAGTAGCTCGATGAGGTCACTCTCCAACTCACCGTGCTTAAGGGATAGGATAAGAGTTATGATAGAAGTAAGCACAATAGCTCACAAATGGGAAAAGTATAGTATATTCGATATCAAATAATTGTTGTAACTACAATGTATAAGGGTATTTATACCCGATAATCTAGGACAACCTTCTAAAAATGGAATCGGCACAAAGGGTATTATCTAAAAGAAGTAAAATACAAGAAATGAAAATGGGTAAAAGTGAAAAATGAAGAAAACAAGTGATTGGTGCTATAGATGCTTTCACGTGGTTGTCAGAATATGTAGCTGGTAGCTAATGGCTAGGCTTTTAGCAAAATAGACAAAATTGTATGGCTAGTTAAGTTGTTGTTATAGTTGTCAAAACCGCGATTTTACTATTAATTTAAGTGTATAGAATCGTTAGAATAGTATAAAATAGTGCAAAATCGTAAACTTGTAAAATCTATACTTACATGATTTTACATCCATTTTAACTATGAAAAATATTATAAAATTATAAACTTGTAAAATCGTATATTTGACTTACAATTTTAACATCTATGGCTATTTTCAAGTAAAGACACTAAGGAGAATTGAAGATTCTTCTAAGGTAAACTTGGTTCAAACATGCTTTAAGCAGCTTAGAATCAAGTTAGCTGAGTAGGTGATTGGGCTAAGTTAAACTATTGCTTGGCTGCTTTACAGGTCAGTAATTGGAGATAATCAATAGGATCGAAAGAGTTCAATTTAGGCGAGGCAACAAGTTAATAGTCTAGACTAGCTTGGCTTCTTTAGCTGTAGGTTAGAATGAGAGCATCTGCTTCATCAATCCTTTAAGAACTCGAGCTCAAGCTTAAGTCGATGGTCCAATGACTTAATTCATATCATCCCCTCCATGTTAACTTGGATTTAGGATCAAATCCAATCGTTCTTCATTCTATTCTCCTTTAGGTCGGTAAGGGCCAAGGTCAATAATATTGAAAGTGTCAAAAACACCATAGTATTTAGGTAACTCTAGTTGATAGGTATTATCATTAATCTTTTGGAGTATTTTAAAAGGACATTCAGCTCAGGTAGATAACTCACATTTCCTCCTACTTGGAAACCTTTCTTTGCTTAAGTGCAACCATATTAAGTCTCCAAGCTAAAACCATACTGTTTTCCTTCCTTTACCCTTCTCCCTCAATTTGTTGGCAACTTGATTAATTTGTTGGGCAACCTTCTAATAGATTTGTTGAAAGGACTGTATTTGGGCTCTTGCGTTAGGGTCTTCTTGTTCAAGCATGGGTGCTGGGGCATAATCATAGGGTAACTTTAGGTTAAAGCCATAGATAACTTCAAAGGGTGTTTGTTTAGTGGTATTGTATACTATTCATTTGTAAGAAAATTCGACTACAAGCAAACATATGTCCTAATTAGCTAAGTTCTTCCACATTGCAACTCAGAACAGTGAACCCAAAGTATGATTGATAACCTTTGTCTAGCCATCGATATGGGGGTGACCAATAGTGCTAAAAAGGAGTTTGGTTCCCATTCTTTTGATGCTAAAGAGTCTTTTGGAAATGGCTTAGAAACTTTAGGTCCCATTTAACACCACACTTCTTGGTACACCATGCAATTAAGCAATCTCCTACAAAAAGAGAAAATCAATAGTCGTAGCATCGTTAGTTTTAGTGTAGGGTACACAGTGTGTCATCTTAATGAATCTGTCCACGATAACCATAATAAGGTTTTTGTCTCAGGTAGTCATGGGTAATCTAAGGATGAAATCCATACTCAAGTCAACCAATGGTCTGGTTAAGATAGGCAAGGGAATCACTCTCCCTTGTTTAGCTCGGCTCTTAGCCATTTTACATATTGCACAACTCTTGACCACGTGGTGCACATATCACCACATCTTAGGCTAAGCCAGAAAGCCTACCAAAATAAGCTTCTCTCACTAGCAACTCTCTCAAAGAACAGGTCAACACAAATAACTTGCCTCCTCAAAACAAATATCCATCTTCTATGTAGTAGTCACCCACTACTATTTCTTCTTCACGTTGTCCAAATATGGGACCAAAATGGAGATCTTGAGGATATTGCTCTTTAATGCTCACAAATCCTAAGAGTTTAGTTTGTAGCTTAGTGAGAAGGACATGTCTTCTTGCCAAGGCATCGACAACCACATTGATTTTTCCTTATTTATACTTGATCACAAAACTAAAACCTTTCAAGAATTTAATCCATCGTACTTGTCCTTTTGATAGATTGGTTTTTCTAAGATGCCTCAAGGACTCTTGATTTGTATAAATTATAAACTCTCTTGGAAGTAGATAATGTTGCCATACTTAGATTGCTCAGATAAGTGCTAGGAGTTATTTATCACATAGTAAATAATCCAACTGAGGTCCCTATAGCTTCCTACTATGGTAACTAAATGGTTAGCCTTTTTGCATTAGCACAATGCTTATGCTAACACCTAATGCATCACATTCAAGCTTAAATATTTTCTTAAAGTCAAGTAAGGCTAGCACAGGTGCAGAGGTTAATCTTTCCTTCACCTCGGCAAGACTTCTCTCTTCTTTCTTTCCCTACTTAAAGTCAATGTTCTTCTTTGTCAACTAGATAAGGGGTGCAACAATGGTGCTAAAACCTTTAATGAATCGTTGATAAAAGGATGTTGGTCTATAGAAACTTCTCACTTTAACATAGTAGTTAGGGTTGGCCATTCAAAAATTGCTGAGATCTTCTCATCATCAACTCATAAGCCTCCTCCACCAACTACATATCCTAAGAAAACCACTTCCTCCTAGCAGAAATAACACTTCTTCAAGTTGACGAATAGGCGATTGGCTCGGAGCACATCAAATAAAGCTTAGAGATAGTCTAGATGGCTTAGCATATTGGCACCATACACAAGGATGTCGTCAAAGTAGACCATGGTATACTTTCTAGTCAAATTTCTCAGCACATGATTCATCAACTTCATGAAAGTGCTTGGGGCATTTGATAAGCCAAAAGGCATTACCATCCATTCATAAAGACCATGTCAAGTCTTAAACGCAGTTTTCTATTCATTAACTTGTCTCATGTGAATCTGATGGTATCCTAACTTTAGGTCAGTCTTACTAAACACTCTAGCACCACTCAGTTCATCTAACATATTTTCTAGCCTTAGAATGGGGTATATGTACTTGATTATGATCTTATTCATATCTCTACTATCTACACATTTGCTAAGTACCATCCTTCTTTGGCGTAAGTCATGTGGGCATAACGTAAGGGTTAAGACTCTCTCATATAACCCTTCTCTAATAGCTCATTGACTCGTCTCTGGAGCTCGACAGCTTATTCGAGATTCATTCGTTAAGCAGGTGATAAGTGATTTATTACATATATTTATTAATGGGTTTTATTTGTGTTTTTTAATATTTTCATGGGTATTTTGTGAATATTTGATACTTAATTATAAATATATTTATTTCAAGCTTTGATGGAATAACTAAGAAGAAAAGGGGGGGAAAAATGAATCAAGTTTTACTTGATTTGAAGTTAAATTAGAAGAGTTATGAGCTTTTAATTATCAACACAGTCAATTGACCAAATCATGTTGAAGGCCATGTTGGTTTATTTGACATATGACCAAAAAGTTGCACAACCATTTGACATGATCATGTTGGGTTGCATTGAAAATAAGATAAAGCCTTATCCATGTTTAAGTACATGCAATTGAAAAATCCATGTGAAGACAAACCGTAAGGCCAACAATTAATTATAGACCACATCCTATGTTCAAGACTTACGAAGTGAAGCTATGCCATTATCCAAAAGCAATAATTGAAGCCCATTTGCTGAATATATTTAACCATGCAAAAAGTCTAGCCAATTATTAGAAATAAAGCCCACTATCTAATCAAATCATGAAGCTCGATGCAAGTCAAACTCTTGTAATTGAAACCACATATAAAAACATCGTGCAACCTTGAATTGAAAATTGAATCCATGTCGTGTGTTGGTTTGAGCTAGAGAATATATGCCACATGATTAAAGCCATCTAGGAGCTAGTTAAAAATATCTACGTGTATTCGAAAGTTGAAGCCATGTATCTTTAGTTTGAGTTTCCTAGATTAAAGATTTGTTTTAAAATGATATACGGGAGATATTTTAAAATATGTTAGAGATTTATTGCTACATATAAATAGATAAAAGGCCTTGTAAAAATAGGGAGGCTATTCATTATTCATCTTTAGGAGACTAGAACTAGGGTTCTCTTTTCTTTTTTCCTTTTGAGATGTTTTAATTTAGTTAGATTAGATATTAAGAAATCTCAAAATTATATAGTAGATTCTTATTTTTCTTTCTAATTAGTCAATGAAGTTGAGATTATTGCAATCCAATTATATTGCTTCCATTATTATTTGATCTAGTATTCCTGGTTATCAATTGAGATATTTGATTTTATGTATGAGAATGGGAGATGATTGTATAAAAAGATTACATTTAATTGGAAAGAATTCATGTTACGCTAGTTTTCTATGTAATTACTCTTTCTCCTTTATCAATCTATGATTTATAATTTTTATTATCTAATTATGTGTTCTTCTATTACTTTGAATAAATATTACCGATGTATTAATTCAATATTTGATTTCATGTATTGACATCGAGAGATAATATATGTTAATAGGTCTTGCATAATTAGAAGGAGTTAGTGTAGACCTAAAGATAGGCTATAGTGATTTCTCTAGATTAAGATGAAACCTAATAGTAGAATTTACAAATCGTTAATATAATTCTAATGTTTTTAATTAAGGAGAAATTCTAGCTAATTATGTTAGGGTTAGGCACTAGTAATCTGGAGAGGGATATTGGTATATTTTAGGGATTCTTACAGTCCAATAAATTAATATGAGATTAATATGTGCTTCATTATTATAAGGTGATTAATAATTGAATACCAAATTCATGCATTATCAATATTTTTTATTTTTATTTATGTTGCATATTCAATATTCTACATATTAGTTTAATCACTTTTAGTTTTGATTTAATTTTCTTGAATTTATTTCTTGACTAAAATTATTAGGTTAGATATTAGGAAAATGGTAAAGTACTAGTAATCACATTAGTCTCTAAGGATCGACACTTGGACTCGTATTCGCTATATGATACACTAATAAGTGTACTTACCTCATATCAAGTGTAGATACCCTATTTTTGGCCTCCTACCCCTTTTTTTAATTTTAGAATTTTTAGAATAAGGTAAGGAGTCCAAATTTAGAACCTAACCCCAGACTCTAATATCCAATTTTTCAAAACCCTTCTAAAAAAAAAAAAAAATTGGTTGCATTTGGTTTTGACCTAAACCATTTTCTGACCTCAATTGAGTGGTGACACCAAAAGTTTATGGAATTCTTTAAAAAAAAAAACATTTTTCTTTAACTCTTAGTCAATGATCAATATTAAACATTTTAGAGTTTAATATTGATCAAGTTAAGGAAAATATAAGACTAAGAAAAAATTAGACTCAATAAGATGGCAACTCAATTGGGGAAGTTAAGAGGGTTAGCCATTTAACTTTCCAAATTTAGAATTGGTTTTTGAAACCCCCTTATTTATTTGTTTGTTTGTTTATTTATTTACTTGTTATTATTTTCTACATTTGTATATGGTTGTACTTTCTTGCTTTATGTATATAGTCAAACCTGGATTGTATTAAGACCCTAGGACCAAGAGGAAGGCATACATTATGTAGGCTCTGGGTGCTACGGTGTAACCACCGCTCAGGGTTGATTAAGCTACCCTCACTTAAGCTTGATGTAACCAATGAAAGCATTTTCTAAAAATAAATAAGTTCTCAAAGCTTAAGGACCTTTTTAAGACCTACCCTAATTACATATACCTCCTTTAAACCTTAAGTTAATACACTACTCTCAAGATATTCTACCTTACTAATATTTGAAATTTTTTTTTTTAAAAAAAGTTAACCACCAAATCAAACAGTATGTTTGCAACTTATATAGTAATGTACTAACCTAAATGGTTCTAACATATGCATGTTTCTACATACATTATTTTATTTTATTTGTAACTGATTCTTGTTTATGAAACATTTAGGCATAAAATGGTAGATAACTAAGCAGGTAATTAGAGAACCAATAGGCTGTAGGGCCTCCATAGGATTCATGAGCAACTGTTGGAGGTTGAAATTGCCTATCTGAAGGAGAAGCTCAAATGTTCTGAAGCTAACAATCGAGCTTTAAAATCTCTTCTTAGACATATCATTGGGGAAACCCACAAAATGTTGGAAAACTTTAGAGCTCATCTACGAGACTTAGTTTAGGGTTTTTCCAATTCATAGCTAAGAGGTCTAGAATAAATGTTGAGTTTCAAATCAATAATAAATGTTAGGCCCTCTGCCTTTGCTTTCTATACCCCAATTTTTTAAAATAGTAAAACTTTCTTTTAGTTTATCATTCTTGGTTCTTTAGTATTCCTTTCCTTGTAAATAGTTCTTTAATAGCATTCATATAATCGTTCTTTAATATTCACTTAGGGAAATGTAGATTCCATAACTTGTAAATAAAACCTCAAAAATCACCATCCTTGTTTGTAATTAGATTTCTTTATTAAAATAAAACTTTATCTTTCTCTCTCATAAAAAAAAAAAACAGAATGAAAAATTAAAAGGATGTAAAAAGAAGAAGTTGCTAACGATTATAAATCCTTTTGGGCTCAACCCAAATACAAAGGAGTTAACCCAAGCCTTTAGTCCTCTCAAGTAGCCAGCCTAAATGCATTCAACCCAAATGAAGCCACTTGGCCCGTCAAAGTAGCCAATCCAAACATAAGCCACTTAACCTATCAAGGCATTTAACCCATACTAAGCCCTTTGACCTGTTAAGCTAACTAACCCAAACACTTAGCTCATTGAGGCATCCAACCTACATAAGGCTGTTTGACTTATTAAGGTAGCCAACCCAAACACTTGACCTGTTAAGGCATCTAACGAACATAAAGCACAATCCATCGAGGCTACTGACCCAAACACAATCCTCGAATCGTCAAGGTAACCAAGCTAGGCCAAAACCTTTGGTCCATTAAGAAAACCAAGCCCAATCATAAACCAAGTCAAAACACAAAGTCAATCTCCACCGCGGGCTAAATAAAAAATAGACTCCCCCCCTCCCCTAAGAAATGGGTAGCTCACTTTTAAAAGGGTTTAGGATGAAAATATGCAAACTATATCCTACACATTAAACCCTAAACATTTTGAGAGTTGAGTGACCTAATGGTGAGGATATTTTAGACCATTCCTTAAAGGAGGTCAATTTTCAATTTGATACATAAATTATAATGAAGTTAGGCATTATTTTTAAATCCCAAACACAATTATCTCTTATCAACCCCATTGAACCAATTTAGAGATTTTTTCAAATTTAAACCCTATCAAGAACTTCCCTATATTGAAGCAATTTGAATGTTAGGGTTATTGAAGAGGAGAGAAGGATAAAATTGGTTTGTGCTTGCTTTAGTAACATTAAATTTAAAGACAACTTTTATTTCTAATAGGTTATTTTTCTTTAAAATGAACAAAAGTCAATACCTTTTAAACACCTCAAGCTTATACCTATCTTACCTGAACCCATATACTCAAAATCTATGGATTTAAGGCTTTCAATCTCTCAAAGTCAAAGACTTGACAATAGAGGCTCGAAGAAAAGGGGTAAAAAAAAAAGAATAGAGCAACAAAAAAAGAAGAACATGATGAATAAAAAAGGAAAAAAGCTTGAGAATCGGGCATGTGTATAAATAGAAAAGCCTCAATTGAAGAAAGCCCAAAAAATGTAAGGCTTATAATTAAAGCCTAAGCATTCTCAAGAAACGCAAAGCCCTTATGCAGATTCTAAACTACATGCCTAACTTAAAAACAGACCATACACACTCATCCTAAATCACAAACACTAAGCCCCCTTTACCCATCACAAACACAAGGCCTTCCCACCCACAATACCACCCTTATTAAATAACACTCTTCCAATCTTAGAGGATAATTTATCTTTAATAAAAAAAATTTTTGAAGTTTAGATAAGCATACTTCTAATTTTTCCTAAAGATTTCTTGACTTATACACCTAGGTTAAATAAAAGAATTTATTTTAAAATAGGTCTTCTCATTAATCCTTATTGAAACCCTTTAACCAAAAGCCTAAATTCATAATATTAAACCAAAAAAAACATAACAGATTGATCAAGGTATATCGCTTACAAAATGGACTATAATTTTTTGGGACTGTAGTTTAGAGTGTAATTTAGACTAAGAGTTTGCAAAAAAGCTCTCTTCAACTAGACTAATATTGAGTTAACTTTTCCAAAGCAGAGGAATATTTAAAATCACAAGGCTTTATGAAGAAGCCTGACATTAGGATCGGGGGCATTGAGATGTCCTACGTGGTTATCAAAGAAGAGGATGGCTATAGCACTTGCTTCTTAAATAAAAATTTATACCAATTAGCAAACTTTCCCAAAAAAAAAAAGAGAGAGAAAATTAAAAAGAAAAAGAAAAGAAAAGAAGAAAATAGAGAGTAAGTAAAGGCTTGTCAGAAGTTTTTTGTCCATGTCAGCTTAAGTAACCAAGCTTTCAATTTAAGTCATCTGTTTCCTTTTTACTATGGTCATACATTTTAAGCTAATCATATTAATCAAAGTCATCAAGGGACTTAATCCCTAATTCCTCTTTTGTCATTAAGTGATTTTCACCAAATTCTTTGTTTGTAAATATTCTTAAGTCGAGAAGTTCTTTTTTTGAAAAACTAGCTACTTTCCTTACTTTACTTCTTCAATCCTTCATTAACTTTCCTTAGGGTTTACGCTAGCTCATAGAGCACTATCCCGTCTTTCATTTTTAAGGTTCTACCTAGCTCTTAAAGCATTGTCATGTCTTTCATCTTTAGGGTTCAAGCTAACTCTTAGAGTACTATCCCATCTTTCATTTTTAGGGTTCTAGTCAGCTCTTCGAGCGCTAGCCCGCCTTTTATCATTTTTAGGTTTTAAGCTAGCTCTTAGAGTACTGTCTTGTCTTTCCTCTTTAGGGATTAAGCCAGCTTTTAGAATACTATCCCAGATTTTAGAATATTATCCCATCTTTAATCCATTTTTTTAGGGTTTTAGTCAGCTCTTGGAGCATTATCTCATCTTTAATCCATTATTTTTAGGTTTCTAACTAGCTCTTAGAGCATTATCTCATCTTTAATCCATTCTTCTTACGATTCTAGCTAGCTCTTAGAGCATTATCCTAATTTTAATCCTTTTCTAGGGTTTTATCCAGCTTTTAAAGCATTATCCCCCTCTTTGATTCATTTTAAGGTTCTAATCAGCTTTTAGAGCGCTATCCCCTCTTTCATTCATTTTTAGGGCTCTAGCCATCTCTTAAAGTGTTGTCCCCTCTCTCATCCTTTTAGAGTTCTAGATAGCTTTTAAAGCAATGTCCCCTATGTTAATCCGTTCTTTTTAAGGTTCTAGTCAACTCATAGAACACTATCCCGTATTCACCACTTTCTCTTTAAGGTTTTGGCAAGCCCATAGGATGCTTCCCTTCTAGTCTCTTCTTTAAGGTTTTTAGCCAACCCGTAAGGCGCTTCTCTTTACCAATTTCTCTCTTAACCAGCCCATAGGGTGCTTCTCTTCACTAATTGGTTTTAGCCAACCCTTAGGGCACTTACCCTTTGTTATTTTCTTTTAGGGAATCTAGCTAACTCTTACAATGCTATCCCTTCTTTCTTTCATTCTTAAGGTTCAAGCCAACTCTTAGAGCATTGTCCCCTCTTTCTTTCATTCTTAAGGTTCTAGCCAACTCTTAAAGCGTTATCCCCTCTTTTAATTTATTTTTAGAGTTCTAGTAAGCTTTTAAAGTGTTTTCCCCTCTTTCATCCATTTTTAGGGTTACAACCATCTTTTAAAGCACTATCATTTCTTTTACCCTTTTTAAGGTTTTAGTCAGCTCATAGAGCACTACCCCGATTTACCATTTTCTCTTAAAATTTTAGCAAGCTCGATAAGGTACTTCCTCTTTCATCAATCTCTGTTAATGGTTTCAACAAGCCCATAGGGTGTGTCCCTTCACCAAACTCTCTTGGGGGTCTTAACAAGCCCATAGGGTGTGTCCCTTCACCAAACTCTCTTGGGGGTCTTAACAAGCCCATAGGGTGCTTCCCTTCACTAAAATCTCTTTAGGGTTCTTAGCTAGCCTATAGGGCACTTACCTTTGCTTTATCCTTGGGGTCTTAGCTGGCTTAAATAGTGCATTACCCATTTCACTAAGGATAGTTAGCTCAAAGGATCACTTCCAAGTCTTTCTCGAATCAATTCCAAATATAGAGTTGCTAGTCTACTAATGACACTCCCACCAAGTGAGGTACTACTAGGGTCTTAGCCAACTCAAGAAGTGCTTTGCCCATTTACCTAGGATAGTCAACTTAGAAGAGAACTTCCAAGTTTTCTCGAATTGATTCCAAAATTTAAAGTTACTAGTCTACTAAAGATGCTCCAGCCTAAGTTAGTCAACTCAAAGGTATTCAAGAAATGCTTTGCCCATTCACTTAGGTTAGTCAACTTAAAGGAGCATGACCAGGTTCTTCATTAAGAGTCTAAGCTAGCTCAAGGAGTGCTTTACCCATTTACCTAGGTTAGTCAGCTCATAGGGTACGACCAAGCTTCAATCTCTTAGTTTAGGTCTTAACCAACTCAAGGAGTACTTCACTCATTCACCTAAGTTAGTAAGCTCATAAGGGTATGACCAAGCTTCAATCTCTCAGCTTAGGTCTTAGCTAGTTTAAGGAGCACTTTGCCCATTCACCTAAGTAAGTCAACTTAAAGAAGCAAGAACAAGTTCTTCATTATGAGTCTTAGCTAGCTCAAGGAGCGTTTACACATCTCATTCTTTTTACGGGTCTCTACCAGCTTAAGCAAAAAAAGATAGAAAACAATGAAAAATACAAAAAAAAAAAAAGAAGAAGAGAGATTTAGGAAAATAAATTATTTTAGGGAAATGATATTTAAATTTGTAATTAATTTAATTAAGCTACATTTCATTTTATAGGATTTTCAAGTTATTTTATAGGTTAAATGTATTTTAGTTGCATAAGTTAACAGGGTATGAGCCAATAGCCCATTTAGTTAAGCACTGCAAACTTTTACTAAAATTAACAAGGAGATCTTGGGTTCAATTCATATACAAGGTACTTCATACGTTTTATTTTTTTGGGTTAGGACAGGACACATGTCGGCCTATGAGTAGCTTACCATGTTTTCTTTCTTTTTTCATTCTTTCCCCCCTTCTTTCTCACATTTTCCCTCCTAAGGAGATTGTTTCACGACCAATTTTCATCTACTCTTTATCACAATTTCACCATTAATTTGACCACATGGCCTATTTGGAATTGGATCCTAAAATCTATCTAAATCCAGGCATTTAAAAGATCAAAAATCAAATGGAAAATTCAAAGAACATTGAATGTTTAAATTGTCCTTTAAAACCTCCCTTGCATGATTCAAGCTCCATTAATGAGTAATGAGGCTTCCTCTTTGTATTTTAAGCACATTTAACACCTAAGAAGATCTTTTAGTTAGTAATCACACTCAGGATACACTCAATCATATTAGATTTGATATCAAAGCTAGGTCAAAACCCATTCACTGCGATCTACAGATTTGATGAGTTATGGAACTTTCCATGTGAATTTAAAGCTTAATTAGTATAAAAGAGGAGCTAAGGACTTGATTCTAGCATCAAATTCACTCTCCAAACACTAGAAACTACATCTTCATGCTCTCTCTCTCTCTCTCTCTACACAATGCCACTCACTCTCTCTAAGCTTCTTCTCTTTACAGTCACAATCAAAGGAAACCACTACCATTGCAAGCATCCCTATGACACTAGCTCTACATATCAACCACTATCGCTCTTAGCCGTATTCTCTAATCACCCCAACCAATCCGCCACCATGAAACCTTAACTAAGCTACAGCTACCACTTCAAAACAACCACTACAGAGCAATTGCACCTCAAAATAGAACCAAGGCTAAGCTTCTCATCATTAGAAACCCCTAACCCATGCTTCCTTTCACACCAAGTAACAGCCACTCATAAAGGCCTTCAACCACCACCAACCACCAATCACAAAAGTTACCCAAACTACCACCTATGACCATTATGCAATCACTATCACCAATCAAAAGCTCATGCCTATATCAATCCTCGCTTTGATAGGTGCTCGGAAGCCATTGAAAGATGCTAGTTCGAACGCTATTGCTGCTTCTTAACCACGTACATACATGGCACATAATCGACTCTGATAACCCGAGTTTAATCCAACAATCCAACCTTAGCTCCAACTCGAGATCGAACCCAACTCGTACTGCAAACTCAAGTCCAACCCTTTTGTGTATTTTTTTTATGATGATGATTATTATTATTATTTATTTGTTCTTATCCATTCTTGTATCTATAAAATTAAAAAAAAAAAAAGGAAAAGAAAAAGAAGAAAAATAAGTAGAAAAAAAATTAAAAGAAGAAAAAGCTTAGTTTTATTTTTATTTATTTTTACGTTTTAATTAAAATAAAAGAAAAAAATAGTAATAAACATCTAAAAACTAATAAAATAGAAAACAAATAATAAATTTATTTTATCACTTAGAGAAACCAATTTTCAAATAAAAAAAATCAGGCATTTTCAAAATTAGTATACTTTTAGAACATTCCAAAAATAAAAAAAAAAAAAAAAAAACCTCAATTAGGATGCTTTATAAAATTTTCAAAAAAAAATTAAAAGGGTGAAGAAACTTAAACCTAACTCTTTTTCAAAATTAGAATTAACCAACCAACTAATGTTTTTGTAAAAAAATTATGTACATCTGATCTTGAATAGTAAATATATAGGTGCCTCTGGTGCGATGTAAAAAATGAAAAATTTAGGTTTTTCCCCCTTTTAGCTCAAATTACCCAATTTAGTAAAAAAAATCTAATCCATTTATTGTCAATTTTTAAAAGGTGATTTTAAGAAATTAAAGCTAAATTAGGAAAGTTTGTGTCACCAATAAGGGTTTAAAGAACCTAAACCCCGGACTCTAATCTCTAATTTTTCAATTTTTTTTTTTAAAAAAAGTCGATTTTCCTATGTAAATTAGTATCTAGATCAAAACCAAATCCACCTATTTGGTTTTCACCTAAACCATTTCTTAATCCCAATCAGATGGCGAGTCCAAACGTTTACAAAATTCTTTTAAAAATCTAATTTTCTTTAACTCTTAGTCGATGATCAATATTTAACAGGTTAAGGTTTAATATTGATTAGGTTAAAGAAAATATAAAACTGAGAAAATATCAAGCTCGACATCAAGTTTTTGGCATCTTTAAAGGATTGACATTAGTCCTATCTTGTTTTCAAGCTTTCTGTAAGCTTGGACCTACCCCATTTGTGATTAGCCTTATCAATCCTTGGATACAATTTGTATCATCTTCGTATCAGAGATGAGATTCATTAGGGTAAGTTATATTCGAGCTTTCGTATGAGTAGTGTTTGTTGTGATAGCATGTTCTAATTGCATAAAAGTTAGTTGTGAGTGTTTTTTGTAAGTAAGAGGTGTAGTAGTTTACTGTGACTACATAATCTGTTTTTTCCTATTTCAAACATACAAAAATAGAGCAAGTTTCAATTGAGTTTATTATTCTTTAGAGAAATTGTTGTGTTTGCAAATTAGTTGAGCATTCCTATCCAAGAGTGAGTGTTCTATTTAGGTGAAAGGAATAATATCTATTGTTTCTTAAAATCTGAGTTTGTTACTGAGTATCAAAACTGGTATTGGAGATGACAATAGCGATATTGTCCACCATGGACAACAACCCTAAGCTTCCCCTAGAAGTATAGATGAATGAATTGATGAAATGGCTAATCTCATAGCAGACCTTACTAGGGTTGTACATGTATTGGCCTTTCGACTTACCGAAGTCGTACAGAATACTCCCTAAGCTACTCTTCTTATAAGAAGGTAGATCCCAACTTGACAAGATCAAGGTCGAACAGTAGGAGGATGGGTTAAGAGAAGGATTGACTTAGGAGATTTGGATGAACAAGGAAAAGAATATAATGAGGAAGAGGAGTAAACTCAAGCACCTCAAGCTACTAACCATGTAAAACTTCATATTCTAAAATTCAATGGTTTGGGGATGTAGATGACTATTTTGATTGAAAGGAAAAGGTTGAACATAATTTTTGCTATTATCAGCATGAAGAACGTAAGAATTTAAAAGTGGCTGCTATAGAATTCTTATGTCATGCCTCATTATAGTAGAATAGCTTCCAAACCATGAGAAGACGAGAAAGATTCAGAGAAGACGACACTTAGCCTAAGATGAAAAGAATTCTTAGAAATAGGTTTATGCTAGATACTAACTACATGATACTTTTGCTAGGCTTTAGGAGCTACGATACGGAAGATGAACTATTGATAAGTATGCTCAAGAATTTCAAATGCTTATGATACAATGTGAAGCGAATGAGTTATCAGCTTGAACAATATCTAGATTTCTTACTAGATTAAGAGACGACATCCGAGATATCATGGTACATCAACAGTTTATAGCGTTAGACCAGGTTATAAGAATAGCTTAGTGAATAGAAAGATACAGGAGAAATAGGTCAAGTCGACCTCCAACAAGCTACCAGTCAAGCTAACCCGCTCATTGAAGTTACCAAGCTTAGCAAAGTGTTGAGCTAAGCGGAAGAATAGTTGTCAGAACAAAACAAAAGAGTTAACTAATTGATGGTGAAGTGCCACCAAGAACTTATAAGAAAGTTCAAGGATCCAAGAGGAAGACGAGCTAGATCAAATGCTTTAAATACCAAAGGTTTGGGTACATGGCTACTCAATGTCTAAATCGAAGAACCATGATTATCAAGAGAGATGTCCTGAAGCTCGACATAGATAGCACTGATGAAGAGCTCGAGGAGGAGGTTGGTCTTAAGGAGAATACTACCCAAGAAGGAGAGCTTGTTGAAAAGGATGTGTTTGTAGATGATTTGGACAAACTAACCTTACTTATCCGACATGTGATGAGTATTGATCCCTCTACTAAAGAGGAGCAGAGAGATAACTTATTTCACATTATTTGCAAAGTGAATGAGTAGGTTTGTACGCTCAGAGTAAACAATGAAACCTATACCAATGTGGCATTTACCAACTTCATCAAGAAACTTAAGTTGCTGACTATTTCATATCTGAAGCCATATAAGTTACACTGGCTAAACAAGAAGGTAGCAGTCTATGTCACTTAGCAAGTGTTTCTACCGATCTCAATTGGAAACTATTTTGACAAAATTCTTTGTGATGTATTACCCATGTATGCATCCCATGTATTGCTAGGCAGACCTTGTCTTTTTGGTTGGAGGGTTATTCATAACAATTTTAAGAAAATGTATGTGTTTGAGAAAGATGGTAGGAAAATTATCATAAACCCTATGACCCTAAGCCAAGTAAGTAGATTGTAAGCAAAATTAGCTCAAGGATCTAAGAAGGCTTTGGTTTTAAGTTGAGCTAAGCTCCGAAAGGCTATTAAAGTTGATATACCAACCTTTAGATTGATCAACCAACTATTAAAGTTGAAGGAGTAAGTTGAACTACCCCTAAAGATAAAGAAATTGTTGGATGGGTATGCAAACCTGTTCCTAGAACGGTTGCTAGAAAGATTACCACCATTTGAGGCATAGAGCATTGCATTAATTGGATACCCGGCATTAACCTACCAAACAACCCTGCTTATAAAATGAATCATGAGCAAGTTGTGAAGCTCCAAAAACAAATCAACGAGCTATTAGAGAAGGGGTATGTGAGAGAAAGTCTTAGCCCCTATGTTGTGCCAACGTTACTAGTGTCAAAGAAGGATGGAACCTAGCATATGTATGTAGATAACAAAGCTATCAATAAGATTACTATTAAGTACAAGTACCTAATTTTGAGGCTGGACAATATGTTAGATAAATTAAGTGGTGTGAAAGTGTTTAGTAAGATTAATCTAAAGTCAAAGTACCACCAAATTTGAATGAGGCAAGGGCATGATTGAACAAATGCTTTTAAGACCTGACATGACCTATACAAGTGGATGGTCATGCCTTTAGGACTATCAAGAGCCCTAAGGACTTTTGTGAGACTGATAAATCATGTTTTGAGAGATCTGATTGGAAAATTTATCATTGTCTATTTTGACAACACCCTTATCTATAATACCAACCTTGGTAATGCACACTAACCATCTTTGAGTTGTTTTCGATGTCCTTTGAGCAAAGAGATTATTAAGAAACCTAAATAAATACTATTTTTCTTAGGAAGAAGTGCTCTTCCTAAGTTACTTAGTTATTAGAAAGGGATTCAAAATTGATGAAGAGAATGTTAGAATTGTTGTTGAGTGGCCAACCCCAACCTCATGTGCCATGGTAAGGAGTTTCCATTGATTAGCATCATTATACCAATGCTTTATCTAAGGATTCAGTACTATAGTAGTACCACTGACAAAGCTAACAAAAAAAAAATGTAGAGTTCAAGTGGGAAGAGAAAGAAGAGAGAAGTTTTACCGAGGTAAAAGCAAGGTTAACCTCTACCTTAGTCTTGGCTCTATTAGACTTCAATAAAGTATTTAAGCTTAAATGTGACATGTCAGGTATCGACATCAAAGCTGTCCTAATGCAAAAAGGCTGACTTATCGCTTATCATAGTAAAAAGCTTGAAGGCACACAACTGAACTATCTTTTTTATAACAAAAAAGTCTTAGCATTAATTCGAGCTCTTCGTATATGGTAACATTACCTTCTGCTAATGGAATTTGTCATCTATACAAATCATAAGTCCTTGAGATATCTATCCAAACTTTCTAAATGCCAAGCCCAATGGATTGAATTTCTGAAAGGGTTTAATTTCGTCATCAAATACAAGCAAGGTAAGAATAATGTAGTTGCCAACATTTTGTCAATAAAACACGTTCTTCTCACTAAGTTATATACCAGACTATTAGATTTGTAAGCATTAAGGAACAACATCGGTATGATTCTCATTATGGTCCTATATTTGGACAATGTGAAGAAGGAAGAACAGTGAATGAATATCACGTGAAGGAAGGCTACCTATTCCAAGGAGGCAAATTGTGTGTGTTAACCTGTTCAATAAGAGAACTGCTGGTGAGAGAAGCTTACAATGGAGGACTTTCTAGGCACTTTGGAGAACGAAGGACATATGAGCTATTGAACTATAAGTTCTTCTAGCCTAAGATGAAATGTGATGTACATTGTGTAATTGAAGGATATGCCATATGTAAGAAAGTAAAAAACTGGCCAGAACAAGGGAAGGTAATGCCTTTACCTACTCCGACTAAACCATAGGTTAATCTGAGTATGGATTTTGTCCTTAGATTACCTCAAACTGCCTAAGGCAAAGACTCTATAATGGTTATCATGGATAAGTTCAACAAAATGGCACATTTTATGCCCTACACCAAAACTAACAATGCTTCAACTATTACTTCTTTGTTTTTGCAATAAATAGTTTGTTTAAATGGAGTGTAGAAGAGTGTAGTGTCGGGTAGAGACCCGAAAATTCTCGAACCAATTTTGGAGAACTCTCTAGGGTCAAATGGGAACCAAGTTATTGTTCAATACTTCTTGGCACCCTTAAACTGATGGCTAGATAAAGGTTATCAACTGTAGCTTGGGATCCTTGCTTCAAACTGTAGTGGGGAAGAACTTAGCTAACTAGGATGTCTACTTGTCAGTGGTAGATTTTACTTACAACATGATAGTATATTCCACTACTGGACATAGCCCATTTGAGGTCGTTTATTGCTTTAACCTCAACCTACCCTTTGATCATGCTCCAATGCTACCTACTAACCAAGAAGACCTAGAAGCAAGGACCTAAGCTCAATCCTTCCAATAGATCCACTAACGAGTCACTTAGAATATTGACTAAGCCGTGAGAAAATTGAAAGAAAAAGACAAAGGAAAGAAGGCCAAGCAATTTCAACCGAGTGACTTAGTGTGGTTACACTTGAGTAAGGAAAGGTTTCCTAAAAAAAGGAAGAACAAGTTGTCTGCTAGAGTTAAAAGACCATTTAGGCTACTCCAAAAGATAAACAACAATGCATTCCAACTAAAGCTATCAAAAGACCTTAGAGTATCAAAAGCATTTAACGTTGTCGACCTTAGCCTTTACTGACTTGAGGACAACTTAAATGAAGACCAACCGAATTTGATCCCAAATCCCAATCAATCCAACAGGGATGATGAGAATCAAACCATTAGAACTTTGACCCTAATCCAAGCCCAAGCCAAAGGGCTAGAAAGCATGGCTAAACGAGTTCTTTCTTTATGCCCTACAATTAAGGAATCCAAGCTACTGTATTCTATTGACTTGATGCCTTAATTGAGCCAAATCCTTTTTGTACTTATCGATAGTCTTCAATTACCGATCAGAGATACATCCAGATAACAGTACGACCCATCTGACTAGCTGCTCAGCTAACCTAAATCCAAGTTGTACCCAACACATCCAAGCTGAATTCATCTCAAAAAAGTCACTTGATCAGCTCGGCACTGGTCAACTTGGCTCGGCATCGTCACTCGGTAACACCTAAGCTAGCTGTACAATTGTCCATCTTTTTGCTAGGCGCACAACCAGTAATTATCCACCGTGTGTTTGAGGACCCCTATGATAGGATCTTTCATATAAGATACCCATTTTTGTTGTATTTTCAATAATGTCCTTTACACGTTTCTTGTATCACACTTATTTTAGGCATTACCCTTTTAGTCTTTTCTATTTTAGGTAGAATACTTTAACTTTTTGAGTATAAATACCCACAATAATTATAGCTACAACATCATCTTACATTCTGTAATACTGAATATATTCCTTTTGTGAGTATTGCTTTAAGCTTGTTTGTTTATTTCGCTCTAATCTTAACCCTTAAGTAAGAATAGGTAGCGAATACCCTCATTGGACTAACTCGTGCACTACATCAAGTTAAGCTATGTGTCCTCAGAGTTTTTCTTGGTGTGTTATATCCTTGAGATCCATTTGTGGGTTACTTGTTCTCTTTCCTGCTTTCATTGATTTCCTATCTTATTTTCAATCTTTCTACATGCTTAGACCTACCCTTTTGTAATCAGCCTTGTTAGTCCTTGGATTGGTTCATATCATCAAACTTGCTTGTTCTAAACTTATTAATTCATTTAGTAATGGTCGGAGCCTATTTAATAAGCATTTGCTCACAACTTTTCACAAGTTGTACAATGACTAATGGGCCTAAAGCCCTTCACCTTATTTGCTCCTACTAATTTAAGTATGGGAACAATGAGAGTTTTGTTAAATTCTTTCGATATTTTATGACTTCTCAAAATATCTCCAAAAATATCAAAAACCATCCTTCCAACGATGTCCTAGCATACCTTGGAAAACTCTTTATTTAGATTGTCTATGTCTAGAGTTTTATTGGTCCTAATGCACCAAAGGGCTTGTTTTATCTCTTCATTCAACCAATCCTTCACAAGAGCCATTTTTTCTTGTTTCATAAGTTCTATTTGACTGCTGCACTATGATTGAGTTTGTCTACTGATGACTATTCTTTTCATTATGAATAGGTTCTTAAAGAAACTAATGAAAAGATCTTTAACGTCAACCTCAATATTCATCCAATTCCCTATAAAATTAAAGATGCCCCAAATTTTGAATTTGGACCTTTTAGTAATCATACTTGCATAGAAAAATCTTGTGTTTATTTCTCTGTAGATGATCTAAAATTAAACGAGCTTTGGCTGCCCATATGGCTTCTTCTTGCTTCTCAATCTACTTTAACTCTTCTTAAGGCATAATTCTCTATAAATAAGCTGTTGATGCAACTGGTTCATGATATCTCATCTCACCTTTTCAATTTTTCTAATAGTTTTCCTTCTTTTGATTGATAAGATGCAAAAAAAAAAAAAAAAATTTCCATTTCTTTAAAGCTTAAACAAACTTTCGTAAGTCTTTTAGAAACATAAAGCCAAGCTAAATACAATTGGAGGCTATAAGGTCTTTAAAGGATGAATGTTATAGCCATATTAGCTAAAATCCAAAAGGGTTGCAAGAATTTTAGGCCCCCATATAGTTAAGGAATGTATTTAGGAGAATTAGCGGATGACCAAAAGGGTAAGAGGAAATGTGAAAGACTTTCGTTTCTTGAAAGGCTATCATTGTCTATAACTTAGACTTAGCTTTATGTCTGGTTGTTTGAGCTCAGTTCTACAGTTAGAGATTCATAAGTATCCTTTTCCTATCATCCATCAAAGATAGGATGTAAGGATTAGCACTTTATGATTTGATCTTCACCATAGTGTGTGAGGCTTAAACCTATTAAGAAGTATCCCATTAGTGAATTATATTCACGTAGGCTTAAGACTGTAAGCATTTCTTTAGCCCTAATTTGTTTTTGAGTTTCCACATTAGTCTCTAAAGGAGGTAAAAAGAAGTTTATAGAGGACTAAATAAGTCATTGCAAGTGTCGAATGATCAACACTTCTCATTATTAGACTTGTTGAAAAGTTCATATCATGGATCAACATATAAATAAATATAATTTAATACGAAATTTATACATCAAGGGTACATGTTGACAAGTGACTAGCATGAGACATGATATAGGCACATATTAAAAATAAATGATTGAACGAATCATGAATAAAAGTAATTGAGTTTTACTCATCTTATATCAACAAGATTGAGCACACGAGTGATTCATGAGGTTAGAATTATAGCTGTTTTGAACTGAAGATATATCGGCAACCAAGCAATAAGTTGTGCCTTTGTTTGTTGAGAATGGAAAAATGAGAGGTTTACATGCCACATAATGTCTCAACTATGGTTCAGTCAATTGGAGCTCAATACTTAGTGTTTAAACAACTCGACTTGGAATTATTCGGTTGCAGAGTTATGTTGCATGGTCTAAGCAATGAGTCAAACTATTTATAATACTTTCCTTTCATCATTCACTTCATCTGACCTATTCTCAATGATAGGAACTAGACTAATGGACCCTTAACCCTAGCCTAAGCCTAAGAACTAGAAAGTATGGCTAAACAAGTTCTTTCTTTACACCCTACAATTAATGAATCTGAGCTGTTGCAATTTACCGACCTAATGCCTTAGCCGAGCCAAACACCCTTGTACTTATTGATAGTTTCCAAATGCCAATTAGAGAAACATTCGGATAACAGCTTAGCCTATTTGACTATTTGCTCAGCTGACCTAAATCCAAGCTGTACCCAACTCATCCAAGTTGAATTTACGTCTAAAAAGTTACCTAATAGGATTTACATTATTAAATTGTTGGCTAGGCTTGACATCATCACTTAGCAGCACTTAAGCTAGCCAAACAGTTGTCCATCTTTTTTCTAAGTGCATAACCACTAATTATCTACTACGTATTCGAGGACCCTTGTGATAGGATTTTTCCATACAAAATACCCATTTTTTGTTGTATTTTCAATTATATCCTTTGAACATTCCTTATATCATACTTATTTTAGACATTATCCTTTTAGTCTTTTCCATTTTAGATAGGATGCCCTAACTTTTTGAGTATAAATACCCACTGTAAATATAGCCACAATATCATCTTACATTTTCTAATATTGAATATACTCCTTTTTTGTAAGCATTGCTCTATATTTGTTTACTTACTTCACTCTTATCTCAACCTTTAAGTAAGGCTAAGTAGCGAGTATCCTTATTAGACCATCTCATAGATCACATTGAGTTAAGCCGTAAGTCCTCAAAGTTTTCCTTGGTGAATCATATCCTTGAGATTTGTTTGTGGGTTTCTTGTTTTCATTCCTTTTTTCATGCATTTCCCATCTTGTTTTCAAGCTTTCTGCAAGTTTAGACCTACTCCCTTAGCGACCAGCCTTATCAATCCTTAGACTGGTTCATATCACTTACCCTCCTCTACATTCGGGCTCATACCATCCCCATATCGCTCCTTCACTAGACCTTCCTTCGAACCTTACCCCCCTTTCCCCTAACTACCCCCACAAATTAATGTTTTTATCTCAATCAGCTGTTACCTCATTATTGCTTCACTCCTTCTTTTCATTCACCTTCATGTTGACTTTATAAACGCAATTAAATTAGTTATAACTAATTCGCCCATCATTGTCAAAAATTGTCAAAATGCCACCATATTAGATCTGATACTTTAGGTCATTTATCATCAAAGTATGCTTCAAAGGGGTACTTGTGTCCACTTAGATAAAAATTCTTACGAACTTTCCCCTTTCTAGTCTTGTTATGTATAAATCATATTGCAACATCGAAAAAATCTTTTTCCCAATTTTAGGAATGGCCAATGAGGAATAGTACTCCACCCAACCCCATTATTCTAACCCAGACTGCTATAGAGTTAAAGAATGTCGGATCACTATGAAAGTCGGGTTCTCATCTTTTTTAATCTTAGGTAATGACCATTTATAACAATAGTCCATTTTTTATTATCTATTGGAAGTTCATGTTATTGTCTAGTACTATAAGTTATATACCCGGTCATGCATGAATGTTTTTCATATTGCTAATAGACTATCATAATTTCTTTAGCCTTTTTGATAAGATTTCAAATCTTGGATTAGGCCCCATCATCTTGGCAATGAAAGCAAATTGCCATGGTGCATATATATATATATATATATCCTTTTTTTCCACTTCAAAGAATACCACATGACAAATTCCTAATTCTGTATTGTCATTTAAGTACATCTCTTCCTCCAAAACATTCTCCATGTCATGTTCCTTGGTACTAACATTAGGAGCATCATCAAAACAACATCGTTCATACAATTCACAAGATTATCTCGTGAATCTATAGTCCTCTTCGTGATCCCTGATTTCAAAAGGTCCTCATGTTCAATCCCTAGTCTTTCACATCTTCGTTAGGATCAATCACTTGTCTCATCCTTTAAGAGAAAAGATGATTAGCTCAAAAGGGTTTCCATTCTGTACGGATTGATGTTTTACCTTTATGTTATAATTAGTATTTTAGATAGATCTTACTTGATTCTGAAAAAAAAAAGTGGTTTTATAGATATAGATATATCTCCTTTTCAATATTACTAATGTTAGCAAATGAGCATTCACAATATGGATATCGAAATAAATATAATTTATATGAAAGGTATTATATTAAGGAGAAATTGTATAAAACCTCTCCTAAACTTTGACCTAAGTGCGGTTTACCTTCACAAACTCTCAAAGAATGATTTTTTATTCCTAAACTTTTATAAATTGGCAAAACGACCTTCTAAGTTAAGGATAACCTCTTAAAGTTTAATTTTGGTATGTAAACACCCCACCAAAATCAAAATTTAATGCAATTATATGAATTATTTACTACTTTATGAAAATTTAGGAACTAAGAACCTCATTTTGAAAGTTTTGAAAGACAAACTATACCAAGGTCAAAGTTTAGAGATTTTTTTTTTCATTTTCCCCTTATATTGAATGATTATCAACCTGATATATATGTGATCACTAATTCAATTTGTAAAAGATAAAACATTACTCATAAATGTTTTAATTTTGGTAAAATTACAAACAAAGGTTGTCAATAAAATAAATAATAGGGATTACATAGATAATATATAATAATAAATCCATATCAAAATTGCCTAAAAAATAGCAAAAAATTAGTAATTAAATAAAAATCATGATCATAAAAGAAGAGAGGCCAAAAATCATAATATATATATATATCTTATATTATATAAGGAATTATGATAGTGATAGCATCATGATAAAATTGATATATTCGAGTATTATATAAGCATAATGTTCCATGCACTTACCATATCAACATTTTAGACAATCCGTTTTTTTTTTTTTTTTAAGTAACTCTCTTATAAAATATTTAGTTAAAGTTATTTATCGATTTTTTTAATTCTTTTACAAATCTCATATAATCATCATTTTTCAAATAATATATCAAATATATTTAAGATAAATATTAAATTACGTAAAACTTTTTCGTTAATATTTTATATTATAATTATAATTTATTTTTTAATATATATAATATAATATTTCATATTATAAATATGAAATTGTGTAAAGTAGTGCAAGACTACAATGGCTTAAATTGACGTTAGCCAAAATGGCCTCATCCCGTTGAACAGTATGCAACCGGTACCTATATTAACACCTGAATCCATAGCAGCACCACACGGTTCAATACAAATATAAAGAGTAAAGATGTACTTAGATATAAAAAAATGTGTCAAATACTTCTAATAATAATACTCTTATTAAAATATAGATAATAATCAGACCTCTTCGACTAGGAGGAGACATGTCATTTTCTTTCATACCAATTATGCATCGTATCGGATTCAGAACAATTAAGTAATCGGTGCACTAATAATATCGGATTGCGTCGTAGCGATAGATCACATAGAAGGGCCGGCGGGACCGCGGCCGCTGTAGTCCCGAGGCATCTAACTCAATACTAGTGAGGAATGCATTTATGGTCGACAGCGAACGTGGGAGGAGAGAAAAGAGACTGACAGTATAACTAGAAAAAAGGGACGAAGATCATAAGGTTTGGACTTTGGAGAGAGGAGAAAATAACGCGATAATTTATATAATAACGTGAAGACGAAAATTGCTAGATAAGTTTACTACTAACATTTTACCAGAACAAAGGGTTTTTCGGTGAAAACAACAAATTAATTCCGAGACATCTGAACACGTTTGGACACAAAGTGCTTGATTTCCATAAACAACTGGGAGGACTCTGACAACTCCGGGAACACGTAAAAAGCATGAATCATTCGCGGATAATCCACCAAAACCGCTTCGTTCCCGGATCTCTTCAACCACTCAAAATAGCTAACCTGCCTATCTCGTAATGCATCCAAACCACTTGTTACCACCATGACAGCCGGAAAATTTCCAAATTTGGAAATGTCCACTGCGTTCGGACCACTCACGTTCACCGCCCAGTGGTCCCTATTCTCTCCCTCCGGCAGAAACACCTTCCACAACCAATCCGTACGCTCCGTCGAGACTAACGGCGTTCCTTTCAAACGGATCTCCGACTCCGTCCTCTCCTCTCCTCCGAAAAACGGCTGGATCGACACCATCCCAACGAGTTTCAGTTTACTCATGTTTGGCTCGTGCTCGCATGTTCTTACTGCCACGTGATGCGCCAGGTTTGCGCCGGCGCTGTCTCCAGCGAGCAAGGTTTTTGTTAGATCGGCATTTGGAGGAAGTATGTCAGGGTTTTGGTTTAGGTACTTGAGGACGTCGAAGCCATCGTCGTACTGACGAGGGAACCGATGCTCTGGCGTCAGACGGTAGTCCACGGAGACCATGACGGCGGGAAGTTTGCGAGCGAAGCGACGGCAGACGGCATCGTAGGCCATGGAGGATGCGCTCAGGTAGGTGAAGCCTCCGCCATGGAAGAAGATGACGACGGGCAGGGGAGTGTTGTTGGAGGTTGTGGGAGTAAAAAGGCGGAACCAGAGGTTACGGGATGGATCAACGGTGATATCGGAGGTAAAAACGCCGCGGACAGGTTTGGGGTTAGGGCGGGTTTTTAAGTCGATAAGGTTTAGGAGACGGCGGTTAATGGTGCCGTCGGGGCGGCGGGAGAAGTCGGTTATGTGAGAGAGGAAGGAGATGGAGATACGGGTCTTCCATGGGAGATGGGAAATGGAATGAGACGGTGGCGGCGGCGATGAGGTGGAGGACGATGCTGATTTGTACATTGCCATTGGACAATGTCAACAATATAGCAAGACAATGCACAGCCAGAAGATATGAGTATAAAAAAGATGTGAGATAATTGTGGGTAGTTGATGGAGTTACTGATGTGCTAACAGGACAGGTGAGCTAACTATGGCTAATTTCAATGCTCTTTACAATTTCAGCTATTAGCATTTATTTTTCCTGACTGAGACAGGGAGAGAATCGCATGAGTTAGGTATGGTAGTTTATTTGGGAAAATTAGAATTTTATTTTTTTTTTATTTTTTATTATAATGGTTATTTGATTTTTTATTTTTAATCATAATTTCATAAAAATTTCTATTACTTAAAATCAAGTAATAAAAATTCATTAATTCAATTAAAAAATCACGATTTTATACAAAATTTCAATTTTTTTTTAAAAACACTCTTATCCCAATTTACCAACGATCATCATCACCACCACCAACCGCCATTGTCGCTATCGTTGCCGTCACCGCCATTATCACTTACTACTGCTATTGCCATTACTTATTACAATCATCATTATCGCCGCTACTATCGTTGCCATTAAAACCAATATTGACCATTACTATTGCAGCTATTATCGTTATCACCATCGCCGCTGTTACTAACCACCGTAAATATTATTGTTGCTACCGCTGTCACCTCTACTACCACTGCTACTACAGCTACCACCACTACTATCGTTGCCACTAATCACCATAGTCACCGCTATCGCTATAGTCACCATTATTAGCTGTCGTCGTCGCCATCGCCATCGCCGCCGCCACCGCAGCTGCGACCAACTACTATGACAATTATAGCCGTTGCTACTATTACCGCTATTACCACCATTACCATCATTATCAACATTACAATTGCTACTACCACCATTACAATTGCTACTACCACCATTACAATTGCTATTACCACCATCATCGTTACCACCACTACCGTTGCTGCCACCACCACTACTAATTGCTATTATTACCGCCACCATTATTATTATTGCCACTGCTACCGCTACCGCCATAACCATTGCAGCTATCGCTACCATTACTTTTACCAATCATAATCATTGCCACCGTCGCTACTGTTACTATCACCATCACCAACCATCGCTGCCTGCTTTAGGATTAAATGAAAAGGAAAATCAATTAAGGATAATTTAATTATTAAAGTTATATTATATGTCTATTTTTAAATTATTTATAAATCCAATTAAATAAAGTAATATATATTACACTCTTATTCAATTTCTTATGAATTTTAATTCTAATCCCTCTTATTCTATTTCATGAAGTGAATAAGTAAGTGTTAAACTTAATTACTATGATTAGGAAGAATAACAAAACCTAAAAAACGAAATCACTATAAAAAAATCATAAGGGCATAAGGTTGTTCAGTGAGAGAGAAGGAATTAAATGGAAAGAATAGGAGAGAAAAATTATAGAGGATTTGATCCTTTTCAATATGTTTGGATGATGAGAGGAAGAAAAATGAGAAGGAATTATAATCATTACTAAAGAAAAAAATAAAAGATTATATAGAAATGTAGAAATGGCCTTTGAAAAATAGAGAAGCAATAGAAGATAAACGAAAGAGGAAATATATATGAAAATACAATGAGTAGTATATTTTCCATCTTTTTTCTCTCTAACTTAGGGTATTAAAATAATAATAATAATAAGTGAGGCCAGGAGAAAATTTTCACTATTAATTCTCTTTTCCTCCTATTTTCATTTTCCTTTGTATTTCCTTCCCATTCCCTTGTCCCAAACATAGTGTAAGTCTCTTATTGGTTACAGCTATACACATGTGGCTTTTGGACATCGAATAAAATTAAGATTAGAACAAAGAAATAATTATTATTATTTTAAAATGTATCCTTTAATTTTAGGTTATGAATTTGATTATTAATAAGAATCTTATACAAAAAATATTAAAATACATAAGAAAAAATAATAGCTATTCCTTTTGAAAGTAAATTGCAATCCCTTATTTGATAGTATTAACTCTACAAAAAGGCATCATAAAAGGATTATTGAGTCTCTTAAATAGTTGCACTCTTGTGGTTTCCTGACACTTCCAATGATTGGTAGAATGAATTAAAAGTTTAAAAATTAAATTAAAATAAGCAAGGAATAGATTAAAGAAATAATAATTATTATTTTATTTAATATTGAGAATAGATTTAAAAAATCCAAAAGTATTAATGTATCCTTATTTTAGGTTATATCTTTATTTTAAGTTATATCTTGATTGTTAGAAAGAGTCTTTGTACATAATACATGGAAATGTATAAGGGAAAAAAAATAAAGTAATATCTATTCTTTTGATCTTGGGAGTCAATTATAATTCCTTATTTGGTATTAATAAAAGTTTTTTAAAATAACCTTTATACCAATGAAATACAGTAAAAACTCTATATAAAAAAGCTGTTTATTTTATTCCACACTTATAAACCCAATTAATTGTCCTCTAGCTAGCTTCTACAGTATTCTCCTACCACGTTATCATGCGGAGAGGACCATCGATTACCGGCCATTTTGTTCATGAGGGGACAAAATCCTCCTTCACAGTAGGGATGGATCTATAATAGGAGCGATGGGACCAAACCAATTGCCCTTACCGAAATTCGGAGAAAATGACTGATTACTTAATTTGTTAAGAAGGGAGACAGAAGTCTAATTTCAATATTATTAGACCACTACATTAATGATATAAATGTTGAATCGAGCAACATGGTTAAAGGATCGCAAATAGTACAAGGGTCGATTTTAAACACTAACGCTAACTCAGTCTGGAATTAGTGGTTAAACTGTTGAACCTTAAAAGTGCTTAAATGGTTCCCCATATTAACCTATCGAGTGGACCAGCTATTAAATCAATGGTTTGACTCAACAATTTAAGTTCAAGCTAATTTTAAAAATAAAAAATATATATATAAATAATATATAATATGTTATATATATTTATATATAATATAAATAAGTATATAGTATCGTAATATATAATAATTAACATACTATATATATATACTATAATATACATATACAATATACATTATATTAGATATAATATAATATCACGTATTTATGCTCATGAAATCCAAATGAATTTTTTCGAGATCGAAAAAAATTGAATAGAAAATAAAATTTTTTATTAACTAAAAAATTTTAGATTTAGTTAAAAAAAAAAAAAAGAAAAAGAAGAAGAATGCACAAATTATTTATAATAATTAACGAAAATTTAGAAAAAGTATAAAATAAGAAATATATCTTACTATTTAAGGGCTTAGTACGATTCACTCCCTTATTAATCAATGAACCAACTATTTAAGGTCAATTTTAAAATAACCCGGTGAATACCTCTAATTACGTAAATATGACATAGCGAAGTAGTCTATATTATTAAAACATTTTTTACATCAATATTGCATACGTGATCATCTAGTTTATTATATATACTATTCAATTTCACACAATTTATAATTTATTTTAAAGTGGAGTTAATGATTCAGTGGATACGAATAACACCAGGATTAAATAAAGTTTTTAAACTCCTTTTATCTACAGAAACACGCATTAGGCACGCGTGTGTATATATATAATTACAGAATCTCTGACTAATGATGTAGTTGGTGGGATGGAATACCAGCTCCTTTACACTTCTGCTCTTTATATATACACACAACGACGATGAGTAAATGGTGATGATGGGATGACTTCATCGTATAATTATAGTGCATATCAACAATATAAACTTAGCAATCCATACATCATTATATATTATAGGATGACAATGGTTTCGTATTCTTTTAAATGGAATCCAACTTTTATTTCTGAACACTTTAGTTTCCAAATTATGGACAATTATCCACAGTAGTACAACATGGAAGAAGCGTTGTTGTATCTTTTACATATATAAACATATATATATATATATATATTATATTATGAATCACAAGTTCGTGATATATATACTATAAATTAGGGATAATGGTCTATAGGATGTTTTAACTTTGTGTCACTCAACAATTGGTGATCTGCACTTTCAAAAACAAATTGTACCCAATTGAATTTGGATAGAGCTATTTACACAACCAAAATTACTTGAAAGACAGCCTAAATTAACACATGGACTATATGGGATTAGAAAACTATGCAATTTTAAATCCCATAAAAACTCGGAGAGCCACTCTTTGTATTATTTACCTCTTCCAATAAAAGCACACGAGTTATGGTTATTCTATGTCTTGGTGGAACAGTAGAAGTTACGGGAGAGCGAGAAAATAACATTGTTTTTTTTTTTTTTTAATTTGAAATAGAAATCATCTCTTTCATCTTTATTTTCATTCGAAAAAGTCGCTAAGATTTCCCTCCCACAAAACTTTTAACTCTAATTTTCCATTCATTTCATTTAGAAACATTGACGACTGATTCTCACTTTTTTCCTTTAATTTCCCATTTCCTTACGTTTATTTTTTTCCCTTTCATTTGCAGTCCCACCTTAGTTTCTTAAGAGTGGCACGCATTTTGTCGCGCTAACGACTCATAAGCCATAATATAATTCTAAGTAATTCAAGGATTAAGATTTAAGAGGGAAACAAGGATATTTGCTTACCGCCACTGCGGATCTTGAAATAATCAATTCCACAAGGTTAATTAAGTTTATTAAAAGAAAGAAAAGATCTTTAAAGAAAGTAAATAAAGGCATGATTTCAAAATTTAAGGGTAGAAAATTTCAAAAATGACCATTTTTTACACTTAGTTACGACAACATTGATTTAAAAAGAGGCTTGTACCAATTATATAGGAGTATTAGAATGTCAAGAAAAATTTATAAGGTATAGAAAAGCAACAAGGCAACTAAATTGAGTTTAATACTATTTACCTCTATTCTAAAAAAATATTACATAAATGTAAATTAGATGAAAAAATTATTAAAATACAAAACCTATAGTATAAGTATGAAATGCGACATCCAATTTAACAAAGAAATCGAATTTTCAAGATCTCACATTTTCAAGATGTGATTTCATGTTTTTTTTAGCGTTATTATGTCACATTTAATAGATATAATTTTATTAAGTTATTTATTATTTATATTAAATATCTAACAAATCCAATGCTATGGTCTAGTGGTTACAGTACATGATAGAAGCTTGTAAATTGCAAGTTTAAAACTTAGTGGAAGTGTTATAGTTTGTTTATTTATTTATTTATTTATTTTTTAGACTTACATCGCATTTATTACATGTGATATTAATACAAGTCAATGTATGTTACCTGTAATAAATGAGATGTTAACACAAAAACCAAAATCACATTTATTATGCAATATTGCTATGGTATTAATGTAATTAATTTAGTATAACTGGTATTTATATAATATTTATTTATTTTAATAGAAAACATGTAAATTTCTCTAACTAAGTTAGCCTTCAATTAAGCCATGAGTACTCTTATGTCTACTCATATTTTTTTTGGATGTTATAAATATTCTATTTGCTTATGATTAAATGTATAGTTCAATGAACCTTAATTGTTATTGCAATTTTAGGCTTGCATGCAAGTAGCATCATATGTGATGTGTAGTTACTATTATTCTCAATTCGTTGTAACTCACCCTTATTAATCTTCATAAGTGTATGCTATGAATTATATTTTAGGAACGATCTTTTGTCAATGTTGATATTTAGACTTCATCCTTTGAATTCATTCCGCCATTTGACTAACGAGAAGTCAATTAACTCTATTCTCGTCAGATACCAACTAAGATAATTTTGTATCTGGTTTGAACTTAGGAAAAGTGGCGTAAATTGTTATCATCTCGCACGGTTCCATTACATAACTCTCTACTATTCCTATATTTCAAGCATGTACTTAATTATAAGGTCTCAACATGTCCCATGATCAATGATTAATTACTGTTTCAAACATCCAACATTCACCTATTATAATAGATAAGAAGCATTGTAAAAACTCTCTAATACGATCCCTAACTATCTATATATCTTCTTTCAAACACACTTACTGACTTAGGTATTAGAATAACTATACCAAACTAACTCCATACCATTTAGTTTTTTGTGTTCTTGTAAGAGCAAGATTTCATCCTAAAATCACCCAACAAGATTTAGCACCATCTTTTTTTTCACTTACACATCTACATAGCAAAAACTGATGACCAAAAGTGCAAGTGCTAATTCTTCTCCCCATCATCAAGCAAGGGGGGGTAGGCATATTGATTAACAGTATTTGGTTAAACTAGAGCAACTTTGCCTAAAACTAGCTAAGGAAAACTAAGAACCTAGCAAAAAAACACGACAAGATCCTTAATCTTCTCCATAGAAATATTCACCTAGATAAAAACTAAGAACATGACAGTTACAATACCAATAACAATGGAAATTCAATCTACTTACTTGAATTACTGAGAATGTAGGCTTGAGTTACATTAGGACCTTCAACCCTTACTCTTAAGAAAAATGATAAAGGAAAACAACTGTAACAAGTGCACCATGTCAGACTCTCGTATGTTAGCAGCCCTACTACGACGAGTAAGTAATTCCAAATAAAGAAAAGCTCTTTCATCCTTGAGATTTTGGATGAAATTATCCCACGACACATTAAGCTACCACAATTTGAAGGATCATCTTCAATACTAACATACCTTGGCTAAATTGCACAGCTTAAGTAACGTTGTAGCTTATCAGCCTTTTCCTTAACTTTGAGGAATGCATTTAGTACGTGGTTCAAATATCTAAACCTAAATACAATTTCATGTTTTAAGGATATAGTCAAAGTGTTTCTTCAATACTTCCTTTAAAGTAACCTTCCCATTAAGGATTCTTCTACCCTTAACACAAAAAGCAAAAATTAAATGAATCTATCAAGGATTACCTAGCCAAGTTCATAGCTGAGATGGTCTAAATTCTAGAGTTGGATATAAGTGTTGCTCTTAACATAGTTATTGATGATGTCAAGCCCTATTGAGACTTTTTCAAGTCTCTTGCCAAAAATAAGCCGAGAACATTTGTTATGTTCAAAGCTAAAGTCACGTCTTACATCCAATAGGAATATAACATTAAAACTCGTTGAGAAGCCTATCAAAATAGAAGAGACAAGAAAGGTGACAAAAATAGGAGTACGAAAAATCAACTAAAAACAAATGATGATCAGTGTCCTAATGTCGAGAAAAAAAAGCTACACATCCTGACATGTTCAATCTGTACGCCACTTAATCATCCAATTGCAAACATATTGATGGAAGTGCATAGTGAAAGAGGTGTTTTATAATAGTCGGAGAGAATGAGAGGAAATCCCTTGAGATTGAATTCAAATAAATTTGAGATTTTCATCACAACAAAGGTCATAATACTGATGAGTGTATCTAGCTTAAAAATGTGATCGGGGATGCAATTCAGCAAGGGTATCTAAGCAAGTTTTTTGCTCACAATGCAAAAATAATAGAACAACTGACTCAAAGAAGATAGGATGAGTACGAAAATGTCATGCGGCTTTCTTGGGCCATGAAAGATACAAGAGACGAAAGCAGTAGCAAAGCACCAAATAGTATCATAAATACTATTGTCAATAGACCTTCTACCTTATGCTAGTCTAACTCTTTAGGCTCAACTAACACCATACATTAAATAATGTGTAGGGCAAGAAGGTCACAGTAAATAACTCAATATCTTTCTCAAAAGAGGATTTCAAAGGCACTCAAAGACCCTACGACGATGCACTGGTAATTAGTGCGAGAATTGCTAACTTCGAGAAAAAAAAATTTTGATTGACACTAGAAGTTTGGTACACATAACTCTTCAACATGCTTTCAATCAGATGAGGTTAAAAATCAAGTCGTAGCTGAGATCATATGATTATGATCTATATGTTTTCAATAATCAGCCTGATCAGGCTAATGGAGTGATTGCTTTCCCAATTCAAATAGGAGATGATGAACATAAGGTAGAAGACAAGTTAGATTTCCTTGTAGTCAAGTATTGGTCCCCATATAATATGATCATAGGATGACCATGTTAACATCTATTTGGTATGGTCTCTTCTACTATGCATCTTAAAGCCAAATTTGAGACTCCTATTATAGTTAGTGTATATAGAAAAGACTAACATTTGGTGAGATCCTTTTATATAAGGGCATTGTACTGGAAAAAAAAATCTTTTAAATTGAAACTTAACTAAAGCAACAATCAGTGGGCATAGAGAATGTCAAGGAGGAGACCAAAGAGAATCCATTGGGAAATAATCCTAAGAGGACGATAAGGATAAGGAAACCTTTGTCGATAGACATCCACCAAAGTTTAATCAACTTTTCGTAAGATAACACCAACATATTTGTCATGCCCCGAAGCGGCAGAGTCGTAACAGCCCCGCCATGTAAGACATCCTAAGATAGAAGTTGGCCTTACAATCGCTATCTTAGACCTGATCTACACAAGGCGTCCACGACTAACCCGCTTTGAAGTAAACGGTTTGTAATTTAAATGAATAATTTACATAAGAAAGTAAGGAAATATATATATATACACTATAATTCAGTTATTGAAATTGAAGTTTACAATATTTCTCCATAATATATTTCCTAGTTATTACATTATTCAGAAATGAGAAATAATTCTAAAACTTAGACCTTAAAAATATGTGTTTATTCTTCAATGTTTTTCCTCATTCCCTAAGATCCAGCAGTTGCTAGTTTCAGAGTAGTTGTTACCGCTTCTTAGCCAATACCTACACGACGTCTATAGGGATGTGAGCAACCACAACTCAACAAGTTATGATGGAGGACTTAAAACTATACCACAAACACAACAAGGTTTTCAATCAACTTATTAGGTACAATGCATGTTCAAGCAAATTCCATTGCACGACGTTGTCCGGCCGGTCGTGAGATTAGAGAAATTGTGCCCGCTCTAATACGGGTTGAGGAGTTGACATTAATGCAACAGCTCACGATTAAACCCAGGCTTGTGCAATGGAGACCTCACTCCTCTCGCGACTATCTTCAAACCACTGACTTCACCCTCGCCGCGACCTCCTCTCCTGTCACTTAGTTCGGCTAAGGATGAAGAAGGGACCAATTGCAATCCTGCGTTATCCCTTTCGAAGGGGTCGGTATTTGGCCGAAGAGTCCTATCCCTAATGGGTTGCCATGCATGTCCGATTATGATTACTGGTCGTATATTTGATTAAGTCCAGTTTAGGGTGATGAATCATTTCATATGAATCATTTCATATGAATCATACAATATATGTCAGAGCAACAAACCGAATCATAGCATCACCCATAATTAAGTACATGCACACATCCAACTATCTAACAAGTACAACCAAGGATAATCTTAAGCCTCTAAAATACAACATTGTATTAATCCCAACTTATCTCAACTCTTCGCTCACTCACTCGAGGTATGACTTGCTCAGGCCATCGTCGATCATCCCTATAACACAAACATGGTTTTAGTTTTTCATATAACTATTATAGGTTCATTTTATCTTATAATGCTTATTGTTATGTTTTGTTTAGGGTTTAATATGCCTAATTATCTAGATCTTAAGTCTTTTATAATTATTCTAAGTTTGGGGTTAAGTTCGAGTTCGGTTTTCGTATCGATTTCTAAATTAGGTTCTAGTTTGATTTCTAAGTAGTGTTTTATATTCCAACCCTAGAAATTCGTTTCAACTCATAATGTGAAATTACTCACATTACTTCTCGATTTCTTAAATACCATCATTATCTCTAATTAGTATTTTATTTTACCTGGTACACTTAAATCCGTATTAGTGTACCGAATTCACACCTAATGTGAAAAATTTTTACATTTTTCATATAATTACATAAATTCAAGTCTTCTATCGGTTTTATTATATATCCCTATTATTTATATAATATCAATTTTCATCCGAATATTTTCTATTTATTATATTTCCAATAATTATGTATTATGTGTTATTACCTATTATGTATATAATACACTTCTACTATTTCTATTACTTTAATTACCATTCCTAAACATCGATTATCATTTCAAAATGTCTAAATTCATCTTAAATCAGATTTTACTCCTAATTTCCCTAATTTACAAAATTAACTTAAAGTTAACTATTTTTCTCTATTACTCATTTACTACATAATTAACCTAATAATTACATCTAACACCCTAAATGCTACAAGTATCATACTCTATTAGATTTTAACATCCTAAAACATATACTTATTCACTAAATTAGTAATTAACCATTTAATTATTTAATTAACCCTAAATTACCCATTTTATGCCTCATTTTAGGACCTAAAAATTATCTAAAATTTTTGAAAATTAATTTTTGAAAACTGGCTTTATAGCACTGTTCTGTATCATTTAAGTAATCTACACAAAAATTTTGGGTTCAAAACTATACTCCTAAGGTCATTTATTTCTAAACCGAAACATGCTCGGTTTTGCACGATTTGTTAAGGACCCTATATCACGAGACATATTTTCATCAAAATAATTTTTTTTTCTAAAAAATAAATACAAAAATATTTTAGAATAAAAAAATTCATAATTTTATAATAATATTTACTATTTTTACAAAATTACACAAAATCGGGCTGGAAATCGAACTCACCGATTTGGGTAGCTTCGGCCACCGCCAGTGGCCATGGGTATGTCAGCCCACCTCGGCATTTCCACCACTATGTGGTGGTGGTAGCCATTTACTCTCAGCTACCCTTCGAATCTGAGTTCTCCTTTGTGGCCTTAACTGCACAGTTTTCCTTTTCTTTTTTTTCTCCTTGGTTTTTCTCTCAATTTTTGAGTCTCTCTATTTTTCTCTGATTTCTAACTGTCCAAATGAGTTTTTGAATTTTTTCCCTATTTATAGAGTTTTAGGAAATTTATTGTGCATTAAATTGGACAAGACAATTGCCTTATCCCTTAATTTTGGCTTTTATGTTGTCTTAATTTAATTGGCTGATTTTTCCTATTTTTTCCCAGCTTCCATGACCTAATTCTAGATCATTCCTTATTTTGCTTTATTTTTTCTTAATTAATTATGAATTTTCTTTAATTATTTAGTATGATTTTAGCACATTACGCGTATTTTAAGTAATTACGCGTATTTCTACATACATGTAAATTCATATATAGTAAAAATAAATATTCCCAAATATTATTTAGGTTATTTTATAATTTTTAGTATACATACAATTTATCTCTAACGATTCGTTAATTATTGGAATGTATTTTACGCATTTTCGATAAATAACGAGTTATCTACTTAAAATTTAGAATTTTTATATTCTTTTATTTTATTGCTTATTCTCTTAAATTTAAACTTACGAGATCATTTTCCTAATATTTCTAGCTTTACTTTATAATTTAGGCTCGATCAGATCTTTCAACCGATCAAAACCTCGAATTGCTAGTTTTGGGGCTTACAATATTTACGTGGTCTCCCTCAAATATGCCAAGTATCCATAAAGATGTTATGGCTCACAAGCTTCAAACTGATCCAAATGCAAAGGTGATTCAACATAGGAAAAAACATTTTTCCCTTAAGAGGCAGGCAACCATAGAAAAAGAAGTCTAGAAACTCCTAAAGGTAGGATTTATTAGGAAAGAGCCTTATTCGACTTAGCTAGCCAACTGTGTGTTAGTCAAGAAGTCTAATAAAGTGTGGTATATGTGCACAAACTTCATAGATTTGAATAAGGCTAGTTTTAAAGATTGTTTTCCCATGCCAAGAATAGATCAAATGGTTGACTCAACTATAGGGCTTACCTTACTCTCTTTCATAGATACGTTTTTAAACTATAATCAAATTAAAATGGATAATGAAGAGGAAGTTCACACATCATTTATTACTAACTTTGGAACATACTATTATACAGTGATGCCTTCTGGGCTAAAAAATACCAACGCAACTTATCAGTGACTTATCACCATGATGTTCAAGCCTTAGATTCATCAGAACATCAAAGTGTATGTTGACGATATAATTGTGAAAAGGACAATAGAGGATCGACATCTCACTAATCTTAAGGAGATACAATGTGAAACTAAATCTACAGAAATGTGTTTTTGGTGCTACTTCAAGAAAGTTCTTATGATACATGGTGACTTGGTACAGCATTAAAGCAAATCTAAGAAAGATTGATGTAATCAGAAATATAAAGTCTACTCGTACTATCAAGGAGGTTCAAGAGCTAACTAGGAGGATAGCTGCCCTAATAGGTTTATGTCAAGAAGTGCGAACAGGTGCATAGAATTCTTTAAATTTTTAAAGAATCTGAAAGATCTCAAGTGGATAGATGAGTACAAAAGAAAGAATTTCTTACATCACCATCAACACTCTCGATACCTATTTTAGGAGAAAATTTACATTTATATCTATCAATTAGTAGTCAAGCACTTTCCTTTGTGTTAATCTGAATTGGAGGAAAGAAGTATCAGCTAATTTATTACGTGAGTCATGTTTTGTAAGGACCAAAACATTGATATACAAAAATTGAGAAATTTGTGCTGGCGATGGTTCTCTTCACAAGGAAATTGAAACTATTGGTCCCAATAAGATATCAAAAGGGGGGAAGGGGGGGGGGGGGGTGAATTGATCTCTTTTTAAAAACTAAAATTTTTATTTAAAAAAAAAAATCCCTCTTAATATCTTTAAGTGGTGTGATTTGTAGTTGCAAATTGATTATTAACTCAAGGAAAAAATAACAATAAAGATTAGAAAGTAGATAAGATAGGAAGTAAAAAGATCAAGCAATCATTTTTATAGAGCTTAAGCCTTTTGCCTACTGCTCTCTTCCAGCTCCACTATTGGGGACTCGGTTTTCTTCACCAGTGTCGTTCCATTGGTCCAATCTTTTCAATAAACAATGATTAAAGAGAGATTACAAGGACATCCAATTCCTTCTCTATCCTATCTCACTAACTTCTTTATAAGCTATACATAAGACTTAGAGAACTCCATAATCCTCTCATACTCAAAACACAAAGTCAGTAAAGTTTACAATGAAATTGAAACAGTATAAGCAAAAACTCTTTACAACTTTCGCACAAAAGCAATAACAATGAAATATCAAAACTGTTTTTGCTCAATTTTTGACTAAGTTTTTGACACAGTTTCTAACAATTTGCTTGAGAGAATTTTTTTAAATTCAGTTTTGATACTGAGTGTGCAATATCCCTTGCTTGAACAACATCATCATTAAGTTAAATAAACTCTTGAGTAATAGCTAGAAATAGCTAGTTCCGAAATTTTCTCCAAGATATCTTTATTCAATCACAATTGGTTTAGTTGTTAGAAAAATATCCCATGAAAATAGAAACCAAAAGTTTGAATTTTTGAAAACTTGAATCAAGAGGATCCTAATTTCTTTCTTTACTGAGTTTGAGTCATTTAATAGTTGCTACACATGATGATATGCTCCAATCCTCTTTTGATTATGTGGAAAATCACAAAATAATAAAGATAAGGATGAAAAGATATGAACAAATCTTCATATATCATAATCCTTAAAATACTATCTATTATTTCTTGTCTTTTTACTACGAACAAGTCTTCTACATCAATAATTCTATTTGAATTTTTCCATAAAATTCTCATAAAAGATTAGATTGGATTTTTCGAGGATATCCAATCTTATCTTCAAGAAAAATATATTCAAATTTAAAAATTTGAATCTAACAAACTAACCTTATCTCAAGAATCTACTAAGAGATGTACCTAACTTTTCAAGCTTAACTAATTTGATAAGTCCTTATATAAAGATAAAAAAAAAAAATTGAACTTAATATATTAGAATCCTCTTTCAGTTAATAACCTTATTAATTTTTTTTTAACCTTGAACAATCTTACCAAGATTGTTAGAAAACATATTGCTTAAACCTTAATCACTCAATTTTCCAAATCTAATTCTTTAGCATCCTTTAAAAAAACACACCAAATTAAATCCCCATGGACTTTACCATCTTAATAGAACACAATTGAGTATATTTTCCTAATATACCTAATAAAGTGGAGCTAGGCCTTTTTACTAAATTATCTAACTTAATTTGTTCAAGTTAATTAGAGAGAGACTTAGAAACCGTAACTAAACACATTATCGAACACAAATTGTGATGTACTATTTATTTATTGATATACATTTTGACAAACTTAAGCTTATATTCTTCTAAACACTTCTTTTCTTTAGAACATCCTACATACTTAAAAATCTAGTTAAGTTCACATACATTTTTTTGTTATCATTAAAATATATTAAGAGAAAACTCAACATAAACCATACTTCGAGACTCATCAAATTGTTGTCCTTATTGATCAGCCTTTACGGCAAGCTTTACAAAGGTCAGATTCATCTGAAAGGATGATGAAGTATGCCTTGGAGCTAAGTGTATATGGCATATAATACAAACCCAGAATGTCATTAAAAGCTCAAGTGTTGGTGGATTTTCTAACTGAGTTCATGGTGAAGAGGAAAACATAGAAATTACTGAGAAGTCGATATGGAATCTTTATGTCAATGGTTCTTCGACTAAAGAAGGAAGTAGTGTGAGTCTTATTATATAGGGACCCCACAATGTTAAGTTTAATTATGCTTTGAAGTTTGAATTTTAGCCTGCAACAATGAAGCAGAATATGAAGCCTTAATAGTTAGGCTTAGATTAGCAAAGGAAGTTGATGCAAAGAAAATTGAAGTTTTTTCCGATTCACAACAAGTTGTGAATCAAGTCAAAGGGAGTTATGTGACAAAAGAGCAAGTATATCCTCATAGTATGAATGCTTATAAAGGAATTTCAGTCCTTTTTTATTCAGAAGATACCAAGGCACAGGAACATTGCAGCCAATAAGTTGTCAAAGTTACCTAATATGGCGCTCCTTGATTTAAATGACAGACTCTTTGTTAAGTTTCTCCCACATAAGAGTTCATAAGTTATTCAGTAGAGCTATGAGCTGGCTCCCTACATGAAGGAGAGGTCTTGGATCAATACAATTGTAGATTATTTGAAGGATAGTGTCCTCCCTAACAATAGAAAAGAGGTTCAAAGGTTAACTTATCAGTTTGCAAATTACACATTAATAGATGATTAGCTGCACAAACGTGGTGTTTCCTATTGTTATCTTCAATGCCTTCCTCCGAAAGATGCATAACAATTATTATCCGAGCTATACGGTAGTATATGCAACAAATATGTGAAGGGACAAACATTGTATATCCATGCTTTGCAACTCGGCTATTATTGGTCAACAATGAAAGATGATGTAAGAACTTCTATTCAGCAATGTCCATAATGATAGAAGCATGAGGCATTGAGCATGTGCCTTCTATTGAATTGTGTAGCTTAATTAGTCCTTGGCCCTTTGCCCAATGGGGGTTAGATTTACTCAGATTGTTTCCAAAGACTACAACCTAGTGGCAAATTCGTCAATGTTGTCATGGATTATCTTACTAAGTAGGTAGGAGTCGAGGCATTGGCGAGAATCACTAAACAAAAGGTAGAGGCTTTTGTTTTAAACTTCATTATATCAAGATTCGAGATCCTATTTATGATAATCACGATAATGGACCATAATTTGACAATGACAAATTTCAGGCATTTTGTAAGAAACATGACATTCATTTGAATTATACATCTATAATACATCCTCAAACTAATGGGCAAATGGAAACTATTAACAAAATCATCTTACATGGCTTGAAGAGGAAAGTTGATTAAGCCAAAAGCAAGTAGGTTAACAAATTGCTGAATGTTTTGTGAGGATATCAGATTACCTATAGGACTGCAGTAAGGGAAATACCCTTTAGATTGGCATATGGAACCGAAGCAGTATTGCCTAATGAATTAGATTTGCCCAATCTACGTACGAAAATTTCGACGTGATGACTAACTATGCTGGTCTAATGGCTAATTTAGATACTATTGAAGAGATAAGAGATGTCGTAAGAATGAGAGTTACTATTTGCCAACACAAAGTAGCCATATATTATAATTAGAAGGTGAAACACAAGGTGCTCTAGCTTGGAGATCTAGTTTGCAGGAAATTAGAGGCAATTAGTACACGAGATACACAAAGGAAACTTAGCACAAATTGGGAGGATCTTATTAGGATCTGGGAACTCGTAAATGAGAGGGCCAATAGATTAGAGAGGTTAGATGGAACAATTATCCCTTACGCATGGAATACTAAGAATTTAAAGCTTTATTTCAATTGATCCCTGTGATGTCATGAATTATTTCCACTTGTTTTATAAGGGGATAGCCTAATTCCTGTTTCAAATGTGGGTACTCTTTCCAAGTTTCAATGTCTACTTATTTTTATTCTAATCATTTCATGATTAACGAATTTTATTAAGTTCATGTTACACGGTGAACGAACTAGTATTTAATGAGTTCGGACCTATAGTGGTTAGTAAGCTTTATAACCTGACTAAAAAGCCAAATAATGAATTTATTACTTATAGGTGATCTTATGGCTCAAATAAGGAATCTAGTCCATGTCCTATATGACTAATGAACATTATCTTTGAAAAGATACCCAATGCATCGCGTATGAAATAAAACGTGTCAAGAAAATTAAGAATGTTAAATAAAACAAGTCTAGAAACAATAATGGGCATGAAATAAAACGTGCCAAGAACTATTAAACCATGCATGAAAGAAAATGTACATAATATTAATAACAAATATAATATTGAATGTTCGGCATCTCAATTGAATCTTGTCCATATAACTTTACAAAACAAAGTATGGTAATAATCATAAGACTTCGAATTATTCTTAGATTGAGCAAAAGCATTGTCTGATTGGAAGATGGGACCTTTCTAGAGCTTATCTCTTTTCTAGCAATAGGAGTTTTAGTGCTAGTGGATGTTTATTTGCGTACATAGGGGATCTCCTCGGGTAGTCTTTCATTTTCATCAACGAGTTCTTCAGTACAAGCTTCATTATCATCAACCCCCATACTGGGACCTCAACTTCTACATCTTCACTGACTTCTTCATCATAAGTACTGACGTTATCATTTACATTAGCAAAATCTAAGAACAAAAGGTCATAGTCAAGGTAAATCTTTAAAATCTCCTCTCTTGTCGCTTAGAGCCACTCCAATAATTTTTTCCTCAGTAATCTCTCATACTATTGACTAAGAGTCACGATTTCCAACACTTCTTCGATGAAAGGTGTTTTCTTCTCTACCTCTTCTATTTCAGCAACATAAGAGTGGAGTTTGGACCTATTAATCTCTAACCCTTTAATCTTCATCCTTAGCCAGTCCTCCTCATCGTTCGTCAAACTAACAGTTTGACCTAACCTCGAGTCCTCTTCCCTTTTCTTACGAAGCTCATCCTTTAGATCTTCGATCTCTTTATATTGTTCCTCAATCTTGGCCTTAAAGCTTGAGACTTCATCGATTACTAATGACTGTACTGGTTTTTCAACAGCCAGCTCCTCCTGATATTTTTTGCCTCTATCTCGACCTTGATTCTTACATTCTCAAACATCACAGTTTGAGCCTTCGAGGAGTTGTATGCATTTTTTATTTTCTATAATAAGTTGACAATAAAAATAATAAATTCGCTCAATTGCCTAGTAGAGCAATAAATTAATATTACCTTTTTCATCTCTTTATCGACTTCATTTAAAACCGTTAGAATGTGGCTACTAATCTACATACATATAGGGTTATGTTAGCAATAGAACATTTGCCATAAGTGAAAGGATTTGATTGATACTTACGTCAGACAATTTAGTGGCAATGAGTACCTTATTACAGCCGCCTACCCTATCGACATCCTTCTTCACAATCTCTCTATCTTTGGGTAGATTGATGCCTTCCATCAAAGCCAAGGATTTGGTATTGTCACCTAAGGCTAATTTAATGTGGAGGATATTGTAGCCTGAGCATGGAATAAAGTACTCGACTACCTTGTTGTTAGGGATAAACTCATAACTATTGATGCCGAAAGTTTGTTCTTCATAACCCCGTTTATCTTTTCATCCAAAGTCTTGGATTTCTTAGATGGAGGTTAGTCAATGAGCTCCTTCCTACTACTTTTACTAGGACTTGACACAATATCTACTAGGAGCAATGACCCTATGGTAGCCTCATGATTGGTGATTTGAGCCCTACTACAAATGCTGATATCTCGGCCAACATCTCTTAACACTTCTTCTAGAGAAATATTTTTTGAAGGTAAGATCACTTCAACTTATGTGTCATCAATGGCCCTAAGCTTTTTAGTCCCATGTCTATTGTCGATAGTACAGGATGCCTTCTTCTGAGTTGCTACTTGCTTCGTTGCTTTCTCTTGCACAACTTTCTTAACCGACCGAATCACAGTTACTTTGGCACCTGCTTATTTGTTGAATTTTGATTTTTCAGCCTTTGCTTGGCTTAACAATTTGGGGGGGATCTATATCACTTGTGCCTATGTCTGCTATAAAAAGTAGAAGCATTAAGAATAAAAATAGAGAAATCAAGAACTTACATGTTCTATACTAGGCGAAGCTTAAAGGCAACTATTCTTCATCCAAGGCATGAGAACAACTTTCCTCTTATAGTTTAACTTGGTACAACAATTATTCAATAACATACCTTTTTTCTCGAAGAAGATTAACTCCCCATTTTCATATCACCTTATTATTCTCTCAGTGTCTCAAAAAAACATTTTTTTTTCCTCCTTTCTTGAATCTTTTTTTTTTTTTTACTACAGTGGCATCATTCATCATCAACTCTATATCTTTGGTACAAATAGGCTTGATTCATTAGGTCCAAAAATCAAATTCTTCATCCGATATAATAGATACAAACTTATCATGTAACTTGTAGATTTTGGACTCTAATCCATCCATGAATTTCCACCCATGCCTAGCAGCCATAAAATACCAACCATAGGGCCACCTCCTTATTATAAAATAATACCTAAATAGTTGAGGCATAACCTTAACTTTAACTTCGTCACAAACTATCTCGAAAGCTATGAAAAGTCGATAAGTGTTTGGTGAGAAAATGCTGGACATAACTCAAAAATAGTTAAAGAATTGCTTAATAAAAGTAGAAAATGGGAAGCGCAATCAAAAGTCAAGGTATTTCAAATAAATGTGAAACTAGCACTCCCTTGGAAAGTACACTCTTCCTTCCTCTCGCGGCCTTCGTAAGTTCCATATTTCAAAAAGATCTTGCTAGTATTTATTGTATTTTGAAATGAGGACTTTATTAGTACTACTTACCACTCCATTTAGAGTATCGCTAAAGTAAACCACATTATTATACAAATACCTGGCAACAAATCTTCCTTCTTTATCATCTAAATAGTCATCTACTGTAAGGGAGTTAATACAAGCGAGTTTCTCCCGTTACTCCACTATATTATTAGTTGAGCTACTTAAGGAACATACTGTCTTGTTTCTTTCTTTCTTTTATTTTTGGGGGCCGGGTGGGGGGGGGGGGGGGGGGGGGGGAAGGGGAGGGAAGTAGCCTTAGTTTCAATTTTCTCGGAATTTGAAGGAACAAGTCAGCAAATTATTCTTCAAACCATACCCGATCTTAACTATATAATAAAAGTCACAAACTTTTGAGAATTTGGAAGATGAAGACAAGATGTTGAAAGCAAACAACAGTTTATGGATATAAATGAGAATAAAACAAATAAATCTTCTCTCATTATTGAAAATTTCTTATATATGAACAATTTCCCTTCGTAACCTTAACCCACTTTTTGATGAGAATGATGCATTGATTAGATGGTGTAATGTAGATTATTGATATGTGTTGTGAACTAGGGATTTGATGGTTATTGTGGCTTTGATAGTTATTAGCCCCTGTAGTGTAATTATGGCTAGAGTGACAGTTGTCGCACATGCTACCATGGAAGAATGAATAGGTAGGAAAATTGAAAAGTTGCGACCTTTCAATTGAGATACAATCTATCATGTTCCAAAGTGAAAGTCAAAGCTTCCCACATTATTTAGCATTTGGGAAACTTAGTTTTTCACCCTATAATCCCATAAATAGAGCATTGAGCTTTGTTTACTGCCTTAGTTGAATTCTTGACCACGGGAGTTGTAGGGAACATGTTGATAGTTGGACTCCATCCTTTGAATTCATTTGGCCATTCAACTTACAAGAAGCCAATTAACTATATTCTTGGTAGACGCTAACTAAGACAATTTTGTATCTAGTTTGAACTTAAGAAAAGTGGTGTGAACGGTTATTGTCTGGCATGGTTCCATTATATAATCGCCCACTATTCCTATATTTCAGATGGGTGTTTAATTATAAGGTCTCCTCATATCCTATGATCAATGATTAACTACTGTTTCAGATACCTAACATTCGCCTATAAATACAAAGAAGAAGTATTATAAGAATGGCTTAACTATCCATTTATCTTCTCTCAAATATACTTACTAACTTAAGTATCAGAGTGGCTATACCAAACTAGCCTCGATATCTCTTAGTTTTCTATGTTTTTGCAAGAACAAGATTTCATCATAAAATCACCTAACAACAGTCAAGATCCAGGATTATAATAACTAGAGAGTAGCATGCCTAGTAATGCCAAAATCACCAGTTTGTTATCAAATTTTGTGTATATTTGAAGTTGGACCTTTTCTAAGCATTGAAGTTCTTGAATATTTTGAACTCCTATATTATATTTATATTTTTCTAGAAGAAATGACTTCTACAAATTGACAAATAAATACTCAAGTTTAACTCGATGATTACTCGAACTTAACTCAGCTACAGTTGAGTCGAGCTTGAGCTACTCAAGTAGTTTGTCAAATTGAGCTTGAGCTTTATAATGTTCAACTTAACAAACTCGAGAGCTTAGTTCAACTCGAATTGAGTTTAAATACTAGTCGAGTATAGAAATTATTATTATTTTAATTAAATTTATAATATTTCTTAAGATTATTGAGTCAAACAAGCTTAATAAAATCAAGTTCAAACTTGTTGAGTATTAATTTAAGTCAAACTTAAGCTTAGAATTATAACCTTAATTGTTCGTACTAGACCTTTGAAATTCTAAGTCAAGTTTAAATTGAACTCAACACTATAACATCTCAATTTGTTTCACTTATAACCTTAGTTTATCATATGAAAATTTTTTTCTTTAACCTACCGTCATTTACTTTTCTTTAGTTCACTTCATGTTAGCTATTGGACTTAGCAATAGGCTTTTGACTTTTAAATATGTTGCATAAGACTTCAATTAGCTCCTCATCCTAAATGTAGATTTAATTCTTGGTTGGACGAGGGAATGAATTCTTGCTAGGTCGTTGCTAATTATTATGTATTAGTAAAAAGCATGGTAAGCAACCCACATGTATTCACATGTTTAAAAATTGTGTGTCTTGCGTATTCCTTTTTTTTTTTTTACATACCAAGCCAAACATGCTCACATACCTATAGCCTATTTATTCTTATATACCCGTTTGTGTACCACTTGTTTATTCGCATGTTGCCTGTATGCTTTTAAATGTGATCGAAATACCATATACATTATTTTGACTCCTTGATATTTTTTCGAACATTTACCTACGTGCATTACACTATCAGTATGCATTATATTAATACATTAAATTAGAAAAGTATTGTTGTTTGAAAAAATTTAATTAAGAAAAATAAAAAAATTCGAGTTATGTTTTATAATAGTTCACACGGCCACACTTAATACTAATGTAGTAATATACCGTAGATTATAGCTAAGTAAATGTAATACAAATTATATTTGCAAAATGTATATATGTATACATAACATATATATTGTACGTATCATGACACTTGTATAAAAAAATTATACATTAATGATTAATACTATTATTACATATGAATACATTAAATTCGATTATAATGGCGTTTGAAAAAATAAATCAAGCAAAAAAATTCCAATTCTGTTATCCATAGGTAGTTAACACTTGGTACGACTACAATTGACACTAACATATAAATACATAGACATATATATGTATATATACATAATATGATGTACATTATAAAATGTATATAAGTATACATAACATATAGATAGTAAGCATTGTGATGCTTATAAAAAAAAAAAAGCATCCATCAATGATTAATACTATTATTACGCATTAATATGTTAAATTAGAAAAATAATGACATCTAGAAAAAGTAGTTAAGCAAAAGAAATTTCAATTTCATTATTCATAGGTAGTTCAAACTTTACACAATCACAATTTACGCTAACTTATAAATACATATATATATATATATATATACACGTAATATGATGTACATTTTCAAAACATACATACAAATATGTAACATATATATATGGCACGCGTTGTGACCTTTGTATAAAAAGGGTATACATTAATGATTAATACTATTATTACACATGAATACATTAAATTTGATAAATAATGACATTTGGAAAAATTAATTAAGAAAAAAAATTCTAATTTCATTATCTACATATAATTCATACTTCGCATAGCCACAATAGATACTAATATATAAATAATCATATATATATATATGTAATACGATGTACATTTACAAAACATATATACATATATGTAACGTATATATATGCGGTGTGCATAGTGTTTCTATATAGAGAAATTATGTATTAATACTATTATTACACATTAATATGTTAAGTTAAAAAAAATAATAATGTATGAAAAAATTAATTAAGTAAAAAAATTTATCAAATTTCGTAAGTAATTTAGTAGTTTGTACAGCCATAATTGACACTAACACAACTTAGTAATGTATAGTGGAAACGAATAAAGATATATATGAATACATAATACAAATTGCATTTTGTAAAACGCATTTACGTAGACAAAATGTATTAACGGCATGTGAGATGTTTATATAAAGAAAGTATCGATATTTAACAAATAACACATACTTAAGAAAAACTATATATCTATATGTATACATGTATGACATATTTACGTACATATAAGGAATAAGTATTGTGTTTACATATCCTAAATAACTTAAATAGAGTAAATTATATATACGTTTATTCATTCATGTGATGTAAATTGCACAACATATGAAGTGTATATTAGTATAGAAGAGTACATGCATAGATGATATATGTATTACTTGATAGTTGATGTAGATATATTATCACATAATACATATCTTATTCATATAATATAATATATAGGTGGCATATTCAATATATGTTTTCTGTTTAACGTATAAGTGATGAAAGAATTAAAAAGAAAAAGGAATGAAAATCAAAAGGTGCAAAAAAAAAAAAAAAAATAGAATGAGGGCATTATATTGGATTTTTTTTTTCATTTACATTATGAGTATATATTGATCTAACATTTTGATAAACACTAAAAAGGGAAAACCAAAACTTTAAATATCTCTGAATGGTGTATGTAGAGAAATCCATGATTATCTTTGTCCTTGTCCTTGTCCTTGTTCTTGATTACCATTAAGAAAAAGTTGTTGTAGAGGTGGGAAGACAAAGCCTACAAACCGATAGTACGTCTACTAGTATTATCACATTTCCTCAATTTGTTGGCTTTGTTATCTCTATACCTCCTTAAGTTCCTAAAGATTAGTCCCATACCTCAAACTATTTCATACATCTCTTGTTCCTTATAGATCTAGCAAAATCTCTTTCATACATTTCATTTATCCCTTGTTACATTTATTGTATGTTAAAGGGAATATTACTTGATTTAGGACCTCTAGGTACCTCCTAGTGTTCGTGTACTTGTTTACCTACCCCCCTTGACCTTCCTTGACCTTACCAATAGTGGAGTCATCAAAAGGAAGCTCATCATCATCTTACTCTTAATGGTATGGTTGCGGTTGTTGATTCTATCCTTATCTAACCCTATGCCACTCCCACGTCTCTTCGTCATGTTAAGTTTGTGCTTAAACAAATCAAGTTTGAATAGTTTCGATCTATTGTTCATATAGCCATTCAAGTCAATGCCTTCAAATGTGAACATATGTAAGATGAAGCACTTATATCTTAGTTGCCTATCCTTCCATGCATGTGTTCGCATCATGCAATGGCATATCATAGTTTCAACATCGACTCATCTTGTAGAGATGATGGAGTCGATGAGCTACAAGTCCTCTTCCAAAAAGAATGAGGTATTGGCACGTGAGTTGATGGAGTTAGTAATGATGTGATGGAGAAGGTAATGATGTGATGGAGAAGTCAAGGCATTATAAGGAGATTACTGGGCTTCAAGTGTCTAAGATGTTGAGTAGCACTCTCATCTTATCATATTAGTTGCTTAAAAAATGGGATGCATCATGAGCTTTCACGAAGAGGAAGTTACAACAACTCATTAATATATTTGGGTTGAACTGCAAAAATCTAATTGAACATATATGAGGAGATTTAGTTGGTGTCAATATCCGTGATATTCTACGCCTTTTCGTTGTAATCTTGATAAACTAATTTAGTAGTCACATTAGAGTAGAAAATGCAAATCAAGTTGGGATAAGTGTCCTCCTTTAAGTTTAATAATCAATGTAGGCTCATTTGTTTGAGTAGCTCTCAAAAGTTTCCAATATCAACTAGCTCATCTTAGTCATACGATCAAGTGACTACTAACATTTAGCCAATAGTACCCATTGATGAACTAGTCATGCATTTCAGTCGTATACAAATGTTCATTGAAACCATAGGCATTGGTAGAAGTAGGCGAAGATAGAGATGGAGAATGGGAACATATGTGCTTACTCTTGGATTTGGATTGTCATTTATCTTTTTTAGATTAGCTATGAGAGGTTGATTCCATGGTGATTAGGTATATATATGGTAAAAGAGAAAGTGAAAAAAAAAAAAATAGTTTGGAGATGGGGTTTGTGAAAATTAGAACATAAGCACATTATGAGATTAGATGTAGAGATATTGTGAAGGAAAAATGGTTTTATATAGCCATTATCAGGGTATAACTTGCCCATGTTGTGCCTAATGTGGGCATGTTATAACCCTAATGGTAATTTTTTTTTACCTAATTTAGTAGTTGCATTAAAGTAAAAAATTCACCTATGAACACTCCTGCTTCTCCCTATGTTGAACCAATCAAAGACATCCCTTCACCAATAATGCAAAGGCCAATGTCAATAGCCAATGGAAATGTGAATGACTTTAAGAATTTTAATACAGTGTCATCTCATTTGGAAATATTTAACATTAGTAATTATATGTTTTTATTTGGTATAGATATTGAATGTAAATTGAGAAAATATACATATCGTATCTACCATAGCATACGTGGTTAGGAGGACTTCATGGAAGGCCCCTCAAAAACCTAAGTGCAAGAGATATCATTAAGCAATATTGGTTCTATCGTAGTTGAGGGTTCTTTTGGAAGAAAGAGAAGGCAGACAAGTAATGTTTGAAATTATTTCATTGTTAGAAGTGATATTTGGAATTATTTCATTGTTATACCTAGAGAGGATATGACTAAGTGTATGAAATGTAACTAAACTTTATCCAGAAAGTCCAAGTCAGGAATGAGTCACCTTACTCAACATTTGAAGATACATTAGAAGACGAATGAACCATTGCTAAGAGTCATAAATGCTCGCTTGGTAGGGACTTCATTGGCTATTGATGAAAGCAACACATCATTTGTATTCAATTAGGAGGAGGCTTGAGAAAATCTCATTTAGATGATGGCAACCATTGGTATCTTGTTTCGATATTGTGGGCCATAAAGATTTCAAAATATGGGTGTTAGGCTCATTACAACTAGAGTATAAGCATCTAAGGTGGGAAACTCTACAAAATGAAATAATTAAGCTTTTCTTGCATAAACGCGAAGAGTTAAAGGAATAGTTACATAATCTCATATCCAAGTAACTAGAATCCAAATCTTTTTCTCAAAAAAGTATTCTTGTCATTCTCAATACCTTCATTTTGTGTACATCTCTTTTACATCAGACAAATAGAAGTCACCATTCATCGACATTGACAATAGTTACATTTATGTCACCATACACTGGATTGATGAAAATTGGGTGGTGCAGAAGTGAATTATCGCATTCATGATGTTTTGAAAAAGCTCATATGGGTCAAGAAATCGCATCTAATATCTTAGACACTATGCAAACCTATGAAATTCATAGGTTGTTCAACATCACCTTCGATAATGCATATGCAAACACGACAATGATAAGACTATTGAAACAACTGCTGAACCTGATTTGCAAAGAGAAGCATTTCATGTCTATCACATGTGTCACATCTTAAATCTTAAAGTACAAGATGGCATAAATTCTTATGGGATAATAGATCACTTTATGAAGATCCAGTTTGCAATAAATTGCACCTACCATAGCAAATGGAAACACCTAGAGTGTACCAATCATTGTTGAAATGAAAACCACAATTTATTCATCTTACTACATGACCACATCATACGATGGAACTCCAAACACAAGATGTTAGACAAATTCTTGAAGGTTAACATTACTTAAAATTATTATTACATTCATAAGGTCTAATTCTTATTTAAAGATTGAATTTATTCTTATATTACAGTAATACTTCATACTAAACACTTTATTAATTGTTAATATAGGTTTAGAAGGCCTTAACCACGTTCTACAACTCTTACATCCATCAAAAAGTAAGCCAAGAGCCCAAGGTTGGCCAAATTCATGTAACAAATTAGAAGAAAACGAACAAGTTGTACGAGTTGCTAAATGCCTTTGTCCAACAGACAATGAATTTATCTAGTTGCTATTATCCTACTGACATTGTCATACTCCCAAATCTTGTCGATACTGTTTACACATAAGCAAACTTCACACATGAGATATTGCTTTTTCTTACCGTCAAGGCGATGAAGGCCATATTGCTTGCATACTTTTGTCCCTTTCCTCTTATGTTTTATGTTGCGACAATACTGGATTCATGCTACAATTTCCACAGTACTTACAATCTACTAGAGGAATTTCATGGGAACATTCATATGGAAGATGCTACAATTGAAGCTACGAAGCTTAATAAGGAAGTCGAGAGTGTGCTTAAATCCTTATACCTTTATCACAGGGATAGAACACAATCATCATCCCAGCCATCTTGATCCAATGGTCAAATTAGTAGTTTTTATGCTTTGACTACAAAGAGGAGCAGGTGGATCACTTAGATAAGACGAAGTTCGGGGACTACCAACAATATTACTAATGAAACATTAAGTGATTTACTATTCTACTAAGTCCAACACTTGTGAGAAGATAAGGCAGATATGTCCTTGAGTTGTGGGTAGCGAAATTACACATGATGCCTACCCTATCACTTGTTATAAGGGATGTTTGGGGGGCTCCGACTCCAACAGTGTCATTTGAATTAACTTTTAGCTTGGATGGGCAAGTCTTCAGCCCTTGTTGCCTTTGGCTCAAAGCTGAAACTATCGAAGCCACTATGTACCTCAAGGATTAAAGAGATGCTCAAAAGAGAAGACAAGGGGTGTGTGAAATTAATTTTTGGTCATGAGGAAAATGATGAAGTCGCGTAGTCATTCAAGGCAATAGAAAGGGAAAAGGAGATGTGATGGATTGATAATGATCATGAGGACTATTGATTGGAACACATTTTGTTCCATTCCATAATAGTTATTAGTTTTGCTAATTTACTGTATATATATAGTATTGGAGGTTTCAATTTTCATGTATGCCCGTTTACTTACTTGGTATTAAATTAATATGTATTAAATATAATTTGAATACTTATGTCAAAGTACATTGAAAGATTAATTAAATTGTTTCTTATAAGGAAAGGTATTAGTTTTTAGATTCTAGATGGAGATATGTCAAACCCTGAGATGAACTAGCAAGGTTTTCATCAAAGCGTATTAATGGGCATAGTGCCCTAGCATATTAATTCTTTAGCTAATTGGCTCACTTGTATGTTTTTGAGTTTGATTTCCATCTTTTGACAATTAAATTTAAATTTATGCCCATCTATTTATGATATTAACTCTCTTTCCTTTGAGAAATTGTTTTGTCCTTTTGATAAACTTGTATGAGTGTGAGTGTTCTTACGTTAAGTTAGGTTTATGCGATTTAAGTTGATTTGTTCCAACAATCTAATTTGTTGTAATATTTAACTAGCTTGATTCGGGTTACTAATGTCACTCAAAGGAGTTAATTAATTCAAATTTCAATTCAAAATAAATTTGCATAAATAAATTAAGTGTATTAAAACATTCATTTAAATCTTGCTTATTCAAATTAAAACAAGTAGATTACTTAAATGAAATGATATAAAAGAATCACAATTATTATTATGTTTATTGTTTATTTAATATAATTTTTAAAATTTAAAATTAGTTACAAGTTATACTTATTGTTATAATTCCAATAAAAAAAAACTTCTTATTAAATAAATAAATTAATATATCAAGTATTCCACTAAATTAAAACTACATGAAATACCGTTTTTATTTACATTTCAAAAGGAAAAAAAAAAAAAAAACCCCAACAAACTACCTACATTCTTTCGTACTTATGTCCAACGATCTACTAACTTTATCGTGGCTAATGTGTTCGTGTTTGCATGCTCAGATCAAAACTTACTCGTGCCTACGCCTTCTATTTATCTCGCATACTCTTATTTGGGCAGCTCACATAGCAGGTCGAGTTGTGCTTGTGCTTGCGTGTTAACCTATTTACCATGCCTGTACATAATTGGACAAAGATTGCCAGCATCTTTCATATTCCGGCATTTATTTACATTGATAATTTCGTGTAGCTTTTGTTTGCTTCTTTTCCAGACGTGAGGGGCGCTGCCGTGATGAAAAGAGTAGCTGGGCCCTTAGGTATTCTTCTATGTCACGGGTTACTAGGAAAAAAATAAATAAATAAAATTAATGATATTTAGACATCACATAAATAATATATAAAAATTAATAATAATATAAAATTTTAAAAAATTATTAAATATATTTTTAAATATTAAAAATTTATTAATATTTATATATTATTAATCTATTTATATACAGTATTAACGGCATTAAAGTTTTTTTCGTTGCTAACCTTTCCCTCTCCAGTGTAAATTGTATGCTCTTTAAATAATTAATGTTCTTATTCTTCAATCCATGCATTTTTTTTTTCTCATTAAAAGCAGTAAATTACACACACAAGCATAGTACACGAGGAAGGTGAAAACATGTCCGTTCATGTTTACCAATTATCCAAACCTTATCATTATATCATCGATTTATTTACTGCTTAAAGATATTTTGGCATATAATATTTTACTTCTACTTTTTAAATTTTTATTTGTTATTATCCGTAATGCTTCTTATTATTTATGAGTTATTGTTGTAATTTTAAGTATAGAGGGTTTGTTTTTTTGTAGTAGTCGCCTTTTCATGAGAAATTCTATTCTTTTGAGTTTCGTCGTTTTTATTGTAATTATGTATTTGTTGATATTACTATTATTGGATAAATGTATATTTACATTTTCTTGTTTCATTGTTATTATAAATTTTACATTCGTTATATATTTGTTGCCATTACCCACAAATATTTTGAATATTTTATTATATAATAATGTAGTAAATATTGGGAAAATATATTTTATCCTTTCTCGTGTTTATTTATTTGTAAACCAATGTTATGTTATTAATTTCATAGAGGTTATCATCTTATATGCCAAAACACATATATTAGTCTAAGTAGCGTTAGGAAATTCCAATTGACGAATATAGACCCTAAAAGAAGACAATTGTATCTGACAAGATAAGACTGGATAGGCACGACACAAATTGACACGAAATGAAATGTCTCGTCATTATCTTCTCTGGCAGAAGAGCAGGAAGAATGATTAAATATTAAAAGTAAAATGGTATATAAACAAATAAAATGGAGCAATATAGAATAAATATTGGATATAATTGTTTTATGAACTACTCATTCTGCGATGATATATTAAAGTTGAGTGGACATTTTTATTATAAAAGGTATATATATATATATCTTATTTAATTAGTTAGGTTTTATGTGGGTATTGAAGATTATAAAATAAATTTTAAATAACAATTTGTTATGACATAAAAATAGAAATAAATCCAAAAACTTGATAAATTCAAAAAGTCAACGCGGATTCGATAAGATCAGAAAAATTAAAAAGTATAGGTTGTATAAAAAATGCATAGTGATTGTAATGGGTTTAGTTTGTACATATTAGATAGTCCATGTAACAAATATACTGAAAAGTAACAAATCTAACTAATAAAGTAACAAACTGTAATAATCATATATTTGTATAAAAGGAATAAACAAGAAAAGAGGGTATGAACCCTTTAAAAACAATATGAAGTATTACACTTTTGAAGAGTCCTAGATCTACTAGAAGAGATCTACCAAAAACACCTACAATTTTGAGTAAAGATCATGTTAGCATCAGTTTTATCAAATTAATCTAATAACAATGGTAGTAAAGAAGAGAATAGAAAGAGTTAGGGTTTTACAGATTTATCTCAGAAGTCTTTAGATTAAAAGAGAGAGAAATTAAGGTTATTTTTTATCAATGCAAGCACCAAATATTTGATACTTTAGGCTATTTGAATTTTAAGTAGGTTGAGCCTTATACTAAGGATCTAACACAATTTTTCCAAAATTACTCCTACGTAGTAGTATTTCTTCATACCTTTTATCTTCTTGAAAATGTATCTTAAGGACCTAAGGTATATTTAGGGTACTTTATAAAATTTAAGATTAATATCACCATGTGGAATTAGACATATACAAATAATTTTGGAAAAACATATCATATTTCAAAGCAAGGAAGACATACATACACTTCTCAATTTACATCTAAAGATGTACTTTCCAAATAAGAAAAGCAAAGATACATTATTATATAGAAGGTAAAGAATGAGAATCTAGCCATGTGGGTCAAGCTATTGTAGCCTTGTCATATAAGTGCAATATTGTAATTCATACATGCAAGAAGCCAACTTTAACTCTTTTTATTTATTTATTTATTATATTTCACTTTAATTTTCATAAAGCATCATATCATGAATCGACTATATGAGTATGTTTAAATTACATGAAAATTTTTCAATAAAAGCACATCTAAAATTTGCTTAAAGACCGATAAAAAAAAAGAGAGCCCTTAAACTATTTAACAAAAAATGCAGCAACTACATATATGTTTTTCACAACTTGTATCTTTGATTTTTATCAATTTAATGTACTTTCTTTTATCGAATTTGCTTGAAGTACATTCTAATTCGTGTATAGTTTTAGATCATTTAAAGATTTCTTTAAGAAATTGTTTAAAACACATTTAGTTGCTATATGTATATTAAATAGTATAATATATATTAATGAATTAAAATGAACCTTATATTTTCTTTGATTAAGAAAACTAAAAGAATAAAAACAATATTTGTTGATATTGAAAAGAAATCATTGAAAGCTAGTGCAAAGCTTAAATGTAAAATTAATAATTAAAACGTAACATTAATAACTTTAAATTTCAAATGATAATTTTTATAGTTAGTCTTAAAGAACTTATTTTCTTATTTTTTGTGTAAACACCTTCATGCGCTCCTAGGTGTCATTTAACACTCAAGTTCCATGTAATATTTGAAAATCAATCTTTTTAACAAGGAAAAGAAAAATAAAAAGATATAACAAGAATTTGCCATAAAAAAAGTGTGTGAAGTTGAAATTTGCATAAGATTAAAAAAAAAAAATTGGTAAGTTTTATAGGGTATTCTACACCTCATAAGTTCTATGAGCTGTAGGTTTCGGTTTTAAAAATTGGAAACTCATACTTACGAAATAGAGTATAAATAGGGTCTTATATCCTACCTATTCTATATACACTCACTTCTACCATATGCATAAAAATTTTGTTAGTACATATATGCCACTTGTAATATTAAATAAATCTTTATATCTATATATGCAGCTAATGTATGACATGAATTATTTTAATATATATATATATATATATATACTTTCCTTTTTATATTTAGTTGCTCATTTTAGTCAATTCTTCAATTATTCCTTTGTGTATTCATATATGCCTATATATGTCACACATACGTACATATGTATATACATATAGTAGCAAAAATATAGTTAAGATACTTGTGTAAATATTAAATGTATCTATATAATACAATTTGTAACATAACATTATTTATTGAAATCATAGACACGACTAAAAAAGTCGCAAGGTATTTGCAACAACAAAGAAGACATTAGTCAACTGATGTTGTTTATAAGTAATATTAATGATTTAGACGGAAACAACTCGTTGGCAATCAAATTTTCCTATATAAACACATAAGAAAAGGCATGACAAAGATATATATCTGACTTCGTTTATAGCTAGAAAAGACTAAATTATATGCATATATCTAGATGTATCCTCTCGACAAAAGGAAATGAAAATTGCCTAGCAATATATGAAATGTCACTTATTAAGAGAAACTTCAGTATGTTGCATCAAGACGCAATTAAAAGTGAAAACATTTACAAATAAAGGAAAGCATTATAAGAAAAAGGTAATATCACTTTTGCATCTTAATTTTGTTGTTTTTCACAATTATATATGTGAAATTTTAATTTGTTTAATTATATACCTAATTAAAATTTAATCATCGCCAATTATACCTTAATAAACTCCAATTCTAACCGTCATCCAATTAGTACGATAAGCAAATGGCAACTCTTTTGGGTCGCAGGTCGCTAGTAGGCATCATAGCTCATATTTTTTAAGAGGGTCACTATTCGTTGTTTTATAGGTGGTGGTTGGCAACTACTTGTCAAAAGTTGCTTCACCTTCTAAGGTCATGGACTGCCATTTTATTGGTTGATTATGTTGATTGGATTAACGATATAAATTGAAGTTAATTAAGGTGTAAATTGTAACAATTAAATTTTCAATTGGGTATATAATTAAGTAAATCGAAATTTTAAATATATAATTGTAGAAAGTACCAACCTTATGGTATAAATTATGACATTAGCCCTTAAAAAATAGAAATAACTATCTTTACTATTTTCTTCATTTAACATTAGTATAATAAGTTCATTACTAATACTTCCCTTGAATTTTTTCCTTTAATTAAAAAAAAAAGACTAAAGAGAATTATAAATAACCTCCCCGAATTTTGACTTAGATATGGATTAACCTTTTGAACTTTCGAAGTGTGCTTTAAGACTTCGTAAACTTAAATAAATTGGCATCATAAAGGACATTTGCTTTTTTAGTTAGAAAAAACCATACTATTGTCAATTTTAGGGATCTTAAGGAACATTTTGATAAGTTTATGTGATGTTTGTATATTAAAATCAAAGTTTAAGAGAGTTATTTTTAACTAATGAGGGTTATTTATCAATTTATCAAAGTTTAAGAGGTTTTGAAGCATATTTTGAAAGTATAGATGGTCAATTTACACTAAAGTCAAAATTTAAGAGGGTTATTTGCATTTTCCTTTAAGAAGAAAAGAAAGAAGCATAAGAAGTAATAGTGATGGATGTGGATAAATGAAAAAGAAAATAGAAAAAGGCCAAAAAAAAAATGGTATAATGGATAGTAAATTTATAAGCAATAGGAAGGTTTCAAGAGCAAGTTCTTAACTATTGTAGCATTATCATCTTTTCACTGAGAAAAACCTCCTTCTTTCTACATATATATATATATATATATATATATTCCATTAGAAAAAGTATACTCTTAGTCTTTAATGTTTGCTAGAGATAAACAAGAAACCTTGTACTCTATCCTATTTAATCGAGTAGGTTTTAGGTAGAAGGTCATAAGCCAGGTTCTACATACATAAGGTGCCACTTGTTATCAGGTGATTTTAATGTTGAGCTTTGATCCTGTAAAAACACAAATAAAAAGGATAAAGTGGTATCGAGGCTAGTCTAGTATAGCTATTTCAATACTTAAGTAAACGGTTGTTTTTGAGAAAAGGTAAGTAAATAAGTAAGCAAAGTATTGAAGGGTATAAGAGAGTTCTTATAATGCTTATTTCACTTATTTATAGGCAATATTGGGTATCTGTAATAGCAGATAATCATTGGTTGTAGACTATATAGTAATCCCGTAATTAAGCAAATGCCTAAAAGACAAAAGTAGTGGGTGGTTGTGTAATGAGATTGTGTAAAGTCACAACTGTCTACACTACTTTCCAAAGTAAAACTAGATTTATAAGTAAACCAAGCTTTGAGGCCCATTAGATGAGCTAAGCCCTTGTTGGCCTTAATTGACAATAACATCAATCGGCATCTCGATTACCGAGATGCTAAGTAACATGTCAAGGTGAAATCCAACTATCAATATTTGCCTCCTAATTCCCGTAGTCAAGAATTCAACTATGAGAGTAAATAAGATTCAATACTTAATTTAAGCAGTCAGATGACAAAGGCAAAATCAAGTGTTCTCTAAACGTCGAGTAACATGTCAATACTCGATATGGGTTGTCTTTTGAACTAGCTTATGTGCGATGTTTAAATTGTGTCATATCGAATTCTAAGCACAAGGTCACAACCTTTTAATTTTCTCGCTTATTCACTTTTTTGCAATGACACATGTGACAACTATCATACTAGCTATTATTGCACTATAGGATCTATTAACTGTCAGGGGTATGATATCCCTTAGATATCTGACCTTGATACGTGTCATCCATCTACGCTTGACTGTCTAATCATAGCTTGGATCCCTATCAAAAGTGCATTAAAATTTCGAGAGGGGACCACTTATATATAAAAAGCTTTTTCATTTTGATTAGCATTTTCTGCTCCTCTTTATTTGTATCCCCCTTTTAGAATTTCCTCTGCTTTCACAATTTCTTTTTGTAAGTTCTTGTTCACTATGAGTTCTTATCTACATAGTGAGTAACTTTCTTATGTTGCCAAATGATCTTTGTCAACGTAACTTCAATGGGTATGGTCTAAAGCATCATTCATTCTCTTATTTCTTCACATTTTAAAGTGATTGTATTCGAGACTACTTCTCCTCCACCCTAAAGAAGGACTGATTCGACATCCTCTTCTAGTAGTTCAATTGATAGCACAATGGAGTGATGGGAAAAACTTGCTTGTATTGATGCTCTTCCTATAGATAAGTACCAAGATGATAGGAAAGAAAGGTCGATTGCAAGGTATTTATACAATAATTTAGTTTACAACATTGATTCTCTTGATGGAGTAGTGAGTAGAACTCTTAAGGAACTCATTGTGAAACATAATAAATATTAGCAAGATGTCCCTAATGCATGGCATCTGCATAAGTTGAATAAGGATGAGAAAGTATGTTTTCCAATAGATCATGAATTTCATTTATATTTGAAATATCTTGATTTTGGATTATGTCTTCAGTTCTCCACTTTTCAAAAACAGTTCTTTAATTATTTATGTGTGGTGTTAAGTATGTTCTCTCCTAATACTTATAGGCTCCTCGTCACATTCGAAATCATATGTGAAGAGATTGAGATTAAGGTTATACCCTAATTGTTTAGATATTTCTTTTCAAAAAGGAAGCAATCTAATGGTTGTTATTTTATGGCAACTCAGCATGGGCATAAATTCATGGATGGATTAGAGTCTAAAATTTACAAGTGACATGACAAGTATGTCTCAATTAGGTTAGATCTAGAGTTAGATTTGTGAACTCAATGGATTAAGCCCATCTTTACTAAGGACATTGAATTATTGTCGAACGATGTTGCTATTGCCAAGAAGATCCAAAAGAGACGAGGGAATAAGATGTTCTTCTAGGATATTGAAAGGGGGAGACAATATTTTCTAACAATGAAGGTAAGTGTTGGTCTACCTACCATACCGAGTAAAGCGATAAGAGGAAAGTCGTTCTCGTGGCTAAGGGGGATAATTGTCACCATTGAGCTTTACTTCACATAGATTTGAAAGTTTTGAATTATTCCCCTCTCCTTTATTTATAATACTCTCTTGCATTTATGCAAGCATGGGTGCAAGGGATATGGATTTGAAGTAACTATTGGCTCAAGCCATAGACAAAAAGCAAGAACTTGACAAGCATACAACTACTAAAGCTCCTGTTAGTCGGCCAGTAGTACCAAAAAAGACTGTTGAAGAGAATGCTATGAAGGAGACTATCTCTATGAAGTAGAAAAAGGAAGCCCCTTATGCTAATAAGGGTCAGGGGACTAAACAAATGGAGGCTATCGGGAGTACATAGCTTGAGATACTATCATAACCCTAAAGGGGACCTAGTAGGGTCACCTTAAATTTTCGTATCATGTGTGCGCACCCATGATTTGAAAATCATCTTGCAAGTCAGAGGTTGCAAGATTCTAAATGATTAGTCACTAAAATTTTTATTTAACTAACTTCGACCACATATATGTGACTATGGATATCCAATAAGCCACAGTCCAATAGAACCGTAGAGAATCGATATCCCCTACTAAATAATAAGATTAGGTAGAAAAGTTCTAAAAGTTAAACTTACTAAAGTCACAAAATTTAAATATAGTATACAATAATTCCAATGATTTATATAATCTGTCTTCAGAGTCTAACTTCTATGCTTCTCGATGTTGACACTCAACCCTCAGTTCTTAACCCATGCCCAATCGTCTAGCAACCTACAAGAGAAAACTATTGGGACATAAACTACAAGAGCTTAGTGAGTTAATTTCTCTCAACCACATAGCAATCAAGTCATATAATAGTTAGGTTCAACCAAATGAATGCATAGCAAACAAAATGCCAAACAAATACATGCAGGTGACCGGGTACTGTATGTAACTCAGATTTAACACCCTCTGAAGTCAGGGTTAGAGATTCATCGATACAGTCAGATCCGGGTATCATATTAGAACTTATTTCATAACGAAACTCTGTGTTTCATATTTAAAATGTAATGGTACATTCATTACCAGCTTTATCAAAACGAGCACTACATATGCTTATGAGTAGGTTCACCTAGCCCTTACTCATCCCTAAACCAAGGCCTCTAGACTTGACTCATAGCCAAACGGTTGGCGCCTTCAACGCCTAGTCATCCCACGGGCAAGGATAAGGTCATATCGCACGTGTGCACCGTAAGAAATCAATAACAATCAATAATCAACCCATATATAGCTCCTCATTACCTCCGTGTAATGTGATTGCTCGGAATTAATTATGCAGTGCATGATTTATGCATGATCCAAGTTAACTTTTCTAGTCGAATAAAATTTAGTCTTATTTATTCAGTGATCATTTCAAGCCACAAACAATTAATCTACTGAATCTACTATGCAACAGACATTATATTATTACAATTTAAGGTAAATTCACCATCAACAACAATTATCATATATAAGCATATCCCCACCCCATACACATTCATTTATAATTCATAATTTATGTTCACTAACTACAAGCACATACAAGTATGGAATCATTAGGAAATACTTACTCGGCCATGGCTAGCTCAAGGATCGTAGTAATCCAAAGATAAGTTGGTCTTGATCTCAGGATCACCTAACATTAGGGAAATAGGGAAAGTAATGAGTTTAGAGATTTAAATACCTAAACTAACATGCTAAACCGTATTGTTTACTTAAATCGGTTATTGTTTTACGTGAAATCATCGATTCGAGCTTTTTATTGACTCGCGTATAACTTTTTTGTTTTAGCTCGGATTGTCATGAACTTATAGTCCATTTTGATCGTTTTCGAGCGTATTTTCTCGTAACGAGGTCCGTTTTGGACGTTGTGACTCGTAACGTAAATTGTGATATAAAAATATCATAAAAATTATTATTTAAATTTAAAAATTATAAAATATTGATTTTCACTTTTTAGTAACATATTTATGATTTAATAATTAATTAAATCATATACTTGATATTTTTATTATTTTGAGCATATTTTTCTATTTTTGAAATTTTTAACTTTATTATGATTATTATTACCTTTATTATTTTTACTATTTCTAATTTTCTTATTTATTATTTCTCTTATGTACTTCACGATTATATACATATGTATATCCATATACTTATAATATATATTTTATAATTTATTTTATTGAAAAATCTTTAATTATGGTCTCATATATAGATTAGATATATAGACATATAAACCTTACATATTTAAGAATTTAGTAAATATATTATATATGCTAATATATATTCGGTATACTACTTATATATATATATCCTATACATTATACATATTATATATGTATATGTATTTATTGAAAATAAACATACTCTTATATACATATTCATGTATTTGTATTTATATATATATAAGTCTTACATATGTACATAAAAATATTCGGTATATATATATATATATAAGTACTACTCATGAAAGTATTCTACTATATATATATATATATATATATATACCATATGATTATACATATAGGTATACTAAAGTAATTATACATGGATACATACATATATATATATTTTCGGTACAAAATATACATATGTACTATAGTTATTTAATAAAATACATAATACTCATCATATGTATTCCTAAAAAAAATACATAACACATATTCTTATGTATAATATACCTATGTATATACATGTATACATACCTAGCCTTATACATACATATATAATTAAATTTAAGTATTCATGTACATAGACATATAATAGCAATGTTATATGTAAAAATACCATACAAATACTATATTTATACATATATATACTATATAATATACATTTACAAATAAATACTTACCTATTTCTTTTACCCTTTTCTTCTTCTTTTCTTCTCCTTTCCTTCCTTCTTCATCTTCTTCTTTTCTTTCTTTCTTTTCCTCTCTTACGGTTTTGGTTTGTGCAGGGTGTTCTTTCTCTCTCTCTTTTTTTTTTCTTCTTCCAGATTTTGTTGTTTTGTTTCATTTCTTTCTTTTTCCAGCTTTATATATATGTATATATATTTTGTTCACATGATGAGTAGCTTAAAATTTAAGTTAAGAGTTACACATGGTAAATTTTTTTTTCCTCACGTTGGTAGCTAATTGGAGTTCCAGAATGTGCAATTGAAGCAAAAGAAGGAAAGGAAGAAAAGAGAGAAAAGAGATAAATTGAAAATGAAAGAGAAGGAAAATAAAAAATTAATAATAAATATATGTAATTTTTCGTAAAATATAAATTTAACAAATCTCCTCGTAAATTAATTTTTAAATTTTTGTGAAAATTTATCAATTTAATTGGTACCCGATATAACTATAATTTTTACAAGTTATTATAGCGATTTCATTATAATTTCATACGAATAGGGTATTTAGTCGAAAATTGCAATTGACTATAATTTTATCGCTATTGAGTAATATTTAATTATTTTATAGATTTATATTTATATTTTTAAGGTGTCGATTAAATTCGGGTTCAATTTTGGTTAATGACGTGTAAGTCAGTTTTAGGATTTTAGTATACGATTTAGGGTTTTGATCAATTTCTAAGGTTTTTACTACTTGTAATATATTTAAATTTATGATTTATTAACTTTTTATCTTCCTTAGCTCTAATGACTTATCAAGTCATCTATAGTATTAGGATTTAATCATACTCTTAACTAGCTAAATTTGCGGGGTTTATAGGTACTTCCTACAATTAGAGATACTCCTCGGGAGGAAGTGCCGGGAGAAGCTAGCCATGATATTGCCATTGTTAGCAATGCCAAGCTCTCTACTAAGAAGCGATGGACAACTTTGTAGACCAAACAAATGTAGAGTTGAGTCCTCAAAAGAGAAGTAGGAAAGACCTTATCGACTAACCTTTGTCTAAGGAAAGTAAGGGCTTAGATGAGAAGACAAAGGAGGTTCTAAAAAATAAAGCTTATATTGAGTTTGTTCCCAATCGTAAGGTGGGTGAATATTTTGTGCCATATTGGAACCGTAACATCTTAGACGTTGATTCAACTTTGAGCAATAGGACGAAGTCTTTAGCCTTGATGCAAGGGGTTATTTTCTTGAAAGATAAAGTGATAGCGATGTAGAGAGGGTCAGCGGTTGCAACAAAGCCATATTGTTGCCAAATTGTATGACATAATTCTATAATTATGACCTTTTCATTTATAGCTTATGTCTTGTTGCCAACCTAATTTTGTTTACGTATAAATAGTAGCCATGTTCTGATAGCCTTAAATAAGGCTAAAAAAGAAATGAAAAAGGTATATTCAAAATTTTGTTACATTGCCGAGAAATTATTAACTTATTTGGCTTAATTAATTTTATTGCACAAGATAGAGGAGGCTTATAACTTCTCAAAAGCAAAAAATGTTGTAGCAAAAAATATAAGGGTTAAGGCCAAGATAGAGGTTAGGAAGTTGTAGGAGGAGCTTTTAGTTGAGAAGCTAGCACACTCATTGGCGGCCAATGAAACATTGGGCCTTAAGACCAAGAACGAAGAGCTTTACAAGGAGATCGAGAACCTAAAGGAAGAGCTACGTAAAAAATGAGAGGAATACTAGGGGTTGGAAAAAACAACCACCTCAATGAGTGACAAAGAGGACAAATTGAGATTCCAAATAAAGAACTTGGAGATAACTAGTTCCAAACTGAAAGCTTGTGTTATTGAATTAGAAGAGGTAGTGAAAAGGCAGTCCTCTATCGAGGAAGCTATCAATTGTGACTTCAAATCGATAATATGACATATTACTCTAAAAGAAGTTCTTATAGGGGGTCCAACTAGTAAGGAAAGAAATTTTAAGGGTTCACCCTAACTACAAATTGTCATGCCTCAACTTTGTCGATGTTGAGGACGGTGATGCTAGCAATGATGATGAAGTGATCAACAAAGAAGTGGAGACAAAATTTCAAGGGTAGGGTGATAATATTCAAGCTAGTGTTGAAGTTCCTACCATTGTTGAGGAACCATCATCAAAAGAGACCCCCTATGTTCATAGAAAGACCTCCAACTTCTTAAACAAGACCCCTAGTGTTGATAGAGAAGCAAGCTCCAAGAAGATCCTAAGCCTTATTGACAAAGATGATAATTTTGCCCAATCCAAGAGCAGGAATACCTTGGCATATTATAGAGTTAATTGATTTATACTTTGTTTCCACAACATTAAATGGACTATATGGTCAGGATGCTGACATTTCATTGTAATTAACCTTTGTTTTTCATTTGACGCTTTTAATTCTTGGTACATTTTATTTCATGGGCATTTTTTACTTAAATGTCTTTCCATAGACATAGCGTTTATTATCCATATAGGACGTAAACTTTTAGGTGTTAAGTTTTATTTTCTTAACCATGAAATTACCTATTGAAGGAAACTTAGATTTCATTAGCTCTGATTTCTCATAACTCTTTTTTAAAGAACATTTAACATTACTTGTTAATTAATACCAATCTCATTAACTGTTGTTGGTCGAAACTTATTCAGTATTAGTTCATTTACTGCATTGCTAAAACTTCATTAATCTGTTAGTCGTGCATTGCTTAGGAGTAAAAGTGATGGTATGGAGAGATACTCATAAACCCGAAACAAACATTTCATACTTGAGCACAATGTAAGCCATTACCTTACATTGTTTAGAAAGGAAAAGCAAAAACAAACTAACTAAAATTGATAGAAACGTATTCAAAATAGAGCTTTAAATTCTCGGCATTCCATGCATGAGGTATAATTGCTCCATCCAACCTTTTTAGTCAATAAGCCCCATTACCTACGACTTCCCAAACCTTAATAGGATCCTCCCAATTCGTGTTGAGCTTCCCTTGATTCTTTTTTGCCAATTGCTTCTAACTTTCTACAAACCAAATCTCTAAGTCAAAATACCTTATGTTTTACCCTTTGATTATGGTACCTTACTGCCTTATGCTGATAGGCAGTAACTCTTGCTCTTATGATATCCTTAATCTCCCCAATTGTATCCAAATTGGCCATAAGGCTGACCTAATTTGCCATAATATCAAACTTCTATGTTCAAAGATTGGTTAAGTCCAACTCAATTGGCAGAATTGCTTTTAATCCATATGCATGCCTAAAAGGTGTTTCCCTAATCGAAGTCCAGTAGGTGGTCCTATAGCCCTATAAAATATTAGGCAATTCTTTAGCCCATTTACCCTTAACTTAGTTGACTCTCCTTTTCAAATTGTACAGGATGGTCTTATTAACAGTTTCCACTTGTCCATTAGTTTGAGGATGAGCCACTAATGTATAATTTAGAAGAATATCGTATTCCTCACAAAATGCTTGAAACTTATCTTTATCAAACTGCAGCCTACTATCAATTACTATCATACACAAAACCCTAAACCCCGATATGATAGAATTGAAAACAAAAGCTTGACCTTCTATTCGGTGATTTTAGCCATTGCTTTAGCTTCGACCTACTTGGTGAAATAATCCACAATAACTATGACAAATTGCTACTGGGCCATGGACTTTAGAAATGTTCCAAGTATGTCTAATCCTCACTAAGAAAAGGGCTAAGGGCTAGTGAGGCTATGCAATTTAGTAGAAGGCACATAACTTAATGCTTTATGTTTTTGGCATTGCAGACAATACCAAACAATAGATTTTGCATCTTCTTTCATAGCCGACTAATAATAGCCGAGTCTCAATGTGTGGATATATAGGTTCTAACCCTTTACATTGTTGCTACAAACACCTCCATGCAACGTAGACAAAATTCATTAAGTGTCTTTCTATGGAAGGCACCAAAGATAAGGTTATGAAAGGCTGCACTTGTATAATTAATTGTCAATCAGTGTATAGTTTGCAACTTGATATATCAACCTATGGGCTTCTTTTTTATCATCAAATAGAACACTGTCCTTCAAATTGTCAATAATCAGGACCATCCAAGACCTCTCCCTTAGGCAAAGAGTCAATTCATAACTTTTCCCAATAGTTTCTAGACTCGTACTAGGGAGAAACTCAACAAATAAGCTTGTCATTCAAATCAGGAAGTGCTATATTAGCTAACTTTGATAGCTTGTTAGCTATAATGTTCTTGGTATTCGGAATTTTCTTGATGGAAAAAGATTGAAATTCTCTTTGAGTGTTTGTACTATTAACAAGTACTTACTCATCACTTCCTCTTTCACTATGTAGTTCCCTTTAACATGATTCATAACTAGTTGTGAATTGAAAAAACCTTCAACTTTTTCAGCACCAACTTCTTTGGCTAGTTTAGGCCTAACAATTAGGGCTTCATACTTGGCTTGATTATTACTAGCTAGAAACCCAAATTTCAATGCGTAGTGAACTTTCACATTTTAGGGCCCTTATAAAATGAGGCCCATGTCGCATGCTTCTTTGGCGGAGGAGCCATCAACATATAAGTCCTATGTTGGTTTCTTAGCCATCTCAATGCTATCTTCTTCTCTAGTGAACTTTGCAACAAAATTGCCAATACTTGAGCCTTTCATGTCGTTCTGGGTTTGTATTGTACATCATAGCACTTGATTCTAAGGCATACTTCATCATACTCCCTGAGAAATTTGGTTGCTCTAAAGCTTATCGTAGAGGTTGATCAATAAGAAAAATTATTTGATGTGCCTCAAAATACGGCTTTAACTTCCTTGTTGAGAGGCCCGCTACCAAAACAAACTTCTCAATCTTTATATAATACCCATTTGGCCCTTATAAGACATGGCTCATGTAATAAATTGGTTAATGCTCCCTACCTTTTAACTAGACTAAGATAGATGAAAGAGCTCGGCTGTTGACTGATAAATAAAAAAAAAAATCTTCTTTAGAGATAGGTGTTGAGACTATTAGAGGCAACACGAGAAATTCTTTCAGCTTATTAATGTCACTTCACACTTGTCAGTCCACCAAAATTCCTTCAAATTCTTCAACACTTTGAAGAATTCTATACATCTATCTACACTCCTCCACACATATTTGTTTAAAGTGACCATCCGCCCAATTAATTCTTAAACTTTCTTAACAGTGATAGGGGACTTCATGTTTCGAATAGCATCGATCTTCCTAGGGTTTGCTTCAATGATACATTGAGCGACCATATATCCCAAAAATTTTCCTGAAGTAGCATTGAAATCACACTTTTGTAGTTTTAGTTTCATGTTATATCTCCTCAAGGTTTTGATGTCTCATCAAGATCTGCAAGATGTCTACTTTCTATCTTACTCTTCACTATCATATTGTCAATATAGACTTCAACTTTTTGATGGATTAAGGGCTTCAACATCTTGGTTATAAGTCTTCGATAGGTCGTGCTAGCATTTTTGGGCCCAAAGGATATCACTATATAACAATATGTCCCAAAGGATGTATGAACTTCATCATCGTTCTCCATTTTAATTTGATTGTAGCTAGAAAATACATCTATAAAAGAGAATAAGGCATGTTCGGCATCAACCATGTAATCTATTTTTGGCAAGGGGAAACAATCTTTAGGACATTCCTTATTCAAATTCGTAAAATCTATACACATATGCCATTTGCTATTCGACTTCTTGACTAGCACGTAATTAGTTCGCTAAGTTAGATAAGGCTTTTCCCTTATGAACCTTGCCTTTAATAGCCTCTAAACTTCTTCAATGGATACCTGTCATTCAGGGGTAAAATGCATTTTCCTTTATTGAATTATCTTTGCATTGGGATCAATTTAAAGCTCATGCATTATCGCTTCTCTAGGGATACTTAGTATATTTGACAGAGATCAAGCGAATGCATCAGCATTATCCTATAGAAAGTTGATTAAACTTTGATGAATATTTACTGACAATAGTTTCCCTATCTTTGTTGTCTTTACAAGATCGTTTCCCAATGGGACTTCCTTTATTTCTTCCTTGACATTCTTAATGGTGCTTAACTTTTGTTCTGGACTGGTTTCAACTTGAAAAATTTCCTTATACCATAGCGCTCTTAGATATGGGGATCTAGCTAATTACTAGTCCCCCTTTGTACACTCCGACTCTAGAAGGAGCAGAAAATTTAACCTTGAGATGTGCAATTGAAGGAACCATGCTGAACAGATGCTGACATGGTTATCCCATGATCAAATTATACAGGGACCAACACTTGACAATAAGGAAATCTACCTTGTCCTCTATATCATGCTTGTTGTTTCCAATTTGAATAAGAAGGGAAATAACTTTGGTAAGCCAAACAAGTTAGTTATAAGATCTTAGTTGCACTTTGATCTTTGGCTTCATCTAATTGAAGGCGTATTGGAAAATAATATCTGTTGAATTCCTAATAACAACCAAAATCTTTTTAACCTTGAAGTTGGCAATTCTTGCATTGATTATGAGTGCATCATCATGGGGCTTTTGAACGCCTTTGAAATCCTCCTCCATGAAAGAAATGGAATTTTCAACCTTAATCTTCTTTCCTTACACATTATAAACATAATGTATGGCGTTAGTCGAGCTTGAAGAGCTTAACCAACCTAAGGTGGAAGTTCCATCAACAATAGTGTTTGTTATGCCATTTGGTGCTTTATTATTACTTCCGTCTCTCCCATCTCTTCTGGCTTAAGAAGGCTACATTATATTTCCTTGCTTGTATGTCATCTTTGAGTTGGCCCTTCAATATTCTTGGCATCATAGGCTAGGAACTTGCTCAAATATCCTCACTAGATTGCAACCTCGATTGCATTTTTTACTTAAACACACTCATCAATATTGTGACCTCTGTTGCGATGAAAATGGCAATATTTATTAGAATTTCTATGTGACACATTTCCTCTAATTCTTTTTAGCTACTTCTATACCCTCCTTTGGTTGCATACTTCCCTCAAAATGTCCGCTATTGGATGATTGAGTGATGTGTAAATAGAATAAGTTGGGATGCGTAACCTCTTTCTCTTGCTACTATTTCCTTTAAAACATTGATCATCGCATATACTAAGTCCATCTTTCATGTTCTTCTTCTTATCACTCTTTCAATCTCCTTTGCTTTAGTCAACCTCATGCCGAGCTTTAATGTTGTCCTCTTGGTGAATATAAGATGTAGTCTTAGCTTTAAACTCAACAAAAACTTTCGGCTTATTTTTTTCCAGAGACTTGAAAAAGTCTCCATAAGGTTTAACTCTGTCAATCACTACGTTAAGAGCAACACTCATGTCTAATTCTAGAATTTGTACCATCTTGGCCATAAATCAAGCCAAATAGTCCCTAATAGACTCGTCTGATCTTTGTTTTATGGTGTTAAGGATAGAAGAATCCTTAACTAGAAACTTGCTTGTAAGGAAGTGCTATAAGAACACTTTTGCTAAATCCTCACAACATGAAATCGTGTTTGCCTTCAAATGTTTAAACCATTTACTTACCACATTCCTCAAGGTTGAAGGGAATGCTTGACAAGCCACGACATTGCTAAAGTTGTGAAGCTTAGCTATGGTGTGGTAGTACTTAAGATGATCTTTTGGATTCTTTATTTCATCGTAAATCTCAAATTGTGGCAACATGATGTGTCGTAGTATTATTTCATCCAAAATTTTGGGAACAAAATGACTCCTCTTTATTTGAAATTGTTTGCTCATTGAAGCAAGGGTAATGACATGTGATAGTCCCTCATGGTGCACTTGTTGTGGTTGTTTTCCTTTGTCACCCTTTCTAAGAGTAGGGGCTAAAGGTCTAAGTATGACTTTGATATACTTCTTAGGTGGCAAGTCATGGGAATAAATCGAATCATCAAAATTCTATACATTATTATCGTCATGCCCTTGGTTTTGGTTTGGTTAAACATCCTTATGAAGAAGACTAAGGATCTTGCTGTGTTTATTATTGAGCTCCTAATTTTATTTAGCTAAATTGGTGCAAAGTTACTCCAATTTAGCCAAACGTTGTTCATCAATATGCTTACTCCCCCTCAAATGCTGTTGGGGTGAAGAGCCAGTACTTACACTTTTTGTCATTCTTGTCTTTGCCATGTGGGTATGTTATGGAAAAATAGACAATGCCAAATGTTGTCGAGTGATTTTAATGTAGAGCTTTGATCTTGCAAAAGCATAAACAAAAGGCTAAAGTGGTGCCGGAGCTAATTCGGTGTAGCCACTCTAATATCTAAGCAAGCGATTGTTTTTCTAAAAGACCAGGTAAATAAGTAAGCAAAGTATTGAAGGGCATAAGTGAATTCTTACAATGCTTTCTTTCCCTTATTTATAGGCTAATGCTAGGTGTCTATAATAGTAGATAATTATTGGTGGTAAACCATGTAACAATCCTATAACTAAGCACATACCTAAAAGATAAGAGTAGTGGGCAGTTATGTAATGAGATTGTACAAAGTTACAACTATCTACACCACTTTTCAAATTCAAACCAGATTTATAAATAAGCCAAGCTTTAAGGCCCATTAGATAGGTTAAGCCCTTGTTGGCCTTAACCGAAAATAACATAAATTAGCATCTCGGCTGCTGAGATGCCGAGTAACATGTAAGGGTGAAATCTAGCTATCAATACAACTTGCAAAATACCCTTTACCAGTAGTAATTTTTTTTTAACTAATGATAAAACATATAGTACAATTTTATATTTTTACCTAAACATATAGTTTTACCCTCTATTGAAAAGGAAAAAAAAAAAAGAAAACACATAGATAATTATTAATAGATTGTAATTTATAATGATACCTATGATAAATAGATGAATGTATTAGTTATAAAGTTATGGAAACATTAATAGATTATTGAGAGATCTCCCTCAATAATTCAATATTATAAAAATTAATAGAATATTTCACATGTTCTATGCGGTACTCATAACCTATATCTTCTAAAGAATATAGATTCTAAGATAGTTTCTAAATATTACAAGGTAAGTTGTAACTTTAGAACTTAAAATCGAAACCTACAAGTAAGGTAAGGGTAAGCAGGTAATCTTATTAAATTCTATGCTACATAATACCTTGCTGCACTAAATAGGTTTTAAGTGTGTATTGAAGGTCATACAATAGGTTCCAAATAAAATTTATTTAAACATGCTTTCATGGGTAAGATATGAGTATGATATCTTTATAGCTTATACCTATTTGGAAACCTATACTCTAAGGTATATGAGGTATACATTGGTGTGCTTAGTAGCTAAGTTATCATTAGGATTTACTAAAACATGGATGGGTCCTTCTTAATGAAGAAGAAATGAATATGGAATGGGTCAAAGGTTGCACATTTGTTAGCTATTCAAAGGATATGACATGCCACAACTACAAACAGCCTGAAATTAGCACTTAAATAAGATGCACAAGCACTACTTCTAGGTTTTCTTACTACTAACTCGTACTAAAGGAACTAGATAAGAAAATGGTAGGAAACTTGAAGCTCTTGTCTACAAGAAACCAGTAAAGTAATATTCATTAATAAGGAGATAACTAACGTCGGAATATTACAAATAGTGGGCTAATTCATATGTACCCTTATAAGGGTGAAGGGTCATTAGGGTATAATAATAAGTAGTAAAATACATGTAATAGAAAAGGGCAAAAACATAATTAAATAAAAGGATTCAATCTAGGATCACATGTTATCAACATAAGTGTTAAAATACGTATAATATAGGTAATGGATGTGTCCTTAGTAGAAACATACAAACTTTTATGGTCATGGCAAAGTATCGAGTAGAAGGATCTTTAGTAGGCAAGTCAAGAAACAAACTAGTCAAATCAAATTTAGGTTGAGTAAAGTGATTACAATGACCCAATTGAAACTCCTCCTATTGAGGTGTTATCCGATTTGGCATAGTATGCCATATGCTTTTGAGATATAGTGTAACAACTTCTCAAGAGGTCACTTATTCTAGGATTGACCTAACCTAAGTACATTTAACTTCAAAGTTCTAACATACAATTAGCTACACTAAAAGGAGCCTCAATAATTAGAGTTTCATCACCTAGTATATAAGGGTTATTATAATCTAATCTCCTATAAAAATGACATTCTCATCAATTTTGTTACACAAGTCTAATACCACCACTAGCCAAGGACTCTGCTTTTTCGGTTGGGGAGTGCTTTTGATACCACTTATAATAACCTAAATGGAACTCCTCACTTCGAGGCATTGTTCACTTCGATAATGTATGCCACATGGTTTATCTTAAGATGTAGTAGCTTCTCATGAGGTCATCTATCTTGAGATTAACCTAGCTTAAGTATGCTTAACTTCACTATATACTTTAAGCTACTATAACAAAAAGAATCCTGATAATTAGAGTTCTGTCACTTAATATATAAAAGGTATTACAGTAGTTGAGTGGCCCAAGCTAATTATGCATGATGAGTAAGTAGGCATCATCTTCCAAGGTAGGCTCAGTAGCTTGAACAAGAGTAAAACAACTTAACCTATAATGTAACATGTATACTTAGACATAGTCCTACTCATCCTTTATAGGTTATCTATATAGAATTCTTGATACTAAGTTCTGAAGGCCTTAGAGTTTACTTCAGGTTAGTAGCCGAAAGATTGGTATACAATGTTAAGAAGATGGTTGGTGTTATAGAAAGATTGAATTCCAATAAGCTTCCTAAGGTTATTGAAGATTTGGAATCATCATTGGGCTTAACTTCATCAAGGACATATGGAGTCAAGTCAACTATATTAAATGTTGGAGAAATGCCATAGCCACCGTGCATCTCTAACTTAAAAGCGTTGTCAATGATCTTCCTTAGTACTTTGAATGGACCATCAGCTTAGGTTCATAACTTGCCGCTCCTACGACTTAGGAACTTATACTTGCTGAGATGTACTTGTACTTGGTCTCCTAGCTAAAAGGTAATGAATTTGCTCCCATTGTTTTTTATCTCCTTTTGCTTAGAGGTAGTTTTAGAAGGCTACTCGACTACCTTCTGATGTAGTTTTCCGAGCTCCTTAGCTTTCTCTACACCTTCTAAACTCTTTTCCTTGAATGTTGGTTCAGAAATCATACCCACATGAAAGGTCAGATTAACTCCATACACAATCTTAAATGGTGATTTGTTGGTCGAGCTATAGGTGGACATGCTATAGAAAAATTTGGCAATGGTAGACACAAGTCCTAATCAGTTAAGTTCTCACCTAACATAGTTCAAAGTAAGGATTTAAGAAAACTTATTAACCACTTCAGTCTAATCAATGGTCAAGGAGTGATAGGATGTGTTGAAGATTGATTTAGTCTTAAGCTTTTGCCATAGTGTCTTCTAAAAAGAGCTTGTAAACTTCCGTCCTAATATGACACAATACTATGGGAAACTCATGTAATCATATGATCTCCTACACAAAAAGGCTAACAACAAATACAGCATCCTCAGTCTTTCAATAGGGAATGAAATAGGTAATCTTAATGAACTAATCTACTATCCATGATGGAGTCATGCTTCGAAGTTGAAACGGGTAGTCTAAACTCCAAATCCATACTCAGGTTAGTCCGAGACTAGTTAGGAATGGGTAAAGGTGTATATTGTCCATAGGCTCTTTCTTTCCCTTAGCCTTTTTACATACATCACAGCTCTCCAAAACTCGATGGACATCTTTCTTGATCCTTAACCAAAAGAAATGCTCCTTCAATAGCTCATAAATATTTTTCTCCCCAAAATGACTTGATAGTCCTTAGGCATGGGCTTCTCAAATAAGTAGTTCTCTTATTGAGCTTCTAAAAATACATAAGTGACTTTTCTTGAACAAATACCTACTAGATTAGTAGTACCCATCTATACATAGTCTTGCTCTATACTTGGCAATAATGTATCTAAGGAATTATCCTGCTCATATAAAGTTGTCAATAGACCAAACCCAAGAACCTTAGCTTATAGTTAGATGATCAGTATAGGGTCTCCTTGATAAGCTATAATACCCTGAGTTTTTCCAACTAGTTGAATAACTCTAGAATCCGAGCTGCTAAATTTAAGGTACCAGGCTATAATATCTGTTTTATTTCAAACTTCACAGTAAAGTTAGAAAAATTAGATGAAATAATTTAAGTAAAGTCAATGTCTCAAAAAAAGCTAATAAAAATATTAATTTGAGAAAAACGTTAATTTATCGATAAAACTGATAATCATAAAATTCGAACTTTTAGATATAGCAAGATATTAGAGATAAGTTAATTAATTTTCAAAAATAATAAATGAAGTTGAATTATACATAATATACACGTACTACATGTGATATACATTATATGTATTAAATATATACATATAATAATAATAAATTATCAAAATTAGATAAAATAATGAAAAATTAATAAAAAAAATTGCATGGATGAGCTACTAAATGATGTGTCAAGCTAGGATTAATTGCAAATGATAAGTCAACATTTGGTCAATGAGGAAATGATACATGATACCTAAGGAAAAGTGAAAAATGACATGTGTAATTTTACTTTTTCATGCAAAAAAATCCAAAAGCCTATAAATAGGACCTCAAACCTCATTTGCAATATTTTAAAACTTGAAAACACAAGAACATAATTTTAGAAAATCGAAAAAAATTAGAAAAAAATAAAATAAAAATAGAACAAAATATATGGTCGAAATGGGTTTAAGGCGATTCGTGTACCAAACCACAACCTGAGTTGGAGTGGCTTGGAGATCTAATAGAGGGTGGCTAAAGGAGGCTTTCTGACAAGGTGCGGTGGTCGGAGGTGGTCGGTTCAGGTGAATCAATTTTCCGCCTATAATTTGTTAAATTTGCTAAAAATATCAAATGTTGTCAATTAATTATGAAATTTGGTTTTCTAGAATTATTTTAAGTGTATATTTATGTAGTAATTTTATTTTAATTAAATAATTAATGAAAATATGAGTTCCTTAAGAATATGCCTTATTTGGGCGAAAATTAATCTAATTTTTATAAATACTAGATGATGTTGTTTTAAGCTCAAGTTTTGTATGTAATACCCTAATATATATATATATATATATATATATATATTTGTGGTAACAAGAATTTTGGAAATTAAGCATGTTTACTATTTTTTATAATTATTTTGAATAAAACTGCCAATTTTACCAAATTATTAAAATAATTAGTTTTTGATGAAATTAATGAATGAGCCCTATACGTTTAGACTTATGGATGTTTATGATTATATTTGGAATATTTAATTTTTATCTCACTTGTAAATTTATTTATTTTCCTTAATTTTCTATAATTTAAAGTTAAAATTGCTGTTTTTGTAAAAATAAATAATAGCTAATTTAGTGTAATTGGTGATCAATAACTAAACTACATATTTTTGAGTCTATAAGATTTTTCATGAAATTAATTGAGCTCGTATACTATTTATTATGTATTTTCCTAGTATAAGCTTATATATTAGCTTAACATATAATATAGTAACTAGTACTATTAGGATATTTATTAAATTTGTATCAAATAAACACTTTGGGGGTATAATGAGTGTTACTGTATAAGTTTAGAAAGTATAATTTTTAAGGTTTTTAGTCTAATACTAAAGTTTACCTGAGTTAATTATGGAGTTAAGGTGGCGTACTGTCGAGTCGTAATGAGAAAAGGGTATTTTTGGGTTTTTTACAATATTGATCATGACGATATAAAGTTTACTGAAATCAGATAGGAAATGAGTAAGATATAATCAAATAAAGTTTAAAAATGCGGAAATGAAAGCTTGTAATAATTCGAGTTCGACCTATACTTGATTTGAAGACTGTGTTATGTTTTTATAGGTGTGATAAGTAAGGAAGGAACACATCGTGAAGTTTAGGATTTTACACTATATTAAGCCTAGGTAAGTAGATCTAAGCTATGCTTGAAGTAGATATATTATTACTCATAACACTACATGTTGTTTGATGCTGTGTTGATTAAATATAAGTATATCTTAGGTGAACTGATATGTTATTATGGTAAAATGCTAATGTGGTGATTATAAATGACAGTAACTGTACCTTGGTTGAATTGTTATGTTGCTAAGTTGGGTGATGAATTGTGGTTATGAATGATTGTACTAACTAGGGAAGTTGAGTGATTGCTAACTTAATCTTTTAGGTATTCACCTAAATGAACCCTAAGTGAGATATTAGAATTCCACTAGGAAGAGTTCGAAAACTAGAATCAGATCACTAGGTTGAATAAAACTTAAAAATTGATTGTGCTAATTGATATTCTTAAGTTGCTATTATATATCGTGGCATGGTACGGCACAAAAAGGGAACTATAGGTAAAAAATTTCATAATAAGGCTTCCGAGTGATCATAGAAAAAGCATGGCTTTATGAACTTTGTTTTTTGAAGCATATATATTGTATTACCCAAACATTGTGACTATTTTGATAGTCAAATTTGGTAAACTACAGTGTGTGGTCTAATTTGGTAGTGTTGTCACTTTGATTTAGTAGACTACAGTGTATGGTCTAATTTGGTAGTGTTGCTACTTTGATTTGGTAAACTATAGTATGTAGTCTAATTTTGTAAAGCAAAGTTGGGGGTCCTCCTCCTAGGCAACTTCTTGTTGCCCTTTTTGAAAATGCTAGACTATAGTGTGTAGTTCAATTTGGTAGGGCTCCTACTCTTATGCAGCTCCTTATTGCTTTAGGTTCTTGGACATTGTATCTAGATGCTCGACTATGTCAACTAACCGAAAGAAGTTTAGAAGGCATAGAATATCGATATCGATGCATGCTACGTGCATGAGCATAGCATACTACACTGCTAACAGTAAATGCCCAATTGGGCAAATGCATATGTAAAGTTAAACTTATGAGTTATGATTAAAATGTTTTAGTTGTGATAAGCAATATTGTCTATCATATTGTCTATATTTTGTTGTACGTTATCCACTCTCACTGAGCTTCAGTAGTTAAGGGAATAAAATATTTTATCCTCAGGTTAATAGCATTGTGAAGGGCCCAACGCTAAGGGGGATACATATGCTGAGAGTGTGAGTCGAATGCAGCGACTTTTGTATGGAGCTTATACTAAGTCAGGAATCCTATTACTGTGAAGATGACAAAGGAAAAAGGTAGTTCATGTTTTCATATAAATAATATGTTGTACACATAAGTTGTAACAGAAAATCCAGCTGAACTCCGATATAAAAACCTATTTATTGTGTAAACAATGTTGTTTTTTGATGAATAAGTAGGTTTTGTTAAGTTTTCAATTAGTATTCCTGTATGATGGTACATCCTATGCTATGCTGGGATGTGTCATAAGCATTAACTGTAGAGTTTGTGTCCCCCCTCTTATACTTAATCACGTATGAGAAGCTTTCAAGAAACTCAACCTACTTGGCATAGCATCATGACAAATTTTACTATTCACGAAGGTACTTTTAGTGATTTGCACACAATGTATATCACAAACTCAAGAGGTAGTAGGTAATGTTGCTACATAGTAAGTGCACATATAAAGGAGTAAAAATCCTTTTCATAAACTAAATAGTTCAAAGTAGTGCCATTGAGTTTCTCATTAAAATAAGCAATTAGTTGATGTTCCTTTATGATTACAACTCCAATCCTCACTTCCAAAGCATCACACCTAAAGTCGAACACATTATAATATGGGTGGTGGTTAGCCTCTCCTTAATATCCTCAAAGCTCTTTTAAGCTCGATTTATCTACTTGAATTCTTCTCTCTTCTTAGTCAACTAAGTTATAAGGGGCTACAATAGCATTGAAATTGTGAATGAATCACCTATAAAAAGATGTAAGCCCATGAAAACTTCTAACCTTAGCCATAGTTGTAGGGTCGGTGATAGGAGGCAAGTGTAACTATCAAATTATAGTATGATAAATGGATTTGAGTTCGAATTTTTTAGAGAGAATTGTCAATCTCTCGAGGGATACACATGCCAATAATTACTCTAACTCAATTATCTAACTGATAGAATTGTTTAATTTAAAGTGTAGTAAAACTTAAGTAGACCCTTGCAATTTAAAGAGAACAAATTTAAATTCAACCAAAATTAAAGGAAGAAATAATAAAATAAAGAAACTCTGAAATGGCTATATGGATATCAAGACATTGTTTCACCTAGAAATTAACATGCAATAATAAAAAGTATCCAATTCCTTCCCTAACTTTATTAATTGGGAGAATTTCTTTTAATGAGTTAATAGGAATTGCTTCACTTATTTACTCCTAATCCTAGCTATACTCTACTCGAATTGCTTTTATAATAGAACATGTTAAGATAGCATTATGAACAAGAATTCTCTTTACAATTTCTATACAAGCATCCAAAAGAATTTGTATCTTATTATTAAGATGATAAAGATTCTCTTCATTCATGCCAGATCTCACTTGGTCCCGTAACCATCATGTATAATATGAAATAATTATGATTGAAATTTTAGAAATGACAATCTAATCAACTAAGTACATATGATCGAATTAATAAAAATTAGGGAATTAATTGGAATTAACCAAATAAGAACTTTACACATCAACTCTACGATCTACAAGTCTAAATATCAAGGATCTATGCTACAACCATTATAAAAGAGCGATCTTTCCTGAATACTATAGAAGAAATTAAAGCTAATTGCAATTTCCAATAAGGAACTCAAATAAGAAAACTTCTTCTTAGAATGGCATGATAACACCTTAAAAGCATTAACATGAACCTTTGACATGATTCTCCTTGCAATTAAAACAATTGAAATTCCTTACAATTGTTGGGCGAATGGATCATTGCTACAAGCATGATTGTGATTTTCAACCATGATCTTCTCTGATCCTTTATCTTCAGTAAAATTCTTGTCCATGAGCTACTATCTTTGATTTCTTCTTGAAATAAGCAAAAAATCATCTATAATTTAGGGTGATTCTTGAACAAATTCCACTCTTTTCACTTCAACAACTCCTTAAAATCCTAAAATCAGTAATTCACTCAATTGAGCACCAAATTCATTAAATTTGCAACAAAATAATGGAGAATCACTATGAAAACTTAACAATAAATAAGTACAATTTCACATTCATTAATTGGCTAGCTAAGTGTAGCCTTGACCCTCTCATCATCCATCCCTACTAAAAAAAGTACATTTCTTCAAGTTCCTAAAAACCTTCTTTTGCAATACATCAACCACTTTTCTAAGATGAAAAATATATTCGAGCAATTCCTTACTATATACTAAGATATCATCAAAGTAGACTATAAATACACTTTCCTAGCTATTTATGTAGCACAAAATTCATAAGTCAATTTGTTTAATGCATCGGTAAGCCCAAATGGCATGACATCTACTCATACGATCCATCGTACATTTTGAAGGTCTTCTACTCATCACTTTACCTCATTCTAATATGATGGTAGCCACTCTTTAAGTTTATCTTTGAAAAAATCTGAGCCCCATGTAACTCATTAAGCATATCATATAATTTTGGGATTGAGTACTTATACTTGATTATAATGTAGTTGATTGTTCAGCTCTCTATACACATCCTCCAAGATCCATCTTTCTTGAGTATGTGCAATGTAGGAATTGCACAAAGGCTAGTTTTCTCTAGCATAGAGCCTTTCTCAATTTGCTTGCTTAGTTATCTATTTAACTCTTTAGCTTCCTCAAGATTCATGTTACATCTTGGCTTAACCTTGAATGCAATACCCATATTTAACCTACTTTCAACAATGGTCATGACTACATGTACATGATAACTTATACACAAAATGTAATTAAATTGGAATACTGCCTTACAAGTGTTCACTTCACATTTTTGCAACTTCTACAAACTAACTCAATGTCATAGTCTTATAATCTTTTTGCAACATTTACACATAAAAGTTTCTATGTCTACCATAAAAAATAGAAGCCCTTTAAATGGCTGACTCCAACTAAGGTACTCTAAAAGATTTTCCCCCAATAAGGTAGCGCCTCTCCTAAGCTTAAGCTACATCTTGACCATAGATACAACATATCCTACTCAATTCACTATAAACTGAGTAAGAGTGGATAAACAAACATAACATAATATAAGCATATCCAAGAAATAATAATCAAGTTAGCACTTGAAAAATTTAGTAACGTAATAGATAATACCAAGTCGATTTAGTTCATACAAATATGTGTACCATGCTTATGCATGTGATCAAATGCATTGGTATTGATATCTTAGTCTCTAAGTTCTAAGTTTCCAAGCTTTTCATTTGGTTAGTTGACTCAACTGGGCATTTAGATGCAATGTCCAAGAACTAAGTTAGCTAAGAAGTAGCCAAGAGTATGACCTCTATTCCAAGTTACAAATGATTATATGGAGTGGTCAAAGGGCTCGAGCAAATGCTGTTCTAAATGCTTCAAAATGAAGTTTTCAAACCAAGAACTTTTTCAAAGAACACTTTTTTTTCAAGAACCTAATCCTTAGGTCTTTTTTATGCTATACCATGAATGCACCAAATAGTGAGTTAGTATGATACCAAGCATAGTTTCCAAGTAACACATCTAAGTTTTATATCATATGTCATTTAGTTAACTCAATCTTTCTTTAGTGTACCTCATTATTATAAACTAAAACCATGCATTGTGTTTGTTTAGGTAAACAACTTGAAGGTCAAACCATTTTCTTAGCATTTTCCAAGGTTAAAGTATGTCTTAGTAACTTCTTATCTAATCATTGAATCGTACAGTCAAGTTTCACAACCAAGTTTAGCCAAGTTTAATTGATTAAGTACATAGCTAAGATTCAATCAATGAAGTATATAATATTCACATATTCAATAAGCAACATATCTAGGATTCAACAATAACCCTAAACAACCAAGCACATAATAGTAGAACTATAACGACTTACAACCTAGTGAGTAAACATATGTCTACTTCGAAACACACAATATCCACTTACCTAGTACTATTGTTCTTTATGTTGTGTAGTATCTTCGTGCTTTTCGTTATTTAGGTATCTTATGATTAAGATTTGTATTTTAGTATTGTCTAAGTTATGTAAACGATTCCCTAAAGCTTAAGTGCATTTACAAATTAAGATGAGTACCTTAAGTGTTTAGGTAAGAGTACTTTATTAGTACCTAGGACCCTCTATACGACCTTCTACATAATCTACTATAAGGTGGAGTCCTCATTTACTTCTTTAATAGTACCTTCTACTCAACCTTTTGCTGAAATTAGTCTTAAGGGTCATGATCAGGAAAGCTTTTACTTAAACTTTTACTCATATTCATCTTTAGTTTTTACTTTATGCTTCACTAAGGAAGCTTTAACTCAGATCTTCTTTTGCTTCGCCTTTGATATCTTACAAGGGGACTTTCTACTCAAACTTCTATTAATTATCTCGTAAAGATCGTTATTATATTACATTTTATTCTAAGTCATTTTTCTTTTCCTAAACATAGGTAGCCTATTATAGAAGATTATACAAAGGTCAATTATCACCTTTACCTTCTACAAAAGCTTATACAAGGGTAAATTAATTCTTAAACTTGCTAAAATTCCATGTAACAACAAGGCTTGCTAAGTTTTGGATATAGCTAGCAAAAAAACCATTTTAGTGACTAAATTCCAAATTTGGTCAATTTTGTGAAAACTCGTGCATGTTCATTTTTCAAAATATCACCATTTCCTTTTTGTTAAAATAATACATTTATCATGTAAAATCGTGATGAATCACTCGTTTGATCACTTTTAGCCTCTAATTCACATGCAACATCTTAAACATCATTTTAAGACAAAAAAATATAAATAAAAATCAGATTTGACTAAAAATACTTGAAAATCTACTAATTTTCCTAAATTTCCAAATTTAGGGGGTTTTATAAATAAATAAATGAAAATAAAATGAGTAGTTTTGTCAGAATTTTGAGTTAAATATGTTAATATACATAATGAGGATCTTATAGAAAAAGTTTGGACTGAAAACTACATCTTTTGGCCCTTTCAAAATCATTTTGAAAATTCACTTGAAACATCTTGTTCCTTAAGAGCGATATATGAGACATACAGATTTTGAAACACTAACAATTTTTTTATGAAATTGCACTAAAACTAACTTAAGTATACAATTTTCATAATTCATAACATGATTTGCTATTTTTAACAATTTATTGAAAATTAGGTGAAAATCAAGACTTATCGATGCCATGTGATTTGATGATTAAATAGCCACCACTCTATGTTAGCACTTCAAGGCACTGTTTCTCCTCTCTAATGGTATTGGTGGTTGGTTACTAGGTCATCACTTAATCTGGGTTGCACTTTCGACTAGATTCATGCACTGATTTTCCTAATTTTTCTTAAATTCCTAAAACCCTAATTTAGATCTTTAAAATTTTGCTTAAGATGTAAATTTGACCGAAGAGTGTAAATAAAGAGGTTTGGGGCTCTTATAGTAGGTTCATAAGGGGATGAAATTACCAAGTGCCTCTTATTGTCCCAAAACCATGTTCTCATCCCATGTGCTTCTCTTCTTTTTACAATTTAATACCATTGGTACTTATAGTTTATTACAATCGATTTATAAAAACCACTTGCAGTTATAGTTTTAGGTGAAAACCACATTTAACTAATTTATTTATTATTTAAGTATTTATATATATTATTCCCTTTTATGTAAGCGTCTACATGACTAAATCTAAAAAAGAAAATTATAATGAAAAAAATCAATGTTTAGGAGTAAGTTCAAATAAGGAATCAATATTTCACAATTGGTTCAAACAATTTTATAGATTGGCTATTATAAGTCTTTTATTTGAACTACTTTGTGAAACATTAATCTTTTATTTGGACTTTTCGAATCATTAATCCCTTATTTAAACTTTTCGAAACGTTGATTTTTTATTTGAACTTACCCCAAACATTGATCCCCTCCGTTGTAATTTTCCCAAATCTAAAATCATACTTATTTTCAATTTTATATGTATTTAGTATATTAATTATATTTTTCAAGTATACATCACTCTTAGATAATATTTCAAGCTTAGTTATTAACTTTATTAAATAAATGCCTTGTGGTTTTAGATAACTTAAAGCTTTATTTAATTGGTTCTTTTATGTACACTATTATAGGGGTATAACTTCACATGATCACTTCTTCTAGTTTTTATAGTCTAGTGATGAAGGTTCACTTAACTCCATTAACATTGCCTAACATCCTAAATTTCGATGTTTGGAACCTAAAGTATCACATTCTATCCCCTTTATAAAAAGTTTTGTCTTAAACTTAAATATTCCATGATTTACAAATTCCAAGAATATCATCATGCTTGCATTGCACAAATCTAATATCTACATCACATTACATCACTATCATTAACTATTATTAAGGTTGCAGCTTTAGCAACTCTATAGACAATTATAATTTTAGATCCTTATATATCATCTTATCATATTAACCTTAGATCATGTACGCTCATACTCTTAAATTAAATCAAGCCTTTCATCATACTTGTTTGCTTGTAATAAAAACACAAGTCATCTTATTATCTATTAAGTTCACTTCTTACCAATGTATTCTGATGGCCTTATCATTTCTAACCCATAAGCCTTTTTAAAGGAGGTATATCTTTACTTTTTGGATCAGTACCTAGATATATTACATTTGGACAAAACAACTTACCATCTCTCAATCTTTGTTCCATAGATGGTAAGCCATTTATTTACATCTTGTGGTTGGCAAAGATTTTAACTTCACTCGAAACATATCTTTTCTTATAAACTCCATTCTTATCTTAATGTGACTATTGCGAAAGTCCTATAACTTTCATACTATTAATCAATCAAGCTTAGTATAGTGTAAACATGACTCCAAACTTCAAGTCTCTTAAAATAGCTCCTATACCTTTCAAGTGATATTTACTTAACATAATAGAAATCTTCACATCCTCATTCCATTCTTTACCAAGAATATTTATCTATTAGGACTTTTCAAAATTATTATTCTCAATATCAAATAAATCTCTCCTTTCTATCATCATTCACTATTCATAGACCTAATCTCATTTACATTGTTAGTATTTATCTCTACCGTTCATCTAAACTTATTCATCACTTCAAAAGTTTTCTACATATTTAAATGTCTTCATATTTTGATCAATATAATCAACTCTAAATACCCTTAAACAAGAATATAATTAAGGTCTTCTAATTTAAAATTTTCATTATCATCATCACATTTGTGAATCCTTAACTTATATTCCGTCATATTGATTGTAACCTAAGATATATTTCTCCAAGTGATAAGATAATAGTAATTTAATCATGGTACCTTTGACCCATTCACTTATTCATACATAGGACAATGTCTTGAGAAAACCAATTCAATCATTTTTATTCTAAAATTTTGTTATTGGTTCAAACTTATTGAGGAGAAGGTTTAATATCTTGTGATTCAAAACTAAAGATCCTCAATGTTATCTTCTATGTTTCCATGCTTACATCCATGAAATTTACCAAACTTTTGCTCCATCTTTTATCTTCTAAAGTTTCCAAAGAACCTCTTGGTTGTCTTCTACCTTAGCTTCTATAATTAAGACTCAATATAGATTGTTTTCATGATATCTTCCATTTACTTTCTACAATATCTTCTACACTTCCTCATTCTTCACCCTTCACTTACATTAGCTTAAAAGTTTTCTCATTTCATAAAAAATTAGTTGTGACCTGTATCAAATCATCAAAATTCATGGTTAACAAATACTTGATCTCCTCTTTAAACCTGATTCGTTTGGTGTTCTTCACAACGAACATCCTAGCCATTTTTTTACTCTTCACACCATTAGCATCCATTTGTACAAATTGCCTCAATCCTCTTATTTCATTAATAGATCATATGTAAAACTATAATGTCTCAAAACTCAATTTATGTATTCAGTCCTACTCTCTATTAACAAGAGGATAACTAAAATTTATACTCTAAAAGTTGATTGGATGCACAATCTCATTATCTCTAAAGTATTTATAAGTCAACAACATCTACTTAATCAGATCAATTCCACGCAAGACATAAAACTCTAAGCAATAAAATAACAATAACATTTCAATATCCACTACTATGTCAAACCTATGATTTCATCTCAGAATATCAAGTTCAATCCGTCAAATTGAATTGCTAGTCTAAAATTATAACCACAAATTATAAGGAACATTGCAACTCTATTCCAAATATTCATGATTTCCAATTCTTTAGTTAAAACTTTCTATTATCCTTAGTCACTATCATTACAATTCTCCATCCATGTACATTTATGGATGCTTACCTGTAGACAATTCTAACATTCCACATTTTACATCTTTAAGTTTCTTATATAATTTCATAGATCATTTCAATTTGGTTTCCGCCATGATTTGTAATTATCACATGGGTTTTTATCTACATTACTACTTCAAACCATTCTGGTTAATCTTGCATGATCCATTATTTCTTAACTCCGATCAAGCTATCATACTTTATTATTAAGTTGTTAACTTAAACTACAACTATTAAGTATTAAATTTTACTTTACCTTTGATTCTCATCATCTATCAATCTTTTCTCATATTAAAAGTAATGATCCTTAAATATCCCTCTTATCAATAGTTAACCAAAGCCTTTTATCTCCATTTTCTCGTGACATCTTCTTATTCTTTACTTCATCTCTCTCCCTCTCCCTCTCCCTCTCCCTCTCCCTCTCTCTCTCTCTCTCTCTCTCTCTCTCTCTATATATATATATATATATATATATATACGTTTATTAAATTTTTCTATGATTCATAGTTATCACTTCCATTATCATTCCCCTCAAGTTGTCTAATTATCTCAGCTAAACTTATGAAAGTCATTACTATTCCTTTATTCCTCTAATGTAGCATCTTCAATTACTCTTCCTTAATGCTAACATCTCTTTTTGCAACTGTCATAAATAAGGTTCAACATTTTTATCTTGTAACTCCAATAACTTTTTATACGAACTCTTTTTGTTTGTCATGCTTAAATATTGCTTTATGGTATCATTTCCTTTTCATTTCTTACTTCATCCTATATTAGAGCCTTTAACTTTTTCATTTGTCTTCCTTTACTAACTCATATTATATTCCTATCTACTAGCATTCTTTATCCCTTTCCTTGTTCCTTATCCATATGAGTCACTTAGGTTCTCTTCATATCCAATACTACCAACTTCATAGACTTCTCATCAAGTCTTTTGCATATATTTCCTCTTTCGACTTTTAATGTACAACATGTTTGCTTTTGAAAGAGGTCTACACTAGTTACTAGCAGGAGTTCCCCCCATGCTTCCCCTAACCCCATTTTTTTTTTATCAACACACACATGCGAATGGATTACGTCTAGTATCAAACCATAGATAACTACATTTTTCTCTCATGCATATCTATCTCCCATACATACCAATCCTAACATGAATAATTATAATTATATCACTATACTAGCTACTAAACATGAACAAACATATAATAGACAATCATACATAGAATATGAACCAGTTTTAAGTAACCATTTGCTGAATATTTTGGAAGATGGATATTACATCTAAGTAGCCTTTTACTAAACTTTCTATAAGACAGGTATTGATATGCCGTACCATCGACCAAGGCTGAGATATTGGAATGGTTTCGAGCATATCAAAGGAACTAAAAATAGTTTGGTTTTGTGAGGATTTTAGCAAATTTGTAAGCTATCTAATATGATATGATGCACCAACCAAATACTATATAACCTAATCACTACCTTGATATGATGCATAAAGTGATAATTAAGGTTACTTATCACAATCCTTACTAAAGAGATTTATACGAGCTGGTTGTAAGATGAATTTGCAATGAAACAGGAACAAATCATAAGGGAAAAAGGGATCCTATATTTCTGATGATTAATGAAATTTACATTTTAAGTGGGTATTTATACCAGGATTCTAGAGCAACTATTACGCTTGGAGAAGTTACTAAAATGGGGACTTCACCTAAAGTAGAAAAGTAATAAATTCATAATATATAAGGAGAGAATATTCGGGCCCTTCCATACTAGTAGGAGTGTTAGAGGACATATGTTACAGCTTAAATGGATGGAGTTTCATTCGGCATAGCTGAGGTAAGATCAAATTGATCGGTAGCTTTCTAATAGCATGGCTTTAGGAGTTAGGGTTGTTAATTCTTGCAAACAATTAGTTGGAACACATCAATGCGTAGTTAAGTAGCTAAGACCTTAGTAAGCATAGCTCAAAATCAAGGTGGCTAAGCTGTTGAAGAGTTTGCTTAAGATATTTTCAAGTCGATGCACCATGATTTCCAACAACGTATAAAGCTTAGAATAGTTAGGAAGGCAAGGGAAGCCTGATCTAAGTAACAGGTCAGCCTCTTCTGTACTTAGGCGATAAGCAAGGATTCACCGAAACATACCCTTCAAATCTCAAGCTTGAGTTTGAGTGAAGGGTCTAGTAGGTCGATTCCTATCATCCCCTCTAAGTTGATTGGGATTTAGGACCAAATCAAGATGGTCCTCTCGTTGGACATTTTCCTCAGGTTAAAAAGGACTCAGGTTAGCAATGTTAAACACATCAAAAACCCCATCATCATTAGGTAACTCTTATTAGCATGCATTGTCATTGATCTTTTGGATAATTTTGAATGGTCCTTTGGCTTAGGTGAAAACCTTATTCTTCCTCTTGTTTGAGAATCTTTCTAGGCTTAACTACAAGTAAACTAGGTCACAGGGCTGAAACTGCCTTCTTCTCCTTCCTTATCCTCTTTGTAGCTTGGTCTAGTTAATCAATCACCTTTTGGTAGATCTTACGAAAGGCTTGAGCTTAATCTTTTGCTTTAAGGTCTTCTAGGTTAGTTGTGGTATCGATACATGGTCTAAGGGTAGCTCATGGTTCAAACCATAGATGACCTTGAATGGAATCTGACTATGGTGTTATGGACAAATCGGTTGTCGGTATACTCAATCACAAGCAAACAGACATCCCAATCAGTAAAGTTCCCTCCATGGTAGCTCAAAGTGGTGAACCTAAAGTACAGTTTACGACCTTTCTCTGGCCATCAATTTGCAAATGACATGAAGAAAAAAAGAGTAACTTGGTTTCTAATTGATGCCAAGGAGTCTTACAAAAATAGCTTAAGAACTTCGAGTTTTTGTTAGAGACTATACTCCTTAACATGATGTGCAATTTGAAGATCTCTTACAAAAAGAGAAGAGAAATAGTTGAAGCATCACTAGTTTTAATGTGGGGTACAAAGTGTACCATTTTTGCTAAATCGGTCCATGATGATCATGATGGAATCCTTATCTCGGGCTATCTTGGATAGGCTAAGAACAAAGCCCGTACTTAACTTAACCAAAGGTCAGGTTAGAACAAGCAAAGGCATGGCTCTTCCTTACTCTACTTGGCTCTTCTCTTTTTAATAGTTTATATACCTTTCTACAACCTGGTAGATATCCTTTCTTAATTTAAGCCAAAAGAATTGAGTACTTAAAAGCTCAAATGTTCTCTTCTCCTTGAAGGGTTTGTTGAAACCTCCACTATGGGCTTCTTTTACTAATAGTTCCTTAATTGAATAGATTAATATATAGAGCTCATTACTCGTGAACAAGTATTCATCTTCTACAAAGTAGTCATTTACCCTTCGTCCATCTATACATCGAGCATAAATAGGACAAAAATGAGGATCTAGATTATATTGCTCCTTTATGCTTGCAAATCCAAGTAGTCAAGTCTAAAGGTTGGTAAGGAGGGTATGCCTCTTATATAGAGTATCGACAACTACATTTGTATTGTTTTCTCTTATACTTGCTACCTACTTAACCTATTGTTTAGATAGTTTCTATCGCGACCCGAGGGGGCTAGTTGTGGCAGTTGCCGTATACCGTACAAAGGATTGTAGATTTAGTTCCCTTACAATCGACGACCCTTTTATACGATACATAAGACTACAACTACTACTAACTACCAAGAGTGCGCAAGCTTAACCAATATCATTTCATAACGAATAATAATATAGTAAAACATAACACATAATTTATGTGTATAAAAGTTTACAGATATAGAGTTTGAAATATGTCTAAAGTTAGACTAATATAAAAATTACATATTCAAATCTACATTTAATCAAAAGTACTCTCTGTCCTCAAACAGCTCCCACATTGATCCCGTAGAGAAAGTTAACCTCGAGCATATAACGGCCTGACTCTACGAATAAGTCGGCCTACAAGAGAAGTCTACGAGGGTATAAGCTTACTAGCTTAGTGAGATATTTTCCCTCAATCATACAACAAGTTATACCACAGTTAAGTTCAACCAAATGAATGCATGAACAAGAAATATGCCAAACAAATATATGCAGGTGACTAGGTACTGCATGCAACTCAGATTTAACGCCCTCCGAAGTCAGGGTTGGAGATTCATCAGTACAGTCAGATCCGGGTATCATATTAGAACTTATTTCATAACGAAACTCTGCGTTTTGTATTGAAAATGTAATAGTACATCCATTACCAACTTTATCAAAACGAGTTCTACATATGATTATGAGTAGGTTCACGCAGCCCTCACTCACCCCTAAACGAAGGCCTCTGGACTCGACCCATAGCCGGACGGTTGGTGCCTCCAACGCCTAGTCATCCCATGGGCTAGGGTAAGGTCATATCGCACGTGTGTACTGTACGAAATCAATAACAATCAATAATCAACCCACGTATGGCCTCTCGCTACCTCCATGTAATGTGATTGCCCAGAATTAGTAATGCAGTGCATGATTTATGCATGGTCCAAGTTAACTTTTTCTAGTCGAATAAAAAGCTAAGTCATATTTAATCAGTTATCATTCCAAGTCACAAACAATCAATCTATTGAATCTACTATGCAACAAATATTATATTATTGAAATTTAAAGTAGATTCACCATTCACAACAATTATCATGCACAAGCATAACCCAACCCCATACATATTCATTTATAAATCATAATTTAGATTTACTAATTACAAGCACAAACAAGTATGGAATCATAAGGCAAAACTCACTCTACCATGGCTAGCTTAGGGATCGTAATAGTCTGTGGGTAGCTCAGGGTCGATATCGAGATCACCTGAGAATAAGGAAAATTTGTGAGCTTGGGAATTTAGAGCTAACTGGTGTTATAATGTGTAAGGTTTATTTTACTTAGTTACGTGAAATTGTCGATTCGGGCTTTTTATCGAATCGCGTGAAAATTTTTCATTTTAGCTCAAATTGTTATGAACTTATAGTCCATTTTGATCGTTTTCGAGCGTATTTTCTCGTAACGAGGTCCGTTTTGGACATTGTTACTCGTAACATAAATTGTGATACAAAAATATCACAAAAATTATTATTTAAATTTAAAAATTATAAAATATTGATTTTCGCTTTTTCGTAATATATTTATAATTTAATAATTATTTAAATCATATGTTTGTTATTTTTATTATTTTGGGTATATTTTCCTATTTTTCTCATTTTCTTATTTTTCTTATATACCTCACAATTATACATATATATATATTCCTATACTTATAATATATAATTTATAGTTTATATTATTGTAAATTCTTAAATTACGGTATCATATATACATATATACACTATATATTACACGTATTATATATGTATATGTATTTATTTAAAACATACTCTTATACACATATTCATATATTTATATATTTTTTATATTTATTTATTTATGTCTTACATGTATACATACCTATAAATACATACATATCTATATTCGACATATATATACTTTTATAGTATTTATCATAAAATATGTATACTATACAATACATACATAATATGCCGTATACTATAATATTTATACTCTATATTATATATCTTTATATTCATATGTCTTATATCAATACTTATAAAAATACCTTACTATATACTAAACGCCTACACACACACACACACACACATATATATATATATATATACATGTATACCCATATATATAGTTACGGTACATACATATATATTTATACTATAGTTATGTAAATTACTAATTAGATATATAAAAAAAAAACAAATACATACTATATACTTATGTACATACATGTATACATACCTAACCTTATATTTACACATATAATTAAATTTAAGTATTCATGTATATAGACATATGCTATTAGTGTTATATGTAAAAATACCATAAAAAATACCATACAAATACTATAATTCTACATATGAATACTATAATATACATCTATACTTTCTAAAATAAATTACTTACCTTTTAGTTTTTATTTTTTTTCTTCTTTTCCTTCTTCTTTTTCTTCCTTCTTTCTCTCTTTTCTTTCTTTCTTTTTCCTCATGGTTTGCTTTGTAGATTTGGTGTGTGTTTGTGCAAATTTTTTTCTTTTTTTTTTCTCTAGTTATATTGCTTTCCTTTGCTCACGTGAGTTTAGCTTAAATTGTAAGCTAAGTTAGCTTTTGCATTTATGTATATAAAACAAAAAAAATAACATCAACACATGGCAATTGATTGATCATGTGGTTGCTGATTTTTTGTCTTAAATTTGCTGATTTTGGTTCACGTTTTGCATAGGAGAAGAATTGAATTGGAAATGGAAGAGAAGGAAAATAAAAGTTATTAACAAATATGTGTAATTTTTTGAATCATTAAATTATAGCGAATCTCCTCGTAGATTAGTTTTTAAAATTTTGTGAAATTTTATCAATTTAATTGGTACCGGTTACAATTATAATTTTTACAAGTTATTATGATAATTTCATTACAATTTCGTACAAATAGACAATTTAGTCAAAAATTACATTCGACTATAATTTTATCGCTATTGTGTTATATTTAACTATTTTATAGGTTTATGTTTATGATTTTAGGGTTTTGAGCAATTTTGGGTTCAATTTCAATTAATGATGCATAAACTGATTTTAGGGTTTTAGTAAGCGATTTAGGGTTTCGATAAATTCCTAAGGTTTTGTTATCGGTGTTATATTTGATTTATTAAACTTCATGTTCTTTTATTATTATTAGACTTACTGACTTATTATACAGCTTAGAACACTCGGACTTGAGCTAAGGTTCAACTACTGTTTTTTCCTAGGGTTTACAGTTTCGTTTAGCTTCTCAAGTATCATAATCATCTATGGTTAGTGTAGATAACAAACTCCTTAGGTAAAAGGTAATATTACAACACTTTAAGAGCTCGTATCAAAGCATAGAGCTCCTTATTGTACATTGAGCAATTCAATTAAGCTCCTCTAAGCTTCTCACTATAGTAGGTAATAGGTCAGCATTCTTGCATTAATATAGCTTTGACACCGATACCTGAAGCATCATATTCCAACTTAAAGACCTTCCCAAAGTTTAATAAGGCCAAAACTAGGGGAATGGTTAATTTCCCTTCACTTTAGTAAAAATCCCTTCTTCCTTTTCTCCCAACTTGAATTCTACGTTCTTCTTAGTGACCTTAATGAGGGGTGCCACAATCATATTAAAGCCTTGGATGAATCTCTAATAAAAGGAAGCTAAGCCATGAAAGTTTCTCACCTCGACACATGACATTAAAGTAGGCCACTTAGTAATGGCTCAAACTTTCCCCTTATCTACATGCAATCCTCTTCTACTGATAACATACCTAGGAGGACCACTTCCTCTTGACAAAAATGGCATTTATTTAGATTGTTAAACAACCTCTCAATTCATAGTACTTTGAAAACTATAAGCCCTAAAGTCAAGCCAAGTAACCGTAGGGTTGAACTTAGGACCCAAGGTTTAGGGCAATCGGTTCAAGGATCCGATCAAACCCAAATTAGAAACTATTGAGAAGAATATTAGTAAAACTGACCCCGTAAACTTGAATTTAAGAAAATAAGTAATAAAATAAGAGATTATAAAATTTTCAAATTTTAAGTATAATAGGTATTTATTACCAAAAATGCGAAAAGTGTCATGAAATAACTAATAAATTACTAGAGATAAATTATATATATACTAAAAATTTTAGAATGACCAAAATAATATTTAGGAATGTTCACGTGTATCCTACATGTATTTACATGTAGATAAAAATATGCGTAATTACTAAAATTGTCCGAAAACTAAGTAAATAATTAAAGAAAAATACAAAATAATTATAAAAAAATTAGAAAAAAATCAGAAGAGGATAACTGCAACAAGATCAGGTCGTGGACTGAAAAGAAAAAAATTAACTAATAGGAATTGGACAAACAAAAAGCCTAAAATGAAGGAAATGGGGCAAAATCCCATCAAATTAATGCACATTAATTACTAAATTTGTCTATAAATAAGGAAAAAAATTCTCAGAAGTCATTTGGCTAGTTTGTGATCTGAGAAAAATCGAAACACAAAAAAATTCGAGAGAAATTCCAGAAAAAAAAAAAACTGTGCAGATTAGCAAGGTGAACTAAAACCACCACCCACCACCACCACCACCCTACAGTAGACCCACCGCCTGGACCGGCCGACAACATTGGATCGGGTTTGGACGGTCCAAAAGCTTCGGACCGGTTAGTCATTTATTCACCCGATTTTTGTATAATTTTGTAAAATTATTTATTTTGCCCAGAAAATTATGAAACTTGTCATTATGATGTTTTATTGTATGTGGATTTAGGGAAAAATATTTATTTAGTTTAATTATATCTGAAAATATAGGGTCCCTAACAAATTGTTCAAAACCGAGCATTAGTAAACCAGAAAATAAATAGGCTTAGGGATGTAGTTTGGAGTTCAAAATTTTTCTGTAGGATGCTCATTTGATGTATAACAGTGCTATGAAGCCATTTTTTTAAAATTAATTTTTAAAATTTTTAAGTTAATTTTTAGCCCTAAAATGATGGTAAAATTGGGTGATTAAGGGTTAATTAAGTGATTAGGATGTTAATTACTGATTTGAATCTTAATTAGAGGTTTAGGGAAGTTAATCTCTGCAGTGGAACATTAATCCTATCCTTTAGGTATTAATTATGGTTAATTAGGGAAATTTGGTAAGTAATATAATAAATTAGTAATATGTGAAAATGTAAATTAATAAATTTAAAAAAATAAGGTTATTTAGATAATATTATAATAGAAATCAGAAAAATAATAAATCTGAAATGACATTTAATTTTAAGTAAATATCTCAAAATGTAAGAGTTTTACACACCAGGAATAAATTTGATACCTCAATTAGGGTTAGCGTATACCTGATAGTTTAGAATACAAAAATTACGACCCAATAGGATATTTGAATATCCGAGCATAATGTGATTAATATCACATTGGGATTCGAGCTTAATTACGACTTAGGAATTAAAACTAAAATCTAGTTTAGGAGCCGAACCCCGAAATAGAACAAAACGAATCATTACTACATTATAGGTATACATGAGGAAAATGAGTTATATTATGAGTTAGAATAATAATCCATAAAATATAAGTACTAAAAGAACCTATTTGTATTATAGGACACCCAGAAACAAATCAGCTCGCAACTAGAGGATCGAGCGATCGAGCAAATTCAAGTAAGTTGGGTTATTGCTTATTGTAATAGAGTACTAGTTTCATAGTACTCGGAGACTTAGGCTTGTATATGATTGTGATTGTAAATAGTTTGCGCATGTGCTTGATGTATCTGAATTCGTGCTGGAATTTGTACTGTGAATGACTTTGCGACTGATTGAATTGGTATGAACTTGTTGAACACCCTAACTGGCATTTAATCTTAGTTGACCCTAATAACCGAAAACGTCATGCATTGCAACCCGTTAGGGGATCATAGGACTCTCCAACCAAATACCGACCCCTTCGAAAGGGATAGCATAGGATTGCAAAATGGTCCCTTCTTCATCCTCAGTCGAACTAAGTGACAGGAGAGGAGGTCGCGGCGGGGGTGAAGTCAATGGTTCGAAGGTAGTCACGGGAGGAGTGAGGTCTCCATTGCACAAGCCTGGGTTTGGTTGTGAGCTACTGCATAACATGGAACTCCTCAACCCGGATTGGAGCGGGTGAAATTTCTCTGATTGCACAACGGACCGGACTACGTTGTGCGATGACACTTGATTATTGCATTGCATGAAATAATTGTTTGATAACCCTGTTTGTGCTTGTATGCATTCACAAGTCTCCAATTCAACTTACTGAGCTGTAGTTGCTCATACCTTTATAGATCCTTTTGCAGGTTCTGATTTGTAATCTCTTCAAGTACTAATCCACCCTACAATTATCCAGAGGTTAGTCCTTTTGAAGCTAGGGGTGTGAGAATCAAGTTATTTAGCGAATGTGTAACTAGACTGACCTTGTAGTTAAAGGTTGAAGACTGTTAGTTATTTTGTAAATTAGTAAACTGTAGTTACTATGTAAAACTTCCTGGGAAGCTCTGTAAACATTATTATAAATATCTATGTTTTATAGAACTTTGTGGTAATTATCATAATTGTTGTATAATTATTATCGAACTGTTTACTTCAAACGAGGAGTCGTCGACGCCTTGTGTAGATTATCTCTATGGTAGGCACTGTGAGGCCAATTACTATCATAGAATGGTTTACACGGCGGGACTATTGCGACTTTGCGACTTCGGGGCGTAACAAAAACAGCTCAGAGATGGTCCAAATGACTAGGAAGCTCGAGGCTATAAACTGAGATATCATCAAAGTAAATCACTACGAACTTTTTGATTTGATGCTTAATTACATGATTCATCAACGTAATGAAGGTACTAGGGGCATTAGATAAGCCGAATGCAAAACTAACCATTCATACAATCTATGTTGAGTCTTAAATGCCATTTTCCACCCATCACCCAGCCTCATCCTAGTCTGATGATATCCATATTTGAGGTTGATCTTGTTAAATACCCGTGCTTATGCAGCTCATCCAAAATATCATCAAGTAGGGGAATAGAATTGATGCATCTTCAAGGTTGTATATATAGGGAAGCATCACAAAAAAACGAAATAGAGGAAAAATAAAGGGGTTTTAGCAAAACCCGAGCAACTACCAGCTAAATATGACTACCAACTGATCCTACTTAGCCTGACTTCTACTTAATATGATATACAAGTGGGGATTAGGGTTTACTCACTACAATTCATTACTAAAGGAAATAGATAAGATTTAGGGCAAGAGAAGATACGACTAGGTGCTCTTAAAAGGGTAAATTTCTGTATTTAATAATGAAGTGGTGGTGTCTACATATAGATAAATGACGTTTATATACCAGCCTCCATTACTGTTACATGCGTATAAGGAAAAGACAAAAGTGTAACTTAAAAATGTAATACCTAAGGAAAAATGCTATATAATGTATGGAAGAAAGAAATATTCTAAAATATTATATCAAAAGACACATGTCAAGCTGGTGTTGCCAATCTGATGTCTAGCTGCTCTTGTAGGTTCGAGCTCTCTAATAGCTTAGCACTCGTTGGAATTAACTTGGAAGAGGTTAGAAAGAAAGTAGAAAACTTAGCTAACCTAATTTAGGTGAGGTCTAAGCTTAGATGTTGGGTGTTGACTGAATCTTCTTCTGATTGCTTCTGATTGGGCAATTAGATAGCTTGGTTTAGAAGGAAGTTAGGTGCTCATTAGTTTGGGAACTACCTTGATCACAACTTAAGCTTGGCACTCACATCAGGTAAGATGAAGTAATCCTAAGTTGGTGATGGAATCCTCTCCCTTAAAGGGTTCATGAGCTAGTATATGCCGGGAAAGTCCTTATAGTCCTTTCGCTTGACTTCAGGTGATAGGTTAAAGGGGTTGATTCCTATCATCTTGTTGGGAGTTAGAGAGATATGGCCTCAAATCTTCGTAATCTTCTTTGGTTGGGCCTACTTCAACATCATTTGGATAGTGAGCAATCAAGTCAAATACATTGAAAGTAGAAGAGACACCATAGTCTTTGGTAGCTTAATCTACTAGGTATTGTAGATGACCTTCTTCAAGACCTTACATGGACCATTAGCTCTAAGCGATAATTTGTTCTTCCTAAGATGGGGAAATCTCTCTTAGTTAAGGTAGATCTAAACTAGGTCAACGGGGTTAAATGAACTAGGTCGATGGCCACTACTACCTATCTCTTACTATCATTCATTGAACCTAATAATCTTCTTGGTCACTTGCTAGTGTAGTTTATGCAATTTGCAAGCTTAATTAACTCTAGACTAGCTTTCTTTGATGGCTTCATGGGTACTGATCATGTCTAGTATGATGGTTGGATTAAGGTTGCAAATGACCTTAAAGGGAGTCATTCTAGTGGTACTATAAACAATTCGGTTGTACGCAAACTCCACAATAGGTAGACACAATCCCAATCCTTCAAATTCTTTCCCACTACAATTCAAAGCAGAGTACCTAATGTCTTATCCACCACCTCAATTTAGCCATCCATTTGTGGGTGACTACTTAAACTAAACGTAAGTTTGGTGCCAAGTCTCTTCCATAAGATTTTCCAAAAGTAGCTGAAGAATTTTGCATCTCAATCTAAAGCAATAAACTTCGTAACTCCATGTAGGCGAACAATTTCTTGCAAAAACAAATCAACAGTATATAAAGCATCATTAGTTTAGTAGCATAGAATGAAGTGTGCTATTTTGTTAAATTAATCCATAACTACGAAGATCAAGTCCTTCCCTCTAGATGTCGAAGGTAACTCTAGGACAAAGTCTATGTTAAGGTTAGCCCAAGGTGAAGTCATCTCCATGTGGCTCCTTCATTCCCTTCACCTTCTTATACACTTCAAAACTACCAACAACCTTATGGACATTCTTAATCATACCAAGCTAGTCAAAATTTTCTCTTAATGGATCAGCAATTTTGGTATCGCCAAAATGCCTGGATAAATCACCACTTTGAGCTTCCTTAACCAACAACTTGCATGTGGAACAATTGGGTATACATAGTCTCCTTTCCTTAAATAGATATCCATCCTTTAAATAGTCAAGAACTTCATGCCAAAATTTCTTAAGCATAGGACCAAAGTATGGGTCCTAAGCATAATACTCAACAATAAGGGAAAATCCCAACAACTTTGTCTACAGGGTAGTCAATAAGACATGCTGATGTGATAGAACATCAACAACCTCCTTATCATTACCCTTCTTGTGTTTGATCACATAAGATAATCCTTCCATAAATTCCAACCATTTAGCTTGCTTGAAAGTTTGTTCTAACTTCCCAAATGTCTTAAGGATTCATGGTTTGTGTAAATGACAAACTCTCAAGGTAATAAGTGATTCTACCATATTGTAAAAGCTTGGAAAAGAGAATATAACCCCTTCTCATACATAGAATAATTTAGGGTAGCATTACTAAGCTTTTAACTATGGTAAGCAACAAGTTAGCATTCTTACATCAGAGTTGCTCCAATGCCAATAGCTAACACATTACACTCTAATTCATATGGCTTGTTAAAGTCGAGTAAGGCTAAGACAGGTGTGGTGATAAGTTTCTCCTCAATCCCTTTAAAATTCTTCTCGATGCAATTAATCTATTGGAATCTATCACCCTTCTTTATTAGCTCAATCAAAGAGGTTGCAATGGTATTGAAAATCTAAATGAATCTTCTATGAAAATAAGTTAATCCATGAAAACTCCTAACTTTAGTAACATTCTTGGGTATAAGCCATTCATTAGCTTAGATTCCTTCTCTAAACACCACATATCCAAGAAAGACAACTTCGTGTTAATATAATGTACATTTCTTCAAAATTTCCAAACAGTCTCTCAACTTGAAGTATGTCAAAAATAGCTCGAAGGTGTTTTAGGTGACTAGCCAAATTAGTGTGTTGTACATTAGGATATCATCAAAGTATGTGACCACACATCTTCCAATTAAAGAATGCATCACATGGTTCATAAGTCTCATAAATGTTCTCAGTGTGTTAGTAAGCTCGAATTGCATAACTAACCATTTATAAAGACCATGTCTCATCTTGATTATAGTTTTCCACTCATCTCTTGGTTTCATGCGAATCTAGTAATAGCTACTCCATAGGTTGATCTTCGAAAATATCTTGGTGCCATGAAGCTTATCTAACATGCTATTGTGCTTCAGTATGGGATATCTGTACTTGACAATAATTCAATTGATATCTTAGCTATCAATGCCCATACACCCTGAACCACCTTCTTTAAGACAAGTAGACCAAACATTGCATAATGGCTCATGTCTCTCTCACATAACCTCACTTAATAAGCTCGTCTACTTATTGTTTCAACTTGGTAGCTCTCTCAAGGTTCATTCTATAAGTAGGTCTATTCAATAGGGTTGTACCTAGTAGTAAGTCAATGCAACACTTGATACCCCGAACTGATGGTAGTCCCTTGGTAACTCTTTTAGAAATAGGTTAAAAGATTCATCTAGTAATCTCCAAACCTCTTCTAACACCTCTTCCGAGTCCTCTAACTCTAATAACCTTCTAATTAACAAAAACATAGGATCTTTAGCTTTCTCTATGGTTCGAAGTTCTCTTAGGCTACGTACTAAGGTTTTCTTTTTACTAACTTGGGTGAGCTAATTGTAAGTCTCATTCACTTAGCTTGGTGTCATAGGTTGTAACACAATTTTCTAATGATCCTTTGTAAAGGCATAGGTGTTCTTAAATCCATTGTATATGACAAGTCAATCGAATAACCAAGGTCTTCTCAATAACATATGTGAAGCTCCCATGGGAACAACATAGCACATTACTTCATCTCTATACACATTTCCCATATAGAACGGTACAGTCACCTGTTTGGTCGTATGTACAATAATTTGTCATGCCACTAATATAGCTTATAAGGTTGGGGATGCTTAGAGGTTAGCAGACCTAACTTCTGTACAAAGGACTAAGCAACAACATTAATACAACTACCTCTATCTATGATGATCATGCACACTTATCCCTTGATAGTGTACTATGTATGGAACAAATTTTCTCTCTAGTCTTCCTTATAGCTCAATAATGAGTTCAACACTCACCTCAACACTAAATTCATTACCTCTTCCTAGTCAGCGTAGACATAAGTCTCCTCATTCTCTAATTCAACTTCTCCAACATTCTTATCTTCCTTCTCAAGCTTACCATCATCTATATTGTCTACGTTATCACCTTGAAGGACCATAACACGTCAGTTTGGACAATCAGCAGCCATATGTCTATAACCTAAGCACTTAAAACATTTTATCTCACTTGTCGTGTGACTTGAAGTTTATCCTCTTTCATTTGTCTTTTGAGTTACTCTATCATCAGCTTAGCTCTTTAGGCTAGCTCAGCTATCGTTAAGTCACTCATTCTTCTCAGCTACTCAAATAGGTCTTCTCGACTTAGTATGGGTAAGTTGGCAAAGAATAGGAGCTCATGAAGAGCTTAGGCCAGATCGAATTGGGGTATTTCTCCTCTACTTCTTGACCCTTTGTGCTATATTAATGGCTTCCTCTAGTGTATGAAATCTCTACACTTCAACAATATTTCAAATCTCATATCGAAGCCTTAAAATAAACCTTGATATAATGCAACTTTAGGCTTATTCAAGTTAGCTCGGTTCATCAACATCTAAACTTCCTTGACATAGTCATCAACAACTCAGCTTCCCTAGTAAAGTTCTTGCAACTTTGCAAAGGTATCTTGCAAATAGGTCTTAAGCATAAATCTTCCTCTTAATAGCCTCTTCATATTATCCCATGTGCACACTCATCGTAGTTCATCCCTTATTCTAGCCACATCTAAGTTTTTCAACCACATAACGACTTACCCAGAGAACCTAAGGGTAACAAGTTAAACTTTATTAGCCTCAATATAGCTATAGCAATCAAACACTCTTTTAACCTTCTCCTCCCACTTTAAGTATTCATTTGCATTACCACTTCTAATGAAAGTTAGAATCTAGACCTTAACATTTTTAAGTCCTCGTAGAGGTTAACATCTTCATTCCATTACTTTATCATATTCACCATCCTCTTCTTGCTATCCAGCAACTTCTTCTTCAATCTCCTCTACTTTAAGTTTTTGTCGAGCAGGTCGATTTACCACTCCTCTAGCTTAATACAATGGGGCTAGGTGGTTAGCTTGGCTAGCATAGCCACACCTCCTCTCTTATACTTCTTCTACGCAACCATGATTAAGCATGTCTTAGGGTTGTTTCCTATTTACTTGCATATCTGTACCTAAACTCTCAGCAAGGTTGGTAAGTCTATCAAGTTTATTAGCTACTAACCTTGTTGTATTACTGCCATGAACCTTAGTGTATACTGCCATGTTGACTACAACCAACACGAGTGCCACTATATTGGTCACCAATAGTACCTCGCATACTCAAATTGGACATTACACAACACTACTTGTTACTACTTTCATCGACAAGAATAACTTCAACAACACAAACTCAACAAAACCCTATTACCTACTATTACTCAACAGCACTTTAAAACCACCACTTACGTAACCAATTACTAGTTATTACCTAGAATCGCACTAATACACTCTAATCACTTCAATACTCAACACAACACAATGTAGTACAAAAATTGTTCTACTTTTGTAGTAGGAAAATAGAGTATAACAGAGAAACACATGTTACTACACTTACCTCTTACAAACCACTACTCCACAGCTCACATCTTCAAAACCTACTTCTATAACTCGACCACAATTCTAATGCACTTAAGAGTAGCACTACAGTAGCTACAGAAGAACACAATAGCTACCAACCGTAATAGGAATAGATGTTCATTACAATTTCATACAATCCCTCATGGAACCATACTTTGATACCATTGAAACTAATGCATCTTTAGGGTCATGTACATGGGGAGGCACCACAACAAACCAAAACAAAGGGACAATGAAGGGATTTTCCCAAAACTTGAGCAGCTACCAATTGGATATGATGCACCAGGGCCTAACCTCCACTTGATCTAACACATAAGTGAGGACTAGGGTCACTCGCCATTATTCCTTGCTAAAGGGAATTGATAAGAGTTAGGGTAAGAGAAGACATAACTAAGTGCTCTCAAAAGGGTAGATTTTTGTATTCAATAATCAAGTGATGATGTCTGCATACAGATAAATGAGATTTATATACCAACCCTCATTAAGGTTGCATACGTACAAGGAAAACAGAAAAGGTTAAATTATAAATGTAACACCTAAGACATTCTAAAAGGGATAAAAAGCACGAATACTATACAATGTATGGAAAAAAGTAACATTATAGAATATCATGTCTAAAGATACATGTCAAGCTAGTGATATGATGCTTAGCTTCTCCTATGGGTTCAAGCTCTCTAACAACTTTGCACTCGTTAGAATAAGCTCGAAAGAGGTTGGAAAGAAAGTAGAAAACTTGGCTGACCTAATTTGGGTCGGGTATAAGCTTAGATGTTGAGTGTTGATTGGAGCCTCTTCTATTCAAGTGACTAGATAACTTGATTTTGTTATTGTTTTGGGGTTTCTTAAGTATTATGGTTTTACGCGTATAGTTAGGGTTTTATTTCTTTTAGGGTTTCAGCTTACTATTTAAGGTTTGACTCTTTGTATTTGAGGTTTTCATCATTATATTTGAGTAGTTCTAAGGATTATCTAATGACTATCTTATCCGACTAGGTTTTTGGTCGCTGAAACCAGTAAGGCTTATCTTAAGAGTTAAGGTTGTTAATTCTTGTAAACAATTGGCTAGATCATGTTAGCACATAATCAAACAGCTTAAACTCAGTAGGCATAGCTCGAGATCAAGGTAACTGAGTTGTTGGACAATTCACTTAGGATATCTCAAGTCGACACATCACAATTTCCAGAAAGGTGTAAGGCTCAAAATAGTTGGGAAGGTATGGGGCGCCTAGTCTAAGTAACAAGTCAACCTCTTTAATTGTTAAGCAAGAAGCGAGGATTTGAAAACCATACACTTTAGACTACAGGCTTAGGCTCAAGTAATGGGTCTAGTAGGCCAATTTCTATTAGGTATCATATCCAAGTAATTTTCTACTGAAATTTCTACATCATCTCAATTAACGATTTATACTTATAAGGACTTTTGCTATACCTTCTATAACACCTTACTCTCATTTGTTAAATTAAAGGAGGTTTTACATTATTCCAACATTAAAATCTCGTGCCTACTTTGATATTATTGTTATTTCATTCATTTATTGTCAACAATAAAACCTAGATTCTACTCTTTTCACTTAAATATAACAAATATTTTCCACAAGACATGCTTTGACAATCATCTTTAGCCTATGCTTATAATCCTCAAACCTTTAGAAATACCTTAATGATCAAACTTGTTGATACTTCAGTCAACAAGATCCATAACATGGGTACTTTGAAAGATAATCCTAAATTCGAAAGGTTAAGTGCCTAGCCCTCTTAACAATCCCTAATGGAGTCACCAAGTTGTCAAACTTGAATTTTTGGTTTTTCATTTTCTTTAATTTGATTTGAACTAAACCATATGTCAATTTAGTTTAAACCCTTAACTAAAGTCAAGAACAACTCAATTTTTTTTATTTTTGAAAATATTTTCGAGTTACAAGTTGGTAAAACTGGGAAAAGTAATTAAATTAGAACCAATTAAGCGGATTCGTCCTAACTTAGCCAATATCTTACATGTTTGAAAACACCTTTTAAGAAAAAATTTCAAAGAAACTAGATTTATAAGTTTGGAGGCTATCCTATTAAACCTTTTGCAAATACCGTTATAAACTTTCAAATTTAAACTTATATTTTAAAATTACCTATCTAATTTGAGAAAAGTAACTCATATTTACAAGTAAAAGAAAGAATAGAACTATAATTATTTACAAAGGACAGAAATTGAAAAATTATTCAAAAGGGGGAAAATAAAATTTTTCATATTTTAAGTCTCCTTATAGTTACCTATAGTTACCTATGTACCTACTATTTGTGATCAAATATTTATAGTTTGTTTCTAAAAACTTTAGTAAGTTAATTTATTCTATTTTTTTTTAAATTGAATGGATTTACATTTGAATTCATTTTTTTTTTAATTTTAAGAAAATTTATAAAAAGAAAATTCCTAATTTTAGGGTCACAATTTTTTGAAAACTTTAAAGGGGCCTACTTTTAGAAAAGGGGTTCATTTATTTGTATCTATTTGAAACAAAAAAAGAATTTTCTAAGTGATAAAACATTATTGTTTTTTTTTTGTCAAAACACATTGTTTTTATTTTTGAAAAAAAAGGTAAGAAAATACTTTTATCTTTATATCTAAAGCAAAAGGTTTAAAAAAAAAAAGATTTTTGCAAAAATGAGGGGAAGGGAGACATTAAATAAAAACTCCCTTTTTTTCTTTTTTATTTTTTCATAATAGAAATAAAAAAGAAAATTAAAAAAATGAACATTTTAAGAGAAAATACAAATTTTTATTTTCACAAGAAAGAGAGAAGAATTAGTTTTTGAAGACTCCTTTCATTTTTTTTTGTTTTCTTTTTATTTTTTTAAGATAAAAGGAAAGCGAAAGGAATAAAATAAATTCAAATGAAAAAGAAAGAAACTAGAAACTAACATAAAGAAAAGCAAGGGAGGGTTGTGGGTCAAGCTAAAGGCGCAGTACAAGCCAAACTTCAGATTGGGTTAAATGCAGACTTGGAGCTTTAATCAGATTTGAATCTGGTTGCATGGAAGAAAATAGAATTGACACTTAGGTGGCTACTTCAAGGCATTCTAGTCATCGATTCAAATAGGAGAAAAGACTTTCGTGCATATTTTATCGTTAAAAGGAAGTTTGGTGGGGGTACAATGACCTGGGGTAGTGGTGTTGGGTTTGTTTGAAGGTGGAGGTTAATGACGACTTTTGTTTATGGTAGCCATGAGTAGCTTGGCTTCAAAGGAAAATGGGGTTTGGAGGTTTTGAAGGTAATGAGAATGGTGAAGTAGGTAGTTTCTCTCATCTAAGCCTAGAAAGAGAAATTTTAGAGAGAAAGAGAGAGAGAAGAGAGAGAAGGCATGTATTGAGCAACAACAAAGTTGGAAAGAGTTAAGATTGATGATGGAATAGTGAGAAGAATGTCCTTTTTATACGTACCTAAGCTCTCATTAATGGCCAAATTAGCCATGAATGGACAAGGTTTGGTAATCATGAAATCAAAGGAAAGAAAGTAATTCAAGTTGATATTTATCATAAAAAGTTTATGTTCTTGCTTAGATTATCAAATAGAGGCTTACATCACTTCCATTTTGTTTAGATTTGCAAGATTGAGATCAAGTTGATATTGCGAGTATCAAGCCTTTTATTGATTTTTGGTCAGACTTTGGCCATATGTTAGTTGAATCTAGACAAACCAGTAGCCAAATTCAAAACTAGGTCATTCCTAACATACAAATTTCACTAAGAATTTGTGTGGAATTATGTGAAAATGTTATGAAAAATGTCCAAGAACAAAGGCGTAAATTTAATTTTTAATTAAGACCAATTTAATAATTTTATTTTACTTGGACTTGACACTAATGCTAAATATTTAATAATTTAAAAAACCTAAAAATCGCTTACGGCTCTTATTTTCCTCAAAAAAAAAACCTATTTTTCCTAAATCATTTATATTTTTCAATTTTCTTCAATTTTTTTTTTTTTGTGTTTTATAAAGAACCCTTTTCCTTTATTTTGAAAAGAAACTCTAAAATTATAAAGGGGCAAAAATGAGGTGTCTTCAATTAGCAACCTACAAATATGAAAGTTAGAGCCTAACCAACCAAATGTCTTCAAAATAGAGTTGCTTAACAGCCAATCATATTATACCAATCACTTGGTGGATTAAAAATCACGAGCCTATCATAGTCTCTTTAGGCCTTTTCCCAATTACAAGTAACTAACAATATTAGGGTTCCACTTTTTATTGGGTTTATTGATTTCTAATCATGATAAGTGCAAATAATTAGAAAGTACTACATGCTTAAATCATGGGTAATCGAGTTCCTTAGATCACAAGTAATATCGAATCCTAATACAATTATAGAAAATATGTATCACATATCCATTATTAAATAAAGGCATTCTAATAACTTAAGTATATTGAGTCTTATCAATTGCTTAAGGTTCTAACGTGCCTAAGATCTTAGTAATCACTAGGGCTTATCATAGAAGATGGCAACCAGGTGGATCCTTCAAGATATTGAAGAAAGAGGAAGTGTATCGACAAACACAGTAGCTTCCATGAAGCTGTTTTCCGAATATGACTTACTAAGGAACACTACATGACTTAGTATTTCATTTAATATTATGCAAAAGCTAATATTAAGGTCCACTTGCCACTAATCTTGTGCTACCTAGCAAGATTTCATAAGAGTCTAAAAAAAGATGTACTTAAAGAATGGTATCTCGCAAGAACAAGAATATTCATTAACAACAAAATGGAATTCGATGATTACAACTACGATTAAAAGGACTATTTATAGTAAGTCCTTTAGGGAAACAATATAATAATGGAAAATTCTATAAAGGATAATATAAAAAGAAGATTCCTAGTACAAGAAAAAAGGGTAAATATGATAAAAGACAAAAATGAATATAGTACAAATGTAAAAAAAGTAAGAGACAAGTGACAACATGTTAATGGGTTTGTGTTTTGGAATCTTAGGGCATTGTAGCAGAGCTATATTGGTGTTTAGGTTGCTCCTACTAATATGTATTGAAAGTTGCCAAGGTGATTAAAGAAAGTCATAGCTCAATAGAATGGGATAGGAGAGCTCGATGTGCATAGACCTAAGCCTCAACACTTGGCAAGTCAACATCTAGATAGTGGACCAAGTGGAGTAGACTACCATCCTAATACTAATGCTCATCAAGGCTAGGCTAAGATGCTTAAATCCTCTTAACAAGTCCTTATAAGCCCCTCAGTCAAGCTCGAGTGATAGGTCCTAAGGTCGATGATCCATTAAATCCCCAAAGGTGTTGAAGATTTGCTTCCAAATTTGGTTGTCATCTTCTTTTAAGACATAGGGCGTTAAATCGAACACATTGAAGGTATTGAATACCCTGTAGCCTTCAGGCAACTCCAACTCATAAGCGTTGTCACCATCTAATCCGAGAGACAACTTACTCGTCCTCCATCTTGAGAATTAGTCCTTGCTAAGGTGAACCCAAACAAGGTTTTCAAGGTTATAAATGACATGCTTTCGTCCTCTATTCCCTTACTCTTGCTGTTAAGCAACCATCTTAGCTAGTTACTTGACAACTTTCTAATGCAATTTTTGAAATTCCTCAGCGCATTGCAGACCTAATCGACCTTCTCATTGAGAAGTCAAGCTAGTAATCATGTCTAATGGCAAGTTCAAATTAAGTTCATAGATGACCTTAAAAGGCAACTTTCTTGTTGAGTTATAGATGGAGCAGTTGTAAGCGAACTCGATGATGGACAGGCATAAATCCCAATCATGCAGATTCTTCCCAACAGTAGCTTAAAAGAGGTTCCCTACGGTCCTTTTCACAACCTCGATTTAGCCATCTATTTATGTACGACAAGAAGTACTGAACATAAGTTTAGTGCCAAGCTTCTTCCTTAATGTTTGCTAGAAGAAGCTCATGAACTTCAATTCATGATATGAGATAATACTCCTTAGAATTCCATGCAGCCGCATAATTTCCTACAAAAAGAGGTTAGCAACAAATTAAGCATCATTAGTTTTATGGCAACAGATGAAGTGGCCCATTTTGTTGAATCGATTGATCACCACCATAATAGAATCATGTTTCCAAGGTGTTCTAAGTAGGCCAAAATAAACTTCATGCTTAGATGGTCTATGGCTGCTCAAGTATGGGCACAGATGTATATTCTCCATATGGCTCCTTTATTCGCTTGACCTGCTTGTACACCTTACAACATCTTGGTAGTTCTCTTCTCACCAAAATGGCCAGCTGAGCCTCAGAATGGGCTTCCAGCACAAGTGATTCCCTAGCAAAACTGCTCATCACACAAATTTATCATCCCTTCATAAAAAATCCTTCACTTAAGTAAAACCCATCCACTACTCCTCTACTATTACACTTGGCAACTAAGAGTCTGAAGTATCGATCATGCTCATACTGATCGAGTAGAGTATCAAACCCAAGTACACTAGCTTATAAAGATGTAATGAGAACATGTCGATGGGAAAGGGTATCAACTACAGTGTTTGCACTTTCCTTCTTGTACTTGATGACATAGCAAAAGGTTTCCAAGAACTTAACCCATTTAGCATGATGTCAAGAGAGTTTTTATTGGCTTTAGAGGTGTTTGAAGGACTTATAGTCTGTGTAGATAATAAACTCTCTCGATAGTAAGTAATGTTACCTACTCTAAAGAGCTCAAACAAGTGCATAGAACTCCTTGTCATATGCTAAGTGATTCAGAGCAACACCTTTGATCTTAACATTGAAAAATGCAATAGGTTAGCATTCTTGCATAAGGACAGCACCAATACCCACTCCTGAAGTGTTGTAGTCTAATTCAAAAACCTTCTTGAAGTTTGGTAGCATAAGTAATGGGGTAGAAATCACCTTAGACTTGATCTCATCAAAACTACCTTTCGGCCTTCTCAAACTACTTAAGTTTAGAGTTCTTCCTAGTCAACTTGGTCAATAGGGCTATTATGGAACTAAAGTTCCAAAGGAATCTTTGGTAAAATGAAGCTAGACTAGGAAAACTCCTCACTTCAACAGCACTAGTTAGCATCAACCATTCGAAAATAGCTCAAACTTTTTCATTATCAACTATGATACCTCTACCAGACACAACATATCCTAGGAGTACAACCTCATTCTAACAAAATACGCATTTCTTCAAGTTATTGAATAGTCGTTCAGCTTAGAAGATATCAAATACAGACTTCAAGTACTTGACGTAAGAATTGAGGTCGGCACTATATACTAAAATGTCGTCAAAATAAACCACAACATACTTTCTTATCGAAGACCTCAAAACATGATTCATAAGTTGCATAAAGGTGCTTGGTATGTTGGTAAGTCCAAATGGCATCACTAACCACTCAAATAGACCATCCTTCATCTTGAAAACAACTTCCCATCCATCTTCAGATCTCATTCTAATCTAGTATTAGTCACTCTTAGATCAACTTTCAAAAACATCTATACACCATGAAACTCATCTAGCATATTACCCAATCATGGGATTGGATATCGGTATTTAATAGTGATTTTGTTGATAGCTTAGCTATCAATGCACATTCTCCATAAGTCATCCTTCTTTGGCACTAGGACTACTGGTATGACATAGAGGCTCATGCTTTCTCTAACATACCCATGCTCGATCAACTCATCGGTAGTAAAGGTATTAAGTGATCATCATATAATCATGCAGTATTCTCCCATTTTAGGTCCAATCTAGGCATTAGAATCTTCCTAAAACTCTTCAAATAGATAATTAATTCCACCTCTTCTTCCTCTCCATCAGTAGCCCTTTCCACTTCAAATTGAGGCTTCTCTCCTTTAATTGTCATAATACGCCAAACACTTTATCTCTCAAGTCTTCCTACCAAGGCTCCAACCTTGATCGTTTTTAATCTCAAGCTTTTTAGCCATCATTAGGTCTGCTTAGCATTTTTCCTTGGCAATTGACGTCAGAATTGTATTAAGCTCGATCATATCTAGGTCAACTCGGTAAGCCAGGTCGATTGCTCTATGCTTGGTTGAGCTGATTTCGCCACTACCTTTCAACTCTTTATGCCACTCAAATGGTCTCATCTAGATTTCCATGCGTCTACACCTCTACTGCATTACCAATCTCGAATCTTAGTCATGAAATGAACTTGGCTACTATCTATGCTTCTAGTTCATCAACATTACAATAGATCATCAACAAGTAGAACTCTTAAACATACCCATTCACAAATCGATTGCCTTACTTGGGTTCTTGAAGATGTTAGAAGGTATCTTGCTCATAATGTTCTAACACAAATCTACTCCTCAGAACTCTCTTCATCTCACTCCAAGTTCACATTAGGCTCGCTGACATACATTTTGCAATTTCTTCCACCACATTATTACATACCTAGAAAATTCTAAGATAACTACTAAAATATGCACTAAGTCTTCATAATTGTAGAAGTCAAATATCTTCTCAATCTTCTCCTCCCAGTCTAAGTAGTCACCAATACTACCAAACCCATTAAAGCTTAGAATCTGCACTTTAAGGTATTCGATTCCTCTAGGAGCGCACAACACATGCTCCTTAAATCCATCATACTGCTCTTCTACCTCCCCATGCTCTTCAACATCATCTAACTTAAGTTTCCTACTTACAATCCTCTCAACATGTCAGGGTGGAGCTAGGTTTGTGTTAACAACTTCTAGTACCCTATGCTTAGCTACTTATCTTCTCGATTTGTCTCTTACATCTCGACCTCGTTCATCAACTCTCTCTTAAGGTTTAGTCTCTACTACCCTCTATGCAGATATAACTAAGTTGGCTACAATAGCTACAAGGTCCTACAATTGCTCGTCAGTAGTTCTTAAAGTCTGTTGAGTGATGCAATCACAATCTTCAAGGTCACTTTCAGCATTATTAACCTCTTCTTAAACATTGGGTTTTGACAATCTTCTGTTAAAGCTTAATGAATGCTTCTATCAATACTAAAACCTACTCATACTACTCAACAGTATGTAAGAAAACATTTCAATAACTTGTTCTGTTTTCGAAATAGAGAAACAAAGTATAACAGAGTACAAAAATGACTTCAATAAACAGCTACTACAACACTTAGCTTTCAATCGTTACCTTAAGCTCTGATACTAGGATTATATGATGTGCCTAGGAGCTTAATAATCATTGCGGCTTGTTGTAAGAGATAGTAACTGAGTAAATCCTTCAAGATATTGAAGCAAGAGGAAGTAGGTCGATAAACACAATAGCTTGTGTAAAGCTATTCTTCGGATATAATTCATCAAGGAACAATACACGACTTAGTATTTTACTTGATATGACGCACAAGTTAATACTAAGGTCTACTCGCCACTAATCTCAAGCTACCCGATAAGATTAGATAATATTGTGAAAAAATGATGTACTTGGAGATTGGTGTCTCACAAGAGCAAGAATATTCATTAACAAATGGAATCAAATGATTATGACTATAGTAAAAGGGACTATTTATAATAAGTCCTTCAGAGAAACAATACAATAATAGAAAATTACACAAAGGATAATATAAGAAGAAGATTCTTAGTACAAGCAAAAAGGGTAAATACGATAAAGGAGAAAAAAGAAGATAGTATAAATGTTAGAAAAGTAATGGATAAATGGCAGCCTATCAATGGATTGGTGTTTTGGAATCTTGGGGCATTATGGCCGAGTTGTACTGGTGTTTAGGTTACTCCTGCAGGTTTATATTAAAGGCTACTAAGGTGATCGAATAAGGTCATAACTCGACAAGGTAAGATAAGAGAGCTCGACGTACATAGACCTTAGCCTTAGCAATTGGCAGGTCGGCATCTAAATAATAGACCAAGTGGAATAAAGTATGTCCTATGCTCAAAGAGTTTTCAAATAGTTGTCTTGATATTGAAGCTCATCAAGGCCGGGTTGAGATGGTTAAATCTTCTTAACAAGTCCTTGTGAGCTTCTTAGTCAGGCTCAAGTGATAGGTCTTAAGGTCAGTGTTACGCCCTAAAGCGGCAGAGTCATAACAGCCCTACAATGTAAACCATTCTAAAATAGAAGTTGGCCTTACAACCACTATCCTAGACTTAATCTACACAAGGCGTTCATGACTAACCTACTTTGAAGTAAATAGTTTGTAATTTAAATAAGTCATTTACCTAAGAAAGTAAGAAAATATAGATATACACTAAAATTCAGTTATTACAATTAACGTTTATAATGTTTCACCATAATCTATTTCCTAGTTAATACATTATTTAGAAATAAAAAAATTTAAAATAAGAGCTTAGATCTTAAAAATATATGACTATTCTTCAAATATTTTTCCCCACTCCCTAAGATCCAGCAGTTGCTAGCTTTAAGGTAGTTGTAAGCCGCTTCTTAGCCAATACCTATAACGACGTCTATAGGGATGTGAGCAACCATAGCTCAGTAAGTCGGGACGGAGGACATAAACTATACCACAAACACAAACAAGGTTATCAACCAAATTATTAGGTACAATGCATGTTCAAGCAAATGCCATTGCACGATATTATCCGGCCCATCGTGAGATTAGAGAAATTTCGCCCGCTTTAATCTGAGTTGAGGAGTTGCTGTTAATGCAACAGCTCACAACCAATCCCAAGCTTGTCCAATGGAGACACTGCTCCTCCCATGACTACCTTTGAACTATTGACTTCACTCTTTCTACGACCTCCTTACCTGTCACTTAATTTAACTAAGGATAAAGAAGGGACCCATTATGCTATCCAACACTATCCCTTTCGAAGGGGTTGGTATTTGGCTAGAGAATCCTAGGTTTCCCCTAATGGGTTGCTATGCAGGTCCGATTTATGGTTACAAGTCATATATTTGTTAAGTCCAGTTTAGGGTGATCAATCATTTCATACAATACAAGCCAGGACAATAGTAAAATCATAACATCACTCATAATCAAGCAAATGTACACAGCTAACTATCTAATAAGCACAACCAAGTATAATCTCAAGCCTCCAAAATATAGTAATGTATTAATCCCAACTTACCTAGACTCCTCGCTCACTCACTTGAGGTCCGACTCACTCAGGCCATCACCAATCATCCATTTAATACAAACGTAATTTCAATTTTTCATATAACTATTATAGGTTGATTTTATCCTATAACGTTTATTATTATTTTTTGTTTAAGGTTTAATATACCTAATTATCTATGTTTTTATGTCTCTTACAATTCTTCTTGAATCATGTTAAGTTCTGTTTCAGTTTTTGTATCGATTTCTAAATTATGTTTTTGTCTCAATTTTTTGTTAGAAATTTATATGTACACCATAAGGAATCATTCCCACCCATAATGTAAAATTAATCGCATTATCTTCGAATATCTTAAATATCGTTTTTAGTCTCTAACTAGTATTCTAGTCCGTATGGTATACCAAAATCTTAATTTAATTACCGAACTCCCTCCGTTATGAGAAAATCTTACATTTTTCATATAATTATCCTAATTTAAGTTTTCCATCAGATTTATTATATATTCCTATTATTATCATAATATTAATTCTGACTAATATTTTCCTAATTATTAATTTCTCATAATTATATATTATACATTATCACCTAATGTGTATAAAATGTACACATTTAATATTCTCATCACTTTAAATATCATCTCCCAACATCAAATAACATTCCAAATATCTAAATTCATCCCAAATCAAATTTTGAACTTAGTTACCCTAATTTACAAATTAACTTAAAATTTATTATTTTTTCCTATTATTTATTTACTACATAATTACCCTAATAATTAGATCTACTACCCTAAATGCTTCAAGTATCATACTTCATCAGATTTCAATGTCTTAAAACATATAATTATGCACTAAATCAGTAATTAATCATTTAATTATTTAATTAGTCTTAAATCACTCATTTTAGGCATCATTGTAAGGCCTAAAAATTATATAAAAATTTATAAAATTAATTTTTAAAAAAGGGCTTCGTAGTATTGTTCTATATCACATAAATAGTCTACATAAAAATTTTAGGCTTAGAACTACACTCTTAAGGTCATTTATTTCTAATACGAATAAAGCACAAGTTTACATGGTTTCTTAAGGACAGTATATCACGGGACATATTTTTATTAAAATAATATTTTTCCTAAAAACTAAATAAAAAAATATTTTAGCATAACAAGTTTCATAATTTTTCAACTAATTTTGATATTTTTAACAATTTAAGAAAAATCGAGTAGAATTCGGAACTCACCAGAACTGGTAACTCCGGCCACCGTCGGTGGCCATGGGTGTGTAGAACCATCCAAGCGCTACCACTACCGTATGGTGGTAGTAGCCGTCCACTCCTAGCTACTTGTTGAGCTTGGGTTCTCCTTAGAAGCCCCAACTATATAGTTTTTTATAATTTTTTATAAAACTCTAATTTCCTCTCAATTTTGCTTCTCTCTAATTTTCTAAATTTCTAGACATCCAAAATGAGCTCCTGAAAAATTTAGGGTATTTATAGAGGTCTTGGGGAATTATTGTGCATTAAATTGATTTGACAATTGACTTATCTTTTCTTTTTCTTACTTTCTATTTATTGTAATTTGATTGGTTGCTTTTATTTCTTCAATTCCAGATTGCCACGCCTCAATTCCAGATTTTCCCTCATTTTTTCTTAATTAATTATGAATTTTCTTTAATTATTTAGCATTATTTTAGCACATTTCGCGTATTTTAAGTAATTACATGTATTTCTACCTAAATGTAAATTTATATATAGTACAAATAAATATTTCTAAATATTATTTAGGTTATTTTATGAGTTTTAGTGTGCATATAATTTATCTCTAATGATTCGTTAATTATCAAAATGTATTTTACGCATTTTCGATAAATAATAAGTAATGTATATAAAATTTGAAAATTTTATATACTTGTATTTTATTACTTATTTTCTTAAATTCAAACTTATGGAATCATTTTTACTAATATTTCTAACTTTACTTTATAATTTACACTCGCTCGAATCCTTTAGCTGATCGGAGCTGGTTGTGGGTCTTATAGTCAGCAATTCATCAAGTTCAACTTAAGGGATAGGTTTAGGTAAATCTAATACTTTGTTAGGATTATCACTTTTAAGTAAGTTGATTTAGTTATTAATTATTAATTAATTCTATGGCTAGTTGATTGCCTAACTAAAATTATTTCTTTCCTTCAAGTTAGAAAAAAAATCAAACATAGATTTTCTAATAGCATGTTTTTAATATTAGTTTCATCTTTTAGCAAATTAAACATTCGCTAATCAATAATTTTCATAATCTTAATAATAAATTTTTCCATACTTCTTTTATATGCTTTAGCCTAAATCAATAATATTTTACTTGCTTGAATCCTAACCACTAAATGTTGAACCATCAACCATGGTTTTCAAACTTTCAAATTTTATGATTTAATTATTTATTATCATTGCTGATATTAAACTCAAAATTTCTCCTTAAATTTCTCAATTTCTATAATTTCCATACATTGCTAATCCATAGACGATGATTCCATAGTCCTATAATTGAGTAACACACATGATAGTCTTTAATATCAATAACTTCTAATCAATAAAGTAGAATGCGTTTACCCTAAGAAGTGATCACACCTAACAATAAATCTAAGTGCTAAAAAGTACACCTAAATACCATCTTATGGTCTTCCGATTTCCCTCATAAAAATATTAAACATAAGATTCACACAATTGCCATAAATTCATTACAAAACACTGAATCATTACCTATATATAATTTAGGTGACCCAAATGATCTTTCTCCTTCATGCCACCAAACTTTAGACCAACAACTTTCACCACCTTGCATTTTACAAGAAACATCAAATAAGAATGGGTTTCCAATCATGAAATCTAAGTTTTAGTGTGCCATTGATTACCTCTTCACCAAATATCCTTTGAATTTCCAGTTTCTTGAGAGCTCCTTAAAGCTTCTTATTTGAAATCTTCTTATTTACATCAAATAGATGAAAATAGGATATTTTATAAATTGAATGATGTCAAATAAGAGAGAGAAGGGGACTTACCTTAGATTTTCTATGGTATGGCATAAAAAGAAGGGATTAAGGTTTTCTTATTCTTTTATTTTTTGAGCAAAGGTTAATGATGGTCTACTTTAACTAATGTGAGGAGGAGTACACCTTATACCAGTATTAAATAGTCAATTTATTTACTACAAACTATAAAGCCATATTCACTTAATTACCCCTCTAGTTGATTTGACTTTTAAAGGTATTTTAGTTTTATATTGTTTTAATGTTTTATCTAATTAAACATATTTAACAATATTATATATATAGAATTAAATATTATAGACCAATGAGAAGCTATCAATATTAATTATGAAAAGAAAAATTAGTGATAGTTGATGAAAATTGGAAAATGTTGAGGACAAAAATAGAAAGATGTGCAAATATTGACAAATAAAAACATATTTTTCCCCTTTTCTAGACTAAATTTTTTATAGCTATTTGTTTTCCTTTTTTTTCAACTTTTTGGGATTATCCATCTATTCATAAGAGTTATAGTTTCCCCATCACCTAGTAGCACTTCATAATGTTGTGTAAATCTTGCCTAAAGCAAATTCCACATAGAAGGGTTTATGTAACTTTTGTTGGGGGGCATAGAGTTTGTTGTAATGAAAGACTTTGTGATGCTCTAAACTCTAAACATTAAAACTAGCCATGTATCCCTAATCAAGTAATCATTTATTGACATGTGTATGTCACGGGCGGATTCCGTCGCTCAACCCCGTGCGGCACTTAGCGTTCCTAACCTCACTAAGGAAGGCTAAGTCAGCCTGTAATACACTCACAATGTTAGAGAGAGAAAGTAGAGAGAGAAACTCTGATAGTATACTGTATTCACTCAAATAACTTGTGTGTTACATCTGAGGGAAATACCCCTATATATACAGAAAGCCTTTACAATCTAATGGTCAAGATCGATTCTATCTAATGGCTACAATTGATTCCCAACTACTACATTTACCTACCTTCACCAACTACTATACAATCTTTTGGACTTCTCTAGAACCTTCTAGAACTTTTCATTATCTAGAAGCTTTTAGTGGGCTTGGGCTTTTGTCTTTGGGCTTTAGGAACCTCCTAAGAATGGCCTACTTCGAGAGGTTCGTAACATTCTACCCCGTTCAATCTGGCGATGCCCTCGTCGCTCCTTCCTCGTGGAAGTGTCGAATCTTGTCTTTAAATTGCCACAGTGCTTCGGCTGGTTCCCAACTGGCCTCACTCTCTGGTCTTCCCTTCCACATTACCATATACTCATGTTTGGGAGTTTTTCCACGTCTCTTCACATGTCTATCAGCTATGATCCCTTCCACTCCCTTATCAAATGAATCCCATACTCCTATTGGGGCCCTTTGTGATATAGTTCTTATAGGGTCTTCCTTATTTTTGTAGACTGGTTTTAGCATGCTCACATGGAAAACCGAGTGGAATTTCAGTTTAGGAGGAAGTTCCAATTTGTAAGATACTTGCCCTACTCGTTTCACAATTGGGAATGGACCCTCGTATCGCCTCATTAGACCTTGATGTAGTTGGCCCTTCGTACGTTGTATCAAATGTAACTTAACAAGCACTTAGTCACCTACCCAGTATTCCATTGGCCTCCGCTTCTTGTCTGCAATCTTCTTCATTCTCTTGATAGCTCGGCTTAAGTAGGTCCGGGCTAAGTCATGATTTTCCTGCCATTCCCTTGCGAATTTATATGCGGGAGGGCTGGACCCTGTATATCCTATTGCCACTGTATGAGGAGTTAAGGGTTGCCTTCCCAGGACAATCTCGAAAGGACTCTGTCCGATGGACTCATTCTTCTGTAGGTTAAACGAAAACTGTGCCATGTCTAACAACTTGGTCCAATTATGTTGGTTAGCCCCTACAAAATGCCTTAAGTATAACTCCACTAATGCTTGGGAATGGTGCGTTCCTAGATGACCTGCCCATTTAGAATCATGACACTCCTTAAGTATCTCCCTTATCAGATTCAAGGAATGGGGCACATAAATTCGTTTCCCTTTTGTATACATTAGTCCATTCTCTTGCCAAAATCTCCTTATCTTCCCTTCTTGACATTGAATCCATAGAGCTTTAGCTTGCTTATCACTCTCCATCCCCTCTTAGATTCTATCAATGAGGTTGCTTTCAGGTTTGCTGATGGCTGCTAACTCAACCCTTCAGCTCAAAGCATCCGCCACAACATTAGTCTTACCTGACTTATGTTCAAGGTCGAAATCAAATTCTACCAGAAAAACCTGCCATCGGGCTTGCTTGGGCGAGAGCTTCTTTTGAGTCTGAAAATAGCTGGTGGTCATATTGTCAGTCTTAACCACAAACTTTCTCCTTAATAAGTAATGCCTCCATACCCGAAGACAGTGTACTATCACCGTCATCTCCTTTTCATGCACTAGATATCATTTCTCTGTATCGTTCAACTTTCGGCTCTCAAATGCTACAGGGTGTCCCTCCTACATTAAACCCCCCCCCCCCCCCCCAATAGCAAAATCACTAGCATCAGTACATACCTCAAAGGGTTTGCTAAAGTTGGGAAGGAGAAGAACCGGCTCCTTCGTGACTGCCATTTTCAAGGTCTCTAGTGCCCGCTTTCTCTCTGTACTCCAAACCCAAGGGGTATCCTTTTTTAGTAAGTCCGTCAATGGACTAGCTATCTTCGAATAGCCCTTAATGAATCTTCTATAGTAATTTACTAAGCCAAGGAAGGATCTCAGCTCAGTAGGCTTGGTGGGTTCCTTCCAATCCCAGATGGCCCGCACCTTTCCTTCATCCATTCTAATCTTTCCTCTCCCCACTATGTGACCAAGGAATGTCACCTCTTCTTGTGCAAAGGCACATTTCTCTATTTTCACATACAAATCATTCCTCCTCAAAGCTAAGAATACTGAGCAAAGGTGATCTATATGTTCCTCCAACGTCTTACTATAAATCATAATATCATCCAAGTACACTACTACAAATTGATCAAGAAAGGGCGCTAAAAAACGATTCATAAGTGTGCAGAAAGTAGCCGGGGCATTAGTAAGTCCAAACGGCATGAAGGAATTTAAAAGCACCATACCTTGTAACATAAGTAGTCTTGGGTTCATCTCCTTCTGCCTCACTTGGTGATATCCCGAGCGTAAATCCAATTTGGAGAAGTATCTAGCTTCTCCCAACCTGTCGAATAGATCCGATACCAATGGAATGGGATACTATTTCTTTATCGTGACCTTATTTAAGGCTCGATAATCAATACACATTCGGAGTGATCCATCTTGTTTCTTCTGAAAAAGTACGGGAGCTCCAAAGGGTGCCTTTGAAGGCCTAATGAAACCTGCTTCTAGTAATTCCTTCAATTGTTGCCTCAATTCTTCTAATTCTGGAGGTGACATCCTATATGGGACGGCGGTGGGCGGCCTGGCTCTGGGTTCCAATTCTATCACATAGTCTACCTCCCTTCTTGGTGGTAACTTCTTAGGCAACATTGGTGGCATTATATCCTTAAATTCTCCCAATATTTCCCCCACTTGAGGTGGAACACTTCCTTGACCACTAGTCTCTTCCTTAACTTTTATGGCAGCCAAGTAAGTGACTTCATTCTTCTTGAGTCCCTTTTCCAATTGCATAGCCGATAAGAATTTGGTAGCTTGGCCTACCTTTCTTACTACAGGCACCACGCATTACAAATTGTGATCAAGTACACAAATGCAGTTAGCTCGTGGTACGATAAGTGCATCAATGCGATCTAAGAAATCCATCCCGATCACGAACTCAAAATCATCCATTGGCACTACTTCAACTGTCTCCTTTCCCTGCCAACCCCCAATACGGAGCTCTATCCCCATGGCTACTCCAATAGTGGGAACTTCTTTTGAGTTAACTGTTTTGAGCCATGTTTTGGTCTCCTCCACTTTTAGCCCCAACTCCTTTGCTGCCATATCAGAAATAAAGAGATGAGATGCTCCTATATCTACGAGGGCATTGAGTTTCTTACCTGCTACCGATACTTCGGTATACATCAATCCTTTTCTTTCATTGACTTGAGACTTCATAGCACTGAGTAGACGAACTGACCCTAACTAAGCCTCATCCCTATCATCTGAGCTTTCACCTACTACTAATGCTGCCAATCTCTCTTTCTTCAAACACTCCCTGGCATAATGGGATCCATTACAGAAATAACATTTCAACTCACGGGGTTTCCATCTTTCCCCATCTCTCCCTTCACGAGTTCTTCCTCGATTGTTATCTCTTTCTTCGGCTTTGGTTTTTCTTTTGGAAGAACTCCCACTCTTTTCCCTTTCAACTCCCCCTTTCCATCTTCCCCCTGTGGTCTTAGGATCAGTCTTCCGAAATTCCATTAGGCCTTCAGCAACTGCTATAGCCTTAGAAATGTCTTCCACTCCCCTTTGCTCCAGCTCTAATTTAGCCCAGGGCTTTAAGCCTTCCACAAACATCACCAAAGCATCTTCTTGGTTGAGGTCTGGGATCTCCAACATCAACTCTGAAAATTCCTTTACATATTGCTTTATGTCACCCTTATGGGTTAGGTGACGCAATTTCACCTTTGCTTCCTTAGCAGCATTTTGGGGGGAGAATTGACCCTTCAACTCTTGTACAAAGCTATCCCAAGTGTTGATATCAGCCGCCCTCCTGCACCACCATACCATGGCTGAGTCTTTTAGATATATGGCAGCAATATGTACCTTTCCAGCATCATCTAAGATTCCCACAGCATTAAAGTATTGTTCCACTCCCCATAAGAAGTTATCTACTTCTCGAGCAGACCGCATCCCGCCAAAGTGCTCTGGTTTTGGAATATCGACCCTATGGCCGGTCTGGAGGGTCATTCCATTTACAACAGCGATTCGGCAGGCCGCCAATTGCGTCTTGAGATCTTCAATCTCTTGACGCATGGCTACTACCACTGCATCAATCTTAGCTTCATAAGCTTCTTCCTTAGTTTCTAAGGCCGTAACTCGGGCTTGGAGAGCATCACCCTTCTCTCCAATAACATTTCCATGCTATCTAAGCTCTTCTACAGCCCGATTCAGTGCTCCCTGCAATTCGCCTCGGAGTTCTTCCTCCATTTCCTCAAGACTGCCTTGAAACTCATCAAATTGTTCCTTGGCCTTAGCAATACTCAACTCTGCCTTATCCATCCTATTAAGGAGAGAGTTCAGTAGGTCCTGAGACCTAGCCCTTTGCCTGGTAACATGGCGATTATCATGGTCAGCTAACTCATCGATCATTGAAGCGTTGTTGTCTCCTCCAGATGACATATTCTCTACAAGCAATTCCTTTTTCAGGCTCTGATACCACTTGTTACGGGCGGATTCCATCGCTCAACCCCGTGCGGCACTTAGCATTCCTGACCTCACTAAGGAAGGCTAAGTCAGCCTGTAATACACTCACAATGTTAGAGAGAGAAAGTAGAGAGAGAAACTCTGATAGTATACTGTATTCACTCAAATAACTTGTGTGTTACATCTGAGGGGAATACCCCTATATATACAAAAAGCCTTTACAATCTAATGGTCAAGATCAATTCGATCTAATGGTTACAATTGATTCCCAACTACTACATTTACCTACCTTCACTAACTACTATACAATCTTCTAGACTTCTCTAGAACCTTCTAGAACTTTTTATCATCTAGAAGCTTTTGGTGGGCTTGGGCTTTTGTCTTTAGGCTTTAGGAACCTCTTAAGAATGGCCCACTTCGAGAGGTCCGTAACATGTACACCATAGTTATCTAATATATCTAATATTAAGTTAAATTCCACAATTAATAAACGTAGCAAATCTCATCAAATAATTCAATAACAATTAATACTTCAATAAATTACCCCGATTATACTAATAGTCTAATAACAACTGGAATTAAACAAATTAAACTATAAGTCTAGTAAAGTCTAACTTAACCAGTCTTATCCCACAATTAATTCACCTTAAGCAATCTAATAAGTCTAGTGATTTTCCCTATAGTAGTAATAATATGCACCACTCCTTAGATCTTGATAATAGCGCACATCATCATGAAACAGCTCATCATAAGGCTCTATAGTTGGAAAAAAATAAAGGAATTAGCTATCGCCCAGTACAAGAGACAACTAAGTGCATATGCCAAACATCATGCTAAGCACATAAGAATAATGCAATAAAGAAATTAAACACAAGTATTCATTTTACTTTATGTTAATTAAATGATCACACCCAACAAGGGTATACTTAAGATCCTAATCTCATATTGCAACATAAAGCCATTCATGACTCTAAGAATTCTACCAGCATGAGTTCACCATCAACGACCTCGATACCTTCCTAACATTACACTCTCTACTAGCAAGAGTACACCATCACACAGCCCTCGTATCTTACTACTCTTTGCCAATCTTATCGGTAAGAGTTCACCATCACACAATCCCCATACCTTCCTATTCACAACTACTAATAAGGGTTCACTACCATACAGTCTCCATACCTTACTTAGCATGATATAAATTCACCATCTCATAGTCTGTATCCCTAAATCTAACCTAGATCATTTTTAGGGACAACACCACATAAGGATTACTAGGGTACCCTACAAGAATCCATCATTGGATTGAGCCACATACAAACAACAAGCAATTTATTATCGATAACCATATAATAGTTAAGTTCATTATCATTTTTAATCCTGACAAACATGTACAACAAGTACAATAAATACGTACTTAGGTCTTGAACAAGAAATACAGCTAAATTACAATTCTATTCAATATCAACACTCAAAGCTCAAAACAAAAATAAACTTACTTAGAGTCTACTTAGATCCATTTCACACTTTCTTATTTGACGCTATTTGGTTTACAAGTCTCAATATTGGCTTATTCTGGGTATTAGATTCATTTTGGAGTCCTAGAAATGTTTAAAAAATGGTACAATAGACTTAAAGAATGAAAAAATTGAAATATAAGGAAACAAGGAAAGGGAACAAGATCAAGGTCAAGGTTCGTGGTCATGATCTTTGGTTGTGATTCTCTTTTAAACCGAAGCACTAAAATCACATCTAAGTATCACGACTATGATATAGGGTATAAACCTCTTTGCCTACAATTTCCTACTTCACGTTCTAACTATGAAACAACTAAAGGGGATCATGTATAAGATCACGCTTGTGATCTTTGCCCATGATTTTGTTGTTCGACAAACTCTTCACATCTTTTGATTTTCAATACTTGAAACCTTTTTTATTTAACCAAGATCATCATTAAACCACAAAATTTCACCTAAATGATCTTTTCATCAACTTCCTATAATAGAATACTTAGGTTTATTTCCAAATCGGTAAAATCAAACAACAAAACAATATATCCAAGATTAAAGAAGCACATACCTTATCACTTTTAGGATTTGATGATAACATTCACAAAATCACAACTCTAACCCGATCTCCCTATACCTTAAAGGATAATATGTCATGATTAGGATCGATACACTAAAATCTATTGTTAGGATCACGAATCTTACTTGCCTTTTCTCAATTCCACTAGGATTCGATCACTTTGCAATGGTTCCAATCCTTTTAGCGGAGTTTGGGAAAAGAGAGTCTAAGGTTTTCTCACCCTTTAAATAACCTTTCAGCTAAAATATTGAAATACCTTCCTACTTAAAACATTAATACTTTTAATACTCCATCTTCTTTTCTATCATTATTTTATTTTTTGGAAATTTTATAGATTTCATATGGCTGATAAAAGGATGGTATGCCTACATATGTGAAAACAATGATAAATGATATTTTATGAGTTTGAAAGATAACATTATTAGTCATAAAAAAGAAACTAAAAAATTTCCAAGTTTCCTCTTCTATATGCCACAATCTACATTTCATTATCAAAGAAAAATCAAATATCACCAAATCTTAAACTAACATTACAACACTATCTTTCATCATCTGTACCAAATATTTCTTTCAAAATTTTGAAATACTATCTAATTTTGTTAAAAGAAAACTATCACATAAAGATGTTTAAGGGGAGAGATTAAGAGATATTGAAAGGAAATCAATAAAAAAAAAACTCTTATTCTTTCTTTTTTAATAGAAATTGCCAAATAACCATCACTATGTGTTCTTAAGGAAAATTTTCAAATGGGGAAAATACAAATAAACCTCTAAAGCATTAAAGTGTGCTGTAACATGACCTAAACTCTGATGAATTGGCAAATTTCTATTAAAAGTTGTAAATAACTCTCATAAATATTGACCTCAGTATAGAAATATGACTTTGATATGGATATACGCTTTAAACTTTTAGAGTGTGCTTCAATACTATCTAAACTCTAATGAATTGGCAAATTTCTACTAGTAGTTACAAATAATTCTCATAAACGTCAACCTTAGTGTAGAAATACTCCTTATACCTCTCTTGGGTGCCTTTTTAAGAACAAAAATGACAAGCATTCTTTATGTTGGAAATCTATCAAATGTTAAGGGATGTTAAGGCATACCTTGTAAATTCATAGGGTATATTTGCATTAAGATTAAAATTTAGGAGGGTTATTCACAATTTAACCTATCAGTAAAAATTTATACTAGTAAAATTATAGTCAAATAAGGCAATATTATCTATATGTGTGCATATATGTAGATAGATACATAATAGTTCATATAATTTACTATTTGTAGCTTTACAATACATACTTTTTATTGTATTTTACTAAGGCTATAAATATCAATTATCTTAATTCACTTCTTGTACCAAAAATAGCTACTTCTTTAGTATCTTTTATATACATTTATAATATCAATCATTATTATTATTGTTAGTATCCTATTGTTTATAATATACACGTGCATCATGCCTTGTTGTTAGGGGTGGGGTAGGAGGAGGGGAGGTGAGATGGGATGGGATTAATGGTACTGTGTGAGTATTTAATATCCTTTAACTTTCTTTTATTGATATTGTATATTTCCATTTCAATAAATTATTAGAAAGCATGCTTGAATTTTTCATGTTTTTTATTTTAAGTATCTTATTATGCAACTTTTTTTTAAGAATATACATACAGTTGATCACTTTCAATCACAATAAAGAGAAATAAAAACAACAATTTTAGAATAATGTAAAATATGGTGCTCATGAGTTAGGAATAGAAAATAACCAATCGATATCCTCCTCTAACTTCTTATTTTAAATTGACATGCTTTTCTTTTTGTTTTTTTTTTAATGACAATGGATAAAAAAATGTTGAAATTTGAATGTTTTCTTTTATAGAAAGTTTAATCAAAGGAAACTAATCATAAAGAAATAATGGAGAGATGGATTAATGTAATTAGCAAGTGCTTGATATCTTTCGACCCCTCTTTTATTAGTATATATATAATTGACTTTTGCTTGCTTACTTCGTCTTATTCTTCTCCTTATTATTATTATTATTCTTTGTCATTGTTGCACTACTATTTATTATAAAGGTTTTAATAATATAGTTCCGACATTCATCTTCTTATCATTTGTATTCTTATGTTTAATTTATCACAAATTACTTTTCATGTTGTATTGTGATATTATTATCCTTGAGGTGCTGTCACGATGAATATATACTTGTTTTGATATTCAAAACAATGTTTTCTTTATTATTATGAACTAAGGTTATAATCACCATCCATATTTGTAAGCATTCTTATGTAAATATTTGATTAAGTGAAAAATTCTTGTAGTGATTTGGTATTTAAAAAAACTAGTATTATGATAGCTTTATGTTTAGTTACTTAGTTATATGTACTTGTATAACTATATATTGTTGTAATTATATTGTGCTTATTCATATATACTAAATGGAAACAGACTTATGATGCATATGCCTAAATTAAAAGAAATTGGAAATTTTTTATTTCCATATCTTAATTTATTGGAATTTAATCTACCTACCTAAAGTGGAAACATTGAATATAAAAGTAAAAAACCACTAAAGTAAAGAAAATTTATTAATTTACTAAAATTAACCTTACATTATTTGTGAGATTAGAAGAACACATTTGATTTGAGGGATGGTTGGAGAAATTCATCAATAAAAAGTTAATTTAACCTTAAATACCCTTTATTGTATAGATAAAGTTAGTATCATAAGCTTTTACCTAACACTACGTTTAGGATGGAGGAAAGAATTACAAGAGAATGAAAATGAAAGGAAAATAATTGTTTAGTTAAGAGAGGAATAATTATAGAAGGAAAGTTAATTAGGTTTATTTTAAAACATACTAAAATACCAAAAGGCTCTTGAAAAGTTAAAGTGTGTTTTTATAAAAGGGTATTTATATCATTTCATATATTTTCCTTCTAAATATTTTTTATAGGATACAAGAGAAGTTTTTCCTCTTAAATCTCTTCCCTTCCTCTTTCAATTCTTTATCAAACAAGGGGAAGGAATCTTTTCCTTTCCAATTCCTCCTCTCCCCCTTCTTTCCTTCATCCCAAATAAAAGGTAAATATTTTATTCTAATTGTCTTATTAGCTGCATGGTTATCTATGTTTATCACTCTCTTATACATTATCTACGTATAGTTAACAAGGGAAAAGGCATTATAATTTGTAAACATCTATTATCTCTATATAAATTTCATAACAAACCAACTATGGCTCTACATATATAAAGAAAAAAGACTAAGTCTACAACAGCAATAACTTTCATCTTCAACAATCATTTATAACATATATACCTTTTTCAAAATTCCACATGACAACAATTAATAAATTAGCACTTATAAGCTCATGATTTCACACATTTTCTACTCACAATTTTACATCACCATCTCAATGATTAATTTGTTAAGTCCTCTATGGACCATACTAAACTCTATTACCACTTAAAGTTACCACGCCTAGGAACTACTAAGACATAACAATTACATCGTACAATCCTATACCTAGTAGGAAAATGTAAAGGCTCCAAACTACTTTATATGATCCATAATATATAAGACGTATATGTAAGTCCACCAAAGTCTCAAAATTCTATATTTATCTCATCAATTAAAAAAGATTTTATCTCAATGGGAAATATAAACGCTTCCATAATCCTTCAATTTTCTTTAAATTATCAACATTGAGGAGTCATTATTAAAAGATAAGAAGCAAAAACTAGGTCAATCTAATAGTCATAATCATCATGGGCATTAATATTATCACTCTAATTCATGGGTCATAGCTTGGAGTATAGCCATGAACATCCAAAAATCACCTACACCTAAATCAACAATCTCTAAATATGATTGAGCTATGAAGCCTAGAATAAAAAAGAAAAAACATTGCTTACAAGCACACAAATGTGATACCTCATGCATGTGTAAATAGTTCTACCAATGAACATACAAATGCAATCAACATACATAAGTCCAATCACTTTTTTTTTATTTAAGTAGGCGCAACAAGTTAAGCAAACTCAAAGTCCCTAGCAAAAACTTAAGTCCATTTATCAAAATTTGGATCAATTCCCTAGAGTTTAGGAGTTGAATCATTTCGTACATACTAAGTCAATCACTCCTATCAACCATAAGTTAGTCAGTACAATATTACTATATATATATCCCCTACCACTAGTATGAGCTAATACAACTTCTCTTTAGAAGGCCTGATTTGTATCAAATCATATAGCCATATTGATGGCCTACCCACCTACATTTAGTGATTTAAGATTTTAACTACCAGCCATTTCATCCTACATACTCGACCAAAACCTAATCTTTGATGGACCATTAATTCCCTGTATGGTCGATTGAGTTAATAAGTGCGGAACAAATTAGATATGTAGCCGAACTCTTTTGCATACCTTTCCTCCAACAATTTATCAATTCCACAATCATCAAAGTGACAACTCACTGCAAAATTTAATAATTCTAATTATGATTTTCTCCATCCGCATCGCTATATTCAATGATTTGTCCTAAATTTTTACAATCTCCTCAAATTTCATATCAACAGATTTCTAAGTCAACATTAACATGATTTAAATCCTTTTCATATGCTATATTCAACCATGCTTTTCCAGGAAAATCTTAGTTAGGTTTAACGTTTACGGTTCCTATCATACCACGAAACTTAACAAAGATCGTAAAATTCTCCTAAGCATAAGACTTCGCTTGTTCGTTTGACCTCATATTCAATTTTCTTCTTTCTTTTTTTTTTTTTTTAATTTCCTTGAAATTTGTAGAAAAGAACTTGCACGATGATGATAGAGTGGATGTTGATGGTCACACGAGAGAGGAGCGAGACACTCCCCTCCTAGTGTTTAGGGTTATAGAAAAGTTAGGATTTCATTCCTTAAATAGAAAGAAATTAAAGTCAAAATTACCATGTTCCCTAATTTCAAAGTTTTGTTTGGAGTATTTCAAGATTCCACATAGAACCGTAACAGTTATTATAGTATCTGTGACTAACTTCATAGAAAGTGTTGAAGTTTAAAAGTCCATATACATAATAATAATCATACCCCATTTCAATGGTAAGACATCTTATTTTCTTTCGTATCCATCATGTCAAATTCGGAACAATTAAGTCAATAAATGTATGAAGATTAGAAATCGCATTATGCTGGCACTACTCGGCAATTTTTGTCAAATTATAAATAACCTCTTATATTTTAACCTTGCTTTTAGATGTGTTGTTGAACTTTCAAGTTTAATAAATAAAATTTTGGTAAATTAGTAATATAAAAAAAATTTTACTCTTTTAATTTTAAAAAGTACACTAAGATCAAAGTTTAGGACATGCTAAAATATATTTTAATAAATTTAAGATAATGTTTCTCATTAACTCCAAAGTTTATTAGGATTATTTTCAAACTTTAGGAATTATTTATCAATTTATCAAAATTTAAGATTTTTTTTTTTGCTATATTTAAAAATTTAGTGGCTTGTTTGTATGGAAGGGTCATTTTCATTTTCTTAATAAATAAATAAATATGTGCCATAGATGAAGGCATCTAGATCTTTTTAAGTTAAAAAATAAATAAATAAAATGTTTAAGAGGAATGTGTTGATAACTAGTTTTCGCTCATTTGACACTAGGCCTTTCGTCTGCCAAGACACCATGTAACCAACTCTCTCGGCATTCATACTGGATAGATGACACATAGCATTTATGTCGAGTATAAAAAGCACTCCTGGTTTGAATTCAAATATATGGCGCGAACGGTTATTATAAACACGGTTATATTACACAACCATCTGCTACCCTTATATATTAAGGGAGATGTCAAGTCAAGAAGGTTCCACGTGTCTTAAAGCGTCTTAACAGTTATCCCGACAACTGCTTTAGACACTATAACCATCTATAAATACCGGAAAGAAACTCTGTAAGGTTCCTTAACACTTCTTATTCACATACATTACTAAGTTACCTTACTAATTTAGGCATTAGAGTGACCGTACCGAACTAACCTTGGTACCAAGTATCTCACTTTCTTTTGCAGGATTTTTCCTCATCCTAAAATTCACTAACAACATTTGATGTCGTTTGTTTTTCTCTAAACATGACCACATGGTTAGAACTAGGATAACCAGAAGTGCAGGTGCTGGTACTTCCTCCCACCACCTTGAGGGGGGAGTAGACATGCTGATGAACAACGATTAGCTTAACTCAAGCAACTTTGTCTTGATTTAGCCAAAGAAAATTTCAAGTCAAATAAAAAACATGAACAAATCCTTAATTTTCTTCATAAAAGTTTTCACCCTAATTAAGACAAAGAGCATGGCGATCATGATGCCAATAGTACCAACGATTCCATTTATTCACTTGAATTGCCAAAAGAGCAATCTGAGGTTCCAGCGAGACCCTCAGTCCCTGCTTTCAAGAATATTGATAAGGGTAAGAACCACAGTACATACATCATGCGGGAACCTCGCATGTCAGCACCTCTATTACAACAACCAAATAGTTCCAAATCAAGAAAAGTCCTTTTGTCCCAAAGATTTTGGAAAAAATAATACCTCAGCACGTTAAGCTGCCATGATTCGAAACATATGATGGGATGAAGGGCCTTGAAGATCATTTGGAGTACTACCATATACTGGCCAAATTGCATGGTTTAAGCGATGAGCTAACCTGTCAAGCCTTTCCCTTAATCCTGAGGAATGCAACTAGCACATGGTTCAAACACCTAAAACCAAATACCATTTCATGTTTCGATGAACTAGCAAAGGTGTTCCTTTAACATTTTTTTACTAGCAAACTTCATGTTAAGAACTCTTCAATCCTTAACACCATTAAACAAAAGTTCGATGAGTTAATAGGGACTATTTGGCCAAATTTATGGCCAAGATGGTCCAAATCCCAAAATTGGATATGAGTATGGCCCTCAATGGCAAAATCGATGGAGTCAAACCTTATGGAAACTTTTTTAAGTCTCTCACAAAGACCAAGCCAAAAACTTTTGCTAAGTTTAAGGCTAAAACCACCTCATACATCCAATAAGAGGACAACATAAAGGAACGATGAGAGGTTGATCAAAGCAGAGGAAATGGAAGAAATGAAAAATGGAAAAATGTGAAGGATAGACTTAGCACGGACAACAACAACAGTTCAAATGCCAAGACGAAGAGACCGAGGATCCCAACATTCTCATCCCATATGCTTGTCAATCGTCCAATCTCGGATATTTTGATAGAGGTATGTAAAGAGAGAGGTATCCTCCAATAGCTGGAAAGAATGCAAGGGAATCCCTTAAGAAGAAATTCGAACAAGTACTATGATTTTTATCGTGACAAGTGTCACAATATAGTTGAGTGAATTTACCTCAAGAATGTAATTGAAGGTGTAATATAACATAGGCACCTGCAAAAATTTTTAATGCATGATTCCGAAAGAATTGAAAGACCATCTCAGAGGAGAAGAGAGGAAAAAGAGGATGACACTCAGCTAGCAATAGTAATAAGAGATGCAAGGGATGTTAATCCTATTAGAGCACCCAATAGAGTAATTAATACCATTGTCGGTAGACCTAGTATAGGCCAATTAAGTTCTTTGAACTCGATTAATGCCAAGAATTACATTTACAATATTCACAAAAAAAAGGTCAAGATTGACAATACAATATCTTTTAGAAAAGAGGATTTTGAGGGTATCCAAAGGCCATATGATGATGCACTTGTCATCAATACGAGAGTTGCCAACTTTGAAGTCAAAAAGATTCTTGTTGATATGGACAGTTCAGCCGATATCATTTTCTAGTATGCCTTCGATCAAATGAGGGTCAAGATCAAAGCACAACTACGGTCTTACAAATATGACCTATATGCCTTCAATTATCAACCCATACATGTAGCTGGAGTTATCTCTTTACCGATACAAATCAGGGATGACGAGCGTATTGCAAAGGATAAAGTGGATTTTCTCATTGTCAAATGTTAGTCTCCTTACAACATGATAATGGGACAGCCATGCCAACATTTATTCGGCATCGTCCCATCAACGGCACATCTAAAGGCCAAGTTTTCTACTCCCATAGGGGTCAATGTGTACAAAGGGGATCAACAATTGGTACAGTCTTTATATATAAGGGCCTTGAGGTGAGAGGAAGTATTTCAAGTTGAAACCTGTCCAGAAGGCAAGTCAATCGGCATAGAGAATGTCGTGAATGATACAGAGAAGATTCCTTTAGGAAATGATCTCGAGAAGACAACAAGGATAGGAAAAACCATGTCAGCAGATGTCCGACAAAATCTGATTGACTTCCTGCAAGCCAATGCTAACTTGTTTGCATGGTCACCTTCGGACATGCTGGGTATTTCGAGAGACATTATGGTACACAAGTTCCAGATTAACTTGAATGTAAAAGTGGTGCAATAGAAAAAGAAACATTTTGCACTAGAGAGACAAGCAGTAATAAAAGAAGAGGTCCAGAAATTATTGAAGGCAAAATTTATCCAAGAGGAGCCTTATCTAACTTGGCTAGCAAATTATGTGTTAGTCAAGAAGTTTAACGACAAGTGGCGAATGTGCATAGACTTCACGGATCTCAACAAGGCCCATCCTAAGGATTGTTTCCCACTACTAAAAATTGATCCGATGGTAGACGCAACCGTAAGACATGCGTTGCTTTCTTATGGATGCTTTCTCTAGTTACAATCAAATCAAGATGGATAAGGTGGATGAAGTCTACACATCATTCGTTACCAATTTTAGAACGTACTATTATACAGTGATGCCCTTTGGACTGAAGAATGCCGATGCCACATACCAGATATTAGTAATGAAGATGTTTAAATCTCAAATCTACAAGAATGTTGAAGTATATGTAGATGACATGGTTGTGAACAACATGAAAGAAGATCAGCATCTAGTTGATCTAAAGGAAATGTTTGCCACATTGAGGAGTTATAACATGAAACTCAACCTACAAAAGTGCATCTTTGGCACAACATCAAGGATCCTCAAGTATATGGTCACACGATGCAGCATCGAGGCGAATCTATGAAAGATTGAAGCTATAAGAAATATGAAATCACCTTGCATGGTCAAGGAGATGTAGGAACTCACCAGGTGAATTATCGCCCTCAAGAGATTCATGTTAAGAAGTGTAGATAGGTACACAGAATTTTTTAAAATTTTGAAGAATCTAAAGGAATTCAATTAGACCGACAATTGCAAAAAAGCTTTCAATGATCTCAAGGAATTTCTTATGTCACTACCAATACTCTCAATACCCATTCCGAGAGAAAATTTATACTTGTATCTATTAGTTAGTTGTCGAGCACTTTCCTTTGTACTCGTCTAAATTGACAGCAAAGAGCATTGACCCCATTTATTACGTAAGTCATGTTCTATAGGGGCCACAACTTTGGTATACAAAGATTGAAAATTTTATATTAGCAGTGGTTTTCTTGGCGAGAAAGTTGAAGCCATATTTTGAAGCTCACTAGGTTATTATCCTCATCGATCAACTATTACGACAAGCGTTACAGCGGCTTGACTCCTCAAGGAGGATGATGAAATATGCCTTAGAGCTCAATGCCCATGGTGTACAATAAAAACCTAGAATAGAACTAAAGGCCCAAGTATTAGCGAATTTTGTAGCCAAGTTCGAGAGAGAGGAAGATTGTATGGAGATCACTGAGAAACCTATCTAGTTTCTTTATGTTGATGGTTCTTCAACACAAAAAGGAAGTGGTGTAGGCCTAGTCTTTCAAGGGCCCCATAATGTCAAAGTCCATTACGCTGTAAAATTTGGATTCCCAGCCAGTATCAATGAAGCAGAGTACGAAGCTCTAATCACCAGATTGAAACTAGCAAAAGAAATTGCTACCGAAAAACTCAAAGTGTTCTCTAATTCCCAGCTAGTAGTAAATCAGGTCACCGAAAGTTACGCAACAAGAGAAGAAGAGATGAGTAAGTACCTATTGGTGGTACAAATGCTCATAGAAGAATTCCTATCATTCTCCATTCACAAAATTCCAAGAAGCAAGAATATCACTACTGACAAGCTGTCGAAGTTAGTTAGTATGGCCTTCTCTAAGCTAAATGAGAAACTTTTCGTAGAGTTTCTCCCACAAAAAAGTTTATCTAATCTCTTGTAGAGCTGTAAGTTAACTCCTTACCCAAGGGAAGAATCGTGGATGAATTCCCTAGTGAATTATCTAAAAGATGGTACCGTCCCTAACAATAAAAAGGAAGCGCAAAGATTGGCTTACCAAGCTATGTACTACACGCTGATTGATGGTCAACTATATAAGCACAGCATATCTCAACCTTACCTTTGATTCCTTTTCCCGAGGGATGGCTAGAGGGTGCTATCTAAACTACATGATGGCATATGTAGTAATAATGTAAAGGCACAAACACTGTACATTCGAGCACTACGACTTAGCTATTATTGGCCGACTATGAGAGAAGATGCAAAGGACATTGTCTGGCAATGTCCTCAATGTCAGAAGCATGAGTCGCTGAGTAACGCACTTAAAATAAGCTATGTAGCCTAATCGGCCCTTGGCCTTTTGCCTAGTAGGGGCTAGATATTCTTGGACCCTTTTCAAAGTCTATTACCCAACGACAATTCGTCATTGTCACTGTGGACTACTTTACAAAATGGGTTGAGACCGAGGCTGTGGCAAAGATCACCAAGCAAAAAGTAGAAGCTTTCGTCTTCAACTCCATCATATTAAGATTCGAAGTTCCTTATATGATAGTTATAGGTAACGGCCCGTAATTTGACAACAATAAGTTCCAAACATTTTGTGAGGGACATGGCATTTGGCTCAACTATACATTTGTAGCATACCCTTAGACAAATAGACAAGTCGAAGCTGTAAATAAGATCATATTGCATAGCTTGAAATAGAAAGTAGATCAAGTTAGGCTAAAGTTAGTCGATGAACTTCCAAACGTCCTATGGGATACAAAACTACTCATAGAACCACAATAGGAGAGACAACATTTAAGTTAGCCTATGGCATTGAAGCCATGTTACTGATGGAACTGGACTTGCCTAGTCTACGAATGCATAATTTTGATGTTATGCTCAATCAAGTTAGATTGACAGTGAATTTGGACACTATTAAGGAAATTCAAGACATTATAAGGCTAGAATCACGGCATACCAGCATAAAGCAACAAGATAATACAATCAAAAATTGAAATATAAGGTTTTCCAACTTCGAGAACTAGTTTGCCATAAAATGGAAGCAATTGGTGTGTGAGCAACTCAAGGAAAGCTTAGAGCAAATTAAGATGATCCTATCAGGATGTAGGAAGTCGTTGGCGAGGGAGCTTATTAACTAGAAATGTTGGACGGATCCATCATCCCTTAAGCTTGGAACATTGAGAATCTGAAATTTTATTTTAATTAATGTGGAATGATTTATGCCATCTCTCATTTGGCGGCAGCCAACATGTTTGTAAGATTGGTACTTATTTGTAACAATTATATATTTGAAGTCTTATTATGTTTTGGTTACAATTGTCGAATTAGTAAGTTCCACACTGCACAGAAAATAAATTGATCTAAGTTTTAGCCTAACGCGGTTAACGACCTATACAAATTAACCTTACGGCCAAGTAATGCGGCTAATCTATACCTCAAATGGTTAACGAGCGGTATAAAACAATAGGCATGTGAAATAAAACATGCCGAGAAAAAATGAGCATGTGAAATAAAACATATTGTGAGATAGTTGGGCATGTGAAATTAAACATGCCAAGAAGCAAATAGCGTGTAAAATAAAACATGCCAATGAATGAGAGTGCAAAGCAACATACATAAACCATACAAACCGAAAAAGTATAGTACGTGAAATTAAATGTCACAAGAACTCGGCATTGCTTTGACTATGTTCCAATTAATAATTACACGAGAATGCAATGTACCAATACAACAATTCCTATGGCCTATCTTTCGATTCAACAAAAGTGATTTTTAAATCATTAGCTGGGGCTTCCTTAGCAGTTAGGTTCTTGGAGCAGGCAACTTCTTCGACAAGAGCTTCATTGTCACTTTGATTCATACTCTCGATACCTGTCTCGTCGCCTTCATCTCAATTGGCACTACTAACTTTGCCGTCGATGTCAACAAAGTCGAGACATAAGAGATCATAATTGGGATGAAGCTTCAAGACCTCTCATCTTGCCACTTGAACCCCCTCCAATAACTTTTTACATAGAAACTTCTCGTATTGCTGATTAAGAGTAACTATATTGAGAGCCTCTTCAACAAATGGTCCCTCCTCATAGTCTCCTCCAACTCAGCCACATGACTCCATAAGTTCGAGTTGTTTGTCTCCATTTCCTTTATCTATATCCTAAGCTTATCTTCATTGTCGCTCATCGTGCAAATAGTTTAGCCTAAACCCCAGCATTCTTCTTTTTTTCTTCTGCAGCTCCTATTTTAAGCTTTCACACTTTTTGTACTATTCTTTCATTTTGGCCTTCAGACTAGAGATTTCATCAATGGTGAGGTCATGTGCCAATTTCTCAACAGCAAGTTCCTCCTTAAGCTTTCTTGCCTCCATTTTAACCCTAATCCTCGTATTCTCGACAGTAGCAATTTTGGGCCTTTAATGCATTGTACGCATCCTCAACTTTCTGTAGTAAATTCATTTATTACAATAAAAAATGGTTAGGTGTTACACATATACAACTGAAGATATTAACTTCTTTGCCTCTTTGTTGGCTTCGTCTAAAGCTGTCAGAATGTGGCTACTCATCTAGAAAAGAAGATACTTTAGTTACCCAAATGAATTCGATAATCAAAAGCAATGGTCATGAATACTCACATCATACAATTTGGTCACAATATGGGATTTATTGCAACTACCAACCTTGTCGATATCGTTTTTGGCGATATCTTTGTCTTTTAGAAAAATAATCCCTTCCATTAGAGCTAAAGATTTTGTCTTGTCTCTTAAGGCCGAGTTGATGTCTAAAATTTAGTGGCTCCAGAAAGGGATGAATTATTCGTCGACCTTTTTGTTGGGGATGAATTCAGCGCTACTGATGCTGAGAGCTTTATAACGCATTACCTCCTTCGCCCTTTTGTCTAAGCCCTTAAACTTCTTGATAGGTCGGTGGCCGGCGAGTTCCTTCTTTGGTCTTTTGTCACCACTCAAAGACACCGCAATCGCCAGTAATGAGCCTTCTGCAGCAATGGCATTTTCATCCTCCTCATCAGCATGTGTCTCTCGACGCTTGCCATCCCTCGGTTTGACAAAAGTTTGAATAATCACAACTGAATGCTCCTCAAAACAAATAACCTCAGTCAGCTGTATTTTCTTATTCTCCTTTAGCCTCTCAGTAGGATGAGAGATCTTCTGAGTAGCCATCTGCTTTGCTATAGCTTCCTTTGCTGGTTTCTTCGCAACAGCAAGCCAAGTGGTAGCTGCTGAGGTGGTCATATTCTTGTCAGCCTTGGATTTTTTAGCCTTTGCTTAAGCTAATAGCTTTGCTGGATTCACCTCTCCAGTACTTATATCTACGACATAAGTAAACCAATTAATATAAACATGGAAAAAATATGAACTTGCATTTTCTGTACCAAGCAAGGCTCAAAGTTCACTATTCCCCCCCTAAGTCTTGAGAATGGCTTTCCTTGTGGCTATACTTAATACGGTGGTAACACATCGGCGTACCTTCTTTTTTAGAAAATATTTGTTCTCTATTTTCATAATGCCGTATAATTTTCTTGGTGTCCTTAAAGAACATTTTGTTTCTCCTTCTCTCTTGAATTTTCTTCACTGCTGTTGCATCATTGGACATTAGATCTATGTCTTTTGTATGTATTAGCTCAATCTATTAGGTCTAGAATTCCAAGTCCTCGTCAAACACTATTTATACAAACTTGTCATGCTACTTGTAAATCTTGGATTTTAACCTATCCATGAACTTATGCCAATGCTTCATAGTGGCAAAGTATCACCCCTCAAGCTACCTCCAAATAGTGAAGAAATACTGAAACAGTTGAGGCGTAGCCCTGACTTCAACTTCTTCACAGACTATCTCAAAGGCCACTAGAAGCTGATATGTGTTGGGTAAGAACATACTTAATGTGACTCTGAAATAGTTGAAAAAGCCGTAACAAAAGTCGAAAAAGAGAAGCACAACCCAAAATCCAAATATTTCATCTATATATGGAACTCGTGCTCCCTAGGGAAGCATACCCTCTTCCCATCTCTCGGCTTCCTCAAGTTCCATGTTCTAGGAAGATCTTGCCAGTATTGATCATATTTTGTGATGAGAACTCTGTCAACGGAACTAGTGGTTCCGTCTGGAGAATCACAAAAATAAGCTATTATATTGAACAAATATCTTGCCAAGGACCTCCCTTCCTTATCCTCGGGATAATTATCTATAGAGAACTCGTTGATCCGAGTAAGTTTAACCTACCTTTTCTTCATGCTATCGACTAAACTACCTAAAGAACAAGCCGCTTTGCTCCTTATTTAAGGGGGAAAAGTGGCCTCAATCTCCGTTGTCTCAAAATCAGAAAGCACAAGTCGATGGGCAACTTTGCAAACCATACCTGAATGGTTATGTGAAATGATACAACAAAAATCGAAGAATTTGAGTTGAAGATAAAGAAACAAATAAAAGTTTAAGATGCGACTAGAGAAGGTAGTTCTTATTGTGAATATTACTTTATATAAGGATAATTCATCATTATAACTCTAGCAGTAATGATGTACTGATTGGTAATCTCGCGAATTGCTGACTCGTGATTCGTGACAGAAATCTAATGGCTAAAAACTCTCTGACAATTATCAGGCCTACCATAAAATAATGACCTAGGCAACAGATGTCATACCTCCAATTTCTTAGTTTCTCAAACGAGCGGGAGTTTAGAAATGGCAACCTTTTCAGCTGAGATGTGATCCGTCCTACTTCCCATATTACTCAGCATAAATTTAAAGAATCTCTCCCCCACTCGGCCTCTAGTATATATATATATATATATATATATGTGTGTGTGTGTGTGTGTGCGCGCGCGCGCGTATATGTGTGTAACTCCTTTTATCGATTACTCGAACATGACAGTTAAGAGGCAAATGTTAATAGTCAATTTTTGCTCATTTGACACTCGGCTTTTCGTTTGCCGAGATACTGTGTAACCAACTCTCTTGTCATCCGCACTGGATAGATGACACACGTTATTTATGCTAAGTATAAAAAGCGCTCCTGGTTGGCACGAATAGTTATCATAAATACGGTTGTATTACACGTTATCCTTATATATTAGGAGAGATGTCAAGTTAAGAAATTTCCACGTGTCTTAACAATACTACAACCATCTATAAGGTTCCTTCCACTTCTTATTCACATACTCTACTAAGTTACCATTTAGACATCAGAAGTGGTCGTATCAAACTGACCCTGATACTAAGTATTTTACTTTATTCGTAGAATTTTTCCTCATCTTAAAATTCACTAACCTCTTGGTTCTATAATTTTGCAATCTATAGGTCCTTGGTACCGTGATATCTCCACCATTACTATAATATAAGCATAGATCAGACAAATGAAAATTTAGTATTTATAAGGTTATAGTGCATTTAAACAGCTTTCTTTACACATGGGTTACACATAAAATTTTTATTTATTTCTACCAATAAAGACTACATGACTACTCTTAGCAGATTAATCTCCAGAATTCCCAGACATCCGGAGGTGTTTGGAAACAAAGTCCTTGACTTCCATAATCAACTGGGAGGACTCTGATAACTCCGGAAACACGTAAAAGGCATGAATCATATTTGGATAATCCACCAAAACCGCTTCTTTCCCGGATCTCTTCAACCACTCGCAATAACTGATTTGCCTGTCCCGTAATGCATCCAAACCACCAGTTACCACCATGACAGCTGGAAAATCTCCAAATTTGGAGATGTCCACTGCGTTTGGACCACTCACATTCACTGCCCAGTGGTCCTTACTCTCTCCCTCCGGCAAAAATAACTTCCACGCCAAATCCGTACGCTCCGTCGATACCAACGGCGTTCCCTTTAAACGGATCTCGGACTCCGTCCTCTCCTCTCCTCCGAAGAACGGCTGTATCGATACCATTCCGACTAGTTTCAGTTTGTTCAGTTTTGGCTCGTGCTCGCATGCTCTTACCGCCAGTTGGTGCGCCAGATTTGCGCCGGCGCTGTCTCCGGCGAGGAATGTCTTTGTTAGGTCGACATTTGGAGGGAACACGTCGGGATTTTCGTTTAGGTAATTGAGGACGTCGAATCCGTCGTCGTACTGACAAGGGAAGCGGTGCTCCGGCGCTAGACGGTACTCGACGGAAACCACGACGGCAGGGATTGTGCGAGCGAAGCGGCGGCAGACGGCATCATAGGCTGAGGAGGATGCGCTGAGGTAGGTGAAGCCTCCGCCATGGAAGAAGATGATGACGGGAATGGGAATGTTGGTGGAGGTGCTGGGAGTGAAGAGGCGGAACCAGAGGTTGCGGGAAGGATCAACGGTGATGTCGGCGGTAGAAACGCCGTTGACGGGGTTAGGGTTTGGCCTGGTTCGGAAGTTAAAGAGTTTGAGGAGACGGCGGTTGATGGTACCGTCGGAGCGGGCGGAGAAGTCGGTGACGCGAGAGAGTAAGGAGATGGAAATGCGTGTTTTCAAAGGGAGATGGGAGACGGAAGGAGGGGGCAGCGAGGAAGACGAGGACGGTGATTTATCCATTGTCACATATGATAATAATAACAGAATAACAAAGACAAGGTAAAGCCTGCGTATATAGGAGTTATATGTATGTATAAAAAGGAGGTGAGATTGGTTGTAGAGGAAAGGAGCGAGATTCTCGTGGATGGTGGATAGAGCTACGAAACTAATCAGTACCAATATTCATTGAAGTTATAGACGTGCATTTGGTTTTTCTTTTTCTGGGGGGCGACGGAGGTGATGTATGGTAAGGTGCGCTGAATTTTGGCTTTGACTAAATTCTGCATCACCTAAATTTCGTAATTCGATGCACATGAAACAATGTAGTGGGTTCCCATCGTATCGTATAGTTTCATCATGTCTATTTATAGCATATCTCAGAATAGGTAAGATCTATAAATATTTCTCGTTTAGATTCTAGAACCTCGATTAGTTTCCATGTCTATACTTCATACCAGATAACACTAGGTACCAAACCTTCATTTTAAGACGCATCTCTCTAATTTTCATTTCCTCATTATCCCCATTTAAATATTGTTGCGAAGTTGAGTTAGAATTATATATATATATATATATTCTTATGTATAATTATTATTTAAAATTATAACAAAGATGACGATTTTACATCGATATTATTTTCAACAACTGATTTAGAAATTAATGAAAAGTAAGAGAAAATAAATATAGCTTTTCAAGCTGAGGTGAATATTTAGACCTAATAAATATTACATGTATGAAGGATCGAGTCTCTTAATCATTGTATCCATGTGATGCTCGGTATATTTCCTGCCTCAATAGCGAGGCAACCTTCCATGCTGTTATATAGGAATATTCTGGCTTTCATTTCTCATCGTTGATGCTCATCATAAGTTTATGATTCTATATGGTGATCGTCTAGACCAACGTATACAATTTGTTGTAAGTCCCCTATAACTAACTTATAGACATGCCCTAAATCTAACGGATATATAATCAACCTGCGACATATTTTTAATCAAATAACAATAAATGAGGTACATCTTCTATGCTGTCCACATCTTCAAGTCAGATATAGCAAATACTATTCTACATACATATAAATATATGCAATACTTGTGTATAGACTTACAAATTATTAAATGCAACATACAATTAGTTAACTCAATATATCTAATGTGGACAAACACCACAATACCAACAACCACAATTCAAAATGACTCGGATTGCACTTGCACTGAAAACTAAATGGTAGCCCAATATCAACTCTGCTCTACTTGCTCTATAATTTTTTGGCACATGGGTTTTCAATCATAATTTCTTAGTTCTTAATCAATAATATATAGGGGTCCAACATGTTACCATCACCTAGCAAGTTTAATATGCTGGAAACATGAATATGAACGAAGATCAAGCCCAAACAAACAAGCAACACAACTTCATTACACAGTTCAAAAAGATGGAGCAGCAAATAAACATGCTCTAGGAAGACAATGTTGAACCTAAGGTTTATTACTTGATTTTGATAAGAACAAAACCAAAATTAATATTAATCAATCAATAAGGTGTTAATGTCGAGTTAATTGGAAAATAAATTTTATCTTACAGCATCATCCAAAAATACTAATTAGCTCCCCAATATATCTAAAATACTAGACTTAAAAGTTGAGTTAGTTTATTTGAAGGTGAATTCTATAGTAGTGTTTGTGCATTACATGCTTATGTCTTGAAAACAAGCAAAAGTGTTGTAGGTTGCACTACCGTCTTAACAATAGTAGAAGTTCGCTAGTAAGATGGCATGGTGCTTTTGAAGGAAAAGTGAATTCAATTTTGTTCCTCAAGGCTACATGACATTGGGTGATGCTAGCATTTATGCCAATAGAAGAAAAGCTTACCAGCTTAATGGTAAGCATGTATGCCATCATGATTGTGGCTCTATTTCAATTAACCATTAGAGTATTTAATGCATAGTAACTAGAAGAATATATGGAAACGGTATAAGTAACCAAACCAAGGGTAATTAAGAACAGATATTCTCTTATAATCTAAAGACATTCTCTTATATTTTTTGTCCTAGTTACTTCCAATTTGTCTCTTGTACTTTTATTTGCTATCCATTAAGAAAGAATAAGTGTGTAGAACTTGAGGGTTTACCCATTACGAAACTTAAAGAGAAAAAGCACAACATTTGTGTACCATTGTATGTAACTATAATTGATGTCTTACATAGCTCTTGAAGCATTAAATTGTGATATTAATAAAGTAATTTAAAATTGTCAATTGGAAGCAATTGTAAGTTTGTAGAGAATAGGGGGTAGTTTGACTTTCACATTATATTTAGGCTTAATTTATCTATCCTACCTCTAGCATTAGGTTTCTTAGGAGAACAAGTAATAAATAGACATCTCCTCTAACCAATAGCAATTATCCATATTTAAAATGTAGAATGGCAATATTTCTTAAAGCTCAAAATAGATTGTTGTGGCAAAGAGTTGATAGAGAAATCTTTAAAATGGAGGGACAAAGAAGAAAAGAGCTGCACCAAGGATGATTGGAAGTTGCTTAATTTGAATGATGTTACTATGAATATTCTCTATTGTGTTATAAATAAGATTGATTTTCATAGAGTTTGCATATGCAAAAGTGCTAAAGCAATATGGGATAAATAAAGGAATACATATAGTAGAATAAGAGGCACTAAAATCAGCATGTTATAGTTAACTTGAAAACTTCAAAATGGATCCAAATGAAACTATAGATGAAATGTATAATAGATTCATTAGCTTCATCAATCCTTTGAGCGTTCTTAACAAATCCTTTACTAATCTTGAAATTAACTCCAAAATCTTAGGTCATTACAAAAGGATTGGGAAGCCAAGAGAACCATAATTAAGGAAACTCATAACCTTAATACAATGCCAAAGGAGTAACTTTTAGGAACTCTCAAGACATGTGAAATGGTGAAAAATAAAAAGAGAGGATTTAAAAAAGAAAAACAATTTCTCTAAAAGCAACTAAGGAAAGCAAAAGTGAGGACGATGATAAAATTGCCATGATGGCAAGAAAATTCAAAAATTTTGAAGTTCGACAAAAAGTTGAAGAAGGATAAGGATAGTAATGGAAGTACCTCAAAATTCAAGAAGGAAACGAAGGATGTGATCAAATATTATAACTATCAAAAACTAGGACACATCCAACAATAATGTCCATTGCTCAAAAAGGCTGACAAGGAGTCAAGGAAGAAAATCATAGCCGCCACTTAGAGTGATGAAAATTTAAGTGATTCTAACAATGAAACATGCTTCATGGCCATTAATAATGAGGTATACTCCACTTCACAAAACTCTTCTTTTGATGAACTTAAAAACATGTATGATAAGCTATTACAAAAATTCATTAAGATGTAAAAGAAAACTAAAGTCTTGAAATAACTAATAAATGAAGTAAGGGATGAGTTTGATGTGATTAAGAGTGAATATAACAAAGTTACAGATGTAAAGGAAGGGCTAGAAGAAGATAATGAGCACTTGAGAATGGAGATCGAAGAATTGACTAAGAAAAATGAAGAATTAAGCTTTAGAAAAATTAGATTAGTTGAAGATAGTAGCAAACTAAAGGTTGTAAAAAATTCGCTTGAAAAGAAAGTTGAAAGCTTAAAACATAAGCATGATGATAATGATTGCATGGTTGATGAATTAGGAAGATTAGAAATTGAAAATGTAATTTTAAAATCTAACCTAAATAATTCAAAGAAGATAGCCAAATTCGTGGATAAGGAAAGGAATTTAGACAAGCTCCTTAGCTCTCAAAAGTAAGGTTTAGATAAAATCAAAATTGATTAGATTAGAGAAAATATTTACGAGTCCTATAAAAGTTGCTTTGCAAGGGTCTCAAATAAGACATGTAATTTTTGCAGTAGTTTTGGTCATATTGCACATACATGTGCAATACGACGCAATCTTTCTTTAAATATAAAGATAAGATGGTTTAGATTCCTAAGGGCTAAGCCTATATTGTAGCAACTAACTCCAAAAGATCCAAATTAAAATGTGTACCATAGAAATAACCATTTATTTTGTAGGGTCCTTCAAGATGAAACAACAAACACATCTTAGATAACAGTTGCTCAAGATACTTGATGGGAAACGCATCCAAGTTCATACCTTTAGACTTAAAGGATGGAGAAAGTGTTACCTTTAGACCAAGAGATACATGTTATTGGTGATAGTAACATTCTGATTAGTAATAACCTCACCATTAAAAGTGTGCTACTTAAAGATAATTTGAAACACAATTTGCTTAGCATTAACCAATTATGTGATATTGGATACAAAGTAACTTTTGTTGCATCAAATTATTCTATTAAAAACATTAACAATGACCAAATCTGTTTTGAGGGGTATAGATGAGAAAATATTTATAAAATCAATCTCAACACCTTTTCAAATTCCCTGGAAACTTATTTATTCGCTCAAAACAAAGATGGTTAGTTGTGGTATAGAAAGTTAGGGATGCTAACATGGATATCTTGTTAAAACTAGCTAAAAACAACCTTCTTAAGAGATTACCCAAGATTAATTTTGATAAAAATAGAATATGTCAAGCATGCCAACATGGCAAAGAAACAAAATCATCATTTAAATCAAAATATGTCATTTCAACTTTTCAGCCTCTCCAACTATTGTATATGGATACACCTTAATCATTATTGATGATTTTACTAGATACACTTGGACATTCTTCCTTACAAACAAGGATCAATTATAACATGCGTTCTTAAAATATTATAAAAAGGTCTAAAATAAAAAAGTCTTTCTATTGTCTCTATAAGAAGTGATCATAAGAGGAAATTTGAAAATGATGAAATAGAAGATTTTTGCAATAAAAATGGAATAGAACACACTTTATCGGTACCTAGACTCCACAACAAAATGGAGTGTCTAAAAGGAAAAATAGGACTCTTATAGAAATGGATAAAACTATGCCTTATGAAAATAACCTACCTAAACATTTTTTGGCCAAAATAGTAAATATAGCATGTTATATATCAAACTGTGTTTTTATTAAGCCAATCCTTAAGAAAATGTCCTATGAGCTTTGGAAAGTAAAAAATAGCTAACATACCATGTTCCAACCCCTATAGTACCAAAAGCTACGTACTTAACAATAGAAAGGACTAACATGGGCAAATTTGACTCAAAATCGAATGAAAATATCTTCCTTAGCTATTCTTTTTCAAATGAAGAGTATAGAGTTTATAATAAGAGAACTTTAGTTGTAGAAGAATCTATTCATGTTGCATTTGATGATACATTTGCATGTAGAGAGCCTAATGATGAAATTGATAACATTAGTGCTCAAATGGATGGTCTTAGTCTTGATAAGAACTAATCTAAATCAAAAGAAAAGAAAATTTCTAAGGAAGATGAAAACATTGGTAATTCTAATATAGACTTACTTATAGAATAGAGATTTGTGAAAAATTACCCAAAGGAATTAATCATATGTGAATCATCTAAGAGGGTGCAAACTAGAGCTTTCCTAAAGAACTTGTATAATATAGCATTCCTATCTCAACTAGAACCTAAAAATATTGATGAGGCTTTAAAAGATAAATTCTGGATTGAAGCAATGCTAGAAGAGCTAAATCAATTCACTAGAAATGAGGTATGGGACTTAGTGCTTAAGCTTATTAGACTAATAATCATGATCATTAAAATCGAGAGTCAAAAATACGTTTCTACAAGTTTATGATTTTTGTTGGTCCTGTATAAAAATATTAGGGGGGGGGGGGGGGGGGGGGGGACGCTGTGGTGAATTGATATCTTTAAACTTTTGAAAACTTTTCGATATAAAAATATAATTACCCCTATTATCAACTTATAATGGTGAACAGTGATAATTTAATAATTCAACACACAACAATTAATAAAGCAAATTAAAGGAAGGAAAATATGAGGCAGAGATTTTATAAAACTTTAGCCTTTTGCTTACTGCTCTCTTCCAGCTCCATTGCTAGGGACCTGGTTTACTTCACTAATGCCGTTTTACTTGATCCACTAAATCAAATCAGAAAAATTATAAGCACTTGTCACATATGGACTTTATGACACTCTATTCTACCTATCTAGCCTCTCTACTATCTAGGGTAACATAGATTTACAGAGTACAAATGTATTTATCTCAACACTCAAACAACAAATAATAATTACAAATTATATGTGAGAACAAAACTATAAATCTCAATTAGTTTCACTGAAGAGAAAAATGATGAATGTTGAATAATTTGCTTCGGTAGAACTTTCTGATGAAGTATCTGAAAAACTTTCTGTGATCTTTCAAAAGGTATAATCTAATTACGATTTTTTTGTGCAATGAAATTTTTTTTCTCTAGAGTTGTGTCTAATGTTTTGAATCCTTTCTCTTTTATGTCGAGATCTTCTAACGGCTAAAAATCTTAAGATTATATTTCATCCAACCGTTAGTTATTTAGATAATTCCTTGGATTTTTTTAAAGGATCTCGATTCTTTGAATTTCAAAAACAACTCTCCTTATCTTGCTTCAATCAGATAACCTTCAATCAGTAACCACCGGATTTGCTTCTGATTTGAAATTATCAAGATAATATGCCTTATAAAAAAATTTGGATAAAACTCATATTCAACATTTGAATTTCCATAAAATTCGATTCAACCTTATCCTTATCCATACTTGAGCATATCTTAATTTTTCAAAAATTAATTCACTCAAAGATAATCCTCGTAGATCTTAATTCTATCTTGAGTGAAACGGGATTAAGTGTATTTTCTTAATACACCAGATCTAGTAGAGCTAGGGCATGATCAATTCGAATCTAATTTAAAGTTATTTTCAACACCATACTTCCAAACTTATTTTTTAAACAAACTTTTGAAGAATATCAGCCTTTTATTTCTAAAGTTTCTAAATAAGCTTCTAAACTGCTATACAAATTCTTCTTATGACATCTTTTGAAATATTCTCTAAAGATTTTCAGACTAATCTATATTTAATCAATTCAAAGCTTCTAAATACAACTTAGTTTTGTAAAATTAAACTTTCTGAAAAACCTTCTGTAAGCATGCATTCTTAATGATTCATTAGCATTTAACCATTTTTGTTATCATTAAAATATATGAGAGATATCTACTAATTTTATAATATTTTGCTTAGTTAAAATAAATATAAAATCATTTATGTGCATACTTTTAGTGAAGTTATGAACTTTCTTGTATGATTTTATAAGTTTACGATTATACTAGTTTTATACGATTTTATTGATTCTATGCGTTCAAATGAACAGTTAAATTGCGATTTTGACAACTATTCCAATAATTGTAAATAAAGGGGTATTTAGAAATAAGTTAGGTGAAACTAGAATAGTAACAAGGAATAAGGTACGCCTAGTTGGTAAAGGCTACAATCAAGAAGAAGCAATTGATTTTGATAAGAACTTTGCTATAATTGCTAGATTAGAAGCCATTAGAATGCTTTACCACATTTAAAGACTTTAAATTATTCCAAATAGTTGTTAAGAGTGTATTCCTAAATGGATACATTAAAGAAGAAGTATATGTAGAGTAACCACTAAACTTTAAGGGTAGTGAATTCCCTAATCATATTTATAAGCTCAATAAGGCTCTATATGGACTTAAACTAGCTCTTAGACCTTGGTACGAAAGATTAAGTAGCTTCTACGTAAACAATGGTTTTTCTGTAGAAAAGCTTGATATGACATTATTTACGAAGCAACACAATTCATACATGTTAATTGTTCAAATCTATATGGATGATATTATATTTGGTGCTACTAACACCAGTCTTGTTAATGAGTTTGTTCAATGTATGAAAAATGAATTTTGAGATAAGCATGATGAGGGAACTCAACTATTTCTTAAGACTTCGAATTAAACTAATTGAAAATGAAACCTTTTTCAACTAAGCTAAATATACTAAGGAGTCTTGAAAAGGTTTAAAATGGATAATTATAAGACTAAACCTACTCCGATGAGCCCTACCTTAAAACTAATTTGTGAAAAGATATATAGGGGTATGATAAGTAGTCTTTTGTATCTAAACGCATCTGGGCCCAATATTATGTTTACTATGTGTTTATGTGTACAATTTCAATCTTTTCCTAAGGAATCTCACTTGAGTGTAGCCAAAAGCATCTTAAAGTACCTTATGAGCACTATTGAAATTAGCTAATGATATCCAAAGTTTATCTCTTTTAATCTAGTTGATACTTTGATGCCAACTTTGCTAGTTTTAAAGTCAATCAAAAAAGCACAAGCAAGACATGTCACTTTCTTAACAACTCTTTAGCATCATGGCATTCAAAAAAATAAAGCTTAGTAGTACTTTCAACTATCAACAACGAATATGTGACCATCAATAGTTGTTCTGGTCAAATCTTATGGATGAAACAAATATTTCATGATTATGATTTTAAATTCTCTAATGTCCTAATTAAATGTGATAATAATAGTGGTATCAATCTAACAAAGAACCTAATCCAACACTCAAGAACTAAGCATATAGAAATTAAGCATCACTTTATTCATGATCATGTGTAAAATAATGATATATGCTTCGAATTTATTGATACTAGCAATCAAATAGCTAATATCTTTATCAAATCCTTGAGCTAAGATAGGTTTTGTACACTAAGAGGAGAATTGGGAACGATTATGCAAGATGAATGCTAGCTACTTAAGAATTAAGATAGTGATTCCTATGAAAAATGGACTTTCCAATGAATTGACTAGCTAATAACATGATGTTGGATGCAAGAAACATGCTCATATAAGCCTCATGAATTAAACATAGAATTTAGCTTGTTTTGGACACATTCGATGTCAAACATGTACATCTTGATTCATATATGCACAAATTCACCATGTCTCAATTTTCATGCCCAAAATTGACTCCTACATGTTTGATTTTATCTATAATCATGCTTGGGTGGTTATTTTGGTTAAATATTAATCTTGTGCAAATTTGACCCCTTTAGACCCTCATTAGGCTCTTTATGATGTAAGAGAGAACACTTGATCATATTACATATTTGGATGATATTTGCTTTAATCATGTATCCTTTATGCCTATAAGTGCCATTGAAAATTGTTTGAAGTGCAAGCTTATCCTGGATTTGAGTTAGTGCACATGTTTAATCTCTAGCTCTATTTATGCCTAGTGCTTAGTCTTAGGGAACTCAAGTAGTGATTTTATAATTCTTTGATTCTTGAAGTGATATTTTGCTCCTTCCATGCTTGAATATGATATTGAAATCTGCTTGAAGTATTAGCTTGCTAAAACTTAGTCTCTACATTAGAAAGTTGATGATTTATGCATATTTGTGGCATATTGTGTTCTACAAAGAACTATAAATTTGATATGGTTTAATCTTAGCTATCTAGCTAAAATATAAGTTTTTCGAGCTTTGGTAGACTAAATTACTCTTGCCTGAAGTGTTTGTTAGCTAAGTATATAAAACAAAATAGGATTAAATTGACAACTTAGCAACAAGATGAACCTTACTTTCAATTCTATAGAATTACAAACAATGGCAACTAGTACTATTGAGATGCCATCATGTTGGTGACAAGCAATTTTGAAGAAGTTTACAACCCTTTTGTTTGCTATACTGCCAAGTTGGTACTCATAAGTACTGTCATGGTGGTAAAGTAGCCTCCTTAATAATGTTGCTGTTGGTCAAAAATGGTGAGCAATTTATATCCTGTAAAAGAGAAAAGGTTAAGCTATGGGGGGTGTCGAGGCTAGTTTGACATAGTTACTCTAATGCCTAAGTTAGTTTGTAAGTGAGTAAAGAGAATGAGAGAGTGAGCATATCAAAAGTGTCAAGAGCCCTTACAGTGCCTACATTTCCATATTTGTAGGTATTTGTATGGTAATCCATGCTATCTGATAATCCTTTAGTCGTGGACCACGTGGTAAGGCTACAATTTAAGCACATGCCTAAAGACATGGAGTAGTTAGCGATTATTTGATTTAGACGTGCCTGTACTTAACCGTCTATGCCTCTTTTTGAATTTAAAGTACCTATGTAGGTAGGTCAGGCTCTTTAGCCCATAAAGTTTAGTAGGCTTATGTTCTTAAGTCATCCAGGTAGATCAAATTGCGAAGCAAAGGAAAGCAGAAGAACTCAACAAAGGGAATGCCAAGCTGTACAAAATCTACCATCATCATTTGCCCTTCGATTCTTATGGTTAAGAACTTATCTACAGGAGTATACATAAGGGAGTCACTCAATTCGCTAAGTTGGCACGTAAGCCATACAAGGATGGTGCTTACAGCTCATCAAATAGTTGCTAGGTAGTGTTGCCGTACATTTCATTAATATTTTCACACTTAGATGTTTGTTGGAACATATTGCATCAATTTTCAGTTCAAGAGTCACAACTTTTGGTTTTCCTACTCATTTACTTATTACACTGGCATGTATGGCAACTATCAAAGTCTATCATCATTACTTTACTTGCCCTAATAACTGACAGTAGTACAATGTCCATTAGATTTCTACCTTCAAACATGTGTCTTTCATTTGCATTTGGTAATCACATCATAATCCAAATCTCAATTAACCTCAATTACACTATCCAAGAAGGGATATTAAGGGGAAGGGGGGGGGGGGAGGGGGAAGGGATGGGGTTAGTATAAAGGCTTTAAAATTGTTCTTCAATAATTTTTCTTCTTCACCTTACTTTTGAAATTCCTATTTTCTTATTGCAAGCTTTCCAAGATCTTCAAATCTTTCTTTCATTTTTCCTAAACTTTCCTATCCAATCAATTTTCAATGTTTTGTCAAGTATGGCTTAAAGCAAAACCCACTCCTCTATTCCCATTAATTCAAAGACTACCCTTTCCTCCCCCCCCCCCCCCCCCCCCCCCCCCCCCCCCCCCCCTTCCCCCAAAGAAACAACCAATTTGGCTTCATCTTCTAGTAGCTCAATAGGCATTACAATTGAAAGGTAGGAGATGCTTGCCCATATTGAAGCTCTTCTTACAGATGATTACCTCAATGATAGGGAAGAACGATCTCTTGTAAGTACTTTTATAATAATGAAGTATACAATATTGATTCTTCAAATGGAATGGTGAGCAATGCAACTAAGACACTTGTTGCGAAATATGATAAATATTGGCGAGACCTTCCAATTGAGTGGCATTTGCATAGGCTAAGAGAGAATGAGAGAGTTAGTTTTCCCTTTGAACATGAGTTCCATATTTATCTGAAATACCTTGATTTTGGGTTGCGTCTACCTTTCTCCTCATTTCAAAAATAGTTCTTCAATTATTTTGGAGTAGCGTCGAGTATGTTTTCTCCAACTACATACAAGTTCCTTATAGCTTTTGAGATAATCTGTGAAGAACCTAAAGTTAGGGCTACACCTCAGTTGTTTAGATTCTTCTTGATAATAAAGAGAGAGAGATAAATAGCTAGTTTTATATAGCAACTTAACATGGTTGTAAATTCATCAATGGTTTGAAGTCTATAATCCATAAGTGGCATGATAAATACATCTCAATGAAGTCAAATGAGGTTAGAAAATATGGACAGAGCCCATCCAAACCAAGGATATACAACTGTTATCAAATGACACCACCGCCACTAAGAAGATTTAGGATAAGTAGTACAACAAAATGTTCTATTGGAATTCTAAGAGAATCCCTAATATGAGAAAGGAAAGCCTATATTTTCTAATAATGAAGGAAGGATTTGATCTACTTACCGTACCGAGCTAAGCTACAAGAGCAAAGCCAATCTCTATGACTCATAGAGGGAGCGTTATTGCCTTTAAGCTTCACTTAGTATAGATTTGTGCTATTGATTTTCTTTTTCATAATACTCTCTCTTTTATATAGACATAGGTACAAGAGAAGTCAATCTTAAGAAATTGCTAACCCAAGCTAGGGCTAAAAAGTAGAAGTTGGACAAGCGCAATGCTAAAGCTATTGCAAGTCAAATCATAGTGTAGAAGCGGGCGGTTAAGGAGAAGGCTGTCAAGGAGCTAACTATCTAGAAGAAAAATAAGGAAAACTCTCATCTTAAGGTTGAGTAATCATCTCATCAAGGAGAAACCCTTGAGGTTATATCAAAGGAGATGCTACCTACGGTAGGGGATAGTGCTAAAGGAAGACCCTCTAGCAATCATAGTCATGTTACTACTACCAAGAATGTGTCAAAGATTACTCCTCACAAGGTTGTGGCTAAATCTGTAAAATCAACAGCATCCTCAAGCCTTAAAAAGAAGAAAGGGAAGGAATAGGCTGGAGAGCCTCCTACCAAGAAGAGAAAAGAGATGGATGAGAGTACAAGGGTAGCACTTAGGGAAAAGGCTCTCAGCATTATGTCTTTCGAGTTAGTTCCATAGCGTATGGAAAGTTGTTATTTTGTGCCATATTAGAAGCACACAATTTTGGATACTGGTTCAACTTTAGGCAATAAGACCAGGTCCTTAGCCTTGATGGAAGGGAGATTTTACCATGAGATAAAGAGATCGTAAAAAGGGATGTTGAAAGAGTTGGTAGCTATAACAAAGCCCATATTGATGTGAAGTTGTATGACATAAGTTTCCATACAATTATGGTTTGATTTTGCTTACATTATTTGTTTTGTTTTTAACATTTAGTTGCAATGCAGATTATAAGTCATGTCTTGATGGCCTTAGATGTAGCCGAAGAAGAGATGACAAAGGTATGCCCGATTTTGTGTTAGACATTATTGACAATTGATTGACATATTGCTTTAATGCTTTGTTGTAGAAGGTGGAGGAAGCTTACAACTCCTTTAAAACTTAAGCCGTAACTGTTAAGAATGCTAGGATAAAGGCCAAGATGGAAGCCTAAAAGTTGAAGGAAGAGCTTTTGGTTAAACAATTGGCACATTCTTTGGTGGTTGACGAGGTGTCGAGCCTTAAAACCAAGAATGACGAGGAAAGAACAACTTTGCAAAAAGAGAGAAGAGTACTGGAGCCTTAGTCGGACAATTACGTCAATGAATGGGGAGGAAGACAAACTGAGGGTCTAAATAAAGAATATAGAGATCAAGGGTTCCAAGTTCGAAGCTCGTGTTGCCATGCTAAAGGAGGTTGCAAAAGGAAAGCCTTCTATAAAAGAAGCACTTTCAATAGTCACCCCTAGTTGGAAATATGAAAAATTGATTCAAAAGAAGTTCTTAAAAGGGGTTCAACTAGCCAAGGTAAAAATTTAAAAGGTTTACCTTAATTAGAAGCTCTCTTGCCTTGACTTCACCAATGTTGATAATGAGGACGCTAGTAGTGGTGATGACGATGATGAAGTTGACAAAGGAGAGAGAGTAGTAGATCAAGAATAGGGTGATAATCAACTTACCAATGTTGAGATCCGTGCTGCTACTGAGGACCTTCCACAAAAGAAATCCCTTATGTCCATGAATAGGCCTCCAATGCTTCAACTAAAACCCTAGTACTAATAAGGAAGTCAACTCTAATGTCTTAGAAAGCTCTACCAATTAAGAACATAATTCGACTAAGTGTACAAAGGAGAATGTTTCTGATCCCCAAGGGATCAACTAATCATATTCAACTATTTCTTTTGCAAAATTTTCTAGACTTTCATTATGATTGGAATGCCAACTTTTTAATTGTAATTGTACTCTAATCATTTTTATTGTTTTAGTTTATGGCACGTTTTATTTCACCTGCATTTAGTTTATTTATTTATCCTTAGACTTAACTGAAGGAAGTTCATTAGTCATATGAGACTTGAACTTAAAACATTATGGTTCATTTGTTTAATGGTGCTATTGCTTATTGAAGGTTATGTTGAGTTCATAAGCCATATTAGGTCAAAACTCCTTTTAAAGAGAGTTAGTCTTATTTACCAATTAATATTAAGCTTGTTAACTAACATAGGTGAGAACTCATTAAGTAATAATTTGCTTACTAAATAAACTAGAAATATATTTATCTATTAATTGTGGTTAGATTAGGAATAAATGAGATTAAGACTACACATGATGAATTAAAAAGGAAATGCTTTTCATTAATAAAGACTGGACCATTGCTTTACGTAGTAAATAACATGAAACAATTACTCAAAATACAGTTTAAGATCCCACATGTAAGGAATGACCTGACCATCCAACCTCTCCAGTCAGTAAGCCCCTTTACCTTAACTTCTTAGACCCTAACTAGGTCTTCCCAATTTGCGCTGAGCTTCCCTTAGTTATCTCACATGCCTGTTGTCTCTAACTTTCTATAGACCAAATCTTCAAGTTGAAATACCTTGTGTTTAACCTTCTGGTTGTAATACCTTGTAGCACTATGTTAATAAGCAACAACCCTTGCTCTCACAATATCTCTTATCTGCTCAATCATGTCCATGTTAGTTGTCAGGCTAACCTGGTTTGCCATGACATCTAATCTTTGCACTCGTAAGTTAAGCAATTCTAATTCAATTGGCATAACAACTTCTAATCAAAAGCAATTCTAAAAGGCATCTTGCTTATAGAAGTCTTATGGTTGGTCCTATGTCCCCATAAAATGTTTGCCAATTCATCTGCTCACTTACTCTTCGCTTGATCAACTCTCCTCTTCAAGTTATATAAAATTGTCTTGTTGATAACCTCCACTTATCCATTTGTTTAGGGATTTATCACTGACATATAGTTCAGCCAAATGTCATGCTTTTTGCAAAAAGCTTAGAACTTGTCATTGTCAAACTAACGGCCATTGTTAGTAATGATGACTCTAAACCTTGATAAAACAAAGTTGAAAACAAATGATTCAATCTTTTGCTTAGTGATCTTACTATTGCCTTAGTTTCTACTCATTTGGGAAAACAATCTACCGTAACTATTATGAAGCCATTGTATAGTAGCCTTAGGACATGGTCCTAGTATATCCAATCCCCATTGGGAGAAAGGTCAAAGGCTAATCAAGCTATATAGCTCAATGAAAGGTGTATGGCTCAAAACTTCATGTTTTTGGCATTGTAGACATTGTCGCACCATAGCCTTAGCATCTTTTTTCATGGTCAGCTAGTAATAACTAAGCCTCAGTATACAAACATATAAAGTTTGGGCCTTAACCTGTTGAGCATCCCTTAGCATAAGGCAATGGAGGAAAAGTTGAGAAAGATTGCATTTGTATAAATGGTCATCAATTAAAGTATAGTTTATTGTATGATAAATAAGCCTTCGAGCTTCTTTTAAATCTCTAACCAAAATTCCATCTCTAAGATACTCAACAATTGGGTCCATCTACAACCTTTATTTAGGATAAGTTTGTACCTCATAACATTGTTTAGTTATTTCCAAGCTCTTGCTAGGCAAATATTTGATAAAAAACTTATCATTCAAATCAGGGAGTGACGTGTTAGCCAACTTTGACAACTAATATTTTGAGCTCTAGAAATTCTTTTAATTGTGAAGGACTAAAATTCTTCCACAAGTGTTCATACTATAATTAAGTACCTTCACTTAATTCATAATCAACTGTGAATCTAAAAAAATGTCTACTTTCTCAACTCCAACTTCTTTTGCTACCTCAATTCGAGGATCAAGGCTTCATATTCGAACTCGTTATTGCTAGCTAAAAATCCAAACTTCAATGCATATTAAATTTCACACTGTGTAGTTCTTGTAAGATAAGGTCCGCACCACTCCTATCTTTCAAAGATGAACCATTCACATATAAATTCCATGTAGGCTTTTCGTCTATGTCAATGATGTCCTCTTCTTCGGTGAATTCAACCACAAAACCTGCTAATACTTAAGCTTTTAGTATTGTTCTAAGCTTGTATTAGATACTATAGGCGCTTAACTCCAAAGCATATTTCATCATCCTTCTCAAGGAATCAGGTTGTTGCAAGGCTTACCTCAGTGGTTAATCAATAAGGACTATGATCTGATAGGCTTTGAAATACAGCTTTAGCTTTCAGGTCAAGATTACTATAGCTAAGACAAATTTTTCAATCTTATTGTATCTCTATTTGGGGCCTTGCAAGACATAGCTCACATAATAAATCGGCCTATGCTCTTTCCCTCTTATCTAGATAAAGATAGATGAGAGAGCTTGGCTACTAACTGATAAGTATAAGAAAAGATCTTCCTCAGGGATGGGTATTGAAAGTATAGGTAGGGATGCTAAAAAATCCTTCAATTCCTTAAATATGGCTTCACATTCCTCAATCCACTAAAACTCCTTAAGATTCTTTAAAATTTTAAAGAATTCTAGGCATCTATCTGTACTCTTTAACACAAATCTATTTAGAGCTATAATCTACCTTGTCAACTTTTCAACTTCTTTTACAGTGCATGGAGACTTCATGTTCCTTATTGCATCAATTTTCTTAGAGTTTGCTTCAATGCCATGCTAAGTTACCATATACCTTAAGAATCTGCTTAAGGTAGCCCCAAAAACACATTTCTATAGATTGAGTTTCATATTGTCGAATGTTTCCTGAAAATCAGAAAGATGTGGTTCCTCTTTGTTACTTTTAACTATGAAATCGTCGTTGTATACCTCAACATTGCGATGTATTTAGGGGTTAAATTTCTTTGTTATAAGTCTTTGATATGTTGCACTGGCATTCTTCAACCTAGAGGGCATAACTATATAACAGTATGTCCTAAAGTCTTTAACAAATTATGTATGCACCTCATTGTCCTTCTCCAACTTTATTTAGTTATATCCTGAAAATACATCCATAAATGAGAGTAAAGCATGCCCAGCAATTGAGTTAACCATTTAATCAATCATCAGCATGGGGAAAGAATCTTTGCGACAAGCCTTATTTAAGTTAGTGAAGTCTATACACATACGCCACTTGCCATTTGACTTCTTAACAAGCATACAATTGGCCAACCAAGTTAGATGAGGCTCTTCCCTGATGAACCTTGCCTTAAGTAGTTTTAAACCTCCTCTTCAATGGCCACTTACCTTTCAAGGGCAAAGTGCCTTTTCTTTTGTTGTATAACTTTCGCGTTGGGATCAATCTTAAGCTTATGCATCATCTCTTCCTTAGAATGCTCGACATATCTAAGGGAGCCCATGCAAATGACATTAGCATTATTTTGAAGGAATTTAATTAATTCCTATTGAATTTTTGCCAGCATTAGCCTCCCAATCTTAGTTGTCTTTTTTGGGTTGTCTCATAGCTAAATCTCTTCAACATCTTCTTTAGCATTCTCAACATTTCCTAACTTCTTCTTCGAGTCAACATCAATGTGGAAAACTTCTTTACGTCTGAGATATCTTAAATATAACATCTTGGCTAGCTATTGATCTCCTTTACACATCCCAACTCCAGTGGAGGTAAGAAATTTTTCCTTCAAGTATACCATTGAAGGGACCATGCCAAATAAATGTTGATAAGGCTTACCCATTACTGATGCGAACCGTAACTAAGAACAGATAAGGCTGATTGTTAAATGAGTTTGAGCTTAGAGAAAGCTCAAAAAGAGTCAATGAGGAAAGGTACGAAAGGGTGAAAGTAAAGGATGAAAATAGTAAGCGAAACCCACAAACAGCTCCAGAGGATATGAAGCATCAATGGAACTTTCGAAGACTTACAACATAATTCAATGTGACGTATGAATTGGTCCAATGGGGTTACTCGTTACCTAACCTCGCTACCTAACATTACTTAAGGGAAAGAATAATAGTGATACTAAGAGTAAACAACAGTATTTATGTAGGGAATAAGGTATTCAAAAAGTGTATTGAAGATTATCTACCCTCTTATAGCTACAACTATAGGGGTATTTATACTCGTAAACTAAGATAACTTGCCCAAAGGGGAAAAGACAAAAAGGACATTTCCTAAAGAAACAATGTTACATGATACAAAAGGGTAAAAATGAATATATAAGGAAAATAGTCACCGGTGCTACAGATTCTTCACATGATACAGTACACATGGCAATACTGCATTGGCAAGGTTATTAGTAGATGAGGATAAAAAGTACGGATGCATGGGTTTGTTTGAGCAAGGATGGCCTAGTCAATCTAGTCTTTCTCTCTCGGCTTCTCGGTAAAGAAGAGGCTGAGTAATTGGTCAACTCAGTAACAAGCCTAGAACTCTAAGTTGGGCCTTCAAGGAAATTCTAACCAGTACCTTAAAGTATCAAGAGAGGTTGTTTTGAGACCCATAATAAATCCACCTAAAGCCCCACAAGCCCACCAAAGTCACTAACTTTAGTTTGAACAAAAAATAAGCTCATTTGACAACTTAAGCCCACTAAAGGGCCCATGAAGTGGTTGTTAGCCTTAGGAATATAAATTAAAGTTGTAAATCTGATCTCAAGGAGTATTTTAAGCTTAGGATAAAATCTTAAGACCAAGCCCAAAGGATTTCTCAAGTTATCAAAAAGCCCATTTACCATACAAGGCCCAAAAACACTCCAATACATGAAGAACGCTACTGTTCTGACCCATGGACAGAATTGTATACCTCATTTCGAAAATATAACCTCACCACATTAAAGCACACTCGAAAACGATGAAGATTGACTATAAGATCATAAAAATTGAATTTAAAACGAAAAAGTTATACGCGATTGAACTTTTAAGTAAAACTGGAAAAATTTATGAAACCAAGTCCAAAGTATAACTTAAAGGGTTTTAGCTTAGTTTTTTTAGTTTTATTTCAAATCCTTATAAGTATCATATTTGCGATGTCCAAGGGACCTAGCTTTGGGGAGACGATCTATCCCGAATTATTTTGATTGATCCACATGCCTGAGTGAGTAAATTCCTTATGACTCTTTACTTGATTGTGCTTGTAGAATAGATGCACCTAAACTTATATATATAAATTTGGATGCTTATGGGATATGGGAGATGCATGTGTATGGATTTATGGATGAATGTGATGACTTGTTAATTATATATATAATAATGGGAATTGTTTGTATTAATATATAAATGTGAATTTTATGGAATGAAATTGTTTGATCACCCTAAAAATCAAGTTAATCACTTATACGATTAAGAACTCAAAATGAATCATGCATTCCCCATATTACATACGGATAACACCGAATGCCACTTCACGCAGAAGATGGGAAGGGACTCACAGGAATACGAGTTTCCTGCAGGATTGGGCACTAGCTATGCCATCATATATATTGAGTCTCTATCCTAAGCTGATGGATTTATTAGGTGCTGGGAGATGCCAACCGCCGGCCAGGGGCCAAGTCTTGTGGCTTTTGCTTAGGGCATGTGTTTGTGGATTACGGAGGCCACCATACCGCTAGACTTGGGATTTTAAAAGATATGATTTGATTTTGGTAAAGGAAGTATACATATATATATATATATATATAGAGAGAGAGAGAGAGAGAGAGAGAGTTTTGTTTTGACATGAGTACGATAGTGCAAATGAAATAAAACTCAAGGTCTAGAACCCGGATTTCGATTTAGGTCGGTTAATTATCTCCAAACCTCGACTTCAGGCGGCGTAATTCTAAGTCGTATGTAGTTCCTAAGTCACTGTATGCGTTGTTTGGCATACTGATTGTTCATGCATTCATATGATTGTGCATTTAATAAATTTCTGTCATGTGGTATTGATGAGGGTAATTATCTCACGAAGCGTAAGCTTACACCCCAACAGTTCTTTTCTTTGCAGGTTGATCGATAGTTGGGAATGGGATAGGAATCGAGTGCAGAGTGCTACCATTAAATCAGTATGATGAAAAGCTCGTATAGTTAATTCGGAATGCTCCAAAAAATGGCTAATGTCTGAATTAAGTTTAGTATCTTTAGTAAGTTTAGAATTTTCTAGCATTGTCTATCTTATTTCACTATTTTGGTAGGGATACCAACTCTCTGCAGTTTTGAGGAACTATAGAAAAATGGATATCCATAATTATTTATATTATATAATGAGTCAATGAACTAAAATTGAAGACTCTAGCAAATAACTATTTAGAGTCTTGTAATCTTTAACTTGCAAGGCAATTTTCTTATCATGGGTGCACACATGATATGGAAATTTTAAGCAATACTACTAGGCCCCTCCTAAGGTCGCTACACGAAGTGTGCCATCTTACTGAATCGATCCACAATGACTATTGTAGAAATTTTTCCTCGGGTAGTTTTCGACAATTCGAGAACAAAGTCCATTCTTAGTTCAATCCACGACCTCGTCGTAATAGGTAGGGGCATCACCGTCCCTTGTTCAGCTGACACTTAGCCTTTTTGCACATAGCACAACTTTTGATCACTTGGTGTACATCTCTTCACATTCTCAGCCAAAAGAATTGGCAATTCACTAGTTTACAGGTCCTTCTCTCTCTAAAATGTTTGGAGAGTCCTTTACTGTGGGCTTCCTTAATTAATAATTGATTTAGGGAACAAGTTAGAACACACAGTTTTCCTCCTCGAAACAAATAGCCATCCTGTACATAATACTCATCCACTATTCTCCCATCCACGCATCTCGAAATTATTGGTTCAAAGTATGCATCCTCAGAGTACTATTCTTTAATACTTACAAAACCAAATGGTCTAGTCTACAGTTCTAATAAGAGCGCATGCCTCCTTGATAGAGCATCTGCAACTGCATTGCTTTTTCCTTGCTTGTATTTGATCATAAAATTGAATCCTTCAAGGAATTCAACCCATCTTACCTGTCACTTGGACAACTTGGTCTAACTTTAGAAGTACCGCAATGACTCATGGTCAGTATATATGACAAATTCTCTCGGAAGTAGATAATGCTACTATACTTGCAGTGTACAAATTAGTGCCAAGAGCTCTTTGTCATACATAGAGTAATTTAGCTGGGGTCCTCAAAGCTTCTCACTATGGAAGGCAATTGATTAGCCTTCCTAAATCAGGACAAAGCCTACTCTAATGCCTGATGCATCACACTCTAGCTTAAAAATTCTATCGAAGTCAAGTAGCACTACTACCAAAGTAGAGGTCAATCTCTTCTTAATCTCAACAAAAATCCTCTCCTCCCTTTATCCCCATCGGAAGTCAGTGTTTTTCTTTGTTAATTCAATCAGTGGTGTGGCGAGTGTGCTGAAGTTCCTGATGAACCTTCGATAAAACAAAGCCAATCCATAGAAACTTCTCATGTCGACATAAGTAGTAGGGGTCTACCATTCAACAATTGCTTGGATCTTTTCATCATCAACTCACAAGCCTCCTCCACTAATTACATAGCCCAAGAATACCACTTCCTCCTGGTAGAAGCAACATTTCTCCAAATTGCCGAATAGTCTCTCAACACAAAGGATATCTAGGACTATTCTGATGTGTTCATAGTGACTCGGCATGTCAGCACTGTAGATCAAGATGTCATCAAAGTACACCACGACACACTTTCCGATGAGATGTCTCAGTACATGGTTCATAAGTCTCATGAAGGTACTCGGAGCATTCAATAAGCCGAAGGGCATGACCATCTACTCGTATAATCTATGTCGAGTCTTGAACGTAATCTTCCACTCATTTCTTAGCCTTATGCGAATTTGATGGTAGCCAAATTTGAAACCAATCTTACTAAAAATTTTGGCTCCACTCTATTCATCCAACATGTCTTCTAGCCTCGTAATTGAATACCTATATTTGATCGTGATTTTGTTCATGGCTCGGCTCTTAACACACATCCGCCAGGTTCCATCTTTCTTTGGCACTAGAAGTGCAGGCACAATACAAGGGTTGCGACTCTCTCTCATGTATCCTCTTTCCAGCAACTCATTGACTTAACGTTGAAGCTTAGAAGCTTGCTCGAGATTCATATGATAAGCTAGCTTATTCGCTAGTACAGTATCGAGTACTAAGTCAATGCAGTGGTCTATGCCTTGAGTCGGGGGTAACCCTGCTAATAACTGTTCTGGAAACAGGTCAACATATTCATCCAACAGCTCCTTCACCTCTTGGGGTAAATCATTCTAGTCTTTCATTTCCAGTAGTAGCCTGACCAATAGGAGGGTCGGCTCATTGGCATTAATGGCCTCTTGGAGCTTGGCTCTACTCATCACTAGAGCCTTCTTTGATCCACGAGTAAGTTTCATCTGTAACTTGTGAACCTCTCTTTGACGGCAACGAATTCAGCATGATCTTTCGATCATCCTTCTCAAACATATAGATATTCCTATAACTGTCATGGATGATCACGGTCTTCCTAACAATACGTGGGATGCACACATGGGCAATACTTCTCAAAGAATTTAGTTGGAGTATTTGCTGATAGTGAGCAGCAGTAGTATTTGTCGAGTGACTTTTAATGCTCCCTTGTCACTTAACCATTGCAACTTGTATGGCTTCAGATCCTCAATAGTCGATAACCTTAATTTTAAGATGAGGTTAGCTGATGCCACGTTGGTGCAACTCCCACTATCCATGATGAGAGCGTACGTCTGTTCATTTACCTTACAGGTGATATGAAATATGTTATCTCTCTGCTCCTCCTCTCATAAGGGCTCCATGCTCATAGTACATCGGATAACCATGAATAGCTAGTCCAAGTCCTCAGCATATACGTCTTGCTCGATCTACTCTTTCTCGGCATTCTCATTCTCAGCAGGAACCTCCTCTTCCTTATGTTCCTCATCTATACTCTCCACATCTAACTTCGGGGTGTCTCCCTTAATGACTATTGTCCTCCAGTTCAAGCACTAAGCAACCATATGTTTGAACCCTTGGCACTTAAAGCATTTGATTTTGCTAGTCTTTTTGCTAGACCCTTGCCCTTTCTCATACATTCAGGTCAGCACTATATCTTCGGGCTAGCTTTTCTACTCAACTTTGACATCTATCTTACTTCTCAGCTTGGTACTCGATAGTATCCAGTTACTTACCTATCCGGGTCGACTAGTTGACACTCTAATTACTACTCGACTTCTTCTTTGCCTCTCTGCTCGTTGGGCAATTCTAACAGCTTCATCTATTGTGTCAAATCATTAGAGTTCCACAATGTCTTAGATGTCTGCTCTCAACCCAGTGACAAACCTTGAAACTGTTCGGGTAGGTAGTTCTCCACTTTGCATCTTATCATAAGCATTTAGAATTCTTGAACATATTCATCAATAGTTCGGCCTACCTATCTCAGCTCTTGAAACCGTATGAAAGTATCCTAGAGATATGTTTCTGGTACGAATCTGTTTCTGAGTACCCTCTTCATCTTGGGCTAAGTATTAATCTCTCAGTACTCCTCTCTTCTTCTCATGGCTTGAAAATTCTTCCACCACACGGCGGCATATCCAAAAAATTAAACAGCAGTAATTCTCACTTTCTCGTAATCCTCATACTAATAATAATCGAACATACGCTCCACCTTCCCTTCCCAATCCAAATACTCGTCAACATTCCCAGATCCATTGAAACTCGGAATCCGAAGCTTTATACGGTCGGATGCTCTAAGGACTCGTACACGATCCTCTTCAAAATACTCTTCTTCCTCCTCATCTAGCTCTCTCAAGTCTATCATTTGCCTTACTCGTCTGCCAACTCCTCCACTTCGAAATGGTCAAGGTAAGTTCTGACCTCTAATAGGTTAAGCAGCTTGTGGAGTGTTTTGTACGGCCTCGGTAGGTCAGTAAGATAGGGCATGAACAGCTTAGGTCAGATCAACTAAGAGGTTAGCTACCTCATCAAGTCTCTCATTAGTACTTTTGGGAGTTCCTTGAAATTTTCGTCCATGATGGACATCTCCACTATCATCACCAGCATTAACATTCGTACTTAGATCTATCATTTTTCTCATAAATTGAAATTCAAACAAACACTTCAGAGAGTAAACAACTAATACAGTAACTTACTCTATTTCACACACACAAAACAAAGTATAATAGAACTTAACAAGAACTAACTATAGCTTACACAAAACCTCCACTTTAATACCAAGATGATGTGAACCATAGCCAAGAACAAACAAAGCCAATCACTGAATGGGTCTGAGCTTACAAAAAGCTCAAAAAGAGTCGATGGGGGAAAGTATGAAAGGGTGAAAGCAAAGGATGAAAACAGTAAGCAAAACCCACGAATAGCTCCAAAGGATATAATGCACCAATGGAACTTCCGATGACTTACGGCACAATTCGATATGATGCACGAATTGATCCAATGAGGTTACTCGTCACCTGACCTTACTTAAGGGAAAGGATAAGAGTGATGTCGAGAGTAAAGAACAGTGTTTACGCAGAGAAGAAGGTACTCAAAAAGTGTATTGAAGATTATCTATCCTCTTATGACTATAAGTATAAGGATATTTATACCCACAAACTAAGGCAACTTGCCTAAAGGGGAAAAGACAAAAAGGATATTTCCTAAAGAAGCAATGTTACATGATACAAAAGGGTAAAAATGAATATACAAGGAAAACAATCACTCATGCTACAGATTCTACACATGATGCTGTACAAGTGGCGATGCTGCATTGGCGAGGTTGTTACTAAATGCAAACAAAAAGTACAGACGCATAGGTTTGTCCAAGTAGGGATAGCCTAGTCAGTCCAGTCTTTCTCTCTCGGCTTCTTAGCAAGGAAGAAGCCGAGTAATGGGTCGACTCGGCAATAGAGAGTAATCATTAACTCAGCATACCACACAATAATGGGTGGTCATACAAAACGGCATTAGAGGTGACCTGACAAGGAGGTACTCAGCCTCAGCATGGGTTAGTTGCAACATAAGGATTCATCATGCCAGCCCCTCTAGCCCTCGAGCTCGACTGAAGGTCAAGGGCCTTGTAGCTTGATTCCCATCGCATTACCATATTATAAGGAGACTAACACTTGACCATAAGAAAATTAGCCTTGTCTTCTGCAACATTCTCATCATCGCCAATCTAGATCAAGAGAGAGAATACATCAGTCACTTACACATGTTGATTATTAAAAACATATAAATCATAGCCATATGATCTCAGCTATGCTTTGATCTTTGGCTTCATTTGATCAAAGGCATGTTGGAAAATAATATCTGCTAAACTTCTAGTATTAACTAGAATCTTCTTGACCTTGAAGTTGGCAATCCTTGCACTGATTGTTAGTGCATCATCATGTGGCCTCTGTGTACCTTCAAAATCCTTCTCTATTAAAGAGATGGAAATGTCGACCGTTACCTTCTTGCCTTGCAAACTTATGGTACAGCGTTAGTTAAGCCCAATTATTACCTTCTTCCCCCGTTTACCTCTTGTTATAGGGAGGCCAATCTTCATTTCCTCATTCATCTTTTCAACGTTAGGTCAATAGCTCAATATTCTTGGCATCACGAGCTACAAAAATTGCGTAAATATCCTCATTGGATCTCATCTTCAATAACATTTTTTAGATAGATACATTCATTTGTGCTATGGCCTCTACTTTAATGAAAATTATAATACTTATTTGAGTTTCTGTGCAAATTGTTTCCCCTCATGTGCTCATGCCATTACAATACCCTTTAGTTGCGGACCTCCATCAATATGTCTAATATAGGATAATTAAGTAGAGAGTGAACATAGTAGGTCGGAATATACAGCCTCTTTCTATCACTACTATCACATATAGAAGACTGGTCATCACAATCATCAAGTTAATCTTTCAAGCTCTTCTTAGTTTTGTCATTATTCCATTCAGTTATGTTCTAATTGGCTTCATGTCAAGCTTTGATATTATCTCCTTAGCGAATATAAGATGTGGCCTTAGCTTTGAATTCCACAAATGTCTTGGGTTTGTTTTTTGCTAAAGACTTGAAGAAACCTCTATGGTGTTTAACTACATCAATTACAATGTTCAAAGCAATTCTCATATCCAACTCTAGGATTTGGGCCATCTTTTCCATAAATCATGCCAAATAATCTATGATAGATTCATCAGATTTTTGCTTCATGGTGTTAAGGATGGATGAGTCCTTAACCGAAAGCTTGCTTGCTAAGAAGTGTTGCAAGAACACTTCTGCCAAGTCTTCAAAACATGAAATTGTGCTAGGTTTCAAATGTTTAAACCAGGTGCTTAGGACATTCCTCAAAGTAAAAGGAAATGCTTGGTAAGCTATGGCATTACTCAAGCCGTGCAACTTAGCAAAAGTGCAATAGTACTTAAGATGGTCCTCTGGGTCCTTTGTTCCATCGTATGTCTCAAATTACGGCAACTTAACAATCAATGATATTACTTCTTCTAATATCTCAGGAACAAAAGGACTCATCTTTATTGTAAACCACCAATTAGTAATAGTAGGGGCATTAACATTCGAAGGCCCAGCATGATGTACTTGTTATGGCTATTTTCCTTTATCAAAACATTTGAGTATAGGTATTGAAGTTCCATGTGGTGCTTCAACCTGCTTCTTTAGTAATTCAAGAAAATGAATAGAATTATCAGTCTTTGGCACTATTGGTTTCATACTTCTAATTCTGAGTTAGCAAATCATTCTTTCAAATAAGTTTTAGAATTTTGTCATTCTTTTTAGATAGCTCTTGATTTTCCTTAACTAAGTTAGCACAAAGTTGTTCCAACCCAACCAATTGATCATCATTAGGGTGCCTACCCCCCCCCCCCCCCCCCCCCCCCCCCTTGAAGTGTACTAAGGAGAACCAGAGGCACCTACACTTTTAAGCATCGCGTCTTAGCCATGAGTAGTAAGGGTCTTGATAGATGGTGCCAAAATGTTGTTGGCCAAAAATGGTGAGCGATTTAGATCCAATAAATGAGAAAAGGTTAGGCTAAGGGGTATACCGAGGCTAGTCCAACATAGCACTCCAATGCTTAAATTTGTTCATTTGTATGTAAAGAGAATGAGAGAGAGAGAGAGAGCGCATCAAAAGTATCAAGAGCCCTTATAGTACCTATGTTTCCATATTTATAGGCGTTTCTCTGGTAATCCATGATATCTAATAATCCTTTTTTTATGGACCATGTGGCAATGCTACAATTCAAGCACATGCCTAAAGACATGGAGTAGTGGGCGGTTATTTGGTTAAGACATTAGGTACTTAATTGTCTATGCCACTTTTTGAATTCAAAGTGCCTAAGTAGGTAGTCCAAGCTCTTTAGCTCATCAGGTTGGGTAAGCCCATGTTCCTAAGTTATTAAGGTAAGTAGAATTGTCAAGCATGGAAAAGTAGAATAGCTTAGCAAAGGAAATGCTAGGTTAGACAAAATCTACCATCATCAAATGTTGCATGCATTTTATTCTCAACACCATCGCGCTAGTATTGATTCTTACCATCATGATGGTAAGTCAAATTTCCTGTAAAATTCAATTACAAAGTCCTCAATTTTTCTCTTTCTCTGTCTCTTTATTCCATCTCCTTAAACCATGGAAATGCCTCCCTAACTAATCTTAAATCCTCATCTTCCTCTCTCCCAAACCCTCAATTGCCTTTGGAAATCACACTCTCCTCACACCCAAATCAACTCCCTGACAGATTTTTTTCTCTATCTACCTTCTTCCTCTCTTTTCCCTTTACTTCTTCTCACTCTCTCTCCTTACCGCTACACTACCATACAAACCCTTTCTACCCCAACTCTTTCTCCTCATTCTTACTCAAAATCTTTCACCAAAATCATTCTACGTACACTCCTCACACATCAATTTCTCCTTTTTCTCTATTTATTTTGTATATATTTCCACAATTAAACCACCTCACCACTTTCAAACCCTAATCTACCATCTATTTGTCAAAATGACTCCAAGAATTGCTAAAGGTCTCGGCCCCTACCTACAATAAAAGACTCTTCCAACATGCTAATCACTTTGAAAAGTTTGAAAACTTAGAAGTTGGCACTGGCATCTCTTATCCTCAAGAGGTGCTCCAAGAATTCCGCATTCCTCAAATTTAAGGGGTCATCACTAATCACATTTCTAACATTTTGAAGCTTTCCAACAAGGTACATGATGAAGCCCTTAGATATTTTTGTTGTAACTTATCTAATTCTTTAGATGATTTAGGTCGACCTAATGTTAAAATGAATCTTAGTGACGAGCTAAGGAGGACAGTATTGTATGGAACAATGATTACTATCACTTTTGAGGATATTTGTGATCTTATTGGTGTTGAAACTAAAGGGTTTAAGTTAAATTTAATTATCATGGGGTTTGCTTCTATGAGAAGGTATGTCAATATAGGAGGATTAGAGGCTTTTGGAAGAAAACAAAAAATTTGGTTAACATACATCTTAATCTTAAAACCAAAATTCTCCATCATATAGTGATCCACAACTATTGTCCTCAAAGAGATCACTAATCAAATATGACCTATCAAGACTTGTGGATTCTTTACTACATCCTCATAAACAAAAAGATTGACTTCTTTAATGTTGTAGTCTAATGTTTTAACCATATAAAAAATAATTTGTCTCAAGCTTTCCTCCGTTTTAGCTAATTAGTTACTCAACTCCTTATTAGAAAAGGATTATAGTTTCCCCCATCACCACAAGGTACTTGAGTCAAAGATTTGAAATCTTTGATATACGTAAGGTTGCTTAGAAAAAGGAAGGAAATAACTAGGTTAGGATGAAGCCCCTATGTCCCCCAATTCTTCATGATAGAGATAGCCAAAATAAGGCCTTGAGTGATGATGGAGTGATAATGATCATGAAGTACTTGAAGAGGCCACCCCAAATGTTAGCAATCAAAATCCACCACTTGAAGGTACTTCCTAAGCACTACCCCTTCAGGGATTCAGTTTTCTCTTTTGATCTAACGCCACCCTTAGAATCCTAACATCCCTTTTTCAATACTTAAAGATGTGCTTCAATGAGTTAAGGGATTATAGTCACATCCACAATGAGTTCAAGGGCTATACAATCACTTTAACCTAGATTAATGCTACTCCACTTATCCTTTTCCTCCTCTCGCTCTGGATAATGATCCACCTACCACCTAAGTTGCCAACTCAAGTTTATATCTGCTTTGTTATTTAATTTACCTTTTGTATTGTGGATTTGGCTAGTGGCTTCTTATGTTGTTATCTAATCTATTTCACCTAGACTTGGCCTTTAGTTGGCCTATCTTACTGTTATCCACTTTTATCATGTAATGCATAGACCTTTATTTGCGATATCTGTATATGTTATATTATCCTTTTCCTACTCTTATATTTATGTGATGTTGTATCTTTACTTCTACAGTTGGCTTGTTATTGGCTTAGAGTTACTAAGCTATTTCTGATTGAGTTATGGAGCTCTATTAAGCACTTAAAGTAGTATGAGGAGACAATCTGAATATTGATGAGGGCTGAGCTTATTGCTTAGGTTGTAGAAATTATCTTTGAAGCATATCATACCATCTTTGTTTTATTTTTGGAGGGGACATATCATAAGGCTTAAGTCAAGATTATTTCGAAATTTCAACTTATGTGAATCTTTTCCCTCTTTACCGCTTTTAATCACTCATATGTTTTATGATGCTAAAGAGGGAGAAAATTTTATGTCACTTAGAGTCTAATTTTTATTTTTTTACAATCTTGGCAAAACTTGAATAAATAAATTGGTTAAAATGTTAACATAGTAAAAGAGCTTAAATAAGTTCTATATCAATATTGAAAATGAGTTTCAATTCCGTAATAAATTAGTGCTCTCAATGTCAATTATCAAGTATTATTTTGATCTTATATGTTTGCAAATTCTTTCAAAATTGAATACTTAATTAAAGGGAAGTACTAGATTAAAGGGAAGCATTTAAAATACATCAAAAGAGAAATATTGTTAAACTTAAGGTTCATTGTTTGCTTTTGATGAGAACAAAATCAAAGTGAATATTAATCAATCAATAAAGTGTCAATATTGACTTAATTGGAACATAAGTTTTATTTTGCAATATCACTCAAACATACCAATGAGCTCCTCAATATATCTAAAATACTGGGCTTAAAAGTTGAGTTAATTAATTTGAAGATGAACTCTATGTTTATGTTGCTGGTTGTACTACCGTCTTCATGATAATAGAAGCTTACCAGTATAACAGCATGGCACTCTAAATTAAAAAGTGAATTCGATTCTATTCCTCGTGCAAGCATAACGGTAGGTGATGCTAACATCTATATGATAGAAGAAAAGCTTATCGGCTTGATGGTAAGCATATATGCCATCATGACAATAGCCCTATTTCAACTAGTTATTGAAGTATTTAATGTACATTTATGGGAAGAATTTATGAAGATGGTATAAATGCTCAACAACTTGACCAAAAACAATTAAGAACTGATATTCTCCTGCAATCTAAACACATTCTCTTTCATTCTGTCCTAATTACTTCCAATTTGTCTCTTGTACTTTTATTTTCTATCCATTAAGAGAGATTAAGTGTGTAGAGCTTGAAAGTTTACTCATTGCAAAACTTAGAGTAAAAAGGCACTACAGTTGTGTAACCATTATGTGTAATTGTGATTGATGTGTCTTATATAGATCTTAGAGCATTAAATTGTGATATCAATAAAGATTAAAGGCAATTGTGCATTCATGGAGAGTAGGGAGAGGTCTAAACTCTATGTTATATCCATACTCGATTTCTCTATCCCTTTCTCTATAAATTCTGCAAATCTTATTGATCATTATAGTTTGCTCACCTTATTTACTACTTAAATTGCATTTGTGATTAAAAATCAATAATAAATAAAAAATTTTCATAATACTCAATTCATCGCCCTCCTTTCCCCTCCCCTCCCCTCCCTAACACCAACCCCCCGCATACGCAAGTATTAGCCTAGTATTCTTCGGGACAACAACTGCCTCCATGCGAAGATCCAATAGCTTCGACAATTCTAATTCCAAGAAATAACTTCATTTATTCATTTACTAAGCATTGTAAGTCTCTAATACTTCTAAAGAATGGGTATACATTAAAATAATCTTAAAAACATAGATGGCTAAAACCTGATTGGCAACATTACCCTAATTCCAAATTTAAAATCTAAGCTCAAATAATAAAAATATCTACTTCATATAGATTTCACTTTTCAACTATGACAAAGTGTAAAAAAGACATAATGATAAAGGAAAATGGGTATACGAAAAGAAAAAGTTATCCTAAAAGGTTTTTTGTTTTATTTGAATACAAATCAATTTTAAAAATAGATGTGCAATTATAGTTAGTTAAACTCTATGTAACTCAAGTATAGGGATCTATTCAACCAATATCAAAAATATAAATCTCTACCCCCTCCCTTATACTTAAAATTGTATACTATCCCCAATGTATTAAAAAAAAAAAAACACCATGAAAGAACAAAGGAAAAGAGTAAAGAGAACTAAAGCTTCCCTGTTTAAAAGAACAAACATTAGATTTGTTATTGCCTTTTTGTGAATTGCTCCATTGACACAAAGTTCAATGGTCCTTAAAGAGAAATTTAAATAAGGTAAAAGCATAAAAAAATGAAAAAAGAAAAAGAAAAGCTTTGAAACTAAAAATGAAGCCTCAAAACTCAAAAATAAAACTAAAAACAAATTTATTGGTACCAATTAAAGACTAACCAAAATTAAAAAAACAATAGATTAGACCGTTGCTAACTAAAAGATTAATAAGAATCAAAAGAAAAACAATCGTTAGTAAGATCTTCAATCTCTCATAGCTCCAGCATCTTCCCTAACTTCATTATCTTCTTATATAAAATCCTTATCCTTATCCTCATCCTCAACATTGTTTCATATGATTAGAAAAGCACAACTACTCCATAACAACTTGAACTCCAAATTTTGCACTAATTGAAGCACAGTTATATTAATTATAACTAGTTGTAATCAAGTACAAATCAACCAAAATGGACAAAATAGTCACCAATTCTAACTTCAAAGTCTAATCAAGCTAAAACAATATGATATACTTTTGAGGCTACTGAAACATGGTTTGAGAAAAATTGACAATGCAATTGTAAAACCTCGACATTCATCGTGATAATGCTCATAAGCCATATAACTAGTTAATTAAACAAAAATCAATTAATTGCCCTAATTTAGCGAAATTAGCCACTCACAAAGGTTAAAATGCATCACATTGCAAAAGGACATATTAATGGTATGAAGAAACACTTGTGAGTGCAAAAGTTCATAAAAATCCCAATGAAAATTAAAAATCAAAATGAGTTGTCTATGGTCAAAGTTCTGGCCTAACCAACTAATGTGTTCATGGAATAATTGAAACGCAAGAACACACTGATAAAAACAAAAAAAAATGAGAGAGAGAAACAGTAAAGAAAAAATATACATGAGCTAAAGAATCAACCACAAAATTGAAATGATATGAAGAACATGGTTGAAAACAAGGATGTATCATTTCAAAATGAACAAAAGTGCACTCAAAAGAGCATGTATCAAGAGAATGTACTAGCAAATACAATAGAGGTGGATACATGGGAATTCAAATTGCCCATGTTTATTACCGAGCTCAAACAGCTCACCATATGAAACATGACCATGTCTATGGAGGGATGTTATCAACGTAAGCAGATATGTAGGCAAGTATGTAACCATATATCTCATTAAAGTTCTAACTCTTAGTCGTTTTTTCATCTAATTTTGAGTCATGAAAATGAGCACTCAAAACCAAAGTATGGGATATGTAAATAAAGTACTCCAAAACCACCAAAACAAAATAACTATCAAATAAAATAGCTAAAGTTTGAAAATCGCGATATCAAACAAAATAAAAAGGAAACAAAAAAAAAAAACTAAAACAAACTATCCTAACATATCTATTGGGGTCTCCTGGAAATTACCTCATTCCTATGATTCTAACAAAGATGGGAAACTCAAATCTCAATTAATAATCACTCAACTAAAGCTCAATTCCCTTAAGCTTTTCAAAGATAGTTCAATACAAGGAGAAATGTTTATAATAGGTTCTTGTCTAAACTCAGTTGTGCATTTTTAGGGCTATAAGTAGTCTAACTCGAGCTTGCCTTCTTCTATCCCATTCACTTCATCAAAAATTAAAAAGTGCTCTAAATTAGTTAAATCTATTTGCAATCAACCTCTTAAATCTTATCATCTAGGGTTATAGAATTCTCACTCTCTTCAATCTCATAATGAAGTAAGTTTATATTTTGGGGACCAAGATTTACATGAAAGTACTCCTTAAGTTCCTTCTTCTTCTACCATTGACTCACCCTTTCTATTACTTGTAAACTCTTTTAATATAGTACTCATTTATCTTTCAAAATAAGACCTCATAAACTTCTCAACCAATTTCCTCAATTTCTCAAGAGTATCTAAAGATATATTCAGTTTTGGTGTCCTGTCTTGAGATGATCTTAAGTGTAAGTGTCAGTATATCCTGAATGGTTATTATCTAAAGGTAGGAAAAGGATTTCTTCTCTAAAGTACCCGAGTGGTGTAATAGGGGTAGATGGGCATAAGACTGCTTATCCCAAATCATTTAGCCACTAAATACTAAGGTAACCAAGCCTTAGAGTTCTCGAAATCAGCCTCAAGTTAGAGTTTCAAAGCTCAACATATGTGGCTTAGAGGTTAGCAAGGAAGGTAGAGAGGAAAGATTCCCATAAGCTCCCTAAGGTTTTTAAAGATTTAACCCCAAATCATTAGGTTCGGTTTCATCTAGGAAAAATAGGGTAAAATTAGTTACGTTGAAGGTCAGGGACACACCATAGCCTTTAGGTATGTCCCATAAGCTCCTCAGTGTTGTCATTAATTTTCCTTAAGATTCCAAATGGTCCATTAATTTTAGGTGACAACTTACTATATCTTTAGCTTGGGAATCTATCTTTATTGAGGTGTATCTAAACTTCATCTCTTGGTTAATAAGTTATGGCCTTCCTTCCTTAGATTCTAGTCTCTTTCTACTTACCAATTGTTCAGGAGAACTGTAAGATGGATTTTTGATATAGCTTCCTAAACTCTTTAGCTTATCTTAATCCTTTAAGGCTTTCTTCCTTAGTACCTAAAGTAGAAATCATTCCCATGGGCAAGGTTGGGTTGATGGCATAAATGACCTCAAATAATGACTAGCTGATAAAACTGTAAGTAGACCTATTGTAGGCAAATTTCATAATTGGTAGAAATAAGTCCTATTCATGTAAGTTCTTTCTATCTATAGCTCATAATAGTGTCCCAAGAATTTGGTTCACCACTTCAGTTTAGTTGTCTATCTAGGGCTGAAAAGATGTGTTGAATGTTAACCTTGTCCCAAGATTCTACCATAGTATCTTCTAAGAAAAGTTGGTAAACTTTAGGTCATAATTGGGGACAATGCTATAGGAAACTCCATGTAGTTCTACAATCTCTTATACAAAAAGGTTAACAAAATATAATGCATAATGTGCCTTTTAATAGGGAATGAATACACTATCTTGCTAAATTAATCCACTATTACCATCATTGAATCATATCTTAGGGTAGTTCATGGTAATCCGAGGACAAAGTCCATGCTCATATCTAATGTACTTAGGAGCTTAACCATCACTACGACTTTACCAATATATTGATGGGTCTTTCTTATAAGGAAGAAAAGGGGATGGAAGAAGTAAAAAACCCATAAGCTAGGCCTTGGATATGATACACCTTAGATCACCTATGAACTTACTTTAACCACTCGATATGTCTCACAAGAGTCGAAGGAAGGTTACTCGCCACTAGTTCTTTACTAGAAGAGTAAGAAGGAAAACTTGAAGCAAGAAGCTTACAAAAATCCAAAGATTATATATTCAATATTTGAAGAAGACAAATTTTGTTTGTAGTTTGTACATTGTGTCCCTTTTATACTAGCTACTTAGTGCAACTTCTAAAGGAGGAAAAGATAAAAAGGTTACATCAAAATAGGAAGGATAATTACATGTGCAATAGACAAAATGGAAAGAATATTCATTGGTGGCTATGCATTAACAGTTTGTCTAACTACGTGTTGTACGAATATTGGCAGGTCATCTGGAAGAATTAGACAAATAAGTATGGCCACTACTCCTTAGACTAACTAAAAAAGAATCTTCATACAAGTCGGTATCTAAGTCAGATACCTTGACAATAAGGTAAACAAAAGACTAGCTAGATAGTTCAAGCTATTCTAACTCTTTAAGCATGTCGGCATGGATTTTTGGTATGGGCTCAATAGCTTCTATATCGGGAAATAGCTTTAGAGGTGATGCGAGAAGAAGCCTCAAACATAGGCCTACTCATCCTCGATCAGCTAGCCTCTAAGCAGTTAGGTGGTGAAGCCTTAAATTTCTCATAGTTAGCATCCGGTGATTGGCCTAAAGCTTAGCAACTATTGCTCAAAGGTCTATTAAGTTGATGAGAAGATTGATGGCAATAGAGAACTGAGTTGTAGTGGTTGATTCCTATCAAGCATGCTTTGTATTAGTCTCTTCACTTAAGGAGTTACACATAAGTGCTACAGCTTATCTTATGTTATTATGTTATTTAATATCTATAGATACTTAATTTTTGCTCCCCGTAGTTCTAAGTTTTGTTTTTTAAAATAGGGTCTTGATTCCAAAATAAAAAAATAATAAATAAATAAATTGAAAAATGATAAAAATATAAAAAAATTTAAAAAAAGAAAAAAATTATAAATATTTTTTAGATTTTTAGAAAGTAAAATGTTTTAAAATCAATCGATTTAGTTTTAGTTCGGTTCAAATAGCTTATTTTAGAGAGTCACGTAATTTAAGTACAGTTTAATTATACTAAATATCAATGCACGTGCCAATAGCTTAACAAATAAGCATTTAAGTATTGATATTGGATTAACTTAAGGTTACAAGTTTGAATCTCACTAAGTACATATGTGTTTTTTATATTTCTTCCTTCTATTTTTCTACCTTTCATTTTGCAAAAATCAGTTGAACGTATAGAATTCAAATCAAGTTTTTCAATCTAATTAAGTTTTTTTTTTAATGCGATAAAGATATAAGAAATTCAAATTAAATTTAATTTTTATCAAATTAGATTTGAATCAATATAAAATATTCAAATCTAATTTGATTTTATCAATTCAAATATAAATCCATATAAAAGATTCAAATCTACTTTACCTTTAAAATTAATACGATTTATTTTGAGTTTTATATATATTAATCATGCGATATAAAGTGAAAACGATTACATCTCCCAGAGAATTGAAGTCACCTTCTCCATCCTTCACATTCATGACTAGCCACCATCACAATCCCCACGACTACTGCAGCAACTCCATTTGTACTGTTATACACTTCACAGCCACGCTCCACCACACATTGCACCCTCCCGACCGACAACAGTAGCACAATAATCCACATTGTCGACAATCATCGCACCTACATGCTACTGCATACAATCCAGCCTCCTCTTCCTTTTACGAGACCCATACCCTCAATCGAAAAACCCAGAAGCAACCAACACACATCTCTCAAACGCCATCTACATCCCCAACCCTCTCTCGCCTATTCACTGTCATGACTAGCTCGCACACATCACATCCTACGAGAAGACCGAACACACCATCCTCCTTTGATCACACCCAAGGCCCCCACGGCTTGCAACAAACGCCAACAATCCACACACACTGCACATCACTGCTGAACAAACATTATGCCCAAGCTACATACACGCTGCTGTTCACGCCAGCAATCCACATTCGACCCAACATCAAGTCGCTAACCACCAACAAATCCAAAATCATAGCAACCAAACACAATCTCTAGCACCGTCCTCTTCACTCACCTGACTTCACGACAGCACGTCTGCACACTGTCACTACAGACAGCCTTCCATGCGCACGATCAGCCGCAATCCAGTCACCGGTCACACAGCTGCACGTAGCCACGACCCAATACTCCACCGACAAAGCTCCAATCTACGACCAGCCATACACTCTGATCAGTCCATGACCAACGACTCCCACTTCAGCTGCACCGCTCCGATCAAGACACCTATGCCACATCTACACTTCAGCTGCAGCAGCTCCATGGGTACTGCAATTCACCAATCAGTAGGACGTTGCAATACGAGCACGCCACAACAGCAGTCTGAACGCACACAGCCACTCACGAACGTACACAGCCCAATTCCGCATAACCACTCCTACTGTCCTACACACACGCGCACGTTGTAGTCCACTGTCCACGTCCGCTCGCCGACAGTCCTTCCATGCACAAAGCATTGTACACAGCACATCAGTACATGCTCACTACTCATTCAACCGAACACCAAGTGAGGTTCTTTTCAATTTTTTTAATTATTATTATTATTATTATTAGATCCTGAGTTGTTTAACATAATATATATATATATGTATATATATATTAGCTTAGGAGATTTTTTGGTATTAGTTTTTTTTATTATATAGGTTAATGATATTATATTTATTTATTTATTTATGTAGGTAGTTGTTTTATATAAATAATGTATATTATCTTAGGAGATTTGTTTAGCATTAAGTCTTTTTAGGATTTTTCATCTAGAAAAAACTATTTTTTAGAAATAAAAATCAATAAAATTTTTAAGGACGTTTTAGGGAGTTTATTTTTTAACACTCAAGAAATAGGACCTTTTAGATTTTTTGAATAAATTAAATCGATTAAAAACGTAAATCTAATCGGTTTTCAATATTAAAATTAATCAACTCATTAAAGTTTTTAGGAAAGATCTACGATCGTCTGATCCAGACTAACAGGTATATAAGTACTTTTTAGGTGATGTTAAAGTCTTTAGAAACTTAGGTTTTTTTTATTTGATTTTTTATATTTTAAAAAAATCTTTAAAAAGGATAATTTTAATGAATAAACCTAATTTCAAAAAATAGATTATGGTACCTATTAGAGTTTAATATATTAGCCCCTAAATTCAGAACCCTTTGGTTTTTATCAAATTGAAATTAAAGACTGGTAGCTAAATCATAGTCAATCCATCCAATTGATTATGATTTCTTCTTTTTTATTTCCAACTCCAATCAAGTGACGACTTCAAAAGTTTTTTTTTTTTTAAAAGAACCAGAATTTCTCAATTTCTCTAGTTAAGAATTAATACTGAATAGATTAAGGTTTAATATTAATCAGAAAATGGGAAATAAAATAAAAAAAATATAAAAATTTAGGCTCAACAGTATCTTTAATATAATATCTCACTTAGTGAAGAGCTTTCATTTTACCATTATGGAAGTTAAGGTAGAGACTTCTAATATCTTCAATCTTTATTTTTGTTCCATATAATGATATCACCATTCCTACAATATGTAAATAAGATATATGTGCAATGAAGTAGCAAATCTATAACCCATTTAGAGTGACTTTTTTAGTTAGTAAGAATCTTTTTCTATGGGCAAACCATTTCATTAACTTTTTTATTGAAACTGCTTTAGAACAACCTACTCTTTTTTCTGATTGGATTTCTTTACCTAAAGTAAAGTTTAAAAATGAAGGGAGGTATTTCATCTAATTTGTTAGAGGTTTTATAAGAGTTTATATGTGATTTGGGTTTTCTTTTTGTTTTTTTTTTCAATAGCATACATAATTTATTTATTTATAGAAGCAAGTATGTGTTACATACCCCCGTAAAGTTTGGTCAACATAAAGGGGTTTTCGTATACATTCCCAAAAGAGTACATTTTAGATGCAAAAACAAAAGTCATAGTCTTACTATAGGATGTGCTTAACTCCATACAGGGGGTTCAAAAAGAAAGCTCCATTCCTATCCAAATGCTTTACCTCCTTTGCCATGAAGTTTGCTACCCTATTTTCACCACAGTATACAAAAAATATCTAGACCTAAGTGAATTCATTCAACTTTTCCCTACAAACAAGAAGAGCAAATAGATTATAAGAATGACTAGCAACTTATCCTTGTAAGAGATCAATTGCTATTTTTGAGTCCATCTAAATTTCAGCTCGTTGAAATCTCATTTTGCTAGATAATTTAAGCCCCCATCAAATGGCCCATAATTCTACACTTAGATTATCAATATTCCCTAATTTGCATGCAAAACCAATCATCCAATGTCCCTGATCATTTCTAATTACCCCTCCAGTTGTAGCATCTTGTGTATATAGTGAAAAGGAGGCATCAATGTCCAGTTTTATCCAACCTAAAGTAGGTGGCCTAAAAGTGTTGTCTATCATGTGTTCCTATCTATATGCCTTTTTATGAAAAATGTTGAGTCCTTAGAATTCCTTCACTAATAGCCTAATACTCTTACATTAGCTAGATTTTACTCAAATTTGCGACTAGTTTTTCTCTTGCAAATAAAACTGTACTTCTTTGTTTCCAAGACAACCAAAAAAATAAGATTAAGCATATAGCAACCAAGGCCATTATATGTACATAATATTAAGCAGTACTATAAAATATTGTCTACAATTAGGCACTACACAAGTCACTTCTATTCGGTACAAGATATAACAACATACTTTTGGATAACTTGACGATCAACATAGCACTAAAAGAACAGTATCTCCAGTCGCTACTGCTAACAACTCAGCAACAAGTAAACAAAACACACACTCAATTGTAGTAGCTTGGATCAAACAACAACTACTTGACACAACAACATTGTATTGGTCCGAATAATTGATAGTTCGACTAGCCAATTACAATTAAGCTCGGTAGTAGGTTCTCTTAGCTAATTAATGATAGATTAGCAATAATTGAATAAGGCAACACAATACTCCTTATACGTATACTGCACTTTACTTACCACGATCCAACCAAGCTCGTACCTAAGGCTTGGGTACGTGTCAACAGTTCAATAAGTGGCTCAGCTTTTTGCAAAATAAGAGCTTAGACATGCAATATCAAGAGCTCGACTTAACAAGGAAAAACTGTGGTTCAAATGTTTGAAGTAAAACAATTTAGAACATCAAACTTTGCTTGGAAACGTACTACATAGCTCCAACCACATCTGCTTGGCAACTCTTCTCCACTTCTACACACATTCAACAGTTTACAACTTATGTAACTCGGCAGTAATTCACTAACACACATCAAAACTAATCAATACAGCTATTGTACAGTTTGGTAATTGACCAACTCTAACTACACTTTGAACAAAGCATATACATTCACACATAGCTAGATCAAAGGTCCGGTCACAATTTCAATCTAGCTTGCCAAATATTTAGTTATAGCAATTTGGCACGAGTACAATTCCTATTGTCGTACATACCAACTCACACAAAGCTACACTCTTGCAAGTTCACAACCCACCACTATACAATACAAACCTACTAACATGACCATGATACAGCAGCACACACCTACTACATAAAATTGTAACATAATATTAACATCCACAATAGCAGCAGACACCAACCACTTACTCATGGAACCCTAAATCGACCAACGCAACATCCAAGAAAACCACTACCACCTGCTACTATTGTAACAAGGACCACCGTTACCTAAAAATACACATACATACACACCTAAACACAAATTTGAAAACCCCCTCTAAAATATACAGCTCAACAACAAATTACCAGTCGTCCTCTACACAAATCATAACAAAATGGCCAATTTGAATCTCCTTTTCACTAGTAACAAACACTAACCTACCACCAAAACAATCGGATGCACACACAAAGTCCACTACAGTATGAACTCACTAACTACCCAAAAATCAATAGTATACACCCTAAACAATTCCAATTGAATGCCTCAAACAAACCCTAAGGAACCCACAACTGTCTGGACTCAAAACTTTTTTCACCATTTCCCTTTTAAATCCTTCATTGTAACACAATAAGTATACCTACTATAAACTTAGAGAAACCCCAACAATTGTCGTCACACATCTACTATCACTTTGTTCTCTAATCGTAGGTAATGAAAAAAAAATTAATTTGTTTATTTAATATCAAATCTTCAACTACTGTAAAGGAACTTCAAATCAAATAATCAATAACCCATACTAAAGAGCTTCATAGATAAACCTAGTAGTAAAGTATTCCCATGTATTACTATAAACCTAAATCACTAAAACCTTGTAAATTAGTCCTTCGTATCACAACAATACCCAACAAACCAGCACTTTCTCATATACAAACAAAACAGAACAGATACATACCCAAGAACTCTCGACCTTATTCGGAACCTCGAGCTCTTATACTATGAATATATAATGCGCTTAGAAACTCAGTAATCACTAAGGCTTATCTTAATGGGCAAAATGAGTCGTTGGAGATATCGAAGAAAGGAAGATAGGATCAAGTTTAGCGAATTCATGAACCACTATTGAGGATATGATACACCAAATGGACACTACACAACCTAATCTCTACTTTGATATTTACACAAAGTATAAATTAGAATTGCTCACCACAATCCTTAATAAAAGGATTAATAAGAGCAGGATAAGAGAGTTTTCATAGAGAAATACTTAAAAGGTTTTTTATTAAAAAGTCATAAGTGTGATAAACCCTACATACATGAACTATTTATACATAGTGGCAATTTCGTAAATAAAATAAAGTATAAAAAGCCCTAGTGGCAGTCCGTAAGTACAAAACAAAATTATAAGGGTAATCTAGTAAAGAAAACATAAGTAAGTAATCTTGAAGTTCTGTTGTCTTAGATGAGCAAACCTAGCTGAGTTGACCTAACCTGGCCGAGCAGATATAGCAAAGCAGAGCAAGGCTGAGTAGAATACAGTAGAAGAGAACAATAGAGTAGAGTGAGCAAAGCAAAGTAGCAAGGTAGAACAGTCATTGTAGACGATATAAGAGTTCATGCTTGCTTGGTCAATCTCATAGAACCCGTTACCCTAGTTATTTAGGAATGAGAACTATCGATGTTTCATTAAGATTAGCAAGGATTTGCTACTTGACAAAAATTTCATGTATTAGTTTGAGTATTGAGTTTTTAACCATACTCCAATTTAGTTTGTAGAATTTAGAGTGTAGGCCATCCTTACCTAATGTTTTAGATGAGCTTATACTAAATTAAGCTAACTACATTTCTTTATCATTAATTGGCTGCATTAAGGGTTAATTCTACTCTATAATCAACACCCCTTGTAGAAAGTAGGTATGAAATTATCTAAAGAGTAGTAAGTTTTAAAAGAAGTGTATTTGTTATTAAAATGCTTATAGAAATAAGATTGTATTTGTTTTAGACTATGCATCCAATTTGCGATTTGGTCTTTTAAGGCCCAGATTTTATTCTTAGTTTTGCATGCTATGATAAGTGCATGGTAGAACTTGATATTCCTCTCACCCTTACCTATTTTTTTTTAGACTTCCATTTCCACATATATTCTTCTTGTTGAAGAATGTTGTGAAGTTGGGCTCATAGGTGTTGTTCTTGTTGTGGTAACAGTTGAGTGGGTGTCTTGAAATTTGCATTTCTATAGTTTTGAGTTTTTTTAAAGTTTCTTTCTTTCTAGTGCCTAGGTGACCAAAAACAAGTTTATTTGAGGACATGGCTTCTTACCTAAACTCAAATTCTTTTATGGCTAATAAAAGATGTTGATTGTTATATTGCCAAACCATTTTAACAAGCTGAGAAAAAGTCAAGTGAGAAGTCTACATTAGCTAAAATCAAAATGGTCGATTGGGCTTGTTAGTAGGCCAATTTGGATGGGTATTTAAGAGTAACGGACAGTAGTCCAATATAGATTTGGTGAGGTGTTTGACTATTGTCTCAACATAAACAAATTTTTGGTTATTATTTGCCTGTCCCCTATCAATATGAGTTTGTATAAGAGGCAATATGGCTTGGTGATTCGACCATGTGTACCTAGGACCCACATAACCTAGATTAAACAAGTAGCAACCAGACATATAGGATTGATAAGCTACAGCTTTGTGATCGCTAAAAGGTAGTCTACCCCACTTCTCATGTCTATATAATATATCGTTAAAAGTCACCAAGCAAGCACCAAATACCTATATGCTGATGATATTGTCTAAGTTAATCCCATAAAATATGTCTAATATATTCATTGTTATTTGCATAGACACCTGTAATAAACCAAGAAGTTTGGGGGATCTAACCTAGACTAAGATGTAGATTTCCTACGGTAACAGATGGATATGATTCACTTCTAGCGACTACTCAAGCCATAGCAACGGCAACCCTCCCTTCTGACCATTGGACTCCAAACAAATAATTCCATCTTAGTTTCCACTAAAAGGAGAATGTTATGACGTAAATCGTGAACTAGTTCTTTAATCGCAATCACCTTGCGCATAGAGTTGGCGCTATGGACATCCATTCTATGATGTTAATCAGTTGAGTAGAAGTTGGGATACCTTCTGTGTTCATGGTGGTGGATGTAAGCTGATACCACTGGGTTTACGCCGCAAGTTCAATGACACAACGCACTTCAAGATAAAATCGTGCTGGGTGAATTGGTCATGATGCTAGTCATTGGGATCATCACAGGTATCAAAGCTGGTGTCGGTTCGAAGTTGTACCTTTGAAATAACATTTGAATGGCAGTAATGAATGTGAGTTCCCATTGTTTCAACACTAAATCTGGGTAGACCAAGTGATCGGGGACTATCATGGGGATTATCATTAAGTATTCCCATGTTGTAGTCAGAAGGTCCCCGTTTCTCCAAGTTTGTTTGCCACGTTCCGAAGTGAGGAATAGCCGAATTTAGGGAACTTACTCCATCAGAACGATTAGATCTTTCATATAAGTCATTTGATCCATCAGGGTTCCAGTATGGCCGTTCAGAAACGGAATATAAAGGAGTCTCATGGGAGGCATTTGGTAGGGAAGAGGGGAATTGCAATGAAGGATTTTTAGTGAAATCGTTTCCGTAACGCGTTTGTCCATTTGTGTGTGTTTGCTTAGCGTGCGTGTTTTGGGTTGCAGAAGAAGCAGTGGCTTTAAAGATAGTTTGAGTGGACTCTATAGAAATGGCATCTAATGATGTATGCTTAGCAGGCATTGATGATGGATTAGATTAATGTATGGAAGAGTTAAAGTTGGGGACTGTAGATTTAGTCGGAACAGAAGGTAAATTCCATCGGTTTTCCTATTCATCGTTGGGTGGGGTTTCTTGGTTTAGTGGACTTTTCGTAGTAACTGCATGCAATTTAGATGAAGGAGAAGAAGACACGGTCGCCAATCAGGCTGGGTCGGATTTTTTCGATTAAGTGGACTTGGTTTGCCTTCTATTGCGAACCAGAATCCATTCAAAGGGAGAGGTTTTTTCTTCATGTGAGTACGTTAATGGCGGATCTATGGGGTTTCCTCAGGTAGTGTGATTTTCTGAAGTTGCATTAAATGGGGTGCCCTTTTCTGTATTAGGCACGTTAAGCTTCTAGCCTTAGTTATCGATTGTCGAGGGTCCCATGACATTTAAAGCTTCATCGGATGTAAAAAATGTAGGTAATTGACAATGTAATTTATTATGCCCAATTCTCTCGCAATTAAAGAAAAAATTTTGTAAGGCCCTCGTATTGTACTTTATATTTAAAACCATCAATAATAAGCGTGTGGATTAAGGGCTTGTTTAAGTTTATTTGAATGCAAATTCAAGCAAATCGTCCCCTTTTTGTAAGTAGGGTAACAGCATTGTACCTTAGTACCGGTCCGATCGCTGCACTTATTTTCCATAAGGCAACCGCCGGATGGGAGGTTTTGGTATCCGTATCTAGACAACTACCACGTCAAACATTGCACGTGAGACTTGGAAGTTTGGGTTCCCATTTGCGAATGGTTAGGAAATGGCCAAAGACAAATCATAAACCATGTTTAATAATTGTTAGAAGATCTTCCATTTTTTCGAAAATGACCATATAAAAACTTAGACCCAGACTAATTAATGTGAAATCATTAGGAAGTTTCCACATTTGTTTTAACTTTGGAAAGAGGATTGGATATTTAATTGTTTGTCCATAAACTTTGATAATTAAGGAAGTTCTCCAAGGACTACAAATGGATTGTTTTTCTATAGTAGTAAAGGACGTCCTTTTAATTGTTTGTCGCCTACAAATGGACTAAGTTTGCTCCTCAATATCATGTTGGTCTTCCTCCATTTCGTTAGATCCTTCCACTAGATGAAAGTTTTTGGCATATGCCTCAAGGATAAATGTCACGGTAATGTCTCGATAAGTTTTTTTTTTTTTTTTTTTTCCTCGAGCGGGTGGCTTTCCATCAACCTGAGTGGTGGAGGGTGGTGCCGTTGCTTTGTACAACCGAGGGAGTCGTTGTATCAACTGTCGTTTGAGTCTAGAGTTTTGTGGTCAATATTATTATCTAATAAGTCATGAAATTCATTGGGTTTTAATCTTCGTTTTTTCTTATCGAGGACAGTCGGGAGTGAAGGTAAGCGGGTAAGAGAGTCTAGGTGCGAGGGCGAAGTCATGAGAGTTAGGAGTTGCGTTTCGATAACTTGCACTTTGTGTTTAGTCTTCGATTTGGGTTTTCTTGAATCACGTATATGTCACATGAATCTTTAGCATAAGACTTGAGCAATTGCATTATAAAGATGAATTCAGGTCGGAAAAACATAAATAAAAAATTAATCGAAAAAAATAAAAAAATAAAAAAGGATAAAACGACGAGAAACGCGGCCACGATTAGAGAAAGAGAAAGATAATGGTAGGAAAACATGTGTCCCCTCTTGTTTCAATAACAGCGTACGATCGTGCTGGTGACGATTCCAGTCTCGCATCCGCCAGGTAGTCCTATCCAGGTGCTCCATCTCCTTGCATGTGTAATTAACAAATAACTCATAACGGCATCACCGAGCCTGCTTCTTAATCCACGTTGAAATTCTTACTTCATGCTTAAAATGGCACGCATGTTTCCCTCTCCAAATTCATTTTAAACTGAAGAAATGGCCTCATTTTCGCGTATAGCATTTTAGTCTATAAAGCAAAGATGCATCAATGTTGCCTCATTTTTCATACACTTCCCCGTAATATTCTCTCAGTATCACCATCTTTTTCTTCATCAGCTTTTTTTGAGCTCCTTCCAATACAACGATATTTTTGCGCTTCAACCTCCCATCCACTGCCCCAGATCCTCCACGCCACAATAATAAAGAATAACACCATCCACAATCTCACTTCCAGCAACTACATCTTAAGCTTGTATGTGAAGTCTGAAAACCTGGATGATGCGCTGAAAATGTTCGGCGAAATGTCAGAACGAGATGTCCGCACATGGACTATTCTCATGTCTGGTTTTAGTTTTTCTCGAAATGGGTCTTCGTCTAACATGGTCCTTGACCTCTTCAGAGCTATGAGAATCGAGGGTGTTTGGCCAAATCATTTTACTCTATCGAACATGTTCAAGTACTGTGCTAATTCAGATCAGCTTGTTCTAGGAAAAAGTGTTCATGGATGGATTTTCAGGAATCGTGTTAGAGTGGATGTTGTGTTAGCAAACTCAGTTCTAGATTTTTACCTCAAATGCGGATGCTTTGTTGCTGCACAGGCACTTTTTGAGTCCATGGATGAGAGAAACACTGTGTCTGTGAATATAATGATTGGTGGACATTTGCGTAGTGGAGATTCTGAGAGAGCGCTTGAATTGTTTAGAAGGATGGATGTCAAGGATGTGGCCAGTTGGAATACAGTTATAGATGGGATGGTGCAATCTAGTTCGGAAAGAGCTGCCGTGGAGCTCCTCTATGAGATGAAGGAAAATGGACCCAGGTTCGACAAGGTCACTTTGTCCATCGCTCTGGTTTTGGCCGCTGCATTATCCATGCTGAAGCTGGGGAGACAGATTCATGGTCACGTCATGAGACTGGGCATTGATGGCGATGGGTTTATAAGGAATTCCCTCTTAGATATGTATTGCAAATGTGGTGAAATGGAAAAAGCGAGGATTGTTCATGATAAAAGATCTCCTGGACTTGTACGAGGACTGAAATGGGATGATTTACGCACACAGACCCTTGGACTTAGTTCACTGGTTTCTGGGTATGTGCAGAATGGCGACAATAAAGAGGCTTTCAAAATTTTTAATGGGATGGTTCGTGAACAGATAACGGTGGATCTATTTACCGTGACCAGCATTATTTCAGCTTGTGCTGATTCCGGGATATCGGAACTCGGTAAGCAGATTCATGCACATATAACAAAAGTTGGACACAGATTAGATGTCCACTTATGCTCCTCGTTAATAAACATGTATTCTAAATGCGGAAGCCTGGATGAGGCTTGGAAAATATTCAGAGAGACTAAAAGTTTAAACGTCGTATTATGGACTTCAATGATATCAGCCTTTGCTTTTCATGGGAAAGGTGAAGAAGCTGTTCTTCTGTTCAAGCGGATGTTGAATGAGGGAATTATACCTAATGAGATTACTTTTGTTGGGGTTTTAACTGCATGTAGCCATGCTGGTCTGCTTAAAGAAGGCTGTGGATATTTCGAGTTGATGAAAGAAGCTTATGGCATCAAACCTGAAGCTGAACACTTCACATGTATGGTGGACCTATATGGCCGAAATGGTTGCTTGGATCAGATCAAAGAGTTTATCTATGAAAATGACCTCATAAACATGAAAACAGTCTGGAGGTCATTTTTATCGTCATGCCGACTCCACAAAAACTTTGATATGGGAAAGTGGGTTTCAGAAGAGCTCCTGAAACGAGAACCATTAGAGCCTGAGCCTTATGTTTTATTGTCAAATATGTGTGCAACAGCTTGTAGATGGCAAGAGAATGCAAGAATCAGGAGTCAGATGCAAAAGAAGGGTCTTAAAAAACAACCTGGTCAATCATGGATCCATCTTAGGGGTCAAGTCCACACATTTGTTGTGGGAGATAACTCTCATCCACAGCTTGCTGAAATATATCATTATTTGGAGAAGCTAATTGAAAGATTGAAAGAAATTGGATACACGCCTGTCTCTGAAGTGGTAATGCATGATGTAGAAGAGGAGGAAAGAGAAAGGTTTCTTTGTATCCACAGTGAGAAATTAGCAATTGCCTATGGACTTGTTAGCACTGGTGCTGGTACCCCAATCCAGGTTATGAAGAACCTCCGAGTTTGTATAGACTGTCACAACTTTATCAAGTTTACTTCACAACATTTGAATAGGGAAATAATTGTCAGAGATATTCAAAGATTTCATCACTTCAGAAATGGCCAATGCTCTTGTGGTGATTACTGGTGACCAGTGATTGAGGAGACATTCACTGATGTTTTCATTCAAATACAAGGGTCTGACTCTAATCAGTTACATGCTTGGATCTTCCTGTAAGAGAATGATACTCTATTCCATTTTTCTGGAATGACGTTTGTTTGCTATCATCTGGTTAAACTCTGGAATGTGGATTTGAGATCTGAGGAAACCAATGAATAAGTGTCCAGTTCATTGATTTAATTTTTTACTTGCCAGGTTCTCTATACTTTAACACCACAGATGATGAAGGCGCACTTGTGGGTCACTTGCAGCACTGCACCTGGGAGTTGTGAGATGGGAAGCTATGAGGAAACTGGGAAAGGCATCTCTGTGGACTGCCCAGAAGTACATTTATAATTATAACCAAAAACCATTGTGCTGGTACAAAGAAAGATGCCATCAAGCTGCACACTCAGGTTGCTTTAACTGGTAAGCCGCTGATCAATAGAAATTGAATTGAGAATAGGCTGTGTTGTGCATAAAACATCAATGGTTATGCAGGACATGGATGCAACTTCTCTCTCTGTACAGTCTATTTTCATTTTAAGATAAATTATGGATTTGGAGTTTTAAATTGGTCGATCATCTCAATTTTATTGGCTGCAGGTATATATTTTAACAGCAGACTGATAAGCATGCTTGTTTCTGATGATTTCTTATCTTAAAAGCTGTATGTTTAGGGTTCTACTTTATCTTTTATTTGTTTCTCAGTCACATTGATGCTGGGAGTGGAACTTGGTAAAATGCTGAATCTTTATGTTTGAGAGATAATTATTGGAAGGTGAAATAGAATCACTAATCATTCATAACTCTCACTGTGCTTTGCTTGGACATTTTTCTAGAATACTTTATTTTTTTCTACTTCCGTATTGATGTTTACCAGCATGATGTCTGCGACAAGCACAACTTGTTCTATATGACATGGTTTTCTGTTCCCCTCCCTTGCCAAAAATTTCAGGGTTTGGTAGGTTGATATCTGACAGATAGCATGAAGATAAGGCTACTCTGGCTGATGGTTGTGTTCCAGGGGCTCTTATTTGCTGATGTCGTGATATTCATATGGGAGCCTGGCTCAATAGGTAACAGCTAAATCTAAAAGCTTGATGGAAAATTTCCTCTTTTTATTCTAACATTATTGCATTTATCTCCTCAAGTTCGGACGTTAAGCACCAAAATGCTGGTGAACAAATTTTAATTGGGTAGAACGGTGAATGATCCTTAATGCAGATTTCATAGCCTTTACCAGTTTCATCAGGCAATAGACAAAGGCAATCTTAGTACTGTTATCAAAGAACGTGCATCTCAAACTATTATGACAGTTGATCTAATTTACCAGGGTGAATGGCGATTGCATTTGCTTACTCGTTTTTTTAAAATGTCTTTCTGTTATGCATTGTCTAGGTGCTTGAGTGCAATCTAACGGTTATCATTTTTGAAGGGGATGAACGAGTTCAGCAGCATTTCAGTCTAATCTGCATCTGTTATGCCTTAGCGTATGGCATTTGCAGTGATCTTCCCTGCTGTGTTGATTTTTAATTAAAGGATTACTTGTCACGTTTGATGGTCAACAGAGGAAAACGCTGTAAGGTTATTGTATTTATTGAATACTCTTGATGATTATATATAACAAAAGCTTAATGTTTCAGTTTGATTCACCTGAATATTTAGAAGGGTCAATAATTCGTTACAACATCGGTGCATTGCATTAGTTTTAACATGCCAATCATCTTACAAGCTCTGAAGTGTGAACTTGTGCAATGACAGAAATCATTGGTATGTAGCTGGTGCATTAGTTTCCCAAACATTATGATATGATACACGATGCAATGTCATCACTCTCTATAAAATTGCAGATTGGAGTGAAAGGGAAGGGACCAGTTCTAATTGTTCGGGTTGTGCTTATGTTAGGAGGCTTGGGATCTATCATTTTTTAAAAATGTGTTGCAGTTTGATTCGGTTTAGAGGTTCTATTACTTGAATCAAATTGTGAACCTAAAGGAGAAAGGAGAATGAACCAACCAGAATCATGGATCGAATCAAACTATTTAAAAAAAAAAAAAAAAAAAAGGAATTTTTGATTTGTGATTTAGTTGGCTCTTTGTGCAATTTCCCACGACCATACAAATCGGGATGGCCGTGGATTCAAATGTTTTTGCATGAGAGAAAGGAGGCAAAATGAAACTCCAAGCACGCACCACAGATTAATATCAGTTAGTTACCTATAAAGTAGAATTAGATGCGATACTTAAAAGTTAGATTTTACATCTGATTCCAAGTAGGTGAGATAAAAATAAAAGAAATTGGGTACAAGTATATCGACCTTATTAATTTAACAGAGTCGTAAACCACTCACAAATATTAATACTGTCTTAAATATTTTTAGAATGTAATTTTAAGTTCTTCTGCAATTCCATTATTATCTTAATCCTTATTCTCTGTGGAAGAGTTATTATTATGCGGTTTAATTGCATTTTGGGCTAGAAATAACAATTTCATAAGAAATGCCTATTAAATATATATTAGTAGACACACACCAATGATGCATGTGCAAAAAATAAAAATAATGGTATAATAAAATTTGAAACATAAAAAAATTATTAAAAAGAAAACTCTAACTATTCATAAATCAAAAAACAACCAGGTCTATCAAACTAATTATATGTTAGTATAAAAAAATAAAAAAGGGAAAAAAATTTACATATCAAAGTTATTACTAATATACTCTTTGATTCGTAACTCCAATTTGCAAGTTATTTTTTTTTTATTTAGAGTAAATTATGTTGGATCCTATATTTCAAAAATAAAGGCACAAATTGATTTTATGGTAAATTATATACTATTACCATGTTATCCCACATAAATATTATTAATATCGTTTTTAAATATTTTAAATTACTAATTAAATTAAATCAATTTTCATTATGTATTACAACTTTGTGTCTTACGCGTTAAATAATAAAAAGTTATTAGTTATAGAAAATTGTGGGAAGAAAGACATTAAAATTGGTGAAGAGAAACTAAAGGGAAATATGAGAAAAATGAAGGATAAGGAGATAATAAAGGAGGAGTGGAAGAGAAACCATTATTAATGGGTTAGTAGGGTTAAAAGGAGGTTATGTAGTTATTTAATGGAATTTTATGGAAAAAAATGAGTCACGATTACACAAAGCTTTAGTCGCTTTAATAATATAAATATATATATTGAATAACCACTCAAAATTTACTAAAGTTGATTTTTCCTTGAAATGTCCTCATTAAAGTCAAAATCAATAGATAAAAATCTCATTGTAGCTTCATTTCATTCCTTAGGAAAACCTGTTACATTAGTCTTATTCCATTTAGTAAAATAAACGAACTATTATTATGTTAACAGAATACACTTGTTAAATAGGTGCATATAAGGCAAAAAAATAACTAAAATAATCATATGATAGGTGCATATAAGGCAAAAAAATAACTAAAATAATCATATGATAATTTTCCTCACTCCCTTGGACTATAGCACTCTAAGTGTAACTTCCTCCCAATTTTATTTTTCATTTTGATTATAACTTCTTTGTATATATTTTTTTTTATCAATTACATTATTAAAATATCCTATGTATATATTTTGGCACGCCCTGAATAAGTAAAGACATAATAGTTCAACCATATAAACTATTTTAAGATGGAAGTTGGCCTCACATTTGCTATTATAGATATAGTTTATATAAAGCGTACACAACTCAATTAGTTTTCATGAATCAACTAACTTAAAGCATCAAGTTTGGTACCTATTATATATAAAACTTATAGTATAACTTTCCAAAGCACTTAAAGCAAAGTTTTCAGATACCGATATTCCATATAAATCAAAGTTGAAAACTAATAAGTCACTTAGGGTGACCCAGTTAATTTTCTCAAGAAGACAAAAGTCAAAAAGAGTCTTCAAGTTCCAGCAATCTTCATATATCTCCTCACTTATCGACCAGTCGTATATTAACTAAGGGTGATTATAATGTTGCATCTTTAGCCTTTACTCAGTACTTACAAAAGAGTCTTTAAGGATATGAGTACAACTAACTCAATAAATGGAACGAAGTCAAAAGAAGACAAACAAACACAAACTAACACAAATGAAGTTATCAATTATTAATGAAATGCAATACAACCAAACAAATGAAATATCGCATAATATTAACTGGTCCATTGTGAGGTTAGAGAAATTACGTCCACTTTAATCTGGATTAAAAAGTTTCAACACAACTCAAATTAAACCAAATCCAAGTTTATGCAATAAAGAACATCATTCTCTATAGATTACCTTCAAACCACTATCCCCAATATTACTATAATCTCCTCTCTTATCACTTAATTTAACTAAGAGTAGAGAAAGAATCATTTCAACTATCCACATTGAAGGGCTCAATATTTAGTTTGACATTCCTAATCGTTTCCCTTAGTGAGTTGCAATGTGCCTCAAGTTAGGTTAAGGATCAAATTTTGGTCAATTTCAATTAACAATGATCAACTAATTTTTCAAAGCAAAGCAATCAATACAAATTCATGTAGAATAGCACTCTAAGGAGTTCGACTCCCAATCTACAATTCAATATTTCAATCACACACTTAGCATGTGCACAGATAGCTAATTACAACCACAATCAAATACACTCTCAAGGCTTGAAGTACTTTAATAGTATTTAACATGCTGTAAAGTATTGATCCCAACTTACATGAAATTTAATAATTCATAACTCTTGATCGCCGCCCTTGTAATCTTCAATTATCTCTATATGTCTATAATTGATTGGCTTTAGTCCATGTACGAGCCATGGATTAAGAGTAATTGATTCATTTTATATGAATTAAGTTGTTTTTAACATTAGTTTTATAAGTTATTTTCACTTATATGTTAAGATTTCATAGTAGGTTCACTAGTTTTACAAATTATTTTTTTCTACATTATCCACTAAGTTAGGTTCTAAGCCAAAAGCATAGTGGAGTGCTTAGGCCAAAAATCCTTTAAGTTACTCTCTAAGCTATACAAGAGTCATATCTCATGCTAATTTTATCCTTTAAATCAGCTTATGAGTTTACTCCATTTTAAGCCCTTAACTGAATACCTCTAAGCTACCTTTTAAGTTTAATTAACTTTAAAATTTTTAAGAATTTATTCTCTAAGTTAACTTCTAAGTTCCCCTTATTTACAATTGTCATTGAAATCTTTTTCCCCTAACCTACCTTCTGAATGTAGACTTGGTAAGATATTTGCCTATAATTCATCTAAGTTATCCTCTTCCTTCATTCATATTTCCTATAATCAATTGATTTATCCACTTTTCTCCCAAATTCCAGTTAAAGGAACTACATTAACACTTTCTTCAACCTTTAACACCCTCATTACTTCCTAGAAATCTCCTTTATTCATCATACACACACACCGATTTACAAATTCACCTATTATCAAATTACTGATATAAGTGGCATATTCATGAAATCTATAATTTTCATCCATAAAACTCAATCCAACAACATTAGTATGCAACAAATTATGCTACTAATCAGCTTAGCTCAAAATCCAAGTGAGGTCTTAAAATTATATTAATTTTACTAAAAATACCAAGGGGCTAAAAAATCACAAAAATTATAAAAAAAAAAAATAGTTTGCTGTAAAACTTTATATAGCAATTTAATATAAGTATTGAATAACTTACAGAAAAATTGAGAGTTTGAAACTACATCGTTAGGATTTTTGAAAACAACATGAAAATTAGCTCATATTTAGTGATTTCTAATGGATATAATATATATCTAATAAATTTGAACAAACTAATGTTTTTCTTAGATTTTGCACATAAAAATACTTAGGAATAAATTTTTCCAAAATTTTCAAGGTAAAATTAGTATTTTTAGTAATTTATTGAAAATCAAAGTAGGTTAGGACACTCACTTGAAAACACTATTCCAACCACAACTGTTTCTCTATTGTCATCACGTGTTTGCCATATGGTAGTAATATTGGTTCACTCCTAGTTGCTACCTTTGCCTCTAAACTCTTCACAACCTAGAATTATACTGATTTTTCTTTAATTTTTCCTCTTTAAGCTTTGTTCCCTATTTTTCCCTATCACTAATTGCATGAAGAACCTTAGAGAGAGTTTTTTGTGGACTTTTCAAGTGAGAGTGGTGTTGATTTGTAATTTTCTCCCTCTCTCCAATCTTAATACCCCTTTAATCTTGCCTAACACTAAGCATCCTGCCCTTAATTCCTCTTTCTAATAGTTATCTAAGCCTTTCCAAGCTTGATCCCAAACATTTCCAGCTGCCTACTATTTTATTTTATTTTTTTGTTATTTTCTTATTTATTTTTAGCTTATTTTATATTTATTCAAGTATTTCAAACAAATATGGCTATGTATTTATACATAATAATTGTTATATATGTTATTTCACGTCATTTAATAATTTTATTACTCATATAATTTATTTGTAGAAATTTATTGACTACCGAAATATATTCAAGACGATTCCAATAACTATAGAATAATATAATAAAAATTCACTATTTTAGCTATATTTTTTTACTTTACTATATTGCTCAAATCCAAGCCCATGAGGTGTCGTTGACTAATATTCCTATATGACATGTAGATTTCTAACTTAATCAGTTACTTTCACAAATACTCTAAATTGACTACTTAAAACCTAATCCCGAAAGTACGAGGCTTAAGTTTCTACCTCCCTTCAGAAAAGTTTTTTCTAGAAAACTTTCAATCTAACTAAAATGTGGTAATTAACGAATTAGTCTTTATAGTGTGATATTACTAACCTACCTCTTAGAAGAGTTTCAATAACGTTTCTCCATTGCAACCTTCAATTCCCATATCACCTCTGCTTTCAAGTTGCTGGCCCATTAGATCTTTACATATTCAACTTTACAATTCCTCAAATTCCAAATTTGATTCTCTAAGATTTTAATTGGTTTCTCTTTAACAATATAATTATCCTAAAGATCTACTGGCTTTAATACTACTATCGCATTTCAATTCTTTATAAATCTTTGCAACATCGTGTGAAACACTAGTCTTCAACCTACTACCTTAGACCTAAAATAGGAGATTATCTTTATCGTATGTAAGACTTAGTAGAAATAGCTAGGGAAATAACAGAAAAAAAAACTTATTAACGGAAGCTAAGGAATGGATCTAGTGAGGTGATCAAACCCCAACTCTCGATAATTATCGAGAACTCAACATCTAAGCCTTGAGACGTAACGATTAAGTTACAAAAATAATATTTAGGAGTCAAATAGCATATAATGTAATTATATAATCATGTGGTACACATGTTACATACCCGAAATGCAAAAATATTACTAAATTTACCAAATAATTAGCTAGAAATTGTATAAAATTAATAAAAATTATAAAAAATGATCAACACATTTGTAAAGCCTGGGAATAAGCACAGCACTTCCTCAATTCAATAGGGAATATCAAGTGTGAGCTAGCAAGTGAGTACAAAGGCCAAAACATGTGAATTATACTAGGAAAACAAGACCATAGACACTTAAAAAGTTGGCATACCTTTTTCCACCGACCAAACTTCTATAAATATGCATCTAGGAGAGACTTTTATCATTTTTCAACATTTCAAAATCAGTAAACCCTCTAAAACATAATAATTGGATAGGAAACAAAAATTAGAGGAAATATTGGAAAATATGGTTGAAATTAGAAAAAGATAGAAGATGATGACCTAACATGGTGGCTATTTGGGGATTGAAGTATGACGTTGGAAGAGGGACTTCTAATAAGCAATCGCTACCGATGGACTTTTGGTAATTGAAGAACCAAAAACACCTAATTTTGTACTTGTAAGTTTCTATTTTTATTAAAAATATCAAAACAAATCCAAAAATAGCTTGGTTTCCCTTGGTATTTTACATATAGAATCAGAATATCAAACCAAATTTTTTAAATTAGACGTTCTTATATAAGTTCCTTAGAAATATGCCTAGTTTTAACAAATTTGGTATCAATTTTCAAAAATAGTAAACGATGTTATTTTGAGCTAATTTTTTGTATATATATTCTTCAGATGATATAATTAATTTACTTAAAAATAATTTTTGATAAACTATATATTTAGTATTTATTTAAAGTATTTTGTTAATTTACCCCATTTTCATGTTAAGGAAATAATAGGTCTTTAATTATATTTCTTAATAAATCTAATTTGAAATGATATTTGGAGCTTAGTTATGATTTTAGAAGCGTTTAGTTAAGGTCTTATAATTTTATTTGGTTATTTACGTAATTTAAGCTAATTTTTAGTAAATTTGTGCTTAAAATCAATATTTTAGAGAATATATGTAATGGCTATATTAAAAGTTACAATAATCATACTTTAAATTATATATTTTTATGAGTTTACAGTACTTTTTGGGGATATAATAGAGTATGAATAATAATTACTACATTTTTTTTTAGTATACGTGAATATTTTGCCAAATATGATAATAAATGGTAAATTTGTACAATTAGCATTGTAGCAAGAGAAAGTTTTAGCCATTGATGCATTTGAAGTACTCTTTAGCAGTTTTAGTTTTTTGTAGTTGGAAAGTGGAAGTATTATGAGTAAACTTAGTATTCTGGCCGAATTGAAAGTTAGATCAAAGATAAAGTTAGAAGCTGCTACATTTAAGAGTTTATATGAAAGTTAAACTTATATGATTAAGTTGGGTATAATACTGGGGATTTTACTTGGTGATCTAAAGATATAAGTTGACTAGTATTTGATTAAGAATTTTGAAGTTAGGCTGAATCAGAGAGTAATTCAAAAACTAAGTTAGAAACTAAATCAAAAATCTAAGTCAACAATAGTCTAGAGTAGGCGAAGAATCAACAAGTTAATATTAAAGATGAAAAATATATATATACAAATGATCTATAGTGACCTTAATAGTATTTACCCCTATTAGGTGAAGTAGCTAGGGAAGAAGCCAATGTTAACAAATAATGTCAGAGTATTCCACAGGCCAAGTAAGTGAATATTTGTGTGTCTCGAGTAGACTAATGTCTACTCTTGACTTTGCATGTTTTGTGTTATTTAGCTTACCCGAGCTTGGTTGCGAGTTTAATATACTATTTAAGTAAGTTATGTTTCCTTTTTATAATTACTGCTAACTGGACAATGTTCTGATACCAGACTTAATTGCTATAGTTATGTTGATAAGTGCTAATGTGACATTTGTTGGGATTTATACTAATTTGGAAAAGAATTTAGGGGCTAACCCTACCTCTTAAGGTGTTCATTTAAGTGAACCTATACCGAGGTCTTAAAAATGATAATGAAACAAAATAAAGGCCAGACTAATAAATAACAAGTAAGCTAGCTTAGATTTGTTGGGTACCGCTTAGATTTCCTAGCAATTGCTTAGTGTACTTTTTGACACATTCATGGCATAGCACGAGAAGGACCTGGAGGTCAAGTTTTTATAAAACCAAGATTTTTCTTAGTTGAGTATTTAATGAAAGTAGAGCTAGGTTTTTATGAATAAATGATTTAACATTTGAAAATTGAGTTTACTAAGTAAAACATTTGGTTTATGAAAGCTGGGTTTTTGACCATATAGAATTGCATCTCTGAACCACTACATATGGTTTATATTCGACTGGGTTTTGGGGGTCTTATTCCAGGCAACTCTTTATTGCCTCTTAGTACCTGGACTTTATATCCAGATGCCAGTACATGTCAACTAACTGGATGAGTTACTAGGTTGAGTTAGGATATAGGTACTAATGCATGTATCATGCATTATCATGACATACCATATTTGCATTAACTATTTGGCTAGAAAATGATAAGATACTATATTTTGACTAACCAACTATTGATATACCTACGGTGTTAGTTATGCTTGTTGTTGTATATTCATCCATTCTCTTTATAATAGCTAAGGGGATAAGTTATCTTATCCTTAAGTTAAGATTGAATGAGATAGAGCAATACATCATTAGAGTTGTGCATACGGGTTTTAGCTCGAGGGTCAGCCCGTTTAACCTGCTTTAAAAGTGGGTTAAGGCTAAGCTACTAATGAACTGCCGACCAACGATTCCATTACTCGCGCACGGCTCCGAGGACTTCAATCCCTCACCCAGTAATTTCTCTCTTGGCAACCTACTGATGACAAGAAAGTTTACGCCTAAAGAATGTAGCTAAACTCCTTGAGCTCCATTAATTTTCATATGTTGATCTATACACTCAGTAGTGATGATGCTAACTATTTCCTTATCAAGGACCCTATGTTGAGTAATCTGACTAACCACTACTAAGAAGTTCCTACTAAGTGATGAAAGACTCGCTTAACGGGTCGAATAGTTTTCTTTCAGCATGCCACCATCCCTCTCATCCCAGCCCCTTTATTGCCACAACATTTTAACCCCTCTCGCCTACTATGCTTAGAGAATATTCGTATGGGACCAATGTTGTACTGTCACCTATCCACCTCGTCTGATATCATACTACTTTTCCATTTTTTGGTCTTTTTTCCTTTTTACCCTTTTTGGTATGTATAGGAATCTCCTTTTTATATATACTTTCTTGTAATTTTATTATTGGTAATGTTATCTTAGGGAATTACTATAAATAGTCCTTTTTTCCTTTGTAAGCCAGAGCATAACTTACATTTTAATAATGAATATTCTGTTCTTATGAGACAACCTTCTCTAAGTCCATATTTCAAACACCCGTATCTAATCCTCCCAAGTAGCTCAAGATTAGTGGCAGGTGAACCTTAACATCAACTTAAACGTCATATCAAGTATGATGTCAAGTTGTATTGTGTTCATTGGTGAGTCACATCCTTCAAGCAATTTCACGTCAACTACTCTGGTTCGGTTATGGACCATTTCCCTCTAATTTTCTTCGATATCTCAAATAACCCATTTCAGTTCAAATCCACCTCGGTAAGTCCTAATGATAACTAAGCTCCTAGACACACTAGCTTTTTAACTTGTATAAAAAATGAGTTAGTTTGGCTTAACTCATTTACCCAACGAGTTGAAGCTAGTTAACCCGTAGGTTAATGGGTTGGCCCGCTTTATTTTTTTTTAGATATTTGAAAAATTAAAAAAAAAATACTCTGTATTTTTCAATATACATATACATAAATGCCTAAATGGTAATGTTGACTATTAAGGTCCGTTGATATTATCCATCAAAATTACTAAATTAATTATTTAATGTAATGTCTTAAGTAGCTTTTTTTCAAATTTGTTATTTAGTTATACTTTCTAAAAGTATGTAGCATGTGATTCCTCTTGCAATTTGTGTGGGAAATGTTTTTAGCATACCACCTTTTCCTTATTTTAAATGATTTAATAGCTTATCTATACAATAGTAACTTTTGTACCAAGTAATGCAAATAATATAATGGTAAGCAAGACTAATGATGAACTGTGACTTGATTTCCTAAGTAGTTATGTTGACTTGTTTGGCAAAATGTGGTAAAGATAGTGTTCAATAAAAAAATTTAAAATATGTAGCTTGAACATGTTAGGTTAACCCTTTGACCCATAAAAACATAAAAATGGGTTAAATGGGTAGGGTTAGACCTTTTAACCCACCAGCTTATATAGGCCAAGCTAGGTTAGTAAATTCTAGCTCATTTATAAAGTAAGCCACAAATGGTTCACCCATTTAACTTGTGGGGCCAAAGTAGGGTCAGGCCAAGCCAGGTTAGCAAATTTAGCTTACTTGCACAACTTTATACACCTTAGAGGTAAGGAGACTCTATAGTACTAGTTAAACATGAGCACTTGGAAGAAGTCATTGGCTTTAAGATATGATAACGTAGCTCTTTTGGGAAGAAGTTGGTGTTACCTTACAAAAGATTTAGTTTAGTTGCTGTAGATGAAAGAGTGTACTTGTAAATTTTTTCTATATTTTATGGAAGTGTATGATTGTGATAATCTAAGTGCAGCCCACTTATCTAACAATTTCTACTGTTGTTTGCAAAGTTAAATAAGATGTTATGATGCATCTCCGGGATCGGATACACGAAGAAGCACCACAATGAAACATATCGAAAAGAAACAGAAGAAAAGTTAGCGAAATCAGAGTAACTACCGAATGGATATGACATACCACTTAATCCTACTTGACCTATAATCCGCTAGATATGACACATCAGTCCGAACTGAAGGTTTACTCGCCACTATTCCTTGCTAAAGGGAATAAATAAAAGCTAAAAGGTAACGAGAACACTAAGGTTACTCAAAAGAATACTTGATTAATTTGATATTGTTGATATTGTCGTTCACATATAAGAAAGTAAGGGTTTACACACCTATCCACTAAAGTTACTTACATGTATGAAAAAAGAAAAGGGTATTCTATAACTAGGTTACATAAGTCATACTAAAAAAGAGTAAAAAAGATAAAGAATATTCAATTGTGATAAAGAAATAATCATTATGAAATACTGTATAAAAAGACACGTGTTGTCACACCCGAACAGGAAGAGTCATAACACTCTCGCCATGTAAACTAACTTAAGATAAAAGCTGACCTTATAACTACTATCGTATATACAGTTCACACAAAGCGTACACAATTCAACCAGTTTGAAACGTCTGCTCTAATGCCTATTAATAACCAAACCTGTGGTAGAGTTTTACAAAATACCTGTTTTATATAACCTGTTGTCTAATACCACAACAGTATTTACACAAACGTTTTATGTCCAAAGGTAAAGTTTACAATTAGAGTTTATTAAAAACCACAAGTTTTGTAATCTATATACAATAAGTTAGGAAACTAGTGGGCTCCTAGGGAATTCCCAATTAGTTTCCTCAAAAACTCAAAAATCAAGTCAAAAGCCTGGGTTTAATTGAGTCATCGATCCTTACTTCCCCAAACAACAGCACATTAACTTAGGAACGGTGGTATCTAAACATCCTAACCTCACTCAATACTTATAAAAGAGTCTATAGGGATATGGGCACAACTAGCTTAGTAAATGCAATGGAGTCAGAAGAGTACTTTACAAACATAAATAAGGTTAATAATTATGATGAAATGTAATGCAATCAATCAAATGAAACATCACACAATGTTGAGGAGTTTAGAAATTATATCCACCCCAACCAGGATTGAGGAGTTTCATTACGACTCAAGTCAAATCAAACCCAGGCTTGTGCAATGGAGAACACCCTTCTCCCATGACCGCCTTCAAACCACAGCCCCCAACCTTGCCGCGACCCTCTCGCATATCACTTAGTTCAACTAAGGATGGGGAAAGGATCATTTCAACTATCCTCATCGAAGGAAGTCGGTATTCAGCCTAACACTCTTAATCGTTTCCCTTAATGGATGTTATGCATGTCCAGTTTAATTTTAGTCGAATAAACGTTATTTTTAATTAGGGGTGGCTAACAAGTTCATACAATATAGAATCAATGCAAACATGCAAAACAGCACACTAAGGAGTTGAACTCCTGTCACAACCGAGTATCATCCATAAACACAGTATGCACACAGTCAACTAAGTACAAACATAGCCAGAAGTACTCTTAAGTCTCCGGATACTTTAACTAGTATCCCAAAAAGCAGTGAAACCACAATCCCAACTTACTTGTTTAGACGTTCATTATTGCTGACTCAAATCGTCAATTGTCTTTGTACTTGAAGATCCTATTTATACAAAAGGCCCAAATTTGGTTTTCGTAATAATTATGAAAATATTAAGGTTTAATCTAAAACGGTTATAGATATATATATATATTATTCTTATTATTATTTCCATAATATATAGTCGTATTATCACTACATATCGAATTAAGTTATTAATTATTGATACTGTACATCATATATACTATTACGTATTATATATCATTTCAATCGTATCAAAACATACTTTTAATTTATTAATTTACATTTTAATTCCGATAAGGTTACCAAAATATGTACATTCTTGAATATGATAATGTTATAAGTTAAATTATTTAAGGTTGTCCGATTTTAACAAAGTTAGTGTCGTTGGGTTCATATAGACCTAACGACACATTTTACGAGTCCTGTTCCTAGAGACAACTTTTAACAAGTAGTTCAAATTTTTAATACAGCTATACGTAATTATATAAATATGATCATATTATACATAATTTACTTTATTAAATTATATTTTACCTAATTTGTCCATATATTGTTACAATATAAGTATTATTCAACTCTAATATACTTAAAATCTATCACAATAAAAAAATATTAGTAAATATAACAATTATATTCTTTCAATCCAATCTGATCAGAAACCACATATATAGTTTTTATTTAACTATTTAATTCGTTTTAGCTTATTAATATTAGAAATACACCCCGACTTGTAATTTAAGCTATTTTATTAGGTAAATTCGTAATAAATAGTTTAGGTTTCCAAATAATTCCCCAAAAATTTCTATAGACTCTTAAAAATGTAGAGAATTCAATTATCACTTGGTTTCAAGTTTTCAACTTATCGCGTATATACTTGTATTTACAATTTTACCCCTAAATTACTCAATTATAATTCTTTATATACCCAATAAATTTCATTCTGACTCAATACTGTTATTATTTACTATAGATCAATACGTGTCCATTTCATCAATTAATTTCATAATTTCTTATTTAATTCATAATTTCAAAATTTCAGCCTATTTTTAAGCTATTTTTAAGCCAAAAATGCAATAAATATTAAAAATATTCAAATTAAAATTCAAGCTACATAGAAATTATCTATATATCATACTCATTCTACACAAAAATTTTCAGCTAGAAACAACATCATTTAGTATATTTATTTTACAATTCTAAATTTGGATGAATAATAAATTTCTTAAGGAAGTAATTACATACTACGTATTTTTCAAAAATAAAAATATCACATAAAATCGTATTCAAAATAACTTAAGTATCATTTTTTTCATAATTTTTTGGTTAGGTTTGCTTTTTTTATAAATTATTGAAAAATAGGATAGGGAATCGACCTTGGTGTTCTTAGTATCTCCAGCAGGCATAGGGTGGTGAGGGTATGCCGGACAGCCTAGACACAGCCTGGACTAGTGGTCGACGATCAGGTTTGTCATCAGGTGGTCGTCTGGGTCTAGAATGGTGGTGGCACAGTAGTTGCTCTGTTTTGTATATAGATATATATATATTATTTTCCTAATTCCCTAAAGCTTTTTATCACTTCCTAATTTTCCATATTGGAAATCTTTCACGTCTAGATTTTTTTGCCCTTTTATATTGCTCCAAAGTTAGTTTAAGCAATTTATCTTTTTTTTTTTCTGTTTCTTCTTGATTAAATAAGCATAAGGTGCCCTATTTCTATAAATTGAGTTGTTGAATCAGCATTCTTACCTATTTTGTATGCCACGCAACTTTTCCAGCAAATGAGAAATGCTTTTAGATAACTTTTGATAGGAAATTAACCTAAATATTGATATTATATATATATATTATAATAGTATTTAGTTATTTTACTAATATTAAGCATATATCCAATCTATATATCACGCGTAGTATATAACTTTACTCATATAATTAAGTTTCTAACATATCTTTTATTTTTAGGATATGTTCTCTTGATTAATTTCATTAATTCAACACAATATATATATTTACATAATTTACGAGTACAATTATTATTTATACCGGATATAATCATAAAAATACGTATATATTTATATAGTAAATTATACTATATTATCTCATTTTATAGCTCAATTAACTTATCTCTAAGATCTCGAAGTTCTTATCGCAATCTAAGCTTGATTTTAAGAATTCTCAGCATTTTAATACTATATTGAATATTCTTACTTCTAAGGGAAAAATTGGGATTTTTGGTCATTATTTCTAAAATCTAACTTCACTGTATCACCTCGACTAACTTTTCTATCTTAGTCATAAATTTTGGGCTCAATTAGATAAGCTTTCCTAAAAGCCCTAAATCTAGGCTTGGTTAACCTAAACTCAATTTTAGGAGCTTACACGTGTTGCTTAGCATCTGGGTGGGAGAAATATAGTATAAGATAAGTAGAAATAAAATAACGCTTATAGTTAGGGGCCGACCTGATGTGGATCAGATTGGGGAACAATTAGGTCTTTTGAAAAAAAGTCAGCTTGATTCGAAGTCGGATGCTTGTAGTCAAATCGGGAGCTTGCCTCAACTACTCTTAGGCTGTCTCTTTGGATAAAGTGTTGCTGCTAAATAAGGATGGATCTTACACATTTAAGGATCTAATAGTCAGGTCAGCAGGAGATCAGGTCAGAAAACGATTCTTCGTTTCGACTATAGCCTAGAGCTAGTATCCTTCAAGCGAGACCTTAGAGTACTCGAACGAGACCTTAGAGTCCTCTAGCTTGACTGCACGTAATTAGTTCAAGGAGTTGATTTTTATCATCTGCCTAGGGGTTAGAAAAATTTTTCCTCAAATCTGGAGCGCTCTTTATACTTTCTTCTAGGGTGCTTACTGAATCTTCTTCTATTGGTTAGTAAGGGATCAGATTAGGCACATTAAAGGTGGAAAAAACTCCATAGTCATCAGGCAACTCGATTTGATAAGCGTTGCGGTTGATTTTCCTCAGGACCTAAAATGGATCATTAGTACAAGGAGATAGTTTGTTCTGTCTCAAGTATGGGAATTGTTCTCAACTGAGATGTATCCATACCAAGTCTCTTGGGTAAAAAGAAATAGTTCGGTGACCTTAGCTATCAATTTCTTGTTGTCTATGATTGAACTTGGTGATCTTCCTAATTACAGATTGGTGTAGCTCATACAATTCCTAACCTTGGTTTACTCTAGATTAACTCTCTTCAATAGATGTTAGGGAATTGATCGTGTCTAAGGAAATTTTCGGATTAAGGCCAAACTTGAATGAGGTCTTCTTAGTGGTGCTGTAGATAGTCTAATGCTGTAAACAGTCTGGTTGTATGCAAATTCCATAACCAGTAAGCATAGATCCTAATCCCTCAATTTCTTTCCTACAACAGCTCTAAGTAGATTACCTAGCGTCTTATTTACCACTTCAGTCTGGCTATCAGTTTAAGGGTAGCTAGTAGAGCTGAATACAAGTTTAGTTCCAAGTCTTCTCCAAAGATTCTTCAAAACATAGCTAAAAAATTTTCTATCCTAATCTAAGACATTAGTCTTCAATACTCCATGTAGTCGAACAACCTCCTGCAAAAACAAAGTAGCAATATATAAAGCATTGTTAGTCCGATGGCATAAAATGAAGTGTACCATCTTGCTGAAACGATCTACTACAACAAAGATAGAATATTTCCCTCTAGATGTCAAGGGCAACCTTAGGACAAAGACTATGCTGAGGTCGGCCTAAGGTAAGGTTAGTGTTAGCAATGGCATGTACTCTCCATGAGGTTCTCTTTTCGCCTTAGCACATTTGTATACTTTACAATTACCAACTACTTTATGGACATCCTTGGACAAACCTATCTAATAAAAGTTTTCCCTTAATAGATTAGCTATCTTGGTCTCCTCAAAATGACCAAATAATCCTCCACTATAAGCTTCCCTAACCAATAGCTCATGCGTGGAGCAGTTAGGAATATATATCCTGAGGTCCTTGAACAAATAGTCGTCCTTAAGATAATATCCTCCAACAACTATTCCTTTTCGACACTATTCAACAACGGGACCAAAGTGAGGGTCATTCACATACTTCTCAATAATGAATGAGAATCCTAATAATTTCGTCTGTAAAGTGGTCAGTAAGGTTTGTCGTCGTAACAGGGCATCGTAACCATAGTTGCACTTCCCCTCTTGTACCAAATGACGTACAAGAATCTCTTATACGGATTCGTGGATGAACACACAGACCCAATATCACGCGTAACTAGGGGGAAGGGGGTGGGTCCAAGCTGCAAGATGGTTTGAAAAGTAAATGAAAGTCGAGGGATGAGCAGGGGTTCCCATGCACTAACAATAAATATAATGCACCAATACCTCATGAGCTCAAGTCACACTTAATATGATGTACAAGTATGGCTGGAGGTCACTCACTACCAATCCACGGTCGAATGGGCTAGATAAAAGTAGCACAAGAATAAGCAAAAAGACACTTAGCTTGAGAGATAGAGTAAAAGGTTCAATGAATTCTTCTATTTATTCTATGCGACTATTATATTATGCGAGTATTTATAGTACCCTGTTAGGGTAAGTCTTAAGTTACAAAAATTACAAAGAATGGATCCTTATTTGCTAAGCAAAAAGAGAATAGCTTACATGGAAATGAAATCGTACAAAAAAAGACAGTACAAGTATCAAAAAGGACAATACGCATGCATTTTATTCAGTCTGCAAGTTTGAAAATATTGTGAGCCGAGCAAGTGTAGTCCTCTAATTAGGTTTGTTCGACGTCAGCAGTTCAGCACCCTGACAACTGGTGCTAGATAGGGGTTGGCTTAAAGGCAACTCACATTCGAGTCGGCCTCCAATTATCAACTCAGCCTTAATACTGTGGAGATGGCTATTTTCCTGATTTAGTGCTTGGACTAGGGTGCTAGAAAGGGGTTGGCTCCATGTGTCAGCTAATCACCTTGACAGCTTCTTGGATGGTGTGAAGAGCGAAATAGCTCGACAGATTAAACTAGAGAAAACACTACTCCTCGGTGCTTAACTCTTCTTGGACAACTCGGCAAACCATTTGAGAAAGCCCTTAGGCTCAAGAGCGAGTGATCGATCCTTGATCCTTATCATCCCCTTTAGGTTGTTTGAGATTTAGGATCAAATCTGGTTCGACTTCAAGGTGCTTGTCTTCGAGAGTGTAAGGTTGGAGATCAACTATGTTAAAGGAGTTCGAGACTCTATATCCTTTAAGTAATTCAATCCTATAGAGGATTGATCTTTTTCAAGCACTTTGAAAGGTCCATCAACTCTAGGATACAACTTTCTCTTCCTCAAGTTTGGGAACTGATCCTTGTTAAGATGTATCCAGACCAAATCACTTGACTAAAATTCTCTTTTCCTCTATCCTTAGCTCCGTTTCTCGAGCTTAGTATTAGCTCGACTCAATTGCTCTACAACCTTCTAGTACATAGCTCTAATGGCCTCAACTCTTTCTACAGTTAGTCGGTCATCATCTAGCCTCGTTGGCATACTAGGTCCATCGGGAGCTCTGGGTTAAACCTATAAGCGACCTCGAATGGAGACATGTTTGTTACATTATGGGCAGTCCTATTGTAAGTGAATACGATGATTAGTAGACACAAATTCCAATCGGCCATGTTTCACCTAACAGTAATCCGTAGCAAAGTTCCTACAGTTCAATTAACAACTTCAATCTGTCCATCAGTCTATGGATGGTAGGACATGCTGTATAACAGCTTTGTTTCCATTTACCTCCAAAGTGTCCTCCAAAAGTGGCTCATGAACTTGGGGTCCCAATCTAAAACAATAGTTCTAGGCATGCCATAAAGCTTAATCACCTCCTGCAAGAAAAGAAAAGAAATAGCCGAAGCGTCATTAGTTTTGGAGTAAGGCACAAAATGTGCCATCTTGCTAAATCAATCCATAACCACCATGATGGAGTCCTCCCTTTGGGATGTCTTCGGCAACCCTAACATAAAGTCCATACTTAACTCGAACCATGGTTTGGTTGGGACAGGTAAGGGTAAGTAATGTCCTTGCTCAACTTGGCCCTTTTGCCTTCATGTAGGTCACATACCTTTCCAGCATGAACTACACATCTCTCATCATTCTCAACAAAAAGAATCTTACTTCATAGGTTTAGCACTGGCCAAAATGTCCTGTTAATCCTCCTCCATGCGCTTTGCGCACTAGCAATTCTCTCATGGAATAGGTTGGGATATATAGCCTCCTCTTCCTAAATAGGTATATGTCTTCCCTATAATAGTCATCTAATGTCTGTCCTTCCTTACATTGAGCATAGATAAGACTAAAGTGTAGGTCCTTAGTATACAATTCCTTTATGGTTGAAAAACCAAGTAGCCGTGTTTGTAGCTCAGTCAAGAGGGTATGTTGTCTTGATAAGGCATCGACTACTACGTTGGTCCTTCCATTCTTGTATTTTTCGACATAAGAAAATCCCTCCTTGAACTTGACCCATTTGGCTTGTCTTTAGGACAACTTTAGTTAGCTATTTAGATATCTCAAGGATTCCTGATTAGTGTAGATCACAAATTCTTTCGGCAACAAATAGTGTTGCCATACCGTCAGGGCTTGGCTTAAAGAGTAGAAGTCCTTATCATAGACAGAGTAGTTGAGTGTAACTCCTCGAAATTTTTCACTGAAGTAAGCAATAAGTTGGCCTTCTTGCATTAGCATAGCACCTATGCCTAGTCCGGATGCATCATACTCCACTTCAAACACCTTATCAAAGCTCAATAGAGCTAAGACGGGAGCTATAGTTAGCCTATTTTTCACTTCCTCAAAACTCCTCTGCCCCTTCTCTCTCCATCTAAATTCAACATTCTTCTTTGAGAGTTCAATAAGTGGGGCCATGATCATACTAAAATTCTTTATGAATCGATGATAGAATGATGCCAGGCCATAAAAACTTCTCACATCGATGAAACAGGTTGGCTTAGGCCATTCTATGATTACTCTTATCTTCTCATCATCGACTCTGATGTCATCTTCACTCACAACAAATCCCAAGAAGATCACCTCAGAATAGCAAAAGTCGCACTTCTTCAGATTGACGTAAAACTTTTCAACTCGGAGTTTTGTAAACACTTGCCAGAGATGTTCTTGGTGAATCTCTAGGTTGGGACTGTACGCTAGAATGTCATCAAAATAAACTACGATAAACCTTTCCAATAATTCTCGGAGTACATGATTCATAAGGCACATGAATGTACTCAACACATTGGAAATCCAAATGGCATTACAAGCCATTCATATAAACTATCTCTTGTCTTAAATGAGATCTTCCACTCATCACCTTCGTGCATTCAAATCTGATATTATCTAGATTTGAGGTCAATCTTGGAGAATACTCTTGCAAGGGTTCCTATGCACCAACGATGGATATGATACACCAAGCTCGAGTCGCACTAGATATGACACACAAGTATAGTCGAAGGTTACTCGCCACTAGTCTACGCTCGAACGAACTAGATAAGAGTAACTCAAGAGTAAGCAAAATGACACATAGCTGGAGAGAGAGAGAGTAAAAAGTTCAGTGAGTTCTTTTATGTATTATATGCGACTGTTACATTATGAGAGTATTTATAGTATCCTGTTAAGGTAAGTCCTAAGTTACAGAAATTATAAAGAATGGATCCTTATTTGTTGAGCAAAAAGAGAATAATTTATAGGGAAACGAAATCGTACAAAAAAAGGAACGTCCTCCATCAGAAAGGACAGTACATATGTTAGAAAAGATAGTGCAAATGTTAGAAAGGAGAGTACACACACGTTTTATTTAGTCTATGATTCTAATAATATTGTGAGCCGAGCAAGTATGGTCCTTTGATCAGGTCTGTTCAGCATCTACAGTTCGGCACCCTAACGACTAGGGCTGGATAAGTGTTGGCTTAAGGGCAACTCACATTCGAGTCAACCTTGGATTGTTGGCTCTTCACAATTGTTAGCTTAACTTCAGCACTATAAAGATGGTTGTTTTCCTAATTTAGAACTTAGATTGGGATGCTAAGGGAGGGTTAGCTCCATGCGTAGGCTAATCACCTCAGCAGCTTCCTAAATGATGTAAAGAGTAAAGTAGCTCGGTAGTTTAGACTGGGGAAAACACTACTCTCCAGCGCTAAACTCTCCTCGGATAACTCAGTGGACTATGTGAGAAAGCCCATAAGCTCAAGAGCAAGTGATCAGTCATTGATCCCTATCAATCTCTCCATAAACTTTAACAACTTGGCTTGCCTCATTGAAAGCTTGTTTTAGTTCCTGAGATGCTTTAGAGACTCATAGTCTATATAAATAACAAACTCTCATAGTAGTAAGTAGTGTTACCAAACAGTATGGCCTTGGTAAAGAAAGTATAACTCCTTCTCGTACATGAAACAATTCAGGGAAAGACTGCTAAGTTTCTCATTATGGTAGGTGACAAGTCATCACTCCTACATCAGGACAGCACTAATTCTAACTCCCGATGCATCACATTCTAATTCGAAGGGCTTATTAAAATTTGACAGTGATAGGATAGGTGCCAAAGTGAGTTTTTCCTTGATCTCTCTAAAGTTTTATTCAGCTTGATCGTTCCACCTAAATTCTTTACTATTCTTCATCAATTTGGTCAAGGAGGTAGTTATTGTACTGAAGTCCTTGATAAATCACCTATAGAAAGAAGCTAGGCCATGAAAACTTTGGACCATAATGACATTCTTCGGCATTGGCCATTCTAAAACAACTTGGATCTTTTCCTCATCTGTTCGGAATCCTTCCCTTAACACTATAAACCCTAAGAAAATGGCCTCTTTCTAGCTAAACATATACTTTTTCACATTCTCATACAACTTCTCAACTTGCGAAATGTCAAATACTTCGTGAAGATGTTAAACATGGTCATTTAGGTAAGCACTACATACTAGTATATCATCAAAATACATAACTACACATCTTTCAATTAGAGGGTGCATCACATGATTCATTAACCTCATGAATGTGCTTAGTGTATTAGTAAGTTTGAACAGCATAACCAATCATTCATAAAGTCCATGCCTAGCTTTGAAGGTAGTCTTCCACTCATCCCCCGATCTCATATGAATTTGATGGTAGCCACTTCGCAAATCAATCTTTGAAAATATCTTAGCGCCTTGAAGCTCATCTAGCATATCATCAAGCCTCGGTAGTGAATATCTATACTTGACAGTAATCTGATTGATTGCTCAACTATCAATGTACATACGCCATGAACCATCTTTCTTCAAAACGAGTAAAGCTGATATAGCACAAGGGCTCATACTCTCCTTCACATATCTTCACTCTATGAGCTCATCTACTTGTTTCTTTAGCTCTGTAGCTTACTCAGGGTTGATCCTATATGTAGGTCGGTTCAATAGAGTGGTACCTAACTATAGATCAATATAGTACCCTATGCCTCGGACTAGTGGCAATCATCTAAGAAATTCTTTCGAGAACAAGTTAGAAAAGTTATCTAGCAAGCTTCAGATCTCTTCTGGGACGTCCTATAATTTCCTCATCTCTAACAATCTCCTAACCAATGGAAACATAGGCTCATCAGCCTTCTCAATAGATCGGACCTCTCTTCAGCTCATAACAAAGGTCTTTTTCTTACTAGCTCCGGTGAGCTGCTTATAGGTTTCGTTTACTTAGGATAGGGTCAAAGGTTGCAACACAATCTTCCTTTCATCCTTTGCAAAGGCATAAATATTCTTATACTCATCATGAGTCAAATAACCAAGGTCATTCAAGTAATAAATGTGAAACTCCCATGGAGACGACATCACAAACTACTTCGTCCCTATACATATTCCCAATACTGAATAGTACTATCACTTGCTCAATTACGTGTAAGGCACCCTTATCATGAAGCTAGTATAGTTTATAAGGTTGGAGACGCTTAGAAGTCGGCAAACCCAACATCTCTACAAAGGACTATGTAACTACATTAGTACAACTTCCTTCGTCCACTATAATGGTGCATGATTGTCCCTTGATGGTACATTTAGTGTGGAACAGATTTTCCCTCTAATCGTTCTTAGAGTTTGGCAAAGAGCTCAATACTCACCTCAAAACTAGAATCATCACTTCTCCTTAGCAAACATAAACGTATGTGTCCTTTCCCTCTCTAGCTTCAGGTTTTCTAATATACTTTTCCTTCTTAGGATCACTCTCGGCAATGCTATCCAATATATCTCCTCGAAGCACCGTCATGCGTCGATTTGGATACTCAACAGCCATATGTCCAAAGTCTAAGCATTTAAAACATTTTACCTCGCTAGTCTTCCATTCGGAGGTTTGCCCTTTCACGTATGTTCTTAAAGTCGGCCTAACCTCGGATCGGCCTGGTTAACCAGGTTGGCCCAGCTGGCTTGCCCAACTGTCATCAAATCCGTCACTCCTTTCCTCGACTCAGTATAGCCTCCTTAACTTGGCTTAAATAGATCAACATCATATTGAGGCTCACGAGAATGTCGGCCCAAATCAGCTCAGGACATTTCTCCTTTACTTTTTGACTCTTTGCGCTATTTTGATCACCTCTTCCAAGCTATAAAACCTCTGTACTTCTACAATGTTGCGAATCTTATACTTGAGCCCAGAAATGAATCTTAACACTGTACGGGACTCTTGCTCTTCTACATCGACTTAAATCGTTAACATCTGGAGCTCTCTGACATAGTCATCAACAGATCAACTTCCTTAGTGAAGCTCCTGCAACTTTGCAAACATATCTTGTAAGTAAGTCTTAAGCACAAATCTACCTCTTAAAAACCTTTTCATCTCATCCTAAGTTCTAACACCTCATCTTCCATCTCTTATTCTGGCTGTGTTCAGATTCTTCCACCATATGGTGGCATACTTGGTAAGCTTTAATGTAGCAAGCTAGACTTTGACTGCGTCCTCATACCCATAACATTCAAATACCTTCTCAATCTTCTCTTCCCACTCTAAATATTCATCTGCATCCCTACTTTCATTGAAGGGCGGAATTTACACCTTAACATTGTCTAGCCCTCGAAGGACTCGGCATCTTCATCCCTATGTTCAGTAATAATTAACTTCTTCTTCACCAAACCCTTCAATACTCAGTTCCTCATCATCTTCCTCAATCTCCTCCAACTCCAGTCTTCATCTAGCAGCTCAATCTGCTACTCCTCCGGCTTGTAGCGATCAAATTAGGCGATTGGTTCAATTACCTTGGCCATAGTATCTCTCAAGGGCATCTTCCTGTAGATTTTGCTGCTATACACCTTAGGGTTGTTGTCTATCACCTTGCATTGCAGTGTTAGACTCTTAATAAGGTTTTTGAGTCTGTTAAGTTTATCATCAACCGACCCTAGGGTGTTACTATTGTTATAACCATGACCAGGTTGAGCACCACTACTCTTGTCCCTAATAACACTCTGAACACTTGAATCTACCATAATATAATACTTCTCGTACAGATTAACAACTTACGAACAATCTCACTACCCAATAGTCACTCAAACAAACTAGAAACAAACTTTCTCTATTTTTGTAATAAAAAACAAAGTAAGAACAGACTAACAATGGAGCCTCTATCACACAAACATACTATAGTAGCTACGGGAGAAATATAGTAGCCACTAATAGTAAAGCAAACGAAAACTCCACTGCAACTTTATATACTCCCTCTCAGGACTGTGCTTTGATACCAGCGAAACTGATGCGTCTTTAGGGTTGGACAAACGGAGAAGCACCACAATGAAATGGATCGAAATGAAATAAAAGAAAAGCTAGCAAAATCTAAGCAACTATCGAATGGATATGATGCACCACTCAATCCTACTCAGCTTACAATCCGTCGGATATGACAAACAGGTCTGAACTGAAGGGTCACTCACCACTACTCCTTACTAAAGGAAATAGATAAGAGTTGAAGGGTAATGAGAACACTAAGGTTACTCAAAGGAATACTTGATTAACTTGATATTGATGATATTATCGTTCGCATACAAGAAAGTAGGGGTTTATATACATGTCCACTAAGGTTACTTACATGTATACAAAGACAAAAGAGTAACACTTGTGGTCAAAGGCCGACATGATGTAGATTGGGTCAGGGACCAATCAATTCTTCTGAAGAGAAGTCAGCTTGATTCGAGGTCAGATGCTTGTAGTTGGATCAAGAGCTCGCCTCGGCTACTCTTAGACTGTCTCTTGAGATAAAGCATTGTTACTGAATAAGGGCGAATCTAACACATTTAAGGATCTGATAGTCAAGTCAACAAGAGATTAGCTCAAGAGAGGATTCCCCGTCTCGGCTATGGCCTAGAGCTAGTATCCTCCGAGCAAGTCAATAGAGTTCTCTAGCTCGACTACGCATAATCGGTCCAAGGGGCTGATTCCTATCATGTTATATGGAATCAAACGTTATATAAAATGGAATAGGAGGTTGGATACAGATTTCTTCCTTACCCCTAACTCATGGATGGTTGTAATAAACCGTCTTCAAGCATCAAAAGTATGAAAAGAAATTTTTAAGCAAACGCCTAGCAAGCGAAGCATTATACATCAACACATGAAATACATCATGATATCCATACAAGCTTAGAAGTAAAGTAATTTGATATGCCACATACACTATTCTTCCCCATATAGCCTATTCTTTCCAATACTTTAATAGGTCCAATATATCAAGGACTAAGTTTTCCTGTAGTGTCAAATCGTTCAAATCTCCTGAATGAACTTATTTTAACATACACATGATCTCTTACTATGAATTCTACAAGTTTCCATTTCAAATCTATCCAACTTTTATAACGATCCTATGTTGCTTTCATTCTTTGTCATATAACATAGTTTTCCCATGGTGTCGAATCGTTTAAATCTCCTTAATGGACTTATTTTAACATATATGCAATCTCTTACTATGAATTCTACGAGTTTCTATTTCAAATCTGTCCAACTTTTATAATAATCCTCTATTGCTTTCATTCTTTATCATATAATTTTCACCTTTTCATTCATCTAGTGGATATTGGTGATCGAGATCTCCTACCATATAAAGCTTCATATGGAACCATCTGTATAGTTGTTTGATAACTATTATTATAAGCAAACTCTACCAGTAGTAGATATTGGTCCCAATCACCATCGAACTTTAAGATACAACCCCTCAACGTGTCTTCCAATATTTGAATAGTTATTTTATATTAACCATCTATTTATAGATGATAAGCTATACTAAACTATAGTTTAGTACCTAAAGATCAATATAAACTTTCCTAAAACTTCAATATGAAATGACTGTCCCTATCTAAAATGATACTTTCGAGTACAACATGCAATCTAATAATCTCTCATACATATAGTCGAGTCAATTTCTCCATTGAATCCTCAATTCGATAAGGTAAGAAATTAGTACACTTTGACAGTTATCAACAACATTGCGAATTGAATCATGACCTACTCTTATCCTTAAAGGTCCTACAATGAAATCCATGGTAATATGATCCCCTTTCCATCAAGGTATTTCTAACGATTATAACAAGTCACTAAGTCTTTGATGTTCCGCCTTTACTTGTTGATAAGTAATACATCCCGGCACCTACTATGACACATCTTTCTTCACGCCTTTACACCAAAATAGTGCTTTCAAGTCTCAATATATTTTTTTCCCCCAGGATGCATAGTATAACCAATAGTATGTGCCTCATCCATGTTTACTTTCTTTAAGTCAAAATTCTGAGATACACAAACAATATTCTTATATATCAGTACTCCTTTTTCATCAAGTCGAAAATTAAATATATCACATGTATTCAACTTTTCTTTAATTTCTTTCAAAATTAGATCTTTATCTTGCTGTAATTTAATCCTTTCTAATGAAGTTGCTTTTACCTCTAAATTCATTAACTATACATCAGTTTCTTGCCATTTGAATCCAATCCTTAATTTGTCAAACTCTCAATTTAACTTACATTGTGTAGTAAGTAAAGAAGCCACTCACTCATAATTCTTACAATTTAGGGCATTCGCTATTATATTAGCTTTACCAAGTTGATAATTGATAGCCAAATCCTAATCTTTGATTAGTTCCAAGCATAGCCTTTATCATAAGTTTAATTCCTTTTGAGTAAAGAAATATTTCAAACTCTTGTAGTCTATATAGATTTCACAATGCTAGTTAATATCTCCAAATATTTAAAGTAAAGACCAACACTACTAATTTGAGATCATGTGTTGAATAATTCCTTTCATAAGGCCTTAGTTACCTTCATGCATGTGCCACTATCTTGCCATCTTCAATGAATACACAACCTAGTCTATTCCAGGAAGCATCACTATATACACAATATGGTTTACTTGGATTTGGCAAGGTAAGTATTAGAGCTAAAATTAGACGGTTTTTTAACTCTTGGAAACTTTGTTCACACTCATTACTCTAATCAAACTTAACATCCTCTTAAGTCAATTGAGTTAAAGGTCTCGCTATCTTAGAAAAGTCTTTTATAAACCATCTATAATATCCTTCCATTCCAAGAAAGCTTCTCACTTCGACAACTATAGTCAATTGCTTTCACTCAATTATAGCTTTAAATTTTTCAAGGTTTACTGAAATTCCTTCTCCTGAGACTATATGCCTAAAAAATGAAATCTTATTCGATCAAAAATCACTCTTACTCAATTTAACATATAACTTATTATCTCTCAACTTCTATAATGCCAATTGAAGATGTTTTGTATGCTCTTTCTTAGTCTTTGAATAGATAAAGATATCATCAATAAAGATAACAACAAATTTAACCAAATAAGGTTGATAGATTCGACTCATTAAATCCATAAACATTGCCGATGCATTCATCAATCTAAAAGGATCACTAAAAACTCATAGTGCTCGTATCTCATCCAAAAAGCAGTCAATACATCCTCAAGCTTAATTTGTAATTAATGATATCCATATCTTAGATCAATCCACAAAAATATAGCTAATCAAACAAGTCATCAATTCATAGTAATGGATATTTATTCTTAATAGTTACCTTATTTAATTATCTCTCTAAATCAATACATAACTTCATAGTTCCATCTTTCTTTTTCACAAACAACACTGGTACTCCCCATCAAGATACAACGGGTCGAATAAATCCTTTATTCAATAACTCTCGAAGTTGCTTCTTTAACTCCTAAAGCTCCATCAGTGACATTAGTTCAGTCCTTGGGACTAACTTTATAGTAAAGTTTAACTTCCATTGTGAAGCCAAGACATTTGGAAATTCACTCATTACAAGTATCTCAAATACACTCGCAGTCTCTTTCTTCCCTTCAACTGCGAATATCTAACAAAACTATCGTTCCTTGGTATCCTCATTTATTTCTTCACTTACTTCCACAACTGATAATCTCACTCCACCTTCCCTAGTCTTTCCTTGAAATATAACTTTACCTTCTTCTAAGATTACACTCTTATCTCAACTACTTTAGCTTCATGTTTAGATAACTAATCTACACCCATAATAATATCATAACCTTTCAAGCCACAAACTATCAATATTATTGAAAATTCTTTCTCTTGAATTTGAAGTTGTTCATTATCCACTATTTTCTATGTTAACACTTACTCCCCAATGGGTATTCTTACTTTATAAGCGACTTTAACTTCAATTGCAATGATTTCATTTCCTAACACGAACTCTGTTGATGGTTGATTTTTGTCCTAATGTGTGAACACCTGTAAAATATGAAAATAGCTTCAAAAGGCACCGGAGAGTGCTTCGATACGGCTACTCTAATGCCTAAGTTAACTCTCTTGTCATGTGAAGAGAAATGTCAAATAATTAGGAAAAATAAAAGAATAGAAGAGGGTCCCTTTATCTAGAAGTTTTGCTCGATATTTATAGTAAACTAATACAAATTATCCTTGGACTGAGTTGTTGGACTGGGCTTAGATATTGGGGCCATTAATATAAGCCCACGTAATAATTATTTAAAAATGCCTATCAACACTTGCATCCTACTTTCTTTGGTGACAAAGTCAGAAAAGAAAGTATTTAGAGAGGTTGATTTTGTGAGATTTCTAGAAAGGTTTGTAATCTTAACCTAAAAGAGTTAGAGCGCTTAAAAAAGTAAAGGGCTAAAGAGGTGAAAAGCAGAAGTTACTAGAGCACTTATAAGTATTGGTATACCTTCAAAAGTGAAAGCTTGAAGAGGCTAAAGTGCTTGAAGAGGCTAAAGTGCTTGAAGAGGTAAGGGCCTGAGAAGACTGGAGTGCCAAAAGAGGCGAGGGCCTGAAGAAGTTGAATTGCTTAAAGAGGCGAGAGGTCCTGAAGAGGCGAGGACTTAAAGAGGCCAATGTGTCTAAAGAGGCTGTATAAGCATGCAAGTTGTCCAAGCTAAACATAACCCATACTAAGTAAAGCCATAAAGTAGGCTAATTGACCTTTAGTCCATTAATGTATTAGATTTTGGTACCAAATGTCGGATTTAAGTGTTTAAGCCGTTATTGTTTGATGGCTTAAGGTTTTCAAGTGGCTCACTATCTATTTATTAGATGGAGCAATTGAGTTTATACTAGCTTGTCTTCTGTAGTATGTAGGACCTAAAGCTATTAAGAGTTGCCTGTTAGCAAATTATACTTGCATTGGCTTAAAATGAAGGCGTTTATTTAGCCCTAATTTGTTTTAGAGTTCTCACACTCATTTCTAAAAGAGCTGAAATTAGCTTGATAAGAATCAAATCAATGATTTCAAGTGCCGAATAGTCAACACTTTTGATTATCAGGCTTGTTGGAACTCATATCACAAAGCATCATGCATATAGATAATATATAACGCATGGATTAAGTGTGAATGCCATCAAGTGATCAATACGAGGCACAATATAGGCACACATTAAAAATAAATGATTAAACAAATCATAAATAGCAGTAATAGAATTTTACTCATCTTTTATCAATAGGAGTGTGCAAGAGAGTGGACCCCAATGTGTGGTAGTTTCAATATCAGCATGTTTAGCATGATTGTTTACTAATTGTGGGCTATAGAGCTTGGCGATCAAATTTTGAAACTCTTAACAAAATTCAGATGGGGTTCAACTTTAAGCTTGTTGCGACTTGTTACTCGCTTTTGACTTGGACTACTCGACGGAGTTGATTAATCTTAGGTATGAGAATGAGCTCTACTTGGCCATGTTGTTAGCAAGGATAAGCTCGGCTGTTCAGCGAGTCATAGATAACTCGATTCAACATGTTGGCGTTCACTCATGGTAGAATTGGAAAGCAAATTCAGTCAATTAGACTCTTTAGTCAGCTTGGTTTTGTTGTCGTAGACATGGACATTCTTGACCTCTCGGCAACTCGGTACATCTTGTTCACGCTCGACTTTTCGTCAATTCAACACGGAGCTCAACTCAACCATGGACTTGGAAAAAATGCACTGGGCCACTTGACATGGACTTAGATAAAGTTCTCGGCACTCAACATGGAACTTCGACAAAAACTCTCGCCACTCATCACTTGGCATGGAACTTGGATAAAAACTCTCGGTACTGACATAGTGGACAAAACTTCGAACTTTGATCCGTCCAACGTGCTCCGAGAGCTTTAGTTCTTTGTAAAATAGTTGAGGCTATGCTCTAGCCCTCAAAACGAGCTGTAAGTTTTGCCATGCAAGCTGTTGTAAGCTTGGTGACATAAGCTATCGTAGGCATGGCTTTATTCGAGTGTTTGGTGTTATTTGAAGATCACGAAGTTCGATACGGATTACTCAGCAAAGTTTCTCCACCATGGACTGCATTGTACATAATAGTTTAAAGACACGACTCGGCCAAAGTTTCTCAACCGCGAAATGCCATGTGTTTGATAATTCAAAAACATAACTCGACAAGGGTCTCTTGGCCACGAAATGCCGTGTGTTTGATGGTTCAAAAACTTGATTCAGCATGGTAACTCGGCGAAGGTGTCGCAACATGGTCGTGACAATACAGTAATTCCAATTGAATTTTTTCTCAGCAGTTTCTTTAGGAAGCCCACACGTGTTATGTAGCTCGACACTAGCGGTGATGAGAGGACAAGCAAGCTCAGCACATGGAGCTCGACAACCAGTCTTATGGGAATAAGTTCAGCTCGACTTTTGTATTGATCGGCAAAGCTCAATCTTGCGCTTATGGCAGTAGCTTAGTTGGATGATGCGGCAATTGTAGTAGTGAGCTTCTGTAGTCCCCCACAATTCACCGTCATTCATGCTTCCCCAATCAATTTAGCTCGACAGCCAATTGAGTCTAAATCGCCCGCACACCACTGAGGCAATAATTTAGTCACAATGACTAGTAGCAAACACCAAGTAGCTTCCAAAACTTTCGGAACCCGGTCAAGTACTTGGCTACCAAAGTTTGGCTGCTATAGTTCTTTCACGAGTCCATGGCATGGCCTGTTATTGGGGTTAAGAGCATAGCCTTAAACTTAGTTCGACCAAGCTAATTACAGTCGAGAACCACAACCATACGCGAGCTGTGCAGATAGTAGCAAGGAGCGTGGACTGATATCCACATGATCATGAGTTCGATCCTAAGGAGCAGCACATTTGCACTGTTCTCTTTCCTTGTTTAAAACAGACAGCAGCCATGGATGAACAGCGAGCAACAGCAGCAATTTTCCCTCCATTGAATCTTCATCTTTCCCCAACAACAAAGAAGACGACTGTACCTTTAGCGTTACAAAAACACGGCACGGAGTAGCTCGGACTCCATAGACCAATTCGGCAAAGAGTGGACCTTGTCAAACATTCACAACTACTCAGAGCTCGACCATGGAAACACTCATTTTCTCGGCACTCGTAAGCCGCTAGAAGTTGCTCGGTAATGCACAAGCTACTAATTGGAGCTCAGTCGAAAGGGGCTTGGAGCTTGGGCTCCTATTATGTTGCTCGGAGAAGCTTGGATTACTCGAAAATGTTCGACTTCTTGATAGCTTACAAGCCGATAGGAATTGCTCGGCAAGACTTCGCAATAGCGTATCTTGAAAATACTTCAATTTATGCGAAACAGCTTGTAAAATAGGAAGAGCTCTCATGAGACTTTGTTGCTACTTAGGTATAAGGCCCGGAGTTCAGCCGATACAACTCATCATAGAGTTGAAAACAATGAAGCCAAATGCAAATTATCAATCCATAGCATGGAGTGTGAAATTTCCAAAAACAATCAAAAGAAGGGATAGCACAATATAGTCCTCAAGATTCAGTACGGTGATATTGTGACAACTTAAAAGTTTAACAACTAAGTGGTCATGAACATAAATGCATAGGTAGTACACAAATATGTGGTTATCGACCGAAAGGCAATGGTTATCATCCAAAAAAAATGGCACTACAATTACTCAAACACCAAAATTTGCATGAAGCAATTGTGATTATATAAACTCATAAATTTAAAAAACATGGATGCAACATCATGGTTACGTTATCCAAAAAATGAAAATTTTGCAAAACTTTTCAAGCAAGTGCTAGACATAGCTACATGTCGAGTAATGTGATTCAAATTATAAAATATGTTTAAACAACATTGAAAAACAGTGGTTATGAGCAGTTTCAAACCAAACCAGCATGAAGTTGCGTTGGTTTCTCGGAGAACACAGTTATGAACCATCCATCGCTGTCATCGATAGCATTTGAAGATGTAGTTCTAAAAAGGGAAGAGCAAAAATTCAACAAATTGCAAAAAACCATAGGGATGAATTGCTCATTCCCATAGACAGCACCAATTGTTAATGGTTGATTTTCACCCCGATGCACGAACACCTACAAAACATAAAAACAGCTTCGAGAGGCATCAGAAGGTGCTCTAATGTGACCACTCCGATACCTAAGTCAACCCTCTTGTCATATGGAGAGAAATGTCAAGTATTTAGGAAAAATGAGAGGATAAAAGAAGGTCTCTTTACCTGGGAGCCTTGCTTGGTATTTATAGTAAATTAATGTAGATTATCCTAAGACTAAGTCGTTGGACCATGCTTAAATATTGGGCCCATTAATATAAGCCCACCTAATAATTATCCAAAAATGCCTATCAACAAACTCCATACTAATGGACAAATGTGAGACTTCGATATCAAACAATGTATGCATGATTCATCCATTTATAATTACATGTCTTGAAATAAATACTACAATTACAGTTACCCATCATTCATATAATATTGTACTTAAGATTATCTATTTCTTAAATTTTTAATCCTCATCTACAAATCAAACATTTCACATGAAGTTTACAAGTAAAAAAAGTTATTAGATTACATACCTATCACTAATCCTTTTTCGATATCATCAACTTCCATGTCATCATTGGAACCATCGTAAAAATACTCTTCTATCCACTCATCAAATTCTTTAGTATCTTCTTCTATACTTTATATCGCATAATCTCGTGTCGGTACTATAGTTGTCTTTACTCCTCTAAAGTTCTTAACTCCTTCTCTAGTTTGTAAACAATATCTCAAGAAATGTCCTAACTTCCCACAACAATAACACTTCATCACTTTCATCTTTAGCCAATCTCTAGATACATGATTTTGATTTCCACAAATAACATTTGCCCTTTAACTAAGCTTATTGTTGTGGAAAATGCATAGCTCCACACTTTTCAACACTTCACATTCCATCCTTAACATAAAAACTATATTCCATCTTAGATTGTGCAAGACCATTAGTCAATGCCACTAATTTCTTTCCTTTATGACCCGAACTACTATTAGCACCAGGGGATGCCCTTTTGAAATTAGGTCTAAACAAGTTATACCCCTTAACTTCTTATTCCATTAAGCCTGTATAAATAATCAGTTATTTTTCAACCGTCGATCTTTGTCCACAACTTCATTATAAGTAGTAAACCCATAATTAGTCAACTTGCAACTCATTGTTGTAATGCCCCACCTTCTAGGCATCTTCTTAAAAAAATTTTCCTTAACTATTTAACCTTAAAGATAATTCGTTACTACCATCCTTGAGTTAAGAATAAGGAAGAACCTATAATCCACCTATTATTCAATATCATGAAACACTTATTTCCAAATCTCTTCTCATTCGATATAACAAACCATAGATGAAATCTTTACAACAATGAGCCAAAACTTAGAGTATCATAACTATATAATCTTGTAAATAATTTCATTACAAAGCCTATGTAATAAGTCATCAAGCTTAAATTCAACCTTACCATAACTATATATTACCATCCTTGAGTTAAGGATAATGTAGAACTTACAATCCACCTATTATTCAACATCATGAAACACTTATTTCTAAATCTCTTCTCATTCGATATAACAAACCATAGATGAAATCTTTACAACAGTAAGCCAAAACTTTGAGTATCATAACTATATAATCTTATATATGATTTCATTACAAAGCCTACATAACAAGTTGTCGAGCCTAATTTCAATTTTCCTTAATTTATTTTATACTGAGCCCAGCCCATTTAATATAAAATACTCGACATTAAATCAAGAAAAAACATTTTTCACTTAGAAAAATGTTCTAAAAATGATATTTTAAAAATATTTTAGAAGTCGTCTAACCAATTATATTGGTAAAAAAACGAATTAGGGTTTCTTAGACAGCAAAACCCTAATCACATCACTAGCTTACTAATTTTCTAAATATATATATATTAGAAAACTTTAGCCAAAAAATAGGTTTAAAGACTAACTTATTAAGACACTTATCTCCATATAAAAATTAAAAAAAAAAACTAATGGGCTTTTATTCTTAGAATTTTTCTAGAAAAATGTGAAAACATGCAAAAATATGAAAATGAATTTTTATTATTTTTTTAATTACTAATTTTCCCTAAAAAAATAAAAAGAAAAAAAAATTCCCAAATTTTACATTTGCCTTCAATGTGCTTACATACTCGCTAATTAGAATCAAACTGACTATAGTTTTTATTTATTTTTAAAAAACTTTGGTCAATTGGTTTTTTTTTTTTTTGAAAATGGGCCAAATTTACATTTCTTAACCATTTTATTTTTTATTTAAAAAAACACCTAAGAAAACCTTAGTCTTCATTTTCAATTTTTGAAAAAAAAAACCCTTAAAAACACTAATTTTTGAAAAAAAAACTCAAATTAAGATTTTATTTGAGGAAAAACCAACTACATGACAAAATCTTTTTTATTTTTTAAGAAAACCCTAAAGACTTAAAAATGCAATTTTTATGGAAATTTCACAAAATATGCAATCCTTATGCAAATATTGGTAGAATGATATGAATTTTCTAAAAAATACAACATTTATGTAAATAAAAAATGCAAAAAAAGTAGTGTTTGTCTAAAATATGATGATATGCCCAAAAAAATCCAACTAATAGGAATTGATACCAAGATTTGCAAAAAACCCATGTTAGTACCAATTTGATGCCCATAAATCATCCTAATTATGTAATTCAAGAGAAATTATTATTATTATTATTATTATTATTATTATTATTATTATTATTATTATTATTATTATTATTATTATTATTATTATTATTATTATTATTATTATTATTATCATTATTATTATTATAAAATAACAATTGTGCACTAAAAAGAACAAGTTAAATAACAATAAAAGGAACTAAACTAAGACCTATACAAAACAAACTAAAGTTAGTACAAGGCTTTTTTTATAAATTTTATTTATAAAAAAAAAAACTAAAAACATAAAGAAATTAAAAAAAAAAAAACCAACAACCCACCTTATCTTCAAAGACACTAGTTGGATTTGGATCTTTAAGGCACGTGTAAGTTGAATCCAATTCGGATCTTAGATCTCCAACCAATTTGCAGTCAAGTTCTTCAACATAGCAACAATACAATGCTACACCAAGCTCCTCGATCACCAATTTAAGTGGGATTCAACGTTTTCATGAGGAAGTGATTGATAAAAATCAATTTGGTGATGGCATTTCAACATAAGGTAGTAATTTGAGTGGCTTTAAGATTTGGGCAGCAATAGGTATTTGTATTTGTTGGGTCACATGATACAGAGAGAGAATTAGGGTTGTGTTTGGTGTTAGGTGGTGTCATGCGCATGGATAGCAATACTGTATGTGTAAAGTTTGTTTGCTCTTAACTAGGTCTATGGACTGTGGTATATATTGTTGGTTGAGTTATGTTGTGTGTGACAGTAGAGTGGTTAGGTTTGTGTAGGGGTTTGCGATAGAGGGTCAGGGTCATGTATGTAGTCACAGTAGGTCACTACCATCGTATTGGGCAAGTATAGAGCATAAAGTATTAGGTTAAGGTTGTAACTAGTGGAGTTGGGTTTATTCGTACTGCAAGTTGTGAGTAAGGATTGGGTGAAGATGAGGATGACTTTGTGCATTAATGTCAGAGCGGGTGTGTGTGTGTGCTCTCAATGCTCTTTTATTGTTAAATCCATCTTCTTGTTTATGACTCTTTTATCAAATAATGGATTAACCTAAATCCATCTCCAATGATATCAAATCTTTCGTAAATAAATATTAGTTAAAATCTTTTACAGATTTGGTAGTTTTTATAATCATTTAGTAAGATTTTAACTAAATCCATCTAAAAATAATGAAAATTCAATAAGATTTGTTAGGAGATTCGGATTCTAAAAGATATGCAATTTTCCCTCATTTTTTGCTTACTTCTCAAGCAAATCTTAGAGATGGGTAAAGATGGTCACATGCTGGCCAAAAATGAAAATGTACCTATTGCACATTACTAAGGGATCAAACTCCTAACCTCCATTTCCTTAAGCACAACTCTTAGCAACTCATCTAAACTCTTTTCTTATCATATGATGTAGCTTATTTTTATTTAAACTTTTCTGATTAAGCCCAACTTTAACTTTCATTCTCAAACCCAAGCCCAATCCCTTCTCAAAATGAGCTTAACCTAAAATATAAATGTCAAATATTTGTAACACTACTTTTACATCAGCTAAGGTAGGTTTTTCCATCTTGCCTTCAATTTATTGGCCTCTTAGGGTTCATTCCCTCTTAATTCAACCTCTAGTTGCCTTCGATCTACAACATTCCTAAATCCTACAAATTATAAGATGTTGGATCAAAACTCCATGTTGTTGAATCATTGTATTTATATAGCATTTGTCCAAACTAAGTTAGATCCATCATATTTGCAGGAAGTAGTAGTAGTGAGTCATTTCAAGGTAGGTCTTGTACTGAAAAAGGATTAAGAGGTGGTTCAATATTCTCAAGTCGTTCATTTGAATTTCCATTCACATTCTTAGCCATAGTTAAGATCACAATAACAAATTATTAACCCTATACTTAAAACATAGTTAGTAGAGTGTTGAATTACTTACAATCTACATAAATTGAAAATCCTCCTACTATTCAACATAATCATAAAACAACAACAAATCTCCCAACAAGATATTGATATATACATTGCACTTGTAACATCATATCCCTGTCTATGTATTAGTAGTAATATTTCACCTATCAAACATTTCATAATTTTTCCATGATTCACCTATATATACATATCATCATAAAGATAATCACTTGTCACATCGTATTATCAATGCTTCACTATATTCTTGTAGCTACTTAACATAAACTATATCCAATATAAGTATTGGAAACAAAAGATATACTTCACTCTTACATGATTACATATGTGATACATTTATCCACTTGGTAACTTGAGCTTTATATTCCAAAAGATTACAAAAACTTAACTTAGAAACAAAAGATTACATATTTGATTTTTAGATATGTCACTTCTATTTACATCTTCATTTGACTACGTGCATGCGCTCGCACACACATACACATATAGGTCTATTTACATTAATTACTCATGCTAGAAACCAAAATACATCAAAAGAGTTTCATGTATAGGTACATCGAAATACGCCATGGGACCGAGATACATAAAAAATAACCAGGTCATTCAGTTATGTCAAGTGTCAAAAGAACAAAAGTCATCACAAGTCTTGCCTACTACTAACCTACTAACTCCTCAAACTATTTAGACTATCTAAAGCTTATGCATCTTCGAAAGAAACCTAATTAACTCCCCCTTCCTCCTTGGCTTCATCCTCTTTCTCGACAAGATATGGACTCAATAATACAATTTCTAGAGTCTCAAGTATCACAATAACTTCATGTACCTCATCTTCATTATCTATAGTATCATCAATAACAAAAACTTCAAGTTTGACTTCACTACTCCTAAAAGAGGTTTTTCCCAATTCACTCCGTTACCCTCTACTTCACCCTCTAAGGTAACTTCTACTATACCCTCTTCTTCAGATTCTAAATGAGCCTCTACCTCAATTTCCTTTTCTAAATCCTCCTCAAAATCCTCTTCTTCACCCACTCCTCCACTTGCATGAATGTCATGAGGAAGGATCTCTAGGAGTGTAAGATCCACAACTAAGTAATCCGAGATTTTGATCGGTTGAAAGACCTGATCGAGCCTAAATTATAAAGTAAAGCTAGAAATATTAGTAAACCGATCCAATAAGTTTGAATTTAAGAAAATAAGTAATAAAATAGGAGACTACAAAAAATTTCAAATTTTAAGTATATTGCTCCTTATTTATTGAAAATGTGTAAAATGCATTCCGATACTTAACGAATTACTAGAGATAAATTATATGTATACTAAAAATTATAAAATAACCTAAATAATATTTAAGAATATTTATTTGTACTATATATGAATTTACATGTAGATATAAATACGCGTAATTACTTAAAATACGTGAAATGTGCTAAAATTATACTAAATAATTAAAGAAAATTCATAATTAATTAAGAAAAAATCTAGAAAAATCAATAATGATCCAAATCAAGTCGTGGCAGGTCAGAATCCATAAAATAAAAATTAACTAATTAAAATTAGACAATACAAAAGCCAAAAATCAAGGAAATTGGGCAAAGTCATGTCTAATTAATACACAATAATTACACTAAAGCTCTATAAATAGCACGAAAAATTCAGAAGCTCATTTGGACAGTTAGAAATCAGAGAAAATTAGGAAGAGGTAAAAATTGAGAGAAAAACCAAAGAAAAAAAAAAGGAATACTGTGCAGTTAGGGCCACAAAGGATAACCCAAATCCGACTGGCAGCTGGGGGTGGACGGCCACCACCACCACACAGTGGTGGCAACTCCTAGATGGGCCAACACACCCATGGCCACCAGCAGTGGCCGGAGCCACCCAGATCGGTGAGTCCGATTTCCAACCTGATTCTTGTGTAATTTTGTAAAAATAGTAAATATTTTTATAAAATTATGAAACTTGTTATTCTAAAATAGAAAAAAATATTATTTTGATGAAAATATATCTCGTGATATAGGGTCTTTAAGAAATCGTGCAAAACCGAACATGTTTCGGTTTAGAAATAAATGACCTTAGGAGTGTAGTTTTGAATCCAAAATTTTTATATAGATTACTTAGATGATATAGAATAGTGCTATAAAGCCCGTTTTTAAAAATTAATTTTTGAAATTTTTAGATAATTTTTAGGCCCTAAAATGAGGCATAAAATGGGTAATTTAGGGTTAATTAAGTAATTAAATGATTAATTACTGACTTAGTGAATAATTATATGTTTTAAGATGTTGAAATCTGATGGAGTATGATACTTGTAACATTTAGGGTGTTAGATGTAATTATTAGGTTAATTATGTAGTAAATGATTAATAAGGAAAAATAGTTAACTTTAAGTTAATTTTGTAAATTAGGGAAATTAGGAGTAAAATCTGATTTAGGATGAATTTAGATATTTTGAAATGATAATTGATGTTTAGGGATGGTAATTAAAGTGATAAAAATATTAGAAATGCATTATGTACATAATAGGCAATAATGCATAATATGTAATTTTTGAAAATATAATAAATAGAAAATATTAGGATAAAAATTGATATTATATAAATAATAAGGATATATAATAAATCTAATAAGAAACTTGAATTTATGTAATTATATGAAAAATGTAAAAATTTCTCACATCAGGAGTAAATTCGGTACACTAATAAGGATATAAGTGTACTGGATGAAATAAAATACTGACTAGGGGTAATAATGATATTTAGGAGATCGGGAAGTAATGTGATTAATTTCACATTATGAGTTGAAACGAATTTCTAGAGTTAGAATATAAAACATTACTTAGAATCGAACTAGAACCTAATTTAGAAATCGATGTGGAAACCAAACCTGAACATAACCCCAAACCTAGAATAATTATAAAAGACTTAAGACCCAGATAATTGGGCATATTAAACCCTAAACAAAACCTAACAATAAGCGTTATAGGATAAAATGAACATATAACCATTATATGAAAACTGAAACCACGTTTTTGTTATAGGGATAATCGGCGATGACTTGAGCAAATCGGACCTCGAGTGAGTAAGCGAGTAGTCGAGATAAGTTGGGATTAATACAATGTTATATTTTGGGAGGCTTGAGATTATGCTTGGTTGTGCTTGTTAGATAGTTGGATGTGTGCATGTGCTTGATTATGGGTGATTATATGATTCTGTTTGTTACTCTAGCATGTATTGTATGATTTGCATGAAATGATTGATCACCCATAACTTACTAAGCTGTGGTTGCTCACATCCCTATAGACGTCGTGCAGGTGATGGCTAAGAAGCGACAACAACTACTCTGAAGCCGGCAACTACTAGATCTTGGGGAGTGAGGAAAAACATTGAAGAATCAACACATATGTTATTACTTTTCATTTCTAAATAATGTAATAACTGAATTATAGTGATTATATATAACTTTTCTCACTTTCTTAGGTAAATAAATTATTTAAATTACAAACTGTTTACTTCAAAGCAAGTTAGTCGTAGACGCCTTGTGTAGATCAGATCTAAGATAGCGGTTGTACGGCCAACTTCTATCTTAGGATAGTTTACACGGCGGGGCTGTTACGACTTTGCCGCTTCGGAGCGTGACAAGGAGTACATGGTCAAAACCAAAAGGATAGTTCTTACTCGATTCCACAACAGTTGGAAAATACAATACTGAAATCATCATAGACAAGATCCCCTTATCCTATAAATTTTTCTTTTCGAAAGCCAATATAACAGTATACTCATTATAAATAGATGCCAACTCATCTTCCATTAACTTCCATTCATCCTTCATACTATAAGATAACCCAAGTTTATAAGTAACTATAATCTCACAAATAGTGTAAAACAACTTCCAATCAACCAAATCCAGTAACTTTTGTAACTAGACCTAATACTGAATAAGAAACTTATCATCTTTCCAACTATAGCGCAACCAAGCGTAAATAAACCAATTACTACAAATTTGAAAGCAGCCAAGTTATAGCTTAAATTCATGTTATATGGTACTTATAATTGTTTTACTTTATAAAATCTCATACATATATAACTTACATACAAACCTAAAAATCTAAATTTTTCACATCCAGCTTAATTCGCCAGCTCCCAATGTGCTTAAAGTCTGTTTTATTTTAATTAGATGATTCAAAGCTTAGTTCTTAAGAACCATGCATTGAAACTAATCTAGAATTGTCATGCCTCAACACTATAAAAAGTTAAACTTTTTCATAGGTAATTAAAATCCCTGCTTAAGAGTAGAGGTTCCTTATGGAAAGCTACGTAGGGAAATATTTCAGTACAATACTTAGCTACTTGTAATTCGCAATATAAAACCCATAATAGGGAGATTTCCATTTGAAAAAACAGCTTGTACTACTACATCCTTTTTGCAGGGATATCTATAAAAAGTCTTTTATATTTAAAAACAAAAAACACTTTCCTCAAGGATATGTCTATATGGAAACCCTTATTATTTTTTCAAAAAAATTATGATAGATTCATAAGGGTAGGCGTAGTTCATTTCAATATATTTCACCCCTCCTTTTTGAATAGAACTTAATATTACAGTTCTTTTTTTTTCTTTCATTAAACCTAACCATATAGTTTGATTTAAAAATTTTTCGAACCTAAAGAAAAATAATTCGATGCGGTTCGATACAAGGTTCGAATTATTATCACAAATTAATTTTTTATTGCTTATGTGTATTATAAAATTACAATAGAATTTTTCCTTTACTCCTCGCCTTGGAACATCTTATATCTAAAATGCAACGTGAGTGGCAATTATTTCATAGTATCATCTTACTGCAAATCAAAATCATTTTTATAAACCTACTTCACATGTATCTAATGTGTCTAATAACGAGTCAGAAAAGCCTATGAATATAATGATGACGATGGTCTCTAATAAGTTTAAAACCTTATGCATTTTCCACCCATTACTTGCACTTGCATTAAGCATTCATCTAGCATCGCTTGTCATCATCCATTTGTTGGCTAATAATTTGTGCATAAAACATGGACATCTACAAAGTGAAAAGAAAAAGAGTAATTTATCAATAGAAGGAATAGACTAATAGAAATAAACTAAATAGAAACAAGACAATGTTTTGTAAGAAAAAAAAATCAATTAAAATATTATCAACATTTTTTACAATAGGCTAAGTGAGGTAGATTGGTAATAATAGTTTCTCCTAACCATATTTATGAATAGTAATAGTTTGAGTGGCTATATACAAGTAATTAGAAATATAATTCTAATAGAATTGAAATCAGTTGTTCCTATTTATAATATTTATGTCATAACCAATTAGCTATTATAGCTATTTTCCTTTATTATTTATCTGTAATAAAAGTAGATCAAGGAGAGCAACAATTTGGGTGACATCCTCTCCGATTAAAATATGAACCTGGATGATTTAAGAATAATCAAATTATACATAATTTATCTAAGAATCTGAGAAAAAAAGCCTTCACCCAAATGAACTAGTAAAAAATGAGGATTAGAGAAATAAAGCCATTGTCAAATCAAGAAAGTTAATCTATAATCACAATATAAGTAAAAAGTTTCAAACTTTAATTAAAATTATAATCAAATAGGAAGTTTTACCCTTTTTTTTTCTTGCTCCATCAAACATAGGAAAGGCAGAAAATAAAATTATAAGCAAAAAACTCCAAACTTTAATCAAAATCATGATCAAAATTGCAATCAAAATCAAAAAGAAATGGAATCGAGTGTCAAGCTTACATTTTGATATAGAGGCTTGATGTGGATGTGAGAAGAGAGTGAGATGCAAATCTATAAGCTTGATAATGAAGGAAAAATAACCAATGAGGGAAAATGAAAAATAAAAATAAAAAATCACTATAATGTCTAGGAAACTCAAGACAACAAAAGAAAAGCCTACCAATCGTTGATCGATGTGTAAGAGAGTGAAAGTTCATCACTTAAGATGAAGAGAAGCAAGGAAGATTGAAAGAGATGAGATGTATAGTGTAGTATGTGACTGATGACCTAATGCAAGAGGAAGAAAAAGGAACCAATGAGGAGAAGAAGCTGAGGCATCGCCGAATGAGGTGGATGTATAAGTAGGAGGTGATTGTTAACTTTGAACAACGAAGGTAGAGGTGGATATCGGTTAAAATGTGAATGATTAAGGTTACAAATAGCAAAGAACTATGAGGTTCTATTTAAAAGGAAAAAGTTATGCTAAAAATGTACAGTATAAAATATTTTGGAATCTTATATTATAGGTTAATGCATAACATTAATGTGTATAATAATGCGCAGTACTATAATTTGATCATATATAATACTTTACGATAAGAAAAACTAAAATTCTTATAATATAGTGATATGCACATATTCTATAAATACTTAATTTAATGAAAATAATGTACAATAGAATATGTATTGTAGAAAAGTTAAATTTAATATAAATAAATGTACATATAGAATATGTATTGTGGAAAAGTAGTAATTAATAATAATGATGGCATTATAAGTTAAGCCTAGAAGAATTCAAGCACACAGTCCAAATACAAGCATCACAAATAAGGTCTAAGCATAAAGTCAGAGTGCAAACATCGTAAATATGGTCCACACATGAAATCTAGGTAAAAGTTCAAAGATTACAAATTAAACAAAAAAAAATTAAACTAATTCCTTTCAAAAGAATCACTAGCCCATTTAAGCTAAGGTCTGTATACTCCATCCCCTTGAGGTAGATAACTACTAGTTCCCATACTAGAAGAAGTCATATTGCTTTGGTAGACTAGGTCGAAGAAGGGTGAAGAAAAATGGCCACTAGGTGAAAACCTAAACATCTAGGATGGTGCATGAAAAAAAGGGAACTCTATGATGGCCCCTCATGGTACTAGTATGGAATGGATCCCATACAAGGGTATGATGGTATAAATTGAGCAAATACAATCACGCTCCCTCTACCTTTGTTCCATTGCTAGTATGGAATGGATCCCATACAAGGGTATGATGGTATAAATTGAGCAAATGCAATTGCACTCCCTTTACCTTTGGTCCATTTCCTCTATCCTCTTTGTTAAGGCTTTGTTTTATTCCTACAAATCTCTCACTTCCTTTATTGGATTGCCTAAAGGTAAATTAGACCCAATACCAATGCATTGTCTACTTAATACTTGGTTACAAGACCCAATTGTACGTTTCGAACCTCATTTTCAAATTCAAGGAACTTGCTATCAAAGCACTTCCATTTTGGGAATTAGATGGGTACATGAGAATGTTTTTCTCATAAATGCATCCTTCATTATGTCACCTCATATCTAGAGCCATCTTTTGATATAAGAATAGGTGTTATATGCGAAGTATTAGTGGAAAATACCTCAGAACCTTCTCTATAACCTTTTTCTTATGTCTACCAATCCTTTCTTTCGAACTTAGTGCATGATACTTAGGACAATAGTTTAGATTGTTAAACTCCTTTCTGAAAAAAACACAATCATTTGGAAATGCATCAATTAGATGATCATCCATCCCAAGTCTTCTCAACATGTGTCTTGCTTTATTATAAAAAAGCAGGTAACTTCTCATGTGTGGGCAATAGGCTTTTGATAAATGACAACCAACCGTTAATACTCTGTATTGATTGGTGACCATTAACCTTTAGGTGCATCATTTGGATAATAATCAAGAGAAGAGAGAACTTTGAACATTTATGGTATAACTCACGTTTTGCATTCTCGAATATATCACTCCAGTCATTTAAATCATCTTCTTCCAACCCTTTACTATCTAAAAGGTCATCCTTACATTTGTATCATGACAAGCTATGTCTTCCTACATGTCATTCTCAGCTTGATTTTTAAACACTTGATCATAATTGTGTAAGTCTTTGGCCATAGTTGGGGCTCCCTATGGAATTGACTCTAATGGAAATGTTAAGTATTCACCATAATGGATCTATCTATTATTACTTCAAGCCATATCTCTACGAGGTAAATGTCATTCAACCAACCATAATGGGTACCAAAAATTGTTTAAGCAATTACAATAAGGACACCAAATGCAACCATCAAACTTTTGAATGACTTAAGTTGCCACTTATAGAAAATCCTTAACCCGCTCAACATACTCTCTAAAGAAATGACCATAGATGTAGTGCTAAATCCTTACCAATATCTTACTTGATGCTAAGCTATGGTATACTTTCTACCATTTAATTACAAAAAAAAAAAAAACAACATAAATAGTGACATGAAAAAACTCAATGACATAATTCAAGTAAGATGACCAAAAACTTCAGAAAGAGAAATATACACATGAAAACTTTCAAACATCACTTTATGAACATCTTAATTTGTTAAATCCTTTTATGAAACTTTTTAATTATTTACGATATTATTCTTCATGAAGAGTGATCAAAAACCTAATTTTAAGTCCTATAATTTTCGTGGAAAAAACACACAATAATATGTACTTTGTGCAACAGCTGCTATAAACAATTACAAGAGTTGCTTGAATCATCTGCATATATAAAGCACCAACTTGTTTTGGTATCTACACTTTATTTCCATAATTTTCTACTAATCACTCTTAATATTAAGGTGTTTGCAAGGAGGGTGAGCATAGTTTGGTTCAATATAGTTTACCTCTCTTACCAAACCAAACCTAATATAACAATTTTGTTTTTTAAAAACGTAAATTTTTCAAACCCAATTGAGATCAATTCAATTCGAGTCAATCTACGGTTTAAGCTGTTTATATTGAATTTTCAATAAATATTTTTATCTCTAATAATATATTTTCCTTTCTATTAAACTTTCATATGTTACCAATTGATTTCTCATACATTTATCATGTGTAGCAATAATTAATAAAAAATTGCACAAGATTTTAATAAACTCAACTTGATTGAGTAAGAATAAAAAACTCTGTTCTAACGAAAAACACTAAAGAGGGAAAATTTATGTTACCCATCTAAAAGCAATATAAAAAATACATGCTAAAGACAAGAAAAAAGAAAATAGATACATAAAGAATATCAAGGTTAAACCCTTGATTTGAAAACACATAAGAAAAAAAAATCTATAAATGTGAAATTTCACATAAATCTCATTAACTTAATTTTAATAATTGATCTAAAAATAAAAAAAAAGATATGAAAAAATTGATAAAATCTATGAAGATTGATAAAAAAATAAAACAGCAAAAAACAATTGCATAATTAATTTTTTTTATTTAACCAACCAAATCAATTCGATTCAAAACAATTCGATTTAGTTTGCTTTCCTAAATCAAACCACAAAATGAAACATTTGAAAAAAAATGATTTTTTTGGTTTAATTCGGTTCAACTTACGATTCAATTTGCAGTTTTTCACCGAGCCTTATTTGTAAGAGATTTGTTTTCTTATATTTATATATTTTAGAAAAGTGTAATTATTTGTAGGCAATTACATAAAATAAGAGAAAAAATAGTAGAGAGAAATTAGTATAATAGTTTGGCAAATATATATATTCAATTTCCTCTAATTAAAGAAAAACTATATTTTTTTTAATGATTCTATTCTATAATTGATTTACATAAATTTTTTTTTACCATTTTTAGCACCTGTGATAGGATACAAGCGTCCGCTAGTAATAAAATAATATTAACAAAAGAGCTGTAAATGGCAGCAAATCAAGGAAAACTATAGGCTGGACAATAATTATTATTATCCCACTCGAATTACACAGTTTTGATTTTTCCATCTTTATCCCATAAATAAAAAAGGGAAAAGTAAAATTGGTCCAAAATAGAAGAAAACTTTAGAATAATTACTCCTAAGCACTTATTAAATTTAATACGAACAATTTTTAAAAGTTTGGAGCAGGTTTGAAAAATCTAACCCAAACCGTTAGCTATAAGGATTTTTAGAACTCGTCTAAATCCCTATAAAATTTTTATCCTGTTTCCAAATCTTTCCGTAGGATTTTTTTAACCCGTTAAGAACTCAACTGGACTTATTACTTATATTGAAGAGATAGAACTTCTTTATATTATCATTATTTGAGAGTGAAGTTTTAGGAAAATTTATATTTCTGGTCATGAGATTTCGTAATTTGCTAAGAAAGAAAATTTCGTAATTTGGATTTTGTAGGTTTTAAATATAAACTAGTTTTATACTATAATTGAAATGACAAATTATGATCTTTACACACGCATTACTTTGAAAAGACAAAATCTGGACAGATGGAATTTAATAGAAAAGAAACTTACGACCGAGTTACTGTTTTTCAAACCATGCTATGGACATTTAATGTTTTTACGTGAAATATCATCATATGTCATTGTGAAAAGGAGTGATTCACGTGCATTTAGGTAGATTCTCTATTTACATAGGACTAACCACGTGTGAGAAGCAAACTCTAGCGAAAACACCAAATTCCAAACATACAGCACTAAGAACGCAACATTCTTAGGAAATCATAACTACAAAAAGGGCAAAAAAACAATGGCAAATTGTAAGTTTTAATAATGAAATGTGAGCACTACGTTCAAGCTCTATGTCCAATAGTAGTATTGTTTATGTAATCTCCATGTGAATGTTGTGGTTTTACGTTCTTAAAGATTTTCCCACATTTGGTTCGTTATGAACCCAGTTTTTTTCTTCTTCTTTTTTTTTTTAACTTTTCTCTTTTTCTTATTATTATTATCACTAACTATTATTTTGAAGACTTTTGGTCAGTAAATGTGATGAATATATTTCATTTAATCATCCATATTTTGTATCTATAAAATACTATACCTCAATATAAGTAAAAAAATTTAAAAATATCCCATCCATTAAAAGAAACATGTTCAAATGTGCAACTCCCACAATCATATGCTAATAATAAAGTAAAAAAAAAAAAGTAAATACTTATTTTTTGACGAATAGAAGATGTATTTACTGATTTAAAGATTTCCTCGTCATAATTATACAAATATACTAATATTATATATATCATAGTGAAATGTCTATATTTTTCCTTGATGAAATATACTATCTTTAGACTGTATTATGATACCAAACTAAATATTCAATATATATATATATATATAAAGAACTACATCAACATATTAAGTAACTAAGCCACATTGGTCATTTTCTCACTACAAAATTACAAACGTTAGCAACAACTATACGTAACAGGTAAGCTAGAAAGAAAAATAACTTCCTTGTCCATGGATGTTTTGCAATGCAAGCCACAAATATCTGTAAACAAATGGAGAAAAAGAAAAGAATAGACATTATATGTAGAATTATCTACGTTTCAACGATAAAACTTTGCAATTGGAAAAGGAAGAGCAAACCTGTTAAAAAAAATTAAAGACGACGAGGGAATGTCTATATACATGTATGTATAGTCGAGTTAAATTCTTTATTTATTTTTCTTAATAATTAATAAAGGTGAATTATCTTGTCTCTGCATCTATTTCTTTCAATTGGCAAATGTCAACATGTCATGTCATCTGGCTTTTGCAGGCTTTGGGTTTTGGCAGGGATATATCCTTCCAATACGTTCTTTCATTTTTTATAACCCACCCGTCATTTATGGTCAAGGAAGGGATAGCATCAACCTTTTACATCCATATGGATATGTAATCCCCATGGTAGGCCTTCCTTTAAAAAATTAATAAAAAAATATTTAGTAGGGCGCTAAGGAAATGACTAGTAGAGGGAATTAATTTTTTTGACCTTTCTAGAGGATACTTCTCCACGATAGATGCATCTAAAAAAAAAAAATTATTTTGTTGTATAAAGTAGCTCCTTGTTATAGCCTTTTACCAAAAAAGTTTAACTTTTTATAATACGAACAGATAGAGTTATAACAATTTTATCATATAAATTAATTTAAAATAAAAACCGATATCATAATTATTATCATAGATTTAGTCTATATAAGGCTTATCTGACTCAACTGACTATAAGCATTCAATTTGACAACTATTATATATAAAACCCATGGTATAGTTTTCCAAAATGTTTTTCTAGAAAGATATGTAATATATTTCTTAGTATCAAAACAATATTTACATGAGTATATTTACACCACAAAGTTTCAATTTATCATAAAAAGGTTCATAAAAGCCATAAGTTCCAAATACTTATATATAGATCAAAGTTGAAAGCTAGTGGGTTATCTAAGGTGACCCATTTAGTTTTCTCAAGAGAATAAAAGTCAAAAAGAGTCTTTAAGTTCCATCGATCTTTATATTTCTCCTCACTCCCCCGCTTATAATATATTAGTACAAAAGTGATTATAGCGCTGCATTTCTAGTCCTAACTAAATATCTGAAAAAGAGTTGTTAAGGATGTGAACATAACTAACTCAATCAGTAAAATTGAGACAACAAAGTACAAACAAACACAAATTGAGTTACTAATTATTAATTATTAATGAAATGAAATACAATACAATCAACTAAATGGAACGTCACATAATGTTAACGGGTCCATTGTGAAGTAGAGAAATTACTTCTACTTTAACTCGGGTTAAAGAGTTTTAACAAGATACAAATCAAACAAAATCCAAGCTTTTACAATGGAGAGCACCCTCCTCGTAAGACTATTTTTGAACCACTATCCCCAACCTTACCATAACCTTCTTTCCTATCACTTAATTTGACTAAGGGTGAGGAAAGGACTATTTCACCTATCTTCATTGAATAGGTTGGTATTTGGTCTAACATCCCTAATCGTTTCCCTTAGTGGGTTTCTATGCATGTGAAGTTAGGTTAAAGGTCGGATTTTTGTTAATTTCAAATGAATGTGATCAACCAATTTTTCAAAGTAAAGAAATCAACACGAATTCATGTAGAATAGCACTCTAAGGAGTTTAACTCTCGATCTACAATTCAATAATTTAATCACACATGTAACATGAGCACAGACAACTAATTATAACCATAAATAAATGCACTCATAAGACTCTAAATACTCTGATATAATACCTTAACATACTATGAAGCATCAATCCCAACATACTTGAAGATAGGAATCAAGCCACTAGACTCATGACCTAAGCTCAAGCCCAAGGACTTGAGAGCATAGTAAGGGGCATCCTCTCATATTTTGTCTTCAAGTATGTTGATTCCTATCTTCAAGTATGTTGGGATGAGAGGTGCCCCTTCCTATGCTCTCAAGTCCTTAAACACATAGTATGATATGAATCACGGACCAATCACGCGCTCCCGTACTCAAGGACTTGCTCATATCATTCACCAAGCAGTCTCAAGAAAGTTAAACTTTTCCCAATCCAACCTGCCAAGTATAAGTATCTGCTTATTTATCGTATGTAGTTAATGTAGCAATAGGAGTGTTAGGTATTATTCTGCTATTGTTATTTATGGAGAGAACTTTAAGTGGTATTTTTAACTGTCAATCTCATAAGATAGTTGACAATATCCGATTTAAGTGTTCAAGGAACTTTGGGTAATCAAGAGAGTGGTGCTCAACATGGCCAAGGTCAACAAGGAAGCTTTACACCCCAATCAATAGGTGACCGACTAGACAGACTCACCAACCTAGTGGCTAGCCCGATGACTATCATAAATGAAGATAGGTAGCAAACTAGAAATGGTCCATACAGAGGACATAAACAGCTTGAGAGAGGCAATGGTCAATTTGGCTGAGCTAATGTCCCAATTTAACTACATCGAGTTGGAGGAATGGATAGGGTTACCAGACATAGGCTAGCGCTTGATGAAATGGAAGAGGAAGAAGAGGAAGAAGGTTACACTACGGAGGAGTACTATGAACTAGAAGAGAGGAATGTCTAAGCCTCTAGAGTTGAAGAGTTGAGGATGCGTATTCCAAGCTTTTTTGGGAATGGAGATGCTAAGGATTACCTAGATTGGATAGATAAGATCAAGAAGTGATTTGAATGCCATGAAGTACCCGATAATGTTAAGGTCCAACTTGTTGTGCTAAAGTTTACTTATTATACTGCCTTATGGTAAAAGAATGTACAAGCCACCTGAAGAACGGAAAGAGAACGTAATGTTAGGAGTTGGGATAAGATGAAAAGAGTCATGAGGAGGATATTTGTTACGAGCTACTGTTTGTAGGATACCTTCAAAAGTTTACAAGAGTTGAGACAAGGAGGATCAAGTGTTGATGCATATGTAAAGGAATTTCAGATGCTAATGATTCAATGGAAAGCCATTCAGCCTGAAGACCAAACTGTATCTCAATTCATTAATAGATTGAAGTATGAGATTGGAGATATTTTGGAAACCATGAATATCGGATCACTTAATGATGCTATCCAAGCTATCTAGAGGATTGAGAGGTACTGAATAGGAAGATTCCAACCCCCTATCAATCGACCCAATAATAGCTGGTCTGTTTCAAGTAGACCTGTGCTATCAGAACTAGGTAAGGTTATTGAGACCCAACCTGCTCAAACTACCTAAGTAGAGGAGAAGGAGATCCCGAAGAAGTTTGATAAAGGCTAAACCTCAAGAAGAAAGACAAGTGAGATCAAGTGCTTCCAATTTTAAGGATTTGGATACATGGCTACTCAGTATCCGAATAGAAGAACCATGGTGATCTAAGGTAAAGTGCCGACCATTGAGATAGACAGTACTAATGAGGAAGTGGAAGACTCGAAAGAGGCCAGACAAATCAAACAGTTCGAAAAGGAGGAAGTCATTTATAGTGGGAGCGTAATTTTATGCCTATTACCTTGGTGTTGAGGAAAACAACGAGTATAAATCCTATACACGAGGATGAACAAAAAGAGAATCTATTCCTTATTGGATTCAAGGTAAATGGGTTGTTGTATGCCTTGATTGTTGATAGTAGGAGCTACACCAATGTAGCTTCTACTTTCATAGTCCAAAAATTAAAGTTACTGACTAAGCCCTGTTCCAAACCTTATAAACTGCACTAGCTCAATAACAAAGGAGCCCTATAAGTAACCAAGCAAGTGACTGTACCAATCTATATTGGAAACTATCGAGATGAATCACTCTATGATGTATTTCCTATGAGTATGTCCTATATTCTACGTAGACAACCATGGATGTTTGATCAAACTGTGATATATGATGGAAGGAAGAATATATGTTTCTTAAAGTACGAAGGTAAGAAGGTAAAGTTGAACCCTATGACTGCCAAGCAAGTTAAAATCATACAGGCCCAATTAAGCCGAGTCTTGAAAAAAGAAGCTTTGGTAATGACTCAAGCTAAGTTGAAGAAAGAGATGGAGCTCGAAGAGCTGACCTATCTGTTAATCAGAAGGTTATTGGAGATGAAGAGATCTGCGAAGGGGATGCTACCTACCGAAGTGAAAACTTTATTAGATGAATTTTCCAACCTATTCCTAAGTAAGTTACCAGAAGGTTTGCCTTCAATTCAAGGCATTAAACATGCAATTGACTTATAACTAGTAGTCACGCTATCGAATAAGCCTGATTATAGGCTAAATCCTGAATAGGCTACCGAATTGTAAAGACAGGTAGATGAGTTGATGAAGACAGGGTATGAATGAGAATCCCTTAGCCCTTATGCCATGCCAGCCCTATTAGTACCAAAGAAAGATAGGTCATAGGGGATATGTGTAGATAACCAAGTAATCAATCACATCACCATGAAATACAGGTATCCCATACTAGGGCTTGATGATAAGTTGGATTAGTTGAACAAAGCTAAATTATTCTCTAAGATTGACCATAGATTTGGATATCATCATATCTAAATGCAAGAAGGCAATGAGTAGGAGACTGCATTTAAGACTCACTATGGATTGTAATAGGAATCAGGCTACTAGGCCTCTAACCCGCAGCCAATGTTTCGCCCCGAAGTCGCAGAGTCACAACAGTCTTGCCGTGTAAACCATTCTATGATAGTAACTGGCCTCACAGTGCCTACCATAGAAATGACCTACACAAGGCGTCGACGACTCCTCGCTTTGAAGTAAACAGTCCGATTAATAATTAAACTACAATTATGATAAATAGTGCAAATTTCTAATAACATGTACAATATTATATATATATATATGTCCACAGAGCTTCCCAGGAAGTTTTACATAACATAACAGTTTACTAGATTACAGAATAACTACCAGTATTTCATTCTTAATTACATGGTCACTCTAGTTAAACCCTATACTAAGTAACTTGGTCTTCACACCCCTGGCTTCTAACAGACTAACCTCTGGGTAATTGTAGGGCGGTATAGTGCTTTAAGTGTTCAGAAATCAGAACCTGCAAAAGGATCTATAAGGGTATGAGCAACTACAGCTCAGTAAGTTGAATTGGATACTCGTGAATGCATACAAGCACAAACAGGGTTATCAAACAATTAGTTTTATGAAATGCAACAATCAAATGTCATCACACAACGTAGTCCGGTCCGTTGTGAAATCAGAAAAATTTCACCCGCTCCAATCCAGGTTGAGGAGTTTCTATGTTATGCAGTAGTTCACAACCAAACCCAGGCTTGTGCAATAGAGACCTCGCTCCTCTCGCGACTACCTTCGAACCATTGACTTCACCTTCGCCACGACCTCCTCTCCTATCACTTAGTTTGACTAAGGATGAAGAAGGGACCATTTTGCAATCCTAGCTATCCCTTTCGAAGGGGTCGGTATTTGGTTGGAGAATCCTATAATCCCCTAACGGGTTGCAATGCATGACATTATTAATTATTTGGGGTCGACTAATATTAAATTCCGTTTACGGTGTTCAAACAATTTCATACCAATTCAATCAGTCACAAAATCACTCACAATACAAATTCAGCACGAATTCAGATACATCAAACACATGCGTAAACTACTTACAATCACAATCATATACAAGCCTAAGTCTCCGAGTACTACAAAACTAGTACTCTATTACATAGGCAATAACCCAACTTACTTGGATTTGCTCGATCGCTTGATCCCTTAATCGCAAGCTGATTTTATCTCTGGATGTCCTATAATACAAATAGGTCTTTTTAGTACTTAAAATTTACGGTTTCATATTCTAAGTTATATTTTAATTCATTTTTGTCTGTGTATGCCCATTACGTCCTAATGATTCGTGTACTCTATTTCAGTGTTCAAATCCTAAATAAGATTTTAAACTTTGATTTCTAAGCCTGAAATATGCTCGAATCCTAATGTGAAATTAATCACATTAAGCTTGAGTGTCCAAATATCCTATTGGGTCATAATTTGGTATTCTAATCTATTTGGTACATGCTAACCCTAATCGCGGTATCGGATTTATTTCCGATGTGTAAAAATCTTACATTTTGAGACTTTTTCTTAAGATTAATTGTTATTTTCATATTTATTATTTTTCTGATTTCTATTATAATATTATCTAAATAACTCTATTTTTTTAGATTTATTAATTTACAATATTACATATTACTAATTTCTTATATTACTTACCTAATTTCCCTAATTAACCATACTTAATACCTAAAGGCTATGATTAGGGTTTTACTTCAGAGATTAACATCCTTAAACATATAATTAAGATCCTAATCAGTAATTAACATCCTAATCACCTAATTAACCCTAAATCACCTAATTTTCCCATCGTTATAAGGCTAAAAATTAACTTAAAAATTTCGAAAATTAATTTTAAAAAAATGGCTTCATAGCACTATTCTACATCATATGAGTATCCTATAGAAAAATTTTGAACTCCAAACTACACTTCTAAGCCTATTTATTTTCCGGTTTAGTCATGCTCGGTTTTGAACAATTTGTTAAGGACCCTATAATTACAGATTTAATTAAACTAAATCACTATTTTTCCCTTAATCTCCATACAATAAAACCTCAGAATAACAAGTTTCATAATTTTCTGGGTAAAATAACTAATTTTATAAAATCATTCAAAATCAGGTCATTGAAGAGACTAATCGGTCCAAAGCTTTCTGGCCATCCAAGCCCGGTCCAAGGTTGTCGACCGGTCCAGGCAGTGGTTCTAGTGTAGGGTGGTGGTGGTGGTTCAGTCCCAGGTGTTGGTGAGTGGTTCGTTTGGTTCACTTGCCTAATCTGCACAGTTTTCTTTTATTTTTTCTGGATTTTCTCTCAATTTTTTCAGTGTTTCAATTTTTCTCAGATCCTAAACTGACCAAATGACTTCTGAAATTTTTTTCCCTTATTTATAGACAATTGTAGCAATTAATTTGCATTAATTTGATAAGACTTTGCCCCAATTCCTTGATTTTTGGCTTTTAAGTTGTCCAAATGTTATTGGTTAATTTTTCTTTTTCTAGTTTGAACCTGCCACGACCTGATCTTGGTTCAGCTTATCATCCTCTGATTTTTTTTATTTTTTTATAATTATTTTATAATTTTCTTTAATTATTTGCTTAGTTTTTGACCAATTTAGGTAATTATACGTATTTTTATCTACACGTAAATACATGTGGTGTACACGTGAACATTCCTAACTATTATTTTGGTCATTCTAAAATTTTTAGTATACATATAATCTATCTCTAGTAATTTATTAGTTATTTCATTACACTTTTCGCATTTTCGATAATTAATACTTATTATGTTTAGAATTTGAAAATTTTATAGTCTCCTATTTTATTACTTATTTTCTTAAATTCAAGTTTACGGGGTCAGTTTTACTAATATTCCTCTCAATAGTTTATAATTTGGATTTGATCGGATCCTTTAACCGATCGCCCTAAACCTTGGGTTCTAAGTTCAACCCTACGGTTACTTGACTTGGCTTTAGAGCTTACAGCCAAGCCCAAAGACTAGAAGGCTTGGCAAGGTAGATTCCTCTACTCCAACCAATTCCTACCGAAACTAAGTACTTCTTTGCCGAATCCCTCTATATGTCAAGCCAAATGACTACCCATCTTATTAAAGTATGCTAAGTTGTAGATTATTCATTCACACCTAAGCCTACCAATGAATCGCCATATCCCTTACTAAGAAGCTCAGAGAGAGATTGGACTGATCCTTAGCCACCCTTACTTGGACACGCAACCAGACCATGTACTTTTGTTCATATCCTCCAATGGCCTTGCCAATGTATCGCTGCTACGTATATAAGACTACATATGGAATCTACCACACTAATCATTACTTTTCGTGAGCATTCATTTTTACCCTTATACATTACTTTTTTAGGATAATACCCTTTTTTGTCTTTTCCTCTTGAAGCATGTTACCCTAAATTCTCGAGTATAAATACCCCTTGTACTTAAAGCTATAGGAGAAGATTGAACATTAATATACTTGACAATTTGTCTCTCGTAAATACTACTCTATTTACACCTATCTCACTCTTATCCTAACCCTTAAGTATGGCAAGGTGGTGAGTAACCTCATCAAACCATCTTGTGTATCATATTGAGTTTTACCGTGAGTCCTCAGACATTCCATTGGTACGCCATATCCATTGGAGTTGTTCATGGGTTTTTACTTACCTTTTTATTCACATTTGTCCTTTTATACATTCCCTATCACTTCCTCTTCGAGCTTTCAGCAAGCTTGGACTCATTTAATAACTGGCCTTATCTGTTCTTGGTTACGATCAGCAACATCTTGGTATCAGAGTAGAAGTTTTATTTAAGTTGTGATTTGCGTTTAAAGCTCTACTTATACTCCATTTTGTGTATATGAAATAGAGCAAGTTATTATATTTATTTGATTGCTGTGTTTGTTAGTTGTTACTTCTTCTAGTTTGTAGAAGTGTTTGCTATTTCACTTATTTGAAGAGTTTGAGCTTTGAATCTATAGAGAAAAATGACTAACCTAAGTGTAAACAGTAGAGTTAGAGATGACAACCGTAAATTTGTCCACCATGGATGATAGTCTTAAGGAACCCTTAGGAACATTGATGAAAGGCTTGATGAGGTGGCTAATCTCTTGGTAGATCTAACCTAAACTGTTCATGCATTGGCTTACTAACCCATTGAGGCTGCACAAAATAACTAACAAGCTGTTCAACCTATTAAAGGTCAGAACCCATCTCAATAAGTTTGAGGTGGAGGAATAGGCAAATAAATAAAATGAAGGATAGACCCAAAGGAAATGGATGAAGAGGATAAGGAAGAGTACTTTGAAGAGGAACAAGCTTAAGTCCTCAAAGCATTTGATCATGTGAAGCTTCCAATTTTGAGCTTCAATGGATCTAAGAATGTTGATGAATACTCAAAATGGCAAGAGAAAGTAGAGCGTACTTTTGACTATTATTAGTACAAGGACTACGAGAAAGTGAGGACTGCTACTGTTGAGTTCTCCTGATATGCCGCCATGTGGTGGAAGAATTTTCAAGCTATGAGGAGGTAAGAAGGTTATAGAGAGATTAACACTTAGTTAGAAATGAAGAGAATACTTAAAAACAAGTTCATATTGGACACTTATTTACAAAATACCTTTACTTGGCTTCAAGAGTTAAGACAAACAGTTGATGAGTATGTCCAAGAATTTTAGATGCTCATGATCTGATGTGAAGTAAAGGAGCTACCAGCACAAACAATCTTTAGGTTCCTTACTGGATTATGAGTTGACATCCGAGACATTATGGAGCTCCAATGATTCACCACAATAGATGAAACCATTAAGATAGCCCAACGAGTAAAGAGGCAGAAGAAAAGTTGAGTACCAATAAGAATACCGACTAGTCGACCCAGATAGAGAAGTTACTAAGTTTAGTTAAGTACCAAGCCTATTAAAAAGGTAGATGTTCGAGCCAAGCAAAAAAGCTAACATGATAGTGACATATCGACCTAAACTTATGAGAAAAGGCAAGGATCAAGTAGAGAGACGAGCCAGATCAAGTGCTTTAAATGCCAAAGGTTCGGACATATAGCAACTCAGTACCCAAACCGAAGGATAATGGTCACTAAGGGAGATGTCTTGAAGCTGGAGGTAGAGAGTACTAACGAGGAACTAAAAGGAGAGAAGTGTATTGCTGAGAAAGAACTTATTGAAGAGGACGTATTTATTGAAGACTTAAACCAATTGATCATGGTTGTCCGACGTATAATGAACATGGAACCCTCACATGAGCAGGAGTAGAAAGAGAATTTGCTTCACCCTACCTATAAGGTAAATGATCAAGTATATGCCCTCATTATGGATAATGGAAGTTGCACCAATGTGGCATCAACTGATCTCATTACAAAATTGAAGTTGCCAACTATTGCACATCTAAAGTTGTACAAGTTGCATTGGTTGAGTGAGAAAGGAGCACTACATGTTACTCGGCAAATACTATTACTGATCACTATCGAGAATTATTTTAACTAGATTTTCTAAAACATGCTATCCATATGCGCTTCTTACGTGTTGCTTAAGAGACCATGGTTGTTTGACGGGAGAGTTATCCATGATGGATACTGAAACGCGTACATATTCAAGAAGGATAGCAGGAAGATCACATTGAACTCAATGCCATTGAGTGAAGTTAATAAGCTATAGGCCAAACTTACTTGCTGATCGAAGAAGACTCTAGTGATAAGTCAAGCCGAGCTCCGAGAAACCCTTAAAGTTGATACGCCAACCTTCATGTTGGTCAGGCACCTATTGGAGATGAAGGAGCAGGGTAAACTACCTCAAGAAATGAAAGAGTTGCTAAACGAATATGTTGACATGTTCCCAAAATAATTACCAAAGGGGTTACCCCCAATTCAAGGCATAAAACATTACATTGACTTAATACTCGATGTCACACTGCCAAATAAGCATGCCTATCGAATGAGCCCCAAACAGGCTTTTAAGCCCTAACATCAAGTCAATGAGTTACTGGAGAAAAGATACGTTAAGAAAAGTCTCAGCCCCTGTGTTATACCGGCACTTCTAGTACCAAAGAAGGATAGAACCTAGCGAATATATGTAGAAAATCGAGTAGTGAACAAGATCACAATCTAGTACAGGTATCCTATTTTGAGGTTAGAAGATATGCTAGATGAATTAAGCAGAGCCAAGATCTTCAGCAAGATTGATCTTAAGTTTGGCTACCATCAAATTCACATAAGTCCAGAAGATGAGTGGAAAATCGCATTCAAGACTCAATATAGACTTTATGAATGGATGGTCATGCCCTTTGACTTGTTAAATGTCTCACGCACTTTCATGAGGCTAATGAATCGTGTGCTAAGACATCTAATAGGAAAGTGTGTTGTGATGTACTTTGACAACATCCTAATCTATAGTGTCGATATGTCGAGTCAGTATGAACATCTTTGAGCAGTTCTAGAAATCCTTTGTTGCGAACAGTAACCAAGACTAAACAAGGCCGGTCGATCGAGTTGTGCTTACCTTAAGCAAAGCTAGGTAGTGAGTAACCTCACTGGACCATACCATACGTCATATTAAGTTGTGACGTGAGTCTTTAGAAGTTCCATTGGTACACCGTATCCATTGGAGCTATTCGTAGGTTTATGCCTACCTTTTCATTCACATTTCTCCTTTCATACATTCTTCGTCACTTCCTCTTCAAGCTTTTAGTAAGCTTAGACTCATTCAGCGACCTGCCTTGTCTGTTCTTGATCACAGTTCGCAACAACTTGTGATGCTGTTTAGACTATTGAACGCGCTTAGCACATTTACGCAACTAATGAATCATGTGCTCCAAGAACTGATAGGGAAATTTATGGTGTTTTACTTTGACAACAGCTTAGTGTATAGCCCTGATCTGGAGACTTACCTAGAGGATCTCCAAGCAATCTTTACAAAACTCCAAGCTAAAAGACTCTATGCTAATCTAAAGAAGTGTGACTTTTGCCGATCTGAAGTAATCTTCTTAGAGTTTGTTGTAAGTAGTGGTGGAATACAAGTCGATGATTAAAAGATAAGGGAGATCGCCAAATGGCTTGCGCTAACCACTTTGGCTAACGTAAGAAGCTTTCACGGCCTAGCATCATTTTATAGCAAATTTATAAGGAATTTCAATACAATCGTGGCCTCACTCACTGAATTATCAAAGAAGAATATTGAGTTCAGATGGGGAGAGAAAGAGTAGATGAGTTTTAAAGAGGTGCAAGAGAAGTTGACTACAACGCTTGTCTTAGCTCTATTGAGCTTTAACAAAGTATTTGCAGTGGAGTGTGATGCATCTGGAGTAAGCATAGGTGCCATGCTAATGCAAGAAGGTCAGCCTATTGCTTACTTTAGTGAGAAACTTAGAGGAGCTACACTTAATTATTCTGTTTATGATAAGGAGTTTCACTCCTTGATCCGAGCCCTGACTGTATGACAACATTATCTTCTACCTAAAGAGTTTGTAATCTACATTAATCATGAATCTTTGAGATATTTGACGAGCTAACTTAAGTTATCTTGAAGACAAGCCAAATGGGTCAAGTTCATGGAGGGATTTTCATGTATCATGAAGTACAAGAATGGAAAGAACAATGGAGTGGCCAATACCTTATTAAAACAATGTTCCCTCTTAACTAAGTTACAGACTAGGCTGCTTGGGTTTTCAATAATAAAAGATTTATATGCTAAGGATCCACATTTTTGTCCTATCTACACCAAGGGTGAGGAATGCCGAACACTTAATGACTATCACAAGGATGATAGATACTTGTTTAAGAAGAGGAAACTATGTATCCCGACCTATTCCATGAGAGCTCTATTACTATGCAAGGCGCATGGGGGAGGATTGTCTGGATACTTTGGCCAACATCGAACCATGAGATACCATCCTCAAGATTCTCTTCACAAAAAATGAAAAGGGATGTCCAATCTGTTTGGAAAGGTATACTACTTGTAGAAAAACAAAGAGCCAAGCCAAGCAAAGACATTATTTACCAATGCCCATCCCGACCAAACCATTATCCGAGCTAAGTATGGACTTTATGTTAAGGTTGTCAAAGATGTCTCGAGGGAAAGACTTCATCATGGTGGTCATGGATTGATTCGGTAAGATGGCACACTTCGTGCCTTGCTCTAAAACTTACGATGCTTCGGTTATCACTTTTCTTTTCGTATAAGAAATAGTCAAACTTTATGGAGTACCCAAAAGCATTATTTCAAATCAAGATCTAATGTTCATGAGTGACTTTTGGAGAACGTTATGGAGATGAATGGGAACTAAACTATTGTACAAAACATCTTATCACAAACGAATGGACAAATCGAGTTTGTCATAGGATAGTGGGAACTTTACTCTAGGTTGCCGTTAGTTGAAACATGGTTGATTGGGATCTATGCCTGCCAATCATAGAGTTCACCTAAAACAAGACCGCCCACAGTGTAATAAACATATCACTATTTGAGGTCACCTATGGCTTGAACCTTGAGCTCCTAATGGACTAAACTCCCCTTCCAAATCCAAATGATGATCAACCAGCTGCAAAAAGAGTCAAAGCCATTAGAGCTATATACTAGAAGGTCATAGATCAATTAAGTCGAGTTGCTACCATGCTCAAGAGTCAAGGTCAAAGATGGAAGAACAGGGAATTTCAACCAAGCGATTTAGTTTGGATTCAACTTAATAAGAAACTGTTTCCATACTTAAGGAAGAGTAAGTTATCTCCCAAAGCTGAAAAACCATTCAAAGTGCTTGAAAAGATCGATCCTAATGCCTATAGGATTAAACTTCCAAAAGAATATATGGTCTCAGACTCCTTCAATGTTGCTAACCTCTACCGATATACTCTTGAAGATAAGCAACGTAGAGTTGAACCATATCTGATCCTAATTCTCAAATAGCTCAGATAGGATGATAGGGATCACGAACCAATCATGCACTCCCAAGCTCGAGGACCTGCTCAGATGATTAGTTGAGTTATCCAAATAGAGTTGAACTCAGAAGAGCGATGCATTCCCCAGTCTAACCTGCCAAGTTACTTTGCTCCCTACCTCATTCAAGAAGCTGTCAAGGTGACCGAACCATGTGTCGAGCTAACCTCTCTATAAAACATTTATCTAAAGCCAAGTATCAAATTAGTATACTACCAAATTAATACACGCTGAGGCTGAACTGACACTTATCCGAAGTCAACCAAATAATGAGCCACCTTTTAAACTAACCCTTTCCCAACCTCGAACATCCAAGCTGCCAAGTTATTAAACTGCTTACCCCAACCTAATCTGTTTAGAACCTGCTCTGCTTAACTAACTGTATCATTAAGACTATAAAACAGATAGCTGACATGCGCCATGATTTTCTTAACATCCGTACTGTCCTTTTCTGTCACCGGATATTCTTTATGCTTGTTTACAATATTACCCTTGTAAATTATTCCTTTTCCTTTACTAGTAGGAATCCTTTTTGTAATTTACACTAAGTTAGGACTTATTCTAATTAGGTAATATAAATACTTGTATATTGTAATAACGACAATAGTTAATACATTTTTGTGATATTCAAACATACTCTCGTAAGTTAAGTGTTTTCCGCTTTCTCTTAACTGCTCTTATTTAGCCCACTAAGCGTAAACTAGTAATGAGTGACCTTGAACCACACTTATGTGTAATATCAAGTGTGATCAGAGCTTGTGTGAGGCATTGGTGCATCATATCTACCGTCGATGCATGAAGGCCCCTGCTCAACTTTCGACTATCATTTATACTTCAAATTGTCTTAATGTTCATATCCATCCTCTTAGTTCATTCAATACCGAACGTTGTATGTTCATCCATGTTAGACCGCACCACAATATCCCTTTTTGTGTGAAGCTTGGAGCTTAGTCTCTTTATTCTTATCCTATCTCTTAAGTAAGGTTAGGTGGTGAATGATCTCATTGAACCACCCGGACATCATATCGAGCTAGTTCGTGAGTTTATAGAGGTTCCTTGGTGCATCATATCCTCATAATCATTTATGGGTTTTTGTTTATTTCCTTTTAGTTCATACGCCCCTTACCCTATAATTTCAAGCTTTCTATAAACTTAAACCCATCCATGATATAATCACCCTTGTCTGCTCTTTACATGACATATCATCTTAGTATTATAGTAGAGGTTTGTGTTAGGTAAGTTACTATTAAGTCGTGTTATTGCTGTGTTATATTAGAGTACTATTACAATAGAGTGTATAAGGTAAGTGTTGTTGTTTGTGTGATTTTGTAAGAGATAGCTATAGTGTTTTGGTGAGTATTGGAAGTAGTGTCACTGCTCTTTGTAGTAGCTGTTGTGAGGTACTCTCTTTCACTTTGTTTTGAGCCTCAGAAAAAAAAAAGAGAATGGTGCTAATAAAGTATTATTGTTATAAGTTTGATAGAGTTGACCGTAGTATTGATTTCTATGGTAAAGTATAGTGGTTTTGAGTTTGGCTTTGGACAAAGACACTTAAGTGAGTATGAAGAGTAATTATTGGAAAGTAGGGTATATTACTTTTAAGGTGGTGAAGAGGAAGTTAGAAATTGGCTGGTTGTTGAGTAAATTGAGACTCGGTTAAGGCAAAATGACTTACTTAAGTCTAAATGCAGGAACTTGGGATAACGACCATGGTGTTATCTACCATGGTCAATAGCCCCAAAATACCCTTAGAAGTTCTAATGAGCAGTTTAATGAAATGACTAACTTGATCATTGACTTAACTCACGCTATTCATGCATTAGTCTCCCAACCCATTGAGGTTATCTACTATACTCCCCAACTGCTCTTGAAGATGGTGATGCTGGCTGTGATGCTTAACTTACTTGAAGATAATTCTTAGCTTAGGAAAACCGAGGTAGTAAAGTTGGAAGACATGTATAGAGGAGAATAGACATAGGTGAAGTAAACGATGAGGAAGGATAGGACAATTATGGAGTAGAAAAGAGAGCTCGTAAACCCTGAGCTGTCGACCATGTGAAGCTTCAAATCCCAAGCTAAAATGTTTCTAAGATTGCTAATGGATACTTGGACTGGAAAGAGAAGGTAAAGTGAGTTTTTGATTATTATCAATATGAAGACCGTGATAAGGTCAAAATTGCTGCAATAGAGTTCTTAGGATATGTTGCAATGTAGTGGAGAAATTTTTAGGCCATGCAAAGATGAGATGGGTACAAAGAGGTTAGTGTATGGCTCGAGATGACAAGACTTTTTAGAGCTAGATTTGTGCTAGATACCTATCTGCAAGACAATTTTGCTTGACTCTAATAGATAAAGCAAGGGAACTGTATTATTGATGTGTACGTACGAAAATTTCAAATGTTAGTGATCCAATGTGAGGTCGATGAATCCTGAACATAGATAGTATCTAGATGCTTAACTGGATTGAGAGTAGAGATCCAAGATCTAGTAAAGCTACGAAGTTTTGTCACTCTAAATGAGGCTATAAGAATTGCTTAACGTGTGAAAAGATAGAGAAGAAATAGGTTAATTCAACCTCTAATAAGCCAACCTGTCCAACCCAACCAACCTACTTAAGGAAGCTACCGAACTTAACATAACACTGAATTAAGTAAATGGACAAACGTCATAACAAAACAAAAGAGCCAAACTGGAGATAGTGAAGCACCAAAAAGGACAAGGATCAGGACAAAAGACTAGCTAGATCAAGTGCTTTAAGTACTAAGGATTTAGGCATTTGGCCACCTAATGCCCGAATAAACAAACTATGGTCATCAAGGGCGACATTGCAAAAGTTGAAGTGGATAGTACAACTGAAGAGTACACGATGAGAGAGAAGAATTTGAGGAAAACATTGAGAGTAATGAAGAATTTGTCAAGGAGGATGTATTTTCTGAAGATCTAAACAAGTTGATCTTAGTTGTCAGATGAGTAATGAACATTAAACCATCTATCGAAGGGAGCAACAAGAAAATTTATTCCATATCACTTATAAGATGAATGAATAAGTATGCGCACTTATTGAAGATAATGGGAGTTGTACAAACATTGTATTTGCTGACCTAGTTCAAAAGCTCAAGTTGCCAACTTAATTACACTCAAGACCATACAAACTCCATTGGTTAAACGAAAAAGGAGCACTGCATGTCACTAGGCAAGTATTACTGTCGATCTCTATTAGGAACTATTATGATGATATTATTTGTGATGTGCTACCCATGTATGCATCCTACTTGTTGTTGAGTTAACCTTAACTATTTCAAATTGTTAAGTAAGTATGTATTATTCATACATGAATAATTTGGGACAAGGTAGAAGCTACAAATTTTGAGAAGAGTTGCTCTTTGGAGAGTATAGTACAATGAAAGTTATAAGCTATTTGGGTATGGAAGCTTTTACTTGAGGGAGTGCTCTTGGCCTTCTCTATTTTTAGGGATCCCTCATATTGAAGATTATAGGCTTGACCACACCTTCGTACTCTAATTTAGCAACTCTATAGTGAAGAATGAAAATGAGATACCTTCACAGGGTATAAATATCCAAAATTGCTATTTTTAGATACTTTTTCATGCCTATTGCCGAGACAGAGTAGAAGAAGAGAGGAGATTCTCGAATGAGGAAAAGGACCAATGACCTATCCTTGGAAGTGTCTATTCTACCAAACCACGGGATGCAGCCAACCATAGATTGAAAAAGAGATTAATTGGCCTTTACCAATAGAAATGTTGGCTTACTTCCATACCAAATATATCGTATAAGCCTTTTAGCGTACATGGGTATCCTAAGTTAAGAGTCATTCCTGAAGAGGTCTAATGGATGAAAATGGGGGGATTTATAATCCTAATCTAAGCAGTAACATCTTTTTGAATTCATTCAATTTGAATTGGTATTTTCTTTAGCGGAAGGTCATTCATGATGGGTTTAGAAACACATATGCATTTAAGAAAGATGGGAGGAAGATCATCTTGAATCCCATTAACTCCATTTAAGTAAGCAAGTTACAGGCCAAGCTGGCCTAAGGATCCAAGAAGACCTTAGTTCTTAGTCGTTCCCAGCTTAGAGAGGTTATTTGATCTGATAAGTCGACCTTTTTGTTAATAAAAAGATTGTTAGAATTGAAGGAGCAAGTTGTGCCACCAAATGAGGTTTGAAAGTTACTTGATGAGTATGGTAACCTATTTCCTAAACAACTACCTAAAGGGTTACAACCTTTTCATGGTATTAAGCACTATATTAACTTACCTAGTCTAACCCTTCCTAATAAGCCTACTTATTGAACGGTTCCCAAGTAAGTAACCGAACTATAGAGGCAAGTCAATGAGTTGCTAGAGTAGGGTTATGTAAGGAAGAGCCTCAGTCCTTATGCTATACTAACCCTACTTATGCCAAAGAAGGATGGTACCTAACGTATGTGTATAAGTGGCAGATCTGTTGATAAGATAACGATCAAGTATCGATACCCAATCTCGAGGTTGGATAATATGCTTAACAAATTAAATGCAGCTAAAATTTTCAACAAGATCGACTTGAATTCTGGCTACCATCAAATTCAAATGAAACTAAGAGATGAATGGAAGATTGCGTTTAAAAGTAATGTAGTCTTTATGAATAGTTGGTAATTCCCTTTAGCTTATCCAACGCCCTGAGCACTTTCATGAGATTAATGAATCATGTATTATGGAATTTCATTAGAAAATTTGTTGTGGTCTACTTTAATAACATCTTTATGTACAATGTTAACCTATCGAGTCATATCGACCATCTTTAAGCTATACTTGATGTGCTCAGAGCTGAGAAACTATTCAAAAGTTTGAAGAAATATTATTTTTGTTAAGAGGAAGTGATCTTCCTAGGTTATGTAGTTAGTGAAGGAGGTCTATGATTCGATGATGAGAAGATCTAAGCTATTGTCAATTGGCTAACCCCACCCACTTGTGCCAAGGTGAGAAGCTTCCATGGTTTAGCTTCCCTCTACCGCCATTTTATTCATTGTTGCACCACTCATCCAGTTGACAAAGAAGAGTGTAGAATTCCGATGGGAAGAGAAAGAAGAGAGGAGTTTTGCTAAGGTGAAGAAGAGATTGACCTCTATGCCTGTATTGGCCTTGCCTGACTTTAAAAAGGTATTTGAGCTAGAATGTGACATATTTGGAGTTGACATAAGAGCTATGTTGATGTAAAGAGGTTGACCTGTTGCCTATCACAGTAAGAAGCTAAGAGGATTGTAGTTGAATCACTTTGTTTATGATAAAGAAATCCTTGCATTAATCCAAGCATTCCAAGTATGGTGACATTATCTTCTACTAATAGAGTTTATCATACACACTGACCTTGAGTCTTTAGGATATCCACGAAGTCAGGCCAAGCTTTCAAAGAGACAAGCGCACTAGATAAAATTCCTAGAAGCATTTAATTTTATGATCAAATATAAGTAAGGAAAGACTAACGTCGTTGATGACGCTTTGTCAAGAAGGTACACTTTTCTTACTAAACTACAAACCAAGTTGTTAAAGTTTGCAAGCATCAAAGAGCAATACCTTAAAGACCCTCATTTTGGCCTACTATATGAACATTGTAAAAGAAGGGAAGGTAGTGGATGAATATCGTGTAGAAGAAGGCTACTTGTTTCGAAGTGGTAAACTCTATATTCTGACCTGTTCTATCAGAGAGCTGTTGGTGAGAGAAACTCATTATGGGGGGGCCTTCTAGACATTTCGAAGAGAAGATAACCTATGAATTGTTGAATGATTATTTCTTTAGCTTAAGATGAAGGGAGATGTGTAATGTGTTATTGAAAGTTGTGCAACCTATAAGAAGGCTAAAAGCTAAGCTAAATAAGAGAAAGCAATGCCTCTACCCATCCCAACCAAGCCTTGGGTTAATTTGAGCATGGACCTGTTCCTTAAATTACCCTGAGCTACTCGAGACAAAGATTCATTGATGGTTGTCGTAGACAGATTTAGCAAAATGGCACACTTTGTATCCTATACTAAAACTAACGATGCTTTAACTATTGCTTTTCTGTTTTTTGTAGGAGATCATCCACTTGCATAGAGTACCTAGGAGTGTAATGTCAAATTGAGACCTAAGGTTTCTAAGCCATTTCTAGAGAACCCTCTAGCATTGAATGAGAAGCAAGCTACTTTTCAGCACTTCCTGGCACCTCCAAATCGATGGCCAGACAGAAGTCATCAATCGTACCTAGGATTCAGTACTCCAAGCTACAGTGAAAAAGAACTTGATAGAATAGGATGTATGTTTACCCATGGTAAAGTTTGCTTACAATTGAACATTACACAACACTACTAAGTATACACCCTTTAAGGTCGTCTATAGCTTCAATCTCGAGTTGCCCCTTGATCACACTCCAACACCCATATCTAAGCAAGAAAACCTTAAAGATAGAGCCAAATCTTTTTAGCAAATCTACCAAAAAGTTATTGAGTGAATTAACTAATCTACCAGGAAGTTAAAGGAAAATAGGAAAGGAAGAAAGGCAAAATAGTTTCAGCCTACAGACCTAATGTGGTTGCACTTAAGCAAGGAAATATTCTCGAACAAAAGGAACAAGTGTTCGCTCAAGCTAAAGGACCATTCAAGATACTCCAAAAGATCAACAATAATGCATATCAATTGGAACTACCTAAAGACTTTGGAGTTTCTAATTTGTTCAACATTGATGATCTCAACCCCTACCAATTTGAAGAAGAGAAGAAAGAAGATCGATCATATTTGATCCCAAATCCCAATCAATCTAGAGGGAATGATAAAAATCAAGCCATCAGACCTTTGACCTAAGCTTGAGCCCAAGGACTTAACAGCATGGTAAGGTACATCCTTTCATCCCGACTTATACCTGAAGAATTTGAGCTATTTCTAACTATTGACCTACCAAAGATACTAAGCTAAGCCCCCTTTTGTTTGTTAAAGACCAGATACTGAACTAAGGATCACTCTATTAACAGCTTAGGGGATTCTATCATTCCAGTTAACTCTAACTAAGGCCGAGCAAATTCTAATTGTCGACCAACACCACATGTTGGGTCAACAACTTTAGTTCTAACAACTATTGTATGCTGATCTTATTCATATTTCCCAAATTGCTCAACCAGCCCTGTTGTTTTCTCCGTTCTACTTATGCCAACCACAAGCTTAACAATACTTATGTTGAGAACGCCAGAATGCTTACAAGCTAATATCTCATCGCAAGAAATCCCAAGTTTATTTGGCATATCTACTCGGTAACTTCTAGTTTGATTGTATAACCTTGTTTATTTTTGCTAAAAGCACCCCAATGACTGATCGCTATGTGTTCGACACCATGTGAAAGGATTTGTTACACCAATTACTAACTCCTTTGATTTTTCATTTGTATTATTTATTATTTATTGCACATTACTTCTTTTAGACAATATCTTTTTTTGTCTTTTCTATTTTATGTTGGATGCCCTAACTTTTTGGGTATAAATACCCTTATAGATGTAACTGCAATATGACATCTAATATTGAATATACTTCATTGTCATTTTCTATAAGCATTCCCTTTGCTTACCTTATTCTTATCTCAACCCCTAACTATAATTATGTAACGAGTACCCTCACTGAGTTAGCACGTACATCATGTCGAGTTCACTTTGTAAGTCCTTCGTAGTTTCGCAATATGTAACATCCTTGAAGCTTATCATGGTTTGCTTGTCCATTCCTTGTTTTCATGTACCTTTCCATCTTCATTTTTAAGCTTTCTACAAGCTTAGACACACCTCCGATACGGTCTCCTTTATTTGCTCTTAGCATAGGCCTATCATTTTGGCATCAAAGTTAAGGTTCATTAGGTAAGTTGTACTTGAGCTTTTTGTTATTGTGTTGTGAATAATATTGACAGTAGTAAAGTGTAGTGATTATGTGAGGGTTAGTTGTGGGTATTTGAGTTAGTAGAAGGCATAGTGGTTTGTTATTGTGTGTACCCTATTATACTATATTTTGAGATGTGAAAACATAGCAATTAGTAATTGTTGTTTATTGTGAAGTGGTAAGCTAAGTGTTTAGAAACTGTACATATATTGTTTTGTAAGAAGCATTAGTGTTGAGTAAAGGATGACTGATTTAAGTATAAATGCTAGTATTGAAGATGATAATAGTGGTATTATCCATACTGGCCAACAACCCTAGAATACTCTTAAAAGTATTGATGATCAATTCAATAAAACGGCCAACTTAATAGCGGACCTAACCAGAGCTATTTATGCATTAACCTTTCAACTTACTGATTTTGTTCAAAAAGCTCCTCAAGTTACTCAACCCATGAGAGGACAAATCCCAAGTTGACAAAATTGAGGTGAAAGAATGGGAAAACGTGCATGGAGAAGGATTGATTTAGGTAAAGTAGACGAAGAGGAAGAGTACGTTGAAGTAGAAGAACGAACTTGAGTATACTAAGCTACTTACCTTATGAAGCTTCAAATTCTAAGCTTCAGTGGTTCTAGAAATGCTTATGACTATCTCAACTAGGAAAAGAAAGTCAAGTGAGTTTTTTACTACTACCAATATGAGGACGGTAAGAAAATGAGAACTGAAACTTTAGAGTTCTCAAGATATGCTACAATGTTGTGGAGAAACTTCTAAGCCATAAGAAAAAGACAAGAGTACAAAGAGGTTAGCACCTAACCCGAGCTGAAAAGAGTCCTCAAAAGTAGGTTTGTACCGAATACTTGCTTACAAGATACTTTTACTTGTCTCTAAGTTCTAAGATAAGGAAGCTAAATTGTTAGCGAGTCTATTCGAGAATTCCAAATGCTTATGATTCAATGTGAAGTAAATGAACCTTCAGCTTAAACAATTTCCAAATTCCTTACTAGATTGAGATGTGATATTTGAGACATAGTGGAATTATAGCATTTTACCATACTAGATGAGGCCATCAAAATTACCCAATGAGTAGAAAGAAAAAAGAGGAATAGGTCAAGCCAACCTCCACTGAGCTAACCTGGCCAATCTCACCAACCTGCTTAGAATAGTAGCCAAGCTCCCCAGAGCATTAACTCTAGTAGAAGAGTTAAGTTAGAGATTAAGCTAAAGGGTTGCCCTACCGCACTATCGAAGAGAACTTATGTGAAGGAACAAGGATCTAAGATAAAAACAAGCCAAATCAAATGTTTCAAGTGTTAAGGGTTTGGACAAATGACTACCAAATATCCAAACAAAAGAACTATGATCATTAAGGGAGATGCCCTAAAGATTAATGTAGATAGCAAGGATGAGGAACCTTAAGAGAAAAGAGAATTGGAGGAAAAGATTAAGGTTAATGATGAACTGGTTGAGAAGGATGCGTTTGCCGAGGATTTGGATAAGTTAATTTTGGTTATTCAATGAGCATTAAGCCATCAGTTGAGGAAGAGAAATGCAAGATTCACATCACTTGAAAAATGAATAAACAAGTATGTGCACTCATCATAGATAGTGAAAGTTACACCAATATAACATTTGTAAAGCTGGCTAAGAAGCTCAAGTTGCCGAGCATCTCATACCCAAAGCGATATAAGTTACATTAGCTAAACGAGAAGGGAGCATTACACATCACTAAGCAAGTACTACTACCGATCTTCATTCGGAATTATTTTAATGAAATTCTCTATAACATACTACCTATTTATGCATCTCATGTGTTGCTAAGCTAACCTCGGCTTTTTTATTGGAGGGTTATTCATGGTGGGTTTTAGAACACATGTATTTGAGAAAGATGGGAGAAAAATCACCCTAAACCCTATGACACCAAGCCAAGTTAGAAAGTTGAAGGCTAAACTTGCTCAAGGATCAAAGAAGGCCTTAAATCTGAGCCATACCAAGCTTTGAGAAGTTATTAAAGCTGATATGCTAATCTTTCTATTGATTAGATGACTATTAGAGCCGAAGGAGCAAGTTATACTACCTTCGAAGATCAAAGAGCTATCGGATGAGTATATAAACCTTTTTATAGAGCAATTGCTAGAAGGGTTACCTCTTTTTCAAGGTATTAAACACTGCATTGACTTAATACACAATGCTAACCTATCAAACAAACTAGCTTATTAGATGAATCTTAAACAAGCTGCCAAGTTCCAAAGATAAGTTAATGAGCTACTAGAAAAATAATATGTAAGAGAAAGTCATAGCCCTTATGCCATGCTAACATTGCTAGTGCCAAAGAAGGTTAGTGCTTAGCAAATGTGTATAGATAGTAAAGATGTGAATAAGATCATAATCAAGTACAAGTAAGGCTAGATGACATGTTAGACGAACTAAATGGTGCCAAAGTATTCTGCAATATTGACTTTAAGTCATGATACCACCAGATTCGTATGAAGTAAGGCGATGAATGGAAAATTCCCTTTAAGACTCAAAATGGTTTATATGAGTGGATGGTGATGCCTTTTGGGCTATCAAACACCCCAAGCACTTTTATGCGATTGATGAACTATGTCTTAAGAGACTTGATCAAAATATGTGTCATGATCTACTATGATGATATCCTTATCCGCAGTGCTAACCTAGTAAGTCATATTAATTATCTCTGATTTGTTTTCAATATCCTCCATGTAGAGAAGTTGTTCAAAAATATGAAGAAGTACAGTTTCTATTATGAAGAGATGGTCTTCCTAAGCTACATAGTTAGTATAAGAGGATTAAGAGTTGATAAAGAGAAAGTTTAAGCCATTATTAAATGGTCAACCCTAACTTCATGTACAGAGGTAAGAAGTTTTCATGGATTGGCTTCCTTTTATTGATGTTTTATCCAAGGATTCAATACTATTATTGCACCCTTGACTGAGCTAACAAAGAAAAAAGTAAAGTTTAAGTGAGGAGATCAAGAGGATAGAAGCTTTGCTGAGGTGAAAGAAAGAATGACTTTTGCCTCAATCTTAGCTCTACCAGACTTTAAGAAAGTGTTCGAGCTTGAATGTGATGCATCGAGTATCGATATCAAAGCTATGCTAATGCAACAAGGCTAACCTGTTGCTTATCACAATGAAAAGCTCAAAGGAGTACAACTGAACAATTCTATATATGTCAAAGAACTTCTGGCATTAATTCGAGCTCTTCCCATATAGCTACATTACCTTCTCCTAAAGGAATTTGTCATATACACAAATCATGAATCCTTAAGGTATCTATGGAGCCCATCAAAGCTTTTTAAGTGCTAAGCTTGATGGATTGAATTTCTGGAAAGATTTAATTTTGTCATCAAATACAAGCAAGACAAGAGTAATGTAGTTGCCGATACTCTATCAAAAAGACATGTCCTTTTTATCGAGTTACAAAATAAATTGTTAGGGTTTGTAATCATTAAAGAACAATATCAACATAATTCTCATGTCAATCCTATCAATAGAACCTATGGAGAAAGGAGAAAAATGGATGAATATCATGTAGAAAATAGCTTTCTATTATGAAGTGGTAAGCTATGTGTGTCGACTTGCTCTGTATGAAAGCTATTAGTGAGGGAAGCTCATAGCGAAGGGTTCTCTAGACATTTTGGAGAGAAGAAGACGTGTAAGTCATTGAGTGGGAGGTTCTTTTAGCCTAAGATGAGACAAGATGTGAATCGGGTTATTGAGAGTTACGCTACTTGTAAGAAGGCCAAATACCGAGCTAAACAAGAAAAAGCATTACCTTCACTTATCCCGACCAAGCCTTAATCTGAGTTGGGCATGGACTTTGTTCTCAGATTGTTACGAATCACCCAAGGTAAAGATGTATTAATAGTCATAAAAAATAAGTTCAGTAAAATGGTATACTTTATGCCTTGCTCAAAAACTAACGATGCTTTAGTTATCACTTTTCTCTTTTTGCAGGAAATTGTTTGTTTGCACGGTGTACCGAGAATTATAGTATCATATAAGTTTTTGAGCCATTTTTAGAAAACTCCTTGGCATCGTATGGGGACTAAACTACTCTTCAACACTTCCTGTAATCCTTAAACTGATGGCTAAATAGAGATAGTCAACCACACTTTGGTACTCCAAGATGTAGTGTAGAAGAAGTTAACTAATTGGGATGTTTGTTTACCTGTAGTGGAATTTGCTTATAATCGCACAGTATACAATAACACTAAGAAAATACCCTTTAAAGTCATCTATGGCTTCAACCCAGAGCTACCCCTTAATTACACTCAAATACCCATGCCCGAGTAAGAAGACCTTGAAATAGTAACCTGAGTACTGTCACTTTAGCAGATCCATCAAAAGGTTGCATGACAGATTCACTAAGTTGCTAAGAAGTTGAAAGAGAAGAGTAAAGGGAGGAAGACATACAGTTTCAACCCCACAATTTAATGTGGCTACATTTAGACAAGAAAAGCTTCCCAAACAAGAGGAAGAGTAAGTTGTCTGCCTAAGTCGAGGGTCCCTTTAGAGTACTCCAAAAAATCAATGACAATGCTTATTGACTAGAATTACCTAAAAACTATGGAGTATGAAATACTTTTAATATTGTCGACCTTAACCCTTATTGACTTAGAGGAGAATAGAGTGACAACCATCTGGATTTAATCTTAAATCCAAATCAACCTAAAGGGGATGATGGGAATTAAACAATTGAACCCTTGACTTAAGCCTAAGCTCAAGATCTTAAAAGACTAACAAATCAAATTCTATCATTCTAGCCAACTCCAACCGAAACCAAGCTGATTCTCACTGTCAACCACTTCTACATATCGAGCTGAGCAACTTCAATTCTAACAACTATGCCAACCACAAGCTCGACAATACTTGTGTCAAGAACCTTAGAACACTTCCAAGCTAATATCTCCTCAGAAGAACCCTTGGGTTTTCTTGGCAACTTCTAGTTTAATCGTACAACCTTGTTTGTTTCTGCCAAAAGTACCCCAACAACTAATCACCATGTATCTAGCACCGTGTGAAAATATTTGCTACACCAATTGCTAACTCCTTCGATTTTTTATTTGTACCCTTTATTAATTATTATATAATACATTTTCTGGATAGTACTTTTTTTTTTATCTTTTTCATTTTAGGTAGGATGCCCTAATTTTTAAGTATAAATACCTTTGCAAATGTAGCACAACATGATGTTTGATATTGAATATACTTCATTGTCTCTTTCTGTTAGCATTCCCTTTACTTGCCTTACTCTTATCCTAACCCTTAAGTACCGTTAAGTGGTGAGTACCCTCACTAAGTTAACTCGTACAATATATCAAGTTCACTTTGTGTGTCCTCGGTAGTTCCTGGATGCATAACATCCTTGGAATTGATCATGATTTGCTTGTTAATTCCCTATTTTCGCATACCTTTCCATCCTAGTTTTCAAGCTTTCTACAAGCTTATACACACCTCTAATAAGGTCTACTCTTGGCACAGCCCTATTAGTAAGCGACATCATCTTCATTATTATTGAACACATAATATCTCTTTTTGTGTGAAGCTTTCATATTACTCTCTTTACTCATATCCCATCTCTTGAGCAAGTTTAGGTAGCGAATGACATCAATGAACTACTCGTGTATCATATTGAGCTAGCTCATGAGTTTATGAATGTTCCTTTGTGTATTATATCCTCAAAATCATTCATGGTTTTCTTCTTGTTTCCTTTTAGATCATAGGTCTCTTATCTTGAAATTTTGAGATTTCTATAAGCTTAAACCCATTCTTAATATAACCGTCCTTATCTACTCTTATTGCGGCGTATCACTTTAAGTTTAATGGGCCGTAACTCTTGATTGCCGCACTTATAATCTCCAGTTATCTCTATACATATACAATTGATTGGCTTTAATCCATATATGTGCCATGAATTAATAGTAATTGATTCGTTTGATATGAATTAAGTTGTTTTTAACATTAGTTTTATAAGTTATTTTCACTTATATGTTGGGATTTCATAGTTGGTTCACTAGTTTTACAAGTTATTTTTATCTACACTATCCTTTGAGTTAGGTTTTAAGTTAAAATTATGGTAGAGTGCCTAGGCTATAAATCCTTTGAGCTACTCTTTGAGTTATATTGAAGGCATATCTTATGTTAATTTTATCCTTTGAATCAACCTCTAAGTTTACTCAATTTTAAGCTCTTAACAAAATACTTTCTTAGCTATCCTCTTAGTTTAATTAACTTTAAAATCTTTAGAAATTTACCTTCCGGCTTAATTTCTAAGTTCCCCTTACTTGCAATTCTCATAGAAAATTTCCCCTAACTTAGCTTCTAAGTATAGATTCAGAAAGATAGTTGTCTATAGTTCATCTAAGTTATCCTCCTGCCTCCATTCAAATTCTCTATAGTTAATTGATTTGTACACTTTTCTCCTAAATTCTAGTTAAAGGAACCACATTAACACTTCATTCAACTTTTAACAACTTTATCACTTCCTAGAAATCTCCTTTACTCATCATACACATACACCAATTCACAAATTCACATATTATCAACTTACCCATATGAGTGGTATATTCATGAAATTTGTAACTTCCATCCATAAAACTTAATCCAACAACTCTAATATACAACAAATTATACCACTAATCATTTTAGCTTAGAATGCAAGTGAGGTGCTTAAGAAAAATCCATTAATTTTACTAAAAATACCATTTTAGCTATAATTTAGGAGCTACAAAAATATAGAAAATGGTTTTATTGGAAAACTTTACATAGCATTTTAATATAAGTATTGAATAGCTTCTAGAGAATTTGAAGCTTGAAATAATGTCATTAGGGTAGCCTAAACAACATCGAAATATGTTCAAATTTAGTGATTTCTTAAAAACATAATATATGTCTACTAAATTTAAACAAACTAGTATTTTTCTAAGATTCTACGCATAAAAATACTCAAGAATAATTTTTTCCATAATTTTCTAAGTTAGTATTTTTAGTAATTTATCGAAAATCTAATTAGATTAGGACATTCACTGAAAAAAATTGTTGTGGCCACTAGTGATTGCTTCTCTATTGGTAGCATAACTAGGCATGGTGTTTGCCTTCTAGTGGTAATGTTGGTTCACTCTTACTTGTTGACTTTGACTCCGGCCTCCTCATAGCCCAAAATTACACTAGTTTTTTTGTTTGATTTTTCTTGATTTTTTATCTTCAAGCTTTCTACATTTCCATATTTCCCCCCAACCACTAGTTGCATGAAGAGCCTTAGGGAGAGGTTTTTTGGATTTTTCAAGTGAAAGTGGTATTGGTTTGTCATTTTCTCTTACCTCCTAATCTTTAAGACTCCTTTAATCTTACCTACCCTTAATTCCTCCTTGCAACAATTGTCCAAGCCTTTCTGCACCTAATTCTAAACATTTCCAATTGTATGTTTTTTTGTTTATTTTTTATTATTTTTCTTATTTATTTTAGTTCATTTTACTTTTATTTGGATATTTTAAACAATTACAAGTACATATTTGTAAATAATAATTATATACTGTAAGCATATATGTAAACATATTTTTTCATATCATTTGATAATTTTACTACTCGTAATTTGTTTTTAGAAATTCATTAATTACCAAAGCCTATTTCATGCAATTTCAATAATTATCGAATAATATAATAAAAATTTACTATTTTAACTATATTTTATTATGTTTTTGATATCTATGTTCATGGGATCTCATTAACTAATATTCCTAGCCCATACATAAATTTCAAATTTAATCGAAATTTTTTTTTCTCATTAATGCCTTAAATCAACTGCCCGAAACCTAATCAAGAAAATATAGAGCTTACATGCTTCATTCTTTTTTATTGTCAAAGCTAATAGTACAACTTAACTAATACTTTTAAAAATTCTTAGGAGTTAATTATCCTATGCTCCAATTCTAAAATTTTCTTGACCCTATGCTATTTTCACGAGTTACTTCCTTAAGCCCATTTTTCACTTTTGTACGTTATGTCAAGAAGTTCATTATATGTAAAGCCCATAATAAGGCTTAATCCACTCCATGGAATGTTTTAAGAAATTCCAAATACATTGAACCTTAATAGATAGGCGTGGGTAAAGCAAGGTAGGTAATATTGTATAATAGTCATTAGATCAATTAGATCTTAGCTATCCATTGATGGAGGCCCTTTATATATAGGGGGCGACCTCCTCATTTGTAAATTATCAAGAAATATAAGAAACATTCTTACTTGAATATTTCTCTCTCTAAGTAAGCATGTTCTAATGAGTTATGGAGAGAAAAGTTGACTTAACCTCTCGAGTCTACTCGGAGACTTTAAGTATCACATGTGAGAGCTTGTAAACACTCGTCATGTGACATTTGGTATTAAAGCGGAGTCCTAGAAGAGATGGAGGGAACGGGATCTTTTGATGTCCCCTTAGAGTATGTTAGAAGCCCCTTGACTCCCATGATGGATTAAGAGTTCACCGTTAAAGGGAAAATCTTTAGAAGTAGAGCCTTAGTCAAAGCAAGGATGGCTAAAATGGAGTTAGCCATAGCCGATGTGTTAGATTGAGTTTAGGATGTTAAGAGAGGCTTGGAGAAGTTAGAGAAGGAGCTCCCAAGTGAGATGCTGACAGCCTTGAATCGAGTTGTAGGTGATCTGTAAAGGCAGTATGCTTCCTTGGAAGAAATGGTAAAGTCCTTGAGGAAAAAGTTAAGAGATTTAAAGGCTTAGGTCCAGCAGTACCTTTAAACCATATATGGACCGAGCCCTTTTAAGACTATGGTACAGGTGGATGTACTTAAGTTAAAAACTTTCAATGGCTCTAAAAATGCTAGAGAGATAGAAAACTTTCTTTGGAGCTTGGAACAATATTTTGGTGTGATTAGTGTCCTAAACAATGCATCAAGGTTAAAGGTGGCTCCTACGTTCCCTGACGATGTAGTCACCCTTTAGTGGAAGAAGATAAGTTGATGGAGCTAGTTAAGGATCTAGGGAAATTAAAACATGGGAAGAGTTTAAGGTAGAATTACAAGCCCAATTCTTCCTCAACAATGCCAACAGGGATGCTTGGGCTTAATTAAGGTAGTTAAAACATAAGGTGTCCATCAGAGAATATGTGCTGGAGTTCTTAAAGCTGCTATTGGAAATTCCCAACATAAGTGATAAGGATGTTGTGTTTGCTTTCTATAATGGCTTTCAGGAATGGGCCCAACTAAAGTTAGAGAGACAAAGTATGCAAACTCTAGCTTAAGCCATAGCTACAACTAAGAGTCTCACAAATTTCAAGTGAAGTAAATGACCCAAGAGAGAGGCAAGTGAGGATAGCTAAGGAAAAGGTGGGGGAGTCTAGAAAAGAAGAGATATAAGTTCAAGACAGTGGGATAAAAACCCAACCCAAAAGGATAAGTCTCTAATGGACGAAAGGGAATATCCTAAGAGGAAGCCATCATGCTTCATGTGTGGACGAACACACAAGTTAAGGGATAGCCCCATCCAAAACAAGTTGGAAACCTTAGTGGCATCAAGAAAGAAGAAGAGGTCTAACCTAACCACAAGCTTAAAGTGTTGAAGCTTGGGCTCAATACAGAGGAAGCCTATTAAGAAGGCTCGGAGCTTGATGTATACAGAAGTGATTGTAGCTGGTCGAAGGATGAACACCTTATAAACACTGGAGCAATTGATATATTTATTTCCCTGAAGGCGGTTAACAAGTTGGATCTCAAAATCTAAAGGGGTAAGGGAAGGCTAAAAACCGTGAACTCAAAGGAAGTCCCTACAACGAATGTAGCCTGATGTTGACTCCAACTAAGGCAGTAGGAGGGAAAGGTAAATTAGAGGTGATCCTCTTGGATGACTACGAACTGGTCATTAGCATGGACTTCTTTGACTGGATATATGCTTAAATTGCCTCATCAGTAAACTGCATTATGATCATAGACGAAGGGCAATAATGTTTGATGCCGATCAATCGTAACCCTAACCGAGCCCAAAAGCTTTTATGTTCTATGTAAAATGTTGATGAACCAAGCGAGAAGAAGCTCATGAGCCAAAGCTCAAAAGGAGTAGAGCCATAAGCACAGAAGGGCTTAAAGCAAAGGTTCAACCCAAGGAAAGGCCTAAAACGTAGCTACCTAAGGGAGAGGTGGAATTGAAGAAGGAAGAGTCCTTAGGGGTAGAGGATGATGTTTCAACCCAAAAAAAATAAGAGATCCTGAACTTGGGGAAGTGATTGAGATGATTAAGGAAAGCATAGCCTAAGATCCTTAAGATAAATTAATGTTAGAGCGAAGAGGCCAAACAAATAAGTACTGGATGGAAGATGGGTTGCTCTATAAGAAAAGCGAAAAAATAGAAGTTCTTAATCATAAGAACCTTCTACTGACGATCTTGGAGAAGAATCATAACCTTAAGGACTTAAGTCATCTAGATCTCTACTAAACGCTAACCAAAGTAGAGGACAAGTTCTATTGGCCAATGATATTAAAAGATATAGAAGTCATTGTGGAAACTTGTGTAATGTACCAACTTTAGAGATAGGAGACCTTAACAGCAATAAGGAAGAAGTTCATTCAGGATAAAAGGCAAGAATGGGGAAAAGAAGTGGAGAAGATCCTATAAGGATACCTGACAAGAGGTCCTAACTAACCTTCCTACCTATAGTACTTAATGAAATGGAATGGTCTTCCTTAAAGAGAAGCAACTTAGGAGAATGCCATGGACTATGCCCACTTTGGACATTTAGTAGAAGAGTTCTCTAGGAAGCAAAAGCTGGTTATGACATCACCAGTTTAGGTAAAGGAGAATATCACGAGCTGTCTTCCTAAGCCTGTTTTTTACTTTTATATATCATGTAAAAGGATCCCTTAATATAAAACTTAAGACTAAGGCCTAATTCACTTCAAAAAATGTTCTAAAGGTGTTTGGATACATTAAACCTTAATAAATGAGGATAGGTAAAATAGGGTATGTGAGATTATATGATTAGCCATTAGATTAATTAGATCTTAGTCACCCATTGAACACTCTCATTTATAAACTATTAAGAAATACGAAAAACGGTCTTACTTGAATACTTTTCTCTCTCTTTAAGTAAGCAAGTTCTAGTGAGAGTTAGTAAGTATTTATCACGTGATACTATAGTCAAATTGTTATTATCATTATCTTTTGGGGCCAAGTGCCATAACCAAATTAGAAACGAACTTCTCTTTGGTGAAAAATAAAGAAACGGATTAAAATAAAACTTATCCAAATAAAAATAGCCCTTTTTTTTTTTTTGCCAAAAAGTAAATGTTAATCTAAATTTCGACATTAGACACTAAATAAATGAATCTATGGGCCTATGTATAGGGCCTTCATGTCATGAAGTCACCGGAAAGTTATTTCCATTATCAATTGGCCGATTAATGAAAGAAAATAACACTAAGTGGGTGTCTCTCTCTTTTCCAATTTCCCAGTGTAGATAGTTTTCGGAAAAGAGTAGAGAGAAGAAGAAGATGATGATCGGAATAGTAAAAGTGGAGGAGTCACACAAGCTCCTCAAGTTATTGAAGCAGGATTCTCGATCTTTCCAAGACATCTTCTCCGATTTCAACTCCACTTTCCCTTTCTCTCTCCATTTTCCACTCTGCACTTCCCTCTCTCTCATCCTTGAGGTAAAATAACCAACCTTCCTCCCTTTCTTCCTCAATCCCTAGGGTTTTAGTATTAGAGCTTTCTATCTATCATCATCATCATGTCTGCAATTAGGGTTTTGTTTTTGTTTGTTGCAGGACAAGTCGATGCTTTCTCCTACCGAGCGACTCGTATCGTTGGCTGTTATTTATCACGCTTATTCTTCTCAACCTCCTTCCTCTAATCCATTCATACACTTCCTTCTCGATGTAAGTCTTCGAAAATTTCTTAATTATAGACAACAGATCCTGCCGGGAATTCAAATTCAATTAAGTAGGTCCTTAAGTTAAATTGTTGGAATGTACTGCTTTTAATTATTTATGTATCAAATGATATATAGTACGGTACAGTGTATTATATTAAGAAAAGAATGGATAGCTCGGTCACGGGTATAGTTATCATTGGACTCTAGTTCCTCTCTTTAGTTAGTTTCCTTGTACTGACCTTTGTTTGTTTGCTAGGTTGCGTCAAATGAAGACACTGAAAAGTGTGAAAGGGGTTTCATTCTTCAGTTGTTGGGATCTTTTGACGCAAATGCTTCCCAAGAGGTGCTTTACTTGATATCTTGTGTTTTTGTTAATAAGAATTAGTTGATTAGTGTAATTGGGTTAGTTGTGCTCGGTTATGTTACTATCCAGAGTTAGTTGTGATTGACTGTTTTCAATTTACTTACCCTAACTTTACCTTCTATTGGGGCATTTGCATTCCATTGTCACAAGGCTTGAAGCTTTTGGTCTGTGGATTATTTTTTATTTATGCATTGGCTAGAATGCAGTATTCTTTTTCCTCAGATTCAAGTAAAGAGTAGCTAATAGTCCTTGTACTTGCAGGAAACTGAATATGGGTTATGCTGTAGCAAATAAGATTCTATTTGATCAGGGGATACTGATGTTGTCAAGATTCTTGAATTAAACTCCTATATTGTATATTTGGGTGGTTGGTGGGGTGGTGGGTGTGGGGGTGGATTTTAGGTATTTAATATAATCTGATGTACTTCACTATATCAGATCAATTCTTTCTAGAGATCCTGGGGGTGGATTTTTGATATCCTGATACCTGTAGATACTAACAATAAAAGTTTCTTGCTAACTGCACTGTTTTGTCCTTCTGTAGTTATCTTTGTGTTGTCTATTAGCTATTCACATAACTAGCTTTGTTAAGGTTGGACATTCTATACGATAAAAGCATGCTAAAGTCTCTCTCCTTTTTTTTTTTTTTTTTTCTAAATTCATTTGATATGCAGTTATTCAAAAAGTCCCCTGCAGATTTCATCAAAGCTTTTGATCCATCATTACATGTAAGTTGGACATACTTACAGTGCACTAGCAGCATCATTATACGCTTAAAGCACTTGCTTGTTATTTTCATCCTAGACATAAATCAAGTATTAATTAATGAATTTACTCACTCAATTTTTCTTCCTTTCTTCAGACATTTCCCAGTATAGATCAGTTGAAGCGTCAATATTGTGACAGTACTTATTCAGAAGCCTATAAGTGCTTATTTAAGGATGCCTCAGTGAAAAATGTGTTGCCGGATCCCGATTTACCTGCTGGTTGTGAGAAAAATTCACCAGAGTATGTGCTTTTGATTAGTTCATTTCTATGGAATGTTATCTTAGAAATCTTCCCACTTGTCCCTGTAGGATGGACAGCACAGTGCCAAGTTTTTTGGCCTGCAAGCTGTGCTGGGTCTTAGCATTTGTGACCAAGTTGTCTTTTTTACTTTATTGTATTTTGTATATTATACAATTGTACCTTGGCCTCACTTTGGCCTTTCCTGGGGCTAGGTCCTTTATTGATGAAAGTTTCCATGCAAGTTCTCTCTAGATTTTCAGTGACTGCTGGTTCAGCATAGCCATAGAAAGTTCTAGTCTAAATTTAGCAATACTCTTAATTTCTTTCTGCAAGGGCTATAATTTTGAAATGTATATATATTGACTTACCCAAAAAAAAAAAAGAAAATTTTTTTATATTCTCAAATTGCAATCTGACATATCAGGTTTGATTTGCAACCTGGAAGCAAACCTAAACTTGGATGTGGAGATAGAGATGAAACTGTAGCCGGGTTGCTACCAAATCTGTCCTTAGAAGGATTGAGTCCCCAGTGGATCAGGCCTCGGCCTCCAATGCTCCCAATACACGATGGAGAGGTGAAAAATAGGCTGATGCATTAATATTGTGAGTTGGATAGTTCTTTATTCTTGATCCTGAATTTGATCGGCAGCTGTTTTGGCTAATCCCTGACAACACACATGAGCTTCTATGGGACTATGGGATGTGTGCTGATACTAGCAGAGGGGCTGCAATTAGGGACTTAATTGCTAAGGCTACAAAAGGACCACTTGCACCACCACAACAAGAGGTGCTTATAAAGATGATGTGCTGTCAATCTTTTGCATTTTATACATGAGTGAATTAATTTTACATTGACAGGTGAATGCTTTATGGGGACTTTTTCACAAGTTGTAGGTAGTCTGAATGGAAGGTCCTGCTAAATCTAAAAGAGATTTCTTTACATGCTATCATGTGTAGAGTTTCAAGTAGGTGCTTAAGATTGGTTGCATTTTGTATAGGTTGACAGACATGCACCAGTTGCTCAAATAACAGTAATACTTGTATAGGAGAAGATTACTTGCTCAAGTATCATGAGTAAAAACAGACGGCATTTCTTCTAACAAATTTAGTCACGAGTGCATTCAATTTAAAGTTAAGAGGCTGTTGTCTAAATTTGTTTCAACTCTCTTAGACTTCTGCATATCTAATGGTTGTAGGTCGATTGTATTATAGTTTTGTAGCGAATCATCTATTTAGAGATGAGTTACAGAGGTTCTACTATTGCTACTATACTGCTATAGTATGACATGAACATGGCTATCACAATTATATTTAGCCATTTATGGCAAAGTTCCTGATGATATTATTTGACACTTAATTTTATTTGACAGGACTTTGGATCGAAGAATGAATTTATTTACTTATTCTTATTTTCAAGAAAGCTTTGCACTGCCTGTTTCCTAACTTCTTCATCTTGCTTCCCTCTTTATCTGATCATTTCTCAGTCAACAAGCCTGAAGGATTATAACTAGGATTCCCTCCTCTCCATCTTAAAACATTTAAAGGATTCTACCTCTCCATCTAACTCTTCTGCTAGAGGTGGTGATGATGTCTTTTTGTTCTTCTGCAGCAAGTTTGAGTTTAATTGTAGTGATTTGATTGCATTTCTTGGTTGTTGTGTTTGCACTCTGAATTGATAATATGGGGTATTTTTATGCTAATGTGGTTGCATATATCTTTTGCATGTTGAAAGAATCTCCTTTGTGCTTTTATTAGCATCCTATTTCGTAAAGCATGAGCTAAGGCTTCTTGTTTGATGATAGAAATTGTTGATGGAGTTGGCAAATGACCCAAAGCTTGTCTATCATTGTGGAATGACGCCAATGAAGCTACCAGTATGTCATTCTGCTGTCACTACCCCTTCTTTAACCTGAAAAATGAAGGTTAAGTGCCCTGATGGTTAAAAGTTTTTTCTTGCATGATCAGGATCTGGTTGAGAATAACTGCCTCATTGCTGTTGAAGTTCTTAGTAAACTGGTCAATTCTCCCGAAATTTCAGAGTATGTTTCTTGCGTTCTAGTTTTGTGATTTTTCTTATTCTGGCATTAGGGTATTTCTAGAATTTTTTTTTTCTTTTCTTTTTTCTTTTTTTTTTTTTTTTGCCCCCTGCTGCAGCATTGACAACTTAGGCCTATCCCATGGAGAGTTTCTGGGATTTTTAGTTTTCTGCTGATATTCATATTGTGATTGACAGGTATTATACAGTTCTTGTTAATATGGAAATGAGTCTACACTCGATGGAGGTTGTGAACCGGCTTACGCAAGCTGTTAAACTTCCCTCTGAATTTCTGCGCTTGTACATAAGCAACTGTATAGCATCATGTGAGAATATAAAGGTACCTGTAAATTGTCATTCATTGTAATTTAATTTAATGATTTGTGAAGCATTTTTTTGAATTAGAGCCCTCATTTTTTACTGTGGAATTGCCCTATTCTTGGTCTAGAAACATGATTTTATGAGCTTTAGGAGAACTTCAGGGGAAATTGGTTAATTTAATTTTGTTACTTTTTTGCCATGCTGTCGTTTCAATATTGGCCACCAAATACTCATCTCTCATATGTTGTGATATATCCTGAATCTCTGTTAATGACTTGATAAATATCTGATTAGTAATCACAGGGATCAGGAGTAACAGTTTTCACTTAAATGTTCCTACTTTCGATTTTTCGCTTAGTAAAATACTTGAAAGGAGTTCCTTATTCTACTGCCGTATGAATGGGATTACCCAATCAAAAAATTATAGCTTTGGGTTTGGATTATTCTTTAAGGTGGTAATGCTCTTATATGTGCACAGTGGATCTTGTAAAGCAAGTGATGATATTGGCTTTTTTATGGTGATTAATATTTAATAGAATATCAGATGTAGATGGTTACTATTGTGCAATTTTGTTGGAAAGGTATTATTACCTAGTACAAGAGGCTGATTTGTATTGAAAGACTCATGGTTGTGATGGAATCATGTATTTAGGTAGATTGTTGGTGTGCTACAATAAATCAAGAATTATCTGTTGGCTATTCAGAGTTTAGTTGACATGATGGCCATCCAAAGAGATTGCAAAATCTATTGTGGATTCAGATTTTTGAGATAAATACAGCTTGTCGAAACCTCGAAGTAATGGCCTGATCAAGGGGGAGGATCTAGAGGAAGGCTTTATTGTGGTAGTCTTGGAGAGCTAGTTGGGTTTTAGGTTGCTTAGATATGGTCTATTTTTCTGGACTTTGCTGAAATTGGTTTGCAGCATTCAAAGTCATATGTGAGTGTTGGGTGGGACATCATTGGCATTCTTCCCCAACTCTCTGGATGCTGGAACTGTAGTAATATCTCCTTGATTTATTGTTTTTTTCCCCCCTTCCCTTTTAAATAAATTGAATGTGGTGTAATTGGAGACCCTCATGCACTATGGTGACTGCATGGGATCCATGTTCATGTTAAATCCTATTCCTGTTATCAACATAATAGAGCCCTCCTTTATGCAGCTTGGACCGGCTATTTTCATATTCTGTAGCATTTATTTTAGTAACTGTCTTTTTTTCCCTACTCTTTTGTGAAGTTAATCTTTTTAAGTGCACTGCTCTCTTTAAATTCTAACCTAAATTTTTGACAGGACAAATATATGCAGAACAGGCTAGTAAGACTTGTTTGCGTTTTCCTACAGTCTCTGATACGGAATAATCATATAGATGGTTTGTGCAATTACTTTTCCTCTAGTCCTCTCTTCATTTAGCCAAAGTAATCATATGTTCTGTTGCATTTGCATTGATAGCAGAACTGTGTTTAGTGAACTTTTCTTTTAGTAATATGTATTGAATTAGATGACAGGCAATGCCCCCATACAAAGTTTTTGTGGATAGAAGAAGCTATAAGATGTAGGTTAGTAGTGGGAATATGTCCTGTGTTGTCATTGGTGGTGAGATTTATTATATGTGTTCATTAGTCATGGCATGTCTTCGGTATGCACTCACTGTGTTCATCAAACAGATTACACTTGCAATTGATATGACCTGTTTAATAAGTTGCTTTAATCACTTATCTGCTAACATGCCCATATGAGTTCATCATCTAACATTATTAACATTGGTTGACTTATATGTGTTCAGTAGTCATGGCAAATTTTCAATATGCACCCAGAATGTTAATCAAAGAGATTATACTTACAATTGATAGCCTTTTTAATAAGTTGCCTTCATCATGTATCTGCTGGCATGTTATTATGAGGACATCATCTAAACATTCTTTGATTTATATTTAACCAATAAGAAGTTGTTTTATCTCAAGTCCTTTTAACAGCTGGGTGTATCTGTTTCACTGATTACATGATTCTTTAAATAACTACATGTCTGTTGCCTGAGAATACAATTGATTTATGCATGTCAATTATGTTTGCTGGTTGCCCCAGGTGGGTGCGTTTTTGGCATTGCCACAGGTTGACACCTTATGTCAATGGGTGATGACTTGTAGGTTGATAGGGTGTAATTTCAGAGTGTTACTAACGTTTTTTTGGTTTTAATAAATGACGGGCCTTGCAGTGAAAGAGATCTTGATTGAAGTCCAAGCCTTCTGCATTAACTTCTCGCGGATCAGGGAAGCAGCTGGACTATTTAGGCTACTTAAAAACATGGAAGGATAAAGGATGGATTTGTGCTCTCCACTGCATCAGTCAATTATTTCACCAAGTCATTTGAATGGAATTTTGTATCCTGTAGATAAAGTTCTTTCAAAATAGCTGGCCTTTTCTTTATATTCCATCAGGAAATTTGTATCTCAAGTTTTTAGGGATAGATGAATATCATTACATTGGTTACTTGGCAAGATAAATGGTTCGAAATACTCCAGAAAGTAGAAGAGGAATGGTTCAAATCCTTGAAATGTAGCCAGTGACTCGAGTAGCTTCGGCTGTAGAATATCAAGCTTTTCAACTGACAAAATGTTCTGGGAAGTGGACTGCTCTTGATTAGAGATGTAAAGTATTCAACTCTAGTTGAGCAGCATTAACTTCAGGTTGTACTTGACACTGAGAGCCTAGTTTAGAATTCAAGTTGAGCTTGCTCTGAAATGTTATTCAGTAAGCTTAAGCTTTGGCTTGATTTAGCTTCATTTAAGATCTGGTCATTTTCAAAGATTGTGTATCCTTTAATTAGATTCCATGTTGAGGCTCGGCTCGGGATAAACTTGAAGTTAGATAAAGCTCGATGAATATTCACAGTCAAAAGAGTCAATTTCTATTAGACTTATGAGTTTGTCGAATTTGAATAGGTTCAAGCTCAAATCTGATTCGATTTTATCATTTTTTTTTTCCCCCCTGCCTGGAAATGGAAACTGAAAAGAGAGGGAAGCTATGTGCAGGCTGATCTTGAGATGAGGTTCCATCCTTGAATATCATGATCGAGCCGATGAGGTCTGAATATAAAAATCATTTGCAGCTGAAGCACTAGGAATTATTGTAGCAGTAGAAGCCTTTGAGTTGAGGAAATATCATGCTATGAGCTTGATTAATTCATTTATTTCCTTATTAATTTTTCTTTTTTTTTTTTTTTTCCTTTTTGCCCTCCCTTTCATTTATTGTTATTCGCTACGTGCTCAATCCATCTAACAACGGCAAGCTCATTGATTACATTGGTGATTGCATTGGCCCGTCGAGACAAGCAAATTGGTCTATATCGTTAAGTCGATTGTGCTATCTTACCAGTATGTTTCAAATTTTATAAAGTGGGTCAAGTATTAAACACCTGATCATTTGGAGGCGGCAATTTGTAATTGGTTGCTGGAATACGCTCCTGCTCCATCTAGACACCATTCATCCATCATTGAAGCGCTCTGCATGCCGTCTACCTCGTATATGATTCCATCTAATTCTTTTAAGAGTTTTATTCGTTTATTTTCCGGACATAATGCAGCATGCACCATGTGCAGAACAAGGCAGTCAAAACTAAACTGAGCTTTGATCATGTAGGTGCCAGCACTGCAGAAATCAATTTTTTCTTTATCCCTACGTTACGTACCTACACTTCACTCCAGATTTAGACCTGCAAATTCACACGATCTTCTAATCTACCTCTCTCGAAATTAAATCCCCAGGTAATTATTAAAGAAACAATTTACTCAATGTATGTCAGAAATAATAAAAGTTTGAATGCTTATAAATTTTTTTAAAAAATGTGGGAATTTGTGAACAATCTCTTAAACTTTAATGTTGATGTATATATACTTTCTAAATTTTTAAATGTTACAAATAATTCTTTTAAATTTTAATAAATTAGCAATGTAAAATAATATTTTTTCACTTAAAGTATACACACACATGGAATTTAAAGTTTAGGAGGTCTCGAACTACATTATGATGAGTTTACTTGTGTTTGTTTTCACACCAAGTTTAGAAAAGTTATTTATAACTTCTGGATATTATTTGCCATTTATCAAAGGTTAGATATTTATTTATAACATTTGAAAGTTTATAAATTATATCCACTAATAAGTCATAGTTTCGGGGGGATTCAATTGCATTTTCCAAGAAAAAAAGATTGAAACTAATCAACATCACATTTGCCACTTCTTACTAGCGGTCTAAATTGAAATCAATTTACTTACAAAATTGGCATCAATTTATATCATCAACAAGACCAGTGAAATGGAAATATTACAAAAGTAAGACTACAAATAAACAAAAGATCAATATCACACCAAAATCATTAACAACAAAGAGAAACCATCTACATGTTTCAAATTTAATAATTCTGCATCGAATCATTGATAAATATATATATATATATATTTAAAAAAAGATAGATGCAATATCGATTTCCTAGGATAAACAATTTAATTTCATAATTATTTTCCAATTAATAGCAATCCCTTTAAAATAGGGAACAAGTACACGTAAAAGCAATGTGATATGTATAATATTGAAAGTTCTTATAAATATATATATATATATATATATATATAAAACTTATTTCCAAGGGGAGAATATATAGGTCTACAAGATTGTTTGTATTTTCTTAGTGAGCCAATTTTCTTAGTGAAAATCCATATCTTATATTTACTAATCACTTAGGACGATTCCTTTATGGAATATCTTAATATTGTGATAATCCTATTGAGGCTCAACATAAATCCCTTTTTGAGTTTAAAATTAGCAAAAGGATCATAAATTGAAAATCACAATATTTGAATTTAATTTAGTCTTGTGATTTAAATCTATAAGATTAGATAAATTAGTCTTTGTTGAAAATATGAATTTACTTAGAATAACTATATCCTTTTCTAACTTTACTCCATCTAAACAGTCAGAAGAATCTATGTGAAATAATAGAGATAAAATACATATGAAAAATTTTGAGAAGACAATAGATGATAGAAAAATACTAAAAACATATTTTGATCAAATATATCAAACTGCTAAATGGAAAATTTTTTGAAAAAATAATTATGTGATAGCTACTGAGGAAAAAGATATCCTTGCCTCGAATGGCTTAACAACAATAAAATTTTTGAATTCTAACTCAATTAAAATATATGCAAGAGAATGGAATTATATATATATATATATATATATATATATATATAGGTCTAGTCTAAGTAAGAGCAAAACTTCTTACTAAATTAAGATTAAATACTTCTATCTTCATAGTCTTTAAAGATGCTAGGGAATTGGTTTATGAAAAATCAATACATGAAATAATAAAAAGCAATCTTAGTAGTGGACTAATCCAATTTGAATGTCATCCAAATATCACTCTTGATCTTAGAGATAAAACAATAATAAGTTCTTTAATTTTTCAAATAAAAACCCATAATTATCAAATGATAGAAGAGGCAATACCAATGGTTGTAATATATAAAATATATTTTAAATTAATGAAAATTGCTTTCGGGTCTAAGGCTTATAAAACAAATAAAAGAAATCAAACTCTTCTTATCTAAACAGACTTAACCAAAGCTAATGTTTCTATCCCTAAAATAATTCAATGATCTCGATCAACCTACCTGAACATTGGGAAGTAGAAAATCCACTTTCAAAACCATTGGTTTATAATACTGAACCATCAAATGTTGTTGAATACCTAAATAATGAAGTCACTATCTAATTTAATAAGAGATCTTTTGATTAACCTAGAAGACCTTTAGAAATAAGGTCAATGTTGTCTTCCTCTAGAAGATCAATAGACTTTCTAAATCCTCTACCAATAATCTATATACCCTTTTACTCTCAATCCAATACTCAACCAAATATACGATCCAATGTTCAGGATAATCCATCCATTTCTGGAATAGTTAATAGTAGATCAAGTATAACTCAACCAGTTTACCAACCAACCAATAAATCAGAACATGGAGAACCTTCACTTTCAGAAGTAGGTAATCCAGAACTTAATGTTTTAAAAAACCCTTTCAAGCTCGATAAGATTCTCCTAAACAAAGAATTTAATTCACCTAAAAATGAGACAATTAGAAAATGGTACTTTGAAACATTCGATAATGTTAAAATACAGAAAAAAATGAATATTATAACTTCATGAATAAAATAAGCTCTTACATATATTTCTTAGAATGATTTGAATAATATTATCTAAAACCAAAAGAGATTAATGTGATCAATGAATGTTTTAAATAGAAATTGAATTACGGACAAATAATATAATCAAATCATCCACCACTCAGCGATATAAAAACTACTTACAAAAATACAAAAATAACCCTTACACTTCTTAAAAATGCTACAGAAGAAGAAGGCTTAAGAATAAAAAATAATAATAAATCAAAATAATTTCACAAATCGACATTTATACACCATAAGAAAACAATTAAATAGAATAAAAGATGCAATTAGTAATAAGATAAATAAAATCAATGTTATCCATAAAATTAATAAAAATACACCTTTGTTTAAACCATTTGAAATACTAAAAAATCTGAGTAATGAATTTTTAAAAGTTTTAGATGATAGGAAAAGAATATTAAAAAATAAAATGGTAAAAAAAGAAACTTCATCTTCAAAACCAATTAATGTTTTTAATATAGACACACCAAATCTTATCAAGAGGGGTATTGTTATTGATGATGTACCTTCAGAAAAAAAAAATTAATGTTTTAGATGAAACTGATAATAAATCAATTAAAGATACGATGTCCAATATTTCTTTAAAAGATTTAAATATTAATGAATTAAATAATGAAATTGATAAAATATTTGAAAAGAACCACAAAAATTGTATTATTAGAGAGCAGCACTTCCTAATATACTAATTGGAAAAAAGAATGATAACAATCAAAATAAGTATTCTATTGGATTTACATATGAATAGAATATTGATAAATACTCAAAACAAAAAATTCTTAATGCTCTTAATCAAATGATAATGTTTTCCAATACTAATAAAAATGTTCCAAATGTTACTAACTATCAAATAGCACTACTTTTAATATCTAGTTTTACTGAACAATTAAAAGGTTAATGGGATAACTATCTCACTAAAGAACAAAGAATTAACATTTTAATAACCCCATTCAAGATTGATGAAAATAGAAAAAGAATTTTAGATGATAATGATGAACCGATTGAAGATATGGTCAATACTCTAATAGTTTCAATCAGTCAATACTCTAATATTTTCATTCGGTCAACATTTCATAGGTGATCCTTCACACATTAGAGATAAAATCTTAGATCTGTTGTCCAATACGAAGTGCAAACACTTAGGAGAATTTAAATAATATAAAGATATTTTCTTTTAGAGAATTTCCCTTAAGAATCATTGTAATCGACCTTTTTAGAAAAAAAAATTTTAGCTAGTTTACCAAAATTAATAGGTGAACAAGTTAGGAAAAAACTCAAAGAAGAAAATAATAGCTAGATTCCCTACGATAATCTGTCATATGAAGAATTAGCATCATATGGTAATAAAATTAAAACCAATTTGTATACCACAATAAGATTGCAAAAACAATTAAAAAGTAAACAGCGCTTACCAAAACCTTGACAATTTTTATATTCAATATGATCTTTCTTTTGTCAATAATAAGAAAATAAAAAATCTTACTCATTTTCAAAATGTCCTCAATGTTCACATAAAAAACCTCGGAGAAATTTCAATAAAAAAATTTCAAGAAAACCTAAAAAACCAAAAAAATTCAATAAAGATAAAAGATAAAAAAATATAAAAGAAAATCATATATAAACAATTAAGATTTATAAATGTAAAAAAATCGATCACACAACAAATTTTTGTAAAATTAATAATAAACTTAATGAATTAAATATTGATGAACAAACAATGGATAATATCTTGCAAATATTTTATAATAATGAATTTTTTTCATTAAAAAATGATTGTAATGATAAAATTCAAGTTAATGATATGAAATTCATATCATCTTCATCATTTGAAAAAGATAATGAAGTTAATGTTTAACAAATAAAGAAGAAGAAGAAATTCTTCGTGATATAGATCAATTATCAAATGATAATGAAAAATTCAAATTCATAAAAAATATTAATAAAGCCAATTTAACTCTTATACTAAATTTACCCTAGAATCTCAATAAAACCCTTGAAAGAGATAAAAAGAAATAGAAAAAATCAATAACAATTGATGATCTACACAATAAAATTAATACTTAAAAATAAAAAATTTAAAAATAATACAAATAAAACTTCAAAAGGATTTTCTTGAATTAAAACAAAAAATTTTAACCCCAAGAAAATAACCTTGAAATAATCAATGGAAAAACTTCAAATGAAAATATTTTACCAATTTTCAATAATTCTGATTATCTAATGCATCTTGTTGAAGTAGCAACAAGAACAAGGAAATGGATTATTAATATTACGATCAGAATTAATAATAAATTTGTTTTGAAAATAACTGCATTATTTGATATTGGTGCAGATTTAAATTACATTAAAAAAGGGTTGATTCCTGCAAAATATTATGAGAAAATTACCTAATCTCTAAGTTCTACATCTAATAGTAAATTACGCGTCAATTGTAAATTGTCCAATACTAAATTAATAAAAGATAATTCTTCATATAAAACTTATTTCATACTCGTAAAAAATTCGAATAAAAATGTCATTTTAACAACTCCTTTCATAAATTTAATTCAACCATTTTTTGTAAATAAAGATGGAGTTGACACACATTATTCAAGAAGAAAATTGTATTCAATTTTATCACAAAACCACAAACTAAATACATAAATGAATTAAGATATAATTCAATTTCTAAATTAAATTGTTTAATTCAATGCAAAGAAAACCATTTGATATATTTAAAAAATGACTTTGAGTTTAAAAGAATTGAAACTCAACTCAATAATAAAAATTTGAAAATAAAAATTTCTAATTTGAAATTGGAAGTAAAAAATTCAATTTGTTCAATACTTCCAAATGTATTTTAGAATCGTAAGTCACACATTATGAACTTACTATATGAAAATGATTTTAATGAGAAAAATATTCCAACTAAAACCAGACCATCCCAAATAAATAATGAAGTTTTGAAACATTACAAAAATAAAATAGATAATTTACTCAATAAAAATTTAATTCAAAATCGCGACTTAAGAGTATATATTTTAATTTCTTCTAAAATATATATTAGCTAAATAAAACCTATTTCCAAAAAGAGAATAAGCCCAAACAATATATAGCAAAAATTCTATTGCATCTTTCAAATATTAGTTATATTCAATTAGGTTGTTTCCATTATTATCTTTTGTTTTTTGAGACATTTAATATTATAATTATATTTATAATTCTTAGTATGTGACGTTTTGCTGGATCAACAGAAGGCCAATGAAATCTTTACATTTTCTTCTGAACAGTCCTAATTTCAAGTCAATATACTAAAAAAATATTTTAAAAAATTTATTTAATGATTTAATATATATTCAACGTTTTTAAGTAAACAAATATAATCCATGTGAAAATGTTCTAAAAATGTTATAGCATCCTCTAGATAATTAAAAAATTCAAACAAATCATCACTATTATTATCATGAATTATTTATGACATAAATTCTATAAATTGCTATGTATCAATTCTAAGTATGTGGTATTGTTTGCGTTTTCTAACCAATATATCTTAGAATTTATAATCACCATAACCCAATATTACCAAATGGGGTCTAATATAAAAAACTACTAACTATTGAAGTATAATACCGCTTAAGAAACTCTATTGCATTATCTAGATAATCATAAACATAAATATAAACAGCAGATTGTGACATAAAATTATAAACAATATATTAATGAAACCACCGTAAGCGACAGTGTCAAGATTAGTAGGGCTTTATGCAGAATTATGTAAGAATATAAATGTCAAACTTCCAAAGGTAGTAATACCAGCTGATTATGGGGTTTAGCAGATAATAATAAACTGGCAAATCTCGTAAAATTATACCCAAATTAATTAGATATTTCCCTTACGAGATATAATATAAAAATATATAAGAAGAGAGAAGAATAAGATAGAATTTTATCAATTAAAACAGTTTGTACAAAATATAAGAGTATATATAAATCAAAGAAAATATTAAAATATTTAAGAGGTATTTGTATTCTACCTCAGAATTAAAACAAACAATATGTTTCAAAGAGAAGAAATTTATTAAGAGAAGTAAAATTGAAGATAGAAAAAAGTATGTTTATAAGAGAAAGAAAAGGAAACTAGAATATAAGAGGTGTAGAATAAGTGAGATAAAAAGAAGAGAAGGTATGAGGGATTTGGAGAGAAGGAAAGAGAGATTGTGTTTTCGACCTTATTCTTTATAGGAGAGAATGTCTCAATTTATAATTAGAAGAGCTAGCCAGTTATTGTAGTGAATAGTAGTTTGTGGTCGATAGAGTATTGTAGAAACAGTACAAAAGAGGAGACAAACAGTATTATGTCAAAAGGTGATATATGACATCATTAATAACAATATTATGCACTGTATTACATATGTACAAATATTGTATTTTTACAGCGCAAAATTATATCAAAAGATAAAATTACATTCAATATTCAAGGATCACTTAAATCTATTTTATAGTAGTCATCTTCATTTGAATTCCTACTGTGATGAACTCTTAACTCGAAAGTTGATTCTGAATTTGACTCTTGAATCAATTCATTGATGTTAGCTAATGCTCTTTCTAGAATTTGTTTCATTTGGTTTGAAAAACTAACACTAGTTAAAAAGGATATCGAAAAACTTCTATTATAAAATAAGGGATTTGAATTATTAGTAGGAATAATTGAAAAATTATTATTTTTTATCCAATTTAAAATTGAATCTTCTTCAAGTATATTCTACATTTTATAATTGTCTCACCATTTAACCTTATACATTCTGACCAAATTAATTGTATTTGAAATTCGAGCAGGTCTGTAATTGAATCATCGTACCATTACCCAAGATACACTCATATGTAGAAAATAAAGCCTTTTTTTTTTGGAAATTTTTCTCATGTAGTATTAAGATATGGAAATTTTTCTCATGTAGTGCTAAGATATATTTTTTCATGAAAGTATTGAAACCATTTCTGGTATTTTCATGAACAATCTCAGATATTGCTCCAAATTATTCCCACCAATATGCAAACTAGTTGCGAAGAGTCTCAGAATAACAATTATAAAAAAATATTAACCATGTATATAACTTTTATACATTCATTTGATAAAAAACATTCCACCTAACCTATTTGTAATCATAATAATTATAACTAGCTCGATAACCTGACTATATTGAAAAAGGTTTTATATTGAGTTTTATTGGGGTTGTTGAATGGGTTTGTCATTCTTTAAGACTAAATACTTTAGGATTCTAGCCGTAAAATAACTAATCATTACTTCTTTTTTAAAATGTTTGAATTTTATCGATCCAGTTTCAATAAAAAAATTTTCATAAAATTGAATGGGTTTATAAATATCATATAGAATAAAAAAAAATCTTTTGTAAATATTTTACTTACAAATTCAAAAGGATCCTTTTTTAGATAAGTTTTCTTTAATAGAGAAAATATATCTTGAAATGGGTTATAGAAAAAATTTGGACTTTTGATTTATAAGTATTATTGTAGAAGGTACTGAAGATGCCACTTTAATAATTTAGATATTTTGATTTTTCCTCTAAATATTCATTTGTTAAGGAATTTCAAGAAACATTAGTATTTCATTTTTTACTTGCAAAGCTATTGAAATTGCTTTTAGTAATTCTAAAGTGATGGGCATATTAACTGATTGAGAAAGATTTTCATTTAATTGTGCTTAGATATTAGAATAAGATTAAATATTTGAGAATATTGGTTTAAAGATCCTTGAAAAGGATTCATATTTGATTGTTAATGGACTGTTAAATAATTTATAAACATCTAACTAAATTTAATATTGGTTAACCCCTTGTTTGGAGTTAGAGAAACCTTTTCTTTTCCTTTATTGTTCTCTTTCTTAAGAGGTATCTTCCTATAAAAATTCACGAGTAAGGAAATCAGGAAGAGAATTAGAAAATCCATTAATCTGCTCTATTTCAAAATCAAATACAGAAAAAATCGATTAACATCGAACAAAAATTTATTCAGATATAATGTTTTGAACATCTTTTACTAAAACATTTTTAGCAGCTTTACAATATATTCATAAAAGAAACTTTTTATTTAACAAATCCTCTTGAAATTTGAAAATTATTAAAACAATTGCGAAAATTTTCTTTTTAATTGTAGAATAATTGCATTGACATTCATTTCAATTTTTTGACACAAATTGAATAACATATTCTTTATTGTTTTATTTCTGCTTTAAAATTCCTCTAAATCTTAAATCAAAAGCATAAGTTTCTACAACTTTTGGCAGAAAAGGATCAGTAACATATAAACAAGGAATTTCCTCAATTTTTTGTTTTATCAATTTGACAACATTTATATGCTCATTTGACCATTAAGATGGATTTTTTCTCAATATTTGATATAAGAGTTTACAGATAATACTAAGATTAGGAAAGAAATTTGTAATATAGTTTAAACTTCCTAGAAATCTTTAAAGTTAATTTTTATTTTTAATTTCATTAGGAAATTTATCTGCAAATTCAATTAATCTTTAAATAGGGATTATTGTACTATTATGAATATTAAAACTTAAAAATCTAATTTTAGTCTAGAAAAGACTAATCTTAGAAGACGAAACTACTAGACCATTTTTTTTTTTAACTATACTAATGAAAATTTTTATATGCTTAAAATGTTGGTCTATATTAGATGAAAAGATTAAAACATCATCAATATATATTATTATGAAATTAGCAAAATCATTAAAAATTTCATTCCTTATCCTCTAAAATTTAGAGATAGCATTTTTTAATCCAAATGGTATAACATTCCATTCATATTGACTAAAAGGAATTATGAAGACAGTTTCGTACCTATCACTATAGTTAATTTGAATCAGCCAAAATCCAGATTTCATATCGAATTTTAAGAATATTTTAGCATTATTTAGTCTATTTAGTAAATCTATTTTATTAGGTATTAGATATCTAATCCATTTTAGAGCAGTATTCAAAGGTTTTTAATTAATCACTAACCTTAAAACACCTCTTTCTATTTCTATATTTTTATTAATATAAAAAGCAAAACAACTACATGGAGATTTAAGTCTATATTTTCATTGGAGATTGAGGTATATTTACAGAAGATTTAGGTCTCACTAAGAAAATCATCCTAAGTGATTAGTAACTATAAGATACCGATTTTCCCTCTTTCTAATAGCCCATTAACAATAAAAGAGGAATCATTTTCAAGAACCTCTAAATCAATATCCTCAAACATTCAATCTTCTTCCAATATCCAAACACAATCTAATGAAAATCTTTCTCAATTAACCAATATGACTATCACTCCAAAATTACTAAAAACAATTTCAATAGCCTTGCAAGCAAAAAATGAAACACCATTGCTTTCTGAAATTCCTCAACAAGTGAATACTTAAAGGAAAAATCAAAATATCTAAATTATTGAAGTGGCATCTTCAATACTTTCCACAATAATACTTGCAAATCAAAAGTCCAAATTCTTTCTAAAACCCATTTCAAAATATGTTTTATATGTTGAAGAAAACTTATTTGAAAATGATACTTTCGAATTTGTAAGGAAAATTTTTACAAAAGATTTCTTTTATATTCCATATGATATATACAAACCCATCCAATTTCATAAAAAAAAAAATTTGACTAAAAATGGATCAATAAAATTCAAACATTTTGAAAAAGAAGGAATTGTTAGTTATTCTACGACTAGAATCTTAAAGGTATTCGGTGTTAAAGAATAGCGAACCCATCCAACAACTTAATATAAAACTTTTTTCAACATAGCTAGGTTATCGAGCCAATTATAATTATTATGGTTATAAATAGCCTTAGTGGAATATTTTTTATCAGATGAATGCAAAAAGGTCACATACATGGTTAATATTTTTTTATAATTATTCTTTCGAGACTCCTCCTAACTGGTTTGTATACTGGTGAAAACAATTTGGAACAATCTCTGAGATTGTTCATAAAAATACTAAAAATGGTTTAAATACTTTTATGAAAAAATATATCTCAACACCACATGAGAAAAATTTCCAAAAAGAAATGCTTTATTTTCTACGTATTGGTGTATCTTGGGTAATGGCATGATAATTCAATTACAGACTTGATCGACCTTTAAATACAACCAATTTGGCCATAATGTATAAGGTCAAATGGTGGGATAATTATAAAATGTGGAATAGACTTAAAAAATATTCAATTTTAAATCAGATAAAAAACAATAATTATTCAATTATTCCTATCAATAATTCAAATCCCAATTTCATAATAGAAGTTTTTTCATATCCTCTTTAACCAGTATCAGTTCTCCAGACCAAATAAAGCAAATCTTGGAAAGAATATTGGCTAACATCAACGAATCAATTCAAGGGTTAAATTTAGAGTCAACTTCTAAGTCAGGATCTCATTACAACAGGAATTTGAATGAAGATGACTGCTATGAAATAGATCTAGGTGATCCTTCAATATTGAATGTAATTTTGTCTTTCGATATAATTTTGCACTGTAAAAATACAGTATTTATACATATACCATAATGTACAATATTGTTATTAATGACGTTATATATCACCTCTGACATACTACAATTTATGTCTCCTCCTTTATATTGTTTCTATAATACTCTGTCGACCACAATACTATTGTTCACTATAGTAACCAGTCGACTCTTCTAATTATAAATTGAGGCATTTTTTCCAATGCAAAAAAAAGTCAAAAACACAACCTCCTTTCTTTCTCTCTAAATCCTTCAAACCTTCTCTTCTTTTCATCTCACCAATTCTATCCCTCTCATATTTTGGTTTCCTCTTCTTTCTCTTATAAACATACTTTCTTCTATCTCTGATCTTATTTCTCTTAATAAATTTCTCTTCTCTCTAAAGCATATTGTGTGCTTCAATTCTGAGGTAGAATATAAGTACCTCTCAAATATTTTCAATATTTTCCTTGATTTGTATATACTTTTGTATTTTGCACAAACTATTTTAATCAATAAAATTCTAGCTTATTTATCTCTTTTCATATTATATCTCATTAGGAGAATCTCATTAGGAGAATCTCTAATTAATTTATGTATAATTCCACGAGATCTATCAGTTTATTATTGTCTACTAAACCCCAATATTACCGCCTTTGAAGGTTTCACATTTATATTCTTGTATAAAACCGCACTAGTCTTGGCATTGCCACATGTAATGGTTTTTTTAATAAATTATTCATAATTTTATGTCACAATCTGTGGTTTATATTTCTATTTATAACTATTTAGATAATGCAATAGAATTTCTTGAGAGATATTATACTTCAATAATTAATAGTAATTAGTATTAAACCTTATTTGGTAATATTGGGTTACGATGATTATAAAATGACCTAATTAAATATAACCAATATTTAAAAGACGCAATAAAATTTTTTTCATATATTATTTGAGCTTATTCTCTTCTTGAAAATATGTTTTATTTAGCTAATATACATTTTAAATATATTTTAAAAGAAATTAAAATATATATTCTCCAATCTCAATTCATTCTCATCTCTATTCCTTAGTAAATAATTCATATATATTTCCTATCTATTCATTTAGGTCTATAAGTTAGTTTGTATATATATATATATATATATATGATAGAAAAAAAGGCTTATAAATGGTTTCATTCGCTCTTCTGAAAATACTGTCCAATTATTTGGTTACACCTGTTTGATCTTGTATTCTCCGTCAGCACCACAGGACAGTATAATTAACACTGTAAAGAGAAAGGCCATGCATACCATGACACAACTTTGAGGCATGCTCTTTCGTCGTTGAAGTGGTGTTTACAGCCAAATCAAAGCCCACGGAAGACGAAAAAAAGGAATTCAATCATCCGGTGACTTGTGAGTCATGCCCAAACAAAATTGTATCAAAGCTCATTTGCTTCAGATGCTAGAGATTACTAACTAGAAGCCATCGGCGTAATCATCAATTGTCCATATGTTGACATTAATTGCCTTCTTGCATAGATGTAACATGTTTTTATGATGCCGTGGGGGATTCGCCGATATAATATACACTTCAAATGCTCATATGCAAGAGCAATGTGAACTTACAGAAGAAGAAGCCATTCAGTCCAGTATTCCTAAAATTACGTTGGTTTCAATCCTAATCCCCCAAAGTTCTCCTATCTTAATTTGGATGATTTCTCCATCTCGAAGCATATTTTCTGAGCTTATCAATAATCCTCCTCTCGCTTACTCGCAAAACCAGAGAATGATACAACTTCCTTTCCCTGTGGCAACAACACCTTCCTAGAGCTTCAATGTCATCTTTTATTGAGTCCAAACTATAGAAACTCTCCCGCAAGTCCGCAAGAGATAATAGAGCATTGCAGACCCCTTCTGTTAGTAACGAATCCCTGCTCATTTCCCCATTTCCTTTCATTATAGCATTGCCCTTTACTGATACAATTGTGTTTAACTGATAGTTTCCTCCAAGCGAGACTGCAATATCCAACATATGGTATGCATCCTCCGGTAACAGCATGATATACAACAAAACTAGTAACTCCAACTGAGGTTCCCCATCAAAAGATATCTCAAAATATTCAGTATCTTGCGTGACACACGCGGTGTAGTCCAATCTTCTCCATAATGACAGCCTTGCTCTACTGTACCGTTCAGAAAATAGAGAAGTACACCGCTCTAGTACTAGTTCCAAGTCGATGTTAACAATATCGTATGGATTATCCAGCTCAGTAAATCCATATCTATGAAGCAGTGCAGCATTGCTCATGGATCCATATGTATTGAAAACCTAAGAAACAAAGAAAGAGCATGGTACTAAATACAGAAGGTTCACAAGTCCACAAAACTGTGCATACCCAAAGCAGAGACTAGCAGAATTATCTATATTATTCAAGGGGAGATTGCGGTTTTGTGTGACACTTGAATATACCAATTAACCATTTCTACCTAAAAGAAAGGAAGCTGTAGTATAGGTAAATATGCAAAGGCTTCTTCATATTTTGAATTTTGAAGAAAATAACAAAGAATTTTTTAATTAACTTTTATGTAATTTTGTTACTTAAAATTCTCTGGGAAATTAGAAAAATATTTAACTTTCTATTATATAATAATTCTACATTTTTTAGGCGTCCAAATTTCGGGTGCACCACCTCTAGTGAAAACTAAACAGAGATGCTAAATAGCACCGCATTTTGATAAATAAATTGGACAGGGAAATAACATAAGCAGATCTTGCATGGTAAAATTCTGTTACACCCGATCCAAGCTCCAGCGTAACCCAGTACAAAGTAGCACCATTCAAGCATGTGTACAAGCTCAGGATAAAGGAAGTGTTTGATCATATCATGTTTCTTTTACTGTTAATGCGTTATTGATGCTGTCCTTATACTGTTGTAGTGTTGTCATGTAGCTGGTACTGGTCATGTATTTTTGTTGTCCATGTATTGTGTTTCAGGGGAGAGAGGATTTGCAATGGACAGTTAAGGGAATAAATTGCAGTTTGTGTAGCGGTTAGTGTGGGAAGATGGTGGAGGTGTTTATTTTCTGGACTTGCGGTCATCTTAATGACTGTCATACTTTATACCAAAACAGGCCATTCAACCATGGGATGGAAAAATGACCAGAGTTTCATCCAAACATTGTTCTCGTTCATGAAATCTTTGGGTTCTCTCTGATGATCCCGTAACCTAAATTCACCATTCGAAAGCATGGAAGAAAACCTTATAAAAATTTAATAGAACTCGATATAATTGTTAATTGGTACTGTAACAACTTGGCTGTATATATAGGCAACCACTGCTTCTTAATTGTGAAGTTTATAAAGAAGAACTCTAACCTCATTGCCAGCTTTGACATCTTTCACCATAATCATCTCCAGCATATCAGTTAGTTCCTCTTGTGTAATTACCATCTCATTCATATCAGCATCAGAATTTTGCTTGATGAATCCACTCTTACCACAATCTTGAGTCGACCATTCATCTGCCAAATTATTGACATTATCACCCCCACCACCATCATCATCATCATCATTCATGGAGTCATCATCAGATTCATAAAGAGAAGTGAAGTGCACATCCTCAGCTCCTGTCTTGTGATTAAAACTGGCTTCAACAAGTACAACAATTAACAAAATGAAGTGAAAACTACTATCAGACAATTTCATGATACCAATTAATTGCAGTGTACGACATTAATTAATGTAGGAGGACTTACAGATCAGCTAGAGGTACCATGCCAAAGCCATGGTACTTATCTATTTGAAAGCAGCGAGAAGCAATAAGCGTTTTGGCAGCAAAGTATTGCTCAGCACCGAAGAACTTGGGATTGATTTTGAAATCACCAGATTTCAAGAGGGGAAGAATACAGTTTTTCCAGTCAGAATAAACCAGCTGCTTGTCTTCTTTTATTGTCTGCCTATCAATATGTGTGGTTAGAGCTAACTCAAGTCATGTTCAAAGATACAAACTTTATGCATTTTGATTGACACAAAAATACTAGTAATAACTAAACCAACCCATATGCAATAACAAGACAGTAACCCCCTGCTAATCAATCAATGCGGTTTGAGATAGCTAAGACAAGTTTAAAGATTCAAAATTTACACAAATACTTCACATACAGACTTTAGACATTAAGATGGATTTACCAATTACTAAACTAACACATAGACATACTAGCAAGATAATAATAGTAATAGTAATAGTAATACACCTTATGGAGCTCAGTGCCTTGAAGTAATGAATCAACTTCCTCCAGAGACCATGCTAATGGCAAGCACTCTCTCTCCGGCAAGGACTGAAGATACCCATACCAAGGAGAACTCTCTCCCAAGCTCTTCTCGTACATTATAGCAACCGAGAGTCCCAAACAACCTTCCAGACCAACACTTTCGATCATTTCACGCCCGCCGGTCGTTTTTTCAGTGAGACACGCTCTCTTTGGGATGTTGGCTACTGTTTCTCCTTCCTTAAGATCGCGGACTGCTCTCACGGATATGTATCCATCGTCGTCGGCAAAAATGAGGGTGTCGTCGCTCCACTTGAAGCCCTCACCTTTCATCCATCTCTTCAATGTTCTTAGCCTCCTAGTAGTGCCGCTGCTTCTCCCGCTCCTCATGTGAACACAAAACTAGACCAGGACACTGCCTCTCGCCGGCGGCTGCTTTCCTAGTCCGATTACGCGGCTTAGGGTTAGGGATAGAGCGGGTTAGTGATAGGGATTCAAATATTTTGTTGCGTCAGAAATAGCAAATTCCCATTAGGGTCAAGGTTTCTAAAATTTTGAGAAAATGTTAATTTTTGTATATGGGGGAAAAAAAAATAATACTAAGGAAAATACATTTTTAATCTTAAGTTTACTCACTAATCTATTTAAATATCAAAATTTTACAAAAACATGATTTCAATGAAATCCATTGGATCGGCAAAAGATAAAGAAGAATGAAATAATTGAATAATTTTAAATTGGTCCATAGCAATTACATAATATAATAAAAAATAATATTAATTATATAATATGATAAAAATAATAAAAACTACATAAACATAATTAAAATTAAGTAAAATGAGTTGGAAAAATTTATGCAAGTTCTAACCACATTGCTCACGTAAATTCTGTGCTTATGAATTAACCAAAATGCACAAAAATTCTATTTATCTTTACCCTTTTATGAGTCTTTTTCTTTTTGCCTATGGTATCAGCACTCTCTTTGATTGTATCTATTAATTTAGAACTTTTATTTATTATTAACCTAAAAAAATCAAAATATTTTTATTTTATTTTACATCTCACAACTCTTTCTCAACTAAACTTAGTCAAAATAAGCAGGCTCTACCATAAAATAAGTAGTTGAAAAATTAAAATTGGAACTGGTAAAGGGTAGGTCTTTCTAAGTCTAATGTGATTTGAAATTTTGATTTAAGTAATTCTAGGATATTAATTAAAGAATGAATTATCTCTCAAAATGTAACTACGACTTTACTATTGAAAGAATTAGATTGCACAAGTCTAGCGCACTTCGATTCTAATCATTCAATATGATTTCCATCCTAATACAGATGGATTCCAAAAACAACATCTCAATACTAATGAAAAGGTAACATACACTTAAAATATATGGAAAAATTTAATGGATTTATTTAAAATACCTTTTTTTTTTAAGGTTTTGAAAACAATAGGGATTCAAATAAAAAAGATTGAAAATTGACTTTTTTCCATAATATTATTTTTTAAAGATTCCAACAATATGGAATTTTTAAAAATAACCAAAATTATGGCACTTAAAATGATATCTTGAAATCATAATTTTAAAATGTCATGACTTTGACACAATATTTTATGTAAGTAGCTTCAATTCATATTTTTCAATATAATTTTGTTGAGTTTAACTTATCCCATTCCTTATTTCAATCGAGCATCTTCTCTATCAAAAAATAAATAAATAAATAAGAAAAATCTATAACAATAAGAGCACTTGTAATAGACCAAAATCAATCAAATTTATTCATTTAATATCATCATTATCGCATTTGGAGCTTCATTTTGTCCTTCTTCTTCTTTTTTTTTTTTACTCTCTTTGGAAATCCTAATTTCCACCTAAATGTTTAAATGGTTTTGTGTTAATATTTCCTTATGTCATTATTGAAGTCATTGATGTTATTTTCATTAATTTTAGTGACTTGTTGTGTTATCTATATTATTTAAATGAAATGGCTTTTAGTAACTGTTTTTTATGTCTTATGTAAATAAAAAATAAATTATCTAATATTCCATATGTTATCAAACAATTAAAGCTATTTATTGAATACTTATAAGGATATTATGGTATTTCAATTAAAATAGCAATTTTCAATTGGTTTCATCACTACCTATATACCTACAATCTCTTCTCCCAATATTTCTCTCTTATGCATCATATGACTTTTCTATTCAAATCATTTGTATTAGATTTTCGAACCATTTGCATGAACACCAACAATCTATATTGAACTATTGGTCTTTCCATTTTTCTTTGTATTTTTTCTTAGCCTTTTCATTTTCTTTTTCCATAGTTTTGTAAATATATAGGATGATGACTTAACATTGGCTTTGATTATACTCATTGGTAAAGTAGTTTAGATTTATTATTGTCTTAAGGTTACTCCTTTTACTTATATACGAAAACTTTGTCCTTCATTTTTTCCTTCTCTCTTCTACGGGAGTTAGAGTAATATTGATTTTACATATTGTTTTCTCCTTTATTTGAATTCACCAATATAGAAGTGGCTTCATGAGTTTTATTATTTTTGTTACATTCCATGAGTAATTTTAGATTGAATTTATAATAGGTATGAGTTTCTAAATAATGGTTATAATCTTCTTCTCTTTTCTCTATGGACATATACAAGTAAACTTTTATGGGTGATTTTTTTCTATTCTTTTTTTTTTAACTCTTACATGTGATTAACTTATGTAATTAAGATTTTATATATTTTATAATTTAACTTTTTTTACACACATCGTGGGTGCATATGTCTTGGGGTAGGAGGTTTAGCTCCTTCTTATGTACTTCGTACAATGCTTGACTATCCTTTGCCTCATATATTTTCATATATTATAGATGACGAGCCAGCCTTTTCCCTTCCTATTTATATAAGACCGTTCTAAGCCCTTCTATTCTTAAGAATGCTAACCAGCATTATCACCATCCCCATATAATTGGAAGACCCAACTTCTTTACTAGTTTTAGCTTATCCTAGCCATCATTAGGAATGCAATATTAACTCTCAACCAATTTACTCATAAGAGGCTAACCTTGCTTTGAGAGAACACCCAACTCCACCAATAAATCACCTACTAACACCACTCGCTTCATATTAAATCCTAAGTTGAACACCTTTACTTTCATTTAAAACATAGACCATGACATTCTCCCTTACCTAAATCTACGACGCCCTCATCTTAGAGCCAACACTTTGCCACTCCCTTCTCTTTAAGATCATCGACCCTATTACTCCATTGTCTAACTTTACACCAAGATCATCTCAGCTAAGGCTTCCACAGGCATCACCTTGCCCTCTCTTCTTTTCCTCCGAGATTACCTCTTATTAAGTGATCCAACCTCGTTGTCCCACTTCACCCAAGATCATCTTCACAAGTCTTAAGGCTTCCATAGGCTTCCTTCACACCTTTGTCCTCACCCTCTCCTCTTGTCCTCTGAGGTTATCTCTTGCTGAGGGGCCCAACGATAAAGTTTGCCTATTAAACTACATTTTTATTTCTTAAGATTCGAGCAATATCTTATTACAATGTTGCCCATGACACAATTGCCCCTCTAGCAACAATATCCTCCACCCGATGACTAGTCCTTCCCTTAAGCTTTATCTACATGAGCTCAGTTGTCAATAACAGCTACCTTTTTCATTAAGCACAATAGGTAATATTTAGGTAGCTCTTTTGCGCTAGAACTTTTACACTTTGATATTACTTGTCACAGGGTATGGTGCGTACTGTAACCAATGATAGACAAGGCCAGTTACAAGGATAAGTCCAAGCTTGCCAAAAGCTTGAAAAGGGTGATGGAGAAACTCGCAAAAAGGATAAAAGAAAATGAATGAAAAGGAAGCAAACTCACAAACAGCTCCAAAAAATATAACGCACCAATAAAACTTTCAAGGACTCATGATACAGCTTGATATGATACACGAGTTGGTCTGGTGAGGTTATTTCCTACTTAGTTTTGCTTAAGGGTTAGGATAAGAATGAAATAAGAGTATACAATTAGTGTTTACGAGAAGAAAATATTCAGTATATTACTGGTAATCTACTTCCTATGGCTACAAGTATAAGAGGTATTTATACTTGAGAAGTTAGGGCAACTTACTTAAAAGAGAAAAGACAATAAAGGTATTATCCTAAAGAAGTAGTGTACAAGAATACAAAAGTAATGGGAATCAAGATATAGGACCTCTGAATTGTAGCCGGGCCCGAAGACTAGAAAGCCTAGCACGACGAATCCTTATGTTCCAACCAACCCCTGCCGAGCCCGAATACTTCCTTGCTGAGTCACTTTTAATGCCTTACCATATGATCGCATATTATTCTGTGTTATGGCGAGTTGATGATTACTCTAATGCTGAGCTGACCAATCACTTAGCATCATCTTTGTCAAGAAGTCGAGAGATAGAGAATCCGGACTAACTAGGCCATCCTTGCTCAGACAAGCTTACCTATCCGTATTTTTTATCCACATCCCCTAACAACTTCACCAATGCAGCATTGCCACGTATATAGTATCGTATGGAGATCATATAGCACCAATGATTATTTTCCTTGTATATTCATTTTTACCCTTTTTTATTATGTACATTTCTTTTTTAGGAAATGTCCTTATTGTCTTTTCCCTTTTGGGCAAGTTGCCCTAACTTACGGGTATAAATACCCTTGTACTTATAGCTATAACTAATCAGATTACCTTCAATACACTTTAAGCACTTTCTTCCTTACGTAAACACTACTTGTTTACTTTCAGCAGAAAGGTTAGCTGGAGAGTAACCTTACTAGACTAATTCGTGCGTCATATCGAATTATGTTGTGAGTCTTTGGAAGTTCCATTGGTGCATCATATCTTTTGGAGCTGTTCATGGGTTTTTACTTACTGTTTCATTTGTCTTTGTCACTCTTTTCATACTTTTCCCCATTGACCCTTTTTCGAGCATACTGTAAGCTTAGACTCATCCAACAACCCGCCTTGTCTGTTCTTGGTCATGGTTCGCACCATATTAGTATTAGAGCAGAGGTTTTGTGTGAGCTATCGTTAGTTTTTCTTGAATTCTATTATACTATGTTTTACATGTAAAAAACAAAGCAAGTTACTGTGTTCATTTGACTACAGTGTTATTAGTCAATTCACTTTCTAAAGTGTTTGTTTAAATTTTGAATCTGTGAGGAAAAATGACAGACCCAAATATGAATGTTAATGCTAATGATGACAGTGGAGTTGTCTACCATGGATGACAATCTCAAGGAACTTCCAGAAGCATTGACGAGAGACCTGATGAGGTAGTTAATCTCTTGGTAGATTTGACTTGAGCAATTCATATCCTGTCTTGCTTACCTACTGAAGCTGCGTCAAACACTCTACAAGTTGCTCAACCTATTAGAGGTTAGAACCCAACTCGATTAGTTCAAGGTGGAGGAGTTGGCGGACAAGTAAGTTGAAGGATAGATTTGAGAGAGCTTAATGAGGAGGAGGAGGAGGAGGAGGAAGAGTATTTTGAAGAGGAGCATGTACGAGTCCTTAGAGCATTTGACCATGCAAAGCTTTGGATTCCGAGTTTCAATAGATCTGAGAATATTGACAAGTATCTGGATTGGGAAGAGAAGGTGGAGCGTGTATTTAATTACTATCAATATGAGGATTATGAGAAAGTGAAGATTGCTGTTGTTGAATTCTCCAGATAGGTCGCCATGTAGTGGAAGAATTTTTAGGGCATGAGAAGAAGAGAGGGGTACCAAAAGATTAACACCTAGCCTGAGTTAAAGAGAGTGCTCAAAAACAAATTCATCCCAAAAACATATCTCCATGATACTTTCACTCGGCTTTAGGAGTTGAGACAAGGAAGCAGAGCTATTGATGAATATGTTCAAGAATTCCAAATGCTTATAATAAGATGTGAAGTGGAGGAACCATCAGGCCGAACAGTCTTAAGGTTTATTACTAGATTGAGGGGAGACATTTGAGACATTGTGGAGCTCTAACGATTTGACACAATGGATAAAGCTATTAGAATTGCCCAGCGAGTAGAAAGGGAAAGAAGGAATTGAGCAATGACCAGAATGCCGACTAATTGACCAAGATAGGTAAGTTACCAAGCTTAGTCTAGTATCAAACCGAGTATAAGAGTTGATGTCAGAGTTGAGCAGAAAGGCTGACCTAAAGATGTAATACTGACCTGAACGTATGAGAAGGGGCAAGGGTCTAGCAAGAAGACTAGCTAGATCAAGTGCTTCAAGTGTCAAAGGTTTGGACAAATGGCAACTTAGTGCCCAAATCGAAGGACGATGGTCATTAAAGGAGACATCTTGAAAGTAAAAGTAGAGAAATGAGGAACCCCAAAGAGGAGAAGGTTCCTACTAAGAAAGAACTGATTGAGGAGGATGTGTTTTCCGAGGACTTAGACCAACTACTCATGGTTGTCTAGCGTATTATGGCATGGAACCCTCACGAGAGGAGGAGCAGAGAGAGAACTTGTTCATACTACCTACAAGGTGAATGATCAAATGTGTGCTCTCATTGTAAATAATGGAAGTTACCCCAATGTAGCATCGACCGATCTTGTTTCAAAACCGAAGCTGTTGACTGTTGTACATCCTAAGCCATACAATTAGCACTAGTTGAGTGAGAAAGGAGCATTATGTCACTCGACAAATATTGCTACCAATTACTATATGGAATTACTTTCACTAGATCTTTTACAACGTGCTACCTATGTGTGCTTCCCACGTGTTGCTGGATAGGTCGTGGCTGTTTAACAGGAGAGTTATATATGACGGCTATGGGAACACGTATAAGTTAGAGAAGGATGACTAGAAGATCACGTTGAATTCAATGTCGTCGAGAAAAGTTCACAAGCTACAGACGAAACTCGCTTGTAGATCGAAGAAAGCTCTAGTGATAAGTAGAGTCAAGCTTTGAGAAGCCATCAATGTTAATAAGTCGACCCTATTGTTAGTCAAGCGATTATTGGAAATGAAGGAGTGGGGTGAGCTTCCCCAAGAAATCAAGGGGTTGCTAGATGACTATGCCGACCTGTTCCCATAATAGTTACCTAAGGGGTTGCCCCCAACTCGAGGCATAAAGCACTATATTAACTTAGTACCTAGAGCTGCACTGCTGAATATGCTAGCTTATCAGATGAATCTCAAGCAGGCTTCTGAATTCCAACATCAAGTCAATAAGTTGTTGGAGAGGGGTTATGTAAGAGAAAGTCTCAGCCCTCATGCCGTGCCTACACTTTTAATGTTGAAGAAGGAAAGAACCTAACGGATGTGTGTTGACAGCCGAGCTACGAACAAAATCACAATCAAATACATGTATCTGATCCCGAGGCTAGAAGACATGTTGGATGAACTGAGTGGAGCCAGGATTTTCAGTAAGATTGATCTCAAGTTTAGCTACCATCAAATTCGCTTAAGGTCAGGAGATGAGTAGAAGATTGCGTTCAAAACTTAACATAGACTTTATAAGTGGATGGTCATGTCCTTTAGCTTGTTCAATGGCCCGAGTACTTTCATGAGACTTATGAACCATGTACTGAGACATCTCTTCGGAAAGTGTGTTGTAGTATACTTTGACGACATCTTGGTCTATAATGCCAACATGCTAAGCCACATTGAACATCTCAAAGCAGTCTTAAATATCCTTTGTACTGAAAGACTATTTGACAACTTAAAGAAATGTTACTTCTGTCAGGAGGAAGTAGTATTCTTGGGGTATATAGTCAATGGAGGAGGCTTGCGAGTTGATGACGAGAAGATCAAAGCAATTGTTGAGTGGCCGACTCCTACTACTTGTGCCAACATAAGAAGTTTCCATAGACTGGCTTCATTTTACAAAAGGTTTATTAGGAACTTTAGCACTATCGTTGTACCACTTACCGAGCTAACAAAGAAGAACACTAACTTCCGGTAAGGAGAAAGGGAGGAGAGGAGCTTTGCCAACATAAAAAAAAGGTTGACCTCCACCCCGGTGTTAATACTACCTAACTTTAATAAAATTTTTGAGCTAAAATGCGACGTATCGAGTGTTAGAATAAGTGCTGTCCTAATATAGGAAAGCTAACTAATTGCCTTCCACAGTGAGAAGCTTTAAGGACCACAGCTGAGCTACTTTATGTATGACAAGAAACTTTTGTCACTAATTCAAGTAATGTAAGTGTGGCAACGTTACTTATTGTTAAGAGAATTTGTCATATATACTAACCATGAATTGCTAAGGTACTTTTGAAGTCAGACCAAGTTATCGAAGCGGTATGTGAGGTGGGTTAAATTCCTTAAACTGTTCAATTTTTTGATAAAGTACAAGTAAAGAAAGAGAAACATAGTTATAGATGCTCTTTTAAGGAGGCATGTGCTCTTACCAGAACTTCAAATCAAGTTGTTTGGTTTTGCTAGTATCAAAGAATAGTATTATGAGGATCCACACTTTGGATCAATAATTTCACAATGTGTCGATGGAAGGACAGTGGATGAGTATTATGTGGAGGATGGCTATTTGTTCTGAGGAGGGAGACTATATGTGTCAACTTGTTCCTTACAGGAATTATTAATCAGGGAAGCCTACAGCGGAGGGATCTCCGGATACTTTAAAGAGAGGGGGACTTATGAACTATTGAATGGCTAATTCTTTTAGCCAAGAATACGAAGAGATGTGCATCGAGTTGTGGAAAGCTGTGCAGTGTGCAAAAAGGCTAAATGCCGAGCTAAACAAGGGAAAGCAATGCCCCTACTCGTTCCAACGAGGTCATGGACTGAACTAAGTATAGACTTTGTTCTCAAACTGCCACAAACTGCCCAAAGCAAAGATTCTATAATGTTTGTCGTAGATTAATTCAGTAAGATGGCATACTTCACGCCTTACACCAAAGCTAACGACACTTCGGCTATTACTTCTCTTTTCTTATAAGAGATTGTGTAGATACATGGCGTACCAAGGAGTATAGTCTCAAACAGGGACTTGAAGTTCTTGAGCCATTTCTAGAGGACCTTATGGCATCAGTTGGGAACTAAATTACTCTTTAGTAGCTTATGTTATCGCCAAACTGATGACCAAATAGAGGTGGTTAATCATACTTTGGAGTCACTACTTCGAGCTGCAGCAGGTAAGAACTTAGTTGATTAGGATGTCTGCCTGCCAATAGTCGAATTCGCCTATTACCGAACCATACATGATACTACTAAGCAAACTCCCTTTGAGGTGGTCTATGGATTCAATCCCGAGTTACCCCTTGACCACACTTATGTACCAGCACTTGCGTACGAGGACCTTGACAATTTGGCCAGAGTACAATCTCTTCAGCACATCTATCATAAGGTCACTCGGCATATCAACCAAGTTGCTAGAAGAACGCGATAAAGGACTAAAGGTAGGTCAGCCAAACAATTTCAGCTGAAAGACTTACTTTAAGTACACCTTAGCAAGGAATAGTTCTCAAATAAGAGGAAGAACAAATTATCTGCAAGAGCAGAAGAGCCTTTCAGAATCCTCTAGAAAATTAGTAACAATACCTATAGGTTGAAACTACCTGAAGATTATGGGGTTTTCGACGCCTTCAACACTGCCGACCTCAATCCATATCACCCTGATGGAGAACTAAGCGAACACCATTCAGATTTGATCCCAAATCCAAAACAACTCGGAGGGAGTGATGGGAATCAAGTTACAGGACCTTTGACTCACAACAGAGCTCGAGGATTAAAAGGCCTGGCATGACGAATCCTTATATTCCAATCAATCCCTACTGAAGCAGAGTAATTCCTTATCGAGTCACCTTTAATGCTATGCCATATGACCACCCATTCTTCTATGTTATGTCAAGTTGATGATTACTCTAATGCCAAATCGACCAATCACTCGGCATTACTCTTGCCAATAAGTCGAGAGATAGAGAATCCAGACTGACTAGGCTATCCCTACTTGAATAAGCCTACCTGTCCGTACTTTTTGTCTGTAACCCCTAACAACCTTACTAATGTAGCATTGCCATGTATACAGTATCGTATGGAGAATCTGTAGCACTAATGATTGTTTTCCTTATATATTCATTTTTACTCTTTTATATCATGTACATTGCTTCTTTAGGAAATGTCCTTATTGTCTTTTCCTTTTTAGGCAAGTTGCCTTAACTTACGGGTATAAATACCCTTGTACTTATAATTGTAACTGATCAGATTACCTTCAATACACTTTGAGTACTTTCTTTCTTATGTAAACACTGCTTATTTACTCTCGGTATCACTTTTATCCTTTCCTTTAAGCAAGATTAGGTAGTGAGTAACCTTATTGGACTAATTCGTATGTCATATCGAATTATGTCAGGAGTCTTCGGAAGTTCCATTGGTACGTCATATCCTCTGAAGCTATTCGTGGGTTTTTGCTTTTTGTTTCATTCATATTTGTCACTTTTTTCATATCTTTCCTCATTAACCCTTTTTCAAGCTTTCTACAAGCTTAAACCCATCCAACAATCAGCCTTATCTATTTTTGGTCAGGGTTCGCACCAAAAAGGGTAAAAATGAATATATTAAGAAAACAATTATTAGTATAGTAGATTCTATACATAGTCATGTACACATAGCAGAGATGCATTGGTAATGCTATTGGAGAATGTAAATAAAAGGGTACGAATAGATTAGTTATTTGAGTAGGGGGTGGCTAAGGATTAGTCTAAGGTAGTTCTCTCGGCCTCTCGATAAGAGTGATGTAGGTAAGTGGCTGATTCGAACATAATTGAGCAAGCGCATGGGATTTGGTTGCTATCTCGGCATTCTACAAGTTAGCACATAACTTCTAAGAGGTAAGTAGTCATACAGCTCGACATATAAAGTTGATTGACAACAAGGAGAAACTCGGCCTCGAAATGAGATGGCTGGAGCAGGAGGATTCACCTCACCAATCCCTCTAACCCTTAGGCTCAGCTACGGGCTAAAGGCTTAGTACTCAAATTACTATAATTCCCTCAGGGTTGATTTGAATTTGGGATCAAATCTAGCTAGTCTTCATTCAGCTCTCTGTTAGGGTGATAAAGACTGAAGTTGGCAATGTTAAAGGTCTCCAAAACCCCATAGTCTTCGGGTAGCTCCAATCTGTAGGCATTATCGTTAATCTTCTAGAGGATTCTGAAGAGTCCCTCTACCCTTAAGGATAGTTTGTCCCTTCTTTTGTTTAGAAACCTTTCTTTGCTTAAGTGTAGCCATACCATGTCTCCTTGCGGAAACTGTTTCGTCGTCCTACCCTTGGCCTTCTCTAGCATTTGTCTAGTGGCTTGATCGATTTTCCGAGTAACTTTATCATAGATATGTTGAATGGACTATGCTCAGGCTCTCGCATAAAGGTCTTCTTGCTCAGATATAGGTACAAAGGTACGATCAAGGGGCGACTCAAGATTAAAACCATAGACAACTTCAAAAGGAGTTTGCTTAGTGGTGTTATGTACTATTCAGTTGTAAGTGAATTTGACCACTAGCAAGAAGACATCCCAATCAACCAAGTTTTTGCCTACTGTAGCTTGGAGCAACAATCCCAAAGTACGATTGACTACCTCTGCTTGGCCATCCATTTGGGGGTGACAGGAGGTACTGAATAGCAATTTTGTCCCAATGCATCGCCATGGAGTCCTCTAGAAATGGCTCAAGAACTTTGGATCTTTGTTTAATACTATACGTCTTGGCACATCATGTAATCAAACAATTTCTTGCAATAAAAGAGAAGCAATAATCGAAGCATCATTAGTCTTAGAGCAAGACACAAAGTGTACCATCTTATTAAATCTATCGACAATGACCACTACCGAGTCTTTGCCTCGGGCAATTTATGGTAATTTAAGAACAAAGTCTACGTTCAACTCAGTCCATAGTCTCATTAGGATAGGCAAAGGCATCGCTTTCTCATGCTTAGCTTGGCATTTAGCCCTCTTACACATAGCATAGCCTTAAAAAACTCGGTACACATCTTGCCTTATTCTTAGTTAGAAGAAACACCCACTCAATAGCTCATACGTCTTTCTTTCCCTAAAATGTCCGAAAAGTCCTCCACTATAGGCTTCCTTGATTAGTTAGCCTCTCAATGAACAAGTTGGTACACATAATTTCCCTTCTCGGAACAAGTATCCATCTTCCAAGTGATACTCATCCACTGTCCTTCCATTGGCATAGTGCCCAAGTATAGGTCTAAAGTGTAGATCCTTAAGGTATTGTTCCTTGATACTCGCATACCTAAGCAATTTAGTCTGCAGTTCTATTAGGAATGCATGTCTTCTTGAAAGAGCATCTACAACCATGTTGCTCTTTCCCTGCTTGTACTTAAATGACAAAATTGAATCCCTCAAGGAATTCAACCTACCTTGTTTACCACTTTGATAACTTGGTCTGGCTTCAGAGATACCGTAGAGACTTATGGTCAGTATAGATGATAAATTCTCTCGACATTAAATAATGCTACCATACTTAGAGTGCTCAAATGAGTGCTAAGAGTTCTTTGTCATACACAAAGTATTTTAATTAAGGTCCCCTAAGCTTTTCGTTGTGGTTGGTAATTGGTCGGCTTTTTTGCATTAGGACATCACCTATTCCAATGCTTGACGCGTCATTTTAGCTCAAATACTTTCTTGAAGTCAGGTAAAACTAGTATAGGTGCGGAAGTCAATCTTTCCTTCACCTCAACAAAGCTTTTGTTCTCTTTTTCTTCCCATTTGAAGTCGGTGTTCTTCTTCGTTAGCTCAGTAAGGGGTGCAATGAGTGTGCTAAAATTCTTTATGAATCTCTTGTAAAAGGAAGCCTAATATGAACCAGGGCTAAGGACATATAAGGCCGATTGTCAGGGTGGTGGGTCTGATCTTGCCGAAGGAACAAAAGATAAATGAAAGTCAATGGTTTAGCAAATCCCGCACACTAACTCTACGAATATGACATACCATAAAACCACATACGAACCTAAGACTCGCCAGATGTGATGCACCAGTTTGAGTGATAGGGTTGCTCGCTATAATCTTTGCTAAAGGGATTAATAAGAGCTGGTAAGGGGGAGATAGCTTTTCGAGAGAAAAGGACTCAAAAGGGGTTTTTCATTAATTCTGTTATATCTCTTATAATGTTACAAATGTTGCTATCTATAGTACATCCTAAACTCTAATGGCAAAACTGTAAATAATGTATGAGGTCTTAAACCCTAAAAAATTGGGCCTATAAATAAAATAAAGACAAACATGTACAAAAATATAAAACTGTGTGTTTTATAGGGAGAAGTCAACATGTGGTCATTCGACACGCCTTAGAAGTAGTTTCATAATACCTGACTGAGTAACCAAAAAGGTTGGCCTATAATTGCTGAGTGTTGGAGTCAATCGGCAATAATCTTTCTGGGTTGTACCAAGTGGATCCAACCTTTAAAAACGTAATATCTTAGCCTATTGACAAGTGTGACGTTGAGTAATTAATTAGTCAGGCATGTATGAAGATCGATTGTTATCTTAGCCTTCTAGTTCTCGGCATTTTATCTACAAGAAATAGTGTTATTTGGCTAACTAGACAGAATGAGTCGATAAGTAGATAATTTCAACTTTGGCAGTTAGGTTAGGTCGGTATCCCAAAACCTATCATTTCCTCTCCCTTAAAGAAGTTTCAACCTGAAACTTGGTAATTGGCTGCTCCAAATCCCTCTAAGGTCAAACACTAATTGATAAAGTTTAAATTTAAACATAGTACACTGCAGTTCTTGCAACATGGGCATCACCAACAAATGCTCCCTCCACTCGTCATGGGCTCTATCAACTACACCTTGATAATCCTAGTAACTGTTAATTATGAGAAGCAATACGATCTCAGGGTTATACAAAGAATTAGGGGCTCACAGATCTTGTGTCGATGGGATGTAAGATGGCTCTTCAAAAGTAAGTGCTTATACCTCTTTAAGCTTGACTTGCTCGGACATCATGATCTCCTCATCAATTATAATCAGCATTACCCCTGCTTCCTCATAATTCGGCTCTTCCTCCTCTTTCCATCAACACATCTCAACTCTTTCCAATAGGAGAGTCCCAAGGGTTAACATGACGTATCCCCTGCAAATGTATCCATCACCTTGGCTCTAATAAACTCTAATCCACAGTTGATAATAGCTCACAGGTACAATGCTATAATTGCTCATATCAGTTCCATGTAAACCTATCAGATGACTTAGACGCGATATTCCAATATGAGGAAGGCAAACATAGTAATTCCTAAAGTTACCATTTATAGCATTTATGGTGGGTAATGGGACCACTATTGGAACACGGGGGTTTAGCTGCAATTTAGCTCGGTCTACCTCGGCTCTTCTGTTCATCTCCTTAGCAACCTCCATCTCTCCTTCTCCTACTTCCTTTCCTCGGTCTTCTTTCTCACTAGCTCTCTTTATTCAAGTAATCCCTTGCTGCCTCATTTCGTCTCTGAGCTCTTCAAGCTGAACAAGTATAACTTCTAACTATTCTTGCACATCATAATAGTCGGCATCAAGGCTAGGCTCTCTCCTTAAGGCTAGTCGGATATCCTCAGTTAAGGTTCTTACTCCCAAAAGGTCAACACGTTGGGCAATGTCTCATGAATCGCGAGATAGTACATGAAAGAGATTCATACAATTCACATCGTTGTAAGAGCGCTTTATACTCTTGGGCAAATTCTTGGACACCCATTTGTCCTTGCTTCAAGGTAAACAACTCCTCATACAACTTGTCTTGATATGATGCAGGTATAAATATCTCTCTTATGGCAAGTCTCATTGAGTTCCATATAGAACTCACTCCTCTAAGGATCCTTCGCCTTAATTCATTCTTCTACTAAGTCCTGGCAAGACCTTAAAGTTGATCTTCTATGATATATTCCTCGTTACGTTTAAGACACGAGTATTTTTCAAAGACTTTGTTGACTCGGAATTCCCAATCCAAGTATTCATCTAGGGGTCTATAGGCATCAAACATGGGTATTCTCAATCTTATATCTTCATAGTCATAGTCATAGCCATATTATGCTCAGTTGTCATAAGCCATGTTAAATGAAGTTATCACTTCAGTAGATTAGCTCAACTCGCAAGAAATCTTGTTAGTAATGATGAACTATCTAATACTTGGTGACTCAATACAGCAACTTAGAGGCCTACACAGCTCGAATCTAGAATTATCTCGGTTGTCTAGTTAAAGCGAGTCTAATGCTTGCACAACTCGGTAGCTGAATAGACAAACAACTCAGCTTCATAACCTTAGGGGGATGACAATATGGTACTTTGCTTTGCTTCGATACTTCGGATTAAAATAGCTTGGAAGCTCGGAAAAGTTCAAATCTAGCATAACTATTCTTAGCAAATCAACTCGACAAACACAATAGTACTTTCTCAACTACTATCACAATACTAAAATAGGATAACACATTGAACACTTAAAGAAGTCATATCTCGGCAACAATCCATAGTGGAATTCCTAATATTTTCTTTGATATATATATATATATATTCAATATTGCACTTATGATGTAAAGGAATTGCAATCCAAATTTTCATTAACCCACTCGAAGGAAGTTCAATTGAAACCAAACTTATATCTAGCAAACAAATCTTCAATATCCCAAACAAACCCAATAAGCAAACACTTCCTCAAACACAAAACAGAACAGATACGATGACTAAAACTCTCGACCCTATTTGGAACCTCGAGCTCTGATACTAAGCTAATACAAACCGGGGCTAAGGACAGATAAGGCTGGTCGTTGGAGAGGTAGATCCAATCTTGCCAAAGGAACGAAAGATAAATGAAAGTCGATGGTTTGGCAAATCCTGCACACTAACTCTACGGATATGACACAGCATAAAACCACATACGAACCTAAGACTCGCCGAATGTGACGTACCGGTCTGAGTGATAGGGTTACCCGCTATAATCCTTGCTAAAAGTATTGATAAGAGCTGGTAAGGGGGATAGAGCTTTTCAAGTAAAAAGGACTCAAAAGGGGTTTTTCATTAATTCTGTTATATCTCTTGTATTGTTACAAATGTTGCTATTTATAGTACGTCCTAAACCCCAGTAGCAAAATTATAAATAATGTATAAGGCCTTAAACTTTAAAAAATTGGGCCTATAAATAAAATAAAGACAAACATGTAAAAAAATACAAAACCGTGTATTTTACAAGGAGAAGTCAGCATATGGTCATTCGGCATGCCTTGGAAGTAATCCTGCGGTGCCTGGTTGAGTAACAAAAATGGTCAGCTCATAATTGCTAAGTGCTAGAGTTAATAGGCAATAGTCTCTTCAGGCTGTACCGAATAGATCTAACCCTCAATAACGTGATATTTTGGCCACTAAGTCAACGACAGACTTTATTGAGTGAATCCAACTCTAAAAAATGTGATATCTCGGCCTGTTGGTAAGCGTGATGCCGGGTAATTAATTAGTCAAGCATATATGAGGATTGGTTGTCGTCTCGGGCTTCTACTTCTCGGCACTTTATTTGCAAGAAATAATGTTATTCGGCTCAACAGACAGAATAAGTCAGCAAGTAGATGATCTTGGCTTTAGTAATCGAGTTAGGTCGGTATCCTAAAGCCTATCAAAGCCAGTTTATGGAAACTTTTCACCTCAATACAAGTAGTAGGAGTTAGCCACTTGATGATTGCTTGGATCTTCTCATCGTCTACTTGTAAACCTCCTTCACTTACTATATAGCCTAAGAATATCACTTCCTCCTAACCAAAGCAACATTTCTTGAGATTGTCGAATAATCTCTCGATATGGAGATGTTCGCAGTGACTTGGCATGTCGGCACTTTACGCTAGAATGTCATCAAAATATACCATGACACACTTTCCCATTAGATTCCTTAGCACATGGTTCATCAGTCACATAGTGCTCGGGGCATTTAACAAGCCAAATGGCTTGACCATCTACCCACATAGTGTATGTTGAGTTTTGAATGCAATCTTCCACTCATCTCCTAGGCTCATGCGAATTTGATAGTAGCTAAACTTCATATCAATTTTGCTGAAGATCTTAGCTCTACTCAATTCATCCAATATGTCTTCTAACTTAGGGATAGGATACCTATATTTGATCATTATCTTGTTCACTGCTCAGCTATTAACATACATCTGTCAAGTACCATTCTTTTTTGGCACTAAGTCTACCGAAACAACATAAGCGCTGAGATTCTCTTTTACATATTCTCTTTTTAGTAGCTCATTCACTCGTCGTTAGAGCTCAGAAGTCTGTTCGGGACTCAACCGATAAGTTGGCTTATTCAGCTGAGCGATATTGGGTACTAAGTCAATGTAATGTTCTATGTCTCGTACAGGGGGTAACCCTTTGGGCAACCATTCTAGAAACAAATCAGTATATTCATCTAGCAACTCTCTTATTTCTAGAGGTAATTTACCTTGCTCCTTCAACTTTAATAGGCTCTTGACCAACATCAGGGTTAGTATATTGGATTTAATGGTCTTTTGGAGCTCTGCTCTACTCATCATCAGAGTCTTCTTCAATCCATAAGCAAATTTTGCCTATAGTTTGTTAACTTCATTTAGTGGCATTAGGTTTAGCATAATCTTCTTACCATCCTTCTCGAACGCATACGTATTCCTATATTCATTATAGATAACTCATCTATCAAACAACTATGGTTAACTAAGCATCATGTGTGAAGCACATAATGGTAGTACATCGCAAAGAATCTCGTTGGAGTAATTCCCAATTGTAATCGACAATAGTACTTGCCGAGTGTGATGTAATGCTTCCTTCTCACTTGGCTAATGTAACTTATATGACCTAGGGTATGTAATAGTCGACAACCTCAACCTTTTGATCAGATTGGCTAATGCTACATTGGTGCAACTTCTGCTATCTACAATTAGCATGCACACTTGATCACTTACCCAAAAGTGATGTGAAACAGGTTCTTCCTCTGCTCCTTCTCGTAGAGGGTTCCAAGTTCATTGTGCATCAAACAACCAAGATCAACTGATTTAAGTCCTCGACAAACACATCCTCCTCAATTAATTCATTCTCTTGAGAAACTTATTTCTTGGCATCATTCTCTTCCTCCTTAGGTTCCTCATCAGTACTTTCCACTTCTAACTTCGGAATGTCTCCCTTGATGACCATAGTCCTTTGGTTCAGATACCAAGCAACCATATGTTCAAAACTTTAGCACTTAAAGCACTTGATCTGGCTCATCTTCCTACCAGATCCTTACCCTTTCTCATAACTTCAAGTTGGTACGCCACTTTCTGATAAGCCCTTTTGGTTAGTCCTGACATCACCTTGTCTAATTTGATCAGTACTCGGCTAACCTCAATAGTTGCCTTGAATAGGTCAGCTTGACTAAACAAGTTGGCTAGTTGACAATTGGGTTGACATTCGACTTCTTCTTTGCCTTTTCACTTGTTAAGCAATTTATATGGTTTCATCCCTTGTGGTGAATTGTTAGAGTTTCACAATGTATTGGATATCACTCCTCAAGCTTGTAAGGAACCTTATGGTGAATCGTTGGAGTTCCACAATGTCTCAGATGTCACTCAAGCTCATAAAGAGCCTAGAGACTGATCGCGTAGGTAGTTCCTCCAAATATATGGATCATAAGCATTTGAAATTCTTAGACACACTCGTCAACTGTTCGGCCCCCTAATCTCAGCTCTTGAAGTCGAGCAAAAGTGTCTTGTAGATAAGTATCCGACATAAATCTATTTCTGAGTTTTCTCTTCATTTCAGGCTAAGTATTAATCTCTCTGTATCCTTTTCATCTCCTCATAGCCTATAAATTCTTTCACCACATGGTGGCATACTTGGATAACTCAATAGCAATAGTTCTCACTTTCTCATAATCCTCATATTGGTAGTAGTCAAAAATACGTTCCACCTTCTCCTCTTAATCTAAGTATTCATCTGCACTTCCAGTCCTATTGAAGTTCGGAATCTAAAGCGTCAAAGGGTTGGATGCTCGAGCTCGTTCTGCCTCTTCATTGTTCTCTTCTTCGTCCTCTTCTCCTAGATCTCCTAAGTCAATTCTTCTCCTCACTCGTCTACTTACGCCTCCACCTCGAACTTACCGAACAAGGTTCTTACCTCTGACGGGTTAGACAACTTGTGGGGTATTATGTGCAACTTTAGTAAGTTGATAAGCCAATACATGGATAGCTTAAGTTAAATCCACTAAGAGGTTAGCCGCATCATCAAGTCTCTCATTTATGCTTCTTGGAGTACCTTGAAATTGTTGGTTATGGTAAACTACACCACTGTTGTCATCCCTAGCACTAGCATTAACACTTTAGTCCATCATTCTTCTAAGTTTCAAACTCCTCACTTAAGTGTTACGACTGACATTACTTCTCTAATCTACACAATACACTTCCTCCAAACTAGAACATTAGCAACCAGCAAAACAAAGCAGCTAAATAAACATGGTAACTTGCTTAGTTTCACATGCGCTAAACAAAGTATAGATAGAACTTCAAAACAAACTATTGCAACTGAAATGAAACCTCTACTCTGATACCAAGATGGTGCATACCGTAATTAAGGATAGACAAGGCCAGTCATAAGAATAGGTCAAAGCTTGAAAAGGGTGATGAGAAAACTCTCAAAAAGGACAAAAGAAAACGAATGAAAAGTAAGAAAACCTATGAACAGCTCCAAAGGATATGTCACACCAATGGAACTTTCAATGACTTATGATACAGCTCGATATGATGCACGGGTTGGTTTGGTGAGGTTACTTGCCACTTAGCTTTGCTTAAGGGTTAGGATAAGAGTGAAATGAGAGTAAGCAATCAGTGTTTACGAGAGGAAAATATTCAGACTATTAATGGTAATCTAGTCCTTATAGCTACAAGTACAAGAGGTATTTATAATCGAGAAGTTAGGATAACTTGCCTAAAAGGAATAAAAACAAAAAGGGTATTGTCCCAAAGATGTACAAAAATACAAAAAGATAAAAATGAATATTCAAGAAAACAATGATTAGTGTAGTAGATTCTACATGTAATCCCGTACACGTGGTGAAGATGCATTGGTGATGCTGTTGGAGGATGTAGACAAAAAAGTATGAGCAGATTAGTTGTCTGAGTAGGGGTAACTGAGGATTAGGCCAGGCCTCTAGGGAAGCTCTCTTGGCCTCTCTGCAAGAGTGATGTCGGGTAAGTGGTCGATTCAGTTATGACTAAGTAGGTACGGGAGATTTGGCTGCTGTCTCGACATTCTACAAGTCGGCTCACAACTTTCGAGAGGTAAGTAGTCATACGGCTCAGCATATAGAGTTGATCGGTAGCAAAGAGAAACTTGGCCTTGGTATGACACGGTTGGAGCAGGAGGACTTGCCTCACTAGTCCCTTTAGCCCTCGGGCTCAACTATGGGTTAAAGGTCCAGTAGTTAGATTCCTATCAAGGTAGGAGGTTTATCCCCTCCTTATATGTCCATGCAGCGCTTGATCATCCTTTGCCTCATATATTTTCTTATATTACGAATGGTGAGCCAGCCTTTTCCCTTCCTATTTACCTAAAACTATTCCAAGCTCTTCTATACTTAAGAATGCCAGTCGGCATTGTCATCGTTCTCCATATGATTGGGAGACTCAACTTCTTTCGGCCTACCATGGCTATCATTAGAAAAGTGGCATTAGCTCCTAATTAGTTGGTGAGAGAGGAGGGGTTAACCCCACATTGAGAGAGCACTAAATCCCACAAGTAAATCGCTTGCTAACGCTACTTGCTTACATTAAGCTCCAAGTTGAACACCCTCACTTTCCTTCAGAGCAAGGATTGTAACACATATATCTATTAGTTATAATTGACATAGTTAATACTTTTAGTTATATATATTGATTATATTTGCAAATATTTGGTGAAGTGATTTCTAAGTATTGTATGATTGCCAAATTTTAATGTATAATAGTGGACAAATTCTCTAATTCATTTTTTCGTTTGCATATCGTCGCTATTTATGGAAGAAAAGTACCCTTAAATACTTTAGTAGAACAAAACTTCATAGTACAAAATACAAATGTATCTTTGAAATTCCAAAAATAACCTCACACCATGATGTTAAATGATTGACAGACTTTCCCCCCTCCCTCCGGTCCCCTCTTTCTCTTTATATAATATAGTACTTATGTATAGGCAAAAAGTAGACATCACAATATCTAACATTGCATGCTAAAAGTGATATAAGAAGGTCGTATTATCTTATTCTGCTTATACTATGTTGTTCAATTGTAACAACTAAATGTTATCTTAGTGTTATTGCAGTGTTGAGATGGTGATTATAGTGATGTCATATGGTGAATGTAATCTCCCACAATCTTAGCTTGTTAGCTTTCATGCAGTTCATATCCTTTATAAACAAATATGTACTAATAAGTTAAGTCAATAGATATAAAATGGTCTATACTAGTTTTACTAGTGACTACTAGGATATGGATCTTAGCAATAAAATAATGAATATATAATGTTACTAATGATACAAGATGATATATAAAAGTAATTTATATTCATTTGCCATAGTAAAAAAACGTACCTATAAATTAATAAAAAAATTATTATTAATTGAAAAATTTATTGCTTAAGACACATTTTAGAAATTATGATTTATAACAAATTTCTTAAAAAAAATAAAAAAGCAACTATATAGTTTTAATATCTTAAATTAAGCTCATTTATATATAATTTTGTTAAAATTAATTAGTCTATTGGTCCCAACACTATAACTTAGAGTTCGATAATTTTAAATATAGCTTATGATAAATTTTTTAGAATCAATTACATGATCTTAATAATTGATATTAGTGAGTAAAAGTTCATATAAGATGTATATGAATAAGTTCCAAATAATTAATAGAACTTAACTATATGCTATATATTCTTAATTTTTTTATTAATAATTATGTTAAAACTTACTTGAAATAATAATATATGGGAGAAGAAAATTGCGATTACAAATTATTCCTTCCTAATAATATTGGTAGTGAAAAGAAAGAATATTTTAGAAATTAGGATGTGTATTAAATAAAATATAATAAATTTAATAAAATATCTAAAAAAAAATAATATCCTACACTACCTTGAATCGTGTGGTGAAATTACCACCTTTATATATGGTATTATAGCCATTTTGTGAAGAGATCAAGAAGAGAGGAGAGAGAGAAAGAGAGGAAGAGGGGAGACAAAGAGAAAGAGAGGACAAGAGAAAGTCACGAAGAAGAAAGGGAAAAAAGAAAAGAAGAGTAGGAAAAAAAAGAAAGGAAAAGAACAAGAAGAAGAAAGAAAAGGGGATTAGATAATTTAATTTTTTGATGTTCGATATTTTCAGTTAATCTCGTTTTCAATTTTTGTCATATTTTGTGATACATATTATATGATTAAGACTATGATATACTTATATTAGGACTAGATAATACATATTTTACTTAACTATACTAGGAAATTATGTAGAATATATTTTATTTAAACAATATGGAAATAATATGATAATGTTTGTTATATAGGTAGGATAGAATTAAAAATATCATTTAGAAGCTGTCTTTTAAAATAGAATAATTAGTACATATTGTTAAGTTCATACAAACTCAACGATACTAATTTTACCAAAAAATTGGATAATTCTGGGTAATGAAATATTTATTTCTATAATATTTACTATTACAGTACTACGATAACTTTTCCATAATTGAAATGTAATTTGATCGATTAAAGATATGGTTCAATATAGTTGAAATGACACATTATAAGTAATAGGATAACTACGCATATCATTAATATTAAATAACTTATACCATAAAACTATAATAATTAAGTACATATATAAACATGACTATATACGAATAATATACTCCATGTACATATTTATGTATATAATTTCACTAAAATAACTACCTAAATAATATTTTAACTAAGTTGTATTATAACACAAAGAACTAGACAAAACTCTAACGCTTTTGTAAATCTTAAGAAGACTAAATCTGAGTTTGGTGTACATAAGATTTCCAAGTGAACAAAACGTTGATAAAACAGACCCATTGGAGTGAGCATTAGTACAAGTAAGTGGGATCAATGCTTCACAATATTTTGAGGTATTGTTTCAAAATATTTAGAGATTTTAGTATGTATTTACTTGTGATTATAGTTAGCTATTTGTGCATGTATAGCACTTGTGTTTGAGATTCACCTTGCTGTGGTACAAGCTGAGCTCCATGTTATGGTTATACTGTGAATAGTATTACGCTTGAATTGTTTAGGCTTAGTTGATTACCTTAAAAATGAACTAACTCAGACTTGATTTAACTTCCCACCTTACATGCATCGCAATCCACTAGGGGTAATGGCTAGGATTCTCTAAGCCAAATATGAACTCCTTTAAATGAGAATAGCTAAAATGATCTTTTACCCACCTTAGTCTAGCTAAGTGATAGGATAGGAGGTTATGGTAAGGATGGGGGCCGTAGTTCATAAGTGGTTACGGGAGGAGGGTGTTCTCTATTATACAAGCCTCAATTTGGTTCTGATTTGCGAGTGCGGAATGTCAATCTCCTCAACTCAGGATAAGAGGTCGTGGCAAGGTTAGGGACCATAGTTCGTAGGTGGTTACGAGAGAAGGGTTCGAGTTAAGTAATAGGATAGGACGTCGCAATAAGGTTAGGGGTTGTAGTTCAAAGGTGGTTACGGGAGAAGGGTGTTCTCCATTGCACAAGCCTTAATTTGGTTTTAATTTGCAAGTGCACGATGTCAATCTCCTCAACTCAGGTTAGAGTTAGCGTAATTTCTCGAATTTCATGACGAACTAAATAACGTTGTGCAATGGCATTTACTTATACATGTATGCATTACATCTAACAAATTTGGTTGCAAACCTTGTTTGTGATTCTCTAAATATATACTTTTGTCTCCGTCCCACTTATTGAGTAAGTTATCACTTATTCCTTTATAGTCTATTTGCAAGTTCATAATGAAACTACAAGTACCACACAAAAACTAGAACTTTAGAATGTAGGGTTGAGGAGTGAGGATTAAGAAGAATTCAACTAAATTTCGTTCTTATTATTGACTTTTTCAAACTGCTAAGGAAACCACCCAAATCTTCTTAAGGAGCTTGTTAGTTTTTTATCTTTTAGTCTGTATACTGAATAATGTGTACCTATGGGTTTTACATGTACTTTTTTGAGAAGTCAAACTATAAGTTTGCCTATTAGTTATTTTCGAAAAAAAAATTACTCTATAGGTTTCTATCAAGAAGGTATCAAATTGGATGCTTTAAAGCGATAGAGTCGAGTACACCTAGTATAAACTAGGTCTATGATAGCAACTGTAAGGTCAATTTTTATCTTAAGATAGTTCATACAACGAAACTATTACGACTTCACCTTTTCAGGGCATGACAACAAGGAAGACATTTGATAATTGCAATGACTTCATTAACCATTGAATGGTCAAGAAATTTACAACTTGGCCAGTCGTCAGCTGTTAACCCTTTTACTATAAAGAAGTTTGATAGGTGGTGTTGATCGTGGTTACACCAACTAGGGTATACGAACTCAGATACAATCCACTTTGCTTCACCTCCTACTTCTCGATACTTACCAAAAAGCCCCCTATGGACGAGGCTACAGGGGCCCTCTAACACTCAAGTCGGGAAGGAGGACCAAGGAAAGGGGGGACAAGCACTAAGGACCTAGTAGACTATACTCACCTAGCGTACGGGTGTCGTGTGTTGAACTTTTGCTCTTTAGAGAAAGGGATGATAAGAGTTCTTAGGAAAAATGAGAAGTCCCACTTACTTAATGGTGCTTGGTACATTTTATGTAGATTACTTGGACAAGTGGTGATCAAGGATTCGCTCGTATTACTTGTTGACAAACAGTGTGCTTCAGAGTAAAGATCGAGCTTCATTGTGGGTAGCATGTTATAGTTGACCAAACCACCAAATTAGCAGCTTAGTGATTTGCTAAGAGTAAGGGTGTTGGGCATACTGGTTGTACTATGAATGTCGGATGCTCATTAACAAGTTGTAGCGGAGTATAGGCGTTAAAGACAAAAGTCGGGTTGAGATGCTGAGGAAGGGGCCAGCTGATGCTTGATAGGGGTAAGTTAAGCTGTAAGCTTACGCTAGATGATCGATGGACGCTAGCTCAACAATTAGGGGCTGACCTTCTCAGATAGTTGTTATTTGGCTCGCCAAGTAGGTTGTAATGTAGGGGACAGAATTGCCATAAGTTTGCATCTTCGTTGATGCAAGCTCATGGCCTCATGAGAGGGTTGCATTGCAACATGTAAGCTCACAATTCGATGTCCCTTATAATAGGCTTCACCTGTTAGGCCTTGGTTCGGGCGAGAATCTAGTATCAACAGGTGGCAAAAAGCAATTAGTGGCTATTACAAGAGAGAAAGGCAAGGATAGAATTGAGAAAATGTTCATAAACATTACTTCTCACCTCATATATCCCTACTCTTACCACCTTCAGGTGTCTTGAGCTAGATTTATCTACACCTCTATCGATGCCATTTAAGATGCTTTTAGGAGAGAGCTCCAGTACATATGTTCATACTCCTCTAGCTCAACAATAGAGGCTTATAGACCTTAAGATAGCGATACATGCAAAGGGTTCATGAAGGTCAACCCACTTCTCAATACCAATGCACAAGACTCCTCCTTATGTCTCACTAGTTACAAGTTAGATAGCATGCATATTACACATGCAATATCGATCAGATTGTATAGCTTCAACTTGATACTTACTTAGGTACTTAGGAGATGCAAACTTTCAATAGATTCCTCATTATTTTTTCCCCATTGTTTTCATCTTTAGTTTATACATTTATATTTGCATTTGTAGTTGGACAAACTAAATGATTTATAAATGAAAATGTTTCGTTCTTGACTTACTCTTTTACATCACCATCACTTATTGTTATTGAAAATTTGTTATGGTTGAGAATCTTTTAGTATATCTAGGGCTTTATTAATGAGTAGTTGTAAGATTGTAGCATGTCTCGAGGAATTATTATGTGATTATTTTGGGGAGTGCATTACTATCATTGTTATGGTTGAGGAGCTTGCTTTTTAAGCAAGGCATTGAGGAGATTGTTGATTATCATATGGGTCTGGAGTTTATTGTTCAATTTAGGTTATGTTATTTATTTTTAACTAGCAGATGAGTAAAATTGGGTTGAACAAAGATGCAGTAAGTGTTGCATATATTTTGCAAGTCCATAGATATGATTTCATTGTTACAATTGAAATGATGTCTTTTAGACATAATTTTAAGCGGTTTCATGAAATTGTATCAATTTTAAGAAAATTATATGGAATCAGATCTTGAAGTTAGAATCTTAAAACAATTTGAAACCATGACTTTAAGACACATCTTTTAAGTGTCATACTTTAACAATTACTTTACCAGTAGCCATATTTTTGGAACTTTTTTTAAACAAAAAATGAAATATTTATTCCTATTCTCTTTTTGCTTTTTATATGCCTTTCTAATCTAATATACTCTATCCTAACCAACTTAAGTTTTATTAATAGATTTTTAAACATTTCTTTGAATACTTAATTGTCACTTTGGAATTAACAATAGAAAGGGGGGAGTATTTTATTATGCTCTATGCCCTATGATACCATACTCGATTAGATACATTTTATGTAGGATATGGATATGGTGTCTTAATACCTATATCCCTAAAACCTATACTTTAAGGTATACATGATTCAGATTTTAAGATCCCCAATATGCATTCTTTTATTAAATAATGAAATATAATATTATATTTCTACTTTATAAGTCCTCTAAGAAGGAAAGAATAAATAAATAAACTTATAGGATAAAGCCTTAACTAATCATTTATAAGAAACCTTAAAGAATTTTCTATTTAATTTCTTCCATTTCACTCTTATATCTTTATTATGTTCCTATATTCTATTCCATGTTATTAATCGTACATTTACATTATACTTCTCATTGATTATTATACTTGCCAACACAATGTAATAGACTCGATGTTGTATATTTTAAGTAAGTAGACCAAAAGTTTCTAATGGATTATAAGGTCTTTACAAGTGGAGGTAATGCCTTCTTCATAAATAAGTTATTTTGTCAATTTTGTTTTGAAATGTCACTTTCTCCAAGATAATGGGTTAGCATAATTTGATTCAATATAATTTACCCCTTCGAATTGAGCCAAACCATATATTGCAAGGATTTTTTTTTTTTATTTGAACCTACTCATATAGTTTGGTTTTTAAATCTTTTTAACCTAAAAGAAGGGTTTAGGTTGGCTCGTTTTCGGTTTAAACCATAGTTGCTAGATTAATAAATAATAATCTAAGATGACACTATCTAAGTTATTGTAAGGTAGTCTATAATAGAGGCAAGAGACACCCTTTTTTTTTTTTCCTTTTTCAAGTAGTGTTAAATAAAAGGCAAACCTCCTTCACAAAATAAAATGGTAAAGTCATATAGTAAAGTTTGTTAGTTTGAAGACATACTTTAGTGTTGGGAGAGGATGTGAACGACATTAGATAGAAAGCCATGTTAGCTCGCTTTCTGTTTTATTCCTCTTACTTGCTTGCCTACTCATTCTTTGATTGCTTTTCTAGCTACTCCTTTCTTTAGTATCCAAGATGTCCTTGTAGCTCCTTTTGTAATTGTATACATTACTTCTTATTCTCATTTCCTTCTTCTTTATGTAGGTTAATGAAGATCAAGTACCTATTCCTTTCGTAATAGTAAAACAAAAGATCAATCTAGTGAAAAAGACTTGAAAGCAATGCATATGCATGTCATCTTTGCCATGTCCACTTTTTGTATCAACATCAAATTTCCCCTTCATGTAATTAAAAGAAGCCTAACCTTTAAGGTTTATATTGAATACATAGGTCTTTTTAAACCTTAGCTATTAGACCACTAAGCTTTGTATCATTGTGATTAATGCTTCAATTAATTCTAATAGAGATTGATCATAGGAACCATTACTGTAGCAAGGTTGAGCTAAAGTATTTGCTCAGTCCTTTGACATGCTAAAGAAATGGTAGGAAGGGGTAGGGAAGTGCTATAAACCTTCCTGATATGGTTAGAAATATTTACAACTAGGATAAAGATTTTTGCTAAAAGATTTGTAGGTATGAGCTCTTGCAAAAGTTTAATTGCTAAAAACTTCACAAATATAGATTTGGGAATGTATTACCTTAGGTTGAATGAAAACTAATTTTTATTTTCTTTTCGTGCCATCATCAATTCATCATGAGCAAAAGATTCTCACTATTATGTAACATAAAGGGTCTTAAATCTCATGCCACAAATGCTTTACAATGAGTGGCATTTAAAAGAATCATTGAAGTGTATATTAGAGTCCCATCTACCAATAACACTTGGTAATTGGTCTTTGATATGATTTTAAGGTGCTTTTTTCTTATCTTTATGGCGATCTACTTGAATATTTTATGAAATAAATTTGAAAGGTTTTGAAGGAGAGGTGAACAATAGTGAATCAAGATGTTTCTTCAAGGGTTATGAGCATGTAAGGAATTACCTGTAAAGAGTGCATAATCTCATTACCTTTCCAAAGATTTTGGAAATCTAGAAATATGCTGGCAAAAGTAATTTGCTAGATTTCTCTTTTTAATTTTAAAGAGTCACAATTTGGTTAGGTCATCCACTCAAACTGAACAGTGAACTAACCAACCCAATATAAACCAAATACTGAATTGGAACATATCAGAAAAGGAAAAACTAAATATTTTTGTTATTAAGTTCGGTTTAGTCGGTTTGATCAATTTTTTGCCTATCCTATCAGGACGTTACATAAGGTATTTCACTTTTCTAAATTCATAAAGAGTATACCTTCATATTATTTGAATGAATAGATCTTTGGATAATTTATCTCAAATTTAATATTATAAAAATAGAATTAAAGAAATCGATAGATTCCAAATGATACTTTGTACATTGTAGATTCTATGAGATATTAGTTTTAAGATGGTTTTAGTGTAAGTTTCTGAAATTTGAAAACTTATGTAATAAATTCCAAAACCAGAATAGGGATAGATCTTTACATGCAACAATTATTAGAAAAAAAAGAAAGAAGAAATATGTTCTTTTATGGATTTTAAGGGCTTACATGAGGAAAAGAAGTATCTTATGAGTTTTTTGAGATAACAAACAAATTAGGTATAAAGTAAAGGATATGGATGAATTACTACTCTAACGAAAAATAAAATGATCTGACTTTGATTGGGTTAACAACTGATATTACTCACAATTATTAAAACAATTGGGTCGTTAGTGAAATAATTCAATATGTCTCACTAAGTACTCAATAACGAGTTCATTACACAAATAAAAAAAATGAAGGTAGGCTACAATCTATAGAATAGATTGATAAGTTTTAGGGTTCATTGTAATTATTATAGATTGATAAGAAGAAAATAAATGAGAGGACACATAGCAAAAATTTCAATTCAAAAGATGTCTAATAATAATGCTTCCTTCCCCTTAAGGTTACATGTATTTATTAAAGCAATTATGAAGATATATAGTTTTCCAAAAGGAAATGAAATAATTGCAAAAGAAGAAAAGACGAAGAAGAAGAAGAAGAAGAAGAAGAAATAGAAAAGGAAGCAAATTGAGTTTAATTAGAGTTGGCCTTGTAGCATGGACATAACCTATGGTAGTTAAAGAAGTACTTTAGGAACTTGCTTAGGGGAATGCAAAGACTATACTCAAATTTCTTGTACTCTAAGTAAAATGTATTCCCTATGGCTATAGCAACTCTCCTATTTCCTATGGGCCTTTTTCAGTGTCTAATTGGGTAGCATATAGGTAAAATAATCAAGTGGCTTTGTGTCTTCACCATCATTTCAATACACATATCTTAGCAATGTATTAATTTTTTCCAAAATTTCATCTATTCTAGCTACTACATTATTCATTGATTCCATCGTGCCCTCTATCATTGCCACTTAAAGGGTCGGGGGAGTAGCCCTAATAGTATGCTCCACTCTATCACCTATAGGATTATAGGAAGAAGTAGAAAAACTATATCCATTTCTTTCATGATTAGATCAAAATCCATAGCAAATCGTAAAACTTTTCTTGGTGGACAACTGTAAATCTTTAAAAATATTCAAAGTGAAAATGTCGAATGCATGTAAAAGGAAGCAAAAGTGAATGGTGAGTATAAAAATACTTGTTTGTAGGTACTTACAATAACTGTTTGGCAGTCCTTCAAAAACCAATCGACATGATAGCCCTTACCTAGATTGTACCATATGTCCCATAAACAAAATGTATAGCTTGGATATCGTAAAGCCAAATCTATATCACATTAATATAACCTATAAACAGTTGTCGTGTGTCCTTGGCAGTTAAACATACTTAGATTTGCCCACATAAAAGCAAATCAAAACATCAAAGCTTCTCGAGTAAGCCATAACTTTTTCAGTTCCAACATCTATCAATGAAGTTAGATTATTTCATTCGGCTTCAAAATCAATTACCACAGCTCGACCAATTTAGTCTTGCAAGGGTTAGGGGTAAGGGAGCCTAAATTAGCTCGGGTGTCCTACTACTCTGTACGCCTTATAGAACACCAACTTCATCCAAACCCTGTGTAGTCCCTGATAAGAATTAGAATATTAGGCTTTTGACCCGCAACTGAGCTCGAAGATTGGAAGGGTTAGCAAGGCAAATCCTCCTACTCCAGTTGACTCTTGTTGAAGTCAAGTATCTCTTTGCTGAATCACTCTATATGCCGAGTCGAATGACTGCCCATCTCTTTAAAGTATGCTAAATTGTAAATTGCAAATAGTTAAGCCGTTCTTGAGTACTCACTTACATTCGAGCTGACCAACTACTCGGCCTCACCTTTGCCAACGTACCAAAAGAGAGACCCCAGACCGATCCTTAGTCACCCATGCTTAAGCCAACAATCTGATCATACTCTTTTGCTTGCATTCTCCAATAGCCTTGCCAATGTATTGACGCTACGTATACAGGACTACGTATAGACTTTGCTACACTAATCATTACTTTTCTTGAATATTCATTTTTATCCTTTTGTATTCTTGTACATTACTTCTTTAAGGTAATACTCTTTTTATCTTTCCCTTTTAGGCAAACTGCCTTAACTTATTAAGTATAAACATCCCTTATATTTATAGCCATAATCAGATTGAACATTAATACACTTGACATTTTCCTCTCATAAACACCACTTTGATTACAGTCATTTCACTCTTATCATAACCCTTAAGCAATGCTAGGTTACAAGTAATCTCACCGGACCAATTTGTGCATCATATCGAGTTGTACCATGAGTCTTCGGAAGTTCCATTGGTGCGTCATATCCATTAGAACCATTTATGGGTTTTACTTACTTTTCATTCATTTTTTTTTCTTTCACACATTTCCCATTATTTCCATTTCAAGCTTTCAGCAGGCTTAGACTCATTTAGTGACTAGCCTTGTCTATTTTTTGTTACAGTTCACATCATCTTGATATCAGAACAGAGGTTTTGTTTAAGTTTTAGTTTGTTTTCGAAGTTTTGTTTATAATCTGTTTTGCAGTGTGAAATAGAGCAAGTTATTGTGTTCATCTTTGCTGTTGTGTTTGCGAGCTATTTAGTTTTTGGTTTAGAGAAATGACGAATCTAAGTGTAAATGTTGGTGTTGGAGATGACAATAGTGGATTTGTCCACTATGGCCGACAGTTTTAGAGAAACCCTAAGAGTACTGACAAGAGACTTAATGAGGTGGCTAACTTCTTAGTAAATTTGACTCGAACTGTTCATGCGTTGGCTTGTTAACTAATTGAGGCTCTACAAAAACACCCTACAAGCTGCTCAACCTATTAGAGGTTAGAACCCAACTCGATAAGTTCGAGATAGAGGAGTAGCTAGATGAGTAAGATGAAGGATAAACTTGAGGGAACTGGATGAAGAGGATGGGGAAGTATTTTGAAGAAGAGCGAGCTCGAGTCCCTATAACATTTGACCATGTGAAGCTTTGGATTCTGAGCTTCAATGGATCTGGGAGTACCGATGAATATTTAAAGTGGGAAGAGAAATTGGAGCGTGTTTTTTATTATTATCAGTATGAGGATTACGAGAAAGTGAGAACTGTTACTGTTGAATTTTCAAGATATGCCACCATGTAATGGAAGAATTTCCACGCTATGAGCAGATGAAAAGGCTACTGAGAGATTAATATTTGGCTTGAAATGAAGAATACTTAGAAACAGGTTCATTCTAGATACTTATTTGCAAGATACCTTTACTTGGCTTCAAGAGCTGAGATGAAGAGGCCTAACAGTTGACGAATATGTCTAGGAATTCCAAATGCTCATGATTAGATGTGAAGTGAAGGAACCTCTAGTGTGAATAATCTCTAGGTTCCTTACAAGGTTGAGAGGCGACATTCGAAATATTGTGGAAATCCAATACTTTATCACAATGAACGAAGACATTAGAATAGCTTAACGAGTAAAGAGGTAGAGAAGAAGCTGAGTATCAACCATATTGCGACTAGCCGACCAGGATAAGGAAGTCATTGAGCTCAATCAAGTATCGAGTCGATTTGAAAGGTAAATGTACGAGTCAAGTAGAAGGGACAACCTGACAGTGACGTACCGACCCAAACTTATAAGTAAGGGTAAGGGTCTGGTGGGAAGATGAGCTAGACCAAGTGTTTTAAGTGCCAAGGGTTTAGACATATGGCTACTTAGTGCCTAAATTAAAGGACAATGGTCAACAAGGGAGACATCTCGAAGCTAGAGGTAGAAAATACCAATGAAGAACCTGAAGAAGAGAGTGCTACCAAGAAAGAACTTATTGAAGAGGATGTGTTCACCGAGGACCTAGACTAGTTGGCCTTAATTGTCCAATAAGTAATGAACATCGAACCTTCGCAAGAGGAGTAAAGGGAGAACTTATTTCATATCACTTATAAAGTAAATAATCAAGTGAGCGCACTAATTGTTGATAGTGAAAGTTGTACTAATGTTGTATCAACTAATCTAATCATTGGGCTAAAATTGCCGATTATTGTACACCCAAGGCTGTATAAGTTGCATTGGCTGATAAAAAAGGAGCACTACATGTTACTCGCCAAGTACTACTTTCGATCATTATTGGTCATTACTTCAATGAAATTCTTTATGACGTATTACTTATATGTACTTCACATGTGCTGCTTGGCCAACCATGGCTATTTGATAGGAGAGTTACCCATGGGATACAAAAACACATATATGTTCAAGAAGGATAGCCGAAAGATTACACTAAACCTGATGCTACCGAGAGAAGTTAACAAACTGTAAACTAAACTTACTTATGGATTAGAGAATGCTTTGGTGATGAATAAAGTCAAACTCTGAGAGGCCATCAATGCTGATGAGCTAACCTTTATGCTGTTCAGGCACTTACTAGAGATGAGGGAGTGAGGTAAACTACCTCAAGAAGTAAGAGTGCTGCTGGACAAATATGTCGATATGTTCCTAGAAGAGTTACTTGATGGGTTGACCCCACTACGAAGCATAGAATACTGCATTGACTTAATACTCGGTACTACCTTGCCGAATAAGCTTGCCTATTGAATGAGTCCCAAATAGGCTTCTAAGCTCCAATGTCAAGTCAATGAGTGATAAGAATCAACCCTTTAAACCAATCATAAGAAGCTGAGTTAGAAGACTTCAAAGGCTCGCATGAAAAATACTAACTCTAAGCCATAACTAAGACGGGGACTCTTATTCCGACCCGACCACCTGTCGACCTATCTCTTAGATCCTCACATGTATCCAACATGCTTCAGCCCAACAGCAAAGTCTTAATTTAGAAGATAGCCTAAATTCAACCGAGCCAAGCTACCCACCTAACCCATTGGCATCTAACTTTAAGATAATTGACTTTTTTTGCCAGGCTAATTGGCTCCCAACCTGATCCAAATCAGGTTGACCCTTAACTCCCAATACTTCATGTTTCTACTTGTGTACCATACTCTTGACGTATAGCCATCAAGTGATACGTACCTTCTAACACAATGTTGTAGAATGATTCTTTCTTTTCTGTACTCAATATTCTTTGTCCTTTTTACCCCTTTTTAGTATAATTAATGTAACGTAATTATAAAATACCCTTTTATCTTTTCATACACGTAAAATAACCCTAGTAGGTAAGTATATAAACCCCTACTTTCCTTATACACACACATTCAACTTTCAATACAGATTTACTCACTAGAGTAACTTTAGTGTTCTCGTTATCATCCAACTCTTATCTATTCCCTTTAGCAAAGAGTAGTGGCGAGTAAGCCTTCAGTTCAGATCGATGTATCATATTCGGCAGGTTGTAGGCCGAATAGGATCAAGTGGTAAGTCATATTCATTCGGTAGCTGCTCAGACTTTGCTAATTTCTTTTTTTGTTTCATTTTCGATTCATTCGTTGAAGTACTTCTCTGTGTGTACGATCCCAGAGACGCATCAGCTTCATTGATATTAGAACATGGTTCCGCGAGAGAGTATGTGAAGTTGCTGTGGAGTTTTTATTTGCCTTACTGTTAACAGTTGCTATGTTCCTTCCGTAGCTACTGTTAACAGTTGCTATGTTCCTTTTGTAGCTACTGTAGTGTATTGTGTGTGTTCGTAAGTGTGGTTTCATTGATATTTTGTTTTCCATTGCGACAACAAAGTAAGTTTGTTAATCTGTTCAAAAAGGTATTACACTATGTCAAATTCAAGTGTTCAAGGAGTTATTGATGACTAAGGTAGTGGTGTTCAACCTGATCGTGGTCATTATGTCCAAGGCAATCGAACCAATCACCCAGTTTGACCCCCTCAAGTGGAAGGAGCTGCTAGACGAAGACTGGAAATAGAAGAGATTGGGGAAGATGGTGATAAGGTGGATGTCGAAGAGTTTGGTGAAGAAGAAGTTGATTATTACCAAAAGCAGGGATGAAAATGCCGAGTTCCTCGAAGGCTAGACAATGTTAAGGTACAAATCCTTTTCTTTAGTGGAAGTGAAGATGCAGATGAATACTTGAAGTGGGAAGAGAAGGTTGAGAAAGTATTTGAGTGTTATAGGTATGAAGATATTGTCAAGGTCCAACTTACTGCATTGGAATTTACTGGATACGCCACCATGTGGTGGAAGAATCTGAATGCTGCTAAAGCTAGAGATGGGAGACAAGGTATTAGGACTTGGGATGAGATGAAAAGGTTATTAAGGGGTAGATTTGTACCTAAAACGTACCTACAAGATATGTTTTTCAAGTTGCAAGAGCTTCACCAAGGAAGCCGACCTACTGATGACTATATCAGAGAATTCTTAATGCTTATGATCAAAGTCGATGTAGATGAACCAAAGGCCCGTACAATATCAAGGTTCATTTCTAAGCTTAAGTATGAGATTCGCAATATCGTAGAAGTACAAAGATTTTATACCTTAGATGAGGCCATTAAAATTGCACAGAGGATTGAAAGTTAGAGGACGAATGTTCCAAGCCGACCTAGGCAAACATCCTCCTAAGCTCCCATATTACGCTGACCTGTTTAAGCCGAGCTGATAAGGATATACCAACCAAGGAAAGGAATGACTGACCTGATGAATGCCGAGCAAACCAGTTTGGTTGAGAAGAATAGTTGAGTTGACTTGAGGCTAGGCCGACCTTGAGAACCTATGAAAAACGCCAGCCATTCGAACAGAAGACTAATGGGGTGAAGTATTTTAAATGCTTAGGCATTAGACACATGGTTACTGAATGTTTGAATCGATGTGTGATGGTACTCCGAAGAGACGTAGTTGATAGGACCAACGAGAGCAACCCCAAGGAAGAAAAGAATGTTGAGAACCTAAAGTGGAAGAAGAAGAGGAAGAGGAGACTTATGTCTATGCCAACCAAGGAGAAGTAATAACCCTAATAATGAGGCGAGTCTTAAGTTCCCTACAGAACTCTAAGGAGAACCAGAGAGAGAATCTGTTCCTAACCAAGTATACCATCAGAGGCCAACTGTGCACCATCATCGTAGATGGAGGAAATTGTACTAATGTCATTGCACATTCCTTTGTGTAGAGGTTGGGTCTGCCAACCTCAAAGCATCTTCGACCCTACAAGTTATACTGGCTTCATGATAAGGGAGCTTTGCATGTAATTGAATAAGTGACCATACCGTTCAATGTTGGGAAGGTGTATAAGGATGAAGTAGTATGCGATGTCGTCCCTATGACAGTTTCACATCTGTTGCTTAGATGACCTTGGTTGTTCGACCAACGTGTCACTCATGATGGGTATAAGAACACCTATGCCTTTATTAAGGATGGAAAGAAGATTGTGTTGCAACCCTTAACCCCATCCCAAGTAAGTGAAATCCACAATCAGCTCACCCAGGCCAGTAAGAAGAAAGCCTTAATTATGAGCCGAAAAGAGCTCCAATCTATTGAGAAGGTTGATGAACCTATGTTCTTATTGGTTAGAAGATTGATGGAGATGAAGGAATTGCCAGATTTCCTAGAAGAAATCCAAAGATTGCTAAATGAGGTCTCCGACCTGTTTCTTAAAAAACTACCTAAAGGACTACTACCAATCTGAGGCATAGAGTACTGTATTGATCTGTAGCTAGGTGTCGCCCTGCTGAACCAACTTGTATACAAGATGAACCCTAACTAAGTTGCCAAGCTGAAAAGACAGGTGGACAAACTCGTTAAGCGGGGATATGTGAAGGAGAACATGAGCCCCTATTCTGTACCAGCTTTACTTGTTTAAAAAAAGGATGGTTCATGGCACATGTGCATCGATATCCGAACGGTCAACTGAATTACTATTAAGTATAGATACCCAATACCAAAGCTCGATGACATGTTAGACGAGCTTCATAGTGTAAAGATATTTTCAAAGATTAATCTGCGAAGTGCCTACCACCAGATTTGCATGATGCTGAGCGATGGATGGAAGACTGCCTTTAAGACTAAGCACAGACTCTATGAATAATTGGTTATGCCATTCGGACTAACTAATGCGCTGAGCACATATATGAGATTAATGAACCATGTGATACACCCTCTTCTTGGAAGATGTGTAGTTATGTACTTCGATAACATATTGGTATATAGTGTTAACCTAAACAATTACATTCAACATCTTTGCGAAGTATTTAACATTTTGCGAACGGAGAAGTTGTATGGGAATGTAAAGAAATACATGTTCTTCCAGAAAGGGGTGATTTTTTTAGGGTTTGTAGTATCAGAGGAAGGAATTCGAGCAGAAGGGGAGAAGATCTGAGCTATTTTAGAATGGCCAGTATCGAAAAATGTCACTGAAGTCTAAAGTTTTCATGGCCTAGCTTCTTTCTATAGACTATTCATTAAGGACTTTATCACAATAATCGCCCCATTGACCAAGTTGACAAAAAAAATAAAGGGTTTAGGTGGAATGATCAAGTTGAGCGAAACTTCAAGGAGATCAAAGAGAGGCTCACCTCGGTACCTGTCCTTTTACTATTAGATTTTGACAAGTCATTCAAATTGGAGTGTAATGCATCAAGAATTGGAATTAGTGTTGTCCTGATGTAAGAACGATGGCACGTTGATTACTACACTAAGAAACTGAGTAGCCTAGCCTTAAATTATTCTATGTACGAGAAGGAGTTGTACTCCCTTTTCAAGTTTTCACCTTTTGGCAACACTACCTATTACCATGAGAGGTTGTTATTTTCACTAACCATGAATCATTTAAGCATCTTAGAAGTTAGAACAAACTCTCTAAGAGGTAAGCCAAATGGTTGGAATTCATGGAAGGGTTCTTGTACGTCATTTAGCAAAAGAAAGAGAGTGCAAATATGGTTACCGACGCTCTGTCACAATGGTAAACTTTGCTGAGCACTTTATAAACAAAATTATTGAGATTCTCACTCATCACGGAGTAATATGTTGCTGAACCTCACTTTGGTCCCATTATTCAATAGTATTAAGCGGGGGTAGTTGTTGGCGGATATTATCTTAAGGATAGCTATTTGTTCATAGACTGCAGGCTATGTATTATAAACTGCTTCACACGAGAGCTGTTGGTTCGGGAAGCTCATAACCTGTAAACCTTTAGGCCATTTTAGGGAGGTCAAGACCGCCAATCTATTGAAGGATAACTTCTACTGGCTAAGTTTGGCTAAGGATGTCCATAAGGTAGTTGGTAGTTGTTAGTTGTGAAGTGTGTAAATGTACTAAGGGGAAGAGAGAACCCCATGGAACGTACATGCTTCTATTGATGCCAACTTTACCTTGGGCCAACCTCAGCATGGACTTTGTCCTAAGGTTGCCCTGGACATCTAGAGGGAAAGATTCTATTTTTGTTATGGTAGATCATTTCAACAAGATGGTGCACTTCGTTCCATATCATCGGACTAACGATACTTTATATATTGCTAATTTGTTTTTGCAGGAGATTGTTCGACTACATGGAGTACCAAAGACGATTGTCTTAGATCGGGATACAAAATTCTTGAGTTATTTTTAGAAGACCCTTTGGAGGAGACTTAGGACCAAACTCGTGTTTAGCTCCAGTAGCCACCCTTAGATTGATGGCCAGATTGAAGTGGTAAACATGATGCTAGGCAATCTATTTAGAGATGTTGTAGGGAAGAACTTAAGGGATTGGGATCTGTGCCTACCAATTGTGGACTTGACATACAACTGAACTATTCATAATACTACTAGGAAGACCCCATTCGAGGTAGTCTATGGCCTTAACCCTACCATTCCCCTAGATATGAAAGATACCCCAGCAACTACTAAAGCAAGTTACTCTAAAGTAGACCAAACCTAAAATTTGCATGAGCCGCACCACTCTGTTACGAGGAAGATTGCGACGTTCAATCAAAGACAACAAGAGATTGCCAGCCAAGGCCGCCAAACTAATTCTTTCTAGCCAAGAGACTTAGTATGGATTCACCTCAGCCGAGAGTCATTTCCGTACTTAAGAAAAAGCATACTATCTCCTCGAGTTGACGACCTATTCAAGGTCCTAAAGAAGATCGACTACAACGCCTATAAAATCGAGTTACCTAATGACTATGGTATCTCCTCTACCTTTAATATATCTGATCTGATTCCCTATTAACCAATAGAAGACCTTGTGAACTCCTTAAAAGAACGAACAGGAATCGCTTCAAATTTAAGGACAAATCTCTTTGAACCCTAGGCAAATGATAGCAATCAAGCCCCTAGATCGATCACAAGAAGCGAAGCTAAAAGACTTCAAGGGCTCGTACTGAAAATACTAGCTCTAAGCCATAGCCAAGACTAGAGCTCTTATCTCGACCCGACCTCCTATCGACCTATCTCTCAGATCCTTACGTGTATCCAACATGCTCTTGCCGAATAGCAAATTCTTAATTCAGAAGATAGCCTAGAACCAACCAAGCCAAGCTACCTACCTGACCCATTGGCATCTAACTTCAAGACAGCTAACCTTTTTTGACCTGTTGATTGGCTCCCGACTTAATTCAGATCAGGTTGGCCCCTAGCTCTCAGCACTTCTTATTTCTGCATGTGTATCATACTCTTGATGTATAGCCATCAAGTGATACGTACCTTCTAACATAACGTTGTAGAATGATTCTTTCTTTTCCATACTCAATATTCTTTATCCTTTTTACCCCTTTTTAGTATGATTAATATAACATAATTGTAAAATGCCCTTTTATCTTTTTATATATGTAAAATAACCTTAATAGGCAAGTATATAAACCCCAACTTTCCTTATACATACACATTCAACTTTCAATATAGATTTATTTACTGGAGCGACCTTAGTATTCTCATTATCATTCAACTCTTATATATTCCCTTTAGCAAGGAGTATGTGTCATATCTGACTGGTTGTAGGCCGAGTAGGATTGAGTGGTAAGTTATATCCATTCAGTAGCTGCCCAAACTTTGCTATTTTCTTTTTCTTTTTCTGTTTCCTTTTCAGTTCATTCGTTATGGTGCTTTTAAGTATGTACAACCCCGAATACGCATCAATGAGTTACTAGAGAGAGGGTATGTTAAGGAAAGTCTTAGCCCTTGCTCTGTGCTGGCACTTCTAGTGCTAAAAAAAGATGAAACATAGCGGATGTGTGTAGATAGTTGGGTCGTGAACAAGATTACGATCAAATACAAGTATCTTAATCCGAGATTGGAAGATATGCTGGATGAATTGAGTGGAGTCAAGATCTTCAACAAGATTGATCTCAAGTTTGGCTACTATCAAATTCACATGAAGCCGGGAGATGAATATAAAACAGCATTCAAAACTCAACATGGACTTTATGAATGGATAGTCATGCTTTTTGAATTATCAAATGCTCCAAGCACTTTCATGATACTAATGAACCATGTGCTAAGATATTTGATAGGAAAGTGCATCGTGATGTACTATGACAACATCCTAATCTATAATGCCAATATGCTGAGTCACTATGAACATCTCTGAGCCGTATTGAATATCCTTCATGCCGAAAGATTATTTGACAACCTTAAGAAGTGTTGTTTTTGCTAGGAGGAAGTGGTATTCTTAGGCTACGTAGTAAGTGGAGGAGGCTTATGAGTGGATGGCAAGAAGATCCGACTAATCATAGAATGGCTGACTCCTATTACTTATACCAACGTGAAAAGTTTCAATGAATTGGCTTAATTCTACAAAAAATTTATCAAGAATTTCAGCACCTTCGCCGCATCACATACTGAGCTAACAAAGATGAACACATTTCCGATGGGGAAAAAAAGGAGGAGAGGAGTTTTTTCAAGATAAAGGAAAGCTTGACTTCAGTCTTAATACTAGTTTTACCTAACTTCGAGAAAATATTTGAGTTAGAGTGTGATGAGTAAGGCATTAGGATAAGCATTGTCCTAATGTAGGAAAGCCGACCAATTGCCTTCTACAGTGAGAAGCTCAAGGGATCTTAGCTAAACTACTCTGTGTATGACAAAGAACTCTTGACGCTGATATGAGCATTACAAGTATGGCAGCATTATCTATTGTCGAGGGAATTTGTCATCTATACTAACCATGAGTCCCTAAGATACTTTCGAAGTCAAACCAAGATGTCGAAGCAATAGGCAAGATGGGTTAAATTCCTTCAAGCATTTAATTTTGTATTAAAATACAAACAAGGGAAGAGCAACATAGTCGCAGATGCTCTTTCGAGGAAGCATGCCCTCCTAATTGAATTGTAGGCTAAATTGTTTGGGTTTGCTAGCATTAAGGTGCAGTACTTCGAGGATCCATACTTTAGACCCATATTTGTACGTTATGTTGATGGAAGGATAGTGGACGAACATCATATAAAGGAAGGATACTTGTTCCTAGGAGGGAAATAATGTGTGTTGACCTATTCACTTTGGGAGTTGCTGATCGAGGAAGCCTACAATGGAGGACTATCTAGACATTTTGGTGAGAAAAGAACATATGAATTGTTGATTGGTCAATTCTTTTAGCTGAGAATGAGGCGAGATGTACATTAAGTTATTGAAAGCTGTATCGTGTATAAGAGGACCCTGAACAAGGAAAAGTAATGCCTTTGCCTCTTCCGACAAAGCCACGGGCTAAATTGAGCATAGACTTTGTTCTTGGACACCACAAACTGCTTGAGGCAAAGATTCTGCAATGGTTATCATGGATAAGTTCAGCAAGATGGTATACTTCATGCCTTGTTCCAAGACTAACGATGCTTCGACTATTGCTTTTCTTTTCTTGTGGGAGATTATACAGTTACATGGCGTACTGAAGAGTGTAGTCTTTGATAGAGACCCAAAGTTCTTGAGTCATTTCTAGAGGATCTTGTGGCATTGGATTAGGACCAAACTATTATTTAGTACTTCCTGTTACCCCCAAACTGATGGCTAAATAGAGGTGGTTAATCTCACTTTGAGATTATTACTCTTAGCTGTAATGGGTAAGAACTTGGCTAATCGAAACATTTGCTTGCCAGTAGTCAAATTCACTTACAACCAAATAGTGCATGACACCACTAAGTAAACCCCCTTCAAAGTAGTACATGGTTTTAATCTTAAGTTGCCGTTTGATCACACCCCTGTACCTGTACCTATGCAAGAGGACCTTGATGCAAGAGTTAGAGCACAATCCCTTCAACACATCTACGACAAAGTCACTTGGCACATCGACCAAGCTACCAGATGTATGCAAGAGAAGACCAACGGCAGGATGACTAAACATTTTCAACTGAGAGACTTGGTGTGGGTACACCTAAGCAAAGAGAGGTTTTCAAGTAAGGAGAGGTTTCTAAGTAAGAGGAGAAACAAACTATCCCCAAGGGCTAAAGGACTTTTCAAAGTCTTCTAGAAGATTAATGATAATGCTTACAAATTGGAGCTGCCCAAGGATTATAGAGTTTTTAACACCTTCAACATTGCTGACTTCAGTCTATATCACCTCGACGAAGAGCTAATCAGAGACCATTCAAATTTGATCCTAAATTCAAATCGACCTGAAGAGAATAATAAGAATTAGGCTACTGGGCCTTTGACCTGTAGCCAAGCTCGAGGACTGAAAGGGCTACTAAAGCAAATCCTCCTACTCTAGTTGACTCTTACCAAAGCTAAGTATCTCTTTGTCGAGTTACTTTGTTTGCCGAATTGACTGACTACCCATCTCTCTAAAGTATGTCGAATTGTAGATTGCCAAGATAATAGCCAATCCGATCTCAAGTACTCACTTACGTTTGAGCCGACCAACTACTCAGCCTCACCTTTGTCGAGGTGCTAAGAAAGAGACCTCAGATTGATCCTTAGTCATTTTTGCTCAGGCCAGCAATCTGATCATACTCTTTTGCTTACATCCTCCAACGGCCTTGCCAAGGTATCGTTACCACGCGTACAGGACCACATGTAGAATTTGCCACATTAATCATCATTTTTCTTTAATATTTATTTTTTCTCTTTTGTATTTTTGTATATTGCTTCTTTAGGATAATACCCTTTTTGTCATTTCCCTTTTAGGCAAATTACCCTAACTTATTGAGTATAGATACCCCTTGTATTTATAGTCGTAATCAGATTGAACATTAATACACTTGACATTTTCCTTTTATAAACACTACTTTGTTTACATTTATCTTATTCTTATCCTAACTCTTAAGCAAGACTAGGTAGCGAGTAATATCATCGTACCAATTTGTGCATCATACCAAGTTATGTCGTAAGCCCTCGAAAGTTCCACCAGTGCGTCATATCTATTGAAACTGTTTATAGGTTTTGCTTACTTTTCATTCTTTTTTTTTCGCGCATTCCCCATCACTTCCATTTCAGGCTTTCGATAAACTTGGACCCATTCAACAACTGGTCTTGTCTGTTCTTTGTCACGATTCGCATTAGTCCCCGTTTGTAGCCAAGTATAGTTCACTTCGGACTCCCACTTGCTTAGTTGTCCCATAATTCAGAAGCTCCATATCTGTCAATGCTATAGGAAAAGTTAACAACATGCCAAAACGCCTTGCCCATGAACTCTAATAGCTCATCCTAGGATCCTAATGCCCTATCAGAGACTTAGTTTCCTCTTTCTCGACCTATTGCTAACAAGATGGGAGACAAATGTTGATAGATTATTTCAAAAATGGGCCTCCAGGCCCATGTCCATCTCTTCAATGCATAGGCCTAGCCCAACAAGCTTAGGTTAACTTCTTCAGCATGTAGGTCAAGCCTAATGTACCATAAGCAATCTATTCATGTTTGAGCTCTTCGAGCTTAACTAACATCATTGCCAATACCAATAGCATTAGGGTAATCTCGTTAATGGCCAAATCGAGCTCTTGCAAGCTTAGCCAATCTCATTAGGAAGCACTAGCTCAACTTCTTTCTTGCTCATTAGGACAATTAGAGTAACTATCATTGTTTATTGACTCGACCTACTAAATAAAAAAAGGGACGTAAATTGTTTGGTTGAATAGGGATAGTATATAATTAGCACTCACCTAGCTTAAGATATTCCCTATAATATCAAGAATGTTTCTTCCTGATAGAGATGCATGTATCTCGAAGATATGGTCCATCTTCCTAAAAAGGATTACAAGTCTCATCTATACCTATCAAGTAAAGCTACAGGTAAAAGAAGGCTTACATCTTTTCTCTCTTGAGCCTTTTCTTTCTTTACTTTCTAAATATTATACTAACTTAAGCATTAGAATAGTCGTACAAATGACCACTTCTAGTAGCTCCCAAAGCTTACATTTTCTCATTTTGTGGGTTGTCTCTAGCCTTTATACCCACAACTAAAATCAACCAACAACTAGCAAACAAAAAGTACCAAAGATGCCCCCTTTTTTAGTTCCAATTCAGTTGTGTATGCTATTGTAATGTTACAATTAACTGGAAATAGACTTAAATACCAATCATATGTCATCAAATATTAATGAATTAGACCTCACCAATACATATTTATCATGAAAACATTGAGTTTAAATCATATAAAGATTACAAATATTAGTAGTTTACATATTATTTACCAATTAAGTCAAAATATAGCTAAATAATAGTCACTTAAGTAACAAATAGTAAACTAACTTGATTAATTCCACAAAAAATGTTATAAGCTCCTAAAAGTATATAGTTTTATATTTGATATTTTCAATTATTAGATTACTCTTTACACAAACATTCTAAAATATTGGTTTGAAGCTAGATTTAACAAAAAATTAGCTTAAATTAGGTAAATAACCAAATTTATTTACATAATCAAAACTAAATACTTTTAATAACATAATCAAATTCAAGAAGTCACCATTGGTTGGATTCACCAAGAAATATTTTAAAAGACCCATTACTCTTGTAAAATAGAAACATAGCAAATTAATTAAAAAAATAATTATAGTAAATACTAAATGTGTGGTTTATTCATAATTTTTTTTATCACAATTGAATAAATTTATTAAGCATGTTGTATACAAAAATTTAACATGAAACAACATCTACAATTTTAAAAATTTAGTTTAATTTTCATATGAAAAGGACACATTATTTATAACTTTATATTTCCATTTATAATTTCATCAAAACAAAAATCCTACAATAAACTATGCATAAAATAACTCCACAACTTTTTAGAATTAATTACAAAGATTTGATGTCTTTCTTACTCCAGTTATCTTATGGATGGAAAATAAAGTGCAAAAGATGATAGGCTTTTGTTAGCTTTCTAGGATGATTGATGACATGCTATTGCAATTAAACTTATGCAAAAGTCGATTTCGAAACGTGCCGACCATTGAATCGATTGTTGAATCGCTAGACCTTAAGGGTCTGAGTGGTTCGATCATAGCAACATGTTGAACCGTCAAACCAGCATTTTGGCTCGATGGTTTGAGATCGGGTTAACCCCGAAAATTAAAAAATATATATATAATATATAATGCAAACATACTATATATATTATATACAATATATATGATGCAAACAAGTATATAGTATATATAATATATAATAATTAATATACTATAACACACATAAATATTACATATTATACCATATGTAATATACAATATATATATATATATACATATAACATAACATTATGTATTCACATTCATACAGTTCAAATAAATTATTTTGGGATTGAGAAAAAAATCGGATGGAAAATAAAATTTTCAATTTACAAGCAATGATATAAAATTTTGGATTTAGTTAAAAAAAAAAGATAAATAATCCACAAATTATTTATAATAATTAAAAAAATTAAAAAAAGAAAACACGTTGGTTTAAATGAATCAACCTAAGTTTGCCATAAAGGCGGAGCCTAATTTACTTCCCAACGATTCATGAATCAATGGTTTAGGGTTGATTCCAAAGCGGATTAAATCTGTGCATATGTATAGTTGCAACAGTTCCAATGGCATTCCTTTGAACACCTAAACCTTACAATGTCAGGCCTTCATTTGGCCTACGAACTCCCACGCCCAGCCTCTAAATGGAAATCGCAATGTATTTTCTTATTTTTCCTAGATACATTTTCAATTTTCTATGATTCTTTTCCTCTAGCTTCTGTTGTGTTGCCCCAGAACTTGCAAAATGAATTCATAAAGGATTCTTATAGCTACTATCAGTCAGTGGGGAAGCCAGGATTCATCGAAGTGTTTGTTCGATACTCAACCGAAAGATTACTTTATTAATACTAATATGTTTACGCGTCCAATTCTTAGGAGTTTCATTGTTGAGTCACCTATTAACTGTCGTTGGACTGCCACGCCGTTATGCCAGGGAAATTGTAACAACCAGTGGTAATCTTAGTTATTTAGGATATATTTTACTTATTTTTATATATTATGCTAATATATGCGCATATTATTAAGTAATATGCATATTTAATGAGTACACGAATACTTTCAATATCATTCTTTATTATATTATATTATTTGTCAGTACCAAATAATTTATCTTTAAAATCTTGTTTTACCTTAGATTTTGAATTTGAGTTTTTGATAAATAATAAATGATATCAATCAATTTACATTTTATTGAATTAAATTATTTCTATATTCGGATACTCTAAATTTAGGAGCATGACATTTAAAATCTATCCAACAAGACAGTGACATCTTAAACTCCATGGAATTGCCTTTCATTTACGTTCTTTTTTTTTTTTTTTTCTTTCTTTTTCCAAGTGGAAATATGTCATTCATTAATGAAAAATAAATAGAATCATATTTCATCGTATGGTCTAGTTAGAACATCAATAAATGATTTAGACATGACTATGTAAACAAAAACTGGATTCGAATTTTCTATTTCAGATTTATTTCCAAATCATGATTTGTTTTTAAACCATTTACCTATAAATATATATTTCCACCTCTTTTTATTTTGACTTGTATGGTTCACATTTCAATAAACCAATCATAGCAATCGAATGACAAACAATTGTTCTTTCTCGAATTGCCAACTATGGGCGCCTATCATTACAAACTATTAAAACTTAAAAAGGAAAGGATGTTTCTATTTTTTTGTTTAGTTAACCGTTCTATAAATAATAAAACAAGCATTTATGGAATAATTACAATAGATTAGATGTATATTTGCTTCTAACTATGAATAGAGAATTCATATTTTGGGGTAGAATTCAGAATAGACTTTGAGATTTTATCTCAAACCATATATCTTTTTTTATTGTGGTGATAAACCCTTAATCAAACAATAATGAGTTAGATTATTTGTTTAAATGAAGAACCTTATCAATATAATTTGTGCCTAGTACCAGATTATATTAACAAAGTGATTAGTTTCTAGATTTTGGCATAATATCAAAGTTAGAGATTGATCACAAACCTAGTTCAATTTGTTATTAGTACATAATATCTAATAATCAATCGTTTATAAAATTTCCTTTAATTTCTTGTTTGTCGTAAAAACGCTAAAAATCTTTCTTTATTTTATCTAAACAGGTTTAAGGTACCAAAGGAATTCAAACTTTATGATAGTTGTACAGTAAAGGTTGTAACTTTATTCCCTTTTAGGAACATTAGAAGGAGTTATAATCATCGTTATATGGTGTTATCGACTACAACGAATAATACCTTGTCAATGGAATGTGATTGTTGGCAATGGCGGCCAATATTGTAGGGGACTTTTGTACGAGATTATTAATGTTTTTGGTTTTGGTTTTGGTTTTAGTGATTTGACTATTCCTCTCAACCCCCGATTGTCTGCTGCAGCAGGGATTCGGGCCCCATCCCCACTTCCCCGGGGATTCTAATATCTTTCAATGGAATTCATTAGTTACTCCAGATAGATTTCAAGATGTTGAAATTGTATTATTTATTTTGACTAGATAAATATCTTTAATGAATCCCGATTGCTGAGTTAAAATTAGATACTCTTGCAATGCAAAATGGTATTTGTTTGTGTGACTATTATACATTTGGCTTTGAGATTCATATCTTTGATCAGATGATGATTTGTATACTAATGAGTAATGACATATGATTGGCTTAGCTACAATATTAATGTTAGAGATTGGGTTGATGTTAGTTGTAGTATCGATGGTAAGTAGTTGATTCTGCTTAGATTTTGGATTATTTTTCCAATATAAACTTCATAGACTTTACTAGATATTAGATTTTTATGAGTTGTACTTGGATACTCGGATGGTTGGACCTCCTTATTGGACTCTAGATATTATGTGCCTTATGGGCTTAGGACTTTTTATGGACTTCTATATGATTTAACTCTAATTTAAAAAAAAAAAGAAAAACAAAGAGAGAGAGAGACTTTCAGTAAAATGTTTTCTCCAATTCAAAATTCAAAGTTATCAAATGATTTCTTAACTTTAAAATTGGACAAGATTACTTAATATGTTTTAGTGAACTTTAGTGTGTTTTACTTAAATTAAAGACATGGTTAGTTATTGTTTCCTTATAGGGTTTAGAGAATGATAAAGATTTTAAGATTTAATCTAAAAAGAATATGACTATAAGGTAAGGATTGATAAGGTGGTTGATGCAGTGCCTAATAGGATGGTTGCCAAAGAGGTTAATGGGGCAATTGACCAAGCATAGCCAATTGATCTCTTAGCCAACTTGGTTGATCACTTGATCAACTATACGTCTAATCGACCACCCGTATTCCTTTAAGTCGACCATAGAAGCAAAAGTGGATCTAGGACAAAATTAAACGAGGCTAAAACAAATATTTAATTGGGAAACAAATAATAGATATAAGAATTATAATCATTAGTTTATAGGTCATTACTTTATAGAATTTAGGAATTTAATTGGATAACTATCAAGATTTACATAGTTATGTGATCACTATTAATTGTTGAATGTATGTGGTAGGTTTAAAATGGACTGACTAATAATGGTTTGAACATTAATTGACTGTTTGCCAATTGTACTTAGAAAGTAATATTCGCGAAAAAACTTTACAATTGTTACAAACCTACACTTGTAAAACTAAGACTTTAGGGATTTACCATATACTTTTGAAACTAGGGCTTTAGGAGTCCATTCCCATTGTTTAAAAATTAAGACAGTAGCAACTTGCTTGATGCGTCTAAAATCAAATTACAGGGGTCCATAAAGTGATCTATACTTTTAAAATGATCGTATGAATCATTAAGGGCCTATATATTTGTTGATTCTCCAACTTTAAAATGGCTTAAGATATGCAAACACAAAAGAAAATGGCTTCTAAGGATGCTAAGGTTATCTAGCATTATTACTTCAATATCTAAGTTAGAATGTGAAGTAAAGCATAAGGATAATATGTGCATAAGATATGATAGAGTTTGCAAGAAGCTTCCCATCATTTGGTCTAAGATATTTATAAACAGTTCGAGTGGCTATTTGAAGGTGGTAGTTATTTGCATCTCAATTGCTTTCTATGTATCTTTCAGTTGTTTAAGTAGTTTCCTATTTTCAATGAAGTGGGGTGATTAGCAATTACTTGCTGTAATAATTGCTAAATTGTTCATGTCCTTTGTCCCCATTTTAAATATTTAAACTCCATCGATCAATCTTATAGGGCTTATTCTAATCAATCATGAGCTCTCCTTTTATAATTTGAGCTCTCCTTAAGACTCTATCCAAGGAACCTTTGGTTTTAGGGCTTGAAATTGCTAGGCTAACTTATGAACTTAACTCCGATTGACAAAATTAAGTTAACAAGAGATGAAGGAGGTCGAAAATAGGCCCTGATAGCTCATTTTAGGCCTATTAGACATAGTATTAACAAATCTAAAACTGTTCATGTTTTATATATTCAAAATTTAACTCTAAGGAGCATGATGGAGTCATGCTTTTAAAACTTGATTATGAGGATGTGGTTTTAATTTGTTGTGTATTTTGGATTCACTTCAAATATGAATTAAATAAATATGTCATATGTTATATGAATCATTTATTCCATTAAATTTATTAAGCGCACATGTGGTATGATGTATTTGTAGTCATACATAGTGATTATATACTAACTTTTACCATTCACCATTTGAGTATCAAATTTTAGATTAGATTAATTTATTGAGACTAGGACAATATTAGTGCAACAAAAGTTCATGGAAATATTAGAAAGTTTAAATTTAAATTTGTATTGATTAATAATCTTCAATTGTTGTATGTCATGAAGATTTTATAAACAAAGAGGATTATAAATGGAGGATTTTAGTAGATTTATATATATATATAGATATACAAATATATGCATAATATACATACATATAAATTATATAGGGTGTGGATTTTAGTAGCAATTCTAAACCTTATAAGCTTTTATTATGGTAAGAGAATGCAACCAAGTTACCCTTAATGTCAAGGCATGATGATTTGTTAAGAATTAAGATTGAAATAGTAAAAGTAAATATTTTATAGTATGTTATATTCTATTATCTATATTATTAAAGCGAAAAATGGTAGTCTGATGTAATTTTTAAATTGTCTAAATTGTCCTTAAAAATATTATTATTTTTGTATTTTACTATATGAAATTTTACAATAATTATGTAATTATGTTATTTTGTCAACGTTACAAATGTCAATTACCTTTAAAAATGGTTGATTCTATATATAATATCTTTTTCAAGTATTACCTTAATTTATTTATAGTGTCATTATTACTATTAGTTGTTATAATAATTCCATTTATTAACTTTGAATTAAGTATAACTTTAAAAGATAAACTACCATTAAAGTTATATTTTTTTCTTATTTTTACATCTTAATTTGCTTAAATTTAGTCTCTTTATCCAAAGTGACCAATATAATGTAACAAAAGTAAAAGTTGTTACATTAAAGAAAATATATTAATTTACTACAATTAATCTCCAATTTTTTATGATATAAGTAACATACAATTTGAGGATATTATTAAATGAATCTATTAATAAAATATTAAATATCATAAGTATAACACCAAAATTGATCTATTGTGCTATAATGTTATTATAAATGGCTTACGTTATAATCAAATAATACCTCAATATTTGGCTTTATATTCAACAATTTATATATTTACTAGTTACATCCATGTGGAAGATTTAACTTATAAACTTTCATTCTATTTAAATTTACTGTATTAATCTTTATAACTCTAATGCAATTTTTTAGTAATTCCTTTTTATTTTCAATTTTTCATGTTATTAAGATATTGTTTATTGCATCAAATGGGCAAGTAGTTACAAAATTTCTTCATTTAAAAAAAAAATACTAAGCGAACATAAGCATTATTTCACACCCATTTATTCTAATAATCAGGCAACAAAATAAAAGAGAATATGTTAATAAACATATTGAATCTTTTTTTTTTATTGGCATGTGCATTTCTAGTATGTGATATGCTAGTATAGAAATAACAAAAAAAAAAAAAAATGATTTGATGGTTATGTCTCTATTTCCTTAAAATTGCCGACAAAAAATTATAGTCAATAGAAATAAGTTTTAAAATCAAACCAACTCCGTATTTCATAGAGGATTGGTAAGAGTTTCTTGCATCGTAAAAAAGATGTATTTATACCATTTTGGTAATAAAAATGAACAACTTTTTGTTTTGACATACAACAATGTTTTGATGTTTCTTGCTCCAATCATTTATTGCCATATGTAATAAAGAAAGCAATATATTAGATATGTATCAAATTTCCATAAATGAAAGATTGTGATTAGTCGGATACAATAAAGATATAATTTGAAGTAGAAAAACTCAATTTCTAGTATTTTACCAACTATCGAACCATAATTAAGTAAATTTAATATGGTGGTGGCTCCACATTATTATTTGAATATTAAGATTAAAAAGCAAAAAGTAAAAAATGAAATGGGGTGAATTAGACTTTCTCTATAATATTTGCTCCATGTACTTTTAGTTCATAAACTTTAAAATTGAGTAATTAAATACTAACCTTTAAAAGAAAAATGTTTGGAATCAAGTTCAAATGCATCACACAAAAAGATTTAAATAGAAAAAAAGTCATTATTAATATAGTATAAATAGAAAATAAATGTTATTAAGGCAGTGGCAATAGAGGATAATGTTACCCTTAAATAAGGGTACAAATTGAGAAAAAAGGAGGAAAACTAATTCTTTAAAAGTGGTTTAGGCAAAATGAATTACCAAAATATTATTGTAAAATCCTATTTAATAAGTATAATTTATGCCTAGCCTATTTCCCTCCTATTTTGGCTGAATATTTATAAAAAACTCATATTTAAAGAATGCGATTTGTAAATGTACTCTCGGGACCCTCTTCTTCGTCATTCAAACTGATAATTCTCTCTCTAAAATTACATTTGTAACAAGTTCTCCCTAAAGTATCCTTTTCCCTATGTGATTTCAAGCCTTTTTTTTTTTAATCACATTACATGAGTTATACTTATGTCTTTGTGTGCTTCTAATAAATAAATGTTACTAATTTTTGTATTTTTTTCCTTAATCATGAATTTTTCCCTAAATGTGTTTCTTTGTCTTACATTTTGCAAGTATGCTCACAAATACTTGTATGTATTACTTTTATTGCCTTACCCTATTGATGTAATTTTTACTGGTCGACACTATTTTGCAATATCCTGTCATTGTACGCTAATGGTTGAAAATTGGTTTTTTAAGTATGGGAGATTGCATTAGGCTTTTGATATTTGCTCTTGGGAATATATTAGATGGTGTAAACGACGTTTATTATGATAGACTAAAGCTGAAAAGGATTAAGGTGAGGGTAGATGTAGTTTATGATGAATTGTTGTACAAAATTTGCTTAATTATCAGAGTTGATGTTAATACTATTAAGTCAAAGTGTTTCATAGGTAGCTTGTTATTGTTCTTGGTAGTTTAGTGCGACCTCATTATTCTTTGAGTCTAATCATTGATGACAACGGTGTAGAGCGTCTACGAAAGAAGCAAGATGCTTGTTTATTTAGAAACATTTCATTAAAGTTGAAGTTAACTCCAACAGGATATTTAATGGATATAGAGTTCATGAGTCCCCTACTATATAGTTACAACAATCCTTAGTGGTTCAAGGGCCTTTATAGTTGCTAGAAGAGCACTACTCTCTAGTACAACATTAATCCCCAGAGCATGAGGTTCCACTTATTCCTTTCTCATCTTAGCCAGTGTAGGATCTCACTTCATTCCTCACACTTACCATTGATTCGGCTTCCAGCTCCATGGTCACTCTAGATGTTCTTTACTTTTAAAGGTGTGAAGCAGGGTTTGGCATGGAGGATGGTATCACATAAGTGAACTCATGACACATTACATTAGAGAAAGGATCGGGTATATCTTCCCATATAGGACAGAGTTGCACCTACTATAGGCGATCCCACTACGAGAGGAGGCAATAGAGGGGTTAGGGTGATTTGATGTATCTGGCTTAGGTAGGTCAATATTGTACTTACATTAGAACTACAACAAAACTTCTTAACTATTGCATGTATATGTATATGACATTTGTATTAATATATTGTCACTTATTTCTTTTCATTAAGCAATTTATTTTCATTTAGTTATCAACTTTGTTATGAAATGAAATTTAGAGTACATGTGCCTTGATTGTCGCCTATATGATTTCTAGGTATTAGTAGAGTTGTGATGTGTTTTGGCTTACTTTGAATGGAGTTTGTGCTTGGAGATCGAGTTAGAGTTTGGGTTTGGGCTTAGAGTTAGATTTTATGATTGGAGTTTAAGTTTCGAATTTGGGCTGTGATTAGAGATTAGATTCGAAGTTAAGGTTTGGAATTTAGGTGTAACTTTGAGCTTGTAGATGGAGTTCGAGTTTTGATTAGGTTGGGCTTGAAGTTTTACTTTTTTTGTTTCAATTTTGATGTTGCTATTGTATTTGGGTTGTAGATGTTGGTTTGCAATGTAGATGAAACTGTTATAATGGAAATTGCATGACGAAAATGCAATTTGCAATTCGCATTTAAACATTACATTTTACAAAAATGCATTTTATATATGTGATTTTCTTATTGCATTCTTTACATGTGATTTCTTCAAACTTTTCAACTAATCACGAGGGGAGTTGGGGCAAAATGAAATGGGCAAAATGAAATTGCACTTAATAAATGTGATTTCACAACAGTATATTGGTAATAAGTTTTGACTAGACTGTTTTTAAAGAAATAGTTTGCCCATAAGAGGCAAACTGATATTTTTCTTAGTAAAAATTATGCAACATAGAATGAAACTTTTTGTGTACATAACTATTCAAGTCATTAGATCTAATGGCATGATATTGATTTTATATTTGAACTGCTAAAAATTTTATTTTCTATATAAACTACTAAAATATTCCATTTGGCTTTAAATTTGATGTGACGTAATCTAGTATATAATTTTTCTATCCTTGAAGATTTCAAAAACCTCTAGATGAGCATACTCCCTTTATAAATAGAGTGAAAAATTTATTAAAATTAAATTACATAAAATTATAATAATGGGAAATTTTTATTCTTTTATCTATTTTTTTTGCACATAATGTTGTTGTTATTAGGAGTAAACTTATGGTATATGGGTATAAAAGTATTTTTGTTTTACATATCCAAGTGTTTGGTCAATTTCAAAAATAGAAAGCTGAGTGTATATTAAAGCAAATATATGTTAATTTATTTACGTTTCATTTGGAAATCTGAAGGAGGAAATGTATGTATATATATATAGTTTTAGTAAAAGTGAGATATAAAATTTTTCAATTTATCCTATTCCCTAAATGAAAAATAGGTTTATAATAAGATATTAACGTATGAATTAAAATTTAAATTTTGAAAGTTTTAATATAATTTCATAATTTACATTTTTAAAAGAACACCTTTTTATATAAATAATGAAAAATTTAGATGTTGAAGTTTTTCTTTTTTTGTAGGATTATTCTATAATTTAGTTTGGAGGAACCTTGTAGACAGAAATCAGAAACCTATGGAGGCGATTGTCAATTACAGGGCGCACGTGACATGGGGGTGGTGTGCTATTGAAACAATCGAAGTCCGGAGTCTGGAGGAGGAGACGTGACTCGACCTGAGTCGAGACTCACTCTCACAAGTTTCCGTTTCGGGGTTTCAGCCCTTCGTTTACAGAATATATATATATCATATATATTAGAGTTGGCAAGTGAAAATTGAATTTCACAAACACACATCGAACTCACTCCATATATACATAGACTCTCTCCTTTCTCTATTCCCCCATTCTCCATTCTCCATTCTCGTGTTTTCCATTTTTATGTAATTCGTAATTGTGAAATTTAGGACAAAAGTACTTGGTTCTGGTAGTGTTTGGTTCTGTGTTTCAGCATCTTTGAAGCAGAAAGGTATTCTTTGATTCTTACCCAATTTCGTTTCTTTAGCGTTTGTAATTAGTACTGTCTATGTTGTCAGATTCATTCCTCCTTAAATTTTGCGAATATGGTGGTGCAAGTTAATTTATTTTGTAATGGTTGATGAATTTACATTAGACATAATGCTTTTGTAAATTCTCCGAACACAACACCAAGTTAAGGTTATATTCTCTTAATTTTGCTTAGCATTCTTATAGATATAGTCAGATAATTGATTTGCTTCGTTGTATTCATTCTGTAAATTACTTTACGAGTTTTAGTTTTAGTTTTCTCTTTTACAATTAGGGTCATATTTCGAGTAATTGACATCGAGATCACTCGTTTATGTTTTTATCTTTCTCACATCTTCTTATGGAACAAGAATAAGAATGATATCAATATCCATAAATTTTGAGATTCAAGAGAGACCCTTTACTCTACTGAGTCAACTTTAGGTACTAACTGACTTCGAACGTTACAAATTTGCTGCCTTCTTTTGCAGGTTAAATTCGGTTTATATTTCTGAATATAAGCTGATTTAGGAATTAATTGTGTTGTTAAGCATGAGTGGTGCTCCTAAAAGACCTCATGAAGATAGTAGTGCTCATTCCTCTTCCAAGTATGGCCATGATGATATTGGTTCATACCCTAGGATGATGACAGCTGTTTCAAGTGAGTTCCATCATCCATCCCATGATGCGAGTCTCGAATCTAGGATGGTAAAGATTCCCAGGATGGAATCTCGTGACCTGGATAGGAGATCCCCATTGCAATCTATTTATCGCATGCCTTCATCTTCTGTGGATGATCCACATGTGGATCACCATCCATCCTCTGACAACAGGCCAGAAAGAGATGCAAAGGATAACAGGGACTTTAGGGCTGATAACCGAGACCCAAAGGCTGAGATGATGAGAGAATCATATGAACCAAAGAGGGATATTCATGTCATGAAAAGTGACAAGGATGGGAAGTTTGAGATTAGAGGAGATGAGAATAAAAAATTTAAGTATGATGGTGAGAGTTTCAATGATCATAAGGTTGATATGAAGGTTGAAAAGGACACACATGGTGCAGGAAGCAGTCACCTAAGTTGGAAGGAGCAAAAAGAGTATCACAGAGGAAAGAGACACTCTGAAACACCTGGTGGAAGCATGGATACATGGCATGTCTCCCGAAATAGTTCCCAAGGGCCATTTGAGTCTGGAAGGGAAGATCTAGCTACTGAAGAAAGGGGCTATGGAGATGCTCATGAGGCTGTCGGGGAAAACAAAGTCGATCTAAAAGCTGAAGATAGACTTAAAGAGAAGAAAAGGAAGGAAGCAAAACACCGAGATTGGGGAGATAGAGATAAGGAAAGAACAGAACGTAGGAGCACTATGCTGATAAGTAATAGCAGTAGTGAATGCAAAGAGTTGGTGAGAGAAGAAAAGGATGCCGAAAGGTGGGAGAGGGAGAGGAAAGACCCCATGAAGGACAAGGAGAGAATGAAGGAAAGGGAGAAAGATGCTTTGAAGAGGGACATATTGACAGGCCCTCTTGAGAAAGATGGAGTTCATGGTGAAAAGGACTCTGGGGAAGTATCTGTAAAGATGTCAGAGCAGGAAAATCTGGCCTCTGAGCTGAAAAAGAAAGAAGATGTTTGGAAAAATGTTGACAAAGAGGCAAGAGATAGAAAGAAAGAACGAGAAATAAATGCTGAAGGAGATAGAGTTGAAAAGCGCAATAGAGGATATGACAAAGATTCTGATGATGGGTGTGGGGATGGTGAAGGGACAGAAAAGGAAAGAGAGGTATTTAATTATGATGGAGTTCAGCAGAGAAAGAGAATGCTTCGCCCAAGGGGCAGTCCTCAAATGATTGGTCGTGACTCTCGCTTTGGGTCCCGCACTAAGGATCCTGAGGGGTATATGTTTCCACCTTTCATTTACCTATGTTAATGCGCATTTCACTTAAGAATGCATGTTGGTCATGAATTTGCATCCGTAAATGGTGACAAAACTTGCTTATGTCCAATTACCCGGGCATGAATGTTTTCATCAAATATAACGTGACATTTTTCTTTTGACTTTTGCATGGTAGTCAAAAGAAGCAAAGGAATGAATCATTTACTAATACCAAAAATGCGCGTAATACAAGAAATCATTTGGAAGTATGGATATCATCCTTATTTGTTTTATTAAATATAAAGGAGAAATTGGAAAGCATAGTATTTTTCATCAATCTTGTTAATTACATCCTTGTTTTTGGTTGCCAAAAAGGTTTGTTTATATAACTGAGCAAAAAAAAGTGCCAACAATGGTAGGAGCAATAATAATAAACTTTTCCCCATTAGTTGTACTCATTATCGCTAAGCCATTTCTGGCTCTTTTTGTATGTTTCAAATGCCTCTATTAGTTGGTGAGACCTATATGGTAATCACGTGCAGTTGGGGTGATATTAGATTTTGAATGTTGCACATTCACAAAATGGTGGCTTTAGCCAGCAGTTTTTTCTTCTTTAGGGTTATCATTATTATTATATAAGTGAATAGGTCACAAAAAGCATTCAAGAAGCCACCATCCTTTTTTTTTTTTCTCCCCCGGTGAATTAAGAAGCCACCATTGAGGTAAAACATGCGCATTCGAAAGTCTTTGTTGAGAGTGAAAAGGTTTGTGACCTTGCATATGATATATCACTCTCCATAACCATGGATATTAGGGTGTGATCTGTGGATATTAGGAAGTTGATAGACCATATGAGATTCTGATGTTCTCAGGTTTATAATTATATTTTCTTTTTTCAATTGAAATGTAGCAGATCTAAGCTGGACTTGCATGATTTTCTGTGGTGATATCATTCTGTGCAGTGACCTAAAAGACCTGATGAATGGTGAATGAAGCACTTATTAATTGAATCTAATTAAAATTTGGACCATTTTTTGTTTTTGGGGAAATAGCAATTAATTTAGTTGATCGTTTATTTTTTCCATTCCCCTTTTGCAACTGATTTGCCGATCCCTTCTAGTAACTTCCTTTATTATCCGTCATAGACAGATTTATTTTTGCTTTTATATCCTTAATGTATGATGCTTTTTGTTTTTCCTTCCATGCAAAATAATTTACACAGATTTTCAGTCTCCATATCTATTTGCATATTAATTATGTGTAATTTAATGCATTTGTTCAAAATTCTTATAGTTGATTTCCATGTCTTCACTTTTTGCAGGTCTCAAGGTAAGATGCTTTATCTACTTTATTGAGGTAGAAGAAATATTTGCTCCAACTATTGTAGTAAAAATGAGTATCGGTATTGTAAATAGGAGGTGGTGATTTAGTGGCAGTGGAGGGCAAGGTTGCTTTGTTACCTATTCCACTAGGAACTGCATCCCTAGTAAATTCTCTCATATCTATTTAGATCTAATAATGGTAATCTTGTTTATATTAAACATTCCATATATTCTGGCTTCATGCTGATAAAATGCTTGCATAGTGAAAGCTTCTGCTTTATTTTTGTTAATAACCTTTGGTCTTGACTTATCCATGAGATGATCATTTCACCCACAAACTTTATATGTTCTGGCTGTGATTGTCGTTTCTATTCTGGATATTATGTTGCTCGAAATTCATTTTTAGTTTAGGCTGAAGAAAGGGCAGACATCTAAAAATTTGAACAAATATCTTACGGTTTTCTTTACTTTTCTGGATATTATATTGCTCCTCTAGATTCATTTTAAGTTTAGCCTGAAGAAAGGGCAGATATCTAAAAGTTTGAGCAAATATCTAACGGTTGTCTTTATGAAACGTTATGGTTGGTTCTGGTTCAATTTCTTCATTTAGATGTTCCCTTAAACCTTTCTAGTCCCTTTCTGTTTAATATTGGTGTTCATTATATAGCACAGGTAGATCAGCAATTTATAGTGTTAAAAGAAATTCTTTAGTTAATTTTGTTGGACCTTCAGGAAAATCTGAAGTTTCATATGTCATCTATAAAGTTGGGGAATCGATGCAAGAACTGATAAAGTTGTGGAAGGAACATGAGTCATCTCAGCTAGAGAAAAATGGTGAAGGCACTCATAATGGTCCAACTCTTGAGATTCGAATTCCTGCAGAGCATGTTACTGCTACCAATCGTCAGGTAAAATTTATGGAAGATGTTTTTCTTTTTAGGTTGCTTATTTTTTTTTTCCCAGGATATCTCTGCTTTTTGTTTCTTTTTATTTTTTTTGTCATATATCGTTGCTCTTGTTTGCATCTTTTTCTTTGGGGCTGCAGGGTTTTGCTTTTATGTTCTACCATGGTCTTAGAAATTTATGCAGCATTTTTCCCTGTCATTTTCCTTAATAAGGAATCATAAATGATTTTCCTTTGAAGAATTGGGATGAGAATGAAAGCAAACTGTCTATCTCATTTCTTTTGGGTAATGTCTGTCCATCTCACTTTTTGATGGAAAGCCTGCATTACCTCACAGTCTTAAGATATAAATGCGCATTCAGTCTGTACTTCTATTAGTAATTTAAAGTTTTTTTCTGTATAGGTTAGAGGTGGCCAGCTTTGGGGGACTGATACTTATACTTATGACTCTGATCTTGTTGCGGGTATGCAGCTATATCAGATTTGTAATTTCTGTTAAATCTATGGACTAAATTTGCATAGTAATAATGCTATTGATTTGGAGCTTTCTCTCCAGTCCTCATGCACACAGGTTACTGCCGCCCTACAGCTTCGCCTCCACCTTCAGCGATACAAGAGTTGCGAGCAACTATCCGAGTGCTTCCTCCCTTAGATTGTAAGTTTGCAGAGAGCTGTCTTGGATTGACTAGCAAATATTGACCAAGTAAAGGACTTCATTCTATCTTCCTATTGGCCAAAGGAAAAAAAAAAAAGTGGTTTTTTCTATTTTCAGTTTGAATAACTTTGCTCACTGTTTTCATTAATTCTTCACGTGAGTTAAACAATACATCATCTAATACTTCTATCTCAAAAAGAAATGTTCTTAGAGGGAATACTTTCTGTTACATGAACATAGTAGTTGCTGATATGTTGTGATGTGGTCTTTGTTAGATGAAATAGATGAGATGGATTCTTTATGTTTTTAAGATAGAAGATGAGGCATAAGACTAAATAGAACTTAATCAGGGAAAGGAGCTTGATGGTGGTTTATATTTTCAGTATTATTTATAGGAGAATGTCATAAATAGATGCACATGCTTAAGTAAGTTGTCAAGTACAGCTAACCTCTATGTAGGTAACCTTAAGAAGTGTCTAGAGTTCAATACAAGATTTTGCGGTATAACCAATGTTGTAGGAAACAAGATGCTTAAAATACATGGATCTTTTCATTTTTGAGCTTCTTTAAACTTTTCTTATGCTATTTGAATTGGCTCAAATCGTCTTTCAATTTTCTGAACCAAAGAGGTGTTGATTAAAATGGCAAAGCTTAGAGAAAATGAGTGTGAAACTGGGCTCTAGAAACCATTGACTCTGTTCAGTTCAAAAATATTATGCTCCTTTTTGCTTCAATCAGGTTATTTGCTGTGTAGATTACTTTCCATTAGGTGATTTGAATTTTTGTGTACAAAGTCGTAAGGTTTTACACATATACATGGTTCTAATACCATTTAAAGTATGCTAAATGGAGGGTTGCTTTGGTGAAGATTATTTGTTGGAACTTGGTGTTTTTATGGGTCGACATAAATGGAGGGTTGAAGGTTTTAGTGAATTTTCATATGAAAACGGTAATAAAAAATAAAGATTGAACCATACCTTTATCTATTAGCTTATGTTTTCAAATTGGCTTATTATAGATTTTAATTCAACAAATGGAATGGCCTCAATAGTATAATGCTCTCAATATATGTTATTTCATTTTTCTTTTCGATTTCATTTGATTGTCTTCTTGGTTGTTAATAGATGGATTCCCCTTAAGGAAAGGTCTGGTATTGATTATTCATTCTAATCGTATTATAATCACATCATTATTTTATTTCACAAAACTATTATAGGTTACATTTCTACTTTGAGGAACAACGTTCGATCACGTGCATGGGGGGCTGCAATCGGTTGTAGCTATTGTGTTGAACGATGTTGCATTGTGAAGGTGATTGTTGCTTCAATTTAAATGTATCTTCCTAAGCTCATTTTCAATGGTAGAGGCATCTTATGTTCTTGAAGGTCACAAAAGATGCTTATCACCTTGAATTTCTTTCAATTCACTTTCATGTTTTTGGTTTTCAGAAAGGGGGTGGTACCATTGATCTTGAGCCTTGTATTACACATACATCGACAGTGGAGCCTACGCTTGCTCCAGTTGCTGTTGAGCGGACAATGACTACTCGAGCTGCTGCTTCGGTAAAAACTAATTACTCAAATTTTTCTTTTTTAAATAAATTTTATGTGCATTGTTGTGTTGCCTAGCTCTGTCTTGTTGAGCTGGTAAAGTGCTGAGTTGGATTTTCTGATGCAGTCATTCCAGAAGTTTTTTTAGTCCATTGGACCTAATAGAAGTTTGCAAAAGAATTGCTATCTGCAAGTGTCTGTGTTCTGGCCCGGAAACTTTGCCTCTCTGATTGTTCCTGTTAGGCCATGCATGGGTGAGGGGTTCAAGAACCTGGCTGACCTGCCCAATGCTTAGGAATAGTGGATTTCAATACTGAGATTTATGAGCTTTTGAAATGCCTGAAAATGAGCTGCTAATTTTTAGGAAAACTGAGTACTATCACATTTCTTGTAGTGGTTTTGTCCTTTCTCTGGAATACTCTCTTGTGAGTGTACTTACAAAACTTACAATTTTACATGCCCTTTTCTAATGTAGAATGCGCTGCGCCAGCAAAGATTTGTGCGTGAGGTTACAATTCAGTACAACCTTTGCAATGAACCTTGGTATGCTTTGAGACTATTTATTTTCCATGTTAATGAGATTCAGATAATTATCTTTTGTCATTGTCATCTCTGAGCTACCTATCTCAACTTCCTGGTCTCTAAAGATCAGAGGAGTGCAATCTAAAATGCATTGCTGTGATAGTAATTTTGACTGCTCTTGCTCTTGGTCACTTGTGTTTATTTTATTGCTTGTATAATATTCCTTCGGAAACATCTCTCTAGATTGTAGATTTAGCTTCATGGCCACTGCTCCTTTTTTTTGGGGGGTAAATGTGAATTACTGGTAATGATAAGATACTAGAGGTTTAAAGAATTTACAAGGACAAGTTTCACAGTCAATTAACAGTTTATGTGTTGTACTTGTCAAAGTAGATAATTGCTGCATGCTGGTACATATTCTTTATGCATGATGTGCAGTTGAGCACACACATGTTGAGTTTTCTTTTTTGTGAGACTGTGAATGGAGAAATTTCCAAAGAAAGCATCTAGTGTTTTGATGGGCATGTAGGGAAAGAAGTTCTGCATGTCGATGTGATTGTGGACTTAAATTGGTTGTGCTTTGTATTTGATTAAAGGCTTAAGTTGAAACAAACTGTAGAAAAATCTTTTAGAGAATATCAATCGCTATTGTTTTTCTCTTGGAACTATTACTTTTCTGTTAACTTCATATATTTTACAGTTAGTCCTTGTACAATACCTAGGCTATCCTTTATTATTGAGATGCTCATACCAATGAAATGCTTCTGATATGTTCAGGATCAAGTATAGCTTGAGTATTGTTGCTGACAAGGGTCTTAAAAAGCCCCTGTATACATCTGCACGGCTGAAGAAGGGAGAAGTATTGTACTTAGAGACACATTCATGCAGGTAGTCTTTCTCTATGCGAACTTTTTAGCTGTCATTAGTGATTCTCTATCTTTTCCAATCATGCATTTTCATGACTCCGATTACTCATAATGACTGTGCCATTGTTTGGATCACAAAGTTATGGAGATCTTTGCTGTTTCTGCTGCATTCCTTATGATGCTTCCCCTTTCTTATCTTGTTAATATTATTACTTCAAACTGCAATAGAAAAAGTTTATACAGGTGCTTGGGAATGAAAGGAAAACAAAGAAAGGGAAAAAATGCACATTCAGCTTCTGGTGACTCTCTCTCTCTTTCTATTGTCTCAAGGTATGAATTATGTTTCGCTGGGGAGAAGACGGCGAAGACTCTAGCAGCCACTCAAGCACATGAAGCAGAGACAGACAAGTTGCAGAATCACCATATGCATTCTGTGAATGGTGAGAGAACTGACAATGAAAATGCTGTGATTAATGTATTCCGGTGGTCAAGATGTAAGAAGCCACTTCCTCAGAAAGTGATGCGCTCAGTTGGCATTCCCCTGCCTCTTGAATATTTGGAGGTATCTATTGACCTCTCTCTCTCTCTCTCTCTCTCTCTCTCTTTGTTGGTATTGACCACTTTTTTCCTAGAGATATTCTTGCAATTTTAGGACTTGATGGAAGGTTGTTTTCATTAAATGAATCTTTGTTGTTCAGACTAATAAATCAACTATCCAAAGGTTATGATAGTATCTTTTGTTGTTGGTTAGTGAAAATCACGCACTTATAGTCCTGCAAACTCTTGATGAATGGACATATAACAAAAAATTTTATATGTGCCTATGTTTCTCCATTGCTGTATATATGGCTGCAGGCATAAGCACATATACAATGTATACTCTGCTGAGATAATGATCATGTTAAAGTTCTTTGCTTGCAATAGGTCTTGGAGGAGAATCTCGATTGGGAAGATGTGCAGTGGTCACAGACTGGTGTTTGGATTGCTGGAAAGGAATATACACTTGCTCGGGTGCATTTCCTTTCAATGAACTAGGCTTAGTGGTTTTCTTTATTTTGTGTTTATTAATGGTGACTGTATAATAATACTATTTTTGCTTCATTTAATTAGCCCCTTAGGGGTGGTTTGTTTGTATTGACTCTTTTTTTAGGTCACCTTCATTTCACTTGATGTCTCTGGTTCGGATAACACAGGCACAGCAGTGGTGTCTGCCTACTGTTGTTTGATATTTAGGTCACTAAAGGTACAAGAAAAATATAAAGTAGACAACATTAATTTGAACCCATGATTTAATGAAATCGACTGCAACTTTCGTTCCTGGTCATAAAGATGTTGCTCAACTTAATGCTAATTCGAGAGGCCTAAAGATCGCGGTTCAAGGAAGAAGGCTGACTGTAGTTGTAAAGTCATTTCCCTTTTCTTCTTTGGCCCGAGTGACGTAAACTAATCCATTTTAGCTGTACTTTCACATGAAACTTTTTTAAGTTGAAGTGTTGTGCTTATTAAATGAGGGCAATGAAAGGATTCAACATACAAAAAATTCACATGGATTATAAATGGATAGATCTTGGTCTATTAGACCATGTCTACTACCACAAAACGGTACGCATTGTGATTTGATTGTAGCGGAGGATAAGAACCATCTGATGATATAGGCCTCTATCTTACACGAAGCATCTACTCTTTTATATCAGTGAGAACACTCAGCTCCTCCGCGTCCCAAATAAGAAGATTTAAAGATTGAAGGTTACATTTCAAACAGCCTTAACACGATTCGTTCTGTCATTTTGTTACAATAAGCAGGCCAGGTTTTCCCACTTCAGTATAACTGGATAGCTAACACGTAAACTAGGGACAAGACTAGATAAACTGAACATCCCATATATAAATACGAAATATCCACTTGTAATCTTAAGCAAAAGAAAACTGCTTCTGCATATTGTCCTGAAACAACAACTCCACTATCGGTCACCTACAAGAACCCTAACTTAATAGTGTATAATAAGATTCTCTACAAAATAGTGAAGGGGGTGGTATGATGATCCATCACCACTTGTCCCATTTGTTCACAAAGTCATTCCACATGGCCTCTGCCATCGACTCCCTCTGCATCGAAGCAAACTGTTCCTGCATTGACGACTCCATCTGCATTTCTGGATAATCGTCAAATTCAGGCAATTCATCTACCGTGACATCCTCCACACTACGAAACAACCAATCATTTCTTTCCTCGTGGCGGATGAAGTTATGGAGAACACAAGCTGCGATTACTATGTCCCTCTGAACTTGAAACGCATATTGGGGACCAAGTTTGAGAATGGGGAATCGAGTCTTCAACACATGAAAGGACTTGTGGATGGCATTTCTAAGAGATGCATGTCGGTGATTAAAGAGCTCCTTGGAAGTCCGGGGCAGGTTATGAGCGCCTCGGAATTCATGAGGGTAGCAGCGAGTCCCGGGGTAAGGAGCAATGAAACCCTGTGTGTTCAAGTATCCCAAGTCAACTAGATAGTATTTCCCTGTTGCATGCAGTAAAACATAGCCGACAATGAACAAATATCCTTTCAAGATAAACTCAGGTATCTTTGTTTCACGGAACTTCGTTTAATCAAATCTTTGCAGAAAACGTACAACACCAACTTTGTTGAATTGTTGTGGTAAAGGAAAGTGATGACGAGACCTTGAGGAATGGGAGGGAAATTCTGATAAGGATCATGGAGGACAGCCCGAAGCACGCGCGAATCAGGAGCAGAACCTTCCCAACCAGGATACACAAAGATGAACTGCAAGTCCAAAGTGCAAGCGGCCAATACATTCTGCGTCAAAGCGCCCTTGCGATTACGAAATCGGGCTTGGTCCTTGGCAGGGACATGGGCAGGGATATGCAAGGCATCGATAACACCGATGCAATCCTTGAAGTAAGGTTCGAACCTCGGAGAAATAACAATACGAGAGGATACATCAGTGTTAACCGTATTGGATTCCGGTGCAGCACCCAAAAACTCCTTAGCAAGAGACTTGATGGCTTTAAGGACATTGTTGAAATGTCTGCTGATAGTCTCACCCGAGTACTGAAACCGTTCCTGAAGGACACGGTTGCGTTCGTTATGCCCTATTATGTTGAGGAATATCCCTAACTGTTCCGAGATCATCACACCTGCGGTGTCGCGGAGCATCCCTTTATCTCTAAGAGCTTCGCAGAGTTTGAGAAACACGCGCTTCTCCATCCGGAACATGTCTCTGAACTTCTCCTCATCGTTGGAGTTCATCATTTCTTTCATGAACTCGCACTCCCTCCACCGCCCTCCTCCTCCGGCGCCGCCGCCACCGGACTGCTGCCCACGTTTCCTCCGCTGCTCCTGTTGCCGCTGTTTCACGTGGTTGTAGTATAAGTAGCCGGCTGCAGTTGCGATCAGCTCCATCTGGTCTAATTCCAGATCAACATCCTCGTCGTTGTCCATTGAATTTAGGGTTGCCATCATGTTGATGTTCGACTTTTTATTGATGTTCGAATTGAATTAGGGCAGATTCTCCTTTTTCCCTCCTCTTATTTTATTTTTATATTTTTTCCAATTGATTCTTTTTTCTTGTCCTTATTGTCCTCCCAATATATATATATATATATATATATATATATATATATATATATATATATATATATATAAAGAGGAGTATCACTAGTACATCGCTAGCTATGATACAAGGGGAATGGAAAGAAATAAATGCAAGAGAAGAAATGAGTGGAAAAGATAAAATTTGATGTAATTTTCAATAGAAATAGAGTTAATATATAACAAATTTCCATTTTATTTTAGATAAATTATGTTACAAAGAATACTTTTATCATTTAATATTGTTTCCACCTATTTTCACTCATTTCTCTCTAAAATTGAAGAGAAAAAAGGTGGACCTAAAAGTGCAAATATTTTACTAATTTCCTTTCTTTCCTACCTATTTCCACTTTTTACTTAAATAGCCAATTATATTATTTTCTTTTGTTTCCTTAGATTTTTTTTCCTTTCCTACCTTTTCTAACCAAAAAGGATGTAAAATTGGCCCAAAACAAAGGATTTATGGCCTTACTCCTTAGAAGCATGCTCACGCACTAAGGAGAGATGCATTTGTGAAGAAAAACTAAAAGGATGTGTATGGCCAAGAGGTTCATGGTTGATCCTAATTATGATTTTTATGCGAGCTAAAGGGCTTCACGAGGAAGAAACATGCTCGTATTCTTTGAGTGTGATTCTTTATATGAAGCCATTTCTTTATTAGTTTTCATTACTTTATCAATCATTAATTAGTTTTAATTATTTTTTAATCTTATTTTGTCATTGGGATGTTAAGGTTTTACATAAATGCTCTTTTGAATACTTTAGCCAGTTTAGTCATTGAGTTATTAAAATTAAAACCTTTTTTTTTTTTTTGAAAGAACCTTCCCATAAAAACCCTTAGTCCTCATCAATTCTCTAAATTGTGGTGAATAATCCTTTCTTGAACTTATTTAATTGTGTTGATTGAAAAACTTTAACATTTGAATCACCTAGTTATGTTGTCATATTAATTGCCTGTTTTAAACCCTCATATGATTATAATCTATATTGTCATATAGTATTATAATTAAACACAAAACCCAACTTAGATTGATCTTTAGTACTGTTATATCCATCTATTAATTTGTTCATATCTAAGTATCCAAAAACCTAAAAAGATTGAATTTTTCATTTATTACAAGAACCCTAATCGTTAAAATAAAACATAAGAACCCCAATAGTCTTGGTTTGGTAATTAGGAAATTAATGTAAACTTATAGAAATGGAAGGAAATCAAAGGAAATTTAGTGCATGGGTAAAGTGGAAATTCGTAGAAATGAAGAGAAAGTAATGGAAACCAGTGAAAATCAAATATAATTACAAAGTTACAAATAAAAGCAAAGTTAAGAACATAAAGTAAGGGACATTTTAAGTCTATTTATAATATGAAAAGTAAATATTTCCTTTGATTTTCTTCGGCTTTTATATTAATAAACTAAATAAGAAATGAAAACTATATTTCTTCTTTTTTCTTTTCTTTTTCTTTATTGCTTATCTCCACTTGTTTTTGCTTTGTTTAGTTACAACGGTGTAAACCTGTTAAGGATAACCACATTAGTAGATATCATGTTTCATAAAGTAGATTTTGGTCCCTAAGTTTTAGAAGACAGCAACATAAACCATAGAATATGACTTATCAAGAGAGTAGATTTCCTCTTTTTGAAAAGGAAAGCAAAGAAGAAGGAATAAGATTTGAAAGAGATAGGAAGGAACTAGGAACAAATTCTTAGAGCCAACAAAAAGCATTCCTTCCATATTTGGAGAAATTATGAAATCAAACACTTTGTTTGACAATTGTAGTAGGATGGAAATAAGTAAAAATAAGAAAAAAAGAAAAGGAAAATAAGAAAGAAAGGAAAAGAAATGTAGTTTCCATTCCTTATTTGGATTTTTAAGATGGAAAAGGAAGGAAATCAAATGAAATATTTGTTTACTATGTTGTAGCTAGATTAATTAAAATATCCCTCCATTTATATTTTAAAATTTGCTTTTAGGGCTATTTTCAAGAAACAAAGTGGCCTTAGAGTGGAAATATTTCTACTGATTTCTCTCTATTTATACCCTTTTCACTTTCATTTTAAATACCTAAACAAAATATTTTATTGATTGCCTTCTACTTTAATAACTTACTACCTTACCAAACACAGTGAAAGAAAAATACCACATTACTCTTTGAGGAAATTGTTGGGACTTTATGGAATTTCAACAAGTTTCCTTTTGATTTCTTTCTTATCTAAATAAGGGAATTTATAATTTCCCCTCTTATTTTGTTTCCTCCCTAATTGTATCCCTTCATATGCTACCTCTCCTAATTCCTTGTTCTAAATATAGTGTACAAGTTTTGATGGGAATCAAGTTATATGACCAATTATAAGAGCATGAGTGAGAGGCCTTTAGAACCTTGCATTAAGGATCATCTAAAAGTGGTTGAAATAATGAGGTGCTTAATTTTGTTAATTCATTTCTTTTGCATACTTTCACTTTATAAAACCATGTTTGTAATGTATACTGTATCGGATATTAGCATATCAAATCGTAATGGAGGAATAGAATGGCAAGACTAAGGACAACAATGTTTGCACTTATCTGTAGACTACCATCTAGGTGATAGTCATCTTAACTATGGGATGGTAAGTAGTATCTCGTTGGAATAATGGATGTATAAGTACCCAGACTTATGATTTTGGATAGTTTAGTACCTAAACATTAAAAACTTGAATTTTAGTATCTAAAATTTTGAGATTTGTTTAGATGATTGCTCAAACTTAAGATATTTTAAAATTCAGGTACCTACTTGAATAAATTTTAAAGTTTATCTTAAAGTTTAGGCACTTATTTGAATATATTTTAAAGTTTTGAAGGTTTGGCACTAAACTGCCCGAAATAATAAGTTCAGGTGCTTCCCATATGCATTATCTCCACCTTGTCCAATAGAATGCGGACTTTGAGACTCATGACACCATGTAGACAGTAGTCATCTTACCATTAAGTTAACAATCATGATTTTGTTCATCAAAGGTTGAGGATTTGACTTTTTGGTAGTTAGTAGATTCACTTATGACTAATTGGCCAACAGACTTGAAATTTTATTTTATGTTTTATTTACTTAATTGCCATTAAGCCAAAATGATGACCTAAAACTCATGTAAACAGTATTCTTCGATCTTTTTTAACATGTCATTACTTTTATTGAGTCTTACCTCTAACTCTAATCAGTTTATGATTGTAGTGAATTAAATTCATAAAATCATCTTATGCTTCTTATCAAGGTAGTTGTGCTAATTCCTTTTATTATCGGTGTGTCATATCTGTTGATGGATCGAGCATCCTTTAACCCATCTCAATCCAAAAACTCTATGTTCCTACAAATTGAGGCTTTGTGTTTATCAATATAACATGGCTAAATTCATATCTTAGTGGTTGTCTGGTATTAGAGCTTAGTTCTGATGATGGGAGTAAAGAGTTGTGCATGGTGTGTAGTGTGTTTGTTGTTGCAACATGTAGAGTATGTGATTGCAAAATTTTTTGGTAGTACTGTTGTTTAGTAGTGTTGTATAGTTTAGAGAAGTGGTGTGATTGCTTATGTTTTTAGATGAATCTTAACTCTTCTTACTAAGTGGTCGATGAAATTCCTGAAAGAACCCTCATATCCTAAATACTGTCCAAACACTTCCTAAAATTGAAGCTAAATATTACCCAAACACTTCTTCTAACTAAAACATTTTCCCAACATTTGTACTCCCCTAAACACCTAAATACCTAAACTCTTACTCAACACCATAACCTTATTGATTTCCAAACACTATATCAAACGACAGCATCTATGTCAACATTGCGATGATGATAGCGATTTTTAAGGCTACCATAGTCAACTAATCAACTAAGATCATTGAGCAACAACTCTAAGAGCTCATTGACGTGGCCAATAACCTATCCTTAGCCATCTAATACAAGTGCATAACTACCTGTTAATTTGATCTAGGAAGAGGATTGAGTACTATCGCCTAGACCTTTAAGGTGAAAAGGAGGAGGTCATCGATACCATGGTGCCTATAACATGCAAGAGATGGATGATCCTCCAGTTGAAGGAGGAGGATAAAGTAATTAAGGAGGCTAAGGAGCATGGCAGCTAAGAGGACTATAGATTGTAAAGTTGAAAATGTTGATGTTTTTTGTTAGTAGCTCTACTAATGCTTATCTTAATTAGGAAGGTAAGGTTGAGAAGTTGTTTGAGTGTCATGACTATGGTGACATGACTAAGGTTTGGTTAGTTGCTCTTGAATTTACAGGATATACTTCCCTTTGATAGAAGGATTTATTAGCAAATTGAAAGATGAATGATGAACTTCCCTTTAGTAGAGCATCTGAAACTTCATTAGGAGATTCCTTAATGTGAGCATTATAACACCTTTATACGAGGAGGTAAAGGAGTTACTTGATGAGTTTGTTGATATTTTTCTTAAAGAACTTCCCTAGGGACTATTGTCCATCAAAGGTATTGAGCATAAATCGAGTAGCAATAGGAGGCTTCTTTGCTAAATTGCTTACATATAAACTGAAACCCCAACAGGTAGAAAAATTGAAGAGGCATGTTGATGAACTCATGGACCGGGGATATGTGAAAGAAAGTATGAGTCCTTGTATTGTCCCAATCTTACTAGTGCCTAAGAAGGATGGTTCTTGATGCATGTGCATCGATAGTGGAGCCATTAATAGAATTGCCATCAATAGAATTACCATCAAGTATTGGTACCCCATCTTGAGACATGATGAAATATTGGATGAACTCCCTGGTGCTCAAATGTTTTCAATGGTTGACCTAAAGAGTAAGTATCAACAGGTCCAAATGTAGCTTGATGATGAGTGGAAAATCATATTCAAGACCTGATACAAACTCTATGAGTAATTGGTTATGCCATTCGGCTTAATCAATGTCCTTAAGACTTTTATAAGGCTCATGTACCATGTTTAGCACGACTTCTTATGTAAGTTTGTTCTTATCTATTAGGGATTCACCTAAACTTGTTTCTCACTTGAGAGTCGTGTTTAGCAACTTCAAGAAATGTGTATGTGTCACGCCTCGAAACGGCAGAGTCGTAACAGCCCCGCCGTGTAAACCATCCTAAGATAGAAGTTGGCCTTACAACCGCTATCTTAGACCTGATCTATATAAGGCGTCCATGACTAACCTGTTTTGAAGTAAACAGTTTGTAATTTAAATAAATCATTTACCTAAGAAAGTGAGGAAATATATATATACACTATAATTCAATTATTGCAATTAAAGTTTACAATAATTCTCCGTAACATATTTCCTAGTTATACATTATTCAGAAATGAAAAGTAATAAAATATGTATTGATTCTTCAATGTTTTTCCTCACTCCCCAGAATCCAGCAGTTGCTAGCTTTTGAGTAGTTGTTTACCGCTTTTTAGCCAGCACCTGCACGACGTCTATAGGGATGTGAGCAACCATAGCTCAGTAAGTTAGGATGGAGGACTTAAAACTATACCATAAACATAATAAGGTTTTCAATCAACTTATTAGGTGCAATGCATGTGCAAGCAAATGCCATCGCACGACGTTGTCAGGCCCGTCGTGAGATTAGAGAAATTGCGCCCACTTTAATCCGGGTTGAGGAGTTGTCATTAATGCAACAGCTTACGACCAAACCCAGGCTTGTGTAATGGAGACCTCGCTCCTCCCATGATTACCTTTGAACCATTTTCTTCACCCTCGCCGCGACCTCCTCTTCTGTCACTTAGTTTGACTAAGGATGAAGAAGGGACCATTTTGCAATCCTGCGTTATCCCTTTCGAAGGGGTCGGTATTTGGCCGGAGAGTCCTAAGTTCCCCTAACGGGTTGCCATACATGTTCGATTATGATTACTGGTCATATATTTGATTAAGTCCAGTTTAGGGTGATCAATAATTTCATACAAATCATACAATACATATTAGAGCAACAAACAGAATCATAGCATCACCCATAATCAAGCACATGCACACATCCAACTATCTAACAAGCACAACTAAGCATAATCTCAAGCCTCCCAAAATATAGCATTGTATTAATCCCAACTTATCTCGACTCTTCGCTCACTCACTCAAGGTCCGATTTGCTCAGGTTATCGCCGATCATCCCAATAACACAAACGTGGTTTCAGTTTTTCATATAACTATTATAGGTTCATTTTATCTTATAATGCTTATTGTTATGTTTTGTTTAGGGTTTAATATGCCTAATTATCTAGGCCTTAAGTCTTTTACAATTATTTTAGGTTTGGGGTTAGGTTTGGGTTCGGTTTTCGCATCGATTTTTAAATTAGGTTTTAGTTCGATTTCTATGTAGTGTTTTATACTTCAACCTTAGAAATTTGTTTCAACCTACAATGTGAAATTAATTCCCGATCTCTTAAATACCATCATTACCCCTAATCGGTATTTATTTTACCCGGTACACTTAAATCCGTATTAGTGTACCAAATTCACTCTTAATGTAAGAAATTTTTACGTTTTTTATATAATTACATAAATTTAAGTTTCGTATCAGATTTATTGTACATTTTTATTATTATCAAAATATCAATTTTCATTATAATATTTTCTATTTATTATATTCTAATAATTACATATTATATATCATTACCTTTTATGTATATAATACACTTCTAATATTTCTATCACTCTAATTATCGTCTCTAAACACCAATTATCATTTCAAAATGTCTAAATTCATCCTAAATCATATTTTACTCCTAATTACCCTAATTTCCAAAATTAACTTAAAATTTACTATTTTTTCCTATTACTCATTTACTACATAATTAACCTAATAATTACATCTAACACCCTAAATGCTACAAGCATCATACTCCATTATATTTCAACATCCTAAAACATGTACTTATTCACTAAATCAGTAATTAACCATCTACTTACTTTATTAACTCTAAATTACCCATTTTATACTTTATTGTAAGGCCTAAAAATTATCTAAAAATTTCAAAAATTAATTTTTGAAAACGTGCTTCATAGCACTGTTCTATATCATCTAAGTGGTCTACACAAAAATTTTGGGCTCGAAACTATACTCCTAAGGTCATTTATTTCTAAATCGAAACATGCTCGGTTTTGTACGATTTTTTAAGGACCCTATATCATCAGACATATTTTCATCAAAATAATATTTTTATAAAAACTGCATACAAAAATATTTTAGAATAACAAAATTTATAATTTTCTAATAACATTTACTATTTTTACAAAATTACACAAAATCAGGCTGGAAATCGAACTCACCGATTTGGGTGGCTTCGGCTACTGTCGGTAGCCATGGGTGTATCGGCCCACCTAAGCGTTGCCACCACCGTGTGGTGGTGGTGGCCATCCACTCCCAGCTGCCCGTCGGATTTGGGTTTTCTTTTGTGGCCCTAACTGCATAGTTTTCCTTTTCTTTTTTTTTTCTTTGGTTTTTCTCTCAATTTTTCGAATCTCTCTAATTTTCTCTGATTTCTAATTGACCAAATGAGCTTCTGAATTTTTCTTGCTATTTATAGAGCTTTAGTGTAATTATTGTGCATTAAATTAGACAAGATAATTGCCTTATCCCTTAATTTTTGGCTTTTATGTTGTCTTAATTTAATTGGCCGATTTTTTTTCTTATTTTTCCCAGCTGCCACAACTTATATCTGGATCATTCCTTATTTTTCTTGATTTTTCTTTTTTTTTTTCCTTAATTAATTATGAATTTTATTTAATTAATTATGAATTTTCTTTAATTATTTAGTATAATTTTAGCACATTACATGTATTTTAAGTAATTACGCGTATTTCTACATGCATGTAAATTCATATATAGTACAAATAAATATTCCTAAATATTATTTAGGTTATTTTATAATTTTTAGTATATATATAATTTATCTCTAGCGATTTGTTAAGTACCAGAATGCATTTTACGTACTTTCGATAAATAACAAGTTGTATACTTAAAATTTAAAAATTTTATAGTCTCCTATTTTATTACTTATTTTCTTAAATTCAAACTTACGGGATCAGTTTACTAATATCTCTAGCTTTACTTTATAATTTAGGCTCGATCATATTTTTCAACCGATCGAAATCTCGGATTGCTAGTTTTGGGACTTACAGTATGCTAGAAGGAAGTGGTATTTGTGATGCTTATGGCTTTAGGAGGAAGAGTTAGGGTAGATGATGAAAATGTGAAGGTGATTTTTGAAAACCAATGCCATAGAGCATAATTGAGGTGAGGAGTTTTCAAGGACTCGTACTCATCTCATTTTGTAAGCGGTTTTGAGAAACGTCAGTAGTATCGTAGGCTCCACTGATTGAATTCACAAAAAATAATGGTGCTTTAAGTGGATGAGAGAGTTAGGAGAAGTTTTGATGAAATTTAGGCTAAACTTACATCAATACCTATCTTAGCATAGCCTAATTTTTAGAAGGTATTTGAGCTTGATTATAATGCCTAAAGAGTATAGATTAGGGTTGTACTGATGTAGGAGAGGCAGCCTATCACTTATTTCAATGGGAAGTTGAATGGTGAAGCGTTTAATCACTAGATTCATGATGTGGAGTTTTACTCCTTGATTTAGGACTTGACTATATAGCACTACTACCTTTTGCTACGTGAATTCATAATTTACATTATCCATGAGTTTCTTAAGTACTTGAAGGGACAATAGAATTTCTCATGCTAACAAGCTAAGTAGTTGGAATTCCCTAAGGGACTTGCCTACGTCTTCAAGTATGAGTAAGGTAATGCCAATTTGGTGGCTGATGCTTATCTTATAAGTATACACTCATTTCTATATTGTAGAATCTTGTTTAGTTTTTGGTTAATTACTAAGACATATATGGATGATGCTTTTTTATGCCTATTGTTGCTAAGAGCACTAAGTGAGTTGCACTTAATAGGTTTTATTTGGTGGATGGATTTCTATTTAATGGAGGAAAGTTGTATGTGCCCCAAGGTTTTGTGAAAAATTTACTAGTTGAAGAGGCCCATTTAGGTTGGTTATTAGTCATTTAGGGGAGAAGAGAGCCTTAGAGCTAGTAAAGGAACATTTCTTCTTGTTAGGTGACAAGTTTTTAATCGCCTATATTTTATATAGTTATAGTAATTTTTCCTTAAAATTTGAGTTTATTTTAAGAAAATAATACTTAATTAAATAAAATCCTGTTTTCTAGGTTTTGTAGTGATCTTTGGAAGAAAATGAGAAAATAGAAATAAATTTCACTTAAATCGGAGTTAAAATGAATAAGTTATGAAGTTTTGAAGTAACATAACCTAACGACGTGACTGTATCAATTTAAGTGAAGAATTTTGAGCATTGAAGAATCATTCACAGTGAGTGACACAACCTAGGTGACACAATCATGTCCCAAGTTGTGTTGTTTGTAGATTTGATCAAGATTCTAAAAGATTTGTTAAGATAGGGCATAACGGTAAGTGAGATGATCGTGTTACTAACTTGTATCGTTTCCAAGTATTTTTATACACACATATAGCACCCCAAATTGGTTAAGGGAGAAAGCTATATCCCAAAGTAAGGTCCAACTCCAGCAAATTGGCTAAAAGCAATCCTTCCTTTTCTTCATAAATCCAAAAGAAAACAACCTAACTAGAAAAATTGATGATTTGAAGCATATGGTCCTAACTATGTGCTATAGGAGTTACAGTGTACTTAATTGATATTATGTAGCCTAACTAATAATAATAATAATAATAATAATAATAATAATAATAATAATAATAATAATAATAATAATAATAATAATAATAATAATAATAATAATAATAATAATAATAATAATAATAATAATAATAATAAAGACACAAAATATACTATATAAAGTGTCATTTATGCTAGAATATAAAATAGGATTGACTTAAGGCTATTATAGACATTGAGTGTCTATGGACATCTTTAATTAAAATGTAGAATTTAAAAATTGATTCATCTAAGACATTATTATAATATGTGATTCTCTAAAATTTAATGAAAAGTATAATAATTTTTTTCAACATTTCATCCTCTATAAAATTCATTTTTGGGTGCATTTTCTTTCTTTCTTAAATTCTCTTGGTATCCTTTTTTCACTAGTTTTAAAATTGTAAGCATGCTTATGTAAGATGGGTATATATAAATGTATTTCCACTTTATCAATTAGATATGTTGTACATATATATATATATATATACATACACATATACGTAAAATAATAAAAATGTTAATGCATATTCTTGAAGTTGTGTTGCATAATTACCTTTATATATGCATTCAAGTATTGAATAATAATAATAGGGATATTTGAAACCTATAATTGATGATACAAACATCTTTTCCTTAGATTTATGTATTATCATGAGACTTAACAAATAAGGGTAATGAAGAATAATATTAATAAATAAATAAATAAAAATGATAAAATCTAGGAAAATATGTTACACGGATGTTTAGAGGAAATAGATGAATTTAGCATCAAAGTTATGACTATTCTAAGACACAAAAATTCAATTGAGGTAATATCTATTTAAAGGTGACAATAATAGTAATAACGATAGTATATGATAGACATATGTATACATGTACACTTGGTTATCTTGATTGATAAAATATTAACTTTCCTTGAATTAATTATAGAAAATAATAATAATAATAAAAAAATAAAGTAACTTAAAGCAACTTTAGTAATTTAAGTCATGTAGTTGATTAAATAAGAAATTGAAATTAATTAATAACGATAATTAGTATAAAAAAAATACAAAGAAAGAAAGGAAAGAGAGCTACGACCAACTTCATGTAAAAGTATGCTTTAACACATTTGCATGACTCTAAGTTTGTAAAAATTTAATCCATATTGAACAAGAACAAAATAAAATATTTAGAATGAGTCTTAATGGGGAACTAGGTAATTATAGTAAGCACTTAATTTATTTTAGTAGCATAGCTTTCTAGAATACTTATTAAAGTTTTATTATGTCCTTAGTGACTATGTTATTGTAATTGAGGAATTCCTAAGGTTCATGTCAAGTGAGCAATGATTCAGGTAAGAGAGTTTTAATAATCTACTATTTGCTTGTGCTTAATAATTGCTTATTATTTTGTTGGTTGCTATTATTTGTCTATTTGAATGATTATTTTTCCCTATGTGCTGTTATTCGTGTGATCGTTTTCTTAAATTAGTAAATATAAATATTTAGCCAAAAATTAATTGATTATATTTGTTGCACGTATATAAATCAACTATTATGTTTATGAAGAATGCTAGGTTTGCCAATTTTTGAAATATGATAAGAAAAATATTTTTGGAAACGTTTTTCCAATTTTAGAAAGAATTTTTGTACAATTTTTGCACAGGCTCATAGAGCTTATTGATGATATTTTTATCATTGAGGCAAAGTTAGTATAGTACCTCCAACTAATTGATGGCAAGAGGACTCGCATGATTGAGCTCGTAGGGCTATGGATATGATTTATGGATGATTGAGCTTATAGGGCCTTAGATATAATTTATTGATATTGAGCTTGTGGGACCTTGGATAGTGGATGACCCTAGTTAGGATCCACCTATTTTGATTGGTATTTCTTTTTCAATTATGGTAATAGTCGATTATCGTTTAGTAGGACGGTACCCCTAGGCAGCCTTATGTGGGTAAGGTGAGGTGCTATGTATGGGTAAGTATGAGGGATAATCGATCTGTAGATGATGTACATTTATACCTTCAATGGTTCATAGGTAAGGGATTAGTGTTGTATGTAGCAAACATCATGCAAGGTTTTCAAACAATTATTAGATATAATGCAACAAATCAATTGCCATCCATGTGATATTGTCTGGTTCATTGTGAAACTAGAGAAATTACAGCTACTTTAGTTTGGGTTGAGGGGTTTTATAAGCTAAATCACAAATGACACTAAACTTAGGAATGTGTAATGGAAACACTCTGACTCCAGACAAAAACCTATCGATCCAGTCCCTGACTTATGTCACGGCCTCCTCCCTTACTAGTTAATTCGTCGAGGTACAGGGAAAGTACTTCTTTTTTCTCCTCGAAAGGCTGGTATTTAGTGTCATAATCCTAAATTCGACCCCCTAATGGGTTAAGATGTATGTTCAGTTGAAAGGTTTAGGTTAACCATATTCCATTGAAGATGGTGATAAGAGAATTCAGTAGATACTTAGCAAAAACAATAAAGTAGTCCAACAACAAAATACACCGGCATAGCAATTCCCAAGCACATGTGTTAAGGACTGAGGAAAGGGGGGACAAGTATTAAGGACCTAATGGACCATGTTTGCCTTGTGTGTGGGTATCGTGTGTTGAACTTTTGCTTTTAAGAGAGAGGGAGGAGAAAAGTTTTAAGAAAGCGAGAAAGGGTGCCCCTTACTTTTTGGTGCTTGGTGCCTTTTATGTGGGTTTTCTAGACACGTGACGATCAAGGATTCACTCATACTGGTTGCCAGAAGATAGTATGCTCCATGGTAGAGACTAAGCTTCACTGTGGGTAGCATGTCATGGCTGACCAAACCACCATATCAATAGCTCAATGATCTGGTAAGAGTAAGGGTGCTAGGCTTGTTAGCCATATTACGGATGTCAAGTGCTTATTAATGAGTTGTAGTAGAGTGTAGGCGCTAAAGACAAAAGTTGGGATGAGATGTTGAGGAAGGGGTCAGCTAATGCTTATTGGGGGTAAGTTGAGTCTTAAGCTTATGCCAGACGATTAATGGCCGCTAGCTTAATGGTTGGGGGCTAATCAGTTTGGATAGTTGTTATTTGGTTCGCTAAGTAGGTTGCAATGTAAGGGATAGGCTCGCCATCAATTTGCATCGTCATTGGCACGGGCCTATAGCCTCCTGTCGCAACAAGTGAGGTCTCCATTTGATGTCCCCTTTGATGGGCTTCACTCGTTGGGCCTTGGTTTGAGTGAGAACCGAGTATCAATACTTACCTTGTTTAGGAATTTCAATCCTTTTTAAGGATACAAATATATAGAGATGACAATAAATTTGAATTAGAGATATATTTGTATGAATAGCATATGATGGTTGAATTATGCATTGAGTTATTGGAATAATTATCAATCTTAATACCCTTAAGTTATAAAAAAGGTACATGATATCTTAAACATCCTGATATATGAGATAGTTTCAAAATCCATATTTAGTGTGTGATCAAATTCATAACTTAATAGCTCATTGAAGTCTAGAAAATGTGAAAACTCTTTTATGTATATAAAAGTGGTTTAATGGAGAACATAATAAAATAAATTATTTTTTAAACATTTCAACATCATTTATTTTTTATGAATACAATTTTTTTATTTGTAAAATTTTTTATTATCTCTCTAAAGAAATTACCATTAATAATAATATACCACTAAGACATGTTTCAATTGAATATCAAGATACTATATAGTTAATTAGTGTTTAGATTTACCACATGTAATTGGATTATAATTTATTAAGCTTTTGTAAAGTTGTAATTTCATGAATAAGTATTAAGATTATATCATTTTTATTCACAAAATGCTAATTTATAATTGTCATTTTCCTTATGAGTTTATAACCATCTTATAAATTTAGTTACAACTTTTTAATCGATAAGTGGGTTCAATTTTGACATTAAACACATTTATTAAATGGGTTGGATTATGAGTTTAGGTTTTCATACACGATTAATAAATGGGTTTAGGTTATGGATTAAGATTTTCGAAACACAAACACGTCTAAATATAGATATAGGACACGATGGATTATACAAATTACCAGCCTTATAAAATACTCATTCATTACCTCCAATTCTTTTTTCATGAGCCTACATCCTTACATATTCTCTCTACGCTAACCAAAATTCTACTCCTTTCTCCTCTTCATATCTCTCACAAAGATTAATTTATTCATTTTTACTTTTTTCCCCAAACTCTCATATAGATCGAATACAAACTACATGTCTCTTCTTCAATATCTCAAACATTAGCATTACCATGCAAAACAATTTCATTATACTTCATTTCTTGATTTGTATCAGTTAATCAATGTCAATGATTAGGAATAACGATATCCTCATAGAAATAAGGTCAAAAATTGATAAATTTTGTTACTTATTGAGTAGAAATCTAGATAATACATAATTGTAGGAAACTAGTAAATTATGATGTTACAGGATCAAGTATATATCCTAGTTTTTGGCTATTTCAAAGTGAAATAAGTTTTTGCTTGTCAATTTGGAAGGTTTTCTTCCTTTCTTCCCTATGTTTGCAAAACAAATTAGGCTTGTTAAATGAGAGAACCAAAAAATCTTATGAACAATATAAATTAGATTTGAAAATAGGCTTATTTTATTCTTTTGAGTTCATTCTCCTTTTATTACAGGATGCAAGGGTGGTCACACATGTCAACCACCTGCTTAGTTTCTCTCCTTTATATTTTAGACCACTCCCTAAAAATACTCTTGACCAGACATATCACATAACTGCACTACCTATCAAATCACAAAACACAACATAATATAGAACTGCATAACCCAGCATAGAATGCTCCCCACGTATACTACATAGGTTACAGACCACATATAATAACACTATACATAATCACAAAACAACACTTAACATATAAGACACTTAAACCCCTAAATTTTCCTTCTTTTATTTTGACGAATATATGATGTTGGGCATGTATACCCTATCAAATTGTCATAATGGATTAAGTTTAAGTGTTGATCCATCAATGACTAGATCTCTATTATCTAACCAGTGAATTTGAGTTTAAGAAACTTAAATAATCTAAATTAAATTGCAACAACTATTAAATTAACAACTAATTAATGAATATTAAAGAACTTAAGCAAGAAAGCAATAAAAGTATAAATTAATTGAAGATTCAAATATCGTATCTGGATATTTGTTTTCCCTAAATCTAATATGTGATTTTTCCTAAAGATAATTTAATTTCTTCTTTAATCTTTCTTGATTGGGAGAATTCTCTACTAAGTTATTCACTTTCTTAAGCTACTTAACCATAATCTTAAAATCACCTATTAGAAACTCTTTTCAATAACATGACCTAAGATCACATTATTGTACAACGAATTCTCTATGCAATAATTATGTAGATCATTTCAAAACTTAGAATACCAAATTTTACTCAATTAAGTATTATTATTTAAAAATAAACTTAAATATCAAGAGAAAATAATAAAAAATCACTATGTAAAATATATGCAATTAAAAACTCATCAAACTTCCCTACACTTAAGAGTTTGCTTGCCTTCAAGCAAATAAAGCAAAGAAAAATCAAGATAAGAATTCTTCAATAAAAAACCATTGCTGACTAGGAAGCCGACCAAAATCTAGACTTAACCTAGAAAAAGATTCAATTTGAAACTTTAATAAATTTTCTTTAAATAACTTCCTTTATACATATACTTAATCTTTTTTTTTTTTTTTTGTAATGTCCAAAGGACATAAAATACCAGAGTTCACAAGCTAATCTATGTAAATTAGAGTTTACTCGGATCATTTAATCAAGGATTCCTGTACCTTAAAGTAAATTTAACATCTCGCAAATTAGGAAAAAGTCATACAAATTTTAACTTACTTAGCTAAAATGTATAGAACCCTCTCTTCAATCTTGCTAAGCCCTATGATTCAAAGTAAACACATACTGCATCTACTCATTCTTTAGTTATCCCCTTAATTCTTGCTTTTGTTGGGAAGGTTGTGAATTAACCAAATTAAACACATTATTTAAGGAAAATTATGTTGAGAGTGGGAAAGGATCTCGCTTTTTTGACAAACTAAGACCAATTTATACCAACTTAATCCTCATATGGGTAGTGGGAAAGAACCTAGCTCTTCTGTGGGACTAAGGTCAATCCATATATGTTGGTATTGGCAGTAGAATTAAACCTCGCTTTTCTGAGGGACTAAGGCGAATCCTTGCCAATTATTCCTTTTGATCATTTGATTATTCATGCAATTATATTACTTTTTACCTCCAACTAACTGAAGCTTTTAGGGTTTTCTTAAAAGACAAATTTCGTTTGTTTATTTATCAAGCATTATAGGGCTCTAAAGTCATATAAGAGGAAAGTATACATCAAAGTAAGTTTCAAAAATAATCTTGACTAACTCCTACTTAGTGATGTTGCTCTAATCTTAAGTCTTGAGAAATCCTAAGCTAACTTTATTCCATACAGATTTTAACCATAAACTATAGCATTGTGTAACTTATTTATTACAGATCAAGTATTCAAATTACATTTAGTTCAACTTTCTGGAAGTTATCAATTTCCAAATGATGCAAGTCAATAAAAAAATAAAATTAGGTTAAATGTGAAATGCAAAAAATTGGTCTCCTATGTAGCAAAGGTTTCTATATATTTATCCTTACACTTAAAACCGTACATTGTCCCCATTATACGAATTAAGTAACACATGAAAAATTTATTAATCAAAACAATCATAGGTGAGACAATATAAGTGGGAAAGGAAAACTAATAGTCCTTTGAAATTGAATGATATATGCACATGTCAAGAAGTGAGAAGTAGCAAATCTCAAAAGATCGTCTCCATAAAGAGCTATTAAGATCTATATCCATAACTTTGCAGTAGAACTTCAAGCCATATCGAATAAAGCATATAAGAAATAGCCATTCATTAGCAACATTCTCCTAGTTGAAGACATCATCCATAACTTTATCCTCATCCTCTTCATATTCTTCATCCTCCTCCTCTTCCTCATCCACTTCTTCTTCCAAACTTGAAGCTTAGTTTGTAGTGCCATGGTCCTATTCAAAATAAAAGAGAATTCAAGTCACTATTTTGTTGACAAAAAGTTTCCCTACACTTAGAACAAAGAACTATACTGAAATCGTAATTAAGTATGGAAGAAATGACACTATAACTCATTTAGGACTTTCATCAAACACTTAGTATGCATGCAAAATGTAGTTATGCTGAGAAATCCTTCATGCAATCCTTACAACTATTGTTGCAAAAGAGATTCTAAGCATGCTTAAACTCTTAATTCCTTAATGACATGAATCAGTAGCATTCGTATGTTGATTAAACACTAAAGCCTAAGTGCTAGAATAAAGAACAAGGTAATGCTTCAACTTAAACATGCAAGAATCGTACGCCTATAGTAATGTACTGTAAGTGATACGATTGTGTCATAACCTGTGTCTTTCAAACCTAAAGATTAATGCCAATTTTAATGACATGATTATGTCGATGATGATTAACTACTTAAACCCACAAGATCATGTATGTATATACTTAAATATCACTAAGAAGTTAAAATAAAGTGAAAGCTCTAAATTACAACAAGAATCATCCTTAAGAAACAATTTCTTTTTCATTAATTTAGATGAAAATTAAGGCAAGCATTTGTTGCACTATGACTAGTAAGTACGGCGATTCTATTAGCCGGTTCGCGGGTAAGGGTCAAGGGAATAGAATCCCTTGTGGGGTTTCAAGGGTAGCACCCCAGAAGCTAAAACAATTTTTAAATTGACACAAGCAACACAATATTAGAACAAGCATGAAATGAGTAGGGATCGAGGTACTTACATTGTTCTTAAAGTGGTATGGGTGGTGATGATCCTTGATGTATGTGATTGTTGAGGAAAGTGAAGTGAAACAAGCAGTTTAAAGTGTGAGTAAGCATAAGTGAGAGATTAGAAGAGAGAGAAAAAGTTATGTGTATGTTGAAATGAAGTAAGGATAGACTTTTAAATATGTTGTTTGGCCTAAATTATTTGGCGTAACACGACCTAAGATGCGAACATATCTTGCGGTTATGTACCTAACCATGGGTGTTCCAAAATAAGTCTCTTAAGAACGACATGATCAAGAGATATGGTCATGTCTCTTGATTGTGTAGTCTACTGTGGTTAGATGTTGGGGGCTTAGGAGCGATACAACCAAAGACACGGTTGTGTACTCCATTGTGATTCATGTGAGGTCCCCCATGGGAATGATATGACTAGAGACATGGCTATGTAATCCACTACACATGATTTTTTTTTCTTTTGAATCACACTTTAATTTTTTTTTCAAGAAAAATTAAATTAAGAAAAATAAGACTTGTAGTAATGACAAAAATTTAACAAAAAAAAAATTGAATAAAGAAAATGAAAGAATTAATAGAAGATAATTCCTAGAGTTCTAGTGTAAAAATTAAAGTGCAAATGTAAAATAATCAAAAATTGCAAAAATAACTTATAAACTTAGGTTGCCACCTAAAAGCACTATGTTTTAATGTCAATAGGTCGATGAAATACATGACTTACATACCTTTATCGTAGTAGAGGTGGATCTTCTTCCTTACATCACTTTCGTACTTGCCATATAAGTATGGACTTACCATTTTTCCATTTGTCTCGCAAATCCTCTTGACTAGGTGCATGACTTTTATCGAGTTTCTTCCCATTACACTACTCATCAAACTCATGTTGCTCGAGCTTGTTCTTTTTTTTCCTCTTTTCACTTAGATGGAGTGGTTGACAATAGTTTTGAGTTCCTCACTATAAAAACGTGTTCTACATGATCATTTGATCATTTCCATTCCAATGTCAATGGCTTCTCCTTGGAAAGCTCTGCTTTTTCTTCCTTTGGTCTCGAAAATTGTTTAGACCTTTTTTTTTCTTACCATAGCGGACTCATTAGCTCTTAACTAAGCTACAACCTCAGGTTGATTAGGGGTTTTAACCATCTTTCCATCTCCTTTTTCCAAGCAATGATTCATTGGTTCTTTCATAAGTGTTTCTTGCAAACACTCAATAACATTAGTGGAGTCAACATTATAACTTATGCCTTGTGAGTTAAGGGACTTGTGCATTGAATTTAATTTACGGAAAACAATTTCTTCATCTTCGCCCCTTGAGATGAGCTTATGCTCACTGACATCAAACATAGCCCTAATATTAGTCAGGAAGGGTTTACCTAGGATCAATGGAACCTTAAGATACTTATCTATGTTAAGAATAACAAAGTTTACATGAAAAATAAATATGTTAACCAGCACCAAAACATCTTCTACAATGCCTCTAGGATATGTAGTAGACTTATTAGCTAATTAAATACACATGCGTATTGGTTGAGGTTTCCTAACCTTAGCGTTTTGAACAATTTGTATGGCATCAAATTTATACTAGCTCTTAGATCTACCAAAGCACTATCTACAAACAAGTTTCCAAGTACACAAAGAAGAGTAAAACTCTCTAGATCTATTAATTTCTTTGGCAACTTTTTCTGGAGTAGTATGGAGCATTCCTTGTTGAGTGTAACAGTTGAAAGATCCTCTAAATTCCTTTTGTTTGATAAAAGATCCTTCAGAAACTTTACATACTTTGCATCAGTAATAAAACATCAAACAAGGCGGCCTGTACTCCTTCACTTTTGGTGGGTCTACACTCTCTTTGGATCTTGGTAGCTCTATACTTTCCTTATCCTTGACCTCTACTTCTTTCTTAGTTACTCCCTCGCCCTCCTTCTTTGCAATTTGCAATTCTCTATTACTTCTCAAGGTCACTGAATTGACATGTTCCCTAGGGTTTGTTTCAGTATTTCCAGGCAAAGACCCTTTTGGCCATTCATTCGACATCCTTACAAGTTGTTCGATTTGATTTACTAAGTTGAAGATAGAAGCCTCTTGATTCTTGAGAGAAGTCTCTGTTTATTGCATGTATGCCTCATTGGTTTGAATATACTTCTCCAGGAGACTCTCCAACTTATTCTCTGGGGTTGGTGGGGAGCTATACGTTGTTGAGTAGAGGTAGGTTTGATCTTTGTTGGGGTTAGGGCTGGTTCCTTGCTAACAACTATTGGTCTTGACCTTGATTTTGATCTCCTTATGAGAAGTTAGGGTGGTCTTTTTACCTTAGGTTATAGGTGTTGCTATAGGGATTATAATGGGTCTTATAGGTTTCCTTAGAAAAATCAACCTGTTCTGTTTGCTCATAACTTACAATCCCTTCTTAGTTGAAATTATTGAGGTTGAATTGGGGTTGTTGCAAACCCATTGAGAGGGATTTGATTTTCTTGCTCAATAATTCCCGTTAAGTGACTAAAGACTATACAACATTAAGTATAAACACACATGTGATTTTTTGCTTTCCCTTAGGATTCTCTTACTGATAATTATTCATAACCATACATTCTATCAAAGCCTGGACTTCCTTAGGTGTCTTGGTATTGAGTGTACCTCAGGCCGTTATGTCTATAATTTGCCATATAGAAGGGTTGAGACCATTGTAAAAGGTTTGCATTTCCATCCAAAGAGGGAGGCCATGGTAGCAAGTCCCTAAAGCACTCCCATATGTCATATAAGGTTTCACCCTCTCTTTAGGCAAAAGAAGAGATGCTGGCTCTAAGCTTTGTAGTTTTAGTAGGCGGAAAATACTTCTCTAAGATTTTTTTTGCCAATTTATTCTAAGTTGTGATTGAATTCCTTAGCAAGGAATTCAACCATCGCTTAGCTTAGCCACATAAAGAAAGCGGAAAGAGGCGTAGTTGGATAGCATCGTTAATTGCCTCATTAATCTTGAAGGTATCACATTTTTCAAAAATGCTGGAAATATGTGCATTAGGATCTTCGTCTTGGAGGCCATTAAATTGTACAAACTACTGCACCATTTGAGTAATATTCTACTTAATCTTGAAGTTACTAGGTACCATTTAATGATGGCTAGGAGTAGTTTGACATGGTCCTATCTTGTTCCTCATTGTTGGCCATAAAGTCATTTGGTAAGCACTTGTGATCAGATTCTTGCTCTATTGCTTGATCCTTTACTTCACCTTCTATCAACTTAGCTTTGTCTTTCAATCTAATAGAAGATCCTTGGTTGATCGGCTCTACTGTTTCCTTAACTGTCAATTGCCTGAAATTGTGTAAAGCCGTCTTGTTAATCTTATGATCGATTTAATTAAATTCTTTGACTAGCTTCTTATCATGCATTATACAAAAGAGAACAGAAAATTTAGTCAAGATCTCGCCAAGAAAATAAAATAATTCAAGAAAAAAAAAAGATAAAAAATGGGTTAGATTATCAAATCTATTAGCTTTCTTAATATCAAAAGTCTTTGGTAACGGCGCCAAAAACTTGATGTTACGCAAGCGCACCCTATCAAATTATAGTAATGGATTAAGTCTAAGTGTTGATCCCTCAAGGACTTTGACTATTAATATTCACTATATATTTATTATCTAATCGGTGAATTTGAGTTTAAGAAACTTAAATAATCTAAATTAAATTGCAACAACTACTAAATTAACAACTAATTAATGAATATTAAAGAACTTAAAAAAGAAATCAATAAAAGTATAAATTCATTCAAGATTCAAATACCATATCTAGATATTTGTTTTCCCTTGATCTAACATGTGATTTTTTCTTAAAGATAATCTAATTTCTTCTTTAATCTTTCTTGATCGGGAGAATTCTTTATTAAAGTTAATTAATTTCTTAAGCCACTTAACCATAATCTTAAAATCACCTATTAGAAATTTTTTTTAATAGCATGACCTAAGATCACATTATTATACAACGAATTTTCTATGCAATAATTCAAAATTCTAAAAAGATTTTGCAAATTATCTCTAATCTTATAATAATCTTCATCAACTATGCTTAAATCTAATCTTATAATAAGATATCGAATTTTAAATTACTACCTATGAAAATAATAACCTAAATCATGAATTATACATATTTGAATCAAGAAAAGAATAGATAATTAATTAGATCTAATAAAAATCATGTCACATGAATAGATCTAGGCTTCACAAGACTTAGATACTAAAGATCTACTCCCTACATATCTCAAAGTAACAATCTAAAATCAAAGAATAGAAGGAATTAGAAGAAAGAATCATTAGATCCACAAAAGTTTGATTATTGAAGTCTTCTTTTTACCTTGCTCTCTTAAGTGGTCTTGGCTTGAAAAATTTTCAAAAAATTGTGCGAAAAATTTTCAAAAAATTGTGCCAAAAATTTTGTCTAGAAAACCTTAACAAAGTTTTATATAGGAAGTGAAAAAATATATCAGTTGCAAATGATATGAACGGGGTCACAACCATATCCCTGGTTGTGTACTTCACTATGATTTACATTTTCTTCTTCTTCTCTCTCTTTTTATTTTTAATGGGAAGGACACCACCAAGGACATGGTCATGTCATTTGGTCATGTACTTGACCATAATACTTGAAAATAAGCTCTAAATTCCCTTGGAAATGACATAGTTATGTCGTTCGGTCATATCGATTTTCATACCTTCATAATTTGCTTATTTTAGCTTCGATTTTTGAAAATAAGTTCTCCAATTCTTTTGCTGGGTATAGGCATTTTTGAAACTTTAGGAAGTCTAAATCCCTTACAATCCAACAATTTCATCAGCATAGATCCATAAGGCTTACTATCTTGATTCCTCCACATGTGTCTCAAAATTTGTCTTGGAATATCTAGATTTTTTTTTTTCAGTTTGATACTCAATAAAACTAGAGCATCTTCAATAGATACAATTGAAGTATTACACTTCTTGTGTAGTATACAACTTACTATCATCTTATGTAATATTCTCACTATTAGCTCAACATCAAGGATGAAAACATTTCTATCAAGAGTTACTTCAACTCCATCATTCAAAAGATTGAATAGCTCTCTTTTGGATAAACTAATTAACTCTTCATCGCCTTTTACATCCTTCAAGTTGAAGCATTTGATTAAATCTCTCCTAGTTAGTTCTACTTTCTTCCCTTTAACCTCAGATGATACTACATTCTTTTTGCTAAAATCCACATTCTTATAAAATTTTACCACAATTTCACCATGCACAACTTCATCCAATTCGTACAACTCTTATCAAGGTACAAACCCTTCTTAGAGAAATATGAAAAGTCGAAATAATTCGACTGAACATGTTTACCTTTGATCTTTCTGCCAACTTTTTGATCCTTTTTCTAATTTTCATTAGATTTCTCATACCTCATCCTTTTTTGATCACGTGTGGATTTCTTCTTGATTTTCTTGGAAGAGACTTCAAAATCGAAGCTTTTTACAACTTTGGTTACTGATTTTCTTCTTTGTGACACTTTCTTTTTCTTTTTTTCTTTGGGGATTGTTTCCACATTCTCACTTCCCAAGTTACTCCTTCCTTCCACATTTTCTACAGAGTTATCAGAATCTTGATCTTGATAAAGGTTTGGTACAAGATTTGGATGAAGGTTAGGGTTAGGGTTTGGATTTGTCTTAGTGAAGACCTCGGTTGGATTGTTGTGAGGCATTTCAGTGGAGTCAGAGGGTGTAAACACTCGATTTTTTCCCATAGTAGTTATAATTTTTGTTTTTAGGGTCATAATTTAGAAAATAATAAAAAAATTGAAAAATGAAATGGTTAATAAAAACGCAAATTCAACCAATTATTATTTTTTTTTTATAAAAAGAACCAACACATTAAAGTTTTGGGAAAGAATTACGATCGTTTGATCTCGGCTAACGGGTACGTAGGCACCTTCGAGGCAACGATAAAATTTGTAGAAACTTAGGTTTTTTTTTTCCCTTTCTTAAGATATTAAAAAAGATAATTTAGAAGAATAATACTAATTTTGGTAAATAGATAGTAGTATCCATTAGGGTTTAATAAGTTAATCCTCGAACTCTGAACCCTCTGGTTATTCATGGCTTCTTTTTCTTTTCCCAACTTCAGTCCGGTGGCGACTCCAAAATTGTTTTTTCCTAAATAAGAAACTGGAATTTCCTAATTTCTTTAGTTAAGGATTAATATTAAATGGGTTAAGATTTAGTATTAATTGGAAATGGGAAATCAATTTTTAATAAAAGAAACCGAAAAACAGGCTTGACAGAGGGTTCATTCCCCAGGTTCATAGTGATTAGTTTTGAGTTTTTCTTAGATTGATGGAAAACGGTTTGAAGTCTGTTTGAGTTTTTGAGTTGCATGACTTAACAGAGAAAAAAATGCAAGAATTTAAGGAGGGAGGAAATATAAAGAGGTGCGAATAGAGAGGACGTGAGGGAGGAAGTTATTTTAACTTCAGAACGTACTTACGGTTTTGTCAAATACGTGAATAGGAACATGCTTTAATGGATATGAAAAGAAATCCATGTTCCTGATTGCATGTGAAGAAAATGATATACTATGGGAGAGAGGAAAAGAACTTAAAAAATTTTTATATTATTTTACATTTTAATCATAGAAATTAAAATAAATTTACAACAACAAAAATAACTAACAAAAAGAATTACAGACCCTTAGTTCATTCCTAATAAATTCAAAACGAATTATTTCTAGAGGTTTAATGAAAATATCTGTTGATTAATTATCAGTTGGTATAAATTCTGTTGATATATCTCCATTATTTATATGGTCTCTTATAAAATGATGCCTATTTCAATGTGTTTAGATTGAAAGTGATGAATTAGATATTTTGTCAAGTTTACAGCACTTATATTGTCACATTTGGAAATATTCTTATAAGATAACCCATAGTCCACTAATTGTTGTTTTAATCACAAAATCTAAGCACATCAATTACTACTAGAAGCATACTCTACTTCTGTTATGGAGGGGCAACATAATTTTGTTTCTTAGAAGACCAAAAAACTAATTTGTTCCTTAAAAACTAACATGTACCAGAAGTACTCTTCTGATCCATTTTACAGCCTGCATAATCAGCATCTGAATATCCAATTAAATCAAAATTATGATTTTTAAGATACCGGATACTAGATTCTTGATTTTGCAGTATTGTAGATATATTTAAAAATTTTATTTGTAGCAGATAGGTATGTTTCTTTTGGATCACTTTGAAATCTTGCACATAAGCATATACTAAATAAAATATTAGGACGAGATGAAATCAAATAAAATGAGGAGCCAATCAAACTTTGATATAGTTTCTTATTTACTTCCTTACCATTGCCTTCTAAATCTAGCCTAGTTGATGTACTCATCGGAATTAGTGATCCTTTGGAATCTTCAAAACCAAATTTCTTTAGAATTTGTTTGGTATATTTTTCTTGATGAACAAATATACCTAAATCAGTCTATTTAATTTGTAGTCCTAGAAAGAAATTCAGTTCTCCCATGAGAGACATCTCAAATTTTGCCTGCATTAGCTTAGAAAATTCTTGATCAAAACTTTCATTAGTAGAACCAAACATTATATCGTCCACATATATCTGTACAATTAATATATCATGACCATAGAATTTCAAGAACAAGGTTGTATCTACTTTACCTCTTTGAAAACCATTTCTCAACAATAATTCACTTAACCTTTCATACCAAGCACATAGTATTTTTTTCAAACCATATGAAGCTTTCTTAAGCTTAAAGACATAATCGAACTTAAATGGATCTCAAAACCTAGGGGTTACTCAACGTATACTTCTTCTTTGATATACCCATTTAGGAATGCACTTTTTAGTCCATTTGAAATAATATGAAGTTTTTAAAGCTAGTAAAGGCAAGCAATAATCTAATAGCTTCTAACCTTGCTACTGGCACATATGTTTTATCAAAATTTATTCCTTCTTCAGAAGAATATCCTTTAGTTACTAATCTAGCTTTATTTCTCACAATTGTTCCATTTTTGTCTAATTTATTCTTAAAAGTCCGCTTAGTACCAATTATAGATTTATTACAAGGTCTCGGTACTAGATTCCACACTTGATTCCTTTGGAATTGATTAAGTTCATCTTGCATAGCATTAATCTAGTTTATGTTGCCTAAGGCTTCATTAATAGAATTAGGTTCAATTTCATAGAGCAATGCAAAATGATTCTCTATATTTGAAGATTAGATCTAGTTGTAACACCTGATTGAACATTGCCTATTACTTGTTCAAGAGGATGATGCGATTTAAATCTCAAAGTAGAAGGATGTATATATAAACCTTCAGGACTTTCTGACTTACTTTTGGACAACCTTTGAGATTGTGGTTCTTATTAAGTAGAATCAGATTTAATCCTTACTAACCCATCACAATTCCCTTCTAGCTTACCAAGAGTAGAAAGTTTTTAGAATTACTTTTTTGACTTAGGTTTTGACACCCTTTCACCACTTCGTTGAACTAGATCTTTCTTAGTGATCATTGGTGTTTCATCATTAGAATCCTTTTGTCCTGTCTCCTTAATGAATCTGACATTGATGAATTCTTCAACTACTTTGGATGCTTTATTATAGAATTGAAAAGCTTTAGAATTAAGTAAGTATCCTAGAAATATTGCTTCATCTGCTCGTTCCTCAAACTTTCCTAAAGTTTTACCTATTCTCTTCACAAAACACTTACAACCAAACACATGAAAGTATGAAATAGTAGGATTTCTACCTTTAAAAATTTCATATGAAGTTTTGTTTGTCAACGGTCTCATACAGACACGATTAATAATATAACATGCAGTGGATGCAGCTTCAACCCCAAAATGGTCAACTATTTTATTTTCATTTGATAGAGTCCTTGTCATTTCTTGAATACTCCTATTTTTATGTCCTACTACCCTGCTCTATTGTGGTATGTATGGAGCAAAGAAATTGTGAGTTATGCCATTATCTTCACAAAAAGTTATGAAATCAATATTATCAAATTCTTTTCCATGATTTGTCCTTAAACTGATTATAGATGCTCCTTTTTCATTCTATACTTGTCTAGTAAACACTTCGAATTTTTTAAAAGCATCACTTTTATGACGAAGAAATAGAATCCAAGAAGATCTAGAAAAATCATTAACAACAACTAAACCATATTCGTTTCCACCCATACTTAATGTTTTGGTAGGACCAAACAAATCTATGTGTAATAGTTTTAAAGGTCTTTTAGTAGAGATGACATTCTTACCTTTATCAAAAACTGAACTCACCTTACTTTTGATACAAGCAATACAACGAATATCATTTTGAACTTGTAACTTTGGTAGACCTTTTACTAGATTCATGTTTGATAATTTCTCCTTTTGATAGAAGTTCACATGCCCCAATTTCTTATGCCATAGAAAAATATTATCATTTACAGACAAGAAACAACTTTCTGAATTAATTTATGTAGGCTTAACTAGATAAATAGTTTTCTTCCTATATCCTTCAAAAATGTTAGATTCATTTTTATCAAAACCTATGCATTTGTCATTATCAAAGGTTATCTCATATCCTTTGTCACGAAGTTGGCTTATACTTAATAAATTATGTTTTAGTCCTTTTACTAAAGATACATTTTCGATTGTATGAGGAGGATAACCAACCGTACCTATTGCAACTATCTTACTTCTACCATTATCTTCAAATTTAACATAACCATCTTCTTTCCAGACCAATTTTGTTAACAATGAAGTATCACTTGTCATGTGCTTCGAACAACCACTATTGAGATATCATATTTCCTTCCTTTTGACTTCGTGTTCTTACATTCACCATAGACAGATCAACTTTGTTTACGAACCCAACAAAGCTTGGATCCTTTAAAATTTAAGCTCATATTTTGATTTTTTACTTGATGATTACTAAGCTTGGAATTTCTATAGAAGTAATGTTTTTCAATATGTCCTAACTTGTTACAAAAGAAATAAGCATAGGGTTTCTAAATTCTGTACCTATTGCTCACCATATATAGATACCTAATTTTTGCCCCTCTATAGTTCTAATATTTTTATTTTACAAAAAGGGTCATAATTTAGAAAATAATAAAAAAGAAAAAAAAAATAAAATAGAAAATTGTTGGAAAAAAAAAGAAAAAATAAACTAAAAGAGAAAAAAATTTGAAAAAAATTAATTTGATGGAATCTTGACTAAATAGTTGTCCAAAAAAGCAAATTTGATACGATGACTTTAAATCCAGTAAAATCAAGATTTGTAAGATTCGAATTTATTTTAGATCTTTATCAATTTAGATTCCATTTGATTTGATTTGATTCGATTCAAAAGATTTGTTTTCGAGTTTTATAAATAGGGATTCCATAGTGCGAGCAAAAGGAGAACAATTACACATTTATTAAAAACATGCTCGAACCCACTCCTCAAACCAATTCTATAGTTGTGCGTGTGATAGGATCCAATCTGTTCCCTTTTATTAGCTTTGCGTGCTTTGCCTTACAGGTACATGATAGTGGTTTTTAATTATTGTCTGTAACTTGTATTATTTATTTATTTTTATCTCACTTAGCATATGCGTAGTTATTTTTAAGACTTTTTTTTATCACGTCTTTAATTGCTAGTAATTAGTTATAGAATTATTGTTTAGTGAACATGTATTAAGTTAAATTTTAGTTTTTTTTTTCTTATCTTTTGGATTTCATATTTTCAAAATAACATTTTTATAAAATCTCATATTTTATAAAATCTCGTTCTTTACATATTGTATTAATTTAGAAAAATTGCATTAGGCATGTTAGGGTTTTCTAGATGAAAAAAATCATTTTGATGTTCATAAAATAAAAAAAAATCTTTAATTGACTTCTTTTTTATGGCGAAACATCTTTTCCATAGTTTAGACTTATATTTTCCATAGTTTAGATGTCTTTTTCATAGTTTAGATGTCTTTTTCATAGTTTAGGTTTCTTTTCTATGATTCAGATATCTTTTCTATTGTTTGAACATTTTTTCTGTTGTTTGAACATTTTTTCTATGGTTTAAATATTTTTTCTATGGTTTAGACATCTTTTTTATGATTCAGACGTCTTTTCTATAATTTAGATTTTTTTTTTATTCTATGGTTTAAACAACTTTTCATAGTTTAGATATCTTTTTATGGTTTAAGCATTTTTTCTATAGTTTAGGTATCTTTTCTATGATTAGGAAATATTTCTCTCTCTCTCTTTTTTTTTAATGTTTTAAGCATCTTTTCTATATAAAAGTTTCATCATGTAGAACATTGCATATTTCATTAAATCTTTAGGGTTTTTCTTGAAAATAAAAAAAAATTATCACTTAGTTGTTTTTAAAATAAAAATCTTAATTTAGGACTTTTCAAAAATTAGGTTTTTAGGTTTTTTTTTTTATAATTAGAAATAAAAATTAGGCTTCTAAGGATTTTTCTTAATAAAAACAAAATGGTTAATAAAAATGCAAATTCAACCAATTATTTTTTTCTTTTTTTCTAAAAAGAACCAATACATTAAAGTTTTCGGAAAGAACTGCGATCGTTTGATCCCGGTTAGCAGGTACTAGCACCTTATGGGTGATAATAAAATATGTAGAAACTTAGGTTCTTTTTTCTTTTGATTTTATTTGTTTATTTATTTTTTAATATTATAAGTAGAAAAATAATTTTAATTTTGGTAAATAAATAGTGACATCCGTTAAGGGTTTAATAGGTTAACCCCCGAACTTGGAACCCTCTGGTTCTTCATTTAAAATTGAAATCAAAGATTGGTAGCCAAATCGTGATCAATCCACCCAATTGATTATGGTTTTTTTTTTCCCGACTTCAGTTGGGTGGCGACTCCAAAAATTATTTTCAATAAAAAATCAAAATTTCTCAATTTCTTTAGTTAAGGATTAATATTAAATGGGTTATGGTTTAGTATTAATCGGAAATAGGTAAATCAATTTTAAATTAAGAAACCGAAAAATCAGGTTCGGCACCATATTTTTTGAGATTGGAATTTGATATTTTTTAATATACTTTTTGATTGATTTTCTGAAGTATTCATTTACTTGTGAACACTCCCTATTTTGATCAAAGAAGGTTTTGCTTGACTTCCTTACTTGCTCATTAGTCTTTTCTTCTTTCTTATTATTAATAATTTCTTTATTACTTGCATCCCTAGGTCTTACAAATGCTATCTCCCTTTTTGAATGTGAAGATTCACTATTTTCATAACCCAATTCAATTTTAGATTGATTAGTTCATTGACATGAAATAAGTAGTTGGAGTTTCTTATCACTTTCATCAAATTTCTTGAAAGTATTTTGTATTGAATTGACAAGACATCCACTTGATCTTTTAAGCCTTTTATTTCTTCTTTTAGTATCAAATTCTCATTTACTGCCATTTCCCTGGCAACATGTAACCCTTCCATATCATTTTTTAAGATGTCATTTTCATCTGCTAGAAGTTTATTCGTTTGGATAAGAGCAACTTTTTCTTCCTTCAACATCTTTCTCATTATCAATTCTTATGTTCTTGTCGTTAGCTTTAGTAAGAGCCTTTAACAATTTATTTATCTCAGCGCATATATCTTCTGGAATTTCATCATCAGATTCATTTTTAGATTTAGAGCTTACCTCAGAAAGAGCCATTAAACACACGTTTGCTTCTTCGATTTCATCTTTTGTACTTTTTGCTTCAATTTCTGACTTGTCTAAGTCACTCCATGTGGCCATCAACGATCTACGCTTCTTATGTTTATCCATTTTCTTGATTAGTACTGGACATTCATACTTAATATGTCCTGATTTCTTACATTCATAGAACTTAATCTCTTTCTTCTCTTTGACTTCTATTCTTTCTCTTTGTAACCTTTTCTTACATCATTCTTGATTTTGTTAGAGAAAAACCTTTTTGAATTATGCACTCTCTTACCTTTCTTTTTCAGTAAACAATTCAAATGCCTAGTTAGCATCGATACATCTTCTTCCTCATCTTCATAAAATTCATCACTTTTAGAATCTAATTCAACTTCCTTAGCTTTGAAAGCCATAAACCTCTTCTTCGGATCTTCTGACTTGAGGAATTCGACTTCATAAGCAATTAGCTTGCTACGTAATTGAATAAGACTGAGTTTTTTCATATCACATGCTTCCTCAATAGCTGTCTTCTTTACATTCCACACATTAGGAAGGATCCTTAGCATTTTCTTAGCAAGAGTTGCATCACTCATCTTTTTCCTAAGAGACGATAATTCGTTAGTGATAGCAGTAAAGCGACTAAATAAATCTTTTATATCTTCACTAGGAAGGATACAAAATGTCTCATATCATTACATTAAGGTATTGATCCTTGTCTCCTTAATGGTGTCTATTCCTTTGTATGTTTGAACTAATTTATCCTAAATCTCCTTAGCTGTACTATAAGAAGAAATTAGATAGAATTTAGAAGGTGCAATAGTAGAAAGAAGCAAATTCTTAGCCTTTGAGTTCAATTTAGCTTTCGTGATTTCTTCTATCATAAAAGGTATTTTTGAAACTTTAACATCTCCATTTGAAACAATTCCCTAAGCTTGATAGTCGGTTGCCTTGATGTATGTCTCTATTCTGAATTTCCAATAAAGAAAATTAGTACCATAAAAAAAGGAGCCTTGCTAGGTTGAACAATCAATGAACCACTACTTTTTGCCATTGATCTCAACTCTTTGTGATATTAGAATGACGCTCCGATACCAATTGTTGGTCCTAGTAAGATATTAAGAGGGGATGAATTGATATCTTTTGGAAAAACTAAAATTTTTTATTTTAAAACAAAATCCCTCTTAATATCTTGAGTAGTGTGATAAGTAGTTGCAAATTGATTATACTCAAGGCATAAATAACAACAAAGATTAGAGAGTAAATAAGATAGGAAGTAAGAAGATCAGGCAATTGTTTTTAGAGAGCTTTGGCTTTTTGTCTATTGCTTTCTTCCGAATCCTTTGTTGGGGACCCGATCTTCTTCATTGGTTTTACTCCACTAGTCCAATCTTTACAATAAACAATGATCAAAGAGAGATTACAAGGATCTTCAGTCGCTTCTCTATCTTATCTCACTAGCTTTTTTCTAAAGCTATATACAGGACTTAGAGAACTCCCTAATCCTCTCATACTCAAAACATAAAGTTAATAAAGTTTACAATGAAAGTGAACAATAAAATCAAAAACTCTTTACAACTTTTGCACAAATGTAATAACAAAGAAATAACAAAACTGTTTTTCGCTTAGTTTTTGATAATCTGCCTGAGACAATCTTTAAATTCGGTTTTGATATTGAGTGTGTAGTATCCTTTCTTGAACATCATCATTTTTAAATTAAATAAACCTTCGTGTAATAGCTAGAAACGGAAAGTTCCAAAATTATCTTGTAGATATCTTTATTCAACACAATTGGTTTTGCTATTGGAGAAATATCCTATGAAAATAGGAACCAATAATTGAAATTTAAAAAATTGAACCAAGCTGTTCTTGATATTGTTTCTTTATTGAGTTTTGAGTCTCTTGATAGTTGTTGCATGAGGTGATTTGTTCCAATCCTCTGTTGACTTTGTGGATAATCACAAAATAATAAAGATAATGATGAAAAGATATGAACAAATCTTCATATATCCTAATCCTCTAAATACTATCTAGTATTTCTTGTCTTCTTGTTACGAATAAGTCTTCTATATCAATAATTCTATTTGAATTTTGCCATAAAATTCTCATAAAAGATCAGGTTGGATTTTTCAAGGAAATTCGGTCTTATCTTTAAACAAGATATCTTCAAATTTAAGCATTTGAATCCAACAAACTAACCTTATCTCAAGAATTTGCTAAGAGATGTACCTAACTTTACAAACTCAACTTGTTCAATAAGTTCTTGTATAGAGATGAAAAAAAAGTTGAAGTTAATATATTAGAATCCTCTTTCAATTAATAATCTTATTATTATTATTATTATGCTTTTAAACCTTTGAATAATCTTACCAAGATTGTTAGAAAACATACTACTTAAACCTTAGTCACTAAATTTTCCAAATTTGATTCTCGAGCATCCTTAAAAAATACACCAGCTTAAGTCCCTATGGACTTTACCATCTTAGTAGAATGATATTGAGTATATTTTCCTAATATACCCAATAAAAATATACTCAATATAGTGGAGCTAGACCTTATTAAATTTTCTAACTTAATTTGTTTAAGTTAATTGAAGAAGGACTTAGAAATATTAGCTGAATACGTTACCGAACGCAAACTGTGATGTACTGTTTATTTGCTGATATGCATTCTGACAAACTTAAGCTTATATTCTTCTAAACACTTCTTTTCTTTAGAATATCTTGCATACTTAAAAATCTTATTAAGTTCATATACATTTTTTTGTTATCAACAAAATATATTAAGAGAAAACTCAATAAAATCCATGGAAATATCTAACCTGCTTTGGTTTGGAATCAATAATGGTTAAAGGAGACCGGCAGGCTGTAAATGTTTTACTTTATTGTGTTGATATGTCAGATAAGCGTGCACCAAGTCTTGCACTTAATGCTTCTTCCCTTTCTAATAAAAGTCTTTGTTGATCTTATACAAAGTGTATTAGTACCCCCCATGACATTGGTTGTGTATTGCTTACACAATGATAATGTAAAGCGTTGATATGGGATTTGTTGATAGGCACTTTTTGATAAATATTATATAAGGTTATATTAGTCGGCCTAATACTTAAACACCTGGTCTAATAATTTAGTTTAGATACAATTTTCATTGACTCACTATAAATACTAAGTAAGACCTCCAAGTAAGGGACTCTCTTCCATTATCTCTTACTCTTCCTATTACACTATAAGTTTACTACAATCACAAGAGGGCTGACTTTGGCATTAGAGTAACCATGCTGGAGTACACTCTGACTCCCTCTATAGCCGTTTTCTTGAGTTATAGGTGTTCATGCAATCGCACAAAAATCACCAGTCAACAATTGAATGCTATCCCTATGCTTTTTGCAAATTTATTAAAATTTAACAACAAAGAATTTCTTTCGTTTATAGATCCTTCCAATCCAGTTGGTGGTAGTTTTCTATCTCTTATCTTTTGTCTCTAATCTCAACTAAATATGTTTGTAATCCACTGATTTATTTAAGCTCTGTAGATATTCCATTTTTGCTTTCCTTTTTTTTTTGAAATAAAATTTTTAAAATAGGATAAAGGTTCCTAAATTAGGAAAAATCACAAAAATAGAAAATTTAGAAAATTAAAAAAAAATAAGGAAACTTAGAAAATACAAAAATAAAAAATAAAAAAAATATAAGGAAATGCAAAAAATAGAAAAATTGAAAAAGCCACAAAAAATAATAAAGTAGAGGATTTTAGGGAAATTTAGAGAATAATGTTGAATAGTTTAGATTTAAGTATTTTTTGGAGAAGGCTGTTTGGCTTGAGTTTAGATTTAAATCTATTCTAGGTTGACCTTATTCATATGTGCAATTTGATTGTACATATTAATAAGACATAGGCTAACGATTTAACGGATAAGCACTAGAACATTTGCATTAGGGTTCTTAGGTTCAAATCTTACTAAAGGTATAAAAATGCCTTTTATTTTTCTTCACAAAAAACACATGCACACTACACAACATGAATCACCACGTGGCGCAAAATGTATCTTTCAAGACAGGTAGTAGCTTCTCGCTGGTTGACGTGGTGTCACGTTAGCACCTTTTTTCTCTTTCTTTCCTTCTCTTTCCATCCCTTTCCCTCCATTTCCGGCACGAAACCAACCTACACCCCTTACTTTGGCTTAATTTTTCATGCGGATTCCACATACGAGCACACTTTTTTTTGGTTTAGCCTTGATATCTGCATAGCATACTTTGAATAAAGCCTGAGAACGCATCTAGTTTCATACATTTTGGCATTCAAATCAGCAATGAAAAATAAAAAAAAAAACTAAAAATTAGGAATTTGCATTCACTTCAAATTTTAACCTTCCTTGCTTGCTGAGTTGTTTTTAGTATAAATGGGGTTCTAGGAATTCATTTTGGGGATACAATCAATTCTCACTTCCAATCTCAACTCTTAAACTCTCCCTCTACCATCCGTTGGTTCCCTCTCTCTTTATAGCTATCTCTTTCTCTCTAGCTACTTCCGATTGAAAATTACCACCACCATTGCTCCCTACACTCCTAGCTTTTGGCCCATATAACTCATGAAGCTCACCACGCCTCCTAGCCATTGCAACCAACACTCCATCGCCAAACCCTTGCCCATTACAAGCTCTACTTTGAACCACTACTTCCACTACTCTTTAACTGAAGTTAAAACTACAGCTGGGCTCGTGGCATCTAAGAACATAGAACTTAACACTTGTTCATCAGCTAGCAACTACCATGTAGATTGGCCACCACTGCCACCTATGGCTAACTGTTGCAAAACCACCAAAAGGCTACCAAACACTAAGATATGGCCATTAAACCCCCATTTATCAATTAAAATCGCATGAGAATGCCCTTACCCATTCAAAAAACCATCTGAAACCACCATTGTCATGCCTTCCAAATGCTATTACTTCCTTCTCCAACGTAATTAGGTTGTTTGACTCGAATTCAACCTGACTTCGACTCGAGACTTGACTCCGCTCCAGCTATTTGACCTATTTTCTCTCTTAGTACACCCTTGTTTATGTTTATGTTTTTTTTTTTATATATTATTATTTTATTCTTGTAAATTTTAATTGTATTGTAACTAAGAAAAAAAAGGAAAATAAAAAGAGAGAAAAATAAAAAGGAAAGAAAAGGATAAAAAAGAAAGAAAGGAAAGGAGAGTTTTGTTATTTATTTATTTTATCTTTTTTCTTTGAAAAAAGATTAAATAAATAAAATAAATAAACAAAAGGTAATGAAAAAATGTTTATTCACTTAGGAAAGTTTGATTTCAAAAATAAATAAAAATAATAATAAACCCTTTCTAAAGTTAAGGCCTTTTTAGAATCTTTTTCATAAAATAGTTAAAATTAAGACCCTTTAGAATTCTTCTTATGTAAGCTTAAACCAAGTTAAAACATAAAGCTGATTGTTTCTAGAATTGAAAGAGATTAACTTGCTAATGTTTTTCGAGAATGAACTTGCTAATGTTTTTCGAGAATGAACTACAGAAGTTTGATCTCGAATAGCAAGTATGTAGGCACCTATACATATGGGGCAACTTAAGATATGGAAAAAAAATTTATTTTTCGCCTTCAATAGATAATTCTTTAAATTCTTATTTTTTGTAAATAGGTATAATTTTAGTTATCGCTTGTAAATAAAGCATTGTTAGAAAGGTATTTGAAAAGGAAAATTAAATTGGGAAAGTTAAAAGGTGGTACTTGTTTAGGGTTTAATAGGATGACCCTCGAATCTAGATTTTTAGTTTTAAAAACCATTTAAAAAAATTGGTTTTATCGATAAATCGGTAGCTAAGTTATAACCAATCCACCCAATTGGTTATAACTTAACTCTATTTCCTAACTCTGATCGGGTGGGGACTTCAAACTATTTTTTTTATAGAAAAACCTAATTTCTTTAACTCTTACTCTAGGATCAATATTTAAATAAGTTAGGGTTTAATATTAATTGAGTTAAAGAAAATATAAAACCGGGAGAAAAATCAGGATCGAGTGCTTGGTGACTCTACTAAAGGCGTTAAGAGGGCTAGCTACTTAAAAACTTTTTGAAATTAAAATTGCTTTTCAAAGTACTCGTGTTATTTATTTATTTATTTATTATTAATTTCATGTATATACTTTGCTTTGATTATCATATTTATTTTGCATACAACATGCATTGGGACATAAGGGGCCATTTGTTGCATCAAAGATGCAAGATAGATACAGTCAGACCTAAGCCGTCTTAGGAACCTAAGAGGGGGGTCATTGTGTAGGCTTCAGGTGTAGCGGTATAGTAACTACTTGGGGTTGATTAGGCTACCTTACTTAAGCTTGATGTGACCAAGGAAAATATTTTCTAAAAACAAATAAGCTTACAAAGCTTAAGAACCTTTTAGAACCCATCTTAGTTGTACATACTTCTCTTCAAGTTTAAATTAATACAATACTCGTAAGAATTGCAACCTTACTAATTTTTACAAGTTAAAGTGCAATTGCCGAGCTTGGTTTTTTCCCTCCTGGTTTTTTATAAATTAGTCTTTTTTTAAATTGATCAATATGAAACCCTACTTGTTTAATACTGATTCTCAACTAAGGTTTAAAGAAACCGTTTTTTTAAATTTGAAAATGTTTTGGAGTCACTACTCAATCGGAATAAGGAAAAAGAGTTAACTTATACCCAATTAAGTGGATTGACTATTACTTAGCTACTGATGTTTCGATAAAACAGATTTTTTGTTAAAATGATTTTTGAAAACTAAAGATCTAGATCTGGGGCTAATTTTTTAAACCCTAAATAGATACTACTTTTAATCTCTCCGAATTTAAATTTACCTTTCAATATATCCTTACGATAACATTTATTTTGCAAGCTGTAATTGACATTATGCCTATTTACAAAAAATAAGGATTGAAAGAATTAACTACTAGAGGGGAAAATAAATTTTTTTATCTTTTAAGTCGCCGTGTATGTACGGGTGCCTATGTACCCAATATTCGGGATAAGACTTCTATATTTCATTCATCAAAACTTTAGTGGGTGATTTGGTTTTAATCTTTGAAAAAAGGTTGGATTTATGTTTTTACTCAGTTTAATTTATTCAAGGAAATTCTCTGAAAGAGTCCTAATCGGTGTTTTATTTTTGGAAACTCTAAAATAGTCCTAATTTGAAAAATGTCCATTTATTTTCATTTATTTTTTGAAAAATAATTTTTTCTAAGTGTCAAAATGATTTTTATTTGCTAACCTATTTATTTATTTTTATTTTTATTATATTATCTTATTTATTTTATTACTTATTCTATCTATTTCTATTAAACTAAACTAAATAAATAGACTACTCTTTTTTTCTTTTCTTCCTTTTTTTCTTTTTCTCATTTATTATTACATTTACAAATAAAAAAATAAATAAAATTTAAAAAAGCAGTAGACCAGATTGACTTAAATTGGCTTTAGATTGACTTGGATGGCTCAAAGGTGGCTCAGTCGGTTCTCTGCGGCTCAATTGACTTATGTTGGTGTCAATTAGCTCTGGTCAGCTTTGGTTGGCTTGGATTAACTTGAAAAATCACATTTGGAGTGTTGAATTTGGTGCTCTTGGGTGTGAGGATTCTGATGGTGGTGGTGGTTTTCGTCAAAAAACACCATAGGAGATGTTACCCTAGAGAGAGCAGAATAGTGCTAGGGAGAGGAAGCTTCGATTTTTGTTTTTCTAAAGTATTTCGAAGATTTATTGTGTATTAAAAATGAAGAGCAAACCCCTAGTTATAGGTATTATGGTTGAGTTAAGGATGAAAAATATTAAATACAATATGATATTCTTCCATGTTTGGGTTGAGCAAACTTGGATAATATGTGATGCCAAATACAAAGTCGCGTGTGTAGGATTGTATTATAATGTGTCCAACGTGCATAGGAGTATGCCTACTACACTACACTTAGAAGTGAGTTAGTAAATTATGTGGCGATGATGTGGCAATGATGTGAGAAAAGAAAATAAAATAAAAGATACATTTTGCACATTGCATAATTAAAACTAGGATCTTTAAGTCATATACAGTACCAAGTCTAAGTGCTTATCCAGTTGGGTTATTGGTTTTTCCTTATTCATTTGTGTAATAAATTGCACATATGGACTAGGTCAACTTTGATTAGATTCAAATTTAAGCCTATACCTAGTGACCCTTTCTTTATTTTATCTAAATTAAAAAAAATTATATTCTAGTAAACTATTTATTATGTTTTAAATATTCTTTTTTTTTTGCATTTTTCTAAATTTTAAATTTTTGTGATTTTTTCTAAATTTCTTTTTTCTTTTCTTTTCTTAAATCTTATATATATATTTTTTGTATTTTTCTAAATTTCTTATTTTTTGGCTTTCTTTAATTGTCTTGACTTTTTTGGTTTTCTTAAATTTTCTATTTTTTTTGTATTTTTCTAAATTTCTTATTTTTTTGGTTTTTTTTCTTATTTTTCTATTTTTTTTTCATTTTTCTTAATTTAGGACCCTTTACCTTATTGAAAAAATAAAAGGAGGAAAAATTAGGTGTTTACTACAATAAGTTTTTTGAAAATAACACTAGGGTTGCAACTCGAGGAATAATGTGTTAACTTAGGTAATTCTAACTGTGACTAAGAACATATAAGGCTGGTTGTTATATGGATCCTAGCTTACTAAAAGCTTGAAAGGGGGTGACAAGAAATGTGTGAAAGAGTGAATGAAAAGTAAGCAACACTCATGAACAACTCTAGAGGATATGATACAGTAATGAAACTCTCAAAGACTCATTGCACAACTGGATATGATGCATGAATTAGTTTAGTGAGGTTACTCGCCACCTAGTCTTGCTCAAGGGTTAAGATAAAAGTGAAATGAGGATAAACAAAACAGTGTTTACAAAGGAAAAATATTCAGTTGTATTAATGTTAATATGCCTTAATAGCTACAAATAAAAGGGGTAATTATACTTGAAAGTTTAGGATAACTTACCTAAAAGGGAAAATACAAAAATAGGTACTGTCCTAAAGAAGTAATGTACAAAAATATAAGAGGGTAAAAATTAATATTTAAATAAAGTAATCATTAGTGTGGCAGGTTCGATACGTGGTTTGGTTTATGTGGCGAAGATACATTGGCGAGGCCATTGGAGGATGTAGACAAAAGAGTATGATTAGATTGCTGGTACAAGTAGGGGTGGCTAAGGATCAGTCCGGGGTCTCTCTCTCGGTATCTTGGCAAGGGAGAGGCCAAGTATTTGGTCAGCTCGAAAGTGAGTGAGTAATTATGAATGGTTTGATTGTTGTCTTGGTAATCTACAACTCGTCAGGCTTCAAAGAGATGGGTAGTTATTCGGCTAGGCACATAGAGTGACTTGGCAAAGAGATACTTGGCTTCGGCAGAAGTTGGTTGGAGCAAGAGGATTTACCTTGCCAACCCTTCCAATGCTCAAGCTTGGCTATGGGTCAAAGACTCAGTAGCTTGATTCCTATCATTTCTTTCAGGTTGGTTTGGATTTAGGATCAAATCTAAATGGTCTTCAATCAATTCTTTGTTAGGGTGATATGGACTAAGGTCAGCAATGTTGAAGGTGTCAGAAACCCCGTAGTCTTAGTATAGCTCTAACCTATAGGCATTTTCATAGATCTTTTGGAGGATTTTAAAAGGTTCTTTAGCTCTTATAGATACCTTGCTTCTCCTCTAGCTTAGAAACTTGTCCTTGTTAAGGTACCATTATACCAAGTCTCTTAGTTGGAATTGTTTAGCCATCTTACCCTTAGCCTTCTCTTACATTCTTCGGGCGGCTTTGTTGAAGGGACTACACTTGGGCTCTCGCATCAGGGTCTTCTTACTTAAATTCTGGTATAGGGGTGTGATCAAGAGGTAACTAGGAATTAAAACCATAGACAACCTTAAAGGGGGTCTACTTGGTGGTGTCATGTAATGTTTAGCTGTAAGCGAACTTGACTATTGGTAAACAGATGTCCAAATCAACTAAGTTCTTGTCCATTGTAGCTCGAGGTAGGGATCCCAAAGTACGATTGACTACCTCTATTTGGCTGTCCGTTTGCGGGTGACAAGAAGTGCTAAATAGCAGTTTGGTCTCCATTCATCGCTATAGAGTTCTCTAGAAATGGCTTAAGAACTTTGGATCTCTATCTGATACTACGCTTTTCAGCATGTTATGTAACCTAACAATTTCCTACAAAAGAAGAGAAGCAATAGCTGAAGAATTGTTAGTTTTCCAGTAGGGCACAAAGTGTGCTACCTTACTGAACCTATCTATGACAACTATTACATAATCTTTGCCTTAGGCAGTTCATGGTAATCTAAGAACAAAGTCCATGCTTAACTAAGTCCATGGTTTTGTTGGAATAGGTAAAGGTAGCACTTTCCCTTGCTTGGCTCAGCATTTAGCTTTCTTGCATATGGCATAGCTTTCAACAACTCGGTGCACATCTCGCCTCATTCTTAACTAGAAGAAATGACCATTCAACAGTTCATAGGTCCTCCTTTCCCCAAAATACCTGGAGAGCCCTCCACTGTGGGCTTCTTTGATCAGTAATTCCTTAAGTGAACAGGTCGACATGCACGGTACAAAAGATATTCAGTATGGTACAGGGATCTTTATTGTGACTCGGCATGTTGGCACTGTACATAAGGATGTTGTCAAAATACACCATGATACACTTTTCTATTAGATGTCTTAGCATATGGTTCATTAACCGCATGAAAGTGCTCGGGGCATTTGACAAGTTGAATGGTATGACCATCCACTCATAGAATCCATGAAGAGTTTTGAACGCGGTTTTCTATTCGTCTTATGGCCTCACGGAAATTTGACGGTAACTAGACTTCAAATTAATCTTGTTGAAGATCTTAGCTCCATTCAATTCATCCAACATGTCTTCCAATCTTGGGATAGGATACCTGTATTTGGTCATGATCTTATTTACAGCTTGGCTATCAACACACATTTGCTAGGTCTTATCCTTTTTGAGCACTAGAAGTACCGGTGTAACACAAGGGTTGAGACTTTCCCTAACATAACATCTCTTTAGTAATTCATTGACTTGCTGTTGGAGCTCAAAAGTCCATTCAAGACTCATTTGAGAGGATGGCTTATTTGGTAGGGTGGCGTTAGGTATTATGTCAATGCAATGTTCTATGCCTTGGATAGGGGGCAACCCCTTGGGTAACTATTATAGGAACATATCAGCACATTCATCCAGCAACGCTTTCACTTCTAAGGGTAGTTTACCCCGCTCCTTCAATTTTGACAAATGCTTGACCAACATGAGGGTTAGGACATCAGCTTTAAGGGCCTATAAGAGCTTAGCTCTACTCATCACAAGAGTTTTCTTTGATTCATGAGCAAGTTTGGCTTGTAATTTATTAACTTCACTCAGCGGCTTCGGGTTAAGCATGATCTTCTTACCATCTTTCTCAAACCTATACGTGTTTTGGTATCCATTGTAGATAACTCTCCTGTCAAATAGCCATGGTCTGCTTAGCAAACGTAGGAAGTGCCCATAAGTAATATGTTGTAGAGAATCTAGTTAGTGTAATTTCCGATATTGATTAGTAGTAGTACTTGCCGAGTGATGTGTAGTGCTCTCTTCTCACTCAACTATTGTAACTTGTACGGCCTCTAGTGTACAATGGTCGGTAACTTCAATTTCGTGATTAGGTCATTGATGCCATATTAGTTCAACTACCACTATCCACAATGAGGGCATACACTAGATCATTCACCTTACAGGTGGTGTGAAACAAATTCTCTCTTTGCTCCTCTTTGCGTGAGGGTTCTCTGTTCATTATGTGTTGGATAACCATGATCAACTGATCCAAGTCTTCAGCAAACAGATCCTCTTCAATGAGTTCACTTTCCTGAGAAGCTTCTTTCTCGGTAATGCCCTACTCTTCAGGTTCCTCATTAGTACTCTCCACTTTTAGCTTTGGGACGTCTCCCTTGATGACTATAGTTCTTCAGTTTGGGCATTGAGCGGTTATATGTTCGAAACCTTGGCAATTGAAGCACTTTGTTTAGCTCGTCTTCCTATTAGATCCTTGCATTTTCTCATAAGTTTGGGTTAGTACATTACTAGCCTTTCTGCTCGGCTTGGACATCTACCTTTCAGATCGCTTGGTACTTGATTGAGCTCGGTGACTTCCTTATCCTGGTCAGTTAGTCAGTACTTGACTTCTTTTTTGCCTCTCTACTCATTGGGCTACTCCAATAACTTTATCCATTGTGGTAAATTGTTGGAGTTTCACAATGTCTTGAATGCTACCTCTTAATCCAGTAAGGAACCTAGAGATTGTTCGTGCTAGTGGTTGCTCTACTTCATAATAGATTATAAACAGTTAAAATTCTTGGACATACTCATCAACAAATTAGCTTCCTTGTCTCAGCTCCTGAAGCCAAGTAAAAGTACATTGTAGATAAGTATCTAATATAAATCTATTTTTGAGTATTCTCTTCGTCTTTGGCTAAGTATTAATCTCTTTGTATCCTTCTCATCTCCTCATAGCTTAGAAATTCTTCCACTACATGGCCCCTTGGCCTATTTAACACAAATACGGGCCCCTTGGCCTATTTAACCCAAATACTAAACACTAACCTTGGGACCATTTAGGCAAAACACCCAAACACAAGCCACTTAGCCCATTAAGGAAGCCAATTCAAATACAAACTATAGCCTATCGAGGTAGTTGGCCTAAATAGAATCCTTAACCCATAATGGTAACTAAGCTAAGCCAAAACCCTTGGTCTCTTTAGAAAGCCAAGCCCAATCATGAATTAAGCTAAAACATAAAGTTAAATACTGAGGCATGTTTTGAGAGATTAGGGGGCAAATTCAATCTCTATTGCATGCCAAATAACAAAAATATACTCCTCCTTAAGGAATTGGTAACTCACCTTTAAAGAAAAAGGTTTAGAATGAAAAGAGGTAAACTATATCCTATACATTAACCCTTAAAACACGTTAAGAGCTATGCGACTTAATGGTAAGGATACTTTGGACTCATTCCTTAAAGGAGGTCCACATTGAATGTGATGCGTGGATTAAAATGAGGTTAATCATTCATTTTCAAATCCTAAACACAACTATCTCTTACTAACCCCATTAGACTTATTTGGAGAATTTTCAAATTTAAACCCTATCAAGAACCACCCTACAATAGGGCAATTTGGAGCTTAAGGTCATTGATGAGGAGAGAAGGATAAAATTGGTTTGTGCTTGCTTCAGTAACGTTAAATTCATAGACAACTTTTATTTTTGATAAATTATTCTTCTTTGAAATGAAGAAGAACCGATATCCTTCAAACATCTTAAGCTTATACTTACCTTACTTGAGCCTATACACTAGAAATCCATGGATTTAGGGTCTTAAATTGCTTAAAGGGAAAAAACTCGGTAGTCAAGACAATTACTCCTGGGACTAAAAGAAAAGAAAGAGTAGTAAGATATAATGGGGCAAAGCCATAATAATAAAAAAAGAAGAAGAAAAGAGGTTGAAAGATTAGACTTAAGTGCAAGACAAAAGCCTTAAGGGATATATCACATCCAAAAAGGGGCAGCCAAATAGAATCAAAAGTTCGGGAATCAAGGCTCAAATAGCCCCAAAGATGTAAGGCATTGAATCATAGTCTGAGCTAGAAAACCCAAAATCTTTATATCTACTCTAAAATCTTTCTTGCCCATACTAAATCACACGAGGCTTCTCCACTCACAATACTATCCTTACTTAATAAAGTTCTTCTGATCTTAAAAGACAATTCATCTTTAAAAAAAAATTGTTTTTGAAACTGGGGTAAGCATACTTCTAATTTTTCTTTAGGTTCTTGACTTGTACACTTGGGTTAAATAAAAGTATTTTCAAAATAAGGCCTTCCCATTATTCCTTTTTGAAATCCTTTGACCAAAAGCTTAAATTCATAATGATGAAGCAAAATAGACCTAATAGATTAATCAAAGCATATCATTTACAAAATGGGCTATAATTTTTGGAATTGTAATCAAGAGCGAAATCTAGATTGAGAGTTAGCTAAGAAGTCCTCTTTGATTGTACTAATCATGAGTTACCTTTTCCTTATGAGAGGAATGTTTAAAATCACAAAGCCTCATGAGAGAGCCCAACATTTAGGTTCGAAGCATTGAGAAGCCCTATATGATGACCAAGCAAAGAGGTAGTTATAATAATTGTTCCTCAAACAAGAGTTTATACTCGTTGGCAAACTTTCAAAAAAATAAAAAAGATCAAAAATAAAAAAAAAAAGAAAAAAGAAAGAGAGAGAAAGTAAAGTTTTGTCACAAGATATTTGTCTAATCCATGTCAGCTCGATTAGCCAAGCTTTCAATTTACGTCATCCGTTTCCTTTTCAATGTGGTCACACTTTTTAAATTGACCATAATAGTCTAAATCATTCTTCCCTAATGAATTTTTTAATGTCCATTAACTCTTTTTTAAATCAAGGGATTTTCTCTTCACTAAGTTCTTATATAAGGGCGCTTTCTTTTACCAATTTCTCTTGAGTAAGCCCATAAGGTGCTTCCTTTCATCATTGCTTCCTTCTAATGAGCCTATAGAGTACTTCTTTTAAGTCCAGCTTAGGGTTATTAGTCCCTTAAGACACTTATACCTAGGTTAGTTAGCTTAGTGGGGCATTACTAGGTTTCAATTTAGAGTCTTAGTTAGCTCAAGGAGCACTTTTCCTATTCACCTATGATAGTCAGCTTAGAGGAGCACATTCAGGTTTTTCTCAAGTTAATTCCAAGATAAGGTTGCTAGTCATCCAATGACTCTCTTGCCTAGGTTAGTTAGCTTAGTGAGACACTACTAGGTTTCAATTTAGGGTCTTAGCTAGCTCAAAGAGCGCTTCTTTCGCCTCGGTTAGTTAGCTCAATGGGGGTACTACCAGGTTTCAATTTAGGGTCTTAGTTAACTCAAGGAGTGCTTTACCCATTCACCTAGAATAGTTAGCTCAGAGGAGCACTTTCAGGTTTTTATTGAATTAATCCTAAGTTAAGGGTCTTAGTTAGCCTAAGGAGCACTTCACCTAGTCACTTAGGATAGTTAGCTTAGAGGAGCGTATCTAGGTTTTTCTTGAATTGATTTTAAGTTAGGGTTGTTAGTCCCTGAGAGATGCTCTTGCTTATGTTAATTAGTTTAGTGGAGCACTACTAGGTTTTAATTTAGGGCCTTAGCTAGCTCAAAGAGCTATTATCCTGTTTGCCTAGGTTATTAAGATTTGTTAAGTGAAAATGTTGAACAAAAGGAAAGGGAAAAAAAAAAAAAAAGAAGACATATGTTTCTTTTGTTTTGTAGATACGATGATGTGAATAAATATGAAGAGAAGGCTCCACATGCAAAGATGGATCACCCGTGGCCGGATCATTTTTACCCATTGCATGTAGCCATGGGAGCTGCAGGTGCGGAAGCCAAGGCAAAACTCATACATCATAGTTGGACTCTCAATACCATTTCCTACGCCTCATATCAGTTAACCACACCAACAGCCAGTTGATTTCAAATTATAGGTTAAATGTTCAAGAATGAGCCACGCTTGGTTGTATTAGTTGCTGCATGTGATCCATGTCGTGTTTCTCCACAATGTAGAGTTCATTTGTATTGAATAACTCTAAAACCAGCTACTATAGACCCTATTCTTATCAGAATCGTGCACCGCGTTCTAGTTATATGCTAAGAAAGAAGGTAGGAGAAGGGCTAAGAACATTCAAGTTACAACTTCATGAAATCAACTAGCAAATGAGTAGCGATCATGCATCGAAGCTTAGCTATAAACGGACTTCGCACTTATAGTTCATTAAGTTTTCATGCACCGTCATGCCTGTCAGTGGAAACATTTTAAAGAAACGCAAGCATCTGCTAAGATTTGGAGCCAATCCAGGCCCTACGAAATCTCATATGCTGTTATGGAAGCCCAAGTTCCATAATAATTGCTAAATGCATTAACAGCATATTATGGACCTACTCAAGCGGATTGAAAAAAAAAAGGAGGATCATAAATAAGCATTGGGCGCTCTAATTTTGCTACCTTGCATTAATTTAGCCTTGCAAAATTAGAAGAGAACTCAAAACGAGGCCACACCACACATATAGTACTAAGATTACAAGTTGCATAGATGTAAAGCTTTGGACATGTAAAAAATTGCCGTGCAACTACTAGAGAAAAAGAGAAGAAGAGAGAGAAGTAACAATGTTGAACTGTACTGTATCTCTAGAGTGTCGAGCTTATGTTATCAAATAATCAATAAGCTAACTAAATAAGATATAAAATAATTTGCAAAAAAAGAAAAAAAATGATATTCAAATTAGTTATAACATTTGATACCATTGAGGATTGTGGATTGATGGGTACGATAATTTTCTTTTAGTGCAGGGAGGAGAAGATTAGGTCCTTTTTTAATATTTCCCCCTTTTGCCTTGCCGAAATACTTAAGACACCATAAAGGAGCTCTGCCTAAAGCTTATTAAAAAAAAAAAGATGTCATAAACGATTTTCTTTTGAAGAACTAGGATGAAAATGAAAGCAAAAGTGTCCATATCATTTCTTTTGGGTAATGTCTATTACTAATTTAAAGGTTTTTTTTTTTAATATTTTTTAAAAATTATTCATAGGTTAGAGGTAGCCAGCTTTTGGGGACTTGAACATATGACTTTAATGTTGTTGCGGATATGCAGCTATATCAGATACGGAGTTTATGTTAAATCTGTGGATAAAATTTGCATAGTCATAATGCTATTGATATGGAACTCTCTCTCCAATCCCCAAGCACGCAGGTTACTGCTGCCCCTACAGCTTATCCTCCACCTTCAACAATGTAAGAGTTGGTAGCAACTATCCGAGTGCTTCTTCCTTTAGATTGTGAGATTGCAGAGAGTTGTCATGGATTGACTAGCAAATACTAAGTAAAGTTGTTCATTCTAATTTCAGTTTGGATAACTAGGCTCGCACTGTTTTCGTTAATTCTTCACCTGAGTTAACCAATACATCATCTAACACTTCCACGTAAAAATTCATGTTCTTAGAGTGAATACTTTCTGTTACATGAACACAGCAGTTGGTTGATATGTTGTGCTGTGTTCTTTGTTAGATGGAGTATGTGAGCTGGAATCTTTATGTTTTATGAAGCATAAACTAAATAGAACTTAACTAGGGAAAGGAGCTTGATAGTGATTTGGATCTTCAAAACTATTTATAGGAGAATTTCATAAATTGATGTGCATGCTTAGGTAAGTTGTCAAGTACAGCTTACCTCCATGCAGATGACTTTAAGAAGTGTTGAGAGTTTGATGCAAGATTTTACAATATAACCAATGTTCTAGGAAACAAGATGCTTAAACTACATGGATTTTTTTCATTTTTGAGCTTCTTCAAATGTTTCATATTCTATTCAAATGGTCTTTTGATTTTCTGAACCAAAGAAGTGTGAATTTAAATGGCAGAGTTTGTAGAACATGAGTATGAAACTGGGTCTAGAGACCACTTGCTCTGTTTAGTTTAGAAATATTCTGCTCCTTTTTGCGTCAATCAGGTTTGTTTGCTGTGTGGATTGCTTTATTTGAGAAAAAATTCTGTAAGTTTTTACAGACACACATGGTTTCAATACTATTTAAAGTATGCTAAAGGAGGGTTGTTTGGTTGAAAATTATTGAAGCCGATTATAGTATTGTGTTGGTTGGACCTTTGTGTTTTTATGAATCCAGTTAAATGGAAGGTTGAATTAGTGAACTTTAGCACAAAAAGAGTAATAAAGAATAAAGAGGGAATCATACCTTCATGTACTAGCTTAAGTTTTTGAATTGGCTTGTTGTAGATTTTAGTTCAGCAAATGGAATGACCTCATTGCAGTATACTTTCAATATATGTTATTTAGTTTTTCTTTTATATTTCCCTGTTATAGCATCAGCCTTGCAGTAGTAGAAGAAATAAACTCCGAAAACAGCCATCCCATATCAAATTGATCACTGCAGTTCGCACTTGCTAATCGGATCAACGGGAAAATTCACCCACCATGCTAGATCATCCACCACGAACCTAAATTAGTGACAGGTCCCAAGAAGCGAGCCGCTTTATGATGTTTATGAATCCTTGAAAGTTCCTCCATCTGCAACGCGACCAATTTCTTAGGAAAAGAAAATAAAAAAGGATCCATAACGTTTCCTCATCAACTGAAAGCACCAAAGGATTTAGTATCATCAGCCAGATAATGGAAGAAACCAAAACTTGTTAGAACACTCATCATTGCTCTTCTTTTAAGACAAATGTAAACTAAAACTGTTAAAAATAGTGAAGGAAACCAAAACTCATTAACAACGTATCAGAAACTGAAGAAACCAAGTGATCCCATAACCCAATCCAAGGCACCACTCATAATATAAAAGGAAGTTGTTTCAAAATCATCTGGCATTCTACACTACTTAAGATTCAGAGGTTAGCTAGGCAAAAGACGAGTTTTTTATCCACATAATGTTGCAAGTAAGTGTCAATACACCTAGTGAAATCTGGAATCAAACATTTTACTGATAAAAAAATCAAACCAATGTTCAGCTATTACACCTTGTTTCCATGGAGGCATGGATCCACACAAATCTACAATGCTATTTCCCCAAGAAGTGCCTTATTAAAGAACAGAAGAATTTTCATACCTAAGCCTCCAGAAGAAAGGAGTACAAAATCAATTCCAATCAAGCAAATGAAGTTTGTTTCCTCTTTTATCCCACTCCAAAGAAGGTCCTCATGTAACTTCTTACTGTTTTTTTCACTCTCAATGGGACAACAAAAAAGAGACATGAATCCATTGCAGAGACTGGTGAGAACACTTTTATTGAGGCAGCACTTTAGAAAGATAACTGCAGTTCCAGCTCATGAACTTCTTCTCAATCTTCTCTAGAAAGTCACCCCAAGTTACTACTTATGTAAAACCATAGCCAAGAGATAAATCAAGACATGCTGAAAGCAGAACCAATTTACTATCTAATATGGATACAAAAGAATCAACATCTCCAATCAGACCTCCAGGAACCAATTAACCCTTAACTTAGAACCATTTTGAAGCCTGATACAGGTCCAAGAAACAGAATAACCTATTTAAGATGCGATATCTGATACTAATTTGCCTCCAGGAAAATTATTGTATCATTAGCAAACAGAAGGTGGATTTTTCCCTAAAGGCTTATCAAAAATAAAATGTTACTCCACGGTGTTACTAGTGCTAGTCATTTCAAAACCAAAAGCCAAGGAAATTTACAAGCAAAATTTTAAGTTGTACATCAAGAGACATACAAATACTACTGCTTAATGAAGAAATCTTCAGTGCAAACCAGCTTATTCTCCCATCTTCGGCAAATTGAAATGTTATAATGTACCCATTACAACTTGAAAAGTTTTCCTACATCTCAATCTTGCATATTCTCAGTACGTTCTACCATTTTAGGTCAACTTGTTTGAAAGCCCATCCCAAGTGCTAGGTCAATTCAATCTACCTCACATTCAACTTCAATTGAAATCACATGAGAAATTTTCACTTCCTTTTTTTTTAAGCTTTCACAGCATAATTCTAAATTCACCTCATCCACTGGACGATGGAAGAACAATATTCTTAAACATCCAACCTATAAATTCCATAAAAGAGGAATAATATCAATTTTTGAATCAAGGCTATTGATAGAACTTCCCAATCTTTCCTTAACCAGATCAGCAGAAGATGATACTTCTTTATTGCCAGACTTTAACACATCTAACTTGATTCAAGTTCCTCACTTTGTTTCTTTTTTCTCTATCTAATTCCAAAACATCCTTCTTCTTTAATGTCCAACCTTTTATATAATTCCAATATGCTGGTAAGTTAGCTTCATTTATCATTTCTTAGCTTTCTTAATCATTTTTTGTCATATTACACTCATAAACTGAAACCATAGTTGTACCTTTCTCTTTCTGCTACATAGTCTTTTAGCCCCCCTTATCTAAACAATTTTACTCCCTTAGTACTCCAGATATCTCTTTGATTACTTCCTGGATCACCATATCATTCAACATAAATTGTGTCCATATCGAGACTCTAACCTGTCGCTGATTGCCAAAGTTTTTAAAAGAATGTTTAAAACTCCACAAGCTTGTGCATGATGCTTTAAGTATCTAGACTCCTTTGCCATATTTAACATAAATGTTGAGCACCATGAACCTATGGGTTGTCGAGCTTTCACAAACAAATCCAATTCTTTCAAATAATATTACCTTAATATCTAAATAAAACTGTTCTTATCTACATTTTTTATGTTACATTAAAGAAAATGTCTATCATGATTTCCAAACACACAACTACTCTGAAGGCCGCTTAATCCCTCCATGGCACATTACTTCCATACTCCCTTGTAACATCAACTAGTCCCTTTCCTAATTCACGAAAGATTTATAGCTAAATGCTAGATTGTTTACTGTAATTCATCCACAATAACAAAATAACCCTTGTTCAATTTGCATAAATTTGAAGACTATCACAATGATCATTGGTCCTACACTCAGTGCAGATACAATTCCTGGACTCCACTTTTTGCAATGCTTGGAAATCACAGCATATTGCTCATGAGGAAGCCCTTGTAATATGCAACAATATCTAGGACTAACAACATTAAACTCAACTCGTCTTTTGTGTTGGCTATTGACTACTCAAATTCAACCTTGCTAATCATATTGCTCATTTTTAGAAAGTTACATCAAGAAGCATGGCTGCTCTCAATAGTCCGATATCTACCTTCAAAAAATAAAGCAATTACAACCAGAAGTCCTCTTTAATTATGGAGCAAGCCAATCCTTCAAAGGGAAATCAAACCATCCTTTGTTACATGCACATACATTCTCGAATATAAGGCAAAATATTATCTTGCTTTTCAGTGTTTGAGCAAGTAAGAGAAAAAACTGCAATCAACAATAACAGTAATCTTTTGAAATCAAATGCAGCTAAAACAGAAATTATCACTCCTTGCATGTTGGTCCACTATCATGACTGGAGGATTGCACAACCTTAAATGAAGCTAAGCTCTCCATTTTCTTGATAATACATTGCTGGGGGTCAGGCAATACAAATAAGATGTGGCCGCATGGAAAAAGAGGGAGTAAAGATATTGTGTAGCTTCTCTTTCTTGTTACTGATAAAAATACACAAAATTGCACAGCAGCACCACAGATATATATTATATGGGCATTAAAAAACTAGTTACAGCATAAATATTCAATTCCAAACACAATAATATTAAAATGCTAAACAAATCTAGAAAATAAGTATAGCATTTACACATTGGAAAAATTTTCATTAGGGACAGAATAGCCCCTCATAGGATATACTAAACCTACTATGGAAGATATCTCTAATAAATATAATTTAATTTTGATGAATATTTAAGTAACTCGCTGACATCAAAGCACCTAGTTAATGGAAAAAGAATCAGCCAATTTTGGCAGCACACTTGTTTAAATAGTCAAGAAATAAAACCTCATGATGATGATATTGTTCGAAAAATTAAAGCTTTAGTTTATTTTTAGAGATGTTTAGCTTATCATTTGAAGATGATTAATACTAGTTTGACTAGATATAATATTCTAATTACTTTTTCTTAGCAGAAGTTATGCACCAATATTTTTATATGATGCAAGCTAACTTGCTGCAGGTTTCATAAAATGGTGGTACCAAAAGATTATGGGATAGGTTTTGGTTCCAAAATCCAAATATTATGAGTCATTCATGTTTAGTATAAAGATTAAGTCAAGGAAGACCCATATCTATGAACCACGCCATCCTTGAAATCAATGCAATGCTGTTTTCTTAATCCATAATCTTTCTTTTTTTCCTTTTCAATTTTCTTTTGCTTTTTGTTTTTGCTAAAAGTTTACTGTTACATTGTGTCTACTCGAATACTTAATAAGACAAGATATTGATTTGAAAGTTCCTTATGTTTTCTTTCCCCCCGTCTTTTATCATGTCAAACCATGCCACACCAAATATGTTGTAGCAACTCTAAAGAACAATTATTTCTCAGCATTAAAAAAAGGAGGGTGGATAAGAGGATCAAGCAGCTGGCCTATACCGTGTACATATAAGTCAACTTATGGATGGCACTAGCGAAAACATTCTCTCATACGGATCATTTTTTTTTTTTATTAGGTTTTCCCATTCTCAACTCTCGATTCTATATGATTACATGCAGTTCAACATGGCACTGGTGAAATCCCATTTGGAAATGGTCTCTCGTCCGTGCTACAAACAGTTTGTTAATCCAACAGTGATATCTCATTTATTAGCACGTGCATGATCTTAGCAAAATAACGCAAGTAAACCGCAAGGGAAGTGCCATGGGCTGCCGCAGCTAGAGAACCCACAAACACGAGCACCAAAATGCTAAAACCCTAACGCTAAACCCACCACAAATTCTATGCGAGTCCTAATTGAAGCCCTAAACTTTCTTTTCGAAGTGCTCGAATTCCCAAACTAGATTCACATTCTTAGTAAGGAACCTTTAAGAGAACAAAAATTTTGATCCCTTTTTGGTTGCTATAGAAAATGCTAAGGAAAACAACCAACGAAAACCTAATCTTAATCTTAGACCTAGTGAAACACACGTTTCCGATTATTTTGGGAGCATAAAACCTCATATACAACAAAAAAAAAAAAAAAAAAATCCGTGGAAGAAAAGGGGAAAAAAAAAAGAAGGAAATCCTGCTCGACAAGAGGTTAATAAGCTTAAAAAAAATCAAAGGTTAAGATTTACTTTTAAAAGAGCAATGGTTAAACAACCCATTTAACCCATGGTCAAGATATTAAAATAATCAAGTTAAAGAAGAGATGTGTAAATGGGTTTTGATTCATAAGTTAACTCATTTAACCCACTTTTCAAATGGGATTGAACTTAGGTTTTTTTCCTCATTTAAAAAGAGAGTAAAATGAATAAAGTCTATTTAACTTACGGGCTAGGGGGAGCCAGTTTGGATTAGCCCGTCTATCATATTTATAACTTAAGCTTGTTGGCTAGCCCATTTAACTCACTTTTTAAATGGGTTAAGATTGATATTTTTCAACCCATTTAAAAAGTAGGTCAAATGAACTTAACTAAATTAACCCATAAACCAAAGTGGGTTAGGCTGAGTTAATCTGCTTACTTAGTTGCGAACCTCTAGTTAGTGATATAGCTATGAGTGGTATAGATGATCTAATGAGAGGAGATTTTATTATAGTCTTATCCTTAGATTTTACACGAATGGTGTAGCTCTGCATCTTATCCTTAATTTACATTTTTTAAATCTAAATCACTAAACTAATTGTGAATTCAATAGTTTACATTTAAAGAAATCTAAATCAACCATAAGATGGATGGTTAGAATGGTTTTGTTAAAATAGAAACAAGACCGTAACAAGAAGAATCAGAGTGATTTGTCTAGGAGGGGACTATAAAAGGCCCCTCATAATTGATGCATTACCTTCAATTCATTTTTTACCCACCCATTTTTTGAGATACTCACATTAGGTTAACCAAAACTTAACTCCTTGGTCCTCTTTATCGCATGATTCTCATCAACATGCAAAATAGGTTCAGGACTAGAGCTTTCTCCATTGTTAAGATAAATCCTAATTCTTTGTTTAAAGAAGACAAAGAAGATGGTGGATAGTATCTTATACCTATCATACGAGACACTAAGGCTTTATATGGACGGGTGTTTACCGATGAGACACTTATTCAAGTCATGGAAGGACAAAGTATTCCTTAAAGACCAAAAGCCATTCTCATCATTTCTGGTCATTGGGAAACCCACGAACCCACCATTAATATTGTTGAACGCAATGACACCATACATAACTTTGACATCTTATTACTCAAACCCATGTACCAAGTAATAATGGTCAACAAAAATGAGCTTCATTAATGCTCATTGATACTAACAATGGGAAAGCAAGAAAATTACCAAGCTTATAAGTTATAAGTTTGAAAAGTTACCATGCACATTTTACAATGTATAATACAATTTCATGCATTTATACATGGTCTTCATATTAGAGAATTCATCTATAGATAGGCTTGATTTTTGTAAATGAAAATCATCCCAACAATCTCCAAACATTTCACTTCATGTATTAGAAAGTGAAAAAGAAGAGAGAGTAGTGAGTTTTTCTCCTATTATAGAAGAGAGAATATTGTTTTGTTTTCTCCTGTATAATAGAGAGAGATTGTAATACTAAATGTTTCATAGTGAAATTCTTCTACTTTTACCTATGATTTTTAACTTAAATTATTTTAGGGATTTTTTCACATAAAATTTATGTATTTGTTTTCTTCATTATTATTATTCTTAAATTTATTAGTTGCAATTTTGCTCTATTCAAGCTTATTCATAGGCAATATTGCACTACAAGTGGTATTAGAGCCTCACTTGGGTGTATATATTTACATATCATATGATCTATGGTTGCCACTAAAAGGTGGATCCTCTATATAAAAAAATAAGTTAAATATTAATTACTCTTTGGTAAGTACCGGGTGCTATTCATATATACAATAATAGTGTATGTGAAATAATGGGAGATAGTTTATTAGCTTAACAATTATAATAGAAGTAATGATAGCAAAATTTGAGATTAAAAAATTTAATGGGAGCAATTTCTTATTATAGAAATTGAAGATGAAGGCAATTTTACGCAAATATAATTACTTAGCGACTATCGACCAAAGGCTGATAGAGTTCATAGATGATGTTAAGTGGAATGAGATAGATGGCAATGCCAATGTAAATCTTCATCTAGGATTAGCAGATAGGGTATTGTAGAGCATAGAGGAGAAGAAGATGGCAAAGGAAATTTGGGATCATCTCACTAAATTATATGAGGTCAAATCACTCTATAATAAAATTTCCTTAAGAGGAAACACTATACCCTTCGGATGTTAGAATCCATTCCAGTGACAAAGCACATTAACATTTTGAACACTCTATTTTCTTAACTTATATCATTAGATTACAAAATAAAGTCAATTGAGCGTGCTGAACTTTTACTTCAAAGTCTACTTGATTTATATGATCAACTTATCATCAACTTGACAAACAACATCTTTATAGACACATTAGTCTTAAATGATATTGCGGTAGTTATTCTAGAAGAAGAGAGCTGGTATAAGAACAAAGAAGATGGGCAAACAAGTGTACAACAAGCAAAGGCCTTAATGGTGATGTGAGAGAGATTTATGGAACGTAGCTCAAGTAAGAGCCAAAATTATGGTAGATTAAAGTCAAGAAATAAAAAGAATTTAAAATGCTATAACTATGGCAAGAAAAGTCACTTGAAGAAGAATTGTTGGAACTTAAATAAGAAAAGTTTCAATCTTCAAGGAAACGTAGCAAACACTTCAAATGATGGAAATGCTCTATGCTGTGAAGTAGTGGAGACAACTAAAAGCAGGAAAAGTTTTGCTGACGTATGGCTTTTCAATTTAGAAGCTACTTTTCACATGACCTCTCGAACAGAATGATTCCATTATTATGAACCTATCTTAAGAGGGTCTATGTATAACTGTAATGACCATGCTTTAAAGATTATCGGTATTGGGAGCATCAAGCTAAAGATGTACAATGGTACAAACATGTAGAAGGCTTGAAGAAGAATTTGTTATCTTTAGAACAACTAGATGATCTTGAATGCAAAGTTGAAATTGAAAACAAAATCATAAAATCGGTTAGAGGAGTGCTTCTACTTATGAAGGGAGAAAAAATAGCTACAAAGTTGTATATGTTGAAAGGAAAGACTTTATAAGAAGTAGAAGCATCAGTTGCTTCAAGTAGCTCAATTGAAAGATTTTCAGTAATGTGGCATAAAAAACTTGGCCATATATCTAAATAAGGAATGAAAGTTCTTGTCGAGATAAAGTTACTTCCTGGTCTCACAAAGATTTCACTACTATTTTGTGAGTATTGTGTTACTAATAAGTAGCATTGATTGAAATTTAACATATCGAATTTTATAAGCAAAATTATTTTAGAATTGCTTCACTTTGACATTTGGCAAGCACTGGTTCCATCTTTAGGTGGAGTAAAGTATTTCATATCCTTTATTGATGATTATTCTAGGAGATGTTAGGTGTATCCTATCAAGAGGAAGGTAGATGTGTTTCCAGTCTTTAAAGCTTTCAAAGCTCGGGTTGAACTTGAATCTGGGAATAAGATCAAGTGTTTAAGGTTAGATAATGGGGGAGAATATACTAGTGATGAGTTTGGTAAATTCTGTAAGCAAGAAGCATCAAAAGATAGTTCACTACAGCATATACTCCTTAAAAAAATGGAGTGGCAAAGTGGATGAGCAAGACTTTAATAGAAAGAACAAGAACAATGTTGGGAGCTGCAAGTTTAGATAAGGCGTTTTAGGTAAAAGAAATCAACATTGCCTGCTATATGATAAATTGGGTCCCATCAATAGCAATCAAGTTGAAGACACTGATGGAGATGTGGACTAGTAAATCGGTTGACTATACAAACCTCAATATATTTGGGAGTCCGATGTACATGATGTGCAATGCTTAAGAAACAACAAAGTTGGATCCAAAATCTAAGAAATGTTTGTTCTTGGGGTATACTGATGACGTAAAGGGGTATTGCTTATGGGATCCTATTGCCTGTAAGGTCATAATCAGCTGGAATATTACCTTTATGGAAGATAAGATACAAAGGGAAGAGGATAGCACTTCAAAAGAAAATTCAAAGACTACAACTCTATAGATAGAGAAGGAGTTTAAACAAATTGATTCCTTTGAAGTACCATAGCAAATAAGATGTGAACAATCTTGGAGCACCAAACATGTGGAAGTTAAATCGTACAAGAAAAGCACTAAGTTGGCATTCTGATTATATTATTAAAAGTAATGTTGCATACTATCTTTTAACCGAGGATGAAGAGCTAGTAACTTTCTAAGAAGCAATGAATAGTTCAAAAGCATCTCAATGGATGACAGCAATGTAAGAAGAGATTGAAGCTTTTCATAAAAACAAAACTTGGGAGCTTGTGTCACTACTACAAGGAAGAAATCCCATTGGAAATAGATGGGTTTATAAGATTAAGGGAAATAGTACTAATCAAGTGGAGTGGTATCGTGTAGGATTGGTGGTAAAAGGACATGCTCAAAAGGAAGGAATTGACTTTAATAAAATATTTTCACCTGTGGTTTGACTCACAACAGTTCGGGTAGTCTTGGTGATGTGTGCTATATTTAATTTACATTTGGAGCAACAAGATGTAAAAATAGCTTTTCTTCATGGAGATTTAGAAGAAGAAATCTATATGCTCCAACCAGAAGGATTTAAGGAACAAGAAAATGAGAACTTGGTTTACAAGTTGAATAAATCTCTATATGGTCTAAAACAGGCGCTAAGTTGTTGGTATAAGAGATTTGATTCCTTCATAATGTGCCTTGGATACAATAGACTTAATGCAGACCCTTGTGCATATTACAAGAGGTTTGGAGAAAATAATTTTGTCATTTTGCTGTATGTAGACAACATGTTAGTAGTAGGCCTTAACAAAGATTTTATTGAAGAGTTGAAGGCATAATTAGTTAGGGAGTTTGAAATGAAGGACTTAGGACTAACAAACAAGATTCTAAGAATGCAAATTCATCGAGATAGAAATAATAGGAAGATTTTGCTTTCTCGAAGGAACTATTTGAAGAAGATCTTGTGACATTTCAATATAGAAGATTATAAGCCAATCTCTACCTTAATTCCTATTAATTTCAAGTTATCCTCCTATATGAGTTCTAATAATGAAGATGAGAGGAATGAGATGTCTTGAGTACTGTATGCATCAGTGGTGGGAAGCTTAATATTCACTATGGTATGTATAGGACTAGATGTTATAAATGTTGTAGGAGTAGTTAGTTGGAATATGGCGAATCTTCGTAAGGAGCATTGGAATGTTGTAAAGAGGATCTTAAGATCCATTGAAGGAACCTCAAATGTTGCATTACGTTATGGAGGATCAGACTTGATTGTCAAAGGTAATGTTGATTCTGATTATGCAGGAGATCTTGATAAAAGCAAACCCATTATAGGTTATGTGTTTACACTTGCTAGCGGAACTGTAAGCTAGGTTTCAAAGCTACAATCCATTGTGGCTACATCAACAATAGAAGTAGAATATATAGTAGCTACACAAGCCAGTAAAGAAGTAATATGGTTGAAAATAGTCTTGGAGGAACTTGTGCATGAACAAGAGACAATCTCATTATTTTGTGATGGTCACAGTGCACTGCATCTTGCAAAAAATCTAGCCTTTCATCCAAAAACAAAACACATTTAGGTTCAATATTATTTTGTTCATGAGAAAGTTGAAGAAGGAACCATGGATATGCAAAAGATCCACACTAAGGATAACATTGCAGACTTCATGACAAAGGTAGTTTATAATGATAAGTTTATATGTTATCGATCCTTTTATGGCCTGACAGAAATGTAAGCAACATGAAATAGCAAGATAGAAAGAATAGTGTGAAGATATGATTGATTCTCAATCAAATCTTTAAGTGGGAGATTGTTAACAAAAATGAGCTTCATTAATGCTCATTGACACTAACAATGGGAAAGGAAGAAAATTACTAAGTCTATAAGCTATAAGTTTGAAAATTTACCATGTACATTTTTATTATGTATAAAACAATTTCATGCATTCATACATGGTGTTCACATTAGAGAATTTATCTATAAATAGGCTTGATTTATGCACTTGAAAATCATCTCAACAATTTCTAAACATTTCACTTCTTGTGTTAGATAGCGAAGAAGAAGAGAGAGTAGTGAGTTTTTCTCCTATTATGGAAGAGAGAATATTGTATTGTTTTCTCCTTCATAATATAGCGAGGTTGTAATATTAAATTTCTCATAGTGAAATTATTCTACCTTTACTCGTGGCTTTTATCCTAAATTATTTTAAGAGTTTTTTCACGTAAAATCTGTATATTCATTTTTTTCATTATTATTATTCTCAAATTTATTACTTGCGGTTTTACTCTATTCAAGCCTATTCATAAGCAGTATTATGCTACAATAATAACATAATTTCTTTTCTCTTCCGCTATATCTTCGTCGATCCATCAAGGGCAGATTTAAAGATAAGCAGTATCATGTTTTATTTAAGGATTCGCCGAAAGAAACACTTACTATTGTTTAAATACGTGTAGCATAAAGATTCAACTTGGTCTAATTCCAATGAGGCACACCTTTGCGGGCAACATCTTATTTTTCTGATTGGATCCTTTTCTTTTCTTTTTTTCTTTTTATAAATATATTTAGCTTTTTGTGATCCAAACAAAGGAATTGTTGAAAATTATAAATTCCAGAGTACATATTGCCTGAAGAAAGGGCTTAGCACTATAAATTTGGTAGATCAAATATTCCTATTCCACTCACTCTAGTAGAAATGGAATTGCTTGAGCTAATTTGAATGCCTTCATATCTCTTAGGGTGGCTGTTAATTTTCAATTAATGGCGAGCTAATTTGGTGAAATTGCTATGAAATGCTGACTTTTGAAAATTATTTACGCTATACTCATGTGCTTCAAAACTTTTGTAGTATACTTAGGAAAAACCAAACAAGTTATTTCATACATAGAAAATAAATGATGTGATGTATGGAGTATATTTAGAATGCATATATAAAGAAATGTTTAGCAACACTTACGTTTTAGCAACTAAAAATTTTACAATGATTAGCTTAATTACCAGTTCTAAGAGTCTTAGAATTAGCAAAGAGGGTAAAAGAACTATTACAAGTGATTGGGATTATGCATGTAAACGAAGTTACTAAACGAGGGTTAGACTATGGTACTTGGGTTCATTTGATGTATATGTATCTAGATGCCGACATACTAGCGTGTCAACTTTCAGTTCAGACAAAGAAAGTTGCCATCTACTATTACAACATTGGCAAGCCATTGGCTCCTCTCAAATCAAAAGGTATACTCATTCTTGGTTCTGGAAGTACAACTCATAACCATAGGACCAAGCGATTTGGAGATGAATCTGTTGTTTCTTGGGCTTTAGAGTTTGATACTTGGCTCAAGGATGCTCTTCTTGATGGGAGGTAAAAAGAACGACTATGGACTTTGAAGCATTCAATAACTCCAAAGTTATAAAGAATTTGTTAAGTGAAAATGATGAAAAAAAAGGCACATAAATTCCAAGAGAAGGCTCTACAAGTAAAGATGGCATACCCTCAGCTAAAACATATCTATCCATTGCATGTAGCCATGGGAGTTGTAGGTGTAGAAGCTAAGGAAAAACTCATACACCATAGCTGGGCTTTCAGTGCCTCATCTTCTGCCTTGTATCAACCTACCACAACAGTGGCCAGTTGATTTCAGATTCTTGGTTGATTATTCAAGAATGAGCCATGCTTTGTTGTATTTCAGTTGTTGCATTCAACTCATGTCATATTTCTCTACCAGGTAGACTTCATTTGCATTGAATAACACCAAAAGCGGCTACTATAGACCTTATTCTTACCAGAATTATGCACCATGTGCATAATTAAGAATAACACCAGTATCTAGGATTACATCCTCATAGTTTAGTTATGTGCTAGGCAGGTAGGAGAAGGTCTAAGAGCATCATATTAAAGCTTAATGAAATCAACTAGCAAGTAAGCAATGATCAAGCATTGAAACTTAGCTATGTATAGACTTCACACTTAGTTGACTAATCTTTCATGCACCGCCATGCCTGTGAATGAAAAAGTTTTAAGAAACGGCCATTTGCTTTAAAGCTTATCCAACTTCTGAGAAATCTGATGTTATTAGGCATAAATAATGCCCTGAATTCCAAAATGATTGCCAAATGCATTAACACCATGTTTTGAACCTACTTGATAGGATTGAGAAAATGATCATGAATAAGCATTAACACTTTGATTTTGCTACCTCGCATTGATTTAGCATTACAAATTACAAGACAACTAGTTAAGAGCTCATTTAATGTGAAAAAAAAATGAAATAAATATTTTGTTTTCAAACAATCATAATAAAATTTCATAATAGTAAAACTATAGCATACATTATTAGCAAAAAAGTATCATACAATTATGAACAAATGGAGATACGAAGGGTTTTTTTTTTTTCCATTTTACTTTGTGCTCTTGAAATGAGTTTTATTTATTAAATATTGAACATCATATTCGAACAAGAAAAAAAATTCATGAAAAAAGAAATTTTAAGAGAAATAACTCATTCCATCTTTATTCTCTTAGCCTTGTTGTTAAATTATCCTTTGTCTACATCATCATCGTCCTTTCTCTTCAATTGAGATTATTTGGCTTCGAATTTTGGAGAATTATTTTGTAAAATGGATGGCGATTGTTTGATTGATAATTCTATAGGTTCATTGTTCATTCCTTGCACCATCTATATAGTAAAAGATAAAATATAATTCGTATTTAATATCTATAGAAGTATAAAAAAGAAGTCAAATACAAATGTATAATAACTAACCAATAATATTTCCTTTAAGAATACATTTGTCTCAGCTGAATAAATAATTGAGAACAACTTATCAATGCAATATTGTTGCATGCCTTTCTTTAAATTGCTGTACTTTAATTTCAATTTAAAAATAAATCTCTGTTCGCATAACTCATGTATCTGAATTGGCAATTTGACTACTTCATCCTGTATTATTTATAGAAGCAAAATCACATTATATAATAGTACATTTATGAAATTGGAAACTATGTATATTTTTCATAGCAAATTTGAGTATTTGATTTGGTTTTGTGAGCAAATCATTAGTATATATTTTCAAGAGCCTTCAGCCTCATGATCAAACAAAACAAACATGGTTGTCTCTATGCTATCAGCTACTTCCATTTGTATTTGATATCTTTAAAATTGTGAAAACTAGTCTATATAAGAATCTTGTTACACTCTATCTTATACTAAGCATGTATAATGTATACATGTGTTTGAAATAGTAATAGAGATGATTGATTACATTGGAATTGGTGATTGACAATATTTTTGACAACACTTGTAAAAGAACTTGGTGTCTCCCTTTTTGAGCTTTAGTTTACACATCTTGCACCTAATGTAGTACCATTGAGTTTCATTTTTAATAAGCAAAACTGTTGCTATGCATGTAAAGGTTGTTTGCTACAATAGAAAGTGTAAAAATATTCAATGACAAGCATTTGTAAATTTTGAAGTAAAAATTAAAAATCACTACGTTTTTCCATGTCGTTTCCATGTCATTTACATGATCTATTGCAAACTGCATTTGCGCATAAACATTGTATCTTCGAGCATCATATGTTGTGTTAGTTAGAAGATATGTGGTTTAGCCCCTATGTTATTTTTCAATGCTTTATAACAAAAAAATGCATTAGTTACATAGTATAATGTAATTGTCATAATTGAACATTTGAACTATATGCACCTTTTTAAAATCATTGACGTTTTTGCAACATCTAAATTCATGTAAATATTCACCCACAAAGATTAATATTCCCATAATAAATATACTGTAGATGTTATTTTTCCTCTTAAATGCAAAGAAATACAAAGTATAGTAAATAATCAAATTTTATTTAGTAGTGTACCTTTAAAGCACTTGATCATAGTTGATGTAACAACAATAGCAAGAGGACTATTGTTGTCTATGAGAATGTTTTCATCAATTGATGCAGCAAGAGAACCCCATAAGGTAATTCTAATTTTCTTCTCCCTTAAAATAGAAACAAAAAAGTTTGTATATAAAATAAAATGAAAACAAAGTATAATATTTTAAGTTTTAAGTTGTTACTCTAATGTAAAAAGTTATGGATTTTTGAGTTATGCTATTGAATTGGTGAACATCTTTTCTTCAATAGGGCCAATTACAAGCAATTATCTGATTATATCTAAAAAAAAATAGTGAATCAATATATTGTCTAAAAATCTAACATGCATTATTGAATTTATAGTAAAATTTAATGTACTCATAAGTAATTCATTGTTATTATATCTTTTAATGGTCACACGCATTTACTGGCAATCTTTTTGATTAAAGTGTTCTAGAAGAAGCTCAAGCTATATTTATTATTCACCAGCTTGAAATTGGAATTTGTCATTACAACTTTGAAATTGGTGATATGGTATATCTTTCCTTCCTCCAAAAGATGTTTAAACTTATTAACATTTTGAGATCTTATGAAGGCATGCATTCTGTTATTCTACAAAGTAGAAGGATTATTATGTTAAAATTTTAAATTAACTTTTAATGTATTAACCATATATTTGAAAAAAAAATATGTGTTACTTCTTCATCAACATCAACCATGTCCATACTAATTAGTTTATTGTATCGGTGGAATTCTAAACTCTTGTAACTCGAACTTTATAAAGTTATTGCATTATTTATGCCATTTCTCAAGTGCATATTGATTGTAAGTTTCTAAACCTTACATGATTAACAAAGATAGGACATGTTCAAAGTAACAACTATAGTTTCTTCTCTTTTGGGAATGCTTTATAGTATCCTCCACGAACAGAAACCTTACATGAGTGGTAATATTTATCTAAAATCTCCTCCACGATAGCAATCTTACCTCCAAAAGGCATCGATGTTGTTTGAGGATAGGAATGCTTTATAGTATCTTTGAGCATTTTATCAAGAGTCTTAAAGCAATATTTTTGTGCCATTGGAGCTTAATCCTAAACAATCATACTTGGTTGTTTTAGCAACTCGGCAATATCAATACTTGGTTTAATGTCACAAACGGTATTCTCATCTACACTTAACGGGATTCAAAATCTTGAATGTGTTATACGTTTATCGGGTAATAGTAATGCTACGATTCCTAGTGATGTAACAGTAAGTACAATTTTTCCTTATGATCGTATCTTTGCAATTATCATCCTATACAGATATGTCTTACCCGTACTATCGTACTCGTAAATGAAGAAAGTATTGCCATTGCCTGAATATATTGCTTCAATGATTGAATCATATATGTTTTGTTGCTCATCAAGATTGACAACAAAGGATATGTGCTCTCTCTTTAGGGAGCTCATATAATTAGATAGCTCTTCTTATATTAATCTATTTCCAACTTACCTTAGAAAATTTGCATTTAGAAGAGGCATTGGCGGAAAGTTCTTAAGAGAGTTACCATTATGAAGAAGGATTGATTCAATCTCCTTATGTGCATAATTTTTTATTTGCTCTTCTGTCATATATAACTTAAGGAATTGGAGGATTTGCCTTTGTTGATAGAGTATATCATTTGATAGCATTGAGGATTTTCCCATAATTGGCAGGGCTTGGCAACTTCACAATACAGTGACACGGCAACAAATAATTCATGTAGCTGTTTTCTGCTAGCCCAAGTAGGAGCTTCTTGTAAGGCACCATACCATTTCTTATCACTATCTAGAAGTCTAAGCGCATAGCAAGCTACCTTATATGTTGGATATAGAGTTCCATTTATAGTTCTAATATGCTCAAATGATTTGCAACCTTTAACAATATTAAGTAACATTCGAAGATAAAATCATTCACCATTAGCAAGAAGTGCATAGTAGATTTGTATTCCTAGACATAACAGACTTATTTAAACTATTGCCCTTTTTACTATGGAAAAAACAAATTCCTTTGCGTTTATTGTCCTTTTGCTGTAGAAAGTGCATATTCTCTTAAATTATTGTACTTTTTGTATATCTTTACAATTTTACCCTCATAAGGAATATAATGCAGGTAAGGCTGTTTATCAAATCGAACTAAACTGAACCAAAACCCAAACCAAACCGAACGAAAAACCAAATCGAACTGCAAATTGTGGTTCTTGTATTTTGGTTTGGTTTTTAGTTTGGTTTAGAAGAGGTTCAAACTGTTCACGGTTTGGTTTAGGAGGTCAAACTAAACCGAATCGCTTGAATTCAAATTGAATAGCTTTTTATTTAAAAATAAAAAATAAGTGAGGTTTTCTTTTTGCCTTTTAAACAATATTAATATTTCATTTTAACTTTATCTATATTTTGTTTTATTATCTCTCTTTTTTCACTTGGCTTTTACTATTCACTCATTCTTTGTCACTATCATTTTTCTTCTCTTAAGTAAATATTCATGCTTTGTAAGATGTAATATTAATGTAACGTAATACTATGTGGCTTTAACTCTTATATAATGTTTTTCATTTTAAACATTAATATTTGATTAAAAGCTTCAATAGCTATTTATATTATCAAATGTAAAGAAGTACTTTTAAAAGTGGTTTAGACTAAAACAAACTGAATTGAATCGCATTTGAAGCAGTTCAGTTTATAATCTTTAATCATTAAAAGCAGTTCAATTCCTTAAGGATTTGAATCAAATCGTTTAAAATACGGTTTAGTTTGATTCCTTCAATTATTTTCCTTAAGGGGTGTCTATGGTTCGGTTTGATTCCTTAAGATTTAAATCGAATCAAATTGAATTATGAACACCCCTGAATAAAGGGATATGCTTAGTTCATTGGACTCCTATATAATCTCTTATTGAAGAATTGTAGGGCACTACGAAAAACTACTAAAAAACCAAAAGTAAAAAAATTCTATAAGTATCTCTCTAATCCTTAGACATTCACATCTAGCTGCTATCACATCTAGTTAGTACGACCTATATATATAAGTAGATATTTTTGAAGTAATAATATATTTTTGATATATATTTTCTTATTCTATAAGCTTTCTACTCTCAACCTTATTACTTCTGAGATTTTAAGCTCTCTACTCTCAATTTTATTGCTTTTTGGATTTTAGCTAAATAAAGGGACTAGGTTATTCTTTTATTAATATTTTATACTTTTCTTGTTTTCTAGTATGGTTGTAGTATTATCATCATCTCTTCTTTTTTACCTTCTCTCTCCAATTCTTTCTATTTTGGTATCAAAGTTTTATCAAGTTTTTATAATCTTTCATAAAACCTATAGAACCTAATCATTTTAATGCCTGTTTGTTGCTAAGGAATGGTGTTTGTAGGGCTCTAAATGACGAATGGTATTCAAGCAAATGTTTGCGGAGGTCCATATCACTGCATTTGGTATATCCATCGAGTATGGCATTTGCTATTACGGGCTCCAACTGGAGACCATAATGGAAAGCAACAAATACATGATTAGGAAAAGTATAGTTTACCTAGAAGAAATATCTTTTTCGATAAGCACCCAAAAGAAATGTTGAACCGTTAGGTTTCCCTTCTTGAAATATCACACGACATCTCATTAAAAAAAAAAAAAAAATCACAATTCCAAAAATAAAAGCTATTATGATATTTTTGTTGGCATGAGGCATGTGACATGAAACCTTCTCGATGTACCGCAAGCGATAATCGTAAGAAACGTATAAAAGTGACTCGGTGATATATGGTTTTTAAAATTGAATATTGAAAAGCTTGCTTATTTTCTTCTAATATTACCAAAAGTTATATAGTATTACCAAAAAGTTACACAAAAATCGGTAGTTATCAATTTCTATTATAGTTACAATAAAAAAAATACAATATTACGAAAAAAAAGTATATAATAATATAAAAATGCGGAAAAATCTGTCGCCAGCTGTGCACACTCCACTGATTCCAATAATCTCTTCGAGTAACTCTTGAAATATTAAAATTCACATTGTCCTGATTGACAAACCCACGTTCTGAGATACGATCACTAGGCCAACCGCAGCTCAACTTTTCTGTCCTCTTTATTTCTCCCGTACATATTATTTGTATTTTTGCCCGCTTCTCATACGGATTGAACGCAATCCACATGTCTGTTCTTCAATATCTCAACATCTGCATCAGCATGTAAAACACGTTCATTATTAGATCTTTTCCTATTGTTGAGTTAAACCCTAATTCTTGACAAAGAAGACAGTGAAGATGGTGGATAGTACCTTCTACCTATCACATGGGACACCGAGACTCTGTATGGACGATTCTTTACCGGTGAGACACTTCTTCAAGTCATGGAAGGACAAAGTATTCCCTCAAAGGCCTAAAGCCATTCTGGTCATTTCTGGTCATTGGGAAACCCACGAACCCACCGTGAACGTTGTCGAACAAAATGACACCATCCACGATTTTCGCGGCTACCCCGAACCCATGTACCGGGTAATAACGTAATTCCTTTTCTCTTTCACTGTATCTCCTTCAATCATGGCTGTTATTTGGGTAGTGTTTTCTCCCAGCAACTTTGTTTGTCCGCTTTAGGTGGTTAAAGATAGCGGTGTCATGTTTTATATGAGGATCCTCCAGGGAAGAACACTTCTGTTATTTTGCAACACCACGGTCCCCATCCAGTGAGGCAAACCTTCACAGGCAGCATCTTTAGTTCACCGACTGGAGTTTTTGTCTCTCTCTTTCTCTTCTTTATATATATATATATATATATATATATATGGCTTTTTGTTGTCCAAAGAACGGAACTGTTGAAAATTTTCAACAGTATTAAGCTTATATAGAAAATTTCGGTTAATGGTATGCTCAGGGCTGCTTGAGCTAAATCGATTAAATTGCTGTGAGATGCTGACCTTTAAATAATAATTCAAGCCAGACTCTTGTTCTTAAAAAATTTCTTAGTGTACTTGGAGAAAACCAGACAAGGTGTTTCGTATATAGAAAATGAATAATCTGAGATGCATTAAGTGTTAGATGACGTTACTTGCATATTAGCTGCTGAAAAATTTGCAATCATTAGCTTCATTATCCAGCTCCTGGGGCCCCAGAATTGGCAATGAGGGTGAAAGAACTATTGTGGGCATCAGGAATTAAGTGTGTGAATGAAGATACAAAACGAGGATTAGACCACGGTGCTTGGATTCCTTTGATGTATATGTATCCAGATGCCGACATACCGGTGTGTCAACTTTCTGTCCAGCCAGGGAAAGATGCCACCTATCATTATAACATCGGCAAGGCATTGGCTCCTCTCAAGGTGGAAGGTGTACTCATTCTTGGTTCTGGAAGTGCGACTCACAACCCCAAGACCAAGCGGTTTGGAGATGAATCTGTTGTTTCCTGGGCTTTGGAGTTTGATACTTGGCTCAAGGATGCTCTTCTTGATGGAAGGTAAAACAAACCACAGTGGATGTTGAAGCATTCATTAACTCCAGGATAATTAGGAATTTGTTTAATTGAAAATAATGACAAAAAATGGCCCTGTTTCTTTATTTTGTAGATATGAGGATGTGAATAAATACGAAGAGAAGGCTCCACATGCAAAGATGGCACACCCGAGGCCAGAACATATCTATCCATTGCATGTAGCCATAGGAGCTGTGGGTGCAGAAGCCAAGGCAAAACTCATACACCAAAGCTGGGGTTTCAGTACCTTTTCCTATGCCTCGTATCAGTTCACCACAACAACAGCTAGTTGATTTTTAGGTTCTGGGTTAATCGTTCAAGAAGGAGCAGTTCTTTCTTGTATTTTAGTGGCTGCATTCAACCAATGTCGTGTTTCTCTACTTCATTTTTATTGAATAACTCCAAAACCAGCTACTATAGACCTTACTCTTACCAGAATTTTGCATCATATGTGCCTAATTGAGATTAGCACTAGTATCTAGTTACATGCAAAGTAAGATGGCAGGAAAAGGGCTAAGAACGTCAAATTATAACTTCCTGAATTCAACTAGCAAACTAGCAGTGATCATGCATCGAAACCTTGTTATATACAGACTTCACACTCGGTTGTCTAATTTTTCATGCACTGCCATGCCTTTCACTGAAAACATTTTAAGAAACGTATGCATCTGATAACATTTAAGGCCAATCTAGCCCCTAAGATATCTCATGCTGTTATGGAAGCTCAAGGGGCAGAACATGGATTCTTAAGGTCACCAAAATACTGCATGAATTCCAAAATAACATGTTATGGACTTGCTTAACAGGATGGAGAAAATGATCATGGATAGGCATGAACGCTCTGATTTTGCCACTTTACATCAACTTAGCATTACAAATTAGAAGAACACTGGTCAATGGATTAGTAGCAAGATACCAGACATTTGCATCGATATAAACAGTATTAAGCATCATATTGAACTGTTGCCTTATGCCTGTAACAGCGGCACTTAGGCCTTCGATAGTAGTGGCTAAGAGTGATGGAAAATAACACAACGAACATTTTTGCAATAATTAACTACCACTACTGGTTTTTTGCATGCTGGCATCATTTCCTTTAGAAACCATTTGTAGCATTAATCTTTTGAGACTACCAAGATAATATTTCACAATTCTAAGCCTTAATTATTGCAAATCTCGAACAAAATTTTTTTAAAACGTTTTAAGCAAAACAAATACACTTCTCTAACCTTAATGGTCTTTGTCTTTCCCTTATTACTAGTCGCCCATCTTCAGCATATTTCGGTATATTTGCTAAAAGGTCTAATATTGTGAACTTTCTTGTAGAGTGCGCTACATAATTGTCATTGAAACTTGAAAGATCTAACAGTTAAGTTATTGCCAAGCAGTAGAAGGCACGAGATTTGATTCAAAAGGGCTAGCCGTTCACAGGAGAGTGAAAACCATAAAATATACATGTAATGTAAATCCTATTTTAAAATTTTCACGGACATTCTTTTCAAAATTAACCCGTTCCGCCCTTGGTCACAAGTATATACTTTTCAACAGTCATTTATTACTTCAACTTCACGAAAAATCTCTTAAGGTACTTATTTTTTCAGCTAAATCCCGTCCGCCTTCTGCGATTTCTCATAGGAACCTAGAGAAGCTGAAGACGATTTCAACGTACGTTGATACCACTAAACTGATGAGGTTTCTTGCAAGCAGCAGTCGTAACTCCTAAACCACCTTGCATCCCTAATCAACAAGGATTCTCCGGCCTGGCATGTTGACTTGCCACCTTGGCTGAGTCAGGTAGAGATAAACATTTTTTTTCCAGAAAGTTCATGGGGAAAAGCTTCACGAGAGGACTAAACTATTACTGTGCTCCGGATTTGTGTGCTCCATCAAAATCTTTAAACTTTCCCATAGCATGCTTACTATTAAAATTTATTTGCATTATTTGTGCCTTGTGTGACGGTGAGGGGAAAAACCCTTTGGGAAGTGAACGAATCAAACACACTCGGCGTTGATATATACTTGAGATTGATTAGGCTACAATCTGAGTTAGGATCGAGCATTGTGATATTTAGATTGATAAACTCATGAGTTTGATTAAGCTTGGGTCAAGTTATGGGAATGTCCTACTTGAGTTGAACTTAGGTATTGAAACTCATTTAAGTTGAAAACTATTCTTTATAGAGAATATTTTCAATTGAGTTGAGACTGACCATGTTAGTATCATCTTTAGTTGAGCATAATCTTAAAATTTTTTGATTGAGCTCAACATAATGCCGTCTAAATCCTAGGATACTATAGGGCTTATTTGAAAGAGAATATAGTATTTTTTGGTTGTGAATATATAAATAGTAAGAACCACCCATTTGCTTTGGAATAGAACAATTCGAATTTGGCTCGATTAGTTGGAATATGTATCATCCATATAGGAGATCTTCCAATTGAGACAATCCATTGACTTGAGACGAAGAGAAAAGTTTATCTATTTTATTTAGTTATTCAATTAAACTTAAAACCTAAAGACTTCAGATTAGTCAGTCATGGATCTTAAAACTATTATGGTACTAGAGTTTAAAGTCCTAAATTCAAACTCTTTGAGCACTTATTTTTCCTCCTATTTAAAGAAATGGTTGACTTGGTGGGCTTACATTTTGAGTGTGTATGAACCAATAAACATAAAATCATGATTAATCTAACATGTTTAAAACTTTAAAATAGCTAGTTGTAGATGGGATAAAAGGTAAAAATGGAGCCAAAATTTTTATTTGAGATTTAATCACATTTTCTACAATGTCTTAGGATAATTTAATTGAATATGAATTATTGATACCATATTATCTAAGATGGAAGTTGTTTTCTCTCTTGATCCATCTTATTATTTCCTTAAATTTTTGGGTCCACTATCTTATGTCACTAAGGATATAACTTTGGTTCTCGTTGGTTGTTGCTATAAAACTTAGGAGCTGATCATAGTTATAGCACCATGGGTAAGGTTATAACTTCCAATTTATCTCTACAATGTTGAGCTTATGTCATCATTAGAATAATCGGCTCCATCCAATTTGAAGTTATGCTCATTATGGACTAAATAACCTACTCCATCCAATTTGAAGTTGTGCTCATTATGGACTAGGTTATCTAGTTCTTCAGTACAACTTCAAACAAGATGAGATTCTGGAGATATCAAATAAATGACGTCAATATCATTGGGACCTTCTTCCATCCAATGTATCAGAGGAATAAATAACCAAAGTCAATATCTAGTATATTGTCTTGTTGTTGATGCACATTGTGAGACCCGACCATTTACATATTTGCGTAGAATGGTAATTTAAGGCATATGCAAAAGTAGTCTGATTAGGTCAATATTTTACAACTAAGTCATATGAATTAGTCAAGGACACCTTGTGGGTTTGGAATGTAGAAATATAATAAAACAATGATATTATAAATAAAAATAGTTAAATTTATTATATTACACTAAACGTGCGATTTAGGTAATAAAAATTTATTAAATGTTAAAGATAAAAAATTGAGAGTATAAAATTATAGGATGACATAAGATAATACATAAAACTAGTGTATGTACCTCAAATATAATTATTATATACAAATATACACCCGAAATAACCTAAAGTACTTGAAATAATGCAAAATCAACTAAAAATTATTAAGAAAAATAGGAAAAATTAATAAAATCTATTAGAATATATGGGAAATAGGTACAAGTGGCATACCGTGATCGAGGAAAATTGTGGGTGTAGAACCATGTAAGAAAACACTTAGATAAGCAAATTAAAAAGGGGGTTTAAAAGGGTGAGGAGAGAGAAAATTCACCATTTTCACATGTAGCAGCTTAGAAAATATCTCCAAAATTCTCTATATGTTCATGAGTGTTAGGATTATAGGAAAATTGGGGAAAAAGGAGAAAGCTTAAAGGAGAAATTTTAGAAGAAATTTAAAGGAGAATAGTTTAAACCGAGCAAATCCATGGAGTAAGAGTTTAAGGGTGATCTAAGGTGAACCACCACTATAAGTTGGTAGTGGAGGTTGCGCTCTACTGTGCTGACAAGGATACGGTGGTTGGTGATGGCCAAATGGCCAAGTTCTTGGTGAGTCCATATTTTCACCTAATTTTTTTATTTTTCTAAAAATGCCAAATTAAATAAAAAAATTTTGAAAAAAAAAATATTTTGAGTTATTGTTACATATACTATTTGAGAAAAAAAAATTTATAAAATTTTTAACTGGATATATGACATCCTTAAGAAATCGCCTAAAATCAAGCTATTTTCAAAATTATTTTAAATAACCCTATTATTGTAGTTTTGAAACCAACATTTTCTAGAACATCCCTATATTACATGTAAGAACTTTATGAAGAGTTTTCAGACAAAAATATTTTCTATGATTTTTAGGGATTTTTGAACCCCTAAATTAGGAGAAAAATGCTATTTTTTGAAGTTTTTGTGCACTTACTTTTGAGGAAGATAATTTGTAACTATTTTGGAGTCAATTTAAGTTGTATTTAACTATGGTGTATGATTTGAAGCTGAGTAGATTGAATAGGAGTGGAAATATGTACAAACTGTTTGATATGGGCTTAACGCATTAAAATGAAAATATTAGAATTTAGAAGTTATAGTAGTATGGTGTTAATTGATATGATAAATCGGTTGCATGATCATGTATTAACATGTTTATAAGTGGAGATATGATGCAATAGTGAGTCGGTTAAAGGGAACTTGTAAGTTAAATATGTTTAGAAGGTTCTTCAGAGCGTTGATTTGGTAAAAAAACAAAAACAAAAAGAACTTAATCCTTAATTTAGAGACCTGATTAGAAGGTTAGCGGGTAAAAGGATCTTAACTATAAATATGTCGAAGGCTTGGTCAGAGGGTTACTAGTTTATGGACACTCGTATTAGAGACTTTTTTGGAAGGTTTTTAGATCAAAACTTGGTATTACGTAAGCCTTCAAAACTTTATTCATAGACTTAAATAGTAAGTTAAAACACAATACAAAGCTTACTCAACTTGTTTAAGATATGTTGCAATCACACTAAAACTATTAAAATGAACTCATTTGCTTTATATTTAGTAAAACAAAAGTAATTATATTCAATGTTTAGGGGTAATTCTAAGCAGACGAGAGTTAACATTCAAGATTTTCAAGTGTTATGTGCCTAGGTAAGTGAGATTAATACTTCATTACATTTCGAAGTATTATTTAGAATACTTAGAGACTTTAGCTTGTGCTTTGTTTGTAGTTGTAAGTTAGTTGATTATATGTGTACAGCGTATGTGCTTGAGTAATGCTATGCTATTATGGATCTGTATTCTATATATTTCTTATTATGTGATTCTACCTTGATTGGATTGTTTGAAATTGGTTGATCACTTTAAAAAAAACTAACTTTAACTTGGCTTAACTTCTAATTAGACATACATCGTAATCCACTAACAGATTGATTAAGATTCTTAAGCCAAACTTGGACCCTTCAATGAGGATAGCTGAAATGGTCATTTTCCTACCCTTAATTGAACCAAGTGATAGGATAAGAGGTTGCAGCAAGATTGATGGTTGTAGTTCAAAGGTAGTCTCCTATATAGGGAGTTCTTCGTTGTACGAGCCCCGATTTGGTTTTGATTTTTGTGTGAGATGTCAACCTTCTGAACCTAGATTAAAGCGGATGCAATTTCTCTAATATTATGATGGATCAGATAACATTGTATGATGACATTTTCTTATACATGCATTGTGTCCAATTAAACTACTTGAAAACCTAGATTGCTTTGTGTCAAATATGTACTTTTACCTTCATCCTACTTACTAAGCAATTGCTTACCCACTATAGTTGTTTTGCAGGTTCAAAGTAGATTATTAGCTTATCTCTAAAACCTAAAAGATTAGAGAATGGGATCGAGGAGTGACATTCAAGACAAATGGGTTGAATTTTTATTTTGTTTGTTGACTTTACTAACTTTTAGGAAAACTAATAGGATTTTCTTAGGTAACCCTCTAGTTTTTAGTTATTGATATGTATTTTTTGTTTTGTAAACCTAAGGACTTCTGTAAATTATTTACTAGTGGCATTATCTTTTCATATCAATATAATTTTTGAAATTTCTTATTAGTTTCAAGATTTTGTACACCATATGGTTTATGAAACTTGATTCTTCTAGGACATTTTAACAAGAAGTTAATTTTAATAGATATTTGAAAAATCATAGCATAGGTTTATATCAGACAATTAGATGTTTCAAAGCAGTTGAGTTAGGTACATCTTATGTTGACTATATTTACATTAGCGGCAAAGGTGGCTAACTTCTAAGTTAAATTGGTTTACATGACGAGGCTGTTATGATTTCTCAGGTTTGGGATGTAATGCCCATGTTGCACATAATTCATCTATTAAGTGAGACTAATATTATGGTTGGCAACTTTTGATTAAAGTGGAAATGGAAAGAAAGTTGTAGAAAGGAAAAGGAAGGAGTGGAATTTTAATGAAGTGATGTATTGTATGTCACAACCTGAAGCGGTAGAGTCGTAACAGCCCAACCGTGTAAACTATTCTAAGATAGAAGTTGGCCTTACAACCACTATCTCAAACCTGATCCATACAAAGCGTCTACGACTAACCCGCTTTGAAGTAAACAATTTGTAATTTAAATAAATCATTTACTTAAGAAAGTGAGGAAATATATATATACACTATAATTCAGTTATTACAATTAAAGTTTACAATATTTCTCCGTAATATATTTCCTAGTTATTACATTATTCAGAAATGAAAAATTCTAAAGTAAAAGCTTAGACCTTAAAATAATGTGTTTATTCTTCAAATGTTTTTCCTCACTCCTTAGGATTCAACAGTTGCTAACTTCAGAGTAGTTGTATGTCGCTTCTTAGCCAGCACCTGCACAGTGTTTATAGGGATGTGAGTAACCATAACTCAGTAAGTTAAGATGGAGGACTTAAAACTATACCATAAACACAATAAGGTTATTAACCAACTTATTAGGTGTAATGCATGCTTAAGCAAATGCCATCGCACGATGTTGTTTGGCCCATCGTGAGATTAGAGAAATTGTACACGCTCTAATTCGAGTTGAGGAGTTACCATTAATGCAACAGCTTACGACCAAACTTAGGCTTGTGTAATGGAGACTTTTCTCCTCTCGCGACTACCTTCGAACCATTAACTTCACCTTCACCGCGACCTCCTCACCTATCGCTTAGTGCGACTAAGGATGAAGAAGGGACCCTTTGTAATCTTATGCTATCCCTTTCGAAGGGATCGGTATTTGGCTAGAGAATCTTAGGTTTCCCCTAGTCGGTTGCCATGCAGGTTCGATTATGATTACAAGTCATATATTCAATTAGGTCTAGTTTTGGGTAATCAATCATTTTATACAAATCACACAATACAAGCCAGAACAACAAATAGAATCATAGCATTACTCATAATCAATCACATTCACACATCCAACTATCTAACAAGCACAACCAAGCATAATCTCAAGCCTCCAAAATACAACATTATATTAATCTTAACTTACTTGGACTCCTCGCTTACTTACTCGATATCCGACTCACTTAGGCCATCGCCGATCATCCTTATAACACAAACGTGGTTTCAGTTTTTCATATAACCATTATAGGTTTGTTTTATTTTATAACACTTATTGTTATGTTTTATTTAAGGTTTAATATACCTAATTATCTAGGTCTTAAGTCTTACAATTATTCTAGGTTTGGGGTTAGGTTCGGGTTTGGTTTCCGCATCGATTTCTAAATTAGGCTTTAATTTGATTTCTAAGTACTGTTTTATACCCAAACCCTAGAAATTCGTTTCAACTCATAATGTGAAATTAATCACAAATATCTTAAATACCATCATTACCTCTAATTAGTATTTTATTTTACCTAGTACATTTAAATCCTTATTAGTGTACCGAATTTACTCATAATATGAAAAATTTTTACATCTTTCATATAATTACATAAATTTAAGTTTTCTATCAGTTTTATTATATATCCCTATTATTTATATAATATCGATTTTTATCCTAATATTTTTTATTTATTATATTTCCAATAATTGTGTCTTATGTACTATTACATATTATTTACATAATACAAATATAATGTTTTTATCACTCTAATTAGTATCTCTCAACATCAATTATTATTTCAAAATGTCTAAATTCATCCTAAATCAGATTTTAAATCTAATTACTCTAATTTATAAAATTAACTTAAAATGTACTATTTTCCCCTATTACTCATTTACTACATAATTGACCTAATAATTACATCTAACACCCTAAATGCTACAAATATCATACTTCATTAGATTTCAACATCCTAAAACATATAATTATTCACTAAATCATAATTAACCATTTAATTACTTAATTAACCTTAAATTACTCATTTTATGCCTCATTTTAAGGCCTAAAAATTATCTAAAATTTTCGAAAATTAATTTTTTTTTTAAAATGGGCTTCATAGCACTGTTTTATATCATCTAAATAGTCTACACAAAAATTTTGGGTTCAAAACTACACTCCTAAGGTTATTTATTTCTAAATCGAAACATGTTCGGTTTTACATGATTTCTTAAGGACCATATATCACGAGACATATTTTCATAAACATAATATTTTTTCTAAAAATACATACAAAAATATTCTAGAATAAAAAAATTCATAATTTTCTAAAAATATTTACTATATTTCACAAAATTACATAAAATTAGGCTGGAAATTGAACTCACCGGTCTGGATGGCTCCTGCCACCGCTGACTACTGTGGCCTTGTCGGCCAGTCTAGGAACTACCACCACCGTATGGTGGTGGTGGTTGTCCACTCTCAGCTACTCGTCTGATGTTGGTTCCCTTTTATGGCCCTAATTGCATAGTTTTTCTTATTATTTTTCATAACCCTAATTTTTCTATCAATTTTGCCTCTCCCTATTTTTATCACTCTCCAAATTGACCAAATGAGCTTCTAAATTTTTCTTGCTATTTATAGAGCTTTATGAAAATTATTGTGCATTAATTTGATTAGACAATTGCCTTATCTTCTTTCAATTTGACTTTTGTGTTGTTCGAATTTAATTGGCTAATTTTTTTCTTATTTTCCTTAGCTTCCACGACCTATTTTTGGATCATTCCTTATTTTTCCTGATTTTTCTTGATTTTTCCTTAATTAATTATGAATTATCTTTAATTATTTAGTATTATTTTAATATATTTCGCTTATTTTAAGGATTTATGCGTATTTCTACCTACATGTAAATTCATATATAGTATAAATAAATATTCTTAAATATTATTTAGGTTATTTTATGAGTTTTAGTATACATATAATTTGTCTCTAGCGATTCGTTAATTATTGGAATGTATTTTACGCATTTTCGATAAATAACAAGTTATATACTTAAAATTTGAAAATTTTATATTATTTTATTTTATTACTTATTTTCTTAAATTCAAACTTACGGGATCATTTTTACTAATATTTCTGGCTTTACTTATAATTTAGGCTTGATCGGATCTTTCAGCTGATCGAAATCTTGAGTGACTGATTGTAGAGCTTACATTGTGTTCTAAAGAATAAGGGAGAGTAGAATTGGAAAAAAAGGGTGGAAATATTTCCTTTTCCTTAGTTTGGTCAACATAGAGTATATGAAAAAAAAAATGATAAAATTTACTAGGTTGCTCATTCTCATAATAGGCATTTCCATTCTAACTCCAGAAACAAAAGAAAAGGGTTGGCTAAAGAGATTTCTACCAATTTCTATCTATTAATTCAATTTCCACCTCCATTAAATTAGCCAAACATACATAACTCGTATTTTCACTAATTTCCCTTGATTTCTACAATTTCTATTAAACTAAACACAATGTTAAACACTTTTGTTTGGTATGCTCGATGGAGTTAAATAGGAAAGAATGTGGGAGGAAAGAACTATGATGGTATGTAGTTCATTTCTATTTGTTTTACTAATGATAAAAGGAGAAAGTAAAAAGAGTATTATTCATTACTAAAGATAAAATAATAGCAAATCTAGAAAAATATATCTAGTAGTCTTAGATCATTAAATTAAGATAATGACTTCACATCACTGGTGAACTGTATGATCTCACATCATAGATGAGATTTTGATAATCTCACATCATCGATTAGAAAAAGGATAGTCTTACACCATCAGTGAAAAAAGAAAAGGTATCATATTGATTCAACAAAATAATTTTGTTTAATATCTAATTACTCACTCTTCATCTAATTGACTACCAATGTAGTCTATTTATTGGTATAATAAGATTTAAAATTTTAAGAAACTAAATTTTAATAAATCTAGAAAATAAAAGATTTGATATTTTTAAAATAAGATACCTATCTAATTAAATCTTAGAGATAAGAAATTAAATCTATTTATGTAAAAGATAAAAAAAAAATCATATCTAGAACCCTCTTTTGTTTTTTTTTTGTTTTTTTCAAAAATCTCCTAATCTGCATCAAAGGTAGAAGTAAAAAAGGCATGGTAAAGATGAGTTAGAATGCGAAGTTAAATATCTCTTTTGAGCTAGGAAAACTAAATTTAATAGGCTAAAAGAAATTTTTTCTACTTTATTCCCCCCTTTCTTATTGTCAGTTCCACCTTTCAATCAAAAAATGGAATTTAATTACTTACGTTTCCTTCCTTTCCTATACTTTCCCTCTCTTTCCGGTTCTAAACAATGTGTATGAGTAAAAAATGAAATTCATTTATAAACTGAATGGAGGGGCAAAATAGAACTATTGATGCACAAGAGAGAACTTGAACTATGTAGGAGCATTTGGATAATATTGTGGATTCTAAGGACTATACTATAAGATGCCATACCATTAAAAGTGACAACTTAACAATCAGAGATAGAGAGGAAGAGAGATGACAGAGTAAATGTGTTGTTTTCTTAAATTCAACTAAATGAAATTTTCAAGGATTTAAATTTTATAATTAAGGCGGATTGATGGGTCTCAAGGACTAATCCAAAGACATCAAGGGTTTAAAGAGAACAATATAAAGTAGTATTTTTAAATTGAATGAGATATTCAAGTAGACATCTTGATTAGAAAATGAAAAAATCAAGCCAACAAAACCAAACCAAATCATTTCTTTTCTTTTCTTGGTTTTTTTTTTTTGGCATAATTCTGTATTGGTGGTGTTGATTGTCTTGAGACCAACGAAACTCTAGAACACACAGTGGATCATGACACATTAGAAATACTTAGAAAATTTATGCTAAACAATATTTATATTAAGTATTCTATGATTCTCATTACATAAATTTCACAGAGAAAGTCATATGAGCTCCCTATGGTCCCATTCTTTCTCCACGGTTTGGAAACATTAATCTTTGGTGAATGGATGCTAATGTATCGTTTGTCAGACTCTCGTAATAAAATTCTACTCATCAACAATACCCCTAATCTCTTCCTTTTTGCTTTTAACGATCACAATGTTTCCTTCTTAATAACCTAGATATTATAGATTCATGCAACGAACAATTGTAGAAAAATTCATATTAGCTCAAATAATTTTTTTTTTTTCAATTTTTGCATATGATTCAAGAATATGGGTAGCAAATGACTGAACAAATTTTAAAGTTTAAAATAGAAGCGAGAGTAGTACAAATCAAACACCACTCCTAGAATTATCATCAAATGCTCTATATAATCGTCATTATCTAAATTCTTAGGTGCACCATGTTGTGTGCTTTTTATGTTTTAAATCAACTACTCCATAGTCGTCGTGCAGTCTATCGATTTTATTTATTTATTCATTTATTTATTTACGACTAAGAAGTGAGCCGTTCTCAAAATCAACGTCGTCGTGGTCAATTCATTTATGTAGAAACTTTCCATATTCTTATCTTGTCCGGTAGACAATCAAGCAGCTTTTAGGATATCAAGCCAACCTACAATATAATTGCCTTGTTTTCATTTTAGTAACTCCACGTGTCAAGTCCATATGAAAAGTACAGATTGCGTTTCATGACCGATAGACAATCTAGCCTCTCTGTCTTTAATCCGAAGGAGCGAGTCTTTCTCAATATCGACATCGTTCTGGTCAATTCATTTATATGGAAACATTCCGTATTTTTATCCTGACCAATAGATAATCTAGCCTCTTTATCTTCAATCCTAGATAGAAGTTTCCGAAACATTTCTGCCTAGTCCAAGTCCTTATGAAATGTACAAATTGTTTTTATTGCTTCTTTTTTTAAGAAATGAAAAAAGGGAAGTTCTTTTTTCCTGTAGTTTTCTTTTCTTCTTTCTTATTTCTCCCTTAAAAAGAATGTAAAATGTAGATGCAATTACCAATATTTACTACAGAACAAGAAAAGTAATCAAAGGAAAACAATGCATTGCATGACACCGTGGAAATCAAAAGAAAATTATTAAGCAATAATTATATTGGATTGCTGAGGAAATCACCACAAGATAAAAGGAATATTTGCATAAAAAAAAAATCAATAAACGCGGACAATATATGCTGATGCATCACAACACTAGTTGATTTATTGATAGTTTCACAACTTGGGCTAATTATTTGATGGCTTCACATCATCATAAGGTTTTTTTCTTTCTTTCCTTCTTTTTTTTTTTTTTTTTCCTCAAAGTAATGCTAGTTTTAGGGTTGACCAAGTAATCCTATTGTACCATATATCTTGTCACACCTTTATCAAATGAATCCTAAGTGGGTATTGATAGTATTAGGGTAAGTTTTGAGTGTAATTTTTTAGAATTTGCTTTCATATGTTAGGATGCGAGTATGTCATCTTAATATGCTCTACCCATCTTATAAGAATGAAAATTTGATGTACCATGGTTGGTGTCCTAAGTTGTCCCATTCAATAAAATTAAAATACGTGCTGTCATAAAGATGCAATGAAATTGTCGTTATCTATTCACCATTTCCATTCGTTCTACTTCCAATAGTGTCCATTTCATTCATGTCAAAAGTAGAACATTACGTGCATTGAGAATATTTCTTCCACCATCTTTTAATAACTTTGGAAGTACAAGTTTTAGTTGGAGTAGGTGTCCTTCTTAGGATACAATGAATAAAGATGGCATATCGATGGACCCTAAAAAAGTCAATGCTGTGGTTGATTTGCTAATACCAAGGATGATATTACTTGCAAGTCATTATAGAAAGTTTGTTGAATGTTTCCCTACAAAAGTAGCACTTTTGATGAGGTTAACTTAAAAATGATTAAGTTCATTTAGAATGACTAATGTGAGGAAAGTTTATTAGAAGTTGAAGGAAAAGCTAGTTTTAGCTCCAATTCTGACACTAATTGAAAGAGGGAAAGAAGTCATGATTTACAATGATGCTTTATACCAAGGCTGAGGTTGTGTTCTTATGTACGTTGGAATGGTAATTGCATACACCTCTTTATAGCTAAAGCCTTATGAGAAGAACTATCCGATATATAACTTAGAGTTAACCACTATAGTTTTAGCACTTAAGTTTTGGATACACTATCTGTATGGCAAGAAGTGTAAAATTTTTATAGTTCATAAGAGCTAAAAGTATTTTTTCACATAGAAGGAGCTGACCATGAGAGAAAAGATGGATAGAATTGATTAAGTACTATGACAAAAATTCAATACCATATAAGGAAAGGCAATGTTGTAGTAGATTCTCTCTATAAGAAGAAATATGATAGCTTAGCCACATTGGTAACTGAGCAGAGGCCTTTGATTAAGGATATGAAGATTGGACTTGGACATTGTTACTTAGGAGGTAGGAGCGCTACTAGCTACTCTTTGCATTTAACCTACGTTAATAGACAAGATTAAACATGCTCAATCAGATGATGTGGATATTTAGCTGGTTAAAAGAAAAGTTGAATAGGATGGAGTAACCGAATTTAATGCTGATGAAGGAGTCTTAAGGTTTAGAATTAAACTTTATATACTTACTAAGTCAGAGTTGAAGAGTGAGCTGTTAAAAGAAGTCTATTACTTAGGGTACACATTACACCTTAGGAGCATTAAGATGTATAAGGATCTAAAGGTACACTATTGATGGAACAACATGAAAAGAGAGATTGTAGATTATGTGTCCAAGTGTACAATTTGCTTGCTAGTCCAAATTCAACGAAATTCAACATTAGTGATTGGTAAGTAGATTGCAATCGCTACCAATACCCAAATGGAAGTAGTAGAATTTCATGATAGTACTTTGCAAAACCATATCTAAGTTTGATGCAGTATGTGTAATAGTAGATTAGCTGACTAAATTAGTCCATTTTATACCTTATTATTATAGCTATAAGCTAAAGAATATTGCAAACTTGCATGTTAAAGAGATAGTGATACTTCATGGTGTTCCTTAATGAAAGTTTTAGATTGTGATGCTAGATTTATGGAAAGATTTTGGAAAGGTTTGCATGAAGCCTTAGGTACGTTTCAGCATAGCCTGTCATCTCCAAGCAAATGGGTAGTAACAAAGAATTGTTTAAATATTGGAAGACATGCTGAGACCCTATCCTTAGACTATGGTGGGAATTAGCATAACAACTTGACTGGAATTTCATCCATCAAGATATTGTTTGGTTTAACATGGAATGTCATATAATTTTGTCCCTTAGTGTCACAACTTCTCAAGAGTTAACCTATCTTGGGATTGACCTAGTTTGAGTATGCTTAACTTTAGAGTTTCGATGTACTCTATACCGTTATACCAAAAAGCGCCTCGATGATTACAGTTCTTGCTTAGTATTTAAGGGGTATTACAATTGGAATGAGTATTTGCATCTAGTCAAATTCATTCATAAGAATAGTTACCAAGTGTTGATTTAGATGTTGTCATATGAGGCCTTATATAGGAGGTAGATTACCTCTTCGGGAAGAAGTAAGTGAAAAGCAAGTTTTGGCACCATAGTTGCTATAAGAAGTATTCGACAAGGTGAAGTTGATCAAGTAAAGGTTGCTAATAGCTTAGAATTGTTAAAAAAGTTATGCGGACAAAGGCGATGAATCTTGAAATTTTAGGTTGGTGATCAGATGCTCTTGAAAGTCCATCTACAAAAGGGATAATCGGATTCGTTTTGAGAGGAAAGTTAAATCTACAATATATCAGGTTGTACAAGATAGTAAAGAAGATCAAGGAAATGGCTTATAGGTTGGAATTGCCACTCGAATTAATAGGAGTACATGATGTTTTCTATGTTACTATGCTAAGGAAGTTCATAACCATTCGAATCAAGTAGCAACTTTGGAACCCTTAAAAGTTTAGCCTAACTTGACAACCGTAGAAATGCTAGTTAAGATACTACATACAAATGAGCAAATCTTGAGAAGGAGAATAACAACGCATGTCAAGGTGCAGTTGAGCAACTAAATCAAATAGGAAGACACTTATTAGGAACTTAAGGAAGAGATGAAGAAGAAATACTTAAGCTCTTTAATGATATAGGTAAACTTTCAAGCAAGAAAGTACTTTAAAGCCGGGGGGAAGGGAGAATGTAAAACCTGTAGGAAAAATAAATATAATAAAATAAAATGATAATTGCGAAGTTGATATTTACAAAATCATATTTTTTTTTTAAATAAATGTGATTAACAAGCATTTTTTTATAGAAGAAAAGATGCTTGAAAATTAGCCAGTAGATAATTTATATGTGGAAACCTCTGAAAGTTGATGGAAGCTCAACTTTAAGTTATTTATTCAATTTTTATATTATATGAATGTGACTGTTGTTTCCAATTCTATGGATAATTATTAGAGTAATATATTGTGTAGAATTAATTATTTTCTTATCAATGATTCTAATGTAGTTTTAGAGTCTTATAATTTAATCCACGTGATGTTTTATAATTGGCATGAAAGAGCTGTAGAATTTAGTTGGGTTTTAGATGATTACGACACATATAGATATGATGAATAAAATAAAAGGTAAATTGTAAAATCTCTCCCTATCTTTACCCAATGTGTGTTTAACCCCCTCTTTCTTTCAAAATGTATGAAAATGCCTCTTAATCTCCACAAAGGATGCAAAGATGACTCCAACATCACCTTTTCCATCAACATGTGCATTGAATTAAAAGTAAAATCTAAACTTATTAAAATACCATTTTTGATCCTTCCTTCTTTATGTGACTAAACCAAAACATGAAGAATTTCTAAATTTTTCTTCTTCCAAAGTAGAAAGCGTAAGAGAAAATATTGCAAATGTTGATTAAAATTATTCTATCTCCACATTTTTCATAACTTTTCTTAATAAAATACTTTTTTATTATAAAGAATTCATAATGTTATTTTAAATTCCATAACTTTAGTTTCAAACTGATAAACTTTATTTTTTCAAAAAATAAATTTCACCTTATTTCTTTTCCTTAAATTTCAATTTGGTAGATAGAAGAGAATGATAAAAGTTCATCAGTTTGAAACTACTCGAAAAATAAATTTCGCCTTATTTCTTTTCCTTAAATTTCAATTTAGTAGATAGAAGAGAATGATAAAAGAAAAAATGGTTCTTGCATTTTAGGAAATGTAATTTTTTATTTAACGTTTGAAATCTAATTACTATTCTACCATCTTCAAAAAATGAAGAATCTGCTTAAGTTCTTGATTAAAAGAAAGAAATACAAGTGGTATCATAGTTTTCACTACTATCCATAATATTTTATTCAATTTTATTATTTGCAAGTATATTATTACATAACATAAGAATATCAACCAATAATGTAATCCATGAAATAAACTACTAATTTATTTGCCAAATATTAATTTAATGATATACGACAATATTATTGCTAGACATAAAGGCCTACTTATTATGTAATGTAGCAGTTTTACCAATGTAAAATTTAAAAAAAAAAATTTGCATTTTTTTCACAAAAAATTTGGCTTTTAACATGACAACTTAGACATTGGGAGCTATTTGCGAATCGCTATGTAAATATCGAAACCATAAAAGAATTCATTTCACAAAATATTTGTAACTTTATACATTTTTGCTAGAAAAACAAACTTGGCTAACCTAACATAACATGACAATCCTAAAAAAAAAACAAAAAAGAGAAAAGAAGAAGTAAAGTTAGAACATTTCTAACTTAAGTTTAATTCTAATTCGCTACAATAAGTCTACTATACTTGTAAAATATTATGCTTTGTGCCCTTATGATCTATGGTGTATCTGTTTATGATAATAGAAAAGATTTTTTTTTTTATTTTTTTCTTATACAAACTCTAACTATGGTTTGAGTGTAAACTGTTTTCATTTTGTAAAAAGACTTTTACTATAATAGTTTTTTTTTTAAACTTTTCTCGAGGGGGTAAATATTGTATTTTAGCTTAGTGGCCACACTTCATATGCACCAAGCTTTAATCATGTACATAAATTAGCAAAAATATTGTTATAGGACTAACTTTTGCATTTTTTTTAGAGATTAAGGGATATTTTCATACGTCTTAAATGAAATGGGGCTTAGCGCATATAGGATAAAGTTAAGGTGGGGTCATTGCAATCTACCCTAAAATAAAAGGGAAACCAAAAGCAGTAGAAGATATGGGGCTGGATGGACATCTTGAATTAATATTGATAGTTTGATTGCATCTTCAAGATAACATGATCTTATACTTATATTAGATGGGATAGCTTGGTGTAAAAATTATTAAATGAGATAATGAATGTAAAATAATATTCTACTTCTACCTTATAAGGTTTATCGAAATAAAAAAAGAAATGCCAAAACTCATCATCTGTAAAAAATTGTCAAGAATTTCCCATTTCATTTTTTCTACCTCCCTACAAAATTATAATACTATTAATAAATGAGTAATAAATAATAATATTGTATTTTTCATCTAATAAATGTTTTAGTACAAAGAAATAAAAAAGAAGTAGTCAAATCCCATAAGTTTATAGCCTTAAATTGCCAAATCTAATGCCCTCTCTCTTACTTTATGATTTCCATTCCTTCCCTTATTCTTCCCCATTTTTCTTTCTAACTTTATATTTTCCATTTTCTCTTTTTGTTTTTTTCTCATTTGCTAAGTAGTAAAACTTTATAAATTTGAAATAATGAATGTAAGAAAATTACTTTTTCTTTTAATTATAAATTTTGCTATAAGTTCTATAGGTTTTACATATAAATAACTTGTAATATTATATATAGATTACTTTTTAATATCACATAAACATGAAACATGTAGAAAAAAAGTAAAATTTTTACAACGTACCATGTACCTTATAAGTTCTATAAGGTGTAGATTTTAATGTGGTTTTATGATGCTATGGGATAAGTTTTGGTTCCAAAATTTTGTAGGGTATAAGTAGGTACTTGTACTCTACCTACCCTGTACATGCACAGTCTTACCTTCTTCTTGTCTCATTTTTTACATTTCTACTTTTGGCCTTTTATGTGTCATTTCTTCCTAATTACTAATCTTACTTTTATTGTTGTATTTTCTACATATGTTATACTTATAAACTAACTTTGGTGTTTGTATATTTATATATTGACTAAACTTTCTAATAGATTATAAGGTTTACTCATTCAGAGTTTGCATTATTCATGACTGTGTTATTTTGCCACTTTAGTTATGTAATGTTACTTTTGTCTAAAATGTGATAAAAGGTAATTCTTTAATGTCATTTGTCTAAACTTGTGAAGGGTGTGCCTTAACATAAAAAATTTACCTGTAAACTTGAATATTACATAAATGTAATAAAAAGTTAATAGTTTCCAAAGTTGTACCATGTACCTTATAGGTTCTACAATGTATAGATTCCATAGTGGTTTAAGGTGTTATAAGATAGTTTCCTATTCCAAAATTTAAGAATATGTACCTATAGAAAAGAGTATGAGTAAAGGCTCATACCTTATTTACTTTATACCTACTTATACTACTGATTTATGTAGCATCACGCCACAATAAAATTTATGATGGTCTCACTCCATCATAGGAAAATAAGAGGATTATTTATACAAATAAAGACAAATATTAGCCTTATCAAATGGTTACTAGATGATCAATTAAAGGATAATTTTAAAACATCTAATAAAGTTTGATAATTTAAAAATAAATATACCAAATTAACCAAATAATTTAACCAAATGAGAGAAAATAATAAAATTATATCTACAACATAAAATGAAATGAAGTTTATGTAGTACAATTATATCTCATATGGACTTGACATGGTCGCATCAATTATTTAATTAAATATACTTAATCATATTATTTTATTAAATTAATTATTTTAGATCAATGATAAATTGACATATGTTTGCCAATTAGGGATGGCAATTTAGCACATGTTTATTGAGCCTAGACACAACATAACACAACAAAATTGTTAATGTGTTTATGTTAGAAAAGTTTGACATGATCAATAAACATGTTAGATATGCATAAACCTATTTATAAATATGTCCAAATTTGGACCCATTTATGAATTCACCAATCTTTTGAGATTAACAACTTTAATCTTCTAACTTTCAAGTTTAATTTATTACAATAATGTGATGTAATGGATGGATTACTTGGTTATATTTAATTATGAATTTCTTCTCATAATAATTCGTTATGTTTGAGAGATTAAAGCTTTTCTTGTAGCCTTTTATTTTGTGAGGACATTTTTAAAGTAGACATGGTAATTATGCTAGATTTTACTTTAGACTTTTTTACTTGATAAATGGGTCCAACCTTGACACTAAATATATTTATTATATGAGTTAAATTAAAGGTCTAAATTTTCATATATAGTTAACAAATCGATTATATCATATTTTGAGATAAACACGAATTCATTTAAACATGTATATAGAATACACAATACAATATATTCACATAAATTGCCTCCCCATATCTAATTAACAATGTTAAATACTATTAAAATTAGCAAGGTATCGAAGTGAAAAGCATGGGGTGTAGAATGAAAAGCAGCAAAAACACATTAGGTAAAGGATACTTTCCCCTAAGAAATGTTGGTTTATTAGGTTTCCCTTCATGAAATATGCAATTTATAGACTCAAGATATCATAACTTGTCACGTATCCCTAATAATCTACTAACATGTCATGCTTTATAACTATCAATAATCTCCATCATGATATTGAATATTGTGAAACTCTGGTCTTCGACCTACAGCTATAGATCCGGGATAGTAGGTTATTTTTATTTTATGTGAGACCTAAAAAGTATAGCTAGGGAAATAATAAAATAAAGTTATTAGGGGAAGTTTGAGAAATGAGTTAAGTTATGTAACAAGATCTTATTTGCTTAACATCGATATTAGTTAAGTTATTTGGTACGATTTAGGACTTCCGAAAAAATGATTATTTGAGTTGAGTAAAATTTTAATATGAGAATATAAAAGTTAGAAGAAGAATCCCATTACTATTAATTTCTCAAAATAAAGTTTATAGACTATTTAATTTTTATAAAACTTATTTTTATTGGGATCTTTTGATAATTATCAGAAACTCAAAATTTGAGTTTCAAAAGACTACGATAGCATAGAGATAAATTATTTAACTTATAAAAATAATTTTGAGAGTTCAAAGACATGTAGTGTAATTATATAATTATGCTATACGCATTATATATACCTAATATATAAATATATTAATAAAATGTACGTAATAATGCCTAAAAATTATAATAAATCAAAGAAAAATTATTAAAAAAGTTAATAAAATTACTTAATATGGAATTGGCAGGGCATACGCTAACACACATGGATAAGTAAGTGGGATGAATTGTCAATATAATATAATATTTAATTTATTAAAGAATACTCTTAATAACTTACAAATGCCACTTAAAAATTGCTTTTCTCTTTTCCACTACCCTAGACATTATATAAGAAGAGGTGGGATAATTCTGAGGTCAATATTACAAATAAAAATCAAGGAAATCACCTCAAAAGCTATATTTTAACATTTTTACAAAAAACAGTAAGAAGTGTAGGTGAAATAGAGTTCCTAAGGCTACATGCAACTTGGTATGGTGGCATTTTAGTAGTTAAAGATTCGCATCAAGTGTAGTCTGGTCGACTACCTTTCTCCGATCAATGGTAGCTAAAGCTCTAGCAACAAGGTGATGTTAATTTTAGCCTATAAATTAGCTTATTTTACTAAAAATATTAAACGTTATTTAAAAATTATGAAACTTGGTTTTCCTAAGTATTTTTGTATTTACAATTAGAGTATCAATCTAGAATTTTGAACTTAGAAGTACTTATATTAGTTCCTTAAGAAACTACCTTGTTTTAATGAATTTTGCAATACTTTCTAAAACTAGTAACGGTGTTTTTATGAGCCAAACTTTGGTAAGTACATTCCTCATACGATATTTTAATTTACATAAAAATATTTTTTTTGATAAAATATGTGTATGGACTTTATTAAATTTATTTTACACAATTTGTCATATATTTTATGTTGAAGAAATAACGGGTTTTTAATTAAGTTTCTAAATGAATGTGATTTTTAATGATTTCTAGAGTTTTGTTATGATTTTAGAATTATTTAGTTTGGATAGAAAAATTTTATTTGGTTAATTTCCTACTTGAAGCTAATTTGCAATGAAATTGTGCTTAAAGTCAATATTTTAAAAAATACATGTAATGGCCATATTTAAGAGTTACAATAATTATACCTTAAACTATATATTTTTATGAGTTTACAGTATTTTTTGGGGATGTAATATAGTATGGACACTAATTATTAAGTATCTTCCTATTATTTATGTATATATTGCTAAATATGAATTATAAGGTACTTTTGTGCAATTAACACCTTAGCGTGGGGAGTTCTAGTTAATATTATATGTGATATGTTTATCATTGGTCTTAATTTGGCTTGATTGAAAAGTGATATTTTTATAAGTAAATATAATGTTTTGGTTGAATTAGAGGCTAAAATAGAGAAAGAATTAAAGACTACAATTAAGGGGTTCTTGTATAAGTTAGGCTTGAGTTGAGCTAAGTAAAGTACAAGAGATTCTTAATTGTTAAAGTTGAGGATATAATTTAGATAGCATTAATTTAGAAATTTTGTAGTTAGTCGAAATCAGATGATAATTTAGAGGCTAATTCAAAGGTTAAATTGGAGGCTAAATCAGATACTAAGTTAGAGGCAATTTAAGACAAATATTCCCTTAACAAACTTAAAATTAACAAGTTAATATTAATCTAGAATATATACAGATATGTTGCAGTTGACCTTGATACCCTGTATCCTTATTAAGGAAAGTAGTTAAAGAAGAGACTCATGTTAACTAGTTTTAGAGCGACCAATGGGCTAGGTAAGTAGATATTTGTGTACCTTAAGTAGAGTTATGTCTATTTTTAACTTTGCATGCTTTGTGATGTTTGGCTTGGTTGAGCTGAATTGTAAGTTTGATGTACTACTTAATAAGTTGTGTGGAGCTTCTTTTTATAATGTTGTAGACTGAATGTTGATGTCATATTGGACTTGGTTACTATGGTTATGTGGTTTGTTGTTTATGTGACATTTGCTGGGACTTGTGCTAATTTGGGAAAAGCTAGGTACTAACCCAACCTCCTAAGATGTTCACATAAGTAGACTTAATACTAAGGTCTTAGGAATGACAATGAAACAAAGCAAAGGCTAAGTTAATAAGCAATGAATAAGCTTACTTAAAATTGCTCGATATAGCTTTGGTATGTGACTTGATGTATTCATGACATGGTACAAAAAGGACCTACCGGTCAATTTTTGTAAAACTGAGATGTTTCGAGGCTGAAATCTCCATAAAAAGTTAGGTTTATTAAGTAAATAACTTGATTTATACCAGCTAAATTTTCAAGCATATAAAAGTTGCACTGTATCTGCTAGGCTAACTATATGCTAGATTTTCTAACCATTTTATATGATTTCGCTAAGCTTACTTTTAGTAACTCTTTATTGCTTTGTTAGGTTCCTAAACTTTAGTTTATGTCTAGATGTTGGGTTAAAGTTGACCAACTAGATGAATTGCTAAGCTCGCTAAGATATTTGTATAGATGCATATTATGTCCATAAGCATGGTACGTGTTTGTTCCATTTGCATTGCTTGGTTGGACTAAAGTCTATTGTAAATAAAATAATAACTTATTGTATGGCTTTGATATGATATTGCTTGTATTTTGTTTATTTATTCACTTTCATTCAGCTCATAGTAGTTAAGAGGATAAGTTGTCTTGTCCTTAAGTTAAGGAAGAAATTTAGTAGGAGCATCACTTAGCATAAGCGAGAAGGCTTAGGATTGTTCAATGAAGTAGATTTTCATGAGAAGGATCAAGTGGTTATAGGGTTTAACTTAAGTTTTGAAAAGTAACACTTTAAGAAGCATCAACATGTAGATCCCAACCTCGAAATTTTAAATGTGATACTCAGGCTTTGTAATGGAATAAAGTATAATATAAGATTTTGTAGTTATAATAGTTTGAGTATGGCTCACTTTTGTAAAAACTTCCCTTTTTGTTTGTTATATTGAATAAGAAGTGATTTAGAATCAGACAATATGAAGTGGAATAACAGGCCACATACGGATCTTTGCCCTATCGTTAATTCAAGATAATAGTTATAGACACTCAATTTTTATCCTCTTCGTAGTTTTAAGTTTTGATTTTTTTTTTTAATAATAAGGTCCTGATTCCAAAGTAAAAAGATTATAAAAAATAAAAATAATAAAAAATTGAAAAATCATAAAAGTACAAAAAATAAAAAAGAAAAAAGAAAAAAAAATGCTAGGAAAGTAGATTTTTAGGAAGTAAATTGTCTTAAGGTCAATTGATTTAGTTTTAGGTTAATTCAAATTATTTTAAAGAGTTATGTAGTTTAAGTATAATTTAATTATATTAAATATTAAGGTATAAGCTAATAGCGAATAAATATTTGATTTTTATCAAATCAGATCGAGATCAATATAAAAGATTCGATTTAATATGATTTGCTTCTGAGATTTATAAATATGAGGTGCATGGCATAAAATAGGAGGAAATTTATTCACTTGCCAAAAAGAACAAGTCAGTTTTCACCTTCAGCCAATCCCAATTCCGTATATGCATTCAAAACCAACACGTGAAGAACACCCATAATAGCCCTTGCCCCCTGACGAACAACCAAAACCCCGATGATCTTCAAGCAAGTCCACAGCAAGCCCCTAATCAAGCATTGTCTCGTCCAATTTCAAATTGCTGTAGCAGCTGCTATCTTCTCCATCCACAAATAGCACTGTGCACAGCGCCTCTACACACGACCAACAAAGCACACACATAGTTCACGCCCAATTTCACACAACAGCCGCGCTCCATCACCATTTAACCGAACAACAGCCTGCGCTACATCCACATACTAGACCTAACACCAACAGTCCTTGCGACTACACTGCACAAACAGCAACCGTGGCTCCAATCCCATCCTGTTCGACGCATGTGCAGCAGTCATCTCCAATGCAATTGCACAACCCAACAACTGTCCATGACCTATTTCCCAACAACATAAACCACACCCCAACCAACACCCAATAGCAGTAACTTGGACCAACGCCGCACAGAAATCCCAAACATAGCATAGTAGCAGTCCCCGACTCGCGCTGTCACACAATCAGCCACAGCGAGATATAGTCGCGACTCCGTTGTCCACTGTCCACGCTGAGCACATCCACAACACTGATCACTTGACACAACTTCAAACGCGGCTGAACACAATCAGCCAACTCGAAGATCCATTGCTAGCTCCTTCGTTGGTCACCGAAGACACTACTGCACTACCATTCACTGATCGTACACAAACACAAGCACGTCCAGCCTCGCCTGACTTCATGACGGCGAGCCGTGCACATACTAGACCATAGTTTCACCCCAGCACTCACACGGCAAGTAAGCACTTCTAGCTCAATCGGCCGAACTCTCCATGACAGCAGCGATATTGATCTCCACGATCAGCCGCTGTCCCAAAGTACACACTGCAACAAACGCCAACTGCAGCAGCCTCATCCACTGTCACTCACACTCGACATACTACACTTCACCGAAGCTACCAGTCCTCCATCCATGCTTTACGAGGCGGATCACAATGACCTCAAACTCACAGCCTAACACGCTATTGCCGCCGCTCCACCCTTTGTCCAGCGCGCGTGCTGCAGCGGCAACACGGCCACATTGTCATACGATCAGCACATTTGCTCCGTCGAACACAGAACAAGTTCAGGTTCAGTTCTTTTCTTTTTATTTATTATTATTATATTATATTACATTATTATTATTAGTTTTTAGATCCTTAGTTATTTAACATAGTATATATATATATTAGTTTAGGGGTTTCTTTTGGGTATTAGTTTTATAGGTTAACTATATTATATTTTAATGTGGATAGTTGTTTACTAATAATAATATAGATATATATATATTAATGTAGGTGTTTTTTTTATGCATTAGGTTTTTAGGATTTCCTCACTTAGAAAATTCATTTTTTTATATAAAAATCAATAAAAGAAATAAAAAACCCTTTCTTAAAATATAGGAATTTTAGAGAGTTTTCAAAAACAAAAGAATTCAAGAATCAAGACCTCCTTATATTTTAAGAAATTAAATTAGTTAAACGTATAAACTCAGTCGGTTTTTTCAAATTAAAATTGATCAACATATTAAAGTTTTCGGGAAAGAACTACAATCGTTTGATTTCGACTAGTGAGTACGTAGGCATCTTTGGGGCGATGATAAAATATGTAGAAACTTATGTTCTTTTTTATTTTTTTGTTTTTATTTTTTCTTAAAAATATTTTAAGAAGAATAATATGAAAGAATAAACCTAATTTTGGAAAATAGATAGCGGTATCTATTAAGATTTAATAGGTTAGCTCTTGAATTCAGAATCTTTTGGTTTTTTATCAAATTGAAATCAAAGATCGGTAGCTAAATCGTGCTCAATCCACCAAATTGATCATGATTTCTCTTTTTTCTGACTCTGGTTGGGTAGCGACTCCAAAAGTTTTTTTAAAAGAACTAAAATTTCAAAATTTCTCTAGTTGAGGATTAATACTAAATGGGTTTGGATTTAGTATTAATTATAAAATGAGAAATCAAATTAAAATAAAGACAACTAAATTTCAGGCTCGATAGGAGTAACAAACTATCTTTAGGCACCAAAAGTTTGAGAAATTTTTTTTTAAGTAAACACTTAGAAAGTAGGGCATTACAAATATCTACAAATAAAAATAAGGTACAATTCTCCAAAATTAAATTAAAAACTAGATAATATCCTTATAAATATAATTGGTAACATTGCAATAATATATATTAATCGAAACTAAAGGAATGAAATACAAATCTAAATAAGTCTATCATCATATAGTTTAAATTCTATTAATAAAACTATTCTGTTAACATCCACTAAGTGATATGGTTCGATGTAAATGAACAAATGATATCCAGTATCATATGAACTAAGAGGATGGGTCCGAACCTCAAGATGATCCAAAGGATAAAGGATAGTTGAAGGTTGAGTAGGGTTTCCTATATACTGATGGTGGATATGACATACCAATGCTTTACATAAGTTTAGGTTGTACTTAATATGACGTATAAGTATGACTAGAGGTCACTCGCCACTAGTCTATGCTCAATAGGCTAGATAAGAGTAGTCGAGAGTAAGACATATTTAGCTTATGCAAGAAGAAAAATGTCTTAATGTTTGTTGCATTAACTATTGTGGCTATTACAATACATAAGTATTTATAGGACCTAATTAGGGTAAGTCCTAGGTTAGTGTAAATTACAAAAAGAATTCGTACTAGTAAAGGAAAAGGAATAATTTACAAGGGTAATATTGTAAACAAGCATAAGGAATACCCGGTGATAGAAAAGGACAGTATGGATGTCAAGAAAACCAAGGCATGTGTTAGTGGTCCAATTTGTGGTCCCAATGATATTGTTGGTCGAGCAGAGCAAGTTTTGAATAGGTCAGGTCAGTAGTATACTGATTCGATACTTAGCTTTGGATAGATGTGTTGTAGAAGGGTTGGTTCGGTACACAGGTCGATCATCTCAACAGCTTTTTTAATGATATGGAGGGTAAAGTAACTTGGTAGGTCGGATTGGGGCAAGCACTACTCTTTTGAGTTTAACTTTCTTTGGATAGGTCGACAAACCATATGAGCAAATCTTTGAGCTTGAGAGTACGTGATTGGTCTATAATCCTTATCATCCCTTTTGGCTTAGTTGAGATTTAGGATCAAATCTAGTTTAGCTCTATGTTACTCATCTTCAGGAGTTTATAAGTAGAGGTTGGTAACGTTAAAGGAGTTTGAGACCCCGTACTCTTCTAGTAGTTCAATCTTATAAGTATTAGGATTGATCTTTTCAAGTACTTTGAATGGTCCGTTAGCCTTGGGAGATAATTTGCTCTTTCTTAAGTGTAGAAACCATTCCTTACTAAGGTGGATTTAGACCAAATCGCCTGGCCTAAATTCCTTGTTCTTTTGTCCTCAAACTTGTCTCTCGAGCTTGGTAGTAGCTCAGCTTAATTGTTTTATAACCTTCTAATGCATGGCTTTGATGGCTTCGACTCTTTTTGTAGCTGGTTGGTTAACATCTAGGCTTAGAAGGGGTGTTTGGTCAATTGGAAGCTTAGGGTTGAACCTATAGGAGACTTCAAATGGTGATATGTTTGTTACAATATGGGCATTATAGACGAACTTTATGATCGTTAGGTATAGATCCCATTAGCCATGTTATGACAAACGATATCTTGGAGTAAAGTTCCCACTATCCTATTGACAACCTCAGTCTGTCCATTTGTTTGTGGATCATAAGATGTGCTATACAATGGCTTGGTTCTCGTTCATCTCCATAACATTCTTCAGAAGTGGCTCATGAACTCTAGGTCTTGATCTGAAACAATTGTACTAGGTACTCTATAAATTTTGACTATTTCCTGCAAGAAAAGAAAAGAGATAGTTGAAGCATCGTTAGTTTTAGAGTAGGGTACAAAATATGCCATCTTATTGCATTGATCCATAAACACCAAGATGGAGTCCTTCCTTCAAGATGTCTTTGGTAACCTTGACATAAAGTTTATACTCAGCTCAGACGATGGTTTGGTTGGGATGGGCAATGGTAAATGTTGTCCTTACTTAACTTGGTTCTTCACTTTTTTGGAAGTAGTATACCTTTCCAACATAGTTTGAACATCCCTCTTCATTTTTGGCTAAAAGAATCTTGAGGATAGTATCTTATGCATTTGGTGTTGTCCAAAGTATCCAGATAATCTTCTTCCATGTACCTCAGTACTAACAACTCTTGCATGGAATAGGTTAGGATACATAGTCTCCCTTTTCTTAACAAGTATCCATCCTCCTTGTGATAGTTATCAAATGTTCGACCTTCCTTACACCTAGCATAGATAGGGCCAAGATGGGGGATCTTAGCATATAAATCTTTTAACCTAGCAACCTAGTCTGTAGCTTAGTTAAGAGGGAATGTTGTCTTGATAGGGCATCAGTTGTTGCATTGTTCTTTCCATTCTTATACTTCATGAAATATGAAAATCCTTCCATGAATTGAAGCATTTGGTATGTCTTTGAGACAACTTGATAGGATTCTAGGTACCGACTCAATGCTATGCCAGGTTTCGGACCACATGGGAGGTTTGCTCACTAGCTTTGTATGCAAAGGTAACCTATTTATAAGCCATGTTAGCGTTAGATGACTTACCCTACTCTATTGGATCTTCCCTGTTATGTTAAGTATGCCCCGCTCTACCTTGACCAAGCCTTCCTACAAACCTATCTATGAGCTATGGTAATATTGGAAGACCTAATGTACTTTGCAAGTTTTGTCCTGGCCTACTATTTGTGCCCTACATTGCCAGGTCTTCCTTGCTATACTTGGTTTAATCTATCCTACTATGGTTGGCTTTATTCTATTATGCCAGCTCTACTCTAATAAGCTATACAGGACTATCTTGTCCTGCCCATTTGCTCTACTTTACTGAGATCAATTTTCTCAAACAAGTTTATTCGGCAAAGATCTGCTCGGTCATGACGAGGTTACTTGGCTATTTCATACTAGCTTGGCTGCAGCAAGAGATATTAAATAGGTTGGCTACATCCATGCCAGATCGGCTCGACCATACGAGGTTGGCTATTGCTATATCAGGTCGGCCTTAGGTCGATCACTTCCATACCAAGTCGGTTTAGCCATTTGAGGTTGGCCTCGACAATATCAAGTCAGCCACGGGTATAGAAAATTGGCCTCGAATAAGACAGAGCATCCAAAAGCTCAAGTCTACTTAGATTAAGGCTTTAGGATCTCCAATTGCTCTTTGGAATCAAACATCAGCCCTTCACCCAAAAATTTCATTTGGCTAATTATTTTTGCTCATGTGTTTAGATGTCCTATTTCTTGTATTATTTTTGAATTACCCACATATTTATTTTTTATATTTACTGGAATGTTACTAGGGTATCCTTTAGTCATTTTATTTACAACTTTACCTTTTTTTGTATAAATAGAACACTTGTGTAAGGTTTTAGGGAAACTTGAAATTTTAATGAAAAACCCTTGAGACTTTTCTCTTGGAAAACTCTATCTACTCTTATCAATCCTTTTAGCAAGGATTATGGTGAGCCACCCTATTGCTTGGACCGGTGTGTCACATTCAATGAGTCTTAGGTCTGTATGTAGTTCTACGGTGTGTCATATCCATAGAGTTAGTGAGCTGGATTGCTAACCCTTTGACTTTCATTTACTTTTCGAGTGTTCTTACGGCTTAGATCTACCCCTTGGTTTACAAGTGATACTAGGTTCGTATGTTCACCCGTGGATTTGTATCATCTTGGTATTGAAGTGCCAGGGTCTGAAAGAGAGTGTGTGAAGTTGTTGTAAAGATTTGTTCGTGTTTGCTAATTAGTGGTTGTGTTCCTTTTATAGATGTTGGAGTTGGTTTGATTGAAGTAGGTTTGGGGATCTTGAGCTACGAAGTGGAGATTTGTAGGTCGATAAGAGTGGTTCTTGTTGTACTCTATTGTATTCTATTCTCCATTATGAAAACAGAGGAGGTTCATTTCTGTGTAGCCCATGTATTTGAGTATATTGGTTACTGGAGTTAAGTCAGAAGTAAGCTTTTGAGATTGAGTCCTATTGACCGAAGTTGGGGTCGTTGAATTTAGATAGAGGATTGTTCAACGAGATTCTTTCATGTTATCACAACAACAATTAATTGAACGTGTTGTGGCTGCTTGTGTTGAAATTAGAGTTTTCAACATTAATTTGCAGTGTTTGGTGTTTTTGAGTTACAGAAGCTTTGTTGTTACCAAAGTAACAGGTGGTAGATTTTCTTAGGTGTTTCATTAGACAATTTGGTGCTAGTGGTGATTACAATTGTGCTAGTAGGTTGTGTTGCTTTCTTGAGGGCTAGCATAGTGCTTAGTGCTCAAAGTGTAAGTGTCTGAGTTGAGCTACTGAAGTGGGACCATTATGTGCCAAGTGGTTACACTTTAGAGAAGCTATCTGAGTTGTTGTGTTGACTAAGTGTCGAACTGAAGAAGTGTGGGTATGTCAATCTAGTGAGGTGTTTCCTAAATTAAGATCGATAAAAGGCGAGTACATCCGAGTTGTTATTTCCATTAACTTATTGAGTTGACTGTCATACTCCTAAGGTTATCAAGCTAAGTTGTTTGCTTATTTAACTTGTTGAGATAATTCTAGTATCCAAGTTGAGTTGAAGTGCCGAAGTGAAGTGGAAGATCTAAGCTATGCAAGCATTTGAGCTATTGTGTTCTTGAATCACTAAGTGTTGGAATGTTTCAATCATTGCTGACAAGACTTTTATAAGCCAAACTAGTCTGCTAAAGTGATACTTCTAATTCACATGGCTTATGACAATCGAGGAAGATATGGTTATGACTATGACAAAGAAGATATAAGGTTAAGAATACCAATGTTTGATGGTTATAGAGCCCTAGACGAATACTTGGATTGGAATTCTGAGCCAATAAAGTCTTTGAGAAGTATCCATGCCTTGAACATGTGAAGGAATATATCATAGAGGGTCAACTTTAAGGTCTTGCTATGACTTGGTGGAAGAATGAAGTAAGGTGAAGGATGTTCAGAGGGGAGAGTTCTACGTGGAGCTCAATGAGACTTGCAATGAGCAAAAAATTGTGCCCCTATCATGTCAATACGAGTTGTATGAAGAACTATCTACCTTGAGGCAAGGACAAATAAGTGTCTAAGAATTTGCCCATAAGTACAAGGCGATCTTACGGCGATGTGAATTGTATGAATCTCTTTCATGTACTATCTCGCGATTCATGAGAGTATTGAGGCCGGAGATTGCCTGACGTATTAACTCCTTAGGAGTAAGTAGCTTAAATGAAGCTATCCAATTAGCCTTAAGAGAAGAAGCCACCATTGGTATTGACCATTATGATGTACAGGAACAGCTACAGAGAAGCTTAGAGAGGAAACGAGATAGTAAAAGAATACTCATGCACTAATAGCCGGGGAGAAAGAAGACCAAGGAGAGGAAGTAGGAGAAGGCGAGGTAAAGGTTACTGGAGAGACAATTAGTAGAGCCGAGGAATACCAAACTAAACTGCAATTAAACCCCAATGTTCTGAAAGTGGTTCCATTACTAGCTATGAATGCCATAGATAGTAGCTCCAAGAATTACTATGTTTACCTTCCTCATATCGGAATCTTAAATCTTAGTCATTTGACATGTTTACGTGGAACCGATATGAGAGTTACAACATTGTGCCTGTAAGCTATTATCGACTATTGATTGGAGTTTATTAGGTTTGAGGTGATGGATACATGTATTGGGGATATATCATGATGACTCTTAACACCCTAGTGTTGGAAAGATTTGAGGTATATAGATGGAAGGAAGAAGAAGAATCGATTTGTAAGGAAGCAGAGGGAATACTGATTACAACTAATGAGGAGATCATGATATCCTAACTAGCTGAGCTTGAAAAGGTAGAGGCACTTCTAATTAATGAGCCATCTTATGTCTTGCCGACATAAGTTCTGCAAGCCATTAATCTTTTGTATGACCCTGAGATCGTGTTACTTCCTGTAATTGATAGTTGTTGGGATTACTAAGGTGTAGTTGATTGAATCCATGATGAGCGGAAGGAAAGATCCAAGATAAAAGATTTAATTGATAGAGCCTACGATGAGTGGAGCGAGCATTGACTAGTGATGCCCTTGTTGCAAGAACTAAAGTGTATTCCTATGCTTAAATTTCAATTTTTTCGATTAGTGTTTGACCCCAGAAGAATTAGGAGTTGCCAATTGTTAAGTTTTGAGTCGAAACTCTTTTAAGAGGGAAGGGATGATAGGATTCCAGTCATCGACCCGATGTTACGCCAGGTTTTAGATTACATGGGAGGTTTGCTTATAAGCTTCATGTCTGAAGGTGACCCATTTATAAGCCATGTCAATGTTGGATGACTTATCCTGCTCTATTGGGTCTACCCTATTATGCTGAATACACCCTGCTTTACCGTGATTGAGCCCTCCCACAAACCTATCTATGAACTATGGAAATATTAGAAGACCCGATGTACTTTGTAAGTTTTATCCTAGCCTACTATTTGTGGCTTGCTTTACCAAGTCTTCCTTGCTATAATTGGTCTAATCTACTCTACTATGGTTGGCTTAATTCTATTCTGCTGGGTTTACTTTGATCAGCTATATAGGACTGTCTTATCCTACCCATCCGCATCCGTTCTACTTTACTGAGATCGATTTGCTCAAACAATCGTGTTTTGCTAAGATCTGCTTGATCATGGCAAGGCTACCCAACTATTCCATCCCAGTTCGGTCGTACGAGCAGATATTAAACGGGTTGGCGACATCCACGCTAGATCGGCCCGACCATGCAAGGTCGGCTACTATCATGTTAGGTGGGCCTCAGGATAATCATTACCATGCTAGGTCAGTTTAGCCATTCAAGGTTGGCTTTGGCAACATCAGGTCGGCCATGGGCATACTTGATTAGCCTTGGACAAGACAGTCCATCTAGAAGCTTAGGTTTACCTAGATCAAGGATCTAGGGTCTCTACTTGCTCTTCGAAATCAAACATTAGCCCCTTACCTGTAAATCTCATTTGGCTAATTATTTTTGCTTATGTGTTGATATGTCCTACTTCTTGTATTATTTCTAAATTACCCACATGTTTATTCTTATATTTACTGGAATGCCACTAAGGCATCCTTTAGTCATTTTATTTACAACTTTTCCTCTTTTTATATAAATAGAACACTTGTATAGGGTTTTAAAGAGATTTAAAATTTTAATGAAAAACCCTTGATACTTTTCTCTTGGAAAACTCCCCTTTACCCACTCTTATCAATCTTTTTAGCAAAGATTATGGCGAGCCACCCTATCACTTGGATTGGTGCATCACATCTGGTGAGTCTTAGGTCTATGTGTATTTCTACAGTGGGTCATATCCATAGAGTTAGTGTGTAGGATTGCTAACCTTTGACTTTCATTTATTTTTTGAGCCATCTCGCGGCTTGGACTACCCCTTGGTTTACGCGTGGTACTAGGTTCGTGTGTTTACTCATAGATCCGTATCACAACTTAGGGTGGCTCTTGAGATATCTCAAAGATTTATGATTAGTGTAAATCATAAACTCTTTAGGTAGTAGATAGTGTTGCCATATAGTCAGGGCTTGGATCAAGGAGTAAAACTCCTTATCATAGACAAAGTAATTGAGTGTAGCTCCTCTAAGCTTCTCATTAAATTAAGTAATGGGTTGACCTTCTTAAATTAGCACAACACCTATGCTTAGTTTGGACGCATCATACTCTAATTCGAATACTTTATCAAAGCTCGATAGAGTTAAGATAGGAGCTATATTTAGCTTCTCCTTTACCTCTTCAAAACTCCTATATTCTTTCTCTCCCCATTTGAACTCAACATTCTTCTTTGATAGTTTAATGAGTAGGGCTACGATCCTACTGAAATTCCTTATAAATCTGCAATAGACTAATGTTAGGCCATGAAAGCTTCTTACGTTAGCTAAAGTGGTTGGTACAAGCCATTTGGTGATTGCCCTTATCTTTTCATCATCAAATTGTATTCCCCCACCACTTATAATAAACCCTAAGAAGATTACTATAGGTCTGCGAAAGTTACACTTCTTCAGATTGTCATAGAGCCTTTTAGTTCGGAGTTTTGTAAAGACTGCTTGGAGATACTCTTGATGAATCTCTAGATCAAGGTTATACACTAGGATGTTCTTGAAGTAAACTACCATAAATTTCCCTATAAGTTTTCAGAGCACATGATTCATTAATCGCATAAATGTGCTTGGTGAGTTCGATAGTTCAAAAGGCATCACAAGTTGCTCATATAATCTATGGTGGTTCTTAAATATGGTCTTTTACTCATTGCCTTCTTGCATTTGGACTTGATGGTATTTAGATCTAACGTTAATCTTAGAGAGTAATTTGGCTCCATTCATCTCATCTAGTATATTATCAAGCTTTGGTATGGGATACTTGTAATTGATGGTAATGCGATTGATTTCTTGGTTATCTATATACATCCTCTGTGACCGATCTTTCTCAGGTACCAATAAGGCTGGTACTATAACGACCCAATAGTATCGTTGTCGTGATAGGTCGCCGTGTACCGTATAAAGGTCTATTATCAACCCCCTTGCTGATCATAGGCCTTTCATACGACACACAAGGCTCCTTCCACTCTACGTTACCACTAGGCCCATAGACAAGTAATATAGAGCAATTTAACTAAAATTACTTCTATGTTATAAATTAACTAATTGTGTGGGCTCGTAAGACCCACACAAAAACAATATTACAAACGAATGCAGTTCATAACGGAACTGCATAAAATCTAAGTAATGCATAAATACATGAAAGTATCTAAATATCTATTACAAAATATCCTCTTCGCTCTCTGATCGCTCCAACCCGTCTCTACCCGAGACTTACCACGGGCATACCTCGACCCGGATTGACGAAGAGGTTCTCCTGCACCAACAGAAATCTATAGGGGAGTAAGCTTACGCTTAGTGAGATAAATGCCCTCATCAGTACCACAAGGCAGAAATTTATTAGATGCATAATCATATGAATGCATGAACAAACAGTATGCCATACAACGCATGCAGTGACCTAGGAACTGCATACGACTTAAAATTCCGCCCCCTGAAGTCGGGGTATGGAGATAATTAACCGACCCAAACCAAAATCTGGGTTCTAGACCTTGGGTTTTATTTCATTTGCACTATCGTGCTCATACCAAAACAAAACTCTACATATATACATATATATATACTTCCTTTACCAAAATCAAACCGTATCCTTTAAAAATCCAAAGTCTAGCGGTGTGATGGCCCCCGCAGTCCACAAACACACGCCCTAAGTAGAAGCCACAAGACTCGGCCCCTCGCTGACGGTTGGCATCTCCCAGCGCCTAGTAAGCCCATCAGCTTAAGACAGAGATTCAATATATATGATGGCATAGCTAGTGCCCAATCCTCCAGGAAACTCGTATTCCTGTGAGTCCTTCCCATCTTCTGTGTGAAGCGGCAGTCGGTGTTACCTGTATGCAATATGGGGAATGCATGATTCATTTTGAGTTCTTAATCATATAAGTGATTAACTTGATTTTCAGGGTGATCAACCAATTTCATTCCATACAATTCACAAGTATATATTCATGCAAACAATTCCTATTATTATATATAATTAACAAGTCATCACACTCATCCATAATTTCATACACATGCATCTCTCATATCCCACAAGCATCTAAATTTATAAATATAAGATTAGGTGCATCTACTTTACAAGCACAATCAAGTAAAGAGTCATCGGGAATTTACTCACTCTGCCATGTGGTTCAATCAAAGTAGTCCGGAGGCAAGTCGTCTCCGAAAACAGTGTCCCCTGGTCATTGAAATAATTTTTATAAGGAATTGAAGTAAACTTAAGAAACTATGTAAATTTTCCTTAAGTTATATTCTTAGCTAATTTTCGTAATTTTTCCAGTTTTTACCTAAAGTTCAATCGCGTATAACTTTTTCGTTTTAAATCCGATTTTTATGATCTTATAGTCAATATTCATCGTTTTCGAGTGTAATTTAACATGGTAAGGTTATATTTTCGAAATGAGGTATGCAATTCTATCCATGGGTCAGAACAGTAGCGTTCCTCATGTGTTGGAGTGTTTTTGGGCCTTGTTTGGTAAATGGGCCTTTGATAACTTGAGGAATCCTTTGGGCTTGACCTTTAAATTTTATCCTAAGCTTAAAATACTCCTTGAGATCAGATTTACAACTTTGATTTATATTCCTAAGGCTAATAACCACTTCTTGGGCCCTTTAGTGAGCTTAAGTTATCAAATGGGCTTGTTTTTAGTTCAAACTAAGGTTTATGACTTTGGTGGGCTTATGGGGCCTTAGGTAGATTTCTTATGGGCTTTAAAGCAACCTTTCTTGGTACCTTAAGGTGCTGATCAGATTTTTATTGAAGGCCCATCCTAGAGTTTTAGGCTTGTTTTGGGAGTTTTAAGCTCGGTTTTGAGTTTTAGGCTTTATATGTCTACTATACTTGCTTTAGTTATTCTTTTCACTTTGTTCTTTTAATTTTATCATATTTTTAGGCCTTATTTTCCCATGTTCCAGATCTGTTCATGTTGGTCTTTAGAGGTCCTCACTTGGTTTTTCAACTTGTTTCATCATTTCCTTAAGTTTAGGGGGTAGATTATGCACTTAACTACTTGTGTACAAATCTTAACTTAAGTTTCCTTCCATCAAATGATCCTTTAACTCATGTTTCACATAAAGAAATAAAAGATCTCATACTTAATACAACTCCCATATCATGGCCCATCTCATACAAAGTTGGTTTCTTCATAAAACTTCATGTGATGGATTTTTCCTTAACTTAAATCTAGATTTGAGCACGTTTAACTAAATGGAAACAAAATCAACATTCAAATGGCCATGGAACCCTCACGTCCAACATGCATATCCTCCATTAAAGTTCTCATTTCAAGGTTTCCTTAGCTTAAAATCTTCCATTCAAAACATTAAACAAATGTCTTCACAAAATACCAACTTTACATGCTCATATTTTAACTTCATGCAAGGGTTTTATGGTTGGTTTCTTAAAACGACTTTTTATGTTCTAACAACTTAAACCTTTCTTACATCTTCAAGAAATACAAGTCTCTTAACATAAATATCAACCCACACATCACAAGAAATACTTACTCGTCCTTAACGCAAAGTTTGGTGGTTGTGTACTAAGGTTCCTCTTAAGCCTTTAACTTTGCTTCCTCCTTTTTGCTTACCTTTTGAAACCCGAATTTTTTGATCTTTTGGAAAGGGGTTTATGGAAGATTCTAATGGTCTTAAATGTCTTAAATGATGAAAAAATGGCGCAAGTGCAAAGGGAAAAAAATGCCGTGAGTTGAAGCTTTCAAATGGGAGAAAAATTGATTTTGTGGGGTAAGGTTGTTTCCCCTTTTTATGTTTGTTTCAAAAGAGAGAATGATGAAGTGAAAGTGAAATTGAAAGTGAAAGAAATGGGGAAGAGTATGGTCGGTTGGAAATGGAGAGAGAAGGAGTGTTTAAATGTCTTGGATGTGTTGCCTTGTAGCTTACATAAAGTCAACAATTGCAACTCTTGATGATGTAAGCATTAAGGGATGAATAGTGATGTGTAAGAAAAAGTGATTGATGGGTGAATGACCAATGCATGGCCCCCCTTTCTCCCCTTTTTAGATCTGCCATTTTATGTCCTTGCATGCCATGGAGTGGTCTTGTCTCCTTTATTAAAGTAAAGCTTATTAATTCTTGTGAAAAATTGTCCATATTTTGTATAAGTGAAGAGGTGATAAGGAAATTGTCTTATCACTAGATTTTGATAAGTTATCAATTGATAATTGATTCCAACTCTCAATTGATAAGTTATCTAAGGTGATTGGTTGGTCTACTTATTTATGTGTAAGGCTTATACATCAAGATAAGGACATAGCCTTATAGAAAATTGTTTTAGGATTTCTATCCTACATTGTTTTGTAATTTATGATTTGATTTTGTGAAATTCTCTAAAGTTGGATGAAATTATTCAAATTAAATTATCGATTAATTATTTAGGGTTAAAATTCCTTAATAACTTTAAGGTTTACAGTTTTAAGTAGCTTTAGAGCTCGTAGTTCTTCAAGCTCAGGTTTTCTTGATAATTGGCTTTTGAATTGTAAAAATTTAATTCGTTTCTAAATATAAATTTAAGTTTTTAGTTTAGTTGATCTTTAGGAACATTCAGAAAGTACTCTTAATTGAGTCTTAGGCCCTCTAAAAGTAGGGTTTAAAGGTACCGTATAAGGGTTAAGGTATTTTCGTAGATACCTTTTCTTCATCAACTCATTGACCTATCTCTATAGTTCGGCAACTTATTCAGGGTTCAACCTATAATTAGGCTTGTTAGGCAGTGCTGCTCCTGGCTATAAGTCAATTGCATGTTCATCGCCTTGGATGGGAGGTAGACCTTTCTGTAGCTCACTTGGGAATAGGTTGGCAAATTCATCCAACAGGGTTTTCACCTTGGTAGGCAGCATCCCTTCTTTAGATCTCCTTATCTCTAGTAACCTTTTGATTAGCAGATAGGTCAGCTCTTCAAGCTCCATCTCTTTCTTCAGCTTAGCTTGAGTTATCACCAAAGCTTCTTTCTTTAAGAATTGGCTCAATTGGGCCTACGTGATTTTAAGTTGCTCGATAGTCATAGGGCTCAACTTTGCCTTCCTGCATGCTCCAAGGAACATTTAGTCTTCCTTCCATCATATATTACAGTTCGATTAAACATCCATGGTTATCTAAGCAGAATATGGGGCATGCTCATAGGTAATACATTACAGAGTACTTCATCTCAATAGTTTCCAATACATATTAGTATAGTCACTTGTTTGTTTACTTACAAGGCTCCTTTGTCATTGAGCCAGTATAACTTATAAGGTTTGGGGTGAGGCATGGTTGGTAACTTCAATTGTTAGACCATGAAAGCAGAGGCTACATTGATGCAGCTCCTACTATCAACAATCTAGGCATACAACAACCCATTTACCTTGCATCTAATGTCGAATAGATTCTCTTTTTGTTCATCTTCGAGCATAGGACTTACACTCATTGTTCTCCTCAACATTAGGGTAATAAGCATAAAATTACCTTCCTTACTATAAATTATTTCCTCCTCCTCAGATTGTTCAATTTGTCTGGCTTGTTTCTAGTCTTCCACTTCCTCATCAATACTTTTTATCTCAATAGTTGGCACATCGCCTTGGACCACCATGGTTCTTCTATTAGGACATTAGGCAACTATGTTTCTAAATCTTTAACATTTGAAACACTTGATCTCACTTGTCTTCCTACTTAAGCTTTGGCTTTTCTTAAATTGCCTTGAGATCTCCTTTTCTTTTGCTTAGGTAGTTTGAGTAGGTTGGATCTTAGCAACCTTACTTGGTTTCAATCATACAGGTTTGCTAGGATTAGGTTAGCTAATGGCAAGATAGTTGACAGGAGGTCGGAATCTTCTTGTTCGGGGCCTTTCGATCCCTTGGGTAGCTCGGATAGCATCATTAAGCGACCTAATATCCATGGTCTCTAAAATATCTCTAATCTCATACTTTAACCCACTAATGAATTGAGATATAGTTTGGTCTTGAAGCTTAACAACTTCATATCGGATCATTAACATCTGGAATTCCTTCACATAGGCATCAACAATTAATCTACCTTATCTCAACTCCTAAAAGCTCTTAAACACATCTTGCAAAGAGTAGCTTGGAACAAATCTTCTCCTCATGACTTTCTTCATTTCATCCCAACTCCTAACTTTACGTTCTCCTTCTCTTTTACGTGTAGCTTACATGTTCTTCCATCAAAGGGCAACATAACTAGTAAATTCTAACACAGCAAGTCTAACCTTACCATTTTCAGGTACCTTATAGCATTCAAATTATTTTTCAATCTTATCAACCTAGTTTAAGTAGTCTTTAGCATCATCATGACTAGAAAAGCCAGGGATATGCATTCTTACCCTTCTACTCTAGGAGCTCAAATGTTCCTCTCCTTAGGTTTGTAATATTCTTTTGCTTTATCACTTACTTCCTCATCCTCCTCTTTGATCTCCTCTAATGTTAGTCTGTATCTAGCAACTAGGCCTACTCCTCTAGTTTGGTTAGTTTAGATTGGGGCATTAGCTTAGTTGTATGGATCATTGTCTCTCTTTGGTTGTTCATTGGCTCGACCTCTATTGAGACCATTTCTTACTTGCTTATCTTCATTTATGGTAGTTACTAAACTAGTTACTAGGTTTGTAAGTCGATCCAGTCGATCATCCACTGATTGTGGTGTAAAACTCCCTTGTTGACCTTCGCCATTTCAAGCACACTCTCTTGGTTACCAATAGTTCCTTGTACACTAGAATCAAACATTGTTGTCTATTTTCACAAGAATAACAGTTGATACACTATTCAAAGCTTCTTACTACAAACAAGGATAAACTCACATCAAATACACCAATAGCTAATATAACCAGCATACGATAAGCAAACACACACTCATACTTTATTTTGTGTACACAAAATAGGAGAAGACAGATGGCAAAATTCTTCAACACTAGCCACCTTTCAAACTCCTATGACAACCATAGAACGTCTAATACACACGCATGAAATCATTAACAAGTTACTTAGAGAACAAAGTAATAAAAACTAGCTTCGAATGTAGCTATGCTCTAATACCAAGATGATACAGTCTAACGTAGATGAATATACGATGTTTGGTATCACACGAACTAAGTGAATGGATTCGAACCTTGACATAGTTTGAAGGATAAATGATAGTTGAAGGTTGAGCAAGAGTTCTCCTGCATTGATGGTAGAGATGAACCAATACCTCAAACGAGCTTAGGTCGCACTTGATATAATGTATAAGTGTGGTCGAAGGTCACTTGCCACTAGTCTATACTCAATGGGCTAGATAAGAGTAGTTGAGAGTAAGTAAGATACACTTAGCTCACAGAAGAAGAAAAATGTCTCAATGTTGGTTATATTGATTGTTATGGTTATTACAATACATAAGTATTTATAGGACCCAATTAGGGTAAGTCCTAGGTTAGTGTAAATTACAAAAAGGAATCCTACTAGTAAAGGAAAAGGAATAATTCACAAGGGTAATGTTATAAACAAGCATAAAGAATATCTGATTATAGAAAAGGATAGTATGAATGTCAAGAAAATCAAGATGTGTATTAGCTATCCATTTTGTGGTCCCAATGATACTGTTGTCCAAGTAAAATAGGTTCTAAACAGATCAGATTGGTAATATATTGATTCGATACTTAGCCTTAGACATATGTGATGTGGAGTGGTCGGCTCAGCACACAGGTTGATTACCTCAGCAACTTCTTGAATGATGTGGAGGGCAAAGTAACTTGTTGGATTAGTGAATGCATTGCTCTTCCGAGTTCAACTCTCTTTGGACAACTCAACGAACCATATGAGTAAGCCTTTGAGCTTGGGAGCACATGATTAGTCTATGATCCCTATCACTAAGTCTACCAATCCCCCTTCATAATAGTAGTAATAGTCACCACTCCTTGAATTTGGATAATAATAAGTGCTACTAAAGCCCAAATAAGTCTATCATCATCTACTTTAAATTCTATTAATAAGACTATTATGTTAACATCCACTAAGTCTTCTAATTCCCCTCATAATAGTAGTAATAGTCACCATTCCCTAAATTTGGATAATAAAGAGTGTTACTGTAATCTTCATAAGCAACCAATTCATCACAAGTCTCTATAGCTGGAAAAACAAAAGAATGAGCTAATGCCTATTGAATGAGTATTATAAACACATGCACGTGCTACACTTTACACTGATCATGCACAACTAATGCAATAGAAATTCAAGACAATTTTTTTATTATTATTTAAGTTTAAGTCAACACCTAACATGACAATACTCATGATTTGATCACATAGTTTTAAAACGAAAGCCCTCATGGCCTAAGATCTTCTTAGTCACAACTTTACTAGCACAAGTTTGCCTCTTATAGCCCCATAGCCTTCCAAAAGACTATGGGCTCAAGTTAACCTCTTATGGTCTCAGCACCTTCTTAAATTGGTACAGGTTCACCATCTTGTAGTCCTATACCCTTAAATCTACCACAAATCATGTGCAGGTAAAACTTCACTTAGGATCGCACCACATAAGGATCATAAGGATTCCCTTCAGGTAACTACAATTAGGTAGAGCCACACATAAGCAACAAACAATATATTATGAGCCGGATAACAATTTGTAACACCTCGCCTTCTAGGTATCTATTTAAAATTTGTTCTTAAACTCTTGGTATCTGAAGACAGGTTGTTACTACCATCCTTGAATTAAGTATAAGGTAAAACTTATATTTAACTTTCTTTTTTATTCTATAAACAATTATTTCTAAATCATTTCTCATTCAATATAAACAACAACAACAACAAAAGCTTCCACATTAGTAAGTCATACTCAAAGTATTATAGTTACATACTTCTGTATAACATAGTAACTCTTTTACAAGTACATGTTTTTATACTAACACGACTATACTAAACCTTTGGTGAAGTAATACCCATTACTTTCTTGAAAAGCTATCTTCATGTACTTAAGCCATATTGTGTAGTCAATGACTTCTCTCAAGATCCTATCTTTAGCTAGAGTTTTGAGGTCTTCTTGTCACTTCGATACCTTCTTCTATCTATTCATCCATAACTTGAGGATAAGAGAAACTTATCGCCTTAGCTAGTACGAGCTAAGTGAGAGGGGACAACATACAATAACAAGCATAAAATAATAGGCATGACATTTAAGTAGTTAGTCCAATTATGTTATCTTATGGTTTTCCAACTAAATAATGCAAATGCGATAAGCGTGTACCAGGCTCATGCACGTGATATGTATCGATATCAATATCTTAGCCCAGTCTAGCAACTCATTTTGCTCGATTAACTCAAATTAGGCATCTGGATAATATATCTAAGAACCTAGTAAACATTTTAGCTTAGCAATTACCACATAGAATGGTTGGAAAATCCAGCATATAGCTGGTTTAGCAGATACAATGTAGTCTTTATATGCTCCAAAACCCAGTTTTCACAAATCAAGTAGTTTACTTGATAAACCTAACTTTTCATATGGAAATCGACATAGCAACATATCAAATTTTTTAGAAAACTTAACCCATAGGTCTTTTTTGTGCCATGCCATAAATACATTAGATTGCACACCATGTAAAACCCAGCAAATCTAAGCAAACTCATTCATCACTTATTACCCAGTCTTTACTTTGTAGTTTCGTCAATTTTGAGATCTCGGTATTGGGTTCACTTAGCTGAACACCTTAAACGATAGAGTTAGTCTCTAGATTCTTTTTTGAGATAACATTGACTTAAGCAAATGTCATAAATGCATCCATCAACATCGACATAACAATCAAGTTTATATCTTGTCACTATTCAATCAATAATAAATATAACAGGTAACATAACTCACCAAGTAATATATCAATTCATAGCCAAGTTCAGCTAAGTGATCAACAGCATATCAACTTGCAATTAATGTTTAGCTAAGCTAAAGCATCATAGAGCACACAAAGTTAAGAGTAGATATAAGTTTATTCAAGTACACATAAATATTCACTTACTTGAAACTCAGTTGCTTGCTAACTTGTCTTCGTTGGTGACCCCTCAATATTTGTCTCAATATATTACTTTATTTTGTATATAAATTATGAAATATTGCTAATTTACTAATCCATATTAGAATTAAGTTGGTTAGTTGTTAGGTTATTACTTTATGCCTTAAGTATTGGAAGTTTAGAATGGTGATATGAGTTTATTTTACTTTTGTTACCTTTTGAGCTATTCCTTGAGTCAAGATATCATTGAAATATTTAACTAGAGACCTTCTAAGCTACTTTCTAAGCATATGGGTGTTGAAGTTCACTATAAATTCAACCTTTGAGTTACTCTCTAAGGTCGGTACATCCCCAAGATTCTTTAATTCATACCTTCTAAGCTAAGTTTAGAGTAATTTTATAGTAATTTTCTTTAGTTGAAAATCATTTGAGTTATTATCTAAGTTACATAAGGGTCTTTCATAATATCAATTCTATCCTCTAACACAATGTTTGGGTTTCTCCAATTTAAGCTCATTACTAAAATACCCTTTGAGCTATTATTTGACTCTGCTATCTCTAAGGTCTTTAAGAAAAATAACCTCTAACCAAGCTTTTGAATCTCTTGTTTTTCATTTAATTCATAAATTTTGCCTCTAACTTATTCTTTATGTGTCATTATTGAACAAGATTTGTTCTTAGAACATCTAAGTTACCCTCTACCTTCAACCAATATTTTAAACTTTAGTTGATTTACTTACATTTAAAGACCAAACTACAATTTTCTACAACTCGTCATTTTATTAGTCAATCCAATCATCCTAGAACAATACATATATTTTAAGAACTAATCCAACTCAAAATCCAAGTAAGGTTATTAAGAAAATATATTATTTTTCTATTAAAAATACAATTTAATACCTAATTTAAGGCTAAAAAATCACATAAAAATTTAGAAAATAGTTTGTGAGAAATCTCTTCATAGCAATTCAATATTAATATATGATAGTTTACAGAAAAATTTTGAAGATGAAACTATATTGTTAAACCTATTTATTTCAATATTGAAAATTTCTCGATTTCTTTGATTTCTTAAGTATGTATATTGCTACCACTAAATTTTTACAAAATGACATTTTTCCTAAATTCAATACATAAAAATATGTAGAAATAACTTTTTTCATAATTTTTTGGATACCTTTTATATTTTTATAAAATTTTACGAAATTGGACTAGAAATGGACCTTATTAGAAAATGAAACTTTGGCTACTAGTAGTGGCTACAACCATGTTGGCACATCTAGGTAGTGGTTGCTACCTCTTGTGGTGGCAGCCGTTAGTTTCTAGCAACTCTCTAAGTTCATGAACACTCTTAAACTCAGATTGTATACTGATTTTGTTTATTTTCCATGACTTTCTTCTTCCATCCTCAAAATCCCAACTGATTTTTTTTCCCATATTTCATTTTGCATGTAGAATTATTCTAGAGAGTGTTTTTGATTCTTTTACCTAAGGTAGGATCGAAATTATTTTTATTTTTTCTCTACTCTTGTATTTTGGTCTTATAAACTAACTTAACATGCATTTTGACCCACTTAATTCACCCATACCTATCCTAATTACTGCCACATGCCTATTCCAACTTAATCCAACTGCCATAAGTGATTTTGAATTTTTTTATTAATTTTTATGAACTTATTTAACTTACTTTAGCTTAAAATGCTACTATTTAGGTATTTTAGCTAATTATGGGTGCATATATATACGTAACAATTATATGCGAGGTATATACATATATTCTATATATTATTTTTATGTTAGTAATATTTTATTACATATATTATTTATCTTTAAGACTTTGTAATAACTTAGAACTCTAATTTTTAAGTTTTTAATAATTACTAATCGTATCCGGTAAAAATACATTTTATTGAGATTAAATATTATAATTACTTTATTTTGAGAAATTGATATAATAAAGGCTATTTGTCTAGCTTTTATGAACTTATATTAAGATTTGGCTCAATTTAGACAAAATTATTCGACAGCTTTAAATCATTTTGAATGCCTTAATTTGCATCAATATCAAATAGTTCGAGTATGTTCATTTAACTTGACTTATTTCTTAAACTTCTCTTAGTGGCTTCACTTTATTGGTTGCCTTTGCTATATTTCCTATATCCTAAGTGTAGTATAAGTGGTATACTACTCCAAGCTTTGGGTCTCACATAATTAGGTCCAGTTTGTTTCTAATCCTAACAACTGTAAACAACACACGTGGTAAATACGTACTTGATTCAACATAATAGAAATAAATTAGGCCAATAATCAACTCAATGTTCACAAAATATAACTTTTATTTATTAATCTATCTTCATATTGCAATTTGATAATTTTTTATCTTTAACTAAACCTTCTTTTAACTTAATTCTAATGATATAAACTAAGTTCTCATTAGAAATCCTTAATTAACCTTTAATATACAAAAATAATTTAGGTGTGTTAATTATCAATATGTAAGATAAAGGAAATGAAAAATAATTTATTTAATAAAATGAGATACGGTTGAAGGAAAACACATACCATACAAACCCATATACGCCATGTACATAATACACTTGGCATGTTACAACTTTTCCCTTTACACATTGTGTAAACCAACATACACATCGTGTACAACACCACTGTACAACAATTTGCAACACATATACCATGTATTGACTACTCTCTACACTATACGTTGTGTAAACCATTTCTCCATTTTGCATTCAATGTTTTTTTTTTTTTGGCCTTTTCCAACACCAAATCAATCTCAAATCAACACAAATCTTCACTCCGTTCATGCATCCACACATCTCTCCCAAGATAATTCAAATAATATTGTAAAGACACTCAAATGTATCTTTTAACAAAAATTCAATATTAATCATAAAGCATTTGGTTTCAATTTACACATACCTTGATCCCTTAGATGAATAACCCTTGCAATATGCCTTATTGGAAATCAAGCAATCCTGCAATACATAAATTAGAAGCAAATTCTTTTAGAATTCTCCTTCCTCAACAACATGTTTCACTTACTAATTAGGGTTTTCACAACAATCCTACAACTAAAACTTGGAGTTATTCTCCTTCTACCATAGCAGAACAATCACCCAATTAGAGAGGAATCATGATTCTCACTTGAGAAAGCTCACAACCAATTGATTAGAGCCTTACCTCAGAACATAGATTTGCTAAGTTCTCTAGAGCAGAGTTTGTTTATAGCACAACAAAGAGTAAATATGAAACTCTAAGTCAGGTTTTCTATAACTTAAGAGTAAAATTGCCGACTTACCCTTACTGCTTTATACCTATTTATCGCTTTACAATTATTTTAAGTACTTTTTTATTTTACTTTATTTTCACTTATTTTGTGGGTTTTACGAAATATCACATAAAAAAAAGGGAAAAAAAAATCACTATACGACAAATAGAAGATGTTATGGTATTTTTGTTGGCATGTAGCATGCGACATGAAACCTTCTCACGATAAAATAAACATAAAAAAAAAAACCCTACCATGGTGGTGTAAAACATATTTAATAACTTTCGAAATATCGAACTCACATAGTGGGTGCTTCATTAAGGAAAAAGAAAAAAGGAAATTCACGTCTTTGGTACAACCTATGAGATATTTTCTTTCTATCTTACCTTTTTTTTTTTATTTTCCCCTCCCTCATCTTTCGAGCATTTCTTTTTTCAACTATGATTGTTAATATAACATTATAAAATGAAAATATAATAGATATATTTCCTCTCATAAAATTGAATATTCATATGTATCCCTTATATAAAATTATATATGTGATAAATTCTCAGATAATTGTGTTTATTTAATTTTACTTCATTTATTCTTACGAAAACCAATTAAAATTTTCTTTTCCAGTTAATAAGATATATTTTTAGAACTTTTCCCTTCTTGCCAAAAGAAAATCTTTCCTTTAAAAGTTAGTAGCTCCTCAACTCTTATTCTTCAATCATCATCTCCATTTTCACCGTAGTAGAGATTAAAAAAAAAAAAAAAACAGAAAAAGAAAAAGATTTTATCCAAACATCATGTCTAGAATAGAAATTGATAAGATATAAATATGGGATTTCACATTAGTACAGGTAAAAAATATATTAGATTCAGCTTAAAAAAAATATATCAGAAGTCCATAAAAGTCCATTGCCGGGAAATATGGATATGGGTTAACCGTTAATGGCAGTCTCGGATGGATGTGATCAATGTGCACGTTTATAAAGGAAGGAGAAAACTTTACGCAACTCCAGAAAAAAAATGGTCAAGAAGCAATTTTTCCTCATGTAAGGTGGAGAAGATAGCAAGAAAAGTCGACGAAAAAAAAAAAAATAAATAAAATTGACCGCTCACCAAACCTTATCTAGATATTAGAAGACGATCCACGTACTAGAGATGGTGCTCTTGCAATTTTTTATTTCGAAAATGGATGAAAACCGTAACAATAATTGAGAAGTTATATGTTTGATAAGAATTGAATCATTTATTCTTTATTGTTTGGGTGCTAAATTTAAAAAAAAAATATTATTGTTTCATTTCAAAATTTTATGTAAAGTTTGTTCAACATATTTTCTCGCGGCACATGATTACTCTTTTGTTTTCCTTTACCATACCAAATTCCCACTTCAACACGATCCAGCGGAAGAGAAGTTTCTAAAGAGTTGTTGACTCTTGAGGATCATCTTATTATTATTATTATTATAGTCAGAGTCGAGCGTTAATAAATGGTTTCGGAGGAACGGTCTAGATAGAGTTGACAAAAGAATTAAGCCTAGGTTTTGGACCGATCGTCAATATATTCCTCGTTATTGCTACTCGAATATGGAGAATGTTACATGTATTCGGGTCTCCGGTTGCATTTGCTACGACCACCGTATACTGAAAGTAATTTATATTTGTAGCGAAATGTAATCAAATTCTCGTATTTTTTAAGTTACCTATATTTAAAATTATTCTAAGATTCAATTAAGCCATTTACTTTTAAAATAAGTTATTTAAACATTCTATGTTTATGTTATCATATGGTTGAATTTTTTTATACCATCACACATAATAGCAAGTTCCGGTGCAAAATCATGCGACTAGGTGGAGGGGAGAACTCCAGGCTTACTTTATGTAAGTCATTATCAGAAAACTTGTAGTTATTTAGCATCTTATACATACAAAATGATTTTCTTACCAATGCACCTATTGATATCTGATTCTTGCCCGGTTTGAGTTCCATTCTGCGATGTAGCTCATCGATAAACATGTGATATAACCAGCTCGTCCTTTATACTATGATTTACTAGGCGAACTATGCAATTATTATGATTTTAGATATTAATTAGGCAATTTAATATATAGTTATGACTTCTAAGATTAGTTGATTAAGGAAGATAATAAATAGTTATAACTAGTAAACTTTATCAGAAAATTAGTTACTATAGAAAATATTATAAATAATATTTTGTAAAAACTAAAGAATCATTATTTTATTCATAATCAAATTTAAGAACTATTGTTCTATAATTTTCTATTCTTTCTCTCTCAAATTTTTAGGTGTTTATCTTTAACTTAAAGTAAAAATAATTTCATTTTTTTTTTTGTTTGTATGTATGAGCTACGTGAGATTCTAACAATGGTGCTCTCGTTGCTCATGCCTCTTAATCCATTCTCATTGATCTATCCTCATTGATTCGATCCTATTCATTTCCTTTCTTTCACTATCATCACCATTTTGTTTATTGTTCAATTTCATTCTTCATTTCTAGTCATGATCAATTTGCAAGATATTATTGTATTGGCACAAATACAAAATTTGTTGATGCAAGTAATAGTGTAAATAGAGTGCAAGAAGATCTAAGTAAACTCGTAGCAAGTAATAAACATATGGAAGAATTGATTGTTGAATATATTAAAGAAGAGGAATTGATAAAATGGAATGATGAAGATATTACTTCAACTGTAGAAGCTACAAATGAAGAAAAATTTCATGAAACTGTTCAAAAAAATAATCAAGAAAATGTTGCTATTGTAAAACAAGAAGATTCCAAGATTAATATCGAAGACAATTTTCAACATCAAGAAAATTTAGCAATTCAACTAAGATTTCTAAAGAATCAAACTATGAAAGTGGTAGATGATAATCTTCTTAACGTTGACTCTGGTACAATGGTAGGAGTGATAAAAGTTGTTGTTTGCGTTTCTTATGAGCAATATGTTTTTTTGAAAGAAGTTGTATTTAACCTTGAAGACAATATTCAAGACCATTGAAAACCTAAGTCATAAATAAAGAAGATCATTTTATAATGATAAATCGATAATGAATGTTTTAAGTTTCATGAGTATTGTTGATAAACTTTTACTTTTATTAAATAGGATTAGTTAATTGTTATTTATTTTCTTATTTTTGTTTTCTTAAATCTTGAGGATAAGGTTTTTGTCAAGGATGGGGGAAATTGTTATGATTTCAAATATTAATTAGGCAATGTATTGAATAGTTATGACTACTAGGTCTGGTTAGTTAAGAAAGATAATAAATAGTTGTAACTAGTAAAGTTTGTTAAAAAATTAGTTGCTATAGGGAATATTATAAATAGAATTTGTGAAAGCCAAAGGATTATCATTTCATTCATAACCAAATTCAAGAACTATTGTTCTATAGCTCTCTCTTTCCTAGAGTTTGTCTTTGATTCAAACTAAAGATAGTTTCATTTTTTTTTTTTGTTCATATGTATGAGCTATGTGAGATTCTAATAGCAATGTCCCACCCAACCAGACCTGCTCGACCATTAGGCTTGTATATGCTGACTATCTATCACAAGTAAACTTGTCCTCTATACTATAGCCTATCTGGAAAGTAGCACAATGTCTTACTCTAGTAGACTGGCTTGATCATTAACTCCTTGCATGTTGATTACCTAGTGTCAACTCAAGTCTCAACTCATTCTCAACTGGGCACCTACTAACCCCTCCCTTGACATCTTAACTCAATCTTTCTCTTTAGTACTTATCTTCCGTTGCAATCTATTAATGGCTATTTGACATCTGTAGTATAGCTAACACATGTGATAGTCCTTGCTCTTGTAGGTTTTAAACCTTTAGGCCATAGATTTGGTTACCAGGCCAATCATGGCCGACCATCTTCAAAGCTACCCAGTTTTCACTACGGTGTACGCCACTTGCCGACCAGTACAAGTGAACCCAAGCCTCTATGTATCCAATTGATCCTCTATAAAAGGTATCTTGCACTACGAGGTAAGGGGGACTTGACTCATTTTCTTTCTTATTCCTCTTTACTACAAGGACCTTCTTCATGCTCTTAGCTTGACCATACACTTACACTAGATAAGTACTACTCCTTGGGTCCTTAGTGCTTGCCCCCTCTTTCCTTTAGTCCTCTTTGCTAACTTGAGTTTCGGAAGGCCTCCGTAGCCGAACCTACAGAGGACTTTTTGTAGGGATCAAGGAGTAGGAGGTGAGGCCTAGATCTATTCCTTCCAAGCCTTACATGAATTAAATTATACCTATTACATTCAACCATAATCAACATTTTGGCACCCACCAATTTAAGCTACCACGTATGTGATGGCTAAAAGCAAAAAAATATCCATCTACATTCTTCATAGATAGGGGATACTAACATATCCTAGTAAGGTGGAGATGACCAATTCCCTCCATTGTAACATATACTAATACCCTTGCAACCTGAAAATGAGAATGTTAAAGTCTAGCAACTTAGGCTACTTGTCTAGCAAATGCTTAAAAAGAATAGGAAATATCAACAATCCATTGTAACTTTACACAAAGATGTTGCATTATTTAAAAATGCATCTGAAAAATGCTTGAACGGGAATGTAACCATCAACTCTTCCCCAGAACCAAGCAAAAATGATGAACGACGTATTGCATGCCTAATACATCCTGTAACCAAATTTAGCACGATCAACAATTCTATGAAGATCTGTGTGAATAGCTGAATTGCAATCACACCAAAACGTAAAGCGTATAGTGAAAAGCAAACAATTTACCACCAAAATTGTTACCAAAGGACTATGCAGACATGAATGTGGAAGAATTGAAAGAGCATATCCATTGTGCCTCTGATGTGTGCTACCAAAAGAAAGTTGAATCATCTACATGAGCATCGCACTTTGCACAGATGAAAAGCCCATTCATCCCCTTTATCCTTGAAGAAACACTAATCGCAGGTTTAAGGCCACCACACTTGAATACCTATGATGGCATCACTAACCCAGATGATCACCTTGTCTACTTTCAGATGATGATGAGCTTCTACAAATTTTTAGACACCATCATGTGTAAAGCTTTCCCTAGTACACTAGCAAAGGCTATTTTACTCTGGTTTAATACCCTCCCTAATGCCTCCAATACCTTATTCAATGATCTAAGAGGCATATTCCAACAACACTTCCTAAGCTCTTGTGTCCCTAGGACCCTAGGAGAGAATCTTCCATACTCTACAATGTAAGATATCATCCCGATGAAACAGCATACCTCAAGCATTTTAACTAAGCAAAGCTATAAGTATTCAAGCTCGACACTAGAATGGCTTTGTAAGTGTTTCTTATGGGCATTGACCTTAACTAAAGGCTATTTAACATATTCTCATTAGACAAACCTAAGTCCTTGGATGGATTCGTGCAAGTGGTTGAAAAATACATAGCTTAAGAGGACGTTATCAAAGCTTATTTTGAAGTGGATAACTACACGTATGTATCAGTACAGGACTGCCTAAGGCCCCATGACCTTATACTGCAACCTATAGCATACAATAGATGAGATAAGCAAAGACAAAAATTCTAAGACTATACCTCATATACATCCCTTAGTAGACTGCTTAGCGAAATCATGTACGAGGTTCGAGAACAGCTCTTGTGACTATCTAGTGTTCGTGAAACCTTAGAAGCAGCTAGCTCAAGGAAGTAATGCGACTACTATAGAATATACGAACATAACACTAACGAGTGTTGCCATCTAAAGAGAATAGTTGAAGGCCTTGTCTATAAAGGCTGCATCGATCACCTTGTCATAAACCAAAAAAAATAGATCCAACAATCAACCTAGTTCTACCGAGTAGAACGATAGAAAAAAACAAATAGACCAATGCTTTGGTAGATGAATAGAATTGCCAGGGACAATGAGGTTAAATCAACACCATATTTGGAGGACTTAACCTCCTATCAAACACCACAACCATAGAGGCCTAACACAAGGTATATCTTATAAGAACTAAGAGGCCGAAGACCAAAACAACAATCACTTTCACCAATATAGACAAGTAGGGAATCAACCTACCCTATAGTGATGCTCTAATCATGAACATTGAAATTGGATAATTTGACGTCCCAAAAATGTTCGTTGATAGTGGAAGTTCCATGGACATCCATTTTTATGACGCTTACAAGTGAATGAAGAAATAGCTTGAAGAACCCCTACAACCATTTAGATATGGCCTTACATGGTTTGGAGGAGGCAAACTAGTGCTAGCAAAAGCAATCATCACCTTATCTGTTCAACTAGCGACATCAGGTACGTCACCATATAATTGACAAGATTCATCATTGTTAACCTTTGGTTACTATACAGTGCCATCCTCGAGTAGCCAAGGATTATAAAATTTGACATGCTTATCAGCCAAAAATGCCTTAAAGCAAAGTTCATAACATCTATTGGTATAGGTAAGGTAAGAGGTAACTAGACATTATCTAGGTTGCTTTACCTCAAAGCTTAATCTAGAAATAATATCATGAACATTAAATCAGCCACCACCTCGGCCTCAGCAATACGAGAGAGCTTATAGAAAAGTTAGAGGAAATTGAGCTATTTGATGACCTTAAAATGACAACCAGAATGGGAATAGAATTGGCAAATGATGATAAGGCTAAAATCATAGACTTCCTCAAGCAAAACTTAGACGTCTTCACATCTACCCTAGAACAAATGCCAGGAATTATCAACATATCGAAGGCTACCCATCACCTGAATGTTAATCCTGCCATCCAACCCATCAAATAGAAGAGATAACACTTTGCCCCAAAATGCAAGATATTAATTGAATAGATTGTATAGAAGTTGCTTCTAGTAGGCTTCAGTAGGCATAAAAAGTACCCCACTTGGCTCGCTAATACAGTATTCATAAAGAAAACAAATGACAAATGGTGAATGTGCATTGATTACACCTATCTTAACATGGCATGTCCTAAGGATTGTTTCCCCTTAACTCATATAAACCAGCTTGTTGACTTGACATCTGATCATATGCTTCTCAATTTCATGGATGCTTACTTAAGCTACAACCAGATTCGGATAGCTCCTTAGGATGAAGTCCACACATCCTTTGTCATAGACTTTAGGACATATTGTTACAAGGTAATGCCCTTAGATCTCAAATATGTCAGAGTTGCTTATCAAAGGTTGGTTACCGACATCTTTAAGCCACAAATCGGTAGGAACATCAAGGTCTACGTCGATGACATGAGTGCTAAGAGAAAAACTAGGAAAGGCCACATTAACAACCTTTACGAGACATTCCAAACTCTATGCCATTTCCAAATGAAACTCAATCCCTAAAAATGTGTCTTCAGGGTTGCATTAGGAAAATTCCTTGGTTTCATGGTGATAGAGTGAGGCATAAAAGCCAATATGGACAAGATTAAAGCAATTTGGGATATGAAAGCACTCACAAAAATCAAGGAGGTGTAGCAACTAATGGGAAGGATTGCTGTCCTAAATCGATTTGTATCTAGAAGCATAAACAAATGTATAGAATTTTTCTAGTTACTAAAAGGCCCCCATTGATTTTAAATTGACAATCGGACATTACTAAGCATTCAAAAAACTAAAGGACTTTTTGGTAACCTTGCCCATACTCTCCAAGCTAATCCTTGGAGAAGAGTTATACCTATACGTTGGAGTTAGCGATAGAGTTCCATCTTTACTCCTCATCCGTGTAGATGGCCATGAATACTACGTAGTATGCTATGTTAGCCACATCTTATAAGGGCTAAACTTAAGGTATACGAAAGTGGAGAGGTTCGCCCTTGTAGTAGTTATTGTAGCTTAGAAGCTTAGTCCCTACTTTCAATCACACCTAATCATCATACAAATGGATATGCCACTCAAAGCTTTCTTATAAAGGCTCGACACCTTGGGTAGAATCATGAAGTATTCCCTTGAGTTAAGTGCCCATAGAGCATAGTTTTGCCCTAAATAAGTAATCAAGGCACAAGTCTTTGTCAATTTCAGAACAAAATACACTAAAGTAGATGAGCATGAAATTAAGCTCATCATACCTGTCTAGAGCCTCTATGTTGACAGCTACTCCACTAAGGGGAGGAGTGGGGCCGGTATTACACTACAAGGCTTATAGGATAGAAGATTCTCTATGCTCTCAAGTTTGGTATTCTAGTAAGTAACAACAAAGCTGAGTATGAAGCACTCACTGTCGACTTAAAGATTGCTAATGATATCGGAGCGAAGAAGCTCAACATACACTCAGACTTTATGTTCGTGGTATTACAAATTAAGGGGGAGTATAAAACCAAAAGGGAAACAATGGTCAAGTATCTATGCATGGTATAAGGTTTGCTTATGGAATTTACATCATGGGAAGTTAACATGATCCCTTAAGTAGAAAATGTAGAGGTAGATAAACTATCTAGGATACTTCATTTGTTATTCCTACATCACAAGATTGAGATAAGCCGTAATTCATACAATACCTCCTCGAGTAAGGTATGGAGGTATAGTAGTAGGAAGTCCTCGAGATATGAGAAGTAAGCCTCGAGTCCTCTTAGATGGACCCATTCATACAATATCTCAAGACAGGGATGTTACCTAAAGACTAAGTAGAAGCAAAGAGACTAGCTTACATTGTAACCAACTACACATTGATTGGTGATGTATTCTACTGATGGGGATAGAGTACCCTGCCCTTCAGATGCCTTAAGAAAGAAGAGGGCAACCATGTCTTCGATGAGTTACATGCAGGAATTTGCAATAACTACATCCAATCTCAAGCGCTATATATTTAAGCACTTAGGTTAGGCTATTACTAGTCAATAATGAAGGAAGATGCTAAGTCCTTAGTTTAGATGTAACAGCTTAACCGTAACTCCTTTTACCGAGGTATTGTCAACTTTAACGTAGAATGCCCTATGATTTTGTTCCTTAGTGCAGCAGCATCCTAACAGGTCACCCTCTTGGGATTAACCTAACTTGAGTATACTTAACTTTAAAGTTTTGACATGCTTCAAGTCACTATACCAAAAAGCACCTTGATAATTAGAATTCCATCACTTAGCATATAAGGGGTATTACATCAAAAGTGCTACTCATGCCAGAAACATGCACTGATCACTCATGTCCCTGATTTAAAATTGTACCCTTTGATGAGCCCTTGGCCTTTCACGCAGTGGCGATTAAATGTCTTCGGCCCCTTCCCAAAGGCATCGTTAGGTTGACAATTCATCTTAGTGGTGGTTGATTACTTTACCAAGTGGGTAGGGGTGTTGGTTGTTTCCATTATTACAACTCGAGCTGCCAAAGGATTTATACTTACCTACGTACTATCCCACTTTAAAGTACCCTATAGGTTGATCACTGACAATGGGAGGCAATTCAATAACAACCTTTTTACAGGGTTTTGTGAAAAACATGGCCTTAGGCTACATTACACCTTGATTGCTCACACTTAGACCAATGGCCAAATTAAAACTATTAACAAGATAATATTCAACAACTTGAAGAAAAGGGTGCAGCAAGTAGGAGGTGGTTAGGCTGATGAGCTCCCAAACATCTTTTGGGGATACCATACAATACATAGGACATCAACCGAAGAAACCCCATTCCTCCTTGCATTCAGAATCAAAGCCGTTCTCTTAATTGTGCTAGAGTTATCCACTAGTAGGACCTAGCATTTTGATGTGAATACTAATCACATAGCCTTCTAAGCAAGTCTTGATACCATCAAAGTAGTATGTAACACCGTACGGGCCTGCATAATGGCCTATTAATAGTAAGCCACCCAATACTACAACTGCAATGTCAGACACCAATTCTTTCACCTAGGGGACTTAGTGTGTTGAAAGTTAGAGGCTACTGGCTTCGAAGAAGGGTAAGGTAAGCTTGCCTCCAACTGAGAGGATCCAGTGTGAGTAGTAGAAGACGTGGGGAAAGGCACCTACGAGTTGGAAACTTTAGATGGATAGATTATCCCCAGGGTATGGAATGCCCATAACCTAAGACCTTATTTCCACTATATATAGCGACAAGATTAAAAGTAGATGTAACTACGATCAAACTTAATGAATTAATGAGTTCTCTACATTTGTCTCCTTTCCCCTCTCCTTCTTTGGGCATGTGTGCAACCTTTATCTACATCGAGCTACAACCTCGAGTTGATTTTCATCCTTAAACATTTGCTTGAGTTGGTTCCTACATCAATGTTGCAGGCAGGATTATCTTAGCATTGGTTTACATAGAGCTTGAGCTTATGCTCGATTTTCATCCCCAAGCATTTTCCCAAGTTAGTCACTATACTAATGCTATGGGCACTACCATCTAGGCATCGGTTTACACTAAGCCCAAGCTTCGGGTTGGACTTTTTCCGCAAGTGCCTTGCTCAATTTGGTCCTTCTGCTAACTCCATGAACATTTCTCCTTCTTTGAGCATCAATTTACATTAAACCCTATGCCTTAAGTCGAACCTCATCCTTAAGTGCTTGCCTAAGTTAGTCATTTCACTAACAGATCAGGTACCTTTTCTGTCTCTTAAACATAATACGATGCTAGAGCAAGTAAACAAAGCACTTTCATACAAAGCCATTATAATTAGATGATAGGAAAAGAAAGCTAAAGGAAAATAAGATAATGGATAAGTGGTGACAGCGGAAAAAGAATGCGCTGTTCCATTAACAAAATAATGTATAAGGCCTTTTTGGGTTAGTGTACCAACCCAATTACATTAACAAAGGAAAAGAAAACTATAAAGGTACGAAACTACGCCCTATAGTATTTCCCGATGCTAGGCCTAAATAAATGATCTCAACTTTGACTTGGCTTCTTGCTCCAAACTCTTCTTTAAGAGGAATTGCTCTCAACTTCAATCTAACCCACAAGCTATAGAGGGATAGCTTGTGACTACATCCCTAAGTTTCAGTTGGACTAAGTTCCAAACTACGAGGACCTCAATGATACTCAGTCTCCCCCACTCTACCCAGCAGAGTTAGTCTTCCACAAAAGTAGTAGTAGGGATTGCTAATCTAACCACTCCACTCTGAGCTCCAAGCTCTAAACTCTAAGGGTCTTGCCAACGTTAAAGTAAGATCAATGCTCTACCTAGATTAGTTGACCTCTTACTAGAGTAGCTTAGATGGGGAGATAAGGTACGATTTGCTTACCTTACTTAAGCTACCCGTTGCATGAACTAAAGGGCTCACAAAGTAGATGATTCCTCGAGAGCACCTTGATTAATAGGTCAAGGTAGAGAAAAAGAACTCATCTTTAGTTGTAATTACTATAGTCGCCTCTGCCTACTTGGATTTGTTTGGAACTGAGTGCAAAAAAACCACCTAGAACCTCTTGTAGATGAGCGCCTCCACAGTAAAGCTGCTACGCATAAGTGATAAGTAGCACACGAGCCCCCCCTTTGCCATTGATTATTGGGGTAGAAAGAAGAGAGGACCTAAAGGCTAATATATACCTCTCGGTCATAGCTTAGGGGTTACCTCCTACTATCGGGTAGCTCTTAATACCTCATGATCATAACACAAAGGGAGGGGTTAAGGAGACCTCTTCTCCAACTTAAATACTCTATCTTTTAGCTTGATCACCCTCGGTATGCTTATGCTAAAGGACAAAAGTAAGCTATCTCTCAATTGTACCCCATAAAAGTGTTTCGATGTCTAGCGTATTAAAGCAAGGACCTATGCATACCTTTATATGGGGGGCCTGGAGTACCCTTGACCATTCATGTAGAAATCATCCCATGGCTTAAGTACACGAAAAACCCAAGCCTTGGAAAATAGCAATACACCGTATGCACATTGAATGGCTTCTAGAAAGTACCCTACCTAAGATGGTACTTTTGATAAGTGTATACACTACTTGAAATAAGCCTTGTTATGATGATGATTTGATGTTAGAGAAAGATTCACTTGGTCAGGCCCACTCTTTTTAGAAGATCCTACGACATCACCAAAAGATTCACTTTGGTGTACTTGTCGTTCTCGACTAACAAGTCCTCACACATACTTAGTAGTGTTATAACTCTTGTGATTATAGGGAAGACCTAATAGATTACTAGTGATTAGCATGAAGTAATCTACTTGAGGAAGAGACATTCATGAAACTTCATGAAATAATGAGAGGAATTGATTTGCTTGAAAGCATTGTTGGCAATACAAAAGACTTAGACAAAAATAAAGCCTAAATGCGTAGTAGCAATATAGAAGCAAGGAAAGATAACCAAGGAAAAGGCAAGCAACGCAGAACCAATCCTATCACAATGCCGAAGCATTTCAATTTCAACTAAAGGTAATTATAGTTGAGAAGGGGAGACTGACGTCTTGATTTCCCTCAAATAGAAAAAAAAGCAATAAAGCAAAAGCGGGCACATATTGCCTAAACCACTAACCAAAACAACAAAAAAAAAAGTTACTCCTAGCCTACGCGGTGACAGCTCCCTTTCCTTGACCTTCTTCTTATTGCTCGACCTGTTGTTGACCCTTACCAATCCTTTCCTTATCCTCCCTAAGAGCTACATTAGAGTCACTATTTGAACCACCTAATGAGTCACTAGAAGACTCAACCTCTTATTGACCTCCTCTCTACCTCCATTAATAGCCATGGGCTTATTCAACCAATGAAGAAAAGACAAATTTTCCTTAAGTATATTCTAGCAAACTTGCATTTGAACCTCCTCGGCCATAGCATACCCAATAGCAGTGAGGGCCTTCTCAATCAAGGGATCATCAAGGCTCTCCAAAAAAATGCCTTACCTAACCTCAGGGGCTAAACCCTCCCCCTTAAAGAGCTCTTCCTCCTTCCACGTAAACTTAGTTTGTAACCCTTCCAATTATTGCCCCTTAGCCTCCAACTTGGTCCATACTGTAGATATCTTCTCCTCAGTAGCCTTCTTACAGTCTTTAGTCTTCTTTAGGTTTCCCTTCAACTCGTTGACCATCCCAACCAGCTTACTATGCTAGCTCTCTAATAATAAAGCTACATGCATGTGGAATGATCGTCCAGCAACAACATCAAACATTTGTAGACCAGTTCTTCATAATTCTTGTAACTCCTTTACAAGAGGCTCTGCGTACACATCGATTTTTTTCCAAGTGATCTAGGTCTTGAGATGAGTAATAGGATCAATAAATATGACTCCTTCATGCATCTCCAAGGTATCACATTGTATATGAACAGAATCATCGGTGGCATATTGTACTTTGTACTAAGATCTACATGAGGATTAAACTTATTGATAACAAGACCTAGCCTAATGTTTCGACAATCGAATCCAAATGCAAGATACTTATTATCGAGATTTTTTCATACTTCAAAGTAAAATGGATGCTTCAAGACTCCCTTTTCAAGTACATAAGTCGCTCTATGCCACCTCATTCTAGAGCCATTTTCTAACACATGAACATCCTTTAGAGTTGCAGTATTAGCAAAAAATGCTACAAAACCTTAATTGGAATCCTCTTCTTTTTGTCAATCTAAACCTTCCACCTTGATTCATTATAGATTGGACAATAGTCTAAGTTTTGTCATTCCTTACTAAATAGCTAACAGTCATTTTCACCTGTAAGGATTAAGTTTTCATCCATGCTTAGCCTCCTTAGCATCTTTTGTGCTTCGTAATAAGATGAAGGCAACATTTCACTCTTTCACAATAAAATCTTTATAAATGTGAACCAATTATTGAAACTCTTCATAAATTGTTGACCATCAACCTTCAAGTTCATTATTCATATAAGAGCTAACAGAAGTGAAATCTTAAAGCACCCTAGATATGCCTTATGTTTTGCATGTTCAAATATAATGGTCCACCTATTTGTCTCAACATCAATTTTTACTTCACCATCCATATCGTCATCCTTTAGATCAATTTCTTTACGTACCATATCTGCCCAAGCTAATGGTTCCTCTACTTCTCATCATATCATAAGCATCTAGAATTTTTTAACATATTTATCAACTATTCGACCTCCTTATCTCAGCTCCTGAAGCCAAGTGAAAGTATCTTAGAGATAAGTTTCCGGTACAAATTTGTTTCTAAGCACCCTCTTCATCTCGAGCTAGGTATTAACCTCTCGGTATCCCTCTCTTCTTTTCATGGCTTGAAAATTCTTCTACCATATGTTTGCATATTCGAAAAATTCAATAGCAGCAGTCCTCACTTTCGCATAATCCTCATATTGATAGTAATCAAATACACATTCTACCTTCTCTTCCCAATCTAGATACTCGTCAGCATTCTTAGATCTATTGAAACTCGAAATCCAAAGCTTTACATGGTCAGATGCTTTGGGGGCTTGTATACGCTCCTCTTTAAAATACTCTTCTTCCTCTTCATCTACCTCTCTTAAGTCTATCCTTTGCCTTAATCATCTGCCAACTCCTCCACCTCGAATTGGTCGAGCTAGGTTCTGACCTCTAATAGGTTGGGTAGCTTGTGAAGTGTTTTACATGGCCTCAGTAAATCAGCAAGACAGGGCATGAATAGCTCGAGTTAAATCTACCAAGAAGTTAGTAACCTCATCAAGTCTCTCATTAGTACTTCTAAAAGTTCCCTAAGATTGTCGTCTATGGTGGACAACGTTACTATCATCACTAGCATTAACATTCATACTTAGGTTTGTCATTTTCTCTTAGATTCAAAATTCAAACAAACACTTTAGAAAGTGAACAGCTAATAACACAGTCAAATGAACACAGTAACTGACTCTATTTCACATAAGCAAAGCAAAGCACAATAGAATTCACAAAGAAATAATTATAGCTCATACAAAACCTTCACTCTGATACCAAGATGATGTGAACCGTGACTAAGAACAGATAATGCCGGTAGTTGAATGGGTTTAAGCTTACAGAAAGCTCAAAAAGGGTTAATGGGGATAGGTATGAAAGGGTAAAGAAATGAAGAATGAAAATGGTAAGCAAAACCCGCGAATAGCTCTAGAGGATATAACGTACTAATAGAACTTCCAAGGACTTACAACATAATTCGATATGACACATAAATTAGTTTAATGAGGTTACTTGCCACCTAATCTTGCTTAAGGAAAAAGATAAGAGTAATGCCGAAAGTAAACAACAGTGTTTATGCATGGAAAAAAAATACTTAATTGTATTGAAGGTAATCCGATCTCTTACAACTACAAGTACAAGGGTATTTATAAGGCAACATACCCAAAAGGGAAAAGACAAAAAAGGACATTTCTTAAAGAAGCAATATATATGGCACAAAAGGATAAAAATGAATATACAAGGAAAAAAGTCATTGGTGCTACAGATCCTACACATGATAGTATATATGTGGTGATGTTGCATTAGCAAGGTTGTTAGGAGATGCAAACAAAAAGTACGGACAGATGGGTTTGTCTGAGTAGGGATGGCCTAATTAGTCTGGTCTCTCTCTCTCTCAGCTTCTCGGCAAAGAAGATGCTGAGTAATTGGTCAGCTTAGTACTAGAAAGTATTCATCAGCTCAGCATACCACAGAGCAATAGATGGTTAAACGGTAGTGCATTAAAGGTTACTTTACAAGGAAGTATTCAGCCTTGCTAGGGGTTAGTTGGAACAAAAGGATTCGTCATACTAGCCCCTCTAGTCTTCCAACTCGGTAGCAGGTAAGAGGTCCAGTAGCTTGATTCCCATCAGTAATGCCCTTTGGACTCAAAAATGTTAGGGCAACCTATTGAAGACTGATGGTTATAATCTTTCATGATATGATGCACAAAGAAGTAACAATATATGTTGATGATATGTTTATAAAATCCAAAGAAGGGGAGAACCACATGAATAATTTGAGGAGGTTGTTTAACAAGTTGAGGAAGTTTCGATTGAAGTTGAACCTAGAGAAGTGCACTTTTAGGGTAACATCAGGAAAATTACTAGGGTCCATAATTAGCCAAAGGAGCATTAAAGTGGATTTCGATAAAGTCAAAGAAATAATTGACATTCCCTCTCCACATACACTTAACGAAGTTAGAGGCTTGTTGGGTTATTTGAATTACATAACTCAGTTTATATCTCAACTTATGGATAAATGCCATCCTCCATTTAAGCTGTTTAAGAAGAATGCTAATATAAATTAGGATGAGGAGTGTGAAGAAGCCTTTGTAACAATTAAGGAATATCTCATAAATCCTTTAGTGCTGATAGCTCCTAAATTTGGAAGGTTGTTATTTTTATACCTCACTATATTGTAAGAATCCATGAGATGTATGGTTAGCTAAAAAGATGAAGAAGGAAAAGTGCTAGTGGTTTACTATTTGAGAAAGAAGTTTATAGAGGGGGAGTGGAAATATTTCAAAATTGCAAGAATGTGTTGTTCATTAGTTTAGGTCATGCATCAACTCGGATAATATACACTTTATTACCAAATTGAGCTGCTTACATAACATGATCCCTTAAAGTATTTGGTAGAGAAACTAGCCTTGATTGGTAAAATCTAGAAATGGTAGATGTTACTATTAGAATTCAATATGACATATGTGAACCAAAATTCAATCAAGGAGTAAGCCTTGGTAGATCAACTAGTCAAGAATCCCCTTGAAGATACTCCCCAAGAAGTACAAGTCAAGTTTCTTAACAAAAATATCTTAGTAACTAAGGATGCTTCTGATAGAGAAATAGAAGAAAATCCTCAAATTGGAAGATGTTCTTCGATAGAGCTACCAATGTGTATGGGTATGGAAATGAGGCAATACTAACATCCTCTGAAGTTACACAATTCTCAATAGTTGAAAGGCTTGTTTTCCTATGTACCAAATATTGTTGAATATGTGGCATGTATTATAGGACTTAGGATGGGCTTAGATAAAGAGATATAAGAATTAGAAGTATATAGGGATCTTTTACTAATCATTTGTCGAGCTTAGGGTAAAGATAAAACAAAGGACCCTGAATTAGTGCCTTACCACCAATACTCAGCCGAGTTAGTAGACATGTTTAAAGAAGTTACTTTCACATACATACCAAGGACTTAGAATCAGTTTATTGATGCTTTGGCTACTTTGGCATCCATGATTGAAATATTTGCCAAGGTAGAAATTTAGCTACTTAAGATCAAAATTGAAGAGAAGCTTGCTTTTTATTCAGTGATTGAAGGTACACACATTGAAGAGGCTTGGTACAATGACATCAAAACTTTCTTGCAACAAGGTACATGCCTGGCTATTGCTAAAAAGAAAGATAGAAAGATGATAAGGAGATTAGCCACCTAATTCATAATAAGTGAATCCACCTTGTACCACCTATCATTTGATAGTACACTCCTAATGTATGTAAAAGAAAGGGAAGCTAAAGTTTTGATGAAGGAAGTGTACGAAAGAGTATGTGGTCCCCGCATGAATGGCTACATGCACACTAAGAAGATCATGAGGTTGGGTTACTATTGGTCAACTCTAGAGGGTGATTGCATTAAACATATTAGGCACTTCCACTTGTGCTAAGTTTATGAGAACAAGATATGTCAGCCCCACAACTAAGCAATCAGAGGTTTCGATCGGTTGAAAGACCCGATCGAGCCTAAATTATAAAGTAAAGCTAGAAATATTAGTAAACCGATCCGTTAAGTTTGAATTTAAGAAAATAAGTAATAAAATAGGAGACGACAAAATTTCAAATTTTAAGTATATAACTCGTTATTTATCGAAAATACGTAAAATGCATTCCGGTACTTAACGAATCGTTAGAGATAAATTATATATATACTAAAAATTATAAAACAACCTAAATAATATTTAGGAATATTCATTTGTACTATATATGAATGTACATGAAGGTATAAATACGCGTAATTACTTAAAATAAGCGAAATGCACTAAAATTATACTAAATAATTAAAGAAAATTCATAATTAATTAAGAAAAAATCAAGAAAAATCAGGAAAAATCAAGAAAAATCAGGAAAAATCAGGGAAAATCAATAATGATCCAAATCAGGTCGTGGCAGGTCAGAATCCACAAAATAAAAATTAACCAATTAAAATTAGACAACATAAAAGCAAAAAATCAAGGAAATTGGGCAAAGTCATGTCTAATTAATGCAAAATAATTACACTAAAGCACTATAAATAGCAAGAAAAATTAAGAAGCTCAGTTGGATAGTTATAAATCATAGAAAATTAGGGAGAGTCAAAAATTGAGAGAAAAACCAAAGAAAAAAAAAAGAAAGGAAAACTGTGCAATTAGGGCCACAAAGGAGAACCCAGATCCGACTGGCAGCTAGGGGTGGACGGCCACCACCACCACACGGTGGTGACAACGCCCAGGTGGGCCGACACACCAATGGCCACCGGAGGTGGCTGGAGCCACCCAGATCGATGAGTCCGATTTCTAGTCCGATTCTTGTGTAATTTTATAAAAATAGTAAATATTTTTAGAAAATTATGAAACTTGTCATTATGGAATATTTTTTAATTTATTTTTTTATAAAAAATATTATCATGATGAAAATATTTCTCATGATATAGGGTCTTTAAGAAATTATGCAAAACCGAGTATGTTTCGGTTTAGAAATAAATGACCTTAGGAGTGTACTTTTGAACCCAAAATTTTTGTGTAGATTACTTAGATGATATAGAACCTTACTATGATGCCCGTTTTCAAAAATTAATTTTTGAAATTTTTAGATAATTTTTAAGCCCGAAAATGAGGCATAAAATTGGTAATTTAGGGTTAATTAAGTCATTAAATGATTAATTACTGATTTAGTGAATGATTATATGTTTTAGGATATTGAAATATGATGGAGTATGATACTTGTTGCATTTAAGGTGTTAGATGTAATTATTAGGTTGATTATGTAGTAAATGATTAATAAGGAAAAATAGTTAACTTTAAGTTAATTTTGTAAATTAGGGAAATTAGGAGTAAAATCTGATTTAGGATGAATTTAGATATTTTGAAATGATAATTGATGTTTTGGGATGGTAATTAAAGTGATAGAAATATTAGAAATGCATTATGTACATAATATGTAATAATGCATAATATGTAATTTTTGAAAATATAATAAATAAAAAATATTAGGATAAAAATTTATATTATATAAATAATAAGGATATGTAATAAATTTGATAAGAAACTTGAATTTATATAATTATGTGAAAAATGTAAAAAATTCTCACATCAGGAATAAATTCGGTACACTAATAAGGATATAAGTGTATCCGAAGAAATAAAATACTGATTAGGAGTAATAATGATATTTAGGAGATCGAGAAGTAATGTGATTAATTTCACATTATGAGTTGAAACGAATTTCTAGGGTTGGAATATAAAACATTACTTAGAAATCGAACTAGAACCTAATTTAGAAATCGATGTGGAGACCGAACCCGAACCTAACCCCAAGTCTAGAATAATTATAAAAGACTTAAGACCTAGATAATTAGGCATGTTAATCCCTAAACAAAACCTAACAATAAGAGTTATAGGATAAAATGAACCTATAATAGTTATATGAAAAGCTGAAACCACGTTTGTGTTATAGGGATGATCGGCGATGGCCTGAGCAAATCGAACCTCAAGTGAGTGAGTGAGGAGTCGAGGTAAGTTGGGAATTAATACATTGTTGTATTTTGGAGGCTTGAGATTATGCTTGGTTGTGCTTGTTAGATAGTTGGCTATGTGCATGTGCTTGATTATGGGTGATACTATGATTCTGTTTGTTGCTCTGTCATGTATTGTTTGACTTATATGAAATTATTGATCACCTTAAACTGAACTTAATCTAATATACGACCAGTAATCATAATCGGACATGCATGGCAACCCGTTAGGGGAGCTTAGGACTCTTCGGCTAAATACCGACCCCTTCAAAAGGGATAGCGCAAGATTACAAAATGGTCCCTTCTTCATCCTTAGTCGAACTAAGTGACAGGAGAGGAGGTCGTGGCGAGGGTGAAGACAGTGGTTCGAAGGTAGTCGCGGGAGGAGCAAGGTCTCCATTACAGCAGCCTGGGTTTGGTCGTGAGCTGTTGCATTAACGGAAACTCCTCAACCCGGATTAGAGTGGGCGCAATTTCTCTAATCTCACGACGGGCCGGACAACGTCGTGCGATGGCATTTACTTGCACATGCATTGCACCTAATAAGTGCTTGAAAACCTTGTTGTGTGTATAGTATAGTTTTAAGTCCTCCATCCTAACTTACCGAGCTGTGGTTGCTCACATCCTTATAGACGTCGTGCACGTGCTGGCTAAGAAGCGGCAAACAACTACTCTGAAGCTAGCAACTGCTGGATCCTGGGGAGTGAGGAAAAATATTTGAAGAACAAACATATATTCTTAAGGTCTAAGTTTTATTTATTTTTTTTCATTTTTGAAGGATGTAATAATTGAATTATAGTATATATATATATATTTTCTTACTTTCTTAGATAAATGTTTTATCTAAATTACAAACTGTTTACTTCAAAGCGGGTTAGTCGTAGACGCCTTGTGTAGATTAGGTCTAAGATAGCAGTTGTAAGGCTAACTTCTATCTTAGGATGGTTTACAGGACGGGGCTATTACGACTTTGCCGCTTTGGGGCGTGACAATTCTAAATTGGTATCAGAGCAAAGTTCTACTGAACTCGCTTTGAAATGAACAATAAAAAGAATTAGATATTTTAGGAGTACATTGAGAGTGTATAGAAATAAAGGGATATTAAAGTATCGCATTACAAATTATAAGATAAGTAGTGACCATATCACTACATTGAGATAGGCGTTAATCGAATTTAACTTTAGTGATGGGATCAGATGGAGAAATTGGTGATTGGTTGAGGTGATTCATGAGGAGTGAAGGATAACCCCTGATTTAATCCAAATATTAGATGTGGAGAACAATATTATATTTGGTTAGTTGGAATATGCTAATATCATGGATGGTGTTATTGGGAAGTTTACTAATGGAGTTGTGTGGAAATTGATGAGAAGTGATGAGACTTATAAACAATAACAGAGTTCAATCTAAGTTTTAGCATAATAGGGATCATGTGATATGACTTGTTGAATAAGGATGATTTGAAAGTGAAAGATTGTAACTCAAGCGACGTTAGTAAGATATGTATAGTAACGATAAGGTATTAGGATGATTACTCTTTCTAATTTTCCTATTGTAGTATAATGTCCTGAATCATCAAATGGAAATGATACTCAATGAATGAGAAGATAAATGTGGTGAAAATTAGAATTATGAATACAATATATTAGTGGGTTATATTTTGTCAAGAGTAAGGATTAATCATATGATTGGTTATTTATATAAGTTAAGATCCTATTGATCTTTTAATAGATATAGTTGTACTCATTGATGGATGTGCATCCTTTGGATATGTACATATGCTATAATGTATTATACACTTGTGAGTAAGAATGTAAACGGGGATTGGATGCATCTTAGGTGGTTGATAATGGAAGTGTTTTGTATATGCAAGAATTGGTGGCTTGTTGAAGTGATTTAGATTGAATTAAGAAGAATCTTCGAATTGATATAGAGTTGAGATGTAAAGAAAATCGATAGAACTGATTATTAAGATATGTTAATATTGTGGATGAAATTCCTAATAAGTTCATTGATGAATTTGTGTTGTAATCGGTAAGATGTGATGAAGTACCAAGACTCAAGAACAATAGTGGAAATCAATTTCAGTTTTGGAATAAGAGAGATATGGTAATATGCACTAAAAATTAAGATGAATCCAAAACTTATAGGATTTCTGAGATGATCTCAGCTTGGTGCTTAGTATAAATAGGAGGTAATATAATTTAAAGTGAAATAAAGCATGGTATAGAAGTGAATTCTAGAAAGACAAAACATTGAGAGGGAAAAGTTAGAAACCGATTAGAAATGAATCAGAACCTATAATAGAGGTATAATCAAAACCTAATTCAGAAATAAATCTTATATAAAATAAGAATGCGATATAGGAGATGATAAATGGTGACAATAATAAGGAGTATGATAATGAGAAGGTATATGAAATGATCATTATATTTGATTTTTCTATGAAAGTATAAAGTAATAAATCAATAAGTAGAAATGATACTGAATTAATTAGAAGACAATATGGTGGAATTTTGTTGAATGAATAGTTATTATAAGTAATTTGAATTATGAATATGGTATGATAATCAGTCATTTTTTTTTTTGGAGAATTAGAATTGATTCTATGGTAGTTATTCATATATGTAGATATCATAACGATCTCTTAATGGATGTAATGGTACTTTTCGATGAAGTGTATTCTTTTGGACATGTATAAATGCAATGACAATTGACATATTTGTAGCTAGGAGTGTAACAAAGATCAAATGTATTTTGGTGATCAATCTTGGAAGTCTTCTATATGTGTAAGAACAGTAGAAGGAATAGTACTATAAGACTACAATTGGATTAAGAATTCTTAGGCCTTTAGTGAATCATGAATTGGAGAATTTTAGTTTGGAGTGATAATTAAGTGTGAATGAAACCAAATAAATATGAAATGGATAATGAGATATTTATGTAGTGCTAAGACAGGTGGAGTTATATCATTATATGGTATTTATAATTGGTTATAGGAAATTGATAATTATTAAATGGTACATGAGAAATGAAGTAAGATTGTCAAGTAAACTATAAATGAATATGTATCTAGGTACCCACAAATAGTAGTAAGATGAGTAACAGGTGATGGTAGAGATGGAATTAAACTAACAAGTTGGAGATGATTAGGATTTTTAATCAATAGTTACTTAGTTATCCCGAAGATCAATCTAGAAAGGCATAACTCGAAGGCATAACTCTCTAGAGAATAAATTTTATGAGACAGTCATCTATTAGTAAACTACTTAGGATAAGGAATGTTAATCACGGATAGAATTTAAGGATCTGAGCTTAAAGGGATTAGAAAATAAGCAGTGATTTCATTGAAAGACTTTCAATTAATCTTAGTTGAATAATAATAAATATGAACAAAAGGATTTGTTGATGAGTACCCTCACCGTAGAATATACAAATGGATGAAATGCAAGTGCAATGATGCTATTGAAGTATTCATTCTCTACAAGTGAAAAACTAGTGAATGGAAAAGGATTTAAGGTGGTTGGGATTATCTTTACCTATCCGTTTAGAATTTATATTGAAGGAAGGATACTAATCCATAGAACCGTAAGACATGATGGAAATGAAATTTAAAAGGGAAGCTACTGATGGTGGATTATGAGAAGTTAGTTGATATCTATAAAGGAGAGATTGGTAAATATACCAATAAGTATTGAATCTACTAGGAACATATAAAAGTTCAAATGTATTTCTGAAGATTATTTTGTGGATATTTGAATCTCATGATTAAGTTAATCAAGAATTAAACTTATGGTTGAAACTCTATATTGGATGTTATAAATGAGGCCTTAAGAGTTTGAGGAGTAACTGTCAATTTCTAAAATAATATTAGATTGGAAGGGCATCAAGATAAGAACAGTGAATAAATTGTAGTCACAGAATTGGGAGAAACAAATGCACGCCAACTAAATATGAAAACACTTGTGGTGGTATCTGTCAATAGTATTTTGATATACAAAGTATCTGTGGATGGCATTATTGAAGTTGAGTAATTATAAGTAATATATTGAAATGGAAGACATGTGATTTTTGGAAGAGATAATACGTCTTCATTAAGCTTGTTATATTTGGAGAAGGTATTTCGATGGATATTTAAAAATGTTGAATTGGTGATTAAAGGAAAAATCCATTGAGGTAATCCAGTCTATGAAGATGTTATGAAGCTACAATGTACTTCATATTAGCAATTGCAATAGGCAATCCAACAGAAGAATGGCAAATATAAAATGGTCAATTCATCATTTTAAGTCTCGTGTCATGTTCATTCTATCAGTATAACTTGTCATGTCTTGTCTTGTCCAGTAATAATCTCAATACTGTCTCTTTTGCTGAGTCTGTCAGTCAACAGTCAAATTCATCCTTCTCGAGTTGAATCAAGTCAAGTCAAATTGAGTCGTTAACCATCTCATTTGAATTCGAGATGGAGAAGCGTTAAGATTTGCCAAAATTGCTTCTGTTGATCCTCTGCTAAGCTGTATGAAAAATAAATGAGAAGTTACGACAGTGATATAATCATTTGAGTGGAAGATTTTGGATAAAAGAAAAGGTAATGATAAGAAGTGAATTTAGAATCGCTAATGATCATAAATAAAACTTAAGAAATAATCAAATAAGGAATAAATGGAGAATAAACTAATAAGAAAATTTATAGGATCGTAAAGCTAAGTTATAAGATAATACAATATGACTAGGAGACTATAGTGATGAAATAAGCCTTGATCGATACTAAGATAAGGAATGCAAAGGAAGGGGAATTAAGAGATCGAGCAAAAGTCCAAGTAAGGAAGAAAGAGAATGTTAATTAGAAATCAATTCAGGAGCTTAATAAGTAGATTACACAGAAGCTTTATTTGATGATAGCTCAATAGAATGGAAAATGGGATTTAAGGTTACAAAGTAACCCCCAAAATACTGGATAATCAGGTTCAAAAGTTCCAAAGTTGAAACACGGAGTAGGTAAAGATATGACCAGACAAAGGTCCAGACTTAGAAACCAAAGTAGAGCTTAATGTAGTGAAGACGAAGCATTACTTGTAGTTTCTTTGATTTTTAGAACTATTAATCCTAGCGAGTAAGTAATACATAGATATACAGTAGTTTCGAGGACGAAACTATTTTAAAGGGGGGTAGAATGTAAGCCCCACAACTAAGCAATTCGAGGTTTCGATCGGTTGAAAGACCCGATCGAGCCTAAATTATAAAGTAAAGCTAGAAATATTAGTAAACCGATCCGTTAAGTTTGAATTTAAGAAAATAAGTAATAAAATAGGAGACTACAAAATTTCAAATTTTAAGTATATAACTCGTTATTTATCGAAAATACGTAAAATGCATTCCGGTACTTAACGAATCGTTAGAGATAAATTATATATATACTAAAAATTATAAAATAACCTAAATAATATTTAGGAATATTCATTTGTACTATATATGAATGTACATGTAGGTATAAATACGCGTAATTACTTAAAATAAGCGAAATGCACTAAAATTATCCTAAATAATTAAAGAAAATTCATAATTTATTAAGAAAAAATCAAGAAAAATCAGGAAAAATCAATAAAAATCCAAATCAGGTCATGGCAGGTCAGAATCTACAAAATAAAAATTAACCAATTAAAATTAGACAACATAAAAGCAAAAAATCAAGGAAATTGGGCAAAGTCATGTCTAATTAATGCAAAATAATTACACTAAAGCACTATAAATAGCAAGAAAAATTAAGAAGCTCATTTGGATAGTCGAAAATTGAGACAAAAACCAAAGAAAAAAAAAAGAAAAGAAAAACTGTGCAATTAGTTACACAAAGGAGAACCTAGATCCGATGGGCAACTGGGGGTGGAAGGTCACCACGTCCACACGGTGGTGACAACGCCCAGGTGGGATGACACACCCATGGCCACCTGAGGTGACCGGAGTCACCCAGATCGGTGAGTTCGATTTCCAGCCCGATTCTTGTGTAATTTTATCAAAATAGTAAATGTTCTTAGAAAATTATGAAACTTGTTATTATGGAATATTTTGGTATGTAGTTTTTAGAAAAAATATTATCTTAATGAAAATATGTCTCGTGATATAGGGTCCTTAAGAAATCGTGCAAAACCGAGTATGTTTCGGTTTAGAAATAAATGACCTTAGGAGTGTACTTTTGAACCCAAAATTTTTGTGTAGATTACTTAGATGATAAAAAACATTGCTTTGAAGCCCGTTTTCAAAAATTAATTTTTGAAATTTTTAGATAATTTTTAGGCCCTAAAATGAGGCATAAAATGGGTAATTGAGGGTTAATTAAGTAATTAAATGATTAATTACTGATTTAGTGAATGATTATATGTTTTAGGATATTGAAATATGATGGAGTATGATACTTGTTGCATTTAAGGTGTTAGATGTAATTATTAGGCTGATTATGTAGTAAATGATTAATAAGGAAAAATAGTTAACTTTAAGTTAATTTTGTAAATTAGGGAAATTAGGAGTAAAATCTGATTTAAGATGAATTTAGATATTTTGAAATGATAATTGATGTTTAGGGATGGTAATTAAAGTGATAGAAAGATTAAAAATGCATTATGTACATAATAGGCAATAATGCATAATATGTAATTTTTGAAAATATAATAAATAAAAAATATTAGGATAAAAATTATATTATATAAATAATAAGGATATATAATAAATCTGATAAGAAACTTGAATTTATGTAATTATATGAAAAATGTAAAAAATTCTCACATCAGAAGTAAATTCGGTACACTAATAAGGATATAAGTGTACCGGATGAAATAAAATACTGACTAGGGGAAATAATGATATTTAGGAGATCAGAAAGTAATGTGATTAATTTCACAGTATGAGTTGAAATGAATTTCTCGGGTTAGAATATAAAACATTACTTAGAAATCGAATTAGAACCTAATTTAGAAATCGATGTGGAAACCAAACCCGAACCTAACCCCAAATCTAGAATAATTATAAAAGACTTAAGACCTAAATAATTAGGCATGTTAAACCCTAAACAAAATCTAACAATAAGCGTTATAGGATAATATGAACCTATAATAGTTATATGAAAAGCTGAAACCACATTTGTGTTATAGGGATGATCGGCAATGGCCTAAGCAAATCGGACCTCAAGTGAGTGAGCGAGGAGTCGAGGTAAGTTGGGAATTAATACACTGCTGTATTTTGGAGGCTTGAGATTATGCTTGGTTGTGCTTGTTAGATAGTTGGCTATGTGCATGTGCTTGATTATGGGTGATACTATGATTCTGTTTGTTGCTTTGTCATGTATTGTTTGACTTATATGAAATGATTGATCACCCTAAACTGAACTTAATCTAATATATGACCAGTAATCATAATCGGACATGCATGGTAACCAATTAGGTGAGCTTAGGACTCTTCGGCCAAATACCGACCCCTTCGAAAGGGATAGCGTAGGATTACAAAATGGTCCCTTCTTCATCCTTAGTCGAACTAAGTGACAGGAGAGGAGGTCGTGGTAAGGGTGAAGACAGTGGTTTGAAGGTAGTCGCAAGAGGAGCAAGGTCTCCATTACAGAAGCCTGGGTTTGGTCGTGAGCTGTTTCATTAACGGCATCTCTTCAACCCGGATTAGAGTGGGCGCAATTTCTCTAATCTCATGACGGGCCGGACAACGTCGTGCAATGGCATTTGCTTGCACATACATTGCACCTAGTAAGTGATTAAAAACCTTGTTTTGTGTATAGTATAGTTTTAAGTCCTCCATCTTAACTTACTGAGCTGTAGTTGCTCACATCCCTATAGACGTCGTACTCGTGCTGGCTAAGAAGTAGCAAACAACCACTCTGAAGCTAGTAACTGCTGGATCCTAGGGAGTGAGGAAAAATATTTGAAGAAGAAACATATATTCTTAAGTTCTAAGTTTTATTTATTTATTTTTTTTCATTTTTGAAGGATGTAATAACTGAATTATAGTATATATATATATATATATATAAATTTTCTCACTTTCTTAAATAAATGCTTTATCTAAATTACAAACTGTTTACTTCAAAGCGGGTTAGTCGTAGACGCCTTGTGTAGATCAGGTCTAAGATAGCGGTTGTAAGGCCAACTTCTATCTTAAGATGGTTTACACGGCAAGGCTATTACGACTCTGCCACTTCGGGACGTGACAAGATAAATGCTCTACCATAAGAATTACATACATTGTCTACACCATCACCATTTTCAATGTACGGTATAGACATCATTGGTCCAATCACTCTAAATGCATCCCATGATGATCATTCATATTGTTAGCCATTGATCACTTCAATAAGTAGGTTGAAGCCTTATCTTATTTAAGTGTTACCAAAATTGTAGTGGTCAAGTTTATCAAGAGGGGCATTTTGGATTGATATGGGACTCCAAAGACAATCATTACTGATAATGGCACAATCTCAATAACAAACTCATATCGGCGATGTGTTGGTAGTTTAGGATCATCCATAGAAATTGCACACTTTATCAACCTCAGATGGATGGGGCTATAGAAGTAGCAAACAATATCTTAAGAGAATCATTGACAAGATGGTTATAATCTATCTTAATTGGCATTAGATGTTAGCATTTGTACTCATGGCTTATTGAACTTATAGCAAAACATCAATAGGGGCAACACCTTACTCCTTAGTATATGTTACTGAAGTTAGATTGTCAATGGAAGTCGAGATCTTATATCATAGGGTGCTATTAGAAACTTAATTAGATGAAGCACATTAAACAGTTGAATTTAATTGTTGAAAAGTGATTGACAAACTTATGTCATAATTCATGCTATCAACAAAGAATGGCTCAAGCTTTTAACAAGAAGGTATGGCCCTAGAGTTTCAAGGAGGGTAATGTAGTGTTGAGAAATATTCTCCCAGATGTATATGACCTTAAAGGGAAATTTGCTCCAAGTTATGGAGGTCCCTATCTTGTGAAAAAAGTCTTACTTGGAAGGGCTTTAATTTTATCACAAATGGATGGTCTAAATTTAAGGAGCCCTATAAATGATGTGTAGTGAAGTTTTACTATGCATGAAAATAAATGGAATTTCCACTTGGAACTCAAAATGCTAGCAATCTTAAATATTATTGTAGCTTAATTTTCATTTTCTACATGCAAAGTTGCTATCCATCGTTATTGTCGACAGTAGATATTTCCTGAGAGCTTTCCTACTACATCAAGAAGTCCTATTCTTTTACTCCACTTAAACAAATCTCGTATACTACAAATAAGAGAGAAAATGAATGCAAGCTTTGGAACAATGATAATTAATGAAAACTCTTAAAATACTCTATTGTGATTCATACTTGTCAATAGGTAGATTTGTTTTCTATTTTTCAGGTTAACACTCTATCTAGAATAGTAAACACCTCGAGGCAAACAATTATTTCTCGGTCAAAGATACAGGCTTAAGAGGTATTTCAATTAAGACTTTAAGAGTATGACTTTTCCGCTGACAAGGAGGTAGCATTTCAAGTGTTAGGTCAGTTTCCTCAAGTTCATCAATAATTAGGAGGTAGGACTTTGTATACCCTGTTTTAAGGACATAACGTATTTTGAAGGCTAAATTAGCTAGTTTTGATTAGACTTCATGAAAAGGCTTAACATCTTGGTTACTAGTGAGAAAGACAAGTACATCTTTTGGCAAAATATCCTTTAAACTATCCTTTAAGCCCAATCAACTTCAAATTCCTTAAGAGGCTACCCTTTGACTTAGCTTTTGAGCCTTCTTAACTATACTTTTCTTTGAGTTTTTACCTTTAATTGAACTTCTTAGTTATTATCGAGTAGAACATTTTCTCCTTAACTTTCTCTAACATGTCTTTTGACTTTATTATCTATAAAGTTTTTAAGAAAATCATCATTTGACTAAGCTTCTGAATCTCTTGTTTTTACATTTTATTCATAGATTTTGCTTCTAACTTACCCTCTGAATATCATTCTAATAAAAAAGCTATTTTACAAAATCCTCTAAGTTATCATTTGCCCTTAACCAACTTCTTATAATCAATTGATTTATTCATTTCCACCCTAAACTCCAATAAAAGTAATCAAAGTAATACTTCAACTAATATTACTTAGCTGCATTACTTCCCACTTCTTCATATAGCTCATCATCATCTATTATTTCTTTAAGATTTCATATGACTTAACTGCACATTTTAGAGCACATTATTGATTTCTTATAACTCCTTCCTACAAAACCTAATTCAGCACTCTAATATACAATAAATACTCCATTAATCACCCAAACTTAGATTCCAAGTGAGGTGCATAGGAAAAATAGGTTATTTTCCACTAAAATCAACATTTTTAACATAGTTTAGGGCTCAAAAATCAAATAAAAATTGAGAAAATAGATTTATGCGAAATCTCATCATAACAATTCAATATTAATATAGGTAGTTTATAGGAAAATTTTGAATTTGAAACTACATTAATAAGGTAATTTAATTTGATATAAAAAATTACTTAGTTTTACCAGTTTTTTAAGGAAGTTTATGTAGCTACCAAATTTATGTGAAACCATATTTTTCCTAGATTCTATACATAAAAATATGAAGGAATAAATATTTCTAAAATTTTCTAGGTGCATTTAGTACTTTTAATAATTTACACAAATTGGAAAGAAATTGGAGCCTTATTGAAAAATGGAGCTTTGGCTACCTTCGACAACCCCCTACCTTATCGACATAGCTAGGCACTGGGTACTACTTTCGATGGTAGTGGTTAGCTTCCACTTGCTCTTCCATTTCATGTTCCCTTCTAATCCCACTTTACGCACTAATTCTTGTAATTTTTTCCCCAAATTTGTCCTTTCATCACCAATACCTACACTGAATTTTCCCAAATCTCACATTACATATATAACATGTTGGAGAAGGTTTATGGATTTTATACGGTTTAGATGATGTGAATTTCCTTCTTCTCTTTCCTCATTGATGAGTTTCTATTTTAATTCCTTACATGATATTCAATCCTCATTGACTTACACTTGTCTAAGAAGATTCTACGTGCCTTTCTCACTTAATCCCAACTACCCATATTATTTACCAAGTGTTATTCATTTTTTTTTTATAAATTTATTTAACTTAATTTGGCCTAAAATGTAGTTTTTTAGGTATTTTAGTTAATTATGGGTTTATTTTTATGTATAAAAATTACACATGGGGTATATATATGTATTCTATATATTATTTTGTATCAATATAATATTTCTATTATATATATAATTTATCTCTAAAAGTTCACGAACTAATGGAACATATTCTATACATTTACGATTAATAATACGTATATAGATAAATTACACTAATTTAGTTATATTGTTTTTATTTTATTATATTCTTAGTATCCAAGTCTATGGGTTGTCTTTAACTAATATCTTGAGTTTACTCGTAAATTTTTATGTCATTTAGGTTAGTTCTACTAATGCCTTAACTTATTTGCTCAAACAACTATGTGAAAATTGTGGGGCTCATACCTATGTTAGTCAACTCAAAGGAGCATGACCAAGTCTCAAATCAACTTTTAACTTAGGATTACTAGTCCCTTAGAGGAACTCTCACCTAAGTTCATCAACATAAAGGAGTACGATCAAGTTTAAATCAACTTTTTGTTTAGGGTTGCTGGTCCTTTAGAGACGTTCCCACTTAGGTGAGTTAGCTTAGAGGAGTATGAATAGGTTTCGAGCAAACTTCTTATTTAGGGTTACTAGTCTTTTAGAGATGTTATTGCTTAAGTTAGTTAGCTCAAAGAAGCATGGTTAGATTTTAAGCAAACTTCTTGTTTAAGGTTGTTAGTCTTTTAGAGATGTTTTCGCTTAGGTTGGTTAGCTTAAAGGAACATTATCAAGTTCAAAATCAACTTCTTACTTAGGGTTTCTAGTCCCATAGAGATGCTCCTACTTAGGTTAGTTGGCTTAAAGAAGCATAATTGAGTTTCAAATCAACTTCTTGCTTAAGGATTCTAGTCTTACAGAAATGCTTTCTTTTAGATTAGTAAGCTTAGAAGAGCATGATTAAGTTTCAAGTCAACTTCTTATTTAGGGTTGCTAGTCCCTTGAGGACACTCTCACCTAGGTTAGTAAGCTCAAAGGAGTATGATCGAGTTTCAAATTAACTTCTTGCTTAGGGTTGCTAGTCTTGTAGTGATGCTCCTTACCTAGGTCTATCAACTTAGAGAGGCATAACTAGGTTCCAAATGAAGTTTTTCTTTTCTCTTGGGTTACTAGCTTACAGGGCATTTCCCACCTTTGGTTAGTTACCTTTAGGAGCACTATTGTGTCTTTTGGGCTTAGGTAGCTCATAGAGCATTGCTTCCTCCCAAAATCCTTTAGGGCTTTAGCTAAATCATAAAGCGCTACCCTTCCTTAAATCCCTTTAAGGTTATAGTAAGCTCTTAGGGCACTATGCCATTCTAAAAACTTACTCTTGTGTCTCAATTGGATAATAGAGTGCCTTCTCTCTCTTAAAATATCTTTCATCCTTTTACCAAATCCTTAATTGACCGAACCTATGATAGTTAGCTATTTATAGTATTTCTTAGGGCAAGTCTATCTTAGAGGAAAAATGGTGTCGCATTTTGTTTTTTTAGTAAAGTTTTACTCAAACTTTACCAGAAAGATAAGCAGTTATAGACATCTTATATTTGCCTTCTTATAGTTTTAATTTTTCTTTTTTAGAACAAAGAAAAGGGGACTAATTTTTCTTTTAAATAAAAAATAAAAGTTCAAAAGACACCTAAATAAAAAGCAGAAAATAAAAAATAGAAAAATAATAAGGAAGCTAGAATTTTTTAGTTTTTCTTTTCTTAGGAAAATAGAAATTTCTTATTTTTTAGGAAAGAAAGATAGATTTTTATGCAAATAAAAATATTTTTAGGAAAGTAGTTTAAAAAAAGTAACATTTTAAAGTTGTTGGGTCATTAAATAGATTAATTTAATTGGGTAGTTTTTGTTTTACAAAATACTTCAGGTTGTTTTAGGTTCAATATAATTAGTTACAATAGATATCAGGGCACATGCTGACAACCCATATGGTTAAGCACTTGGTCTTTGAAGGAAAAAGAGTCAAGGGTCATGAGTTTGAATTCTACCAAATGTACATAGTAAATTTTTGTTTTCAATGCAATAGCCTATGCTACGCATCAATTTCCTATTGGACTACATGTCAGGTAGTTGCACGTGGCCATTATTAGTTGGTTTGTGTAGCTGACATGTTGCCACGTAAGCACCACATCAACATCATCTCCTTCATGGTTAGAAACAGCAAGCTCAAACTTGCCTTATCAAATCTCCCCATTTCTAAGCTCTCTTTTTTTTTATTGATTTTTCATCAAAATTAATCCAAAATCTTACTATTCTTAGATTTTGACATGGAACTCTATTGATTGAGCCTAAAAATGTATCCTAATTCATCAATTTTGAAGACCAAATCTAAACTCAAAAAGGGAAAAATTACAAAACTCATTTGAACTAACCTTAAAAAATCGAATCCTTTTGGTAAAAATAAACGAATCTAAGTTCTGATTGGTTATCATAATCCTCTATTGCCTAAAATATTAATGTTCAATCAGAATCTTCCTCCATCTTGAACTAATACGGTCATGGATAGCTCATGACCACGTTTACAAGATCCTTCATGTCCTAACTTTCTAAGCTTGTTTTCAAGGTCTAAAGTTATGAATAGGGGCTTCTAATCTTCATTCTAGCATGAAGCAACCCTTATTCATCACCAAAATACACTCAAATAAACTTAACCTAAGCTTTCTCTCTTTATAGCTAGGAAGATCTCTCTCTCTCTCTTTAGAAATAAAGCAAACTTAAAGCTTTTTCGAGTCAAGTGAGTGGCAGAATTAAGCTCCCTATATCTTAAGCTTACAGTTGTGACTAAGCTTAACCTTTGTCGTGCCTCTCATTGCGACTTCCAACACCCTAGGTTTTTTACTACCACAACCTTTGTTGAAACACCCACCTTTGCTGCTTCTCTTCAAAAAACAACTTCATGGCTAAACTCATAATGATTGAATTCTAACCCCACCTTTATTTTTCTTTGAATAGGTCACACGTAATACTCCTTATCACCATCGCTGTCAACTACCACCTTCAACAAGACCTATATGTTAGTATAACTTAGGTAGGAACTTACCCTTAAAGGCGCGAGCTTGAGTTAGGTCAGCTGAACTGACGATTTAAGGGCCAATTCTGTAGCCGTTGAACCATGGGATTTCTTCTCTTTTTCAAATTAACTTAATTATTATAAATATTTTTTTTTCTTTTTCTAAATTTCAGCTAATCATTATAAATAATTTGTGGCCTTTTTATCTATTTCCTTTTTTCCCAACTAAATCTAAAAGTTTATATTGACATATCGATTATCATTGCTTGTAAATTGAATTTCCTTTAATACAGGTAAATATTATCTATAGTATAATATATTACATATTTTATATAATATATAGTATATTAATTATTATATATTATATATATAGTATATTATATATAGCATATACATAATATATTTGCATTATATATATAGTACATTTGAATAGTATATTATATTTTATTTATATATATTTTTTAAATTTCAGGATTAGCCTGACTAACCTACCAGTTTTTGCATATTGAACTGCTTAGGCCTTTAAGGCTCAATGATTCAATGGTTCAGTTAAGCCCATCAATGATTTAGTAGGTTAGTTCAATAAGCCAATAGGTCAGTTCTAAGTTGGTTCACCGTTCAAAACCGACCTGTACATAGCTCTACCTTCAACTACTATAAATGGATGTCCCTAGCTATGGCATTAAGTCTACCCCCTATTCCTAGTAAGATACTCATGAAAACGTGCTTTCTTACTCGCTTTGGTATTCAAATCAATCAAATTCAACCCTTGTTGTTACTGGAGTTCCTCTTCTTTGTTAACCTAGTTTAAGACCTATGATTGGACTCGTTAGAGCTTTAGACCCAAATCTGTACCTACTCCTTTATGACTTGTGAACCTGCTACTAAAGATCTATTTTAGTTTTCTTTTTATTTTAATTTTGTCTCTTTTTCTAATAATAATAATAAAGAGAATTGGGAGAAAAGAAACTTGAAATACATATTATTCAAAGTTTTACCAACAAAATTTATTTATTTTTACCCTTTTCTTTCATTTTTTTGATAAACTGATAAAAAATATATAAATATTAAAAAAATTTGATGTCACTTTACTAAAGGATTCTTCCTTTTCAATTGGTTTCAAATTTTCCATCACTTATTTTTTTTTTAAAAAAATGTTCTCTTTACTTAGAAAATGTCACTTTTCTAAAATAAAAAATATTAATTTTTTTTTTAAAAAAATTAAATTTAGAGCTTTTAGAATTGAAAAATAAAAAGTTTTCATGACATAGAAAATTTTTCTTTTTATAAAATGAAAAAAAAAAAGTTTTCCAAAATTAGCCCTTTTGGAAATAAAAACAAAAAAAAAAAGACGTTTTCCTCAACAAGAGAAATCTTTTTTTTTTTTAAATAAATAAATAAAGATAAAAAAACAATATACCCTTTCCTAAATCTGGTTCTTTTAGGAGTTAAAAAAAAAGGGTCTCTAAGCAAGGAATTTTTTAAATAATTTTCTCAAAATAAAATGAATGGAATAAAACATAAAGTTGACTTGAAATAAGCCAACCCACTAATGCTTTTAGAAAATAAACTATAAAAGTTTGATATGGAATAGCGAGTGCATATGCACCTGTAAGCAATTACGAGCGACTTAATATATATATAAATTGATTTTTTCTACTATAAACAATTTCTTTTAATTTTTTTAAGTGGATACAATTCTATTTATTTCTTCAATTGTAAATTTTTAAAAAGGGCATCTTAAAAAACAAATTCAAATTTGAAAGGCTAAAGTGGTATCTATTAGGATTTAATAAGATATCCTTTGAACTAATTAATCTGGTTTCTTGAAGGCTATTCAAAAATTTTTAAAATGTATGCTAGTGGCTAAATTATAGGTGACTCATCTAATTGGTTTTAAGTTAATCAACGTTTCTTGGTTCTACTAGGTAAGGACTCCAAGTTTTTCAAAAATAAAAGAAATTGAGTTTTCCTTGATTCTTATTAAGGGTTTAAACTAAAGAAGCATAGGGTTTAATTTAAATCAGATTAAGGAAACCAAAATACTATAAAAATTGGCCTGGACATAGAATTTCTAACTATCGTGCTTTTATTATGTTTTTTTGCTAGGTAATGAAGGGAGAAGATGATTGAAGCTTGTTCAAGTGAACCTCACACTCCTACACTCCAGATCTTACTAAGGATGTTTCTTGTTATTCCCTTATGTTACTAGTTCTTCTTTTTATAATTGTTTTCCAACTGTATAACAATATTTGTTGCTTATTTTATTATAAATACTATGACAGTTCTATACAAACTGTTTTTGTTATGTTTGTCATGAAATTTTCCATTGATATAAAATATATATAATTGAATGATACTATTAGTATGTTCTATAATCTTTCATCCACTTCGATTCCTAAATAAGTTGTTTTACCCTTATTGTAACAATTTTGCTTCCCTCTGGAAAAACAACCTTGTCCTTAAGGTCGTAATAAGGATAAAGCTATCGAAACTCTTCAATTCCTCACATGAAGTCTCTTCTATAGGTAATTCCATCCACTGGACTAAAACTTGCTACACCTCTTGTTTCCCCTTCAAAATTACTCTCGATCCTAGAACAGAAAGGGAGGTCAAAATAATATGTTTAGCCTCTAAGTCCAGTAGTAAAACTAAACTATGTCTATGAGAACCAAGGGCCAATTTAAGGATAGAAACATGAAATACATTGTGAATCTTACAATTAGGTAGCAAATCCAACTCATAAGCACAGCTTCCTATCTTCTTCAAAACCTTAAATGACCCATAAAAACATTTAGCCAACTTATGATGTTCATTCTAAGACAAAGATGTTTGCTTGTAAGGTTGCAACTATACAAAAACCTAATCTACCGATTAAAACTCCATAGGGACTTTGTGTTTATCAACCTAAGCCTTCATTAGTTGCTGAGCTTTGGCTAGATTAGTGGATAAGTTCTATATGACAATGTCCTTAGTATGCAACTCCTCATCAATAGCTTCAATTCTCGAAGTCCCTCTAACATAGGAAGAAATAGTGGGTGGTTGCTTGCCATACATTATTTCAAAAGGGGTGGCTTGAGCACCTTCATGGTAAGAAGTATTATAAGCGTAATTTGCCAATGGCAAAAACTTTACCCAATCATTAGGATGCTCTATGACAAAAGCTTGCAGATACTGCTGAATGATACGATTTAAAACCTCAATTTGGCCATCTAATTAAAGGTAATATGCACTACTTAGGGCCAATTTAGTGCTACTCAACTAAAATAATTATATTCGAAAACAACGTACGAAGATAGTGTCATTGTTTGAAACAATAGTCTTTGGGATCCCATGAAGCCTCACTATTAGAGTAACAAATAGATTGGCTACTTTAGTGGTTGTAAAATTAAAATCTAAAGGCCCAAGATGGAAATATTTTCGTAACCGGTCAATAACTACAAAACTAACCATAAAACTTTGGAATAGGCATGTTGTAAAATCCATGTTAATATCTTCCAAAATCCTTTTAGGAATAGGCAATAGAGCAAGTAGCTTAGCTAGAGCCCTTATAATGTACTTGGCATTTGAAGCACTTGTGCACAAAATCTTCCACCTAGGATCTCATTCTTTCCTAGAAGAAATCATATGCAATGCGTTTATAAGTCTTTAGGATCTCAAAATGTCCTACACTAAGAGAGCAGTGAAATTCCCATAAGGAGTTGGGGAATAAGTGAAGAAGTGGGAACTACAAATATTTTATGCTTACATTACACCAAGTGAGAGGCCATTTTAGTGAATGACCCTATTCTGATAGTGTAATCACCTTTTAGAACTCTATGAAAGTAGTATACTCTTCTTTCAACTTTTCTAAGAATGCAAAACAATAGTAGAAAACCCCTTATAAGTAGCTCCTTCATATTGTTGAAACAGAACATTAGTTACTGTGTTGTCTGACCCTGATTTGTATACAATAATGCAATTGTAACCCATCAATTTAATAAGGAACTTTTATTGTTTAGGGGTTTGAATGAAAAGTTAATAAATCCTTAATGCTACAATGATCAATTTTGATCAGGAAATGAGATCCTAATAGGTAGTGCCTCTACTTATGGACTACCTCTATTGCTACATGTAGCTTACATACATAAGTAGAGGTTATACATAAAGGAGAGGGCAACTTCTTGCTGAAAAAGGCAATTGACTTATTGCTTTGTAGAAGCATTACTCTTACACCAGTCCTTGACATGTTTGTCTCCATTATAAATTGCTGAGAGAAATCTAGCAATGATAAAATTCGAGCTTAAACCAAAGCTTCTTTAAGTTGTTAAAAAGCAACAATAGCTTGATTAGTCTATAAAAACCTATCCTTCTTCAATAAATTTATTGATGGTGAAGTAACAAAGGCATAGCCTTTAATGAATCTTTGATAGTAACTTGAGAGGCTTAAAAACACCCTCAATTGTTTAAGAGATGTGGGAACATGCCAATTTGAAAACAATTACAACTTTGAAAGGATCTAGTTGCACCCCTTATTTGGAGACAATATGTCCCAGATAGTCAATACAATCCTTTGCAAAGGAACATTTGCTTTCTTTTAGGTAAAAAGTGTTGTCCACTAGTATTTACAATACTTTAGAAAGATGTTCGACATGATTAGCCTCACTCCTACTATAAAATATGATGTTGTCAAAAAATACAATGATGAACTTCCTCAGGAAAGGCTGAAAAATACGATTCAAGTTCACTTGGAAAGTAATAGGTGGATTACTTAAACCAAAAGGCATGACCAAAAATTTATAATGGCTTAATTATGTATTCTAAACGTTGTGTTCTCAACATCATCTACATACGCATGGATTTGATGATACATTGAACACAAATCTAATTTGGAAAATATATATGCACTAAAGAATTCATCCAACAATTCATTAATCATAGGTACTTAGAACTCATCTTTCATTGTCACTTGATTGAGTGCATGGTAATCAATATAAAAACACTAGCTCCCATCTTTTTTCTTTACTAAAAGGACATATGAAGAAAATGGCCTACTCCTATGCTATATAATACCTTGTTTCAAAATGTCTTGCACTTTTCAATTTCACTCTCACTCTCACTCTCTTGAAAGTGAGGATAGCAATAGGACAGCATATTAATTGGAGTAGTTCCTTATACCAAGGATATTCCGTATTGAATATCCCTAAGTAATGGCAATGATGTAGGTGCTTGAAACACTTGTAAAAATCTACCCAACACTTAGGCAATCTAAATATAAAGAGCAATTTTGATGCATGAATCAGTTGAAGAGATAGCTTGAGTCACCAAATGAAAACATGAAGCTACTGCATGCTTCTTCCATAAGTTCCTTGATTGGTGATGAGTGATTTGAGTAGTTAAATACTAATTGTCACCATATAATTTCACAGATTAGCCTTCTTGCACAAAAATCATAGTAAGTTTGTCATAGTTAATAGTAGTAGGCTCTAATCCTTACAATTATTATACCCCCAAACCACCTCATTCCAATAATAGGTAGTATATAAAAAGTTTCCAGAAATTGAAACCCTTGTATTTGCAGGGGTGCATCTTTACATTAGCCTTCTTAAGTAACTTTATTCCCATTTCTAACCATTAATTGAAACTTAGCAATAGGAGAAATAGTAAGGCCTAAACGTTTCACTAATCGTTGTTACACATTACTTGGTAGCAAAGGAAGAAGGGACTAAACTTCCTTCTAAGTACTTCCTGAATCGACTAAAAGGAACCATCCTTCTTGTTTAAGTTCCTATGAAAATGAAGTGTTTTAGAAGAAGTATTTCCAAATAGATCATAGTAACTAATAATTCCAACATCAACAACATATTCTTCTACTTCCTCTAGCCTCCTCAAATTTAGTCTCAATTAATTTTACATCTACTTAATCATCATTACACAATAGGTATCATGAACTGAGAATGGTTTAGTTATGGCAAACACCATATACTGTATGAAGAACCCCTGATTGGTTACCTTTCCAATCATGAACTCTTCACACAATATACAAGGCTCTACAATTGCTAGTTTCACAAGAACATACAGATCCATATAATATCATCACACAAACATATTTATATAAAATTTAAACTACAAAGTTTACAATATACAGTAATTTAGTACATCTAAGTCCATATTATTGATAAAATAAAAGTATAGAAGTAAAAATATACATAATCAGTTTTGTCAACACACTGGATGGCTTGCTCTTACCTAAGTCCCCAAGCTAACCTGTGGCATCCCCCAGCCAGTCTCAATGAATAAGCCATCCTGTAACAAAAGTCTAAGGAGGTGTAAGCCTAAGCTGAGTGACCAAAGCCCCCAGTCACACCATAAGCAAGTTATAAATATATTATATTCACGCATGTAAATGAATGGTCAAATAAAATGCCAAATAATATGTATAGTTAACTAGTCTATATATGTAACTCAGATTTAACACTCTCCGAAGTTAAGGTTAGAGTATACATGGTACTAATCAAATCTAGGTACTATACTAGAACTTGCTTTACTACAGAACTCCACTTTCCATACTTAAATCAAACAAGTCTTTTATTTTCATAAAAACCAAATTCTAGTATAATCGTGAGTAAGCCCCACAGTTCACATTCACCCCTAAACGAAGGCCTCTAAACTCTACCCTTAGCCAGGTGGTTAGCACCTCCAATGCCTAGTATTCCTATGAGCCAGGGTAAGGTCATTTTATACGAGTACATCATATAGAACCAATAGATTTACAATAACAACCTTCGAATGGCTTCTCTTTACCTCCGTGTGATGTAACAGTCGAAATTATATCTTACGTGATATATGTTGATGCATGTACTAGTTTCTTCTTTTGAGCCAAGTATAGTTAAGTCCAATTATAATGTGACCATCCAATAGTACACATAATCATTTTCTATACTACCATGCAGCAAACAAAGTATCATTCGTACTTAAGGTAAATTCACAACTCAATACATAATAACATATACAAACATTTCCCGACCCCATACAATAATCAATTAACAATATTATTTATGTCTAATATCTGCAATCATATATCAGCATGGGAATCATAGGGTAAATACTCACTCAATCATGACGACTCACTTTAGTCATAGTAATCAATTGGGACATCCTTGCTCACCTTAGGATCACCTAATCATTATGATATAATAACGATAGTAAGCAATTAAATTAACTAGTAACTCTAGATAGCTATTTATCTAATTCTACTTAGATTACTATCAATTTTGATCCGATTAGACTTTATCACTAACCATATGTAACTTTTTCATTCTATTTCTAATATTTATGAATTTATAGTCGTTTTTCATCGTTTTCAAACATATATTCACATGATGATGTCTGTTTTGTACGTTAAAACCCATGTTTTACGATATAGGCTAAATTTATTGAAATTTTAAATATTGAAGCTTCAAATATTCTTATTACTTATGTTTATATCCTATTTTAGGACTTAATGATTTCATTAGCTATTAGATTCTTACACTTAGGGAATTTTACATTGTTATTACTAATTCATGTACTTAATTAAGTTTAATTTAATTTAGCAAGTGTATTAGGGATTAAAAGATTTTCGGATCCTCAGTACATGTACATGTACATACATACATATGTTATATTCTCATGTAATCTTATAAGTTATTATTTTATAAGCTTATGCTTATGTCATCATTTAATTACATCATTATTCAATTATGTTATTACTTACATCATCATCCATTACTATCCTTGTATATTCATACACTTTATACATATGTTATATACATACTTATACTCTTAACATATTAGTATATATGCTTATGTACTTATATGTATACTAGTATATATACCCATATACACATACAGTGACATATGTATTTTTTATACGTATTTTCGTATGCCTAAAGTCCCCTCTTAAGAAAGCTTCACAATTTACATATCTTTGTACTTTAAGGGTGTATTTGGCATGATATATGTATGTATAGTTGGTATATGCCTTATTTTAGGTTATCTACATAATGGATTCTTATGTACAAAGGTCTTTATATATTTATTTATGTAGTATACTCTTATATATACATACTTAGATATATGCCATTTAGTGTACATAATGAGGTAATTAGGGAATATTAGGAGAAAAATTAAGAAAATGAAAGAAACTAAGAAGTTTGGTGAATTGATTAGTAAAAATAAATAATGAGATCTTCCTTTAGGTATTTATATCCTATATACATTATTTGGTAAGTAACTTAGTATAATTATTATGAAAAGTGTCATTTAAGGTATTAATGTTTACTTCATGTAACCTAAGCATCAACTAAACTCTTAATTCTATGTAATAATAACTTAATTATATACTTAAAATATAAATGTGATCTATGATACAATATCTTAATTTTTAAAGGATTATTTTAGTATTATATATATTTATGAATGATTGAAAGTTATCTTTAATCTTTTATTAGTGATTTGGTATAATATTAAGATTATATTATCAATTAAGGTTTGAGGGTAAATTATAGTGATCTAGTGCTTTTCTATCCTTAAAGTAATAGTTTTATGGCTTTTATCACTTTCAAATGAAATCTTTAGTGTTTTAGGGTAGAAAAATTTTATATGTGATTGATTAGTTATTTTAGGTTTTTCACTTTCACTGGCCTTGTCAACTCCTAAAATATATAACATACTTAAGTCTACTTTAAAGATTACGTCGAAAAATTTTGGGGTTTACAACATTATTAAGAACTGAGCTTTACATTTACGATTATAATGAAATTTCTAATCACAGTTGTAACATAACACTTGTTCTCTTTGTGCTTGCTTTTCTTGTGCATTTAACTTATGGGTTGGAATGGATTAAAGTTTTGCAAAACTATTATTACTAGAAGAAGAAATTATAGGAATCTTTGCAAATTGTAATGTAGATGTAGTAGTAATTGAAGCCAAAGGTGAAGCAATAAGAGGCTTAAAAGTAAGTTACTCATTAAATTTGGCTTCATACATCTTAGCCAACCAAATATCTCTTGGCAAAGAAGTAGGCTTTTTAATAATTAGTTCACATCTAACTATGGGTGAAATACCAACTACTCTATTAGAAAGAGTCTAAAATTCATGTTGATACTCTTGTATTAAACTCTAATGGCACAACTCATAAAGAGTATCCTCTGCATCTTCAAGCTCAAAACGTCCTAATCATAGCCTTAGATCATGTAAGAATACATGGCAAGTAGAAATGGGCCTGTTATTGTACATCTACCGATACCATTGTAAAGTAACATCCTCTATGGCAAAAGACACAATAGTAGTGTGTTGATCCTTTAGAATATCATAAAATCTGAAAAATTGTTGAACCTTGAATATCTACTCTTGTACATATGAACCTCCAAACTTTGGTATTTATAACTTAATGCCTTTAAGTAAGTTGGTAGAGACTAAATTCTTTGAATTATTTGTGAAAGAAGATAAATCCTTCTTATTATGATTAATACTTTCATTATCAAGTTTAAGATTCTAATTTCCCAACATACTTTGATAATGATTGTAACTGAGCATTCACAGAAACCAATGTGTTTTCAAACCCTTACCGACTCTATTACATTATCAAAAACATGTATTTGATAGCTTCAATGTTTGCATTAATAAATAAATGCAATTTATGTGCCATGAGGAAGACGAAAGCACCAAATTGTTGGGTCTTTAACTAATAGAGAGCCCAAGCTGATGTGTACCTTAGATATTTTAACCCTAAGATGATATTGATCATTCAAACCTCTCTTTTTAGGTCTTTCCCTATCTCTCTCTCTCTCTTTGTTGTGTTTCTAATTTCTTCTATAGAACTAGGGTATCTAACTTCTATGCTTTTGTTGAGTGTTTATGTTAGGTGATGAAGAGAGAAGATGATCAATGCTTGCTCGAGTGTGCCTCATACTCCTACACTCTAGATCTTACTGGGGAAGTTTCATGTTATTCCTTTTTACTACTATTTCTTCTTTTTATACTTGTCTTCCAAACTTGTAATAATATTTATTGCCTATCCTATTACAAATACTATGATAGTTGTATATAAACTATTTTTGTTATGTTTGTTATGAAATTTTCTATTGATACAAAACATGTATTATTGAATGATACTATTAGTATGTTTTGTAATACTTCATCGACTTTGGTTCCTAAATAAGTCGTTTTAGCCTTGTTGTAACATAGAGAAGCTTGGAGAACTTTGCAGACAACTTTCCAAACTCTTTAAAGGTTATTATAATGAAATTTTAGTCACCTCGCCATGATTTTGAAACTTTACATATCAAAAGTGGAGAATCAATGCAAAATTTTCTATTTAGAGTAGATGCAATTGTTAATTAAATGAGGTCTTATGGAGAAGAGGCTCCTCATTGAACTACAATGGCAAAAATTTTGTGAAGTTTATGTACAAAGTTTAATCATGTAGTTTTTGCTATTGAAACAAGATCATTGTAATAATCTCATGAGGCAAGATTGAATAGGCAAGAGGAAAAGAATGAAGAAAAAGCTTTTCATGTGAAAGGGGAGGCATTTAATTGAAAAAAAAAAAAACAAAGAACAAAGATATGCAGTTGGTCGATGAAGTGGCAGAGGAAGATCCTTTAGAAGAGGTGGTTATAGTAAGGGACAAGGATAGGGTGATAAGCAAAATCATCAATTACAAAGATGGTAAAGAGAGGTGACAAAAATGGTATTTAATTTCACTATTGCAAGAGGTTTAGATATGTAAAAGTTGAATGTTGGAAAAGGAAAAAGCATACAAGTTGTGCAAAACAAGAGAAGGAAAAAGTTAAGTTATTCATAGCTTATCGAGAAGATGAAACCATTCGCAATGGCATTTGACTCTTGGACAATGGATGTTCTAATCATGTGACTAATGTAAAATCATTATTTAGAGAGATTGATGAAACATTGAAAGTAAAAGTGACTCTTAGGATAATAAGTAGATGCAAGTAGAAGGCAAAGGTATAGTGTTAATAAGAAATGGTCATGGTAATGTAAAACTACTTTATAATGTCTTTTTTATTCCAATATTATTGCAGAATCTATTGAATGTTGGCAAACTCAAGAGTACTGGTTATTCTATTCTTTTTTATTATGTCTCATGTTTGATTAGAGACAAAAATTAAAACAAGTTATTGAAGGTATGCAAATGGTAGCAAACAAGTTGTTTTCACTTGAAGTACTATAGTAGAAAATCATACTCTTATTATCAAAGAAAATAATGGGCTTAAATTATGTATGGGCATTTGAATTTTAAGGGCATGAAATTGTTAAGTAAAAAAGAAATGGTTTTTGAACTACCTAAAATTGAGTCCTTAAACTTATATGACGACTATACATGTGGAAGACAATGAGGAAAGTCAATTCATATTAGGAAGTCTAAGACAACATCAATTTGTCTTGATGTTGTACATGCTGACTTATGTGAACTCATGAAAACATAGTCTCTTGGTAGAAGTCAATACTTATTGTTCATTGATGATTATAGTTGAATTAGTTGAGTTTACTTTTTGTAAAACAAATTACAAGCTTTTAAAGTCTTTAAAAGTTTAAAGGTTTTGCTGAAAAGCAAAGTGAAAGAAATATAAAAGCGCTTTGCACAAATAGAGCTAATGAGTTTACTTCTCATGTATTAAATAAATTTTGTGAGAAACATAGCATATGCAAGAACTAATTGCACCATATATTGTAGAGCAAAATAGAGCAGCTAAAGGCAAGAATCAAATCATTGTTGAGATGGAAAGAAGTTCATTAAAGGCTAAGGGATTGCAAGACCAATTTTAGTAGAAGCTATTTCAACATTAGTTTAGTTATTGAATTTTTCTCCTACTAAAACTGTTTTAAACAAGATTCTCTATGAGGCTTGGCATCGCATAAGAGCTTAGGTAAGCCATTTTAAGGTTTTTGGCTGTATTGCCTATTCTTTGATAGATTGACAAAGTTGTTGTAAGCTTGATGAAAAAAATGTGAAATTTATTTTTATGGGTTATTGTATTGAATCTAAAGCATATAAGTTATACAATCCTGTTAATGGCAAGATAGTTATCAATAGAAATATTGTGTTTGATGAAGAAGCAAGCTGGAATTGGCGTTTCAACAAGTGAAGCTCCACCAACTATAGAAATAACCTCTACTCCTTTAGGTTCATTAAGTGTAACAACCACTTCACATTTAACATCTAACCTTTCAAGTAGTAGCAACTCAACTTCTTTAGATGAAATGCCTCCAAGAGTTTTCAAGTCCTTAAGGGAGATTTATGAGACAACTCAAGCATTATTCTTTTTAGATCCTATAAGTTTTGAGGAGGTAGTAAATAAGGAAGAACGGTGTAAAGCTATAAAATAAGAGCTTGTGGCAATTAAGAAAAATGACACTTGGAATTTGGTAAATCTTCCTAAAGGGAAATATGCAAATTTGATTGTATAATTCATATGACCTCAAATCACTATCTTGTACCAAATTTAAGTATAGTATGATAAGAAAATTTGAAATGTTAGAGTTAGGTTTGCTACAACTTTTTTATTGGACTTAAAGAAAAGCAAGGAGAGGTTGGTATGTTCATTTCTCAAAGAAAATATGCAATACACTTGCTCAAAAGATTTAATATGATTAATTGTAAGGTAGCAACCACAACCATGAATATGAATGAAAAATTAAAACATGAAGATAGTATAGAGAAAACTAATGCAAGAAGCTTTAGAAGGTTAGTTACGGGGTTGATATATTTGCCTCATACTCATCTAGATATCTCATACTCTATTGGTGTTGTTTCAAGGCTTATAAGTGATCCTTTATGGCATCATTTTGGAGTTGCAAAAAAGATTTGTGACATGCTATTGGAACATTAAGTTATGGAATTTGGTATATTCCTATTTCAAATTATTTGGATTTACTAAGAGGGATTGGGCCAACTATTTAGATGATAGAAGGAGCACTTATGTTTTTAGTCTTGGTTCACGCATAATTGCATGGCATTCATCTTTAGAGGCAGGATATATGGCAACAACATTTGTAGTTTGTCAATGTGAATGGCTAAGAAGATGACTTGTAGATTTTTATTAAAAATAAGAAAATGCAACAAATTTTTTTTTTATAATAATAATGTTACAATAGTAATGACAAAAAATGTTACATTTTAAGGTAGGACAAAGCATATAGATATTTTCTTTCATTTTATTCGTAAGATAGTGGTAAAAGATAAGATTATATTAAAGTTTTGTAATATAGGTAAGCAGGTGGCTCATATATTTACAAAGGCTCTCCCATATTGGATGCATGTCCATTTTAGATCATTGCATGTTTTATGTAATTTTGAATCAAGGGGGAGTTTTGAAGGTTGATTCAAAATAGATAGGTGGTCATTTTTTGGATTAACTTAGTTGATCTATTTTTAATTTAGTCTAATCTTGTTCTAATTTTTCGTTACTTCTCTAGTTATTTAGAATAGTATATTATAGTGATAAAATGTGATTTAGTTGACATTCGTTTATCCCCTTTTTAGTTGATTATAATTGCCTATAAATAAATGTTATCAAACTCAAACTAGAAGGTTGATTTGAGAGTGGGAAGGAATTAAGGGTCAAGAGGGTCAGCTGAAGTTGAACTGGAATTGAATTAAGATTACCTCTTAAAGTTTATAGAAATCATGCAATAAACAAGGAAAATAGAGACTTACAGATGAATTGTGTAAAGAAATTTGCATAGCATTCCAAGAATTATGGTTAAAGAATATGAACTAACTAACTAATGTAACCATAATAGAGTATTTATATACAATGATTAATACATGTAAAGAAAGCACATGTATGAGTGAATAAAATAATCATATACAAAAGCTATTTACAAAATACAAAAAAGAAAAATAGAACTGATTTTAGCTAATATTCTAACACCCCACTTAAGTTAGCTATAGTAGAAGGCCTAACTTGGATAAGAAAATCCACAGATGACTTAGAGGAATAGCTTTTGTCCTCATATCAGTAAGTTGCAAGGAAGAAGGGATATGTTTAATCACAAAAAACCTAGAAGAAATGTGCTTACGCATAAAATAGACATCTACTTCAATATGTTTGGTCCTTTCATGAAGGTAAGGATTTTCAACAATCATTTTAGCAAACTAACTATCACAATACAACACTATAGGCAAAGAAACATCAACTTGTAAATCCTTTAAGACAAAAAAATCCCATAAAAACTCTTTCATAGCAAAAGCCATGCTCCTATATTTAGCCTTCGTTGAGGATGTGGAAACAGTAACTTGTTTTTTAGTTTTCCTTGTGACTAAGGAAGAACCAATAAAAATACAACAGCCTAAAAGAGATCTGTGATCAACAAATGAAGATTCGCAATCCGTATCACAAAATCTACTCAAAGTAAGATCAGTTGCGGAAGAATAAAACAAACCAACTTCACGTGTACCTTTTAAGTATTTAGGTACATGAATAGCAACTTTAAAATGTGTAATACAAGGTTAGGAAACAAACCAACTTAATTGTTGAATGGCAAAGATATATCGAGCCTTATCAAAGTTAAGTAAAGTAACCAACCAACAATTCTTTTAAAAACTATGAGATCACGCAAAAAATCACTAATAGTATTGTTTAGCCACAACCCAATAGGAAAGGGTTCTTTAAATGGCTTAGCATCTGTCAAACCAACATCACCTAATATGTCCAAGGAAAACTTCCTTTGGTTGAGTAGAAAACCATTAGGAAGCAAAAAAATTTCCATTCTTAAGAAGAAATGAGCTTCTTCGAGATCTTTAATAGTAAATGTACGACATAGAGCAAGTTTTACATTAGAAATTTCAACAAAAGAATCCCTTGTGATCAAAATATCATCTACATAAACAAATATAGCATGAAAACCATCACCATTTTATCGAGTAAATAAAGAATAATCAGATTTAGATTGAATGAATCCCAAAGAAACATTGAATTTAGTGAATTCATGATTCCATCATCGTGAAGCTTGTTTAAGCCCATAAAGGGATTTAACTAGCTTGCAAACTTGTTTAGGTACAGCCAAGGAATATTCTTTTGGAGGCTTTATGTAAATATACTCATTAAGATACCCATGAAGAAAGGCATTGTTTACATCAAGTTGATGAACATGCTACTTTCTAATGGAAGCAACAGCAAGAAGAATTCTAACTGTAGTGCATTTAGCTATTGGGGAAAAAGTATGAACATAGTCTATCCCTTCCACTTGACTGTATCCTTGGCAACCAAATGGGCTTTATATTGCTCAATAGATCCATTAAGTTTGTATTTTATTTTGAAAACCCATTTGGATCCTATAACTTGTTTACTGGGTGGCAAATCAACAATTTTCCAAGTATTATTCCACTTTAAACCCAAAAGCTCCTCATCCATAGCTTTAACCCACTTTGGGTCTTGCCATGCCTCATGATAATTTCGAGGTTCTCATATTGCAAACATATTGCCCAATGAGATCACAAAATTATTGGGTAAATGGTCAAAAGTATGAGGCTAAAACAAGGGGTAACAAACAAAAGAAGAAGATGAAAAATTTATTGCAACCATTGAATGAACATTTTGCACATTATGAATGTAATTATTAAGCCAAACAAGGGTTTGATGTAACTTTTGTGATTTACGAACAGTAAGGGGTTCATTAGGAACATTTGGAACTTTTACTATAGTGGACTCTTGTGAAGCTAATGTTTGGTGGAGTATATCAAATATAGTTGGAAAAAAATTGTAGGATAAAGAATTAGATGAAGAGAATAAAGGTCTATGAGGCTCGAGTAAATGTACATTAGGAACAAAAAATTGTGTATCGGGATGAAAGGGAAAAACTTGTTCAAGGAACAATACATCACGACTAACAAAAACTTGATGTGAATCCAAATCGTACAATTTATAGCCCTTTTAACCCATAGGATAACCTATAAACAAGCAACATCTAGCTTTAGTGTCAAACTTGCCTCTAGGTTTAGGAAGCCTGGAAGCATAGCAAAGACAACCAAATATATTAAGTGATTGATAAGAAGGTGTTTTCCTAAATAGCAAGAAATATGGAGTTTTCTACTTCAAGGTTTACATAGGCATTCAATTGATAAGAAATATGGTTGTTAACAAGCACTCTCCCCAAAAGATCTATGGTAAATGTGAGCGAATTTGAAGTGCATGAGCAATATCCAACAAATGCCGATGTTTTCTCTCTATAACACTATTTTATTGTGGTGTATAAACAACGGTTTTTTTATGCAAAATACCAAGTTTTACAAAGAGTCTTTGGTACTCTTTAGAAACAAACTCACTTCCATTATCAATCCTCATACATTTTGGTATGGTTTGAAATTGTACTTGTGTGTAAGCAAAGAAGTTGGTAAGGGTTTCAAGTGTTTGGTACTTATGTGCCATAAGAAAAGTTTAAGTACAACGAGACATATCATCTACAATAGTGAGAAAATACTTTGCACTAGATATAGGGCTAGTGTTATACGGACCCTAAATGTTAACGTGAACTAAATCAAAAGGGTGTAACGAAGTAGATATGCTAAATGGAAAAGGCAATCAATGGAATTTGGTAAGCATGTAGGTTTCACAAAGAAAATAGTCCAAATTCATGTTTTTACAACAAGGCATATGTCTAAGTTTTGAAACTAAGATATGTCCCAATCTATTATGAATTATATCAAGGGACAATTTATTCTTAGAAACATCAAGATCAAAAACTTGAATTGTATTAGAATTATTGACTGCAATGGAAGTATTAGGAGTAGAAAACTTTGACTTTGGCTTAGAAAGCATTACATAAAGTCTAAGATGTGCTTTAGCAGTTACAACAACTTTGTTACTATTCTGGTCCCAAATCAAACATTGGTTAGTAGAGAAAATGGCTAGGAAATTTGTTTGAGAAAGAAGTTTACTTACAAAGATTAGATTCTAACCGAAATCTGGAACATATAAGACATTTGTCATGATAAGTCCAGTATCAAAGTATTTAATGATAGAAATTTACACTATCTTTAATATGCCATCGGGTAAAGTGACTTAAATAGGGCTTTTAAGTGTATATGTGTGTGAAAATAGGCATAAATATGTTGTAATGTGATCTAATGCACCATTGTATACAATCCAAAAACACTCTTTATTATAAAAAACTGTTGAAGTATGAGAAACAATTGTATTACTTGCAAAAGCAAGTGTCGAGCCTAATTTTTCAATTTCTTTTATTTAAAATTAATTTCCCCGTTTTTTATTAATACTAAAATCTAACCCATTCAATATTAATCCTTAACTAAAGAAAATTGAGAAATTCTGGTTTTTATTTTATTGAAAATAATTTTTGGAGTTACCACTTGATTGAAATTGGGAGGAAAAAAAGAAACCGTAAACAATTGAGTGGATTAATTACGATTTGGCTACTGGTTTTTTATTTCAATTTTAAATGAAGAACTAAAGGGTTCCAAGTTTAGAGGCTAACCTATTAAACCCTAATGAGTACCACTATCTATTTACGAAATTAGGATTATTCTTCTAATTATAATATTTAAAAATGAACAAATAAAAATCAAAAGAAAAAAAGAACCTAAGTTTCTACATATTTTATCGTCGCCCCAAATGTGCCTACATACTCGCTAACTGGAATCAGACAATCGTAGTTCTTTACAAAATAAACTTTAGTGTATTGATTTAATTTTAGAAAAGATCGATCGAATTTACGTTTTTCATCAATTCAATTTATTAAAAAAAAAAAACCTAAAAGATCCTAACTCGTAAGTGAAAAAAAAAAAAAAAAGCTCTCTAAGTTATTATAATTTTTTTGGTAAAATTTCTTTCTGTTAATTTTCATTCCTGAAGATAACTTCTTATGCGAGGATTTCTAAAAAAACCTAATTCTAAAAAAAATCATAAGCTAATATGTATACATACATACATATATATATATATTTATATCTGTATTACTACTATTAAACAACTATCTACTTAAATCAATATAACATATTTAACTCATATAATAAAGAAAACTAATGCTAAAAGAAATACACTAAACTAATATATACATACATATGCTATGTCTAATAAAACAATAATAATAACATAATATAATAACTAAATAAATAAAAACTTTGAACAACCGAACCTGAACTTGCTCGGTGAACAGTAACGTAGACAGTTCGACGTCAAGGCTCGCTAGCGTTGGCTGTTTGCTGCAGCAAGCTGATTGATAGGTATGCTTAGCAAGTGGTGGCTGAGCATAGAGCACAGCGGTAGTGCAGTGGCATGGAATCTATGTGTGGCTAATCAACGTGGAGAGGATAGTGCAGTTCAGAGTGTATGCTTGGAGTTCATGATAAGGGGTATTTGGATGCTGCTGACCTTATACGATTAGATGCTACTGACCACTGCTGTAAGGGCGTAGATGACTTATGCCGTGTGGCTTGTAGCGTGATTGTGTCAGGTACCAGGTGTTGTGGAGTTTTATTGTGTGTGTTTAGTGTAGTGAAGTGGACGGTATGCTCAGGGCTTTGGTCGTGTGTGGAGGTACTGGTTAGTAGTTTGTTAAACAAACTTGGATGCTGTTTAGGAGATCTTCGGTGGAATACGGCGTGCTTATCGGCATATATTATTATTTGGCATGGACATTGAAGGCAGGATAGTGGAAGGGGTTCATTTTTATGGAGGATCGAAGATGGTAGGCTTATGCGAATGTGATGAAGAAGGATGGAGTTCGGTACAAATTGAAGAGCTGTATTCTTTTTCCGTGAACAGCATCTAGGAATTGGATTTCTTCCTCTCCTTTTTTCTTTTTTTTTTTTTATTTGAAAAGGTCTGTATTTATGAAACCTACCAAATCATATCTATTGCATCTATTGTATTTAATTCAATAATAATCAAACTAGATCCAAACTAATTCAAACCCGATTTAATAAAATCAAACTAGATTTAAATGATTTTAATTAGATATGAATCATGTTTATTCATCTTGATTTTTGTAAATGATAGAAAAATAAAAAATATAAGTGCCTAGTGAAACTCAAATCTAAGACCTCAAATTAAATCTAATTGAATACTCCAATACTTATCTGTTAAGTCATTGGCTTATACCTTGATTTTTAATACAACTGAATTGCATTTGAACCATGCGACTCCCTAAAATAATTATTTGAACTAAGTTAAAACTAAAACTATTTGTTCCTAAATTTATGAAATTTTTATAATTTTTCCTTTTCTTATTTTTTTGGTATTTTCATCCTTTGTTACTTTTTATTATTTTTGATATTTTTATTAATTTCTTTTTATTATTTTTGAATTAGGACCCTTTTTGTAAAAAAAAAAAAAGTAAGAATCAAAAATAAAAAATTAAGATTACAGAGAGGCAAAAATTAGGTATCTACAGTAAGCATTGAAGTATGTAGATGAACTTTAGATGATTTCCCTTTGAGCATTCAAATGACTTCCATACAAACCCGATCCACAAGCTGCGAATCATTGACTAAACCAATATGGTCATTATGTTACTCATCAAGAGGTGTATCAGCCATATTGGTATGAGAACTTGCTTATGCTATTGTCTTAAAATTCCTCTCTTCCTTATTGATTTTATACCAATTAAGATAGGCAACTATTTCAAAACAATTTTCCACTATATGACCAATCCTTTTACAATGTACACAACTTAATTTTCCTTTTCCTTTTCCTTTCCTATTCTTCTTGTCATAAGTAACAACCCCTCTTTGATTCTTTACAAGAAAAGCCATAGAATCCTCACCCAAAAAGTGGCCACTTGTAACTTGTTTTTGTTTTCCTACTTGAAAAACTAAGTAATAAGCTTTATTGACAGTTACCAAAGGATCCATTGAAAGGATTTGACTTCTACAATTCTCAAAAATATCATTTAATCCAATGAGAAATTGTACTAGCTTATTGTGATTATCAATTTCCAAGTACTTTTAAGTTATCTTATAGCTATAATTATCACAAACACAAGAAGGAATTTCAGGAAGATTTTGCGTCTTGTCCCAAAGTTTCTTTAATTTGCTATAATATGCAGTCACACTAACATTTCCTTGCTTAAAACACACTATCTCATTTTGCAATTGATACAATAAAGGTCCATTAATCAATCCAAATCTCTCATTCAAATCATCCCAAAGCTCTTTAGCAAAATTTGATTAAATAAAGCTTTCCGACAAATCTTTCAATATAGAATTGAGAATTCAGCATCTAACCATAAAATCATAGTGTAGCCAACAATATTCTTGTGTCAAATCATCACTAATTCTAAGACACAAACACGAACCATCAATAAAACCTCATTTGCTTTTAGCATCGAGATTTAATTTAATTGATTTGCTCTAACTAAGAAAATTTGATTTTTTAAAAACAATACTAGTTGTTGCATTTCCAAGATTGTCTAGTCTTGACATTGAGAGTGGATCAACAATGCTTGCGATCATATTACCAAAATTCACCATCGTAATCGAAGAGAAAAAAAAAAAATTGACAAAATGAAACTAAGAGCCCTAATCTAGCTTTGATACCATCTTGAGTTTATAGAAATCATGCAATAAACAAGGAAAACAGAGACTTACGAATGAATTGTGTAAAGAAAGTTGTAGAGCATTCCAAGAATTCTGGTTAGAGCATATGGACTACCTAACTAACTTAATCGTGGAAGAGTATTTATATATAATGATTAACATGTGCAAAGAAAGCACACGTATAAGAGAAGAAAATAATCATATATAAAAGCTATTTACAAAATACAGAGAAGAAAAATAAACCTAATATTCTAACATTAACAAAATATTATAATATAATTTATATTTATTTATAAAGCAATAAAATTACTTATATCCTTAAAAATTAAAAGTTGAGAGTTTTTTACGTTTTATTTTTTGTTTTTCTTTTATCTACATTTATTTATTTACCAAATTGTTGCATTTTTTAGAAAATAAGAGAGAAAAAATATATATTTAAACCCAAATTAATTGATTTGAACTAGGAATCACTATCAATAAAAGTTAAAAAGGAGGTTCAGATTAAACAGATTTAACCGAGTTGGACCGGATAGGTTCACTAAGGTCTAACAACACTGAGAAATAGGCCTTGTTAGTTCTTGAATTAAAAAAGAAAAAAAACACATTCAACTTTCTGCATTTCTGCGGCTATAATATTTCTATTATAGCAGTTTATTGCTTGCTGTATATGTCCAACAAATAGACCATTTTTTATTATTTCGCATTATAAAGCATAATAGATATGGTATATATACATATATCTTGTAATTAACTATAACAATTATATGTTGACAATATTTGTAACTGTAGGTGTGTGCATGCATACATCTACGAAGTTATAAATTGGGTTAAATATGACATCTTCTTTTAATAGAAAAGGAAAGAGATCATGATTTCAATAGAAATTTTGGCATTGAAATTCTCTTTTTTTTTTTTGGTGGAATGGAATCGAAATTCTAATGACCGGTAAAATGACCCTTTTCCGGTGAACTACAATTCTTTGAATAATTCAAGATTGGTTTTGCACTAGGAAAGTTAATCAGATAGCAGACTACTTATAATCTGATGTAAGGCATGGCTGTCAAACTATTTATCTTTTACTAATGAATCTTATTAGTTAAAAGAAAAAAAAAAAAAAGGACCTACAATTCTAGCTTTCTGAATCATTTCTAAACTCAAATATGGGGAATTGGTCCTGGTATCACTATTCCTTTTCAGCTTCATTCTTGCATATTAAACATAAAATCAAAGACGTTTTCGGTAAAAGCTTTTTAGCCAACTTTAATCAACTAAAACTTGCAACGTGTAAACCTGTTGGTTTTATAATGCCTCTCAAGTACATTGCCAATTATATGTTATGGACCGTAAACTAAGCTTTTAAGTTAATCTTAGAACGTTTGGGAGCTTAATGTTTAGATTAAAGAGGTACAAAGACTCAATGCTATGTTAGATAATGCAATCCAGGAATTCAAAGTTAGGTTTTGAAGATGGTCGAAACGCAGTGGAATTAATTTGTTTTTTTTTCATTTAATTTTATAAGACTTATTTTTGAATCTATGTGTTAAATGTAAAATAAAATTAAACCATATAACGTTTCTAAGAAAATAGCTTTTCTTATAATAAAATATCTTCCTTCTCCTAAGTTCAAGTGTGATTTGAAACTCAATTTGGTCTTCATTAAGATTATTCACCATAAAGGACCTCAAATATAGTTTCTCTAACTATATCCGTGTTCATGGTTACAAGAACAAAAACTAATCTCCATATTGCTAGATAAATAAGATTGCTTAAATTGCAAAAGGATATATTTTTCTCTTCTTTTTTTTTTTTTCCCAAAAGGAAGTAGTCAAAAGGTTCAGAACTTAACCAAACGTCGATCAATGGTGCAAATATAAAATACAAGGGGAAAAAATTGGTCATCATCTGTACGGCTAAAAAATAAAAGCCTCCTTAGTGCCCATTAAAATTTAATACCAACTTCATTTCATACATCATGAAAATGGTGGTATTAAGTTCACACGTGGCATTATATTTCAATGCCTAAATGAGATAAGATTAATGTAAATTGAGTGTTATCTAACCACTTGGGCAAATAAGCTACTTTCAATTTGAAGTAAGACAATCCTTCCATTATTTCAAGATAAATAAATTATAATTCCGAAAAACATTGATCTGATTTTGGTATCCATTGAAAGTTTTAGTCAATTATCCTAATCCTTCTAGATTTCCATATGCAAAGGTAATATCTATCTAAATACAAGTCAAGCTAATGGTTTAACAACGGTTATTGACTACCCGATATAATACAAAAGTTGTGAACTATAAATCACTACAGACCAATTACCACATAACTAAATCTATTCATCGAAGTTATCCTAATTAAATCATTGCACATGATATCATTAATTTTAAATCATATTACTTGTTTACAAAATAAATTAGATTTAATAAAACTTGTTATAGTTATGAGTTTACGAGTCATTATTATCTCAATAGAGCGAACTCGAATATTGACTTTCAAATCTAAAAGAGTGATGAATTCTATCTTCGCTCATCACTATCATCTTCATTTTTATATTTTATGTCATACCTATTAATTGTATTATTTACAATCAAAATTATGATTGCGTTTAACGATATCTAAGCATGATATTTCATTTATAAGATATATGAAGGTCTCAATAGTAGCAAGTACTTGTGCTCGTTCATAAGTGAAGGGACTAATGACATTAAACATATGGTATCTTCTATTGACAAGTTATGTTTCATCTACTTACTTAACTTTGGATATTTATTTGTATAACCTAGATAATTTTTTTTCTTAGGTTCAATGAGAATGATTTTAGTCATACTACTTGTTGGTTTTGATTTCTTGATCTCTTCTAAATATTTATTTAACTAAAAACAACTTTTACATCATCTAATGATATGACATTTTACTGATAATATACTTTTATTACTATTTGACACATGCTTTAATTCTCTATGGAATTTCATTGTAATATATATAAGAAAAAAAACTATGCATATATAATAATACCAACCTTTTATTAATAATATTTATAAATACTTAGGGTGTCGATCCACACTTAGATTTCATGTCGTCCATGAGATCCAGAAGAGGTAAGAGTTCCCCTGTATCTCTTGTCTCGTGAAAGGTGGAATCTCAACTCCAATGTCCAATGAAAACCAGATTTCATTTGGATATCATTAGCATGATATCTAGTGAATAAAATCATATCTCCATGGATCATACAACTCTAATATACGTGAAAACATAAAAGATTTTGTATCTTCCTCGTGGGCTGCACTTTTGCACGAAATCCTAAAAAAACTCTATACATATGTGTGTGTATAAAAAAGAAAGTCCAAAACCTCATAAACAAATATCATGTCCCTTTCTCCCTAAGTGTGGATAAGAAACTTGAAACATTCCTACAGAAGTTTCTAAGTTTAGTTATATGGGGAGAATTCCACAATGTAGTGATTCTTTTAGTGAACTTCGGGCAAGACGCATTAGATTCTCTTAGGATGGGTACTTATTGAGTCTCTAAGCCATTTCTTAGATCTTATCTGTGTGTTCTTCCTTGGCTGTTTCTTAACATCTTAGGGAATTAAATGACGGCTAGTGAACTTAATGCTGTTCATAGAGTAATGGACAAGACTTCGTGAAATTAGACAAATTTGACGGAATGAATTGCAATCACTAGAGAGACAAGACGCTTTTCATAAAGCGTGTGCATGAAGGAGGACGCAGCTTAAAGGAGAAGGCAAAACTGAAAGAAGTAAAGGCAAAGTAGGTGGGATGATGAGTTCATGATCAGAGGCCATATCCTTTTTCGTGCCCCAAAAGCTGGGAAGTGACAACCCCACCGTATATATACTCATAAAGCATTAGTATGCAAAGGCAGAAAAATCCACTATTCCGTAATAGCTCATTAAGCCAAACTCGAAATAAAATATTACATCCAAGAATCAACTAAAACTAAGAAACATTAACTAACACGAAGTCTTGTAAAGCACATCATAAACTCGAAATAAAATATTATCGTAGGTTATTTTTCACCATAATAGTCAAGCTGCTATTGTCTTGTCACTCCATAATTCAGATCATATTCATAATCATCATAAGGATCCAAATCCTACGTATAGCCTACACCTAAAAACGTATAACATATACCTAAAAATGTATGTCCCAAAAGGGGTGAGTCATAACCTAGTAGATGATCACTACACAAACAAGCAAGTGATGTGTGAACATATCACATACAACTTAGGACTAATGTATGAGCATTTGGATATTATCTTATTTAAGCATGACACATAAAATAAAGTTCTAGTATCTCGAGACTTGGTGTAGCTCATAATTGCCACTACGTACATAATACATTTATATAACCATGATGTAGATGAACCCCACATCCTAAAACGGATTCTAAACATGGTTTGGAATTTCCCACCACACCAAAGCCAACACATCTAATTCAAGAGTGAATAGACTAGCCATTAGTACAACTACTCCACTATAACCACTTGTATTGGAATCCCATAACACACTAGTAACACTTGAATATATCTTCCTTTCATCAAACTAACTCATTCCACAAAATCTCACCAATTAATGACACACTAACTTGGAATGCACACATGGTTGGCATCAATGCCTAATTCTAATTTATACCATTACATCACCCTAAATTATTGCACTTATTAAGATGATACAACTACCGGTCTATAGCCATTACTTCCAATACCTTGGCACTCTTAGCCTATATTCAAAAACTGAAAATTTTAGGTCATTTAGATACAAATCTTACAACTAAATATCAAGAACGATAATTTTGTATTTAGGCTATGGTCGATAGTTTTAGAGTACTCATAGTTTGCTTACTTCACTAAATAGAATTAGGTTGTAACATAATAGCTATTATTAAGGAATATTATAGAGTTGCCATAATTTATAAATGGATATTACCTCATCACTTGTTAATTTTGTTAAGAGTGTTTTAGAGATAAAAATCAATATTAGTATTAAATTACTATTCGTGTATATGAGTAATGACTGGCTATTAATATGTTTTGTAATAGGGATTTCTTAAGGAATTGCTATTATGCACTAAAAGTGCAACTTAACATCATAATAGCTGTTTCGTAAGGCATTGAGAAGAAAAGGCAATGGTGATGAAATTACTATTATAGTGAAGTAAACTAGCTATCAAAGAAAGAATTAACTCCAGAAGTTATCAAAATTATATTTATACCAAATGATTATAAATCTTAGATCTATAACTTGAGTTTAAACTTAACTAAACAATTAGAACCGAAGAAAACTTAAATAAGATCTCTTGATAACTTACTTAGTCAATTTATAAGTGAACTAATTCATCCCATACATAATAAAATGGAGCATTTCACTAATACAGAGGGGAACAACCTATAGGTGACTATACATGTAGCCTTAATTAACCTCCAATACTTGAAAAAACCTAAAGACATACTAAAAACACAAAATTTTCATCAATCTAATGCTAATTTCATCACTTCTCTAAGGAAATCAACATCTTCCATAAAAGTTAATTCGATCAACATAAATACACAACTTTCATTCTGTTAAAGAGTTAATAACTTCACAAAAGTTCCTCAAATTATAGATTAGGACTGAGGCTTGAACCATTCAAACTTTATCCTAAAGGATCAAACTTTAGATGGAACCGTAAGAAAAGACAATGACATGAGGAAAAAGAATGGATGGCACACTTGATAATGTAGTTGTCACCTCCAAACTTGAAACCACAACACCAAAAAAATAAATGTATACTTCCACTTGATTCCACAATTTCCTTCAATGATTAATAGGTATTAGTTAATTACTTATTAATAAACCACAAATTTAATCCAAAACCAATACTTATTGAATAGGAAAGGAAAGGAAAGATAGCTATCTTGTTCTTTACTTTTGATTAGTCATGAAAAGAAAAAGAGGGTTAGGGTTTAATTTGAATGGGTGTGGTTAAGTTCTTGAGTTGATATATAAAGGAATTAAAGATTTGGTTAGAATAATTTAAAATAGAATTATAATAAAAAATTACTAAAATATATTTAATTTTAATTTATTTCAACGGAATTTCATCCTTGATATTCAAAAGAAAACTTGTCTTTAACATTTATTTTGGGGTTGGCACCATTCTAGATATTTGTAATGCGTAACCTTTTTAAGCCTCATGTAGCCTCTCTTTCTAAGTGATTACTCTATTGGACTTTTGTATACCTAATGACTTGTCTTCTTAAGATTTGCTCCTTAGTGTCCATAATTTTAATGGGATATTTGATTTTAGTTAAATTGGGTTGAACATCCGGTGGCTCTAAAAGTAACCGCATGATATGAACTCTACATAGTTACATAGATATCATATGTACCTACTAAACTTCGAGGTGTTGTCTATATATAGGCTACACTACCAACCTTCTTAAGGATTCCAATAGGTTTGACGTACTTATGGATCAAAATCTCTTTAATTCCTAATTGTACTACTTACTTGGCAGGTGAGTATACCAAAAAAAAAAAAAAAAGAGAGAGAGAAAAAGAAAGAAAAAAACACATGTTGACTCACCTTAAACTTTAAAGAACGTCACATTATGTCAATGTAATTTTTCTTGATGACTAAAAGCTATGAGCATCTTTTGCTAAATGACCTACACCGAGTAGTTGCAATCATGATCAATTTAGGCTAAATAGTAGATGAGTGATCATTTAAGTTAAAGAAACAAATACAATGTCATTTCATTTGTGATTTGATGAGTTTGTTTTGAACATTGTAAGTTTGATTTCTTCTTTTTTTTTTTTTAATAACAAAGAATCAATAGAAACTTAAACTTATAAAATCATATAAAATCAATAGAATTGTAAACATATGAAATCATATATCTAATTCATGAATTTATCGGGAGTTTTTATCTTAACGATTTTATTTTGTTTGACTCATGAGATCCCCATAAAATTATAAAAATTTAGAATTATATAAGTTAATTCATTATTTTAACAATTATGTACCTATCTGGCTCTTTTCTCCCACACATGCTTCCTAAAATATCGGACAATTATAAAAGTAACAACCGTAACCTCTCTTTTTGTCCCATGGGTTAGGACACTGAGCAATTGAAAGAAAGTTTAGGCTTAATTTTTTCTAAATCTAACAGGGTATTTGTAAGCCATATATTACAATTTTTTTCAATCGTTAGATATAGATAATTTTAGCTGAGTGAGTTTCGTGGACAACAAAATTATTTAGCATAAGAAATTTAATGCGCACAGCAATAAATATAAGCCTACGTATGTGTATATAATCCGAAAGCTAGTTTTTATTTTTATTTTTTTTTTCATTAAGGCTCATTATGTAACCTGTATGAATCCGTATGACAATGGTCACACGTTTTTTTTTTTTCTCCCCTTCGGTGGTAATCTGATTGTATGATATCAAAGATATGTGACTAATGGTCAATTACAAAACATTCGGTGCCATCAAATAAATTTATTAGCATAATAAACAAAGTTATAATAAATTTTATTTAAATAAACATAACGGTGTTTTTTGCTGTGTAGTGAGCGTTATAGTTTTAAAAAAGGAAAATTTTGGTGTAGGTAGAAAAGTGGAGACGGATAAATATATGGAAAAAATGGGTACAGTACGGTTAATAATAGGAGAGATAAATAACGTGGAGAGTGAAAGTAGTTGAAAAAAAAAATATATAAAATAATTAATAAATATATTTTTACTAAATTAATTGATAGTTAATATAAGAGTTGATTTTATTGTTATATATTATGAGTTTGATGATTGAATAATAACTTTTAGAAATAATAATTATTTAAGAGTTTTCTGATTTTAATAATATAGATTAAACACTCTAACTCCAGTTTAGGTCCTGGCCTGCAAAAACCACAATTCAGTCTCTCTATAGCAAATTTAACACATAAATAAAAGGTACATACAATTTCCGTTCCTCATTTTTTATTTGCATCTTTCCAAGAGAAATTATGTGCGACACCATTCAACTCTCTTGCAATACATTCAATCTTGACTTCCTTCAATCCTGACAGCTTTTTTTCCTCAGAGGGCGTGATGACTTTGTAATATTTCAATTTAGGTTTGTCGAAATGGTCCATACATGCGGCAATCAATGAATCGTTGTCAATTTCAGTTTTTTTTTTTTTTTTTTTTTCTTTTTATATTAACTTTTTCTTAAATAAGATTTATATAAGAGATTATTGTGAAAGCTGGGTTGATAGGTAGGATTCAACACAATTCAATCGGATCGGATTATAAAATGGATTTATTTTATTCTTGATTTAACCTTTGATTCTACCAGATTCAGCCCCTTTAACCAGACCCAACCACCTGGGCTGGGTACCACAATACTAGGCACTAGCATAGAGTTTATGGTAAAAGGTTAATTGAAAATTTGATTTGACTTGGAAAATTGGTGTATATTTTGGAATTTCCACTTCTGGAAGTAGTCCATAATGGCATGCGTCCCTTGTACGTGATGTCATTCAAAAAGGGTGGATCGATTTGCAAGATGTGTGTGTGAACAATGTCAATATCTAGAAACATAAATGCAAGTATAAAAGGAGAATTCCACCAGCAGGAGGAAAACCATCATTATTCAGAAATCTGGTCAAAATTTTGGTATAATAATATCGTTTGCTAAAGCAACAAGAGTAAGAGTTAAGATTAAACCAAAGAGCTTCTTGTCGAGAGAAATCTTAAACCTAGGAAGAGGCATAAGAGAGATGGTGGATAGCACGTTTTACCTGTCACACGGGTCGCCGTGGCTGGCCATAGATGATTCGAGACCGGCGAGGCACTTTTTCAAGTCATGGAAAGACAAAGTATTCCCTCACAGACCTACAGCCATTCTTATCGTTTCTGGTCATTGGGAGACCCGCGAGCCCACCGTCAACGTTGTCCAACGGAACGACACCATCTACGACTTTTCCGGCTTCCCTAGAGCTGCATACCAGGTAATATACATCATAGAGTTGAATTTCTTATTGATGCACTCAAAAGTCAAAGCTGCTTCAGGGTTTACATGAATTTTTATTAATGACTTGCCTACCAGCAACTAATTAACAAAAATTCTCCATGGTTAGATCAAATATCCGGCACCAGGAGCCCCGGAATTGGCAAAGAAGGTGAAAGAGCTATTGCTGGCGTCTGGTATTAAGCGTGTGAATGAAGATCCAAAACGGGGTTTAGACCACGGTGCTTGGGTTCCTTTGATGCTTATGTATCCGGAAGCCGACATACCGGTCTGTCAACTCTCTGTCCAGACAGAGCGGGATGCCACCTACCATTACAATATCGGCAAGGCATTGGCTTCTCTCAAGGCGGAAGGTGTGCTCATTCTCGGTTCTGGAAGTTCAACTCATAATCTCATGGTCAATCGCTCTGGGAATGCATTGGTTAACTCCCGTCTTTCGCAGTTTGACACTTGGGTTAATGATGCCCTTCTTGAAGGAAGGTAAGAATGGACGAGAATTAAGAATTTGAGTTAATGGTGGCTGCAGAAATGAAAAAGCGCTAATAGCTTCTTTTTGTTTTGCAGGTACGAGGATGTGAATAAATATGAGGAGAGGGCTCCATATGCAAAGTTGGCACACCCGAGGCCAGATCATTTTTACCCATTGCATGTAGCTTTAGGAGCTGCAGGAGCAGATGCCAAGGCAAAACTCATCAACCATAGCGCCGCTTATGGTACCACCTCCTTTGCCTCGTATCAGTTCACCACACCTTCAGCCATCTGATTTCTAAACACAGGCTTCATTGACTAGGATTGTGCACGCGCCCACACCACCGCCTTTTTTTTTTTTTTTCTTTTATTTTATTTGCTACATTTTCAAAATATTTGTATTGAATAACTGCTTTGAAAATTTACCGTGCACATTTTTTCCTCGTATTTGTATGTATTCGCTAGAGCTGGATTCCATCATGTACTTCCCTAAGGACCCTCTCTGTAGGTGAATGAGCATTTTCTTAAGACTAGTTGCAGAGGACATTGTGATATAATCTTAAATTCACAAAAGAAAGTACCATAAAAGAAGGTAACTGTGACATTATTCTACAATAATAGATAACAAGAGAACAGATAAAAACAATGAAATAAAAGCAAATGCATCTTGATAATGTAGAAGTGTTGCTGAAATCCAATAGAGAAGCTTGTGCATTGATGCTGAGAACTTTCTTCTCCAATCTTGTCCAGTGAAAATCAGATCTATGATGCTTCTCTCCCAGTTTCAACAGTAACTTATCAAGAAATTTAGGTCCAAGTATATTCAACAATCCCCACTGGTTGCTAATTTCCAGAAATCTAAGACCAAGTATTATGATCATGCAGACCAAACCAATTTACTTAAGAGTCATAACCTAGCAATTGGCAGTGAATTGCTTCAATCGATCTCTCTTAATGTCATGATCAGAGAATCACAAGCAAGAGATGTATAATTTCAATTAAGTGGACCTTGCACACGAATAGTCACGATCATATGTTCATCAATATTTCACAGGAGATGACATTTTCAATTGTTACGAATGCAGTTCTCTTCTGTACTCACATATGTTTGTATCTATTTTATACTAGAATCAGAATCAATTACTTGGCATAAAGCCAACCCATTAAGAAATAGCTTCATCATCTTGTCCTCTTTTGACAGTGTAACACTCAGAGGGCACGGTACCAATAATAATTTGTTTTTACCTATTTCAATGGAGGTCTTATCAAGCAATTCTCTTGATAATCCTATTACAACGGATCTGCTAAATGAGCAATGGATATAACTCCGTCCTTTATAAGTTGTCTCACCTAATTGCAACTCAACCTAACACTCAGAAGACTTTTCATTGTATATTTTAACATAAGCACAACATTGCAGTCTATGAAAATGGGTAACACAAACGGGCACAACTCTGTTTCTGCATTCTGTTATATCATTCCACAACCTTTTAACCTTTCACTTCATTACTAGCTGATGCTCCCAATGCTGTTGGTACCCGTTCCATTTGTTGATTGTGATACAAGTGCATGTTTCTTGAATATTGTGCTTATTGCACCATCATGAATGCTGAAGAGTCCATCAAGAACTTGATTTCCAATCACTAGTTGGGACACCTACCTTGGAGGGGAGTCTTCAGTAGGACAGCCAAAAGCATGATGGGCTCTCTGCCGCCTATTAGCGGCTAAATTGTACCGCTGTCCCATATATATCTCTTAGTAGTGTGTTAACTAAGAGCATAACCCCCAGTATGCGGCCTATGCACCGTCACACTTTGTTAAGTTACTTCATCTTAAATCACCAAGTCAGATGCTCTTTGGTTTTGTTTGTTCCTTCCGTGTTGATACTAGTTGATTGGGCTTTTTTGATAAATAAGCCATTAGTTTATATTAACCGACTCAAGACTTAAGCTCAATTCATTCTCACCCACTATAAATATAGAACATAACCCTAGGGACTCTTTTTTCAATTCTCTCTTCTATATACTTTAAGTTTTATTATTCAAGAAGAGATTGACTTAGATATCGGAGTAATTCACATATGAGAAAAAAAAAGCTCCATCAACAATTGGCGCTGCTTGCCTGAATAATGCAATCTATTGCCACAATTTTTGGTTTTTTCTTTTTCTTTTTTATTTTAAATTTTGTACTGGGGCATTTCTCCCTTATATAAAATTTTCTGGATCTGGATTAATCTCTTCTTTTGATATGTGTCGATGTTTTAATCTTAATGTGCGGTTTCTTGCGAGCGGTTTCTTTATTCTTCACAATCTTATTGTACTACAAAAATTCAAAACATTGTTTGGTGTAACTGCTACTATGTCATACGTTGAAAAGATTTACAGCACAAAAACCGCCTCATCTAACTGCCTCCTTTTCGACTCTTGAAAAGTTTTCCAATACAAGATCATGGACAATGATAGATAATTTCGTAGCAGGTGGATAGCTGGTGGATGTGTTAAGAGTTTCACTCGCAAATATATCAGTTAGTGGTAAATATACCTGTTAGCCTTGTGAGAAATCTCAGGATATGCACAGGCGACTATTCATTGCAAAGACGGCGTCAACCGTGGCACACCGTGAAACTACTTTTGATATCAATTGAAATATCCACAAATGGAAGTGCTACGGAGGACAATTGATTGTTGAATCTGAACGGATTCACGGAAACAAAATTGGAATTCAACGGTGGAAGCTATAAGCGGGGATAGCGGAGAATGGGGGTTGTCTGAGCTATGAGCATTGAGATCCAAATGTGTTACCGAGCTGTTCCGCTAGCTAGTATGAGTACCGAACTGCTGCATCAACAGTATTCCCGAGCTATTCCATGACAATGTTCATCTGAGCTTCTCCCCGCACCAGGGCCAAGCTATCCTTGCAGAGTAGCAACTGCTTGGTCTGCTATTTCTTTTCGTCGAAAGTTTTTGCCGAGCTCTTCAAATGTCAGAACAACGTCGTTCCGAGCTCCATTCGGGCATGACACGATCCCCATTTAATTAACAAAGTTCTCCACCACGGCAGACCTGAAGGCAGCTGCAAAGATTGCTTAGTTGGCACTCAACCAGAGAAGCTCGCTACACAACGGAACCAGCACATTCACGCTCAAAAGGAACACAATCCGAGCTGTCAACGTCCATGTGCACAGAATTTGCATGCCGAGATGAATATGTTTCGAGCTTGGCGGGACACAATCCGAGCTGCCAACAGTTGAGGAGGTTTCTTTTTGGCCAAAGTTGTCCGTTGATCACTACGACGTGGTCAGGCTGTTAACAATATGGCTGAGCAATCGCGAAAAATCCAACACAAGCTTAGCTCTTCACAGCTGCTGTGGCCTCGTTTTAGATCACTAGTCAAGGGTTGCCAATGAAAGCTATCCGAACTGTTGACTAACTCCCCTAGAGCTGCAGCTAAAACTGGTTTGAACTCACATTGGCCACATCCTTCCAAACGACAACCGGACCATAGCAGACTAACTCTCCCTTGCCCTTACCGAGCTGTCCAAGTATTACTCAAACGAAGGTCGGCAAGGAAGCATGTATTTCTGAGCTGTTTTGTTAAGTGCTGTGCTGTCGGTTGAGTGCAGCTGAGTGCGGTGTGTGCTGAACTGACGTACCCTGTAGTGTGCAGCGAGAGTAGTCATGTGCCAGCATGTCCTGTGGAGATCAAGCGTATCACCCGAGTGGTCGGGCTGTTCTGTCCATTCGCTGCCGAGCTGTTCTGTCCTTTTTTTTTTTTCTTTTTGGCTAGACACTAACCCCAAGATACCCGAACTTACTCACATTGATCAATTAGTCAACTCTAACGATAGGTCTGAATTGAGAGAAGAACTAGTGAGTAAATGTGAATAGGAACAAGAAGGTGACATGTTTGATATGGCCAAAGGTTGGAATGATCAAAGTCAGCATGATCAAGTAAGTAATGGAGATCTAGATTTGCCTATAGCACTTTAGAAAAGGAAAAGAATAGGTATAAGAAGTATAAGGTACCCCATCTCTAGCTACTTAACTTATTCAAAGTTTTCATCGAATTTTGGATCATTCATTGCACAAGTGGATAGTAAGATGACATCTAAGAACATCAATGAAGCCTTGGTTAAAGAATAATGGAGAAAGGCTATGTTGCAAGAAATACAGGCACTACAATAGAATCACACTTGGGGTCTTTGTGATTTACTAAGAGACAAAAAGATTGTAGGAAGTAAGTGGGTTTTTAGCATCAAACACAAGTGCGATGGCAGTATGGAGAGGCATGAAGCCCAATTGGTGGCACAAAGATATATACAAACCTATCGGTTGGATTACGACGAAACATTTGCTTCGGTTGCATAGTCAAACTCAATAAGAGTTATTTTATCATTAGTAGCCAACCTTGATTAGTCCTTATACCAATTAGATGTGAAGAATGCATTCCTCAATAAAGACTTAGAGGAGGAGATTTATATGAAGATTCCACTTGGTTTTGAATCAGAGAAAACAAAAGAAAAAGTGTGAAGGTTAAGAAAGTCTTTATATAGGTTGAAACAATCACCAAGAGCTTAGCTTAAGAAATTTAGTGATACGTCGTTGGAGCTAGGATACAAGCAAAGCCAATCTAAGCATACTATGTTTGTGAAAATTAGAGAGAATAGGGTAAAATATGTTCTCATAGTTTATGTTGATGATATTATCATCATGGGAGATGACATGGTTGAAATTGCTAATTTGAAGTTGAAAATTAAAGAAAAATTTGAAACAAAGGATCTAGGACACTTGAGACACTTCTTAGGAATGGAAATTGCACGAACACATAAAGGTACCTATTTTGTCAATGCAAATACATATTGGACTTATTGAAGGAAATGGGGAAGCTTGGTTATAAATCGATGGAAACTCCTTTACCAACAAATTGGAAAAACTGGTTGAAGGATCGTGATGAACATATCGATAAAGACAAGTACTAAAGAATTGTAGGTCAGTTGATTTATCTGTCCCTGTCAAGGACTAACTTGGCTTTTACGATAAGCATGGTAAGCTAAGCAATGCATGCACCTAGCATTCATTACTTAGATGTTGTAAATCATGTTCTGAAGTATTTGAAAGGGACATTAAGGAAGGCTATTCTCATTAAGAAGTTTGACAATAGGAATATAGAAGCCTATGTGGATGTAGATTGGGGTAGCGATCAGATGGACTTAAGATCTACTAATAGCTTTTGTACAAAAGTATAGGGTAATCTTGTAACATGGAGGACCATAAAACAACAAGTGGTTGCCTATAGTAGTGTTGTAACCAAACAACAAGGTTTGTATGAAGTGATTTAGTTACAAAGATGATTGACAAACTTAGGAATAAGCTAGAATCAAACATCAATTCTCAGCAGTAAAAAATCTACAATGAATGTGATACAAAATCTCATTCAACATGAGAGAATGAAACATGTATGCATTGATAGGAATTTTATTAATTTTGAAATAGAGGATGGGGATTTCAAGCTTGAATATATTCTTATGAGAAGCCAAGAAGCTGATCTGCTAATTAAGGCTCTATCAAGGAAAATGTTCCATGAAATGTTGTGTAAGATAGGAATGATAGATATCTATTCCTTAGCTTAAGGAAGGGTGTAGGAAATAATAATTGTTAGTAATAGACATGTTTGGTATGGGTTAGATGTTAGGATCTAAGAGAGAGACATATCTTTAGGAGATTAATTCCTTATTAAATAAATCTTTCTTGTTCCAACACTATTGTATGTATATATTGCTCTAAATCAATAATAGAAAGTTAAGAGCGTCTTGCAAAATTTTCTTGCTTCTTTTTATTTTTGAACACATCCCATCTATTTTGAGTTGGTTTTAAGAAACTTCATTGGTAGCTTAAATGAAGAAGAATATATACATCCTTCTTAATCCTATGCAAACTTAATCTACTAACGAGCTACACCTCAATAGCTCTAAACCTTGAGTATTACAAATGATGAGCAAATCACAAAGTGCTAATTCCTAAGTCTTATATTTGATGAACGACAAGAAAAGGACATCCTTATAGGATAATGAGATGTAAAGCCTTAAATTCTTTTAAGTGTAACAAGCACAATTGCTATAAGCCCTAATTAAGGACGGCGAGCCATTTGAAAAGCTTTAAGTCATCAATTGATGACGAGAATAATCGATAGAGATTAAGGACCAATCACTTGCTCCTAAGCCTAAGGACTCACTAGCTTAGTCTGTCGAGCTATTCTGAAAGAGTTGAGTCTTAAGTAGCAATGCCTTTCTCTACCCCATCTTGTCAAGCTGTTTCATGCCGACCTGTCTCTATCTCATGATAGAGTCTTCTAAGGAAAACAACCCATCACTAAGCCAAACCCTTAATGGCGAGCAAATCCAGTGCTAGGCTAGCTAACTGCTAAGTAGTCTAGTTAAGGTCGAGTGGAAGAATGACAACTTATTGGACTAACCTTACTGAAGCGTTAAATTGCTGAGCTGCTAACTTGACCTACTTTGCTCGGATAAGCTCTACTTAGCATATAGTATAATGTAGACCACAACAATAAGAAGCGAACGTATATCTTATCTTTTTAACATCCATACTATCTTACTAAGGGATATTCCTTTTCCGTTATTACCAATTGATCCTTTCTTTATAGACATTTTCCATTTCAAGTATGTATCTAATTTTGTAATTAGAAGAACATTAGGGCTTACTTTAATTAGGGTATATAAATACCCCATAAAATGTGTTGGCCAAAAGGGAATCAAGAATATTGAACACAAAAACTTTCCCCCCTTAAGTTAAGTGCTTCCTTACTTGCTCTCCTTACTCTTATCTAGTTCATTCAAGCATGGATTAGTGGCTAGTAAGTTTAAGCCATACTTATACATTACATCAAGTGTGACATGAGCTCACGTAAGGTATTAGTGCGTCATGCTCATCATCAGTGCACAAGAAACTCCTACTTAAACTTTAACTACCATTTATCCTTTAAGTCATCTTGTAGTTTAAACTTACCCTTAGTAGGTGTGATATCGGTCGTCGTGTATTCATCTACGAACCTATACTGGCTTGGTATTAGAGCTTAGCTATGCTTGAGTAAGCTTCTAGTCATTTGTATTCATGAGTAATTTCTTGTAGTATGTTGTGTATGATGTTAGTGAGTTGAGACTAACAACTTATGAAGGAGCTATGCGTAGTTATAGCAAGTGTTGGAATAGTGTACTGAGATAAGGAAGCTTAGTGCTTTGTTTTCCCCTATTTTATGTTCATAAAACATAATATACATGGCTAGTTGGTTTTGTTGCTAAGTAGAGTGAAATTGTTATCGTTATGACTGTTGGTATGTTAGTGTTGTTCTTTATTATTTGATGAAGGATTTTCAAAGTGTGTTGCCATTGTTAGTATACTATAATTGTCATACAATGTCGGACTCAAGTGTTTAAGGAACACTCGATAAACAAGATAGTGTTACTCGAAACAGGCTTTGACAATAAGGAAGTTTTACACCCTAATCTATAGATGACAAACTGGATAGGTTCACTGACTTGGTGACTAGCCTAATAACTGTTATGAATGAAGATAGATAACAACGAGCGATAGAAGACTTGAACGGAGGCTAAGCACATGTGCTTCTGAAAGGTGGCAATGGTTGACTTAGCCAAGCCAATATCCTAGTTCAACTTTCCTGAGATAGAGGAATGGATATATTTGCTCAACGAAGATTAGCCATAAAAGATATCAAAGAAGAGGATTAAGAACTAGGTGATGAGGAAGAAGAGTATTACACACCTAAAGAGAGAAATGCCCGAACTCCTAAGGTCGAAGGGTTGAGGTTATAGATTTTGAGTTTCTCAAGTAGTGGTGATGCCGAAGACTACTTAGATTAGATAGATAGAACTGAGAAGTAATTTGACTGTTATGAGGTGCTTGAGAATGCTATCCTACTACAGTTTATTAGTTATGCTATGCTACGGTAAAAGAATTGGAAGCTATACAAAGAAGAGAAGGAGAGAACAAGGTTAGAAATTGGGACAAAATGAAGACAGTGATGAGGAGGAGATTCATTCCAAGTTACTATCTGTAAGATGCCTACAAGAGATTACAAGAGTTAAGGTAAGGAGGATCAAGTGTTGATGCATATGTGAAGGAGTTTTGAATGTTAATGAGGAGAATTTTATGCCTATAACCATGCTACTGAGGTTAGCGATGAGTGTGACTTTAGCACCAGAAGACGAGCAGTGACAAAACTTGTTCTACGTTAGTTATAAGGTTAATGGGTCATTGTGTGTACTTATTATTGATAGTGGTAGCTGCACTAATGTGGCATTTACATTTATAGTCCAGTAGTTGAAGCTATTGACCTTACCGCATCCCAAGACTTACAAACTACATTAGCTTAATGACAAAAGAGCCTTACAGGTGACCAAACAAGTAATCGTACCGATGTATATTAGAAACTGTTGAGATAAAGTGCTTTGTAATGTGTTACCTATGAGTACATCTCATATTCTTCTTAAGTGACTGTGGTTGTTTGATCAGAATGTGATTTACGATGGAAGGAAGAATACATATTCATTAGAACACGAGGGCAAGAAGGTGAAGCTTAGCTCTATGATTGCAGAGCAAGTTAAATCTTTGAAAAACCCAACTTAGTTGAGTTTTGAAGAGGGAGGCCTTAGTAATAACCTAAGCTAAGCTAAGTAAAGTGATAAAACTTGACAAGTTAACCTTTTTGCTGGTTAAAAGGTTACTTGAGATGAAAGAATTGAATGAGGAACTATTGCCTACTAAGGTAAAAGCCTTTCTAGATGAGTCTACCAACTTATTCCTTGGCAGACAACTAGAAGGTCAACCTCCAATTAAAGGAATTGAGCATGCAATAGACCTATAGCCAGAAGTTGCGCTACCAAACAAGCCTACATGTAGGCTAAATCTTGAATAGGTTGTAGAGCTACAAAGGCATGTTTACGAATTGATGAAGAAAGGATACATCTGAGAATCCTTAAGCCTATGTATTGTGCCAACTTTATTAGTGCCAAAGAAGTATGGTACATTGAGGTTATAGGTAAATAGCTGAGTTATTAATCATATCACCATTAAGTATAGTTACCCTATACCTAAGCTTGATGACATGTTTGACAAGTTGCATGGAGCAAGAATCTTTTCAAAAATTGATGTCAAATTTAAATACTACCAGATTAGAATGTAGGAAGGAGATGAGTGGAACATTGCATTTAAAATACAACATGGAATGTATCAATGGCTTATGATGCCATTTAGATTGTCAAATGCACTAAATACATTCATAAGATTAATGAATCATGTGCTTCGGGAACTCATTAGTAAGTTTGTTGTTGTGTATTTCAATGATATTCTTTTCTATAGTCCTAATTAGAGACTCATTGTGAGCATCTCTGAATTATGTTCTCAAAACTCTAAACTGAGAAGCTTTATGCCAACTTGAAGAAGTGTGACTTTCTTTCGACTTAAAGTAATCTTTCTAAGATTTGTCATGAGTGGTGATAGCATACGAGTTGATAATGGGAAGGTGAAGGTGATTACTGAGTGGCTTGTGTCGACCTATATTACATATGTGTGAAGCTTCCACAGCTTGGCATCTTTTTATCACCATTTCATAAGGAATATCAATGCCATTGTAGCCCTACTTATCGAACTATCCAAGAAGAATGTTGAATTCAAATGGGGAGAGAAAGAGTAGAAGAGTTTTGAGGAGGTAAAGATCAAGTTGACTCCTATCCTTGTCTTGGCTCTTCCGAGCTTTAACAAAGTATTAGAAGTTGAGTGTGATGCATTTGAATTGGGCATAGAAGCTATGCTTATGAAAGAGGGTCAACCTATTGCCTACTTCAGTGAAAAGCTCCAAGGAGCCACCCTTAACTATTTCATATATGATAAGGAGTTCTATTCTTTAATCTAAGCTCTAACCATCTAGCAACACTATCTATTACTTAGAGATTTTGTCATTTACATAGACCATAAGTCTATTAGGTATTTGAAGAGCTGACCTAAGTTATCTACGAGATAAGATAAGTGGGTCAAGTTCATAAAACAGTTTTCATATGTCGTTAAGTACAATAATGGCAAAAATAATGCAATGGTTGATGCCCTATCTTGATGACATTCTCTCTTAATTGAGCTGCAAACCAGGCTTCTTGGATTTGCCATGATCAAGGGTTCGTATGCTAAAGATCTACGCTTCCATCTGATCTATGCCAAGTGTGAAGAAGGCCGAACTCTTCGTGATTATCACATGGAGGACTAATACTTATTTAGGAAGAGAAAGCTATATAGCTCGACCTATTCTATGTAAGCTCTACTTATGTACAAGGCACATGGCAAAAGAATGTCTAGACATTTTGGTAAGCACCGAACTCATGAGCTATTAGTCTCTAGATTCTCTTAGCTAAGAATGATGAAGGATATCTAAGCTGTGTTAGAGAGGTGTGGTACTTATAGAAGGGTTAAGAGCCAAGCCAACAATATTTACCATTATCGATCTCGACCAAACCATGGTCCAAGCTAAGCATAGACTTTATGTTAAGATTGCTGATGATGTCTCAAAGGAAGGACTCCACCATGGTAGTTATGAACCAATTTAGTAGATAGCATACTTTATGCCCTGTATTAGAACTAATGAGCCACTTTGTGTCCTACATTAGAACTAAGATTGCTTCAGATATTTCGTTTCTTTTCTTTTCTTGTAAGGAATCATTATACTCCATAGAGTGTCCAAAACCATTTTATCAGATCTAAATACAAAGTTCATGAGCCACTTATAGAGAATATTGTAGAAGTGAATGGGAACTAAATTGTTGTTTAGCATGTCATGTCATCCTTAAATGAAATGAACAAATTGAAGCTGTCAATAGAATAGTAAGGCCCTACTATGAGTTACTATTGGTTAGAACCTAACTAACTAGGATCTATTTATGCCTATAATCAAGTTTGCCTACAACAAGACCGTGCACAGTGTCATGAGCATATCACCATTTCAAGTTGCCTATGGTTTCAACCTTGAGCTTCCACTTGATCAAACACCCCTCCTATACCAACAAGAAGACCAATCAACTATTGAAAGATTTGAGGTCTTCAAGGCAATGTACTAGAAGGTCATAAAGCATTTGAGTTGAGTTACCTTTAAGCTTAAGAAGCAAGATTGAGGACAGAGGGATAGGGAGTTTTAGACTAGAGATTTGTTTTAGATCCACCTTAGTAAGGATTAGTTCCTAAATTCAAGGAAGAGCAAGTTATCTCTAAGAGTTGATGAACCTTTCAAAGTGTTCGAGAAGATCAACCCTAGTGCCTACCAAATTGAATTACTAGAAAGGTATGGAGCCTTGGACTACTTTAATATTGTCGATCTCTACTTATATGTTACTGATGAAGAGTTATTAGAAGTTGAGCCATATTTAATCCCAAATCTCAAACAGCTTGGAGGGAATGATAGGGATCAAGGGCCAATCACTTGCTCTTAAGCTCGAGGACTTGCTAACTTAGTTTGCCAATCTATTTTGGAAGAGTTGAGTCCTAAAGAACAACACCTTCACTACCCTAACTTGTCATCACAAAGTCCTTTGAGGCAACCAACCCATCGCCAAGCTAAACACTTAATGGTGAGCAAATCCAGGGCTAAGCTACCTAATTGTCAAGTAGTCTAACTGATGTTGAGCAAAAGAATTACCACTTATTGGACCAACCCTTCCTAGGTCCTAAATATCCAAGTTGCTAACCTAACTTATTCTGCTTAGATCAACTTTGCTTAACATATAGTATAGTATGGACCATAGTACTAAGAAGTAGAAGTGTATCTCATCTCTCTGACATCTATATTATCCCAGCAGGGGATATTCTTTTTCTATTATTACCAATTTATCCTTTCTCTATAGACATTTTCCATTTTAAGTATGTATCTAATTTTGAAATTAGAAGAATCCTAGCACTCACCCTAATTAGGCCATTGATGTGTCTAGGAGCCGAGTTAATAACTATGGCTTACAATAGGGGAAAGTAACCAGTGAGTCCTTGAAGATATCGAAGGAGAAGAAGTAGGTCAGAAACACATAATAGCTTCCATAAAGCTACTCGTTAGATGTGATGCACCATGAATATAACACGACTTAGTCTTCAGTTAATGTAACATATAAGTAAATCCTAAGGTTGACTTGCCATTAACCTCGAATTATTAGTAAGATTAGATAAGATTGTAAGAAATGTGCTTGGAGAGTGGTAGCTCACAAGGAAAAGTGGTATGTTCATTAATAATGAGGATAAGATGATTTCGGCATATAAAGAAGAAGGACTATTTATAGTAAGTCCTTAAGGTAATAAAGTAAATAAAGGATTTATAAAAATAGGTAATGTTAAAGTAAGTAACATAGTATAACCCAAAAGGGTATAGGTGACAATTAAAGAAAATAAATATAATACAATATCATAAATAGAGAATGAAAAATGGCATGTCGTTATGGTGGTTGAATTCTAGGATCTTAAAGTGTTGTAGCCAAGCAGGTCTAATATAAAAATTGGTCAACAGATTGTGATATGAATAGCTCGATGGTATGTAGCTTAGTATGTGAGTCAAGGACCTTGGCCTGATCTCTCAACAGGTCGGAATTGGAGTTCTTAGTATTGAAAGGAGAGACTAAGCAGACTAGTATATGTCCGAACAGAGTACTTACGGTGTTTGCCATCTGGCCTTCCTAGTAAATGAGCTCATATTAGCTGAGTTGGGCAATTAGGACCCTTTTCCCCAAACCTTGTAAAACCATGAGTTGTGCTTGAGTGAGGGGTCCAAAGGTGGCCAGTCCATTAGCTCTCCGAGGTTATTGAAAATTTGCTCTCAAATCTTGGTTGACTTCTCTTTCTAGCACATAGGGTATCAGATTAGAAACGTTGAAGGTTGGGGACAACCTATTACCTTCAGGCAACTTTACCTTATAAGTGTTGTCATTTATCCTTCATAGGACCTTGAAGGGGCCATCTGAATTGTTCCATGTAGAGGTAAACCTAAATAAGGTCTTCGAAGTTATAAATGACATGCTTTCATCCACGATTTCCTTGTTTTCACTATTGAGCAACTATTTTAGCTAATTGTTCGGTAATCTTTTGATGTAGTCTATAGAATTCCTCATCATGTTACAGACTGGGCTGACTTTCTCCTAAAGAGGTTAGGTTACCAATTATATTTAGTGGCAAATTTGGATTATGCCTACAGAAAACCTCTAAAGGTGACTTTCTTATTAAGCTATAGGTAAAGTAGTTGTAACTAAATTCTATGACTGGAAAATAGAGATCCTAATCATGCAAATTTCGACCAACTGTAGCTTAAAGTAAATTGCCTATAGTTTCGTTTACAGCCTCTATCTAGCTGTTAGTTTGTGGATGGCAAGAAATACCAAACATAAGTTTAGTATCGAGCTTCTTCCATAGTATTCACTAGAAGAAGCTTGTAAACTTTGAGTCGCAATCTAAGACGATTCTTCTTGGAATGTTATGTAACCTCACAATTTCTTGTAAAAAGAGGTTAGCACCAAATAAAGCATCATTAATTTTGTGTCAAAGGATGGAGTGGCTCATGCTCATCTATAGATCGGCTACCCTACTTGAGTTCTTAGAGTGTTAGAAAGTCTCTTGCTCATAATGTTATAGAATAAATTTACTCCTCAAAACTCATTTCATCTCATTTTAATTTCGGATTTCATGTTGAGCTCACTGACATATGGTCTGTAATTTCCTCTACCACATCGCTGCATACCTAGAAAACTCTAAAGTTGCTATACGGATATGCATTAAGTCTTTATAGTCATAGAAGTAAAAATCTTTTCAACCTTCTCTTCTTAGTTTAAGTATGTATCAACACTACTAGATCCCAAAAAGCTTAGAACTTGCACCTTAATGTGCTCAATCCTTCTAGGAGCTTGTAGTTCACGTTCTTCATACTCAAGGAAATACTCATTGTCATCTCCATTACCTTTTATGCTACGAATTCACGGATGAACACATGGACCCAATATTACATGTAACCAAAGAAGGTAGGTCCAAGCAGTAAGATGGCTTGAAAAGTAAATGATAGTTGAGGGATGAGCAGGGGTTCCCGTACATCGACGATGGATATGATGCACCAAAGCCTTACATAAGCTTGGGTTACACTTGATATGATGCATAAGTATAGCCAGAGGTCATTCGCCACTAGTTTACACTTGAATGAGCTAGATAAGTGTAGCTCAAGAGTAAGCAAAAAGGACACTTGGCTCAACAGAGAGTAAAAAGTTTAGTGTATTCTTTAGTGTATATATTTCGGCTATTACATTATGCAAGTATTTATGGTATCTAGTTAGGGTAAGTCCTAAATTACAGAAAAATTAGAGAAATGGATCCCGTCATGCTAAGAAAAAGGAGAATAATTTATAAGGAAAGCATGAAATTGTGTAAAAAAAAAACCATCCTCTATTAGAAAGGAAAGTATGGATGTCAAAAAGGATAGCATATGTGCATTTTTACTCAATCTGCAATCTTGATAACACTATGAGCTAAGTAGGAGTAGGACTTATGATCAAGTAAGGTCGGCATCAGCGATTCGATACTCTGATCACTAGGGCCAGATAAGGGTTAGTTTGGGAATGGATCACACTCGGGTCGCCCTTTGATGGTTAACTCCTAGTAGTTATCAGATCAGCCTTGAAACTGTAGAGATAGCTGTTTTCCTAATTTAGTGCTTGGATTAGGGTATTGTGAAGGGGTGTTGAATCCACAGGTCGACTGATCACCTTAGTAGCTTCTAGAAAGGTGTGGAGAGTGACATACCTCGATAGATCGGACTGGGGAAAACACTACTCCTTAATGCTTAACTCTCCTTAGACAACTCGGCAGACCATGTGAGAAGCTCCTGAAGCTTGAGAGCGAGTGATCGGTCCTTAATCCCTATCATCCCTTCTAGGTTATTTGAGATTCGGGATCAAATCTAGTTCGGTTCAGGTTGCTTGTCTTCGAGAGTATAAGGTTAGAGATCGATAATGTTAAAGGAGTTCGAGACTCCATATCCTTCAGGTAATTCAATTCTATAAGCATTAGGATTGATCTTTTCAAGCACTTTGAAAGGTCTATCAGCTTTGGGAGACAACTTACTCTTCCTCATGTTTGGGAACCATTCCTTATTGACATGTATCTAGACCAAATCACTTGGCTGAAATTCTCTCTTCCTCCATCCTTAGCTCCATTTCTCAAGCTTAGTATTAGCTCGGCTCAATTGCTCTACAAACTTCTAATGCATAGCTTTGATAGCCTCTACTCTTTCTACGGCTGGCCAGTCATCATCAAGCTTTAGTTGGGTTATTTGGTCTATTGAGAGCTTAGGGTTAAGTCCATAGGCAACTTGAATGGTGACATGCTTGTTACGCTGTGGGCAATCCTATTATAGGAAAACTCTTTGATTAGTAAGCATAGATCCCAGTTGGCCATGTTTCATTCGACAATAACTCGTAACAATGTTCCCATGGTTCTGTTGACAACCCTAGTCTGCCCATTGGTCTATGGATGTTAGGATGTACTATACAATAGCTTAGTTTCCATTCACCTCCACAACGTCCTCTAAAAGTGGCTCATGAACTTTAGGTCTCTATCTAAAACAATGGTTCTAGGAACTCCATGAAGCTTGATTACCTCTTATAAGAAAAGGAATGGGATAACCGAAGTATCAGTAGTTTTGGAATAGGGCATGAAATGTACTATCTTGTTAAATTGATCCATAAATACTACGATGAAGTCCCTCTCTCGGGATGTCTTCAGCGATCCTAGCATGAAGTCCATACTTAGCTCGGAATATGATTTGGTTAGGATAGGTAAGGGTAGATAATGTTCTTGCTCATCTTATCCCTTCGCCTTCTTACAGGTTACACACCTTTCTAATACGAACTGTACGTCTCTCATCATTCTTGGCTAAAACAATCTCGCAAATAGTGCTTCATAGGTTCAACACTGGCTAAAATGTCCTGTTAATCCTCCTCCATGCGCCTTATGCACTAGCAAATTTCTTATGGAATAGGTCAGGATACATAGCCTCCTTTTCCTAAATAAGTATATGTCTTCCTTATGATAGTCATCCAATGTCCGTCCTTCCTTACATTGGGCATAGATAGGACTAAAGTGTAGGTCTTCAACATCAAACCCTTTATGGTTGAAAAACCAAGTAGCCTTGTTTACAGCTCAGTTAGGAAGGTATGTCATCTCGATAGGGCTTTGACCACTATGTTGGTCCATCTATTCTTGTATTTTACAACATAAGAAAACCCTCCATAAACTTAACCCATTTGGCTTGTTTCTGGGACAATTTTGGTTGACTCTTTAGATATCTTAAGGATTTATAATTAGTGTAGATCATAAACTCCTTAGGTAGCAAATAGTATTTCCATACTGTTAGGGCTCGGATTAAGGACTAGAACTCCTTGTCATAGATAGAATAGTTGAGTGTAGCTCCTCAAATTTTCTCACTGAAGTAGGCAATAGATCGGCCTTCTTGTATCAGTACAGTACCTATGCCTAGTTTGGATGCATCATACTCACTTCAAACATCTTGTCAAAGCTTAATAGATCTAAGACGGGGGTTGTAGTTAGCTTCTCTTTCACTTCCTCAAAACTCCTCCCCTTTCTTACTCCCTATCTAAATTCAATATTCTTCTTTGACAGTTCAGTAAGCGAAGCCGCAATCATACTGAAATCCTTTATGAATCAGCAATAGAACAAAGCTTGGCTGTAGAAACTTCTCACATCTAAAGAGTAGGTTGGCTCAAGCCATTTTATGATCGCTCTTATTTTCTCATCATCAACTTGAATGCCAACTTTACTCATAATAAACCCCAAGAAGATCACCTTGGATCAGAAAAAGTTATACTTCTTCATATTGGCATAAAGTTTTTCAGCTCGGAGTTTTGCGAGGACTCTTTAAAGATGCTCTTAGTGAGTCTCTAGGTTGGGGCTATATACCAAAATATCATCAAAATAAACCACTACAAACCTTCCTAATAACTTTCGAAGCACATGATTCATTAAGCACATAAATGTGATCAGCATATTAGATAATCCAGATGGCATTACAAGCCATTCATATAAACCATGTCATGTCTTGAATGCAGTCTTCCATTCATCACCCTTATGCAATCAAATCTGACGGTATCTAGATTTAAGGTCAATCTTAGAGAGTACTCTTGCTTTGCTTAATTCACCTAACATGTCATTAAGCCAAGGTACGAGATACTTGTACTTGATGGTGATTCGATTGATTACTCAACTATCCATACACATCCTCTAAGAACCATCTATCTTCGGTACTAATAAGGTCAGAACAGCATAGGGGCTAAGCTACTCACACACATACCCCTTCTCCATTAGCTAATCTATTTGCTTCTATAGTTCGATGGCCTATTTAGAATTCAGCTTATAGGCAGGCTTGTTCGGAAGTTCGGCTCTTGGTTGTAGGTCTATTGCATCCATGACACTTTGGATTGGGGGCAGACCTTTCGGTAATTCCTCTAGAAATAAGTTGGCAAATTCCTTTAGTAAGGTTTTTTCCTCGATAGGAAACTCCTCTTCGAGCCTTGTCTTCAAAACCCTTCAAACAAGCAGTCAATCCTTCTAACTCCATCTCCCTTTTCAATTAAGCTTGAGTCATCACTAAAGCGTCTTTCTTCAAGGCTTGGTTAAGTTGAGACTACATGACCTTCACTTGTTCGACGGTCATAGGACTTAATTTCATCCTTCTTCCTTCATGCTTTACAAAACATATATTCTTCCTTTGGTCTTATATAAAAACTCTATTAAACATCCATGGACTCCCAAGTAGAATGTAGGATGCACTCATGGGTAGTACATCATAAAGCACTTCATCTTGATATTTGCCAATGAAAATCGGCATAGACACCTACTTGTTCACTTGTAAGGCTTCTTTATCACTAAGCTAATGAAGCTTGTAAGGTTTCGGGTAGGGCATAGTTGGCAATTTTAACTACTAGACCATAAATGCAGAGGCTACATTAGTATAACTCCCATTGTCAATGATCAACATGTACAGTGGCTCATTCACCTTGCATCCAATATAGAAGAGATTTTCCCTTTGTTCATCTTTGGGTACAGGACTGAAACCCATTATCCTCCTCAACATTAGAGCGGTTAGCATAAAGTTTCCTTCCTTACTATAGATAACTTCCTCTTTGGATATCTCAGTCTATTCGTCTTCTTTTATCTCCTCTACTTCTTCATCAATACTATCAACTTCAATAGTTGGCACCTCACCTTGGATCACCATTGTTTGCTTTTTCAGACATCGAGCAGCTATGTGCCTAAAGCCATAGCATTTAAAACTCTTTACCTCACTCGTCTTCCTCCCTAAGCTCTAGCCTTTCTCAAACTTCCTCAAGGTTCCTTTTCTTCGACTTAGGTAGTCAGAATGGGTCGAGTCTCAATAGCCTTACTTGGTTCTGTTCGCATTGGTTTGCTTAGAACAATTCAACTACTACCTGGTCGGCTAACATGTGGTTGGAATCTTCTTATTCGGTACCTTTCTATCCTCTAGGTGGCTCGAATTGCGTCATCAAGTGTTCTAACGTCTATGGTTTCCAGGACATCCCTAATCTCATACTTCAACCTACTAATGAATCGAGATATAGTTTAGTCCTCTGGCTTTACGACTTCACATTGGATCATTAACATTTGGAATTCCTTAATGTATGCGTCTATACTTGATCTTCCTTGTCTTAGTTCTTGTAGCCTTTTGAAGGCATCCTGCAAATAATAGCTTAGTACAAACCTTCTTTATATAACTCTCTTCATTTCATCCTAACTCTTAATCTTTCGTTCTCCCTTCCTTCTTTTGGTAGCTTACAAGTTCTTCCACCATAAGGCGATATAACTTATGAACTCCAATATAGCAAGTTTAGCCTTTGCATTATTGAGCACTTCATGGCATTTAAACTGCTTTTCAATCTTATCTACCTAATCTAGGTAGTCCTCGGCATCATCACTTCTAGAGAAACCCGGAATACGTGTCCTCAATCCCTTAACTCAAGGGGCTTGTATATTTCTTTCCTCAAGCTCGTAGTACTCTTCTACCTTATCATCTCTTTCTACTTCCTCCTCAATTTCTTCAAGCGCTAGCCTTCATTTAGCATCTATACCAATTCCTTTAGCTTGGGGTGGTTGAGTTAGGGTGTTAACTTAGCTAAACTGACCATTGCCTCACTCTAGCTATTTACATTCCCTAATGGGGCTATTTCTTACTCTTTGTCAATCTTCTTAGATAACAATCACCAAACTAGCCACCAAGTCGGTAAGCTTATCCAACCGGTCACCTATTGACTAAGGAGTGAAGCTTCCTTTTTATCTTTAGCCATGTCGAGTACCACTTTTCTTGGTTTTCCAAAATTCCTTAAACACTTGAATTTGACATTGATGGTTACTTCACAACAACAATTACACAACAAATGAATAGTCAACCACATTCTGTTTTATGTATCAAAAACAAGGGAAAATAGAACATCGAACAATCCTTAACTACTAAACTCCAAGGTTAACAATAGAACCATTATCATATGAGAGCAGTAACAAACCACTCCAAGAACATAGAAATAGAATTCTGACTTCGAACATAGCTAAGCTTTGATACCAAGATGATACGAATTTGCGGATGAACACATGGACCCAATATCATGTATAACCAAAGGGGGTAGGTCCAAATCATGAGATGGCTTGAAAAGTAAATGATAGTCAAGGGATAATAGGGGTTCCCGTGTACCAATGATGGATACGATACACCAATGCCTCACATGAACTTAGGTCACACTTGATATGATTTACAAGTATGGCCAGAGGTTACTTACCACTAGTCTATACTCGAATAGGCTAGATAAGAGTAGCTCAAGAGTAAGCAAAAGGGGCACTTAGCTCAAGAGAGAGTAAAAAGTTCAGTATGTTCTTCTGTTTATGTATTTCGGCTATTACATTATGTGAGTATTTATAGTACCTAGTTAGTATAAGTCTTAAATTATAGAAAAATTACAAAAATGAATCCCTATATGCTAAGAAAAAAGAGAATAATTTATAAGGAAAGAATGAAATTGTGCAAAAAGAACATCTTCCATCAGAAAGGACAACATAGATGTTAGAAAGGACAACGTACATATTTTTACTTGATCTGCCATCTTGATAACACTGCGAGCCAAACAGGATTAGGACTTATGATTAGGTAGGGTTGACATTAGCCGTTCGGTACTCTAATCACTAGGGCCAGACAAGAGTTTGTTCAAGGACAGATCATACTTAGGTCAACCTTAGATGGTTAGTTCTTAGTAGTTGTTGGATTAGCCTCATCACTGTGGAGATAGTTGTTTTCCTAATTTAGTGCTTGGATTGGGGTGTTGTAGAGGCGTCGGATCCATAGGTTAGCTGATCACCTCAACAGCTTCTAGGTTGGCGTGGAGAGTGAAGTAGATCAGTAGATCAAACTGGGGAAAACATTTCTCTACGGTACTTAACTCTCCTTGGACAACTTGATAGACCTTATGAGAAAGCCCTTGGGCTTGGGAGCAAGAGATTAATCCGTGATCCCTATCATTCTATGTCTCTCAACTTCTCCTAATTCAAGTCTTCTTTATATATGTCCTTTAGCTTGGATGGGTTACACTTGAGGTGCATTCATAGTACTAAGAGCTTTAATGTTCACATCTTCCTTTCATGGTCTGTCTCGTACATCTAATCCTTGTTCAGGGTGTTTCTCTTAATGTTGTGCTTGTACTAATCTCTACAAGGTCACAGCCAAGTTAGTCATAATGGCAATAAGGTTTTGTACTTGTCTATGGTTCGCAGGATCGATTGTTTAACACGTCCACAACTAAGGGCATCACTTTTAACATCATCTATCTCTCCTTGTACATTGTGGTTAAACATTCTCAAAACAAAACTTCAAGAAGTTCACAACTTAATAGAAGATTCCACACAATACTTGCCAGAAGTTATTGTAAACAACCTATTTTTCCTACCCTTTATTTTAATTTTAGTCTTTTATTACTTTTGAGCTAGGTTTATGAAAAATTTTTAAAAAATGAAAAAGTTGAGTTGAAAAAATTATAAAAATAAATAAATAAAAGAAAATAATAAATAAAATAAAATTGAAAAAAAAATAATAATAAAAGTGTTGAGTCGAGTTGTTTAGAATCAGATTGGACAATAATTAAAGAATTGCAATCAATTTAATAAATTTCGAGTCTTGAATAGTTAGGCTTCATTAAAATATTTTTTAGTCTAATCTAATATAAAATGAGTTTTTATTTAATTTATATTGAGCTAAATAAACTAGGAATTATTAAATAGGCTAGCGTATATATTGGGCTAAATTAAAATGGACTAAATCAAACCCAAAGAAGAAAACCCAAATAAATAAAGGGTTTTTAGAAACTGGATTGAATTTTTAATGAATCTAAATTTGGTATTATTGTATCTTTAGAATCTTAAATTTGTTAAGTTTAAATCTTCATCTAAAAAGATTCAAAAGATTCAATTTCATAGCTTATGAATAGAAATTTGTCTATAAAGTTTTGAGCACTCCATGCCACAACACATTCACTGCCTATACGCTCACACATGACTAACATACAATCCCTTTCCCTACACAATCACACATGACTAGCACATACTCTCCTAGTAGCATATACCTACATATATGATAACATACTCTCCTACCAGCATACAGCCATACATACAATCACAAATTGCTGCACACACATGTCCCTCACACATACATTCACATTGTATAACAAATACAAATACACACCATTGCACACAATCTCTATACCTACACACTATCCAACACACGAGCACTGACCAATTCACACTATAATGCATAACCAACTGCACCATTCACCGCATATAGATCAATGCGTACGATCCACATCCGATCACTACACTATCCACCACTTATAGGATCAACTGCACAGTCTAGTCTGATTACATATGATCTACCCGTCTAAGTAATTAGGTAAATAATTTTAGTTAGTTATTTATTTTATTTTTTTAATTAATCATTTTATTTTTCTAACTTTTTTATTAGTGTAGGTTTTTTTAATAAATTTTAATACACTATAGGTCAATGTAGTTTTACAATTTTTTTTTTAGATAAAATGATGAATTTCATGTTTTTGTTTTAGTTTTTAACCAAAATTGCGTTTTTTTGAAAAATCACATATCTTTTCTCTAAGATTTGTATCTTCGAAGCATATCTTGCATCTAGGATTTAGAAAAATAAAGTTTTGACACATAGTGATTCTTTTTAAAAAAAAATTAATTGGAGTTTTCAAAAGATATAGTTAGTTAGGTTTTTTTTTTTTTTTAAAAAAAAAAGATTCACAAAATTAGATCTTCTTAGGTTTTTTCTAAAATAATAATTTGATAACTAGTATAAATTTGGCTCAATTTCTTACAAAAAGTTCTACCTACTAAATTTTTTTTAAAAAAAAAAACTATGTTGGTTTGATCTTGATTAGTGGATATATAAACATCTTTAAGGTAACTATATAAAAAATAAAGAAAAAAAAAAACTTTTTTCTTCTTTTTCTTGAAAATTCGTAATAAAAAAATCATTTTAGCTATATTTTTGTGTATCTATGCATATCTTAGCATTTTTGGAAAACTTATAAAAAATAAAATCTCATTAGTTTTTTTATTTTTATATGGGGATTTAGTTTTAATAGGTTAGTTTTTGAACTTAAATTTTTTGGTTTAATTTTCTGAAAGAAAATAAGTTTTTTATAAAATTCCATAGACTTGTGTCTAAATTAAGGTCTTCCCATCCGAAAACCTTAATTTCACTCTTTATCAGTTTAACTAGTTAGTGACTTTAATTTTTTTAAAACATTTTTTAAAAGAAAATTGTTTCCTTAATTTTATGTCCAGTAACTTATATTAAGCGGGTTAGGCTTAGTATATGTTAAATTAAGCAAAATTGAATTAAGGCTTCATAGTTAAATGTACAACGACTTCAATAACTTGCTTTTATTTCTAAATAGAGAAATAGAGTGTAATAGAGTAGAAGAACTACTTCAAGAAACAACTACTACAACACTTACTTTTTGATTGTATTCTCAAGCTCTAATACCGAGATTATATGTGTACTTAAGAATTGAGTTAATTATTAGGGTAAACTGTAGGGGGAAGTAACCAATAAGTCCTTCGAAATATCAAAGAAGAAGAAACTGGTTGAAAACACACAATAGCTTTTGTAAAGCTGTCTATTAGATATGACGCATTAATGAACACAACATAACTTAGCCTTCACTTAATGCAATGTAGAAGAAAATCCTATGATTCACTCATTACTAACCTCGAACTACTAGTAAGATTAGATAATAGTGTAAGAAATGTGCTTAGAGAGTGGTGTCTCACAAGGATAAGTGGAACATTCATTAATAATGAAGATAAGATGGTTTTAGCATACAAAGAAGAAAGACTATTTATACTAAGTCCTTAGGATAACAAAGAAAATAAATGTAAGACCTTAGTTGATTAAGTACCTTAGTAACTAAACTAACCAATATGAGTTGAGACATTTAGAGAGTTTGAAATAATTTAAGGCCTTCTAACAATTTTGATCGAATTAAGCTAAATTTTGATATAAGGTCATAAAAGTTAGACATAAAGTACTAGTATGACCAATTTCTCTAAATAATATACAAATAATATTTAATTTTAATAAAATGTATTTTTAAGTTAAAATCATAACAAGCATACTAGAAGCTAATCTGTAATAGGATCTCTTTTAGTCAAGTTATTACATGGAAGTGCTAAGGTAGGACAATCCACTTTGACTTGTTTTTATTATTTACACACTTTTTTCTTATTCCTTCTTACTGTCATATTTATGTTAATGCATTTCCTAATGATATGTAAACAAGGTATTTCTGGCCTTTTATAAAGAATATAGATCGATATTTGTAATAAATCATTTTTCACTTGAGTAAGAACAATAGTATTTCATTGTTAACATTTGATAATTACCAAGAAGTAGATGTTTGAGCCCCAAAATGTAACTAGCCATTAGAGATAAATTATTTAAGTCATATAAATAATATTTTGGCATCAAATGACATAAAACGTGATTATATAGTCATTTAGAATATATGTTATCACCTGATATGTAAATATATTGTTAAATATACCAAATAATTACTAAAAATCGTTATTAATTAATGGAAAATTATAAGAAAAAATCAAACACACTTAGACTTCATGGATTTAGGCATGGCATGACTTTAATGTAGTAGGATATCTCATGTACAAGTTGGCAAGAGCAAATAAAGTGAAATTTCTCACAAAAATGCCAAAGTAACTCACAAATGGACACTTGGAAAAATAGTTTAACACCTTTTCACCAACCAAACCTTTATAAACCTAAATCTAGAGTGAAGTTAAACCATTTTACAACATTTAGTAACTTACAAACCCTCTCAAAACTAAGATTTAGTAAAGAAAACAAAAATAAGAAACATTCGAATCAAGAGAAGGAGATTAAGGGTTCATATAGAAATACTTAACCTAATGTCCCGTGGCTCAGAACTTAAGCAATTGGGGATAAGAGAGGCTGGCCTGACACACCTTGGTGGCTAGAGGGTAGTTTGAGTACCGTATGCTGGTGAGTGCTCGATTTTCTATCTGAGTTTGATTTATTTTCTAAAAATATCGAATCACCTTGGAAAATTATGAAATTTTGATTTATTTTCATCTAGCAATTATATTTACTTGAAATAACATTGATTTAGATACTTGCTTAAGAACATGTCTTGTTATTTTGAATTTTGATTTATTTTTATAAAATGTTAAATGATGTTGTTTTGAGCTGAAAAATTTTATATGACACTCCTATAATATATCTTGAATTTTGGTAATGAGAATTTTCAAAAAATATTATGTTTACTATTTAAGCTAATTTCATTAGTACTGGTTAGCAGTTTTGCTGATTATAGAAAAAAAAGGATTTTAACGTATTTTGTGTGTAAAATCAATTTAGTCTAACATCTAGTGATTAGTAATTTTTATTTCCCTATTTTTAGTCATTTTATTGTATGAAGCTTTATTTTGGTTTTCTTTAATTTAACCTATATTAGGCTCAACCTATTTAATATAAATTATTCGACATTAAATTAAGCAAACATTTATTTAAAAAAATTTAAAAATTGGAGTCGCTAACCAGTTCAACTAGTAAAAAATGAAATTATGGTTTTTAGGTGGGAAGACACTAATTTGGCTACTAATATGTAGATTTTCTAATAAAACTATTTTTAAAAAATTAAACAAAAGAAACTAAGTTTGGAGGTTAACATATTAAGACTAACCTACCATGTAAAAATAATAATAAAAGAAAAACATTATTGGGCTTGATTTGTATATTTTTCTAAAAATACTAAGATATATATAAATATGCAAAATATAACTAAAATGAATTTTTCCATTACGAATTTTTCAAGAAAAAGAAAATTTTTTTTTTATATTTTATACGGTTACCCTGAGGTACCTACGTACTTACTAGTCAAACCAATGTAGTTCTTTTCTTTTTTTTTTTATAAAATATTTAGTGGGTTGGTAAATTTTATTTTTTGAAAAGTAGTCAGGTTTATGTTTTTTTGGTAGTTTCTTTTTTATTAAAAAAAAACTTAAAAACCTAATTTTTATTCTCAGTTGGAAAAAAAAAACCTAAAGACCTAATTTTCAAAAAGACTCTAAGTAAGTATTTTTATTTATTTTTGCAAAAAATTGCTACGTGAAAAAACTTAAAAAAATCCTAAAGCACCTAAATGAGAGAAAAGTAAATAAATAAATAAATAGAAGATGCAAGTTTGATGAAAATATGCTAATATGTAATTATCATGGAAAATGTACCGTTTTATGAAAAAAAAAAGTGCAATTACTATTGATAATATGCTTAACCATAGAGAAGATGTTTGAGTCATAGAAAATATGCCTAATTATAGAAAAGATGGCTAAACAATGGAAAAGATGGCCAAACAATAGATAAGAAGCCTATGCCATAGAAAGAATGCCTAAATTATAGAAAAGATGTCTAACCATGGAAAAGAATCATGCTTAAATATGCCTAATATGAAAAAGATGCCTAAACCACGAAAAAGATGTGTAGAACACGGAAAGAAGCCTAAACAATGGAAAAGATTTTTAACCATAAAAATGACACCAATTAAATTTTTTTTTATTTTATGAAAAACTAACAAGTGACAAAATTCAATTTTCATTAAAAATTCCCAACATGCTTAATTAAAAAAATGCAAATCTAATGGAAACTATACAATTATATCGTAACCTTCTAAGATATGTGACCTAGACATGAAATATGCAGATTTTATCTTAAAGATACAAAATATGCTATTGTATCTAAAATATACAATTTTTCTAAAATATGTGATTTTTCTAAAAATATGATAACTTTAAAGATGCAATTTTTGTAAAAAAATGCAATATGCTTAAAAAGTAATTCTTGATGAATACACAAATTATGTACAAAATATTATTTTATGAGAATTAATAGAAGGATGTACAAGAAAAAAAAAATAGTATGGACCATTAACAGTTGAATGAAAAAACTAAGAAAAACTAAATCAAAAGAAAATAAAATAAACAAAAAGGACAAAACCTATCTATAGGATTAGGGGATACTGGTTGGATTGGCTTACGCATAGCATGTAATTTGATGTTGGAGTGCAGTATAGTGAAATTTAGTTTGCTATTTGCACCGTGTGTGTGTGGAATTGCAAGTAGAATTGTGCGTGTAAATGAGGGACAGTGAGCTGATCGTACTACAATGTATGCTGTCATCAAGTAAGGATGTATGTGAGATTGTAAGTGGTCGATGGAGCTAATGTGAGTGAGGTGAGTGTTGGTGAGGGTCGTAAATTTCATTGTGAACGTGAGAGAGTGAATGTAGTGATGTGAAGTGATTATGTAGTGAATATGTTGTATGTTGGGGATTGTGAAAAATGTGTTCCAACTTCATAGCCAAATTCCTATTTATAAGTTACACAATCTAATCTTTTGTATCTTTTTAGATATAGATTTAATCTCAACAAACATTAAATATGAAAGATACAATACCGAATCTCAGATATAGAAGATACAATTTAGATTCTTTAAAGATTCAACCTAGTTTCAAGAAATCCTATCTTGATTTGGGCTTCCTATCTTTTGTGCTTGACTTAGTCTAACTTGATTTAATTCAATAACCTACTTAATAAATCCTAAGTTTATTTTCGCTCAATATAAGTTAGATAAAAATCTACTTTATATCGGAATAGACTAAAATATTTTAATGAAGCTCGATCCTTTAATTAACTTAAAATTTATTAAAGTAAACACTCACCATTATTCAATTTAACTAACTCGACTTGTTATGATTTGACTCGATATGACATGATACTTTATTTTTTTTACTATTTTTTCAATTTTCATTTATTTATTTATTATTTTATTTTTAATTTTTAATTAACTTGGCTTAATAAAAATACTAAAATAAAATAGCGAAAATAAGGTGTTTACATATTGAAGAAAAGTGAGTAAATCAACTAAATTTTAAGATATTAGTTGAAGGAGGAGGATAACATAAAGGTTCTACAAATGAATTTTGTATTATGCCCCGAAGTGAAAGAATTGTATAGTTTTACTGTACAAACCATTCTAAGATAGAAGTTGATGTTATAACTGCTATCTTAGACTTAATTTACATAGGGTATCTACGACTAACCCGTTTTAACGTAAACAGTTCATAAATTAAGCATATTATTTATCTATAGAAATATGAAAAATACATACTAGAATCTAAATATTTCAAGTAATGATTACAGGATTTAGTATCATAATCTTACTTTACTTAAGTAATATATAAATTGATATTAAAAGACTTAAAGTTAAGACCCAAACTTTAATAGTGTAATCGATCCTTAATTTTATATCCTCACTAATTAGGATTCAGTAGTTGCTAACTTTAAGGTGGATATATGTCTACTTTTTAGCTAGCACCTGCAATATTTATAGGGATGGGAGCAACCACCAGCTCAGTAAGTTAGGATAAAGACTTAAAACTATACATCAAACATAAACAAGGTTATCAACCAAATTAGTTAGATATAATGCATGTGTAAGAAAATGCCATTATATGATGTTGTTTGGTTGGTCATGAGATTAGAGAAATTATAGATGTTCTAATCTAAGCTAAGGTGTTAAGTATACATTTCAACAACTTATGACCAAACTCAGGCTTGGGCAATGGAGACACCATTCCTTCCATGATTACCCTCGAACCATTGGTATCACCCTTACCGTGACCTCCTTTCCTATCACTTAATTCAACTAAAGATGAAGAAGTAACCCATTACACTATCTAACGCTATCCATTTTGAAGGGGTCGGTATTTAGCTAAAGAACCCTAAAAATTTTCCCTATTAGGTTGCTATATAGGTTCGTTTTAGACTTACAAATCATATATTTAGCTAGCTCTAGTTTAAGGTATTCAATCATTTCACATAAATCACACAATTACAATCCAGAACATTAAACTAAAATCACATAATCAAACCCAGAAACACATGCACACAGGCATACACACAATTAACTATCTAATAGACAAAACTAAGTATAATCTCAAGCATTTGAGTACTATAAAATAGCCCTCCGAAATACAGTGACATAATGATCCAATCTTACCTAAACTTCTCGCTTGTTTACTTAAGATACGACGCATACAGGCCATCACTGATATTCCCTATAAAACAAATGTTGCTTTAGCGCTCATATAACTATCTTATATAAGTATTATTTTGTAATTATTTACATTATCTTTAGTTTAGGGTTTTATTATACCTAATTATTTAGGTTTTAAATCTTTTACAATTATTCTTCATTTATGTTAGGTTCTAATTTAGTTTTTGATTATAGGTTTTATATGTGAACCCTAGGAACTCACTTTGAAACATTATGTGAAATTAATCACCATACACTTGGGTATCCTAAATCTTGTTTTTAGCCCTTAACTTGTATTTTGATCAATATGGTATACTATATTCATAATTTAACTACCAAATTAGCTCTCGATGTGAGAATAACTTATATTTTTCATATAATTCTGTAAATTCACCTTCCAAATCAAATTTATATCATATTCCTAATATTAAAATACCATTAATGTTTACCTTATATTTTCTACTTGTTTAATTCCTATATACACATATTATGTATTATTACATATTATATACTTATATCACCTGTCTAACACTCCTAACACTACATATATCATCTTTCATCATCTAATAACATATCAAAATATCTAATTATATCCTAAATCACAATTTATACTTAATTAAACCTAAATCACAAAATTGAATTAAAATATACCATTTTACCAATTACATATTTACTACATTATACTTACATCTAATGCCTCAAACATTACAAATATCATCTTATATCAGCAATTAACATCCTAAAACCTAATTACATGCTAAATTAGAATTTTCACAAAATTAACATTAAATTACAAAATTAAACCCAAACATTATCTTTTATCCATGATATTAGAGCCTAAAAATTAAGTAAAAAAATTATAAAATAAATTTTCAGAAAATCCTTCATAGCACTACTATATATATGATAAATAGTCTACACAAAAATTTTGAGGTCAAAAATACACTATTAATGATATTTATTTTAATATTGAAATCTAGCTCAAGTTTAGGCATTTCTTAGACACTATATATCACAAGACATGAATTTGTCTAATTGATATATTTTTTTCTAAATTTAAATACTAAAATATCCTATAACATTAAATTTCATAATTTTTCAAACATATTTGATATTTTTAAGAAATTGAACAAAATCGGAAGAAAACTTAGACTCACTATTCGATGGGTCTTCAGACACCAGTAGCAGCTACCATTATCTCAACAGCCCTGAGTGGTAGGGACGATGTCTAATGATGGTGGTTGACCCTTTTCAGGTGGACGTTGGACATGGTTTCCCCTTATAAGCTCTATTTGCACACTTTTTTTTCTAATTTTTGGTAAATTTGGTAGTTCCTTTCTTCTCTCCTCTCCCTAATTTTTTCTTGATTCCTAGTTGACCAAAATGGTATTTGGATGGGTTATTCTAAATTAATAGTGTAGTTTAGGGTTTTACTTTAAATTTTATGTTGCTAAGTGTCCTTATCCTTTCTTCATTTTACTTTCTATTTGTCTCAATTTTATTGGAAAATTTTCTTCTTTAATTTTCAACTTCTTACACCTATTTCTAGATCATTCCATACTTTTCTTCAATTTTCCTTAATTTTTATGAATTTCCTTCAATTAATTAACATTATTTTAACATATTTTGGATATTTTAAGTAATTTTGTATATTTCTACGTACATGTAAATACATATATGGTACAAATAAATACTTATAAATATTATTTAAGTTATTTTATGATTTTTACTGTGTATATAATTTATCTCTATTAATTCGTTAATTATTAAAACTTATTTTACGTGTTTTCGATAAATAACTAGTAATATACGTATAATTTAATATTATAATATTTAAGTATTTTTTCCTAAATCCAAACTCGTAGGATCACTTTTACTAAGATTCCTAACTTGATCGCGAAGTATAGGCTTTAATAGATAACTTACCCTATTGCCCTAAATTTTATAAATCGTTTCTAAATCAATTGATTTTGAGTTGATCAATAATTTTTGTTGGACCTCACATTCCACCCCCCTTACAAATAGTTTCATCATCGAAACTACTAAATATCTACATAATACTTGATTAACCAAAAGTGATAGCTTATATTCTTTAATATCTAAAAAATCAAAAGAACCATAAGTAATGCTTCATCATTACTATGTTTTGTTTCCATAGTAGCTTTCAAATATGGCCCTTCGTCCCCATTGTGCCTTCACATACTCCAATTATCTTGTATCCTTATAAGTTGTTCCATAACTTTGAAGTTCTTCTTCCATTCTATTAAATTATTTTCTAATTAGGCTTTTAAACCATCTTTTGATTAAGCTTCCAAATCCTCCTCTATCTAAACTTTTGCTTTAAGTTCTTTATTCATCTCTTAAATTCTCAATCCCATTTCCTTCCTTTGCATTCCATACTTTAATATCAATCATGCCTTATTTCATCACTATAATCCTTTAGTTATATAATACTATGTTATGACTTAGCTCTGTAACTTTACGAATTCTGTTGTTGATTAACCCTCCATTTGTTCCTTATTTTATTGATTCGTAGGTTCTACTTGTGATCACCAATGGTTCTAAGTTCACCTCATGTAACCAACCTTTCTTGTCATTCATAATCTTCTTCTTATAATAACTATGCTATTATCGTTGTTTTTCATTTGTATCTTCATACAGCTTAGTGTAGGATCAATATAAGTAAAATTGGAAAATCTTGACTTTCCTCTATCTCATATTCAAATAAGATGGTTGACATTGCAGATTAACTCAATTTGACTCAACCCGACTTAATAAGAATGAATGTGACTTTTAACCAACAAATTCAGCAAGAGAGATAATATTAGCAAGAATTTATTACTTGACATGACAAAATACAATAATAGAGTGAACATGACATGAGACTTAATAGCAATGAATTGTCTATCTTAGATTTACCATTCCTTTCTTAGATTACCTATTGCAGCTACTCATATGAAGTGATAGGAGTCAACCCCCTAGACCAATTACACTTAGTTGAGTTAGAGGTCTTTAAGGACTCGCTTGGAGAATACTAGCTCAAAACTAAAGCCGATACGAGATTCTTATGCCAAACTGATCTCTAATCGACTTGAGCCTCAAGTCCTTACTATATTAGATTTGCCCCTAATTAGCAGTAATAATTAATCTCAGAAGACAGCCTAAGAATAGTTGAGGCAAGCTCCTAATCCAACCGTAGGCATCCAACCTAAAATCAAGTTGACTTCTTTTTAGAACTAATTGGTCCTCGACTTAGTCTAAATCAGGTCAGCCCCTGATTGCCATCACCTTTCGTTTTGATTACTTTATATCATATTTCCAATATCTAGCCACTAAGCGATATGTGTCTTTTGACATAACATTCTAGAATGATTCCTTCCTTTTTCGTACTAAATATTCTTTGTCTCTTTTACCTCTTTTTAGTATGTTTCATGTAACATAATTGTAGAATTCCCCTTTTGTTTTTCTACACATGTAAAGTAACCCTAGTAGACGGTTATATAAATCCCCATTTGTTTGTACGAAGCAAAATCATCAATATCAAATTATTCAAGTATCCTTTAAGTAACCTTAGTGTTCTCATTACTCTTCAACTCTTGTCTATTTTCTTTAGCAAGGAGTAGTAGCGAGTGATCCTTTAGTTTGGACTAGTGTGCTATATCCGGTAAATTGTAGGTCGAGTAGAATCGAGTGTTGTGTCATATCCATTCAATAGCTACCAGGGTTCTGCTAGCCTTTCTTTTGTTTCTTTTTGGTTCATTTCGTTGTGGTATTTCTTCATGTGTCTAACCCTAGAGATACATCAACTTCGCTGGTATTATAGTACGATTCTAAGAGAGAGTATATGAAGTTGTAGTATAGTTTTGGTTTACTTTACTATTAGTGGTTATTGTGTTCCTTCTGTAGCTACTATAGTATGTTTATGTGATAGTAAGTGTGGTTTCATTGAGATAAGGATCAAATCTCTAATGCTAAGATGATAAGGAATCAAAGGATTGATCTAGAAAGAACGGCAGCGGATCGAGAAATGTAGAGGAATAAGTATTCAAAGAAATAAATGGGTATGAATAATATAAAGGGTTTTGATGGTGAGTATACATGGATATAACTCACCAAGACACAAACATGATTAGGGGCTTGAGTTCAAAATAGAGTTCGATGTGACTCACTAACACTAAATGTTGCTTGGGGTTTCAAATGAAGGTTAGATATGATTCACTAACCGGTTTAAATGAAAGGGTTCACCACAATCTGAGAACAAGACTGATAAGAACATAGGAGCAATTAAAGAGTCTATTCAACACTTGATAATCCAGCAAATGCTAACTCAAGTATAGCCTTACTTGAAAGAGGAAAGTTTCACTCTTTGTATATTCTTCTGTATATATGTCTGTCTGTATCTCTATCTATACATATTAGTACAAATGTTGCTATTTATAGCAAGTCTTAAACCCTAGTGGCAAAACCGTAAATAAAGTATAAGGCCTTAAACCCTAAAGAATCAGGCCCATAAATAAAATAAGGGAAAACATATACAAGAATACAAAACTATATGTTTTATAGAAGTTGGCGTGTAGTCACTTGGCATGTCTTAGGAGTAATAGTATTCGAACCGAATGGGGTCGGTAGTTGATGTGGAAGTTTGGGAAGGAGTCCTTGAAGTCTCTCATGTCTTGGCCAAGACACTAGAAAGGTCGACCCGTAATTATTGAGTCTTAGAATCAATCGGCATGAATTTCTTAATGTTGTGTTGAGTGATTCTTTGGTCTCAAGTACTTAGCCTTATGGTATCTCGTCTTCTCGGTAAACGATAGGCTTGTTGCTGAGTGGCTCCTTTTCTTCCCTTCGGCCTTATGTCATTTGCTCAGCCTTGGCAAAAGCTGTTTGACCTCGGCCTTGAACTGTTCAGCTTCGAGTTGGAATAAGTCGACATCTTCTTTTCGAGGGTTAATGTCGGCTTCGGACAGGTCGGCCTTGGCTTAGATGCAGTCGGAGGCTGATTCTCATCATTATTGTGGGTTTGAAAGGAAGCCATCCTCTACGTTAAGTATTGAGCATGGGCCAGGATGCTGAATAAGCTTCTCTTCCCTTTTCACTTCATCATGGGTGCCGAGTATCTTTGGACTTCCTCAATGCTCATAGGGGTCAAGAAATAGCTCTTCTCATCCTTTTGAACAATGTAAGTGTTGAGGAAGCTGACATGATCACTTTTTAGTCATACTCCCAAGGTCGGCCAAGAAGTAAATTCACAACATTCATAGGGATCACATTGAATTCAATCTTGTCTTCGTACTATCCCTCCTTGAATGCAATCCGAGTATGCTTATGTACATGGACCATACCCTTGTCATTAAACCACTTCAATCCATAAGGTCAGGGGTATGGGTAGGTCGACAACTTCATCTTTTCTATTAGCTGGTAGAGACGATGTTGGTGTAGCTATCTCCATCGATAACTAAGGAATAGGTCTTCCAATTCACTAGGCACTGCATGAGAAACAAATTTTCCCTTTATTCGAGATTTTCCTTCAAGTTAGCTCGTATCGCCATAACCAAGAGTTTATCGAGGTCCTTAGGGTAGACATCTTCTTCTATTAACTGGTTGTCTGAGCTCTTGTCACTTTGACTCTCGATTTGAGCCTTGGGCCCTTCACCCTTCAAGACCATTACCCTTTTCTTCGAGTATTGGGTCGCAATGTATCCTTAGCTTAAGCATTTGAATAACTTCACTTCTTGGGCCTTGTTGTTGGGTGCTATCTCTTTCTTGATAGACTTTTTTTTAGCATGAACTGGTCAGCTAGGTTCTGCTTTCTCAACCTTCTATTCTGGCCTTCTCTCGACATACCTCTTAAGCTCAAGGCTACCTTATTGAGGTTAGCTACTTAACCTTTGATGCCTTCTCCTCCTCTTCCTCTCCCCTCTTGGTGCCAAATTAATTAGCTCATCTAAAGAGTTGAATAGTTGCAATTTAACTATCTTGTCAATATCGTCTCGGAGTCTACTCGAGAATCTAGCAATGGTACAGTCCTGTGGCTCAATAATCTTACATCTCATTATCAAGGTCTTAAACTCTTGTAAATACTCTTCAATAGTATTTCTACCTTGTCCTAGGTGCTGGAAAGCATGGATCATCTCTTGCTTGAAGTAAGTCAATACAAAGCGTTGATTCATCAATCCCTTCATAAGTCTCCATGTTCTAATCGGCTCTTTTCCTTTAGCATCTTGCTTAGTAACTAGCTTATCCCATTAAAGGCTTACATATTCAACAAGGGATAATGAAGCTAACTTAACCTTTGCTTGATCGTCCCACTCGTAGCACCCGAAAAATTTCTCGAGTCAAGGAACCTGGTCAAGGAATTCTTCAGGTTAGCTACTTCTATAGAAGGTCAACAATTTCAGCTTGACATTGTCAAGTCCTCAGTTAGGTGCTTAGGGTTCATCCCTTGCATTCTGAGCTGATTGATTCTCCTCGATTCGGCTACTTTTGTTAGAGCTCTACACGACCATGTTCCTTCTCGGCCTTGGTTCTCTTCTCTATGCTTCCTGATTTATTTCAGAGTTAACATTCCTTTCATTCCTCCTTCTCGACGCTAGATGGTTTTCTCTTCTTGACTTGGTAGCTCTTCTCAACTGTTACTCATCATGAGCTAGTTCATTAGAACCACTTCCACTTGTGGGTGTTCTCTCCCTTATTTCCTCTTGGCCATCTCATTTACGTCTTCTGACTAATTTAGTGAGTTCTTGGATAGAGTTATGAGATTCTGAATCTGATATTCTAAGTTGTCAAAACGTCACCTCAAGCTTCCACGAAGGTTATCACCAGTGTTGTTGACACTATCCTTCAACATTCTTATTCATACAGTAACTAATTAAAGAGTTAAACAAACAATAAAACACAATAACAGTAACCTAGAAACACCCACTATTCGGCTTTTGCAACTACTTATGACTAGTACAAATAATATGCTACTCTATAGAACAATGATTAATAGAAATGTTAGGACTATAAATCTACTTCGAAGAGCATTAGCATACGTATCTCCCTAAAGCTCTCATACCAATATGATAAGGATCAAATCTATGATGCTAAGATGATAAGGAATCAAAGGATAGATGTAGAAAGAAATAGCAATAGATCTGGAAACATAGAGGAATGGGTATTCAAAGAAAAAGATGGGTACGAAGAATAGGAAGGGTTTTGATAGCGAATGTGGATGGATATAAGTCACCAAGACACAAACACGATTAGGAGTTTGAGCTCGAAATAGAGTTTGATGTGACTCATGAACACTAAATGTTGCTTGAGGTTTCAAATGAAGGTTAGATGTGACTCACTAATCGGTTCAAATGAAATGGTTCACCACAATTTGAGAATAAGATTGATAAGAATGCGAGGGTAATAAAAGAGTCTATTCAACACTCAATAATCCGGAAAATGCTAACTCAAGTATAGCCTTACTCGAAAGAGGAAAGTTTCACTCTCTATATATTCTTTTATATATATGTCTATCTGTATCTCTATCTATACATATTAGTACAAATGTTGCTATTTATAGCAAGTCCTAAATCTTAGTGGTAAAATTGTAAATAAAGTATAAGGCCTTAAACCTTAGAGAATCAAGCCTATAAATAAAATAAGGGAAAACATATACAAGAATACAAAACTGCATGTTTTATAGAAGTCGGCATGCAGTCACTCAGTATATCCTAGGAATAGTAGTATTTGAATTGGACTGGGTTAGCAATTGGATGTGTAGGTTCAAGAAGGAGTCCCTAAAGTCTCACGTTTCTTGATCAAGACACCAAAAAGGTCAATCCATTATTGTCGAGTCCTAAAATCTGTTGACATAAATCTTTCGATTCTGTGCTGAATGGTTCTTTAGCCTCGAATACTTGACTTTATGGTATCTCATCTTCTCGGTAGATAATAAGTTTGTTGCCGAGTGGCTCCTTTTCTTCCCTTTGGTAGGTCGGCATCTTCTTCTATATAGGTTAGCCTCAGCTCGGACATAGACGGAGGTTGATTCCCATCACATTGTTACTTTGTTCTTACTCTATTTTTCATTATAAAAATAGAGTAAGTTTACTTCTATTCTGTTTGAGTGACTACTGGGTATTAAGATTGTTAGTAAGTTGTTAATCTATACTAGAAATATTGTACTATGCCAGATTTGAGTGGTTAAGGTGTTATTAGAGACCAAAGTAGTAGTGCTTAACCTAGTTGTGGTCATAATGATAGCAATACCTTAGGGTTCATTGATGATAAACTTGACAGACTCACAAACTTTGTTGAGAGTTTAGTCACAGCAATGCAAGTTAATAAGTAATAACCCTAGGGTATGCCGTCATAAAATCTACTTGAAAATATTCAAGAGAGAGGTTATGGCTGAGGTAGTTAGGACCATCGCCTAGTTCGAACCCCTTGAGTTAGAGGAGTTGCTAAATGAAGATTCGAGTTAGAGGAGATTGAGGAAGATGATGAGCAGTTGGACGTTGAAGAGTTTGGGGAGGAAGTAGAAGATGCTGACTATTACCAAGCATAGGGATGAGGACGTTGAGCTCTTCGAGGACTAATTAATGTTAAGGTTCAAATCTCGTCCTTTAGTAGAAGTGGAGATGCCAATTAATACTTAAAGTGAGAAGAGACGGTTGAGAAGGTGTTTGAGTGTTATGGGTACACAGATGCTATTAAAGTTCAACTTGCCATACTGGAGTTTACTGGGTATGCCATAATGTAATGGAAAAATTTGAACCTAACCAAAACAAAGGATGGAAGATGGAGTATTAGAACTTTAGATGAGATGAAAATTTGTTAAGAGGAAGGTTTGTACCCAAAACTTACTTATAAGAGACATTTGCAAAGTTGTAGGAGTTTTACCAAGGAAGGCAATCTATTGATGACTATGTAAGAGAGTTCTAGATGTTAATGATTTGAGCCTATGTAGAAGAACCAGTGGCCCGTACTATATCAAGATTCATTTTTAGGCTTAAGTATGAGATCGCAACATTGTAAAAGTGTAGAGGTTTTACACCTTGGAAGAGGCAATCAAGATAATGTACAGGGTCGAAAAATAGAGGATAAATGTTCCAGTCTAACCTAAGTTAACGTTATCCCGAGCCTTTGTACCACGTTGACCTGTTTAAGCAGAGTCGAGGAGGCCATACAAAGCTAAGGATAGGAATGGCCAATTTTGATGAAAACAGAGCAAGCCAGCTAGGTTGAGTAAGTTAGCTAGGCTAAGCTAAAGTTAAGCCGACCCTAAGGACATATGAGAAAGGGTAAACTTTCGAATGGAAGACTAGTGAGGTAAAATTCTTTAAATGTTTAAGCTTTAGACATATGGCTACTAAGTGTCCAAACTAACGTATCATAATACTTTGAGGAGATACAGTAGATAGCATTGACAAAAGTGAGCCTGAGAAAGAAAAGGATGTTAGAGAACTCTAAGTTGAAGAGGAGGAGGAGACCTGTATCTATGCCAACCAGGGAAAAGTAATGACCCTAGTCTTAAGATAAGTATTGAGTTCCTTACTGAACTCTAAGGAGGATCAAAGGGAGAATTTGTATTATCAAAGGCCCATTGTGGATGGAGGAAATTGTACTAATGTCATTGTACTATCCTTTATGCAAAGGTTGGGTTTATCGACCTCAAAACATCCTCAACCTTACAAACTACATTAGCTTCATGATAAGGGTGCTTTGTATGTGACCAAACAAGTAATTATGTTGTTCAGTATTGGACATGTATACAGGGATGAAGTAGTTTGCGTTGTCATCTCTATGGAGGCTTCACATCTATTACCTGGACAACCTTGGTTATTCGACCGGTATGTTATTCATGATGGATATAATTAAAATTATGCCTTTGTTAAGGATGGGAAGAAGATTGTGTTGCAACCTTTAACCTTATCCCAAGTAAATGAAATCCACAATTAGCTCACCTGAGTTAGTAAGAAGAAAGCCTTAGTTATGAGCTAAAGAGAACTTTGATCTGCTAAGAAGGCTAATGAACCCATGTTCCTATTGGTTAGAAGATTATTAGAGATGAGGGAATTAGAGAATGTACCTGAAGAGATTCAAAGCTTACTAAATGAGTTTTCTGACTTGTTTCCTAAAGAACTAGCTAGAGGACTACCTCTAGTTCGAGGTATAGAGCATTATATTGATCTGTAGCCAAGTACTGCCCTGTCGAATCAACTTGCATACAAGATGAACTCTGAGTAAGATGCGAGCTCCAAAAACAAGTGGATGAGCTCATAAAGTAAGGATATGTAAGGGAGAGCATGAGCCCTTGTATGGTAGTGGTACCATTTATTCCAAGGAAGGATGGTTCATGGTATATATGCATCAATAGCTGAGTAATCAATCACATTACTATCAAGTATAAATATCCGATACTAAGGCTCAATAATATGCTAGATGAGCTTCAAGGTGCCAGGATATTTTCAAAGATTGATCTATAAAGTGGCTATAATCAAATTCGCATAAGACTAGGGGATAAGTGGAAGATTACCTTCAAAACTAGGTACGGACTCTACAAATGGTTGGTTATGCCGTTCAGACTTACTAATGTACCAAACACATTCATGAGGTTAATAAACCATGTGATGCACCCTCTAATCAGAATATGTGTGGGTATGTATTTTGATGATATACTGGTATATAGTATCGGCTTGAACAGCTATGTTCAACATCTCCATGACATATTGGATGTTTTACGAATTGAGATGTTCTATGGGAATATGAAGAAGTATACCTTCTGCTAAGATGAGGTGGTTTTCCTAAGGTTTGTAGTGTCAAAGGAAGGGATCTAAGCAGATGAGCAAAAGATTTAAGTAGTTTTGGAATGGTCGATGCCGAAGAATGTCATTGAGGTTTGAAGTTTTATAGCTTAGCTTCTTTTTATAAGCGATTTATTAAGGACTTTAGTACAATAGCCGCCTCCATTAATCGAGTGACAAAGAAGAGTGAATGACTCAGGTGGAATGATTGAGGTGGATAGAGTTTTAGAGAGATTAAGGAAAAACTCACCTCGGTACTTATCCTATCGCTGCTAGATTTTGACAAGCCCTTCGAATTAGAATATGATGCATCAGGAGTTAGAATTGGTGTTATCCTAATGTAAGAGGGACGAACCGTCACTTACTATAACGAGAAACTTAATGGTCCTGCCCTGAACTATTCTGTATACAAGGAGTTGTACTCCCTTTTCTGGGCCCTTACTGTTTAGCAATATGATTTACTGCTACGAAAGTTTGTCATTTATATAGACCATAAGTCTCTATGGCATCTTAGAAGTCAGAACAAGCTTTTGAAGAGGCAAGCTAAGTGGTTAGAGTTTATCGAAGGGTTCTCGTACGTCATTTAGCACAAGAAGGGAAGCAGAAATGTGGTGCCAATGATTTGTTACGACAGCAAACTTTACTAACCACTTTGTAAATAAAATTATTGAGATTCTCACTCACTACTGAGTAGTATCTTAATGACCTACTTTGGTTTCATTGTTGAACAGTATTGAGAAGGAAGAGTTGTTGGAGGATATTATCTCATGGATAGCCATCTGTTTAAGGCCTGTAAGATATGTATTCTAAACCATTCTATACGTGAGCTATTAGTGAAGGAAGCTCACAACGGTAGACCTTCAAGCCACTTTGGGGAGGTGAAGATAGCCAATTTGTTGAAGGAGAACTTTTATTGGCTAGGTTTGGCCAAGGATGTCCATAAGGTAGTTGGTAATTATAAAGTGTGTAAACGTGATAAGGGGAAGAGAGAACCCCATGAAGAGTACATGCCTTTACTAATGCTAGCTTTACCTCGAGCTGACCTTAGCATGGACTTTGTCCTAAGGTTACCCTAGACATCCAAAGGAAAAGATTCTATCTTTATTGTAATGGACCGTTTCCGTAAGATGGCGCACTTCATTTCATGAAATCGGACTAACAATGCTTTATATATTGCTGATTTGTTTTTGCAGGAGGTTGTTCAGCTACTTGGAATACTGAAGACTAATGTCTCAGATCTGGACACAAAATTTTTGAACTATTTCTGAAAGACTCTTTAGAGAAAACTTGGAGCTAAACTTGTATTTAGCTCTAATAGCCACCCTTAGATTGATGGCTAAACTAAAGTAATAAATAGGATGCTAGGAAATCTACTCAAAGCTGTTGTAGAAAAGAACTTGAAGGATTGGGATTTGTGCCTAACAGTTGTGGAATTTAGATACAAGTAAACTGTCCATAGCACCATTTGGAGGACCCCATTTGAGGTTGTTTATGGCCTTAATTCGAAAATTCCCTTGCATATGATCAGTAACCCAATAATTGTTGAAGAGAGTCAATCTAGAGTTGATCGAGCCCATGAATTGTAAGTACTACACGAGTCTATAACTAAGAAGATCACTAAATTCAATTAGAGATAACAAGAGATTGGTAGCTGAAGCCGTCAAACTGTTTCTTTCCAACTAAGAGGCTTTGTATAGATTCACCTCAACCAAGAGCGATTCTTGTACTTAAGATAGAGCAAACTATCTCCTCGAGCTAATAGCCCATTCAAGGTCTTGAAGAAGATCAATCGCAATGCCTATTAGATAAAGTTGCCTGATGACCATGGTGTCTCCTCCACCTTCAATGTGTTTGACCTGATTCCTCACCAACAAATAAAAGAAGACCCTACGAGTACCTTAGAAGAAAGAACAGAGATCACTTTAGATTTGAGGATAAATCTCTTCGATCCATAGGCAAATGATAGGAATCAACCCTTTAGACCAATCACATGTAACCGAGTTAGAGGACTCTAAGGACTTACTTAGAGAATACAAACTCAAAACCAAAGTGGAGGCAAAGATTCCTATGCTGAACTAATCTCTTATTGACCTGAGCTTCAACTTCTTACATGTATCACATCTGCCCTTGATCAGTAACAATACTCTATCGTAGAAGACAGGCCAAGAATAGCCAAGGTAAGCTCCCGATCTGACCGTAAGCATCTAATCTTGAATCAAGCTAACGTCGTTTCAGTACTAATTGGTCCCTAACCTTGTCCAAATCAAGTCAGCCCCTGACTGCCAATACTTTTTGTTTTGCTTACTTTGTATCATATTTGTAATATCTAACCACCAAGTGATATGCATCTTTGACATAACATTCCAAAATGATTCCTTTCTTTTCCTTATTGAATATTCTTTGTCTCTTTTACCCCTTTTTAATATGTTCCATATAACCTAATTGTAGAATACCCCTTTTATCTTTTTATACATGTAAAGTAATTCTAGTGAACGGGTATATAAACCCCCATTTGTTTGTACGCAGCAAAATCATCAATATTAGATTATTCAAGTATTCTTTGAGCAAACTTAGTGTTCTCACTACTCTTCAACTCTTATCTATTCCCTTTATTAAGGAGTAGTGGCGAGTTACCCTTTAATTCAGATTGGTGTGTTATATTTGGTGAATTGTAAGCTAAGTAGGATCGAGTGGTGTGTCATATCCATTCGGTAGATGCCTTAGTTTTGCTAGCCTTTCTTCTATTTATTTTTGGTTCTTTTCGTTGTGGTGCTTTTCCGTATGTCCAACCCTGAAGACACATCACGAAGTGTATTATTGCTTCATACCTTTCTTATACATTTAGTTACTTTAATAGATTTTCTTTCTTGGTAGCGATTGTCAACTGTCTTTCTTCAAGTACTATTTAAACACTTTCAATATCTATGAAAGTTCCTTTTCCAGAGATAACTTGTTTGAGGAAAGCAATATTGTCCCATATAAAAGTTATACTTCTTCAATTTGGTATACCACTTTTGGTCACTTAACTTTAGTAATGCCATCAACAAATACTTTGTATATCATAATACTATCAATCGTTATCACAACAAGTGTTTTCATATACAGTTGGCATGTATGCGACTCTCCCAAATTCTATGAATATAATCTATGCATTGTTAAATGAAGAGACATTGCTAGAAATTCATAATGTTCATATCATATTATGATACAGAAGCTTTCTCTAACTCAATCCTAAATTGGTAAGATTCCAATCCCATGTTACTTTAGAAAAGCATAGTCACTCCTTTAAGTCCAAATATCCCATTTACAATATCCAATACAAAACTTGAACTATATGTTTGATTCTTGGCTAACTTAACCATAGGTTCAAATATCTACAAACTAATCTTCAGAAATACATTTGAACATTTATATATTACTAGTAGATTTAGTACTTGTTGGTACTTTTCTCAATCTCTCACTTATAAATATCAACAAACTTCTCATTGTCTACTATTAGTAGCTTTTCTTCTAAATTCCACTTTAATCATATTCTACAACTTTTTTAGATTGATATCCTTCCTCTAGTCTAAGTTCTAAATTAACATGTAATGATAATTCTAATCACCTTAATCCCCTTTTCGTCTACTAGTTTTTGACTTGTATGGAATAAATACTTCAATATCATTATCATACTTGCATTTCATCCATTTGTATATACATATATTTTGCAATAATTGTCATTATTCTTATAATTATCAACCAATTCCCTCATTCAAATTTATTATCATTTAGCTAAGATCCAGTAAGAGCCCTTCACTAAAATCACTACTTATCTCCTGACTCCTTTAAGCTTGGATCTTCAAATGACTATCTCTAATTAGCATTTTCTTATTCATCACTTCATGATTAGGGATTCAACAATAGCTTTACAACTCATAACACCTAATTGAACTAACTTTGATAAGGAACAGTTTTCATACCATCTTCGTCTGAATACCATTATAAAAATATATTCCGTTCTAACTTATTATCGAACACCGGTTAAATAGTCCAATCCTTCCTTTTAATTACTTCACTACCAAATTTTCCTTATAGCTGAGTATAAGTACCACATAATGATATCATTCCATTTGCCTCGATACAACATAAAGATCCCACTATCCACTTCATATTCATTTTGCCTCATCTACACTTGCTTACAACTCTACAAATATAAGTCTTAGATTTGTTATTCATTAAAGGATAAAGGATTCATAACTTGATTATTGCCTCATATTAAAGTTTCTACAACCATTCTTATATATGCAAAAGCCTTTCAATATTGATCACCCAAAATGCATCTGATCCTTTTAAGTATATAAAATATTATAGTATATGTACATATCTAAAAGAATACACATTCGTCGAGAAGCACAACTATATCCATTTAAAGATTAGTAAGATATCCATAAATATAAAAAAACTAACACAAGATCAATTCTAACTTTCGATAAAACATAACTAGCTATCATATTATATCCATCATTTAAATCACCAATAACAATTCTTCATTTAAAAGAATTCCACTACTTTTATCTTCTAATTAATTTAGCATCATTTTTGCTTTTTGATTTAGTACTCTATACATCTATAGGAAAAATTCGAAAACAGTAATTATTCTATATACCTTAACCTTACAATTTTCAAACTCCTCAATGCCTTTATTAACTATTATATCTTATGCTGCCTTCTCATCTATACTTAGATTCTCATTACATCTCTAGTATTGGTTTTGATTCATTTTCTAAATCCGCTTTTGACTTTTCCTCCTCATTGTTTTGTCTTTTCAGAATTCCCTTCCACACCATTCTTTATTTCATCCTTTATTACACTATCTCATATTTATACTAAGCACCAAGGTGTTATCATCTTGGTTTAGGGTAGGATCCTTTTAGCTTTAAGGTACTCCAGTCAATCTAAGAAAATATGGGAATCCAAATTATTAATCCTTTAAGGGCAATGTCCAAAGACACATGATGTGTTAGTCGAAATATAAGTTGCATTAATAGGATAAGGTTTATGTCTTCTGCTCTTACTAAAAGTTTCTCGCTAACATTCATTAAGATGTAATCTCTTATTTTTTCATCCATCTTTAATCAATAGCATATATCACAATATCTTTATTATACAAAAAACTCAAATTAATCTCCATTATCGTCTATGTATCTCATTAACTACAACATAATCCATTAACAAACTTCCCAATAATCCCAGCAACGGTATTGATATATCTAAACTAACCATTTTTAACCATGTTCTTCACATCTTACCTTTGCATTAAATCATAAACTTCCCTCCATTTTACTTAGATCATTTCAACTAATTATCAATTCTTCATACGATCCCAAAATTGGATTTAAGCTCAATTAATGTTTGTCTTGGTTCAGTGTTATAGCTACTACTTAGTCTATAATTTATAGTAAAATATTTTGCTACCTACTCTTAATGTGCTCTTATAATGTCTACTTCTTTTAATTATTACACTTTAAAGTGAGTTCACTAGAACTACGCTATGATACCAACTTAGAAAGTATCATGCTTTGAAGTTGTAGAGTTATAACAATTCCACTGTACAAACCATTCTAAGATAGAAGCTAACATTACAGCCGCTATCTTAAACCTGATTTACATAAAGCGTCCATGATTAACCCTTTTTGAAGTAAAAAATTTATAAATTAAGCATGTTATTTATCTACGAAAATATGAAAAATACATACTGGAATCTCAATATTTCAAGTAATGCTTATAGGATTCAGTATCTTAATCTTACTTTACTTAAGTAATACATAAATTGATATTAAAAGACTTAAAGTTAAGACTCAAACTTCGAAAGTGTAACCGATGCTTAGTTTTATATCCTTACCCACCAAGATCCAACAGTTGCTAGCTTTAAGGTAGTTATATGTCCGCTTCTTAGCTAGCACTTGCAATAACATTTATAGGGATGTGAGCAACAAACTGTTTAGTAAGATCAAATGGAGACTTAAACCTATACATCAAACACAAATAGAGTTCTCAACCAAATTAGTTAGATGTAATGTACACATAAGTAAATGCTATCACACAATATTATTTGGTTTGTCACGAGGTTTAAAAAGTTACATATGCTCTAATCTAGGTTGAGAAGTTAAGTGTGCATTTTAACAACTCATGACCAAACCGAAGCTTATGCAATAGAGACATTACTCATCTCATAACTACTTTCAAACTATTGACTTCACTCTTCCTACGACCTCCTTTCCTATTACTTAGTTCAACTAAGGATAAAGAAGCGTCCCATTATGCTATCTAGCACTACTCTTTTTGAAGGGGTTGGTATTAAGTTGGAGAACCCTAAATGTTTCCCCTATTTAGTTGCTATGTAAGTCCATTTTAAACTTATAAATCATATGTTTAACTAGGTCTAATTTAAGGTGTTCAATCATTTTACCCAAATTACACAATTACAATCCTAAACATTAAACTAGAATCACTTAATCAAACCCAGAGATATGTAAACATAAGCATGTGTATAGTCAATTATCTAACAAACACAGCTAAGTATAATCTTAAGCCTTTTAGTACTATAAAATACTACTCTAAAATACAATAACATAATGAGCCCAAATTACTTGGACTTCTTGCTTGCTTACTTAAGATGTGACCCATACAGGCCATCGCCGATAATCTCTATAAGAAAAATGTTGCTTTAGTACTCATATAAATATCTTATATAAGCTTTATTCTGCAATTCTTTACATTATCTTTAGTTTAGGGTTTTATTATACTTAATTCTTTGGGTTTTTTTGGTCTTTTAGAATTATTCTTAATTTAGGCTGTGCTTTATTCAGTTTCTAAATTAGGTTCTGATTCAATATCTAATTATGGGTTTTATACACAAACCCTAAGAACTTACTCTGAACCATTATGTGAAATTAAACACATTACACTTGAGTATCCTAAATTTTGTATTTAGCACATAACTAGTATTTTGATATGTACAATAAACTATATTCCTAATTTAACTACGAAATTAGCTCTTTGTGTAAGAAAAACTTACATTTTTCATATAATTCCATAAATTCACCTTCTAAATCAAATTTATATCATATTCCTAATATTATAATATTATTAATGTTTACCTAATTTTTTTACTCGTTTAATTCTTATATACATATATTATGTATTATTACATATTATACACTTATATCACCTATCTAACACTTATAACACTACATATATCATCCTTTATCATCCAATAACACATCAAAATATCTAATTATATCCTAAATCAAAATTTATACCTAATTAAAACTAAATCACAAAATTGACTTAAAATATGCCATTTTACTTATTACATATTTACTATATAATACACATAGTACTTACACCTAACACCTCAAACATTAAATATCATCTTATATCAATAATTAACATCCTAAAACACCTAATTACTTACTAAATTGGAATTTTCACTAAATTAATGTTAAATTACAAAATTAAGCCTAAATATTATCTTTTATACATGATTTTAGGGCCTAAAAATTAAGTAAAGATTTAGAAAATAAATTTTCAAAAAAACCTTTATAATACTGCTATGTGTATGCTAAATAGTTTGCAAAAAATTTTGAGGTAAAAAATACACCATTAATACCATTTATTTCAGTATTCAAATCTGACTCTGATTTAGGGGTTTCTTAAGCATTGTATATTACGGGACCTAAAATTGTCAAATTGATATTTTTCCCTAAATCTACATACTAAAATATTCTAGAATACAAAATTTCATAATTTTCCAAATATATTTGATATTTTAAACAAATTGAAAAAAATCAAAAAGGAAACTTGGACTCATTGTTCAATAGGTCTTTAGCCACTAGCTGTGGCTACCACCGTTTTGGCAGCCTTAGGTGGTGGGGATGCTATCAAGTGGTGGTGGTCGTTAGACATGGTTTTCCCTTATAAGCTTTACTTGCACACATTTTTTTCTAATTTTTGGTAAATTTGGTTTTTCCTCTCTTCTCTCCTCTCCCTAATTTTTTTCTCGATTCCCAACTGATTTAAAGGTGTTTAGATGTGTTATTCTAAATTTATAGTGTAGTTTAGGGTTTTACTTTAATTTTTATGTTGCTAAGCATCCTTATCCTTTCTTTATTTTACTTTCTATTTGTCTCAATTTTGTTGGATAATTTTCTTCTTTAATTTTCAGCTTCCTACGCCCATTTCTAGACCACTCCACACTTTTCATGAATTTTTCTTGATTTTTACTTAATTTTTATGAATTTTATTTAATTAATTTGCATTATTTTAGCATATTTCAGGTAGTTTAAGTAATTTTATATATTTTTACCTATACGTAAATACATATATGGTACAAATAAGTACTCCTAAATATTATTTAAATTATTTAATGATTTTTATTATTTATATAATTTGTCTTTATTGATTCGTTAATTATCAAAATTCATTTTATGTACTTCCTCTAAATAACAAGTAATATAAATATAATTTAATAATTTAATATTTTATCATTTTATTATTTTTTCCCTAAATTTAAACTCACAAAATCACTTTTACTAATATTCTTAGCTTTGTCATAAAATTTAGCCTGATCAGACAACTTACTCGATTGCCCTGAATTTTACAATTTGTTTCCAAACTAATTGATCACAAGTTGATCGCCAATTTTTGTAGGACCTTACATTTTTCACTAGAATGATATTCAGAGGGGGAGTTAAAAGAAAAATTTATGAGTTAAATGTAAAATAAGGGATTCAGAAGGTTGGTTAGACGTTGATTTTCCTTAAAACTTTAGAGATAATAGAGTTAAAGAGTAGCTAAGAGGATAGTATAGTAAGAATTTTAAGTAGGTCGAATTTGAGAGCAACTCAGAAACTATTTTAGAAGCTAACACAATATCAAACTCAAATACTGGATCAGGACTAGTTTACAATAAACTAACAACTAATGAGCAAGTATTTAATTAGTATACATGTATATATATACTCATGACCTACCGCTTGCTAGGTGAAGTCGTAGAAGTTCCTATTAACGAGTAAATTGGGATCGTACTACTAGATAAGTGGGTAGATTTGCATGTACAAGGTATAAATTTACATCTAATTTGTAGAGAGTAAATGTCCTTGCACATGATTATAGTGTTTCTTTGAATGATGCTTGGAATTGTTGTGTAAAGTACTCAAATTATATTTGATTAGTAGATAGTAAATGTTCATGTTTGTGATTGGAGTGATCATCTAAATGTTACCTAGATTTGTGATGGGTATACTTAGTGGTGTTATACTGTGTGAGCATAATGCTAGCAATGTTTTGTTTTATGTGATGAATTCTAGAGCTAGTTACGAGTAAAACTTATGAAAACTTATGCTATAATGAGTATTTAGATCAAAAGCTAATTTAGAACTTAAAGTACAGATAGAAAAAACATGATAATCCTTATTTTTCTACTGAATGTTGATTGAGAATTGGTTGATGCATTTGTAGCATGGCATGAAAAGGATCTACGGGCCAATTTTCCTAAAACCTATGGTTTTGTTAGGAAAAGTTTATAAAGCTAGGTTTTTGTATCTATAGTTCTTCATTGACTAAAACTTTAACTACGCTCTCTAGTTTTGATAAGTTGTGATAATTTGCTAAGTTTCTAGATATATTCTTTAGATGTCCAAATTTGTAATCAACCAAACCAAATGAGTTGCTAGGCTTGCGAAGATCTTGGTATCGATACATGGCACGTGCATTAGCATGGCATAAAATTTGCATTATCTTATTTATTACTCAAATATTAACTGAATATATAGCTTGTATGCCTGTGTTATGTTCTTTGGTGTATTACTACCTATTATCTACTTTCATTCAGCTCAACAATATTTGAGGGGATAAGTTCTCTTTTATCCTTAACTAAGGATGCAAATTGTTGGGGTATCACCAGCAACAAGGCTAAACTTTTGTAGAACGCTGGATAGAGTAAGCTATTTTGAAAGTAAAAGTGTCATTGAACAGGTATAATGGAAACTTAAAGGTTTAATTGAAGTTTAGTGCTCAAGTTTTTGAAGTTTGTAAATAATGTACATATTTGTAATCAAAAGTCTATAGCTGTACTCCTCTAAGCGCGCCAAGTATATAATAAAGTGTTGTTTTGTTAGAATTGAGCTTATTTATAATAGATTTACTTGTGAGATGGAGAATCCTATGCTATGTTAAGATGTGATGATAAAGATAATAAAAAAATTGGTATTGCTAGAATAAGTAACATTGTATAACCCAAAAGGGTATATGTAACAATTAAAGAAAAGAAAAATAGTATAGTATCAGAAATAGAGAATGACAAATGGTATGCTGTTATGGTAGTCGTATTTTAGGATCTTGAGGTATTATGGCCAAGCGGGTTTGATATGAAAACTAGTTGGCAAATATGATTCGATTAGTGCAGCGTTATGTAGATCGAGATGTGAGTTAAGGACTTTAGGCTTATCTCTCAATTGGTTGGCATTGGAGTTCTTGGTATCGAAAAGAATGACTAAGCATACTAGTATGAGTCAAAGTAAAGCACTCATAGCGCTACCATCTAACCTTCTTAGTAGATGATCTCATATTGGCTGAGCTAAGCAATTAGGACCTTTTTTTGCCAAACCTTGTAAACCCTTAAGCCGTGTGCAAGTGAGGGGTCTAGAGGTCAACTTTCCATCAGGCATATAAATACCCCTCAAAATCTATCAACTGAAAGAGAGTTAAGAATATTGAACATGGAAACCTCCCCCCCTTGAGCTAAGTTTTCCCCTACTTTCTCTCCTTACTCTTACCTAGGCCATTCGAACTTGGACTAGTAGTAAGTGACCTTCGGCCATACTTAGTGTGTCATATCCATCATTGGTGCGTAAGAAATCCCTACTTAACCTTTGACTACCGTTTATCCTTTAAGCCATCTTATGGCTCAAACCTACCCTTAGTAAGTGTGATATTGTTCGTCGTATGTTCACCCACAAATGCATAACAATAATGCTCTAAGTCTAATAAATAGATGACAACCCACTTAGAAGCCGTAAGCTATTAACTAGTGATGGGTACAATGCTATAAGTCTAACTAATAGATGATAAGTTACCTAGAAACCCTAAGCCATTAATTAGTGACAGGTAAAATACTCTAAGTCCTACGATAATTATGGACTATGAGCTATTTAGAAGCCTTAAGTTGTTAAATAGAAATGATTAAAATAGTATAATTTGACACCTTATACGGACGACAAGTAAATAAGCTTAATGTCCTATATCATTAATGAATTCAGGGCCAGCTAGCCGCCTCAAGCCCTCACTTTTTTAGGCATACTGACATCTTCAAGTGCACCAACCTCTCTAGACCTTTGCTTCTTTAGGCCCTTGCAACATCTTAGTCTCTTCAAATCCTTGGTCACAAACTTTTCCAGAACTCCTACAAAATCAACCTCCTTGGGTACTCTCTTTGCCAAGCTCATCACTAAAGGGAGTGGGGGGGTAAGTGCTAATAAGTTTTTTTTTTTTATTTTTTATTTTTTATAAATAAGCCATTAGTTTTAATTAGCACTAGATTTCGACCGTACAACAGCTTAATAAGTTAGCACTAAACCCTCTGTTAAAGTACATACACGTGGTTATTTATTTTATACATAACAATTAGATGTTTCTACTATTTATATAGCTTGTAGTTGTATAGAAATTGGTTCTGATAGTTGGAATATAGTAACACCCATCTATTAAATCTTATGCATTCTTTTCTTGTTGTGTACTTTATTCATCTTGAAGCATTGATTTAGATTAAGAATTTTTCTTATTTTCATTACGTTTTACCTACTTTCACACCTTTTAGTTGTTTAATATACACTTTTTTCCCAATTGCACCATTTAAAATGTCATTTAGACATTAGGAAAATTGTAGAGGAAGAGTCTAAGTTTGTCTTGTTTATACAATAAGAACCTGAATGTGTCAAGTATAAGTTTAATGGCATGGTTTATAAATTATTCTCATTTTAGGGTCACTACTTATTTTTAGTACTTTTTGACGTAGCATGGATTGACACTAAATTTGTTGACCGTCGAACAATGGCCCCTTAATGGCATGCACAATAAATATAAGTCCTCTTTTGTGTAAATAGTATGAATCTAAGTCCTTACATGCATATTCAGGTAATCTAAGTCTTTCTTTACATAAATAGCACATATCTAAACCCTTCAAACATACTTAGTAAATCCAGGTCATTATTTGTATAAATAGTAATAATACCAATCTTTCTTTCGTAAATTTTGGAGTAGGTCAATTTGCTATGTTTACTAAATGAGTTAGTAAGTAATTAGTTTTAAAAAGCATCTTGATAAAACATACATGTTAACAGCAGTAACATTGAATATGTTATTAAGATTGAAACCTACTAATAGAATAAATCATATATATATATATGTATATATATATTAAAACATATATTGAAAAGTTGCACAAAACTTTAATTAAAAATTGTTATTATAAGCTTTCCTAATTGAATATTAAAAGACACAACTTAATGATAAAACCAATATGTTTTTCTCATACACTAATTTAAACCCTATTGTTGACTTCTCATTTTAACTCCACAAAATCTTAAATCTAGTTTTTATGTAATGACTTCATCTCCTTTGTTACTATAGTTGGACACTTGATTTTTTTCCTTAGTCGTTATAGTTTTGGTTTTTATAAAATAGGGTCCTAACTCAAAAATAAAAATAATAAAAATTTTGAAAAATGATGAAAATAAAAAAAAAGAGAAGAAAAAATTACAAAGATTTTTTAAGAAGTAAATTATTTTAGGGATAAATAGTTTTAGTTTTAACTTAGTTTAAATAATTATTTTTGAGAGTCATATGATTTAAGTACAATTTAATTGTATTGAAAATCAAGACACTGGCCAACAATTTAATGGATAAGTATTGAAGTATTGATATGGAGTTAGCTTAAAGTCATAGGTTCAATCTTGCTAAGTACTTATGTGTCTTTTATTTCTATCATTTTCATTTTTTTTTTTTGCAAAAAGTAAGATGAATAAGCAGGATCATATCTAATTAAATTTTCTTTGTTCAAATTTGAATAGTTAGAAAATATTCGAATTTAGTTTGATTTTATTAAATCAGATTTGCGTTAATATAAATAATTCTGATCTAGTTTAATTTTTATCAAATTAGACACATTGGATACGATTTGGTTCGAGTTTTATAAATACACATATACGCCAAAAAGAAAGAGGAGTTTTCAGCTTCAAACCATCCTAATTCAGCACTAACCATACGTACCAAACTAAACATGGAAAATTTTTTACACATACACACTGTTGGCCAAGTTGCACTCATATTCCAATAGCTCCCCTGACATCTACAAGCCCCTAGTTGTAGTACTCCAAACTCTCCATGTAACAACAGACCATCCTCTTCAATGCATGCTCAACTTAACACCAAACTGCAGTGCCATCTCCTGACTGCAGCAGTACAAAACAGCCACAATCACTATCGTATGACATATTAAATTCACTGACCCAACACAAATACTATAGCGACTAACCTAAATAACAGATGCCATTGCATTATCTCTTCTTCAATCCATAGCAAACCACAGCTTTAAGCACCGGCTCTCATCCATAACTATACCGTGATAGTGACAGCAACACAATAACCAAACTTCGGTCTCCAACTACATCCAATCTTCAATCATACTCCATGCCATCCAAATTGAAATGCATCTAGGAGTTCCCATCCACGTAGCACTTGACGAACATCAATGACCACACTCCATCGACCATCAATCAAATTCCCGTGCTCCAATGAATCCTAAGCATATTGACTAACAACACTACTATATCCACAGCTGCAATCTTAATCATAACAATTACATGCATACACACGGCTGCGGTACCGATCACCCATAAGTGTTGTACAGCAAATTCATCCCTTGTCCAAGCTACTGGTACTAATCACGTCTACTACAGAATCCTACAGTGCAACACTACGGTAAGCACTAAATATGTCATGAGCTGAGCACGGTCTAGTCGTAGCAGATGTCATATACTGTACGAAAAACCCCTAATTGATTACCTTTCTAATCATGAACTCTTCACATAATATATAAGACTCTACAACCACTAGCTTCCCAAGAACATATAGATCCATATGATATCATCACACAAACATATTTATGTAAAATTTAAACTACAAAGTTTCCAATAAGCAGTAATTTAGTACATCTAAATCTATATTATTGATAAAACAAATGTACATAAGTAAAATTCTACATGATCAATTCTCTCAACACACTAAATGGCTAGCTCTTGCCCAAGTCCCTAAGCTAACTTGTGGCATTCCCCAGCCAGCCTCTACAAATAAGCTATCCTGCAGCAAAAGTTTAAGGGGAGGAGGGGGGGGGGGGGGGTTGTAAGCCTAAGTTTAGTGAGCAAAACCCTCAGCTATGCCACAAGCAAGTTATAAATACATTATATTCACGTATATGAATGAATGGACAAATAGAATGCCAAACAATATGTATAGTTAACTAGTCAGTATACGAAACTCATATTTAATACCCTTCGAAGTTAAGGTTAAAGTATACACAGTACCAATCAGATTTGGGTATTATACTATAACTTACTTTACTACGGAATTCTACGTTTCATACTTAAATCAAACAAGTCTTATATTTTCATAAAAACCAAGTTCTACTATAATCGTAAGTAGGCCCCTGTAGTCTACACTCACTCTTAAATGGAGGCCTCTAGACTTGACCCTGAGCCAGGCGATTGGCACCTCCAATGTCTAGTATTCTTGCGAGCTAAGGTAAGGCCATTTTCAATGAGTGCACCATACAAAACCAATAAATTTATAATAACAACCCCCAAATGGCCTCTTTTTACCTCTATGTGATGTGACGACCGGAATTATGTCTATGCAATGTATGTTGATGCATGTACGAGTTGTTCTTTTAAGATGAGTATAGTTAAGTCCAATTATGATGTGACCTTCCAAAAGTACACACAATCATTGTTTATAATACCATGCAACAAAACAAAGTATTATTCATACTTAAGGTAAATTTACAACTTAGCACATTATAACATACACAAGCATTTCTTGAACCCATACAACAATCAATTAACAGTATCATTTAAGTCCACTATCTGCAATCACATATAAGTATGGAATCATAAGGTAAATACTCACTCGACCATGACTACTCACTCTAGTCATAGTAATCAATCAGAAGATCCTCTCCGGTGTCGAGATTACCTGATCATTATGATATAATAACGATATTAAGTAATTGAATTAACTAGTAATTCTAGATATCTGTTTACCTAATTCTACTTAGATTACTGTCAATTTTAATCCGATTAGACTTTATCACTAATCATATGTAGCTTTTTCATTTTATTTCCAATATTTACAAATTTATAGTCATTTTCCATTGTTTTCGAACATACATTCACACAGTGATGTCCTTTTTAGACGTTAAAACCTATGTTTTACGATATAGACTAAATTTATTGAAATTCAAACTACTAAAGCATAATTATTCTTATTGGTTAGTTTTATGTTCTATTTTAGTAGTTAGTAGTTATATTAGCCATTAATTCTTACACTTAAGTGATCTTATGGTTTATTATCTTAGAGACTTATGTCATTGCTTATGCCATTATTCAATTATTCATTACTTACATCATTATTCAATTATGTCATTGCTTACATTATCATCAATTATTATCCTTATATATTCATGCACTTTATACATATATTATATATATACTTATACTTCTAACATACTAGTATATATACTTATGTACTTATACATATACTAGTACATATACCCATATATACATACGGTAACATATGTATTTTCGTATGCCTAAAGTTTCCTCTTAAAAAAAGTTTCACAAATTCCATATTTTTGTACTTTGAGGATGCATTTAGCATGGTATATGTATGCATAGTTAGTATATGCCTTATTTTAGGTTATGTACATAATGGATACTTATGTACAAAGGTCTTCCTATATGGATTTAACAAGTATACTCTTATATACACATATTTAAGCATATGTACACATGCTCTTCTTCTAATTATCTAAGGATTCCTACTCTTCTATACATGGATATGGAGCTTCCACTTCCAATAACACATGCACATATTATACCAACTTTCTACACTAACCTAACTTACATAACTAACTGCTAAATAAGATGGAACGAGACATAATAACATACCTTTTTTCTTCTTGAAATATGGATGTAAAGTTTGAAATTTGAGGAAGGATGAAAGGGAAAGGGAATCATAGTTTTGGAAAGTGGAGAAAGGACTTTGTTTTGTGTTATTTTGTATTTGAAAAGATGAAGAAAAGTGGGGTCTAAGGGATGGAGCAGTAGATGGCACAAATGAAAAGAAAAGGGGAAAAAAATATAAAAGAAAAGAAAAGAACTCAATAGAAGGAAAGAGATGATTCTAGCGTGAAAATGACATTTTGTTGATTTTTTTATATGTTGACTTTGGTCAACAAGTGTTGACTTTATCAACTTTCCAAAATTATATGCCAGCGTACATAATGAAGTAATTAGGAGAAAAATTAAGGAAATAAAAGGAAATAAGAAGTTTACTGAATTGACTAGTAAAAATAGATAATGAGATCTTCTTTTAGGTATTTATATCTTATATACATTATTTGGTAAGCTACTTAGTATAATTATTATGAAAAATGTTATTTGGGGTATTAATATTTACTACATTTAACCTAAGCATCAACTAAACTCTTGACTCTATATAATATTAACCTAGTTATATACTTATAAGATGAATGTGATCTATGATGCAATATTTTAGTTTCTAAAGGATTACTTTAGTATTATAAATATTTATGAATGATTGAAAATTATCTTTAGTTTTTTACTAATGATTTGGCAAAATACTAAGGATATATTATCAATCAAGGTTTTAGGGTAAATTATGCTGAATTAGTGCTTTTATATCCTTAAAGTTATAGTTTTAGGGTTTTTATCACTTTCAGATGAAATCTTTGGTATTTACATATGTTTAGGGTAGAAAAATTTTACACACGATTGATTAGTTATTTTAGGATTTTCACTTATACTAATTTTGTCAACTCTTAGGAATATCTAATACACTTGAGTCTATTTCAGAGGTCAGGTTGAAAAATTTAGGAGTTTACAACACCAACGCATAACCAGCAACTATCCACACATGAGGTCAAGAGATCTTTTCCAATTTCCTGATTGGGGACATACGATGCTACACTTTGTGCAGCCATGCATGCACAAGCAGCACTCATCGATTAGCCCCTACTATGGACGACACACAACATGGCCAAATTGTCCTCCACACTTCGCACAGCCATGCATGCTCTTCCAATCTTGAATTATTTATTTATTTATTTGTTTATTTCTTTACCATTATTTTATTCATATATCTTATTATTATCATAATCATATTACATTATTATAATCACTAGATTCTTGGTTATATAATGTAATATATAAGATATGTATATATTAGGAGATTTCTTTGTGTATTATTTTTTTTATATCAAGTGTATTATATGACGCAATTTTATTTAGGTACGTAATTAATTAATAGTAGATATATATATATATGTATATATTAGCTTAGGTATCTTGTAGCATTAAATTGGTTTCTTAGGATCTCTTATTTCAGAAGTAATCTTTTGGAAATAAAAATAATAAAAAAACCCTTTTAGAAAAAAAAAATACATAAGACTTTTAGAGAATTTCTTTATAAAGTAAAATCACTTAAGAATTAGGACCCCTTGGATTTTTTTAAATAAACTAAAACAATTGAATACATAAACTTGATCAGTTTTCAAAAATTAAAAAGAACTAACGTACTAAGGTTTTTTTTTGAAAAAAATATGGTCGTCTAATCCTAACTAATGAGTACGTAAGAACCTTTAGGGCAACAATAAGATGTATAAAAACTTAGGTTTTTTTTTTCTTTTTGGTTCTTTTTATTTTTTATTTTTTCTTTAAAAATATTATAATTAGAAGAATAATCTTAATTTTGGAAAATAGATAGTGATACCCATAAAGGTTTAATAAGTTAGCCCTCGAATTCGAAACCTTTAGTTCTTTACTCAAATTAAAATCAAAGAACGGTAGCTAAATCGTAATCAATCCACTCAATTAATTACAATTTCTCTTTTTCCTGACTTCATTTTGTTAACGACTCCAAAAATTTCTCTAAATAAAAAAATCGGAATTTCCTAGTCTTTTTAGTCAGTGAATAATATTATTAGGGTGTAGTATTAATCAAAAAGTGGGAAATGAAAAAATAAGAGAAACTGAAATTCAAGTTCTATAATTTGGCAACTCTACTAGGGATACCTGAGAGCTAGCCACTAGAATTTACAAAAAAATAGGATTATTTAAAAGAAAATTAGATGAAAATATAAAAATAAAAAAAGAAATTAGGTATTTTATTTTATCTATTTATTTTTTTATTTTATTTCTTTTTTATTAACATTTTTTGCTGTAGTTTATTTAGGAGGGTAGTTTTGGGGGTTTGCATTATTTTTATTCTATTTTATTGTATCATAAATGCAAAGTAAATACGGTCAGAACTAGTCTATCTTAGGACCTTAGGAGAAGACCATTGTGTAAGCTTTTGATGTTGTGGGGCAACTACCTTCAGGGCCGATCAGGCTACCCCACTTAAGTTTAGATGTGACCACAAAATCGTTGCTTTGAAAAAATGCGATGATTATGAAACTTGAGGACCTTTAGAACCCACCCTTTGCATTACATGAAAACATTTTTCAAAAAATCTCAAGAGACCATGATGTGGTAGACTTAAATGAACAAGGGCAGTTGTGAAGTTGTAGTTATAATATTTCCTTATAAATAATTTATGTAAAGTTTAGAATAGGCTATGATTATAATTTTGATTTTTTTTTACATAGGCATAGCTAGATCAAGTCAAGAGTCCTTTAAAGAAATTTATGTCCATCCACCACATTGGCCTCAAAGACTGCTTCAAATGTAGTTTTAACTCTTCAGCCTAGATAAGCAGGAGTTTATCAAGAACAAGATTAGGCCTCTCCTCTCTCTACAGAAGATCGTCGTGAACATCACTTTCGTACGGGCTTTAGTTTACCATGGGAAGTTGAGTCCGTTTGTTTTTGTTTGGGCCCACATCAGCTAAGCCTAACCTTAGAAGAATACTCTAAATTGTTGTAGGCTCCTGCTATCACAGATAAGGTCTACATCTTGGATTTAGAAGCTACAACACCAAAGATCTTTAACGAGTTGTTAGGAATTAGAAAAACCATGATAAACCGAGTTCTAAATCAAGGAAAGACCATTCAGTTGGAGGATGTCATGGACTAGTTTTCCACTTGACTAAAGCATAGAGATAAATGAAAGGTTTTTTGTGCAAATTTGGAAGCATGACACCAGTACTGATTCAATGCTTTTATATTGGTGGTTTTCAATACTATCTTGTTCCTTGATGATAGACACCGGGTCCACTTTAGAATTGCAGAAATTGTAACCCATTTTCTTGAAGGGAAATCTTATGTCTTGACCCTTTGGCAGAGAGAATCCAGTCACTGAATCATCTCAAAAAGAAAAAACGAGGAGATCTAAAAACCAATATAGGCTTGCTTATAGTTTGGTTCATTAGCCAAATGAGAAGTTACCAACTCGATTTCAATCGGGTTAAGTTTACCCAATAATATGATCTCATCAAATCTTTTGAATAAAAAATTGAGTTGCTAAAAAATATATCTACCTACTACTAGGTCCAATACTTTCAAAGTATGAAAGCAGAAGAATTATTGTAGACACCCAAGTGGTTTACAAGCAAGGAAATGATAAGAAGATGTGAAGACTTCAAGCCAATACCCCTAATCGACTTCAACCTCTACACCGAATATGTCCCAATCAACGGGCTCGTAGAAGACATGATCTCCAGACCATCATTAGAGACTATCTCACTAGACTTTCATGACCCAGCATGTTAGTGGCTAATAAAGTGGCCAATCTTCTAAGTGTCTAGCTCTTTGGCGTACAAGAAAGGCTACCCTTACCACTAAAGGGATAATAGGCAAAAGCTAGACAACTAGAGGACTTCTTTATCGCTAACCGAAGAAGCCAAATGATATGGAAGATAACGATGAGAAGGGAGAAGTTCAAATCGAAGTCGAAATAGATAAAGCAAGTGTAAGAGAGCATGAACTGGAAAACCACTGTGAAGGGTATCACCAAAAGATAAAGGCATTGGAAGCACAGTTGAAAAGGATTAAGGGTAAAGAAGAAGAAGCTCGTAGGATTCGAAAGAGGAAAAAGATGCAAGATGAGCCCACTAGCCATAAGAAGATTAGAATTTAGATTTTTACACTCTTTTAATGTTTTCTCTCTTTAGGATTCCCTCTCTAATAGAATAAGTGATGTAAGGCTTCACAATTGTAAAAATTAATAAAAACTAGTTAGGTTTTGCCACATCAAAGGTCTCTTGCAAATTCTTAATTTTCATTGCATTTGCGTTATTTAATAACCTTTTCTTAGAAAAATGTACATATGCTAACCCTTTATTGAGTCAAGTCAAGTAAAATCTCAAGATAACTCCCCAATGTCAAGTCTTTTAGAGAAGTCCGATTGGAATATGTTCCTAAACCAAGATGGCCACCACTCAAGAAGATGATAGAGAATCCAAGATCAATGATCCATCTAAGCTAAGATTTTGTTCCATAGAAAGGGCTATGGAGAAGATGGCAGAACAAATGAGCTTCTTAGCAAACAACATCGCTTTGCTGTGAGCTATGGCACTAGCTAATGAAGAAAGCTCCAAAGCCTGTTATGGGAAGAATACATAGGCTCCTGAAGTAAAGCATGAATATCCAGAAGACCCATTCAACTCAAAAGGAGTCTACTTGAAAGTCAACCGACCTTCAAACTTGACATGTATGTGGCCTCAAAATCGGCTAACTAAGGGCCTAGTACAGACAGCTTGAAAGAACTAGAAAAGAAACTAATGCAATAGATAGTTGAGAAGATGAAATCATTGGTAAGGTATGATGGATTTGAACAAGCAGGGATCACCGAGTTTTCTACATATGACATCGGAGCATACCTTGAGAAATTTAAGGTACCAAAATTTGAAAAGTATAATGGGATGGGGTTACCCTAAGCTTCATACCAGGTTGTACGTTAGGAAGATGGATAAATATGTCCAGTATGATTCACTCATGGTATAGACATGCCAAGATAGTTTGACGAGGTTAGCCTTAACTTGGTATGCCTAGCTCGATCTAAACTAGATAAATACATGGGAGAAACTTGCTAGGGCATTTTATGAGCAATATAAGTTCAATGTAGAAGTAGCTACAACCATGATGGATTTGGTCGCCTTATGTAAGAAGAACAGTGAATCATTCAAGGAGTACACTCAAAGATGGAGGTCCTTAGCTATAAGGATATCTACTCCTACTACCGAGAAGGAGCTCACTTCAACTTTCATTAACACCTTAGAAAGGCTTTATTTCTCCCATCTAATCAGGCAAGCCTCATCTAGTTTTGTTGAAGTGGTAGCAACAAGGTGTAGGATTGAAAGCACCGTCTCTTTCGGTATGCTTCAAGAGCTAGCAGATAAAAGGCTACCAGTTTCATCATTTGGTCCTAGACCAATGGGAAACAAGCCTAAAGAACCTATGGTCAACGTAGTAAATTCAAATGCTAGATCAAACGCTCAAGCTACCTTCAAAACGAATCCTCCTTTGACTCAACAACAGTTTAAGGACTAGCCTCAGGCTAGCAGGACTTTTAGACAGTTTACCAAGATACTAGTCCTCTTAAATCAAGTTTTCAAGAAGCTGTGAAAAGATAATTTGATACAATACAAACTTCCTAGTAACTGATACTGGCCAAGAATCTTTGACCCTATAGTAAAGTGTGAATATCATTGTGGGCAAGTAGGGCATTTGATTGATTCGTACTGGAGACTGAGGAATAAAATTCATGACCTAATAGATGAAAGGATAGTGCAATTAAATTTGTAGAAGCCTCGACTCCCAGTGTTAACAATAATCCCCTACTTAACCATGGGTCGATGATTGGTATGATTTTTTATGATTGTACCATCAACGTCATTAGTTTAGATAAGAAGCCTAAGGTTTTTGAGTTCTATACCAATAAGTAGGCTCCAAAAGTAAAGAGATATACATTTCGTGTACCATTGGTACTAGAAAATTACAAAGCTACCCCATTTAACTATCACCTAGTAAATCAAGAGAAATCAGGTCTTCTAGTAGGGGGGATTACTCGATTGGGAAGGATCTACCACCTAAGAGAAGAGCATGAGAGGAAGGCTACACTGGGGGAATCAAATGATAAAATGACAATAGAATATGTTGAAGGGCTATTAGCCTTTACCAAGATGATCAAGTTGAGTAAGTATAAGATCATGGACTAACTCAGTAAGACTCCTATACAAATATCGTTAATGAGCTTGTTGATCACATCTGAACTACACAGGGAAGCTTTGTTTCGCACTTCAAAGGGGGTGAAGGTCCCTTATGAAATTCCAACTGAAAAGATGGGACTAGTCACTAATTCCATCTTCGCCATGGATTAAATTTCTTTTTCAGCTAAAGAACTATGTGAAGAAGGGAACAAGCATATGAACCACTCTTTATCATGGTAAGGAATAACGATATAATCATTACCAGAGTACTCATTGACAACGGATCATCACTGAACATCTATCCACTCGCTACCTTGGATTTACCAGGCATCGATAAGTCTACAATTAACCCTTCTTCCACAACAATTAGGGCCTTTGATGGTTTTAGAAAAGAGATTATAAGGGAGATAGATTTATCTATGAGTATTGGCCCTCAGTACTTTACTATTCCATTCTAAGTCATATACATTCCAAGATATTTCAACTTACTCTTAGGAATACCTTGGATTCACTCAGCAAGGGCCATACCTTCAAGCTTGCACCAAAAGTTGAAGTTTATCTCAAATGGCTAAGTGATTACAATTATGGGAGATCAAGATTATGAAATTTATAAGGAAATGACCATACCCTATGTAAGAAGAAAAGGGTAAGAAGAGCTGGGCTTACAGATGTTTGAAGATGTAAGTGTGATTACTGGTCTCAAGAGAGAAGAAGATAGAAGAATAGAATTCAAAGAAGGCTAGATTGGTACCTATGGCCTTGGCTACAATCCCACCCCAGTAGAAGAATTCCAAAAGAAACAAGCGAGGGGCAAGAGAGGCAATAGATTATACCATGCCCTGGTGACCTTTCTGCCACTAGCTGAGGCATTCATCTAAGTAGAGACTCAAGCCTTGGAATCTGCCAATGAAGGATTAATAAGCTTCCCTAAGTCCTAGTACTATTTGAATAACTAGTTCTCCATCCCAGCTCCCTAGGGTAAAAGATGACCCTTAGTCGATATTTTTTTAAATTTTATTTTCAATAGTCATCGTTTCGAATGTATCATCAAACCTTTCATTCAAAAAATATTAGTTAGGCCTTTATCTCATTTGTGATTCACTTCCATTCATTCAATAAAATCAGTAGTTCGTTTCTTTCCTTTATTGTGTTTTAGCTCTCTTCTGCTTACATACATTTTTCTTTATGCACTTTGCCTAAATCTAATAAATCAAGCGAAAACTAGGAATACCTCGCACAAGTAGAAAATGAAAATGTCGATATCTCTTTCAAGCCTACTAGGTTAGTCGTTGGGAGCAATGTCGATGACTACAGTAATATCCAAGAGGAATGATAAAAACATGAACTGGGTATAATCACTATTGATGAATCGATTGAAACAATTAATGTGGGAAATGAAGATAATCCTAAGAATCTGAAAATCGGATGAAGTCTAAACGAGAAACAAAAAATAGAAATGACTACATTGTTAGCTGAATATCAAGACATGTTTGCTTGGTCATATGAGGATATGCTAGGGTTGGACCCATCCATCATGGTCTACCATTTACCTACACAAGAAAATGCCAAGCCTTAAAACCAAAGGTCAAGGAGATTTTCACCTGATGTCTTGTTGAAAATCAAGGACGAAGTTAAGAAACTATTGGAAGTTGGTTTCATTAAGGTATTGGATTACCTGGAATGGGTAGCTAATATTGTTCCAGTAATGAAGAAGAATGGGAAAGTCAAAGTATGTGTAGACTTTCGAGATCTCAACCAGTTAACCCCTAAAGATAACTTTCCATTGCCTCACATTAATGTCTTGGGGGATAACATTGCTAGAAATCATCTATTCTCATTCATGGATGGTTTTTTAGGATACAATTAGATTCAAATGTCTGAAGAGGATAAGACGAAGACAACTTTTGTTACAACCTAGGGTATGTTTTGCTATAAGGTGATGCCATTTGGGCTCAAGAAAGTAGGGGCAACGTATTAGAGGGCCATGGTTGCGATCTTTCATGATATGATGCACAAAGAGATAGAAGTATATGTTGATGATATGATTACGAAATCTAGGAAAGAGAAAGATCACTTAGAAAACTTGAGGAAGTTGTTTAACAAATTGAGGAAGTTTTAGTTGAAGTTGAATCCAGAGAAGTGTACTTTTGGAGTGATGTTAGGAAAATTGATGGGTTTCATAATGAGCCAAAGGGATATCGAAGTTGATCCTAATAAAGCCAAGGCTATAATTGACATGCCTCCTCCGCGTACGCTCAAGGAAGTACGGGGATTATTGGGGCATTTAAATTACATAGCTCAATTCATATTATAGCTAATAAACAAATGTCGCCCTCTTTTCAAGCTATTAAAGAAGAACGCGAGGATCAACTGGGATGAGGAATTCAAAGAGGCTTTCATAAAAATTAAAGAGTACCTCATGAATCCTCTAGTATTAATGGCTCTTAAGCTTAGAAAGCCATTGTTCTTATACCTGACCATATTGCTTAAATCCATAGGGTCTGTACTTAGTCAAGGGGATGAAGAAGGGAAATAGTGAGCCATTTATTATTTAAGTGAGAAGTTCACAGAAGGGGAGCAAAAACACATAGAAGTTAAAAGAACCTATTGTACATTGGTCTAGGTCATGCATCGACTCAAACAATACATACATTACTATCAAATTGAGTTGATAACACAACATGATCCTTTAAAGCACTTAGTAGAAAAATTGGCCCTCATCAGTAGAGTTTCAAAGTAGTAGATGTTGCTAACGGAATTTCACATCAAGCATGTGAGTCAAAGCTCAGTCAAGGGGCAGGCCTTGGCAGATTGGTTAGCAGAGAGTCCCTCCAAGGATACCCCTCAAGAAGCACGAGTCAAGTTTTCGGATGAAAACATCTTAGCAGTAGAAAGTGGTTTTGATAGTGAAGCAATTGAGAAGCCCTCAGGATGGAAAATGTTCCTTGAGGAAGCAGCTAATGTGTTTAGATGTGGAGTTGGGGCAATTTTGGCATCTCCTGAAGGTACAAAATTTCCAATGGCTATGAGACTGGCTTTCCCATATACTAATAATATTGTATAATACAATGCATGTATTTTGGGACTCAAAATTGCATTATTTAAAGAGATACGAGAAGTAGAGGTGTATGGAGATTCCTCATTGATCATTGGCTAAGCTCGGGATGAGTATAAGATGAAAGACCCCAAATTAGTACCTTACCACCAACACTTAGCCGAGTTGATAGCCAAGTTCGGAAAGATTATATTTGCATACGTACCAAGGGTTTAAAACCAATTTGTTAATGCTCTCGCTACTTTAGCATCCATGATTCAAATATTAGGAGGAGTAAAGATTCAGCCTCTTAAGATCAAAGTTGAAGAAAAGCCCACTTTCTGTTTGGCAATGGAAAGTTCACGTGACGAAAAGCCTTGGTATCATAACATCAAAACATTCTTACAACCTAGAACGTACCCCGAAGAAGTCGAGAAGAAGGATAAGAAGATAATCAAAAGATTGGCTGCTTAGTATTTGATAAGCAAGTCTACTTTGTACTGACGATCAATTGACTGTACACTTTTATGTTATGTAGATGAGAAAGAGGCAGAGGTGCTAATGAAAGAAGTGCATGAGGGAGTATGTGACCCTTATATGAATGGATACATGCTTGCTAAAAAGATCATGAGGATGGGATATTATTGGTTGGCTATAGAAGCAGATTGTATCAAACATGTTAGATACTATCATTTATACCAGATCTATGCGAACAAAGTAAATGCTCCACCTTAAGAATTGCATACATTATCCGTACCATGGCCTTTTTTGATGTAGGGGATAGACATCATTGGCCCAATTACTCCAAAGGCATCTAATGAGCACCGATTTATACTAGTAGCTATTGATTATTTCACTACATGGGTTAAAGCCTCATCCTACTTTAGTGTGACGAAGGGTGTAGTGGTTAAGTTCATTAAGAGAGACATACTGGCTCAATATGATACACCAAAGACCATTATTACCAATAATGGTACAAACCTAAACAATAAATTGATGTCAGAGTTATGCCGATAGTTCAGGATCATTCACAGAAATTCCACTCCTTATCGACCTTAGATGAATGGAGTAGTAGAAGTAGCTAACAATAATATTAAAGGAATTATTGAGAAGATGACTGTCACATATCGAGATTGGCATGAGATTTTACTGTTTGCATTCATGGCCTATTGAACTTCTATTAGAACATCAATAAGGGCAACCCCTTACTCGTTGGTATATGGGATGGAGGTTGTACTACCAGTAGAAGTTGACATCCCATCTCTTAGGATATTATTGAAAACCCAGTTGGATGAGGCTGATTGGATAAAGAAATAAATCAAGCAGTTGAATTTGATTGATGAGCAGAAGTTAGCAACTTCGTACTACAACATCTACTATCAGCAACGAATGGCTAAAGCTTTTAACAAGAGAGTATGGCCCCGAAGTTTTAAAGTAGGAGACATGGTACTGAGGAAAACTTTGCCAAATGTACAAGACTTGAGAGGGAAGTTTGCTCTGAATTATAAAAGACCTTACATTATGAAGAACGTATTACCTGGGGGAGCCTTGATTTTATCTCAAATGGATGGTCTAAACTTGAGGGACCCAGTAAACGCTGATACATTGAAGATGTACTATCCTTAAAAGATCAATTGAATTTTTGCTTAGATTATGAAATGTAAGTAATCTTAGTATTACTGTAGTCTCATTTTCATTTTCCAAATGCAAAGTTAGTATTCCTAGTGGTCGTCAACATTGGGTAATATCTCTAGATCCTTTCTCAATTTCATTAAAAGTCCCCACTTCTTGCTTTACCTAAATAAACCTTATACACAAGAAATACAAGAAAAAATAAACACTTAACTTGGAACGATGTCTATTGATAAAAATTCTTTTAATATTTTATTACGGTTCACTCCCTGAAAAAGGGAGATTTGTTTTTTTATTTTTTAGGATAGGACCATGTTTAGAAAGAGTAATAGGTGGCACCTAAGTAGACTCTCTTGAGAATAGAGGTTCACATAGAAAACCAATTAAGTTGGACCGAAAATTCAAAATGTGACAACTTTGCTCAAGAGATGAAGATACTTCATTTGTTAAAGTTGCCTTCCTGAATGTGTTTTTAAGTATAGCATATGCCCATTTGTTTTAGGCTTAAATTGGTTTCTAAAAAGAAAAAAAAAAGAGAGAGAGAGAAAAGAAAAAAAAAGAAGGAAATAAAAAAAAGAAGAAAAGGAAAAAGAAAAAGAAAAAGAAAAAAAAAGAAAGGGGAAAGAAAAAACAGGAAAAAGAAAAAAGGGGTAGAAGAAGAAGGGGTAGAAGAAGATAGAAGAAGAAGAAGAGGAAAAAGAAAGCGTTAAAACTATTGGTTCTAATTAAATTGTTCAAGAAAAGATTTGACTGTTTAAGAACTATCACTAGAGCTAAGTAAGTGGTTTTGAGCTTTAACATTGCATTGGCATTTATTCGCTCCTTAAGGATGATAGTTTCATTTTATTCTTAAACTCTTAGGATCTAGCTAGCTGATAGAGCACAATCCCAATCCAAAGTTTCTTAGGCTTCCAATTGACTTATAGAACATTACCCAACTCATAATCCTTTCAAGGGATTTAGCAGGCTTAGGAAGCGCTATCCTAATTTAAGTTTCCTTTTCTTTAAGTTTTAGTCGGCTCAAAGGATACTTTGACTACCTTAGTTAGTCAGCTTATTAAGATAGGATTAAGTTTCCTTATCTTTAGGTTTTAGCCAACTCAAAGGGTGCTTTGATTACCTTGGTTAGTCAGCTCATTAGGGTACAATTAAGTTTCCTCATCTTTAGGTCTTAGCTAGCTTAAAGGTTGCTTTGACTGCCTTGGTTAGTTTACCCATAGGGGGCCCAACTAAGTTCTCATTATTCCTTTTAGGGATTATTACTAGCTCACAAGGGCGCTACCCTTATTATTCTTCATTTCAAACTTATTGTCATCAAATGTCTTAGCGTTTCTTAGGATAGAGTCATCCTAAGGCAAAAAGAGTGTCTCTTTTATCTTTATGGTAAAGTTTTACACAAACTTTACCATAAAGAGGGGCAGTTGTGGACACTCGATTTTTTCCCCAGTCGTTATAGTCGTGGTTTTTTTTTTAATGGGGTCCTAACTCAAAAATAATAAAAAATTTGAAAACGATGAAAATACAAAAATGAGAAAAGAAAAAACTACAAAGGTTTTTTAGGAAGTAAATTATTTTAGGGACAAATACTATTATTTTTAGCTTAGTTTAAATAATTATTTTAGAGTCGCATGATTTAAGTACAATTTAATTATATTGAAAATCAAGACACATTCCAATGGTTTAATGGATAAGTATTAAAGTATTGATATGGAGTTAGCTTGAAGTCATGCATTTGAATCTTGCTAAGCACTTATATGTCTTTTATTTCTAAATTTTTCATTTTTTTTTTACACAAAGCGAGATGAATAAGCGAGATGAATAAACAAGATCATATCTAATCAAATCTTCTTCGTTCAGATTTGAATCATTAGAGAATATTCGAATCTAGTTTGATTTTATTAAATCGAATTTGAATTAATATAAACAATTCGGATCTAGTTTAATTTTTATCAAATTAGATACAATGGATATGATTCGATATGATTTGGTTTAATTTTTATAAATACACACACCAAAAAGAAAGAAGAGTTTTCAGCTTCAACCCATCCCAATTTAGTACAACCACATGCACCAGACCAAACTAGGAAAATTTGTTACACACGCACATTATCGCCCAAATTACACTCACACTTTAGCGACTCGCTTGACATCTTGTAACTCCCTAGTCGCAGCACTCCAAACCCTCCATGCAACAACAAACCATCCTCTTCAACACATCCTCAACCTAACACCAAATCACAGCGCCATCCCCTAACCACAGCAATACTGAACGACCACAATTGCTACGACATGATACGCTGAGTTCACTGACCCAACACGGATACTGTAGTGACCCAACTAAATAATAGATGCCATTACTCTATCTCTTCTTCAATCTGTAGCAAACCATAGCTTCAAGCACCAGCTCTCATCCATAATTACAAACATTACAAACATAACAGCGACAGGAACACTTCCAAACCAATCTACACACAACAACCAAACTCCAGTCTCCAACTGCATCCAATTTCCGATCACACTCCACGTGCAACAGATCGAAGTGCGTCTAAGAGCTCCTATCTACGCAGTACTTGATGAACATAGAAGAGTACACTCCATCGGCCAACGACCAAATTCTTGCACTCCACCGAATCCTAAGCATATCGACTGACAGCACTGCTCTATCCATAGCTACAATCCTTATCAGAACAATTACACGTACACACACGGCTGAGGCATCGATCACCTATGACTGCCACACAGTAAATTTAGCCCCTATCCAAGCCATTGTTGCTACTTACGTCTACTGCAGAATCCTACAGCACAATACTTCAGCAAGCACAACACTAACGTACGACAAGTAACTATCCACACACGAGGCCGAGAGATCTTTTCTGATCACTTGATTGAGGACATACTACACTACACTTCACGTAGCCATGTATACACGAGCAACACTCGTTGATTAGCCCCTGCTACGGACAACACACAACATAGCCAAATTATCCTCCATTATACCACTGAATAGCTAAAGCTCAGGTTCGATGCTCTTCCAATCTTGAATTATTTATTTATTTGTTTATTTCTTTACCATTATTTTATTTATATATCTTATTATTATCATAATCATATTACATTATTATTATTAGATTCTTGGTTATATAATGTAATATATAAGATATGTATATATTAGGAGATTTCTTTTTGTATTATTTTTTTTATATCAAGTGTATTATATGATGTGATTTTATTTAGGTAGGTAATTAATTAATAGTAGATATATATATATATATATGTGTGTTTGTATATGTTAGCTTAGGTATCTTGTAGCATTGAATTGGTTTCTTAGGATCTCTTATTTAGGAAGTAATCTCTTGGAAATAAAAATAATAAAAAACTGCTTTTAGAAAAAAAAAAAACACTCAAGAATTAGGATCCTCTTGGATTTTTTTTAAATAAACTAAATTAATTGAATATATAAACTCGGTCGGTTTTCAAAAATTAAAAAGAACCAATGGACTATGGTTTTTTCTAAAGAACTACAATCATCTAATCTCAATTAGTGGGTACATAAACATTTTCGGGGCAACGAAAAATCTATAGAAACTTAGGTTCTTTTTTTTTTCTTTTTTCTTTACAAATATTATAATTAGAAAAATAATCCTAATTTTAGAAAATAGATAGTAGTATCTATTAGGATTTAATAGGTTAACCCCTGAATTTGAAACTCTCTAGTTCTTTACTCAAATTGAAATCGAAAAATAGTAGCTAAATCGTAATTAATCCACCCAATTGATTACGATTTCTCTTTTTCCTAACTTTAGTTGAGTGATGACTCCAAAAATTTTTCTAAATAAAAAAACTAGAATTTCTTAGTTTCTTTAGTTGATGATTAATATTAAATAGGTTAAAGTTTAGTATTAATCAGAAAATAAGAAATGAAATTAAAATAAGAAAAACCAAAAATTCACACTCGACAATAGTCATGTGCAATTTCTTGCTTAACTATTTATAACCTAGAAACTATAAGGATGTGTAGTAATGTTATTGATGGATCATAAGGACACAATGTTGAAGAAGAAATTACCTTAACCACTATTGCTAAATCTCATTAAAGAATCTCTATTCCTCATAAGAAATTACAATTCATCCATGAATGCCTAGTGTAATCATGGATGGTAAGCTTCTCATTCTCATTAGTAACTATTAAGAGATCAACCATTTTTAAATGAAACGTTCATTGTATTCCAATAAGTTTTTAATCTAAATGAAATGTGATGATTGCATATATCTCAACTTTGAATGATGATATGAACATCCTCCTACTGGAGCTTTTGAGTAATCATATATCAAAATATCTATATATAAGTTAATATTTTCCTAAAAATTCATGTTTTGTTGTTACAGTCTTTTTTATTCATCCACAATCTCCTATGCACTAAAGCTTGCATAGGTAGCCACATAGACTCATTTTATGCCATTTTTATTTTCCTCTCCACACACATTTATCAATTCTCTCTTATATACCTTCAAAAATAAAATAAACACCTCACATAGAGGCTATTATATATTGGGGCTATAGGCATGCAATTAATAATATTTTCAGTAGTAGATGGTGTTAGTAGATCCTCAATATTTACAATCTATATTCTAAGATTCGAGCTAATATAAATGTTGGTATAAGTTCCAATTCCTTTCTAACTCAATTTTCTTCTTGATTTGCTAGTGATGTTAAATACAATGTATGTGATAGATTGTAATAAACAATACATGGTAGTATCTTAATAGAGTAAATTGAAAGAAATTGGCAAAACATAGATTGAGAGGAGATAAATTAATAGGATCCATTTCCATACCATCTTTTAAGCTTTTTTTCTAAAATATCAACCTATTTCACCTAATTATCTCAAGAATATTACTCGGTTCATAATTCATAATGGAGTTCAGGAATGGGTGCATCTCGTTAAATTGGGTGGGGGGGGGGGGGGGGGTATGGTGGAGGTGGCAAGCTTTCCCTTTCTTATGAACATGTTAGATTTATCATAAAATAAACTCATCTTTTCTTATAATTGTAATGCATGTTATGGATATTTACTTATTAGAATTGCAATAAAGTAAAAATATCATGCTATAAAAAATAAATGTAGCGCCTTGCCTACTAGGACCTATTCGTTTAGCATACCGAAGCTTAAGAGATAGGATGCTATGCTATCCTTAAGTTAAGGATACAACTAACTAGAAACCAACCACAATTTAAAATTTATTAATGGCACATAATTGTATAAAAGCTTGGAAGTGTCTTTTAGGATACACAACATAAGAACATCATAATACCCATAACCAATAAGGTTACATAAATCAAACTAAACTAATTAAGGCTTTTAACAATTACTCATGGAATGATAATATTTGACCCTTACTCTCAGTGTACCTATCCCAAACCTAAGCTCCAACATTATCTCTATCTTTAAGTCCCAAACTTAGAACAAAACTAACCCCTCAATATTAAGCCAAATGAGCAAAAGTACGTAATAAATAATAAACAACAATAAGAGAATATCCAATTACAAATTTAACATCAATGTTATAATAGTTTCAACAAATAACAGCGTTAGCATAATTGAGCTTAACGTAATTTTTCAATTAATAGATGCTTATGCATGTAATATCGTGCCATACTAATGCACATGACATGCATTGGTAAGTATCCTAACCAAGTAGAAAATAAGTCGCACTTAGTGGCTCTCAAGCAAAATATTTAACTAGTACCTAGCAACTCCTAATCAAAATATTTGAGTAACACTTGGTAGCTCCTGAACAAATTATTTGAGTAGCACTTAGTGACACAGAATCAAACATGCAATTCTATATGTGAAAAACCGAGCTTTATAACACCTGACCCATAGGTCCCTTTATGTGAACTGAGCTTTAAACATGACCCATAGGTACCTTTAGGGCATTTTTCGAAATTGAGCTTTTAAGTAGGACCCTTAGGTCATTTTTTGAAACTGAGCTTTTAAACATGACCCTTAGGTCCCTTAGTCAAACTGAGCTTTATGAAAATATGGCTCTTAAGTCGTTTTCATGCCATTCTATGAATTCACATGATGTAATGAATTATATTGAATAATAACCAAGCATATATCTTAAGCATAAACTATCTTTCTCAATCAATCAATCATCACATTGAACATATTATTATAGTATTAACTACTATCCACCAACCATGACTATAATTAAAACTATGTTTAGCAATTAGTATGTTGAATCATTCTATTAACTATAAAATTCGTTGAGCATAACTAAATCATGGAAATTGAAACCAAGCATTTATTCAATCAAATTATTCATACTGAACATATACAATCATAGGATTACTATCCATAAACCATGTTCATAATTTAAGAGAGTATGTTGGTGAACAGTTAAAAAGCATTACTTTATGACAAATTCACTTCCAATTGTAAATTTTTATAACACATCTCATAATATATATCATATAATCACAGGCTTAAGTCACTTATAATAGGCATGCTCATTAAGCATGTCAAACACCTCATGTCAAATTACACATCACATATTCACCATAGCATTTTTTTTTATTATTAGATAATTAAGTCATACTATATACCTAAGTGACTTATTTAGATAGGTGGTCATTAAATTTATGGCCACTTCATATTATGCCAAGCAAGAAAAGGAGGTACTCGTAATATACACCTAACATCCTTTGTTAACGCCCTTACGGTAATCCACCATATCCTTGATGTCACCTAGATATATATTTTTTAAGTAACAGAGTAAGATTTTTGAAATGAATCATTGAATTGAATCTTATTTAAGACTAGTCATCTGGAATCTTGAAATTTTTCTTCTTTTTTTATTTTTTCCAAAAGTTATATTTTTCTAGTTATCATTTCCATTAATATCATTATCCTTCATTACAAGGTTATACATGTGAATGTTTCATCATCATTAGGTTTTATACAAAATTTTCACATGTAATGAACCATAGCTAAGTGTCCTTTTTCTAAAAATTATTTTCATATCTTTTTCTAAGAAATGGTCTCTGTAAATAGTAAGTTTTTTTTAATCTATTAATAATGTTATCTTATCTCTATACATATATGGTAATAGAGAAAGAGAATACACAAACACATATGGGGTTTTTTATACATATACTTGTTTACAAAACATCATGGTAACGATGTATTCTTCTAAATATTTAAAATAGATCTCATTTGGATATATATACTTAAGTATTTTCAGTTCCTATATCATCTATAATTAATTATTTAAGATAATGCTATAAAATCTTACAAAATAAAAAGAATAATGTTGGGCTATGGTAGCAAAGAGCCAAATTAGCCAAAGGAAAAACCAAACCAACAATCGAAGAGTAGTCAAACCGAATTCTACACAGTGACATAGTATGTACCTAAACAAGCCTCTTATGTGCACTTATCTTAAATAGTCCACTATAAAGAGACTATTTATCTATATATATATATATATATATATATATATATAACCAATATGGGACTAATTGACAAAGAGGGCTTATATGTGCAATATTGTAGTTTACAACATGTGATAAAGCAACTTCTCTACCCTATTTCGATTTGCTCAATTACTTATGATGTAAGATAGGCTCACATGCACTACACAATCTTGACAAAGATTATGAGGGTACCATATTTTTCCTCAGAACTATCATGTACATGAATCAAGAAGATGAAGAATTTTGTGTGTCACATTAATGTTTAAAAATCTACAAATTAAGTATAGAATTTTATTCCATTAGTGTGATTTTTCCATCGAATTTAACCTTGTTAATCATGCTTATTACCATGAATACTAACTTATCACATGAAGCTTCCTCAATATTTTTAACTTAAACATCATCAATTGATGAAGTAAGTAAGGGAACCACATTGTGTTGCACAACAGAAGTCGCACATGAATGTATATATTTTTTGAAATCCAACTCGAGTTTTTAAGTGGTTTTAAGAGTAATCTTTTGATAAAGTTGCTTGAACTTTATTCTAATGTGTATTAAGTTTCGTTTAATGCAATTTAAATGAGAATTGCTTGATAAAAATTAAAACTTTACATATATACATTCATACATATACTTATGTGAAAATAAACAAAATGTTTGATCTTTCAACTCAATTATCTTACCACTCGATGGATGAAAAGTGGTGCAACAACCTAATATTGGAATTGTTCCATACCTATTGTCTAGTGATGGTTGTGGTTTGTTGAGACACAGCTTTTGGAGAGAGAAAGATCATATAAAATTGCTTGAGTCGATAAGCACCTTTGATACTTAGAAAATTTTCTAAGTATTTTAGGGAGATTAGTCCAAGGGTCTATATTTGTGCATGAATTTCATAAAGTTGGTGATTACTTTGCCTTCCTAGTGATGATGGGTTAAAAGTCAGATTAGGGTAGTTTACTTAGGTAGGTTTAATTTTTTATTCAATTGAGTAAGTAGTGAGTTAGATAAAAGGAAAGTTAGGGCATTACTATGTTAGATCCATGGAAGTGTGAAAGGAAGAAGGAGAGGCCAGTCCCACATAGCTAAGAAGGGTAGCTGGAAACCTCTTTATATATGAAGTTGAAAATCGACATATTATGAGTGACACGTCGAAGTGAAAGAGAAGCGATGAGCTTCGATTAATAATTTTAGTCACCAATGTTTAGGGCTACATTTTTGGTTATGAAATATTTCAAAGCTTATGATAGTACAAATATCTCAACATTTTTATCGAATTTACTTCATTGCACACATGTAAATTATATGCATGATCAAATTATTTTATATCATATTTTAATGAAAACTTATGAGAAAGTTTAAAATTTATTATGTAACACAAAAATATATTAAATTTAATATTTTCATGTGATTAATTAGTTTATTGCCTGTACAAAAACTATATGCATAATAAAATTATTTATATATATCATATTTTAATGAAAACTTATGAAAAAGTTTAAAATTTATTACATAACATGAAAATATATTGAAGTTAATAATTTCATGTAATTATTTTATATTTTGGGATACTCATATTAATTCGTATCTTAGGTAGCTACTCAGTATTGAGAGAGTGATATTTTTGAGAAACCACTTTTATGTTAGACTATATATCATATTTGAATGCTAAAATTTAATTTTTTTATTTCCACAATATAATAATAATAATAATAATAATAATAATAATAATAATAATAATATATTATTATTATTATTATTATTATTATTATTATTATTATTATTATTATTATTATTATTATTATTTAGCAAACTTGTTTCCTCTCTAAAATTTACTTAATTAATCATTTGTGAAATATGAGGTTCAAAATTTTAAATTTCTGTTTAACATAACTTCAATCATATTCTAAATTATTATTTATAATAGAGTATTGTAATAAATATAAAATTCCTAACAATACAAAAGACAACTTTTTAATAGGGCATTTGAAAATTCACTAAAATATCACATACACATGTTATTGTAAGATGCCACAAGAAACTTCTAGTTATATTTCTGGTGCATGTCATGATAATTACTTATATTTTCAAGAGATATTCTTTTATTGAATATGTGAAAGTAAGCCAAAGGATACTATAAAATGGTTCGTAGAAAGTGAAAAAGAATCATCAAATTATATATATATATATATATATGCATATATCTTCACAACATGTTTTTAGAAACTCATATATATATATATATATATATATGAGAGAAATTTCACGATTCATCGTTTAGAAAATTATATTGTTTATAAAAAGCAAGATTTCTAATTTTTTTAGAGCACTAACTAATGAAATATCATATAAAACTTTCAAATAATTCGGCCCCTTTTAACCCTTAGGTCAGTTTATGGTATTTAATGATATCTAGTAAATTGTTAGTGTTGATCATGATATTTCCTTTCGAATGTGCTAATAAATCATTAGTTAAATGAAGAATAAAAGTTTACTATAAAATGGTTCGTTAAAGTAAAAAAAAAAATCATAAAATTACTTATATATATTTTAAGAAACTATTTTATATATATGAGACATTTCAAAATTAATAATTTAGAAAATTATATTGTTTTAAAAAGCAAGATTGCTAAATTTTTCATAATACTAACTAATGAAATATCGTATAAAATTCGTAAATGGTTTGGCTCTTCAATCCTTAGATCAATCAATGGTATTTTAATAGTGCTAATAATGAAATTTCCTTTCCAATATACTAATAAATTATTAATTAGTTGAAGAATGAAAGTTTTAAGTATTACATGCTTCTAAAATGAAAACACAATTTGAAATAATTCAATCTTCTTCTTTCTTGACATCATTATTATGATACAAATGGATAGAAGAAGTGCTAGTTGGATTGCCTAGGAAACCAAAACCAAGTAAAGGATAAAAGAAAGTGTCACTTGCATGCCTCAAACCTATATCATTTGATTTAAATAAGGAACTCTTTTATCACTAGACCACTTGCTCTAATATTTTTTTTCTTCCTTGATTTATTATATATGACTTATCTTACAAATATATATATATATATATATATAAAGAAATCCCAAGGAAACTAAGGCCATGGCCCCCCTAAGTCTGTCCTTGATAGAGTTTTATACTATTGCACTAATCCACAGGTGCTCAATTTGTTCCTTTAAGTCGTGTGCAGCACATCTCATATATAGAATGCACATAACCCTTACATCCTTAGCCTACACCCACAGAATTAAATTTCATTTTGGAAGCTTTAGATGGATTTTTTTTTTTTTAATAAAGAAAATTCTCACTCCCGGCAGATATGGATATGAACCAGAAAAGTAAGGAGAGAAATCATATAACGATTTGGAGAAATTATGTCAAGAAGCAATTTCCCAAAAGAAGTGTAGAGATGTAGAGAGGTAGGAAAGAAAAATATCGAAAAAAATAAAAAAATTATAAAAATAATGCACTCCTAAATGTTAAATTATTTTATTATGTAAATTAGTATTAATCAATTATTTAGAATATAATCTTTTTGAATTATTAATATATCATTATAGTATTATTGTTTTATTACTTGAGTATTATGGATATTATAATTAGACCTTTTATGTGGATAGCCCGGAATAGATAGGGCTACTCACTTAATTACCTAATGAGAGGTCCTTACTCTCATATGATAAGAATATAAATTGCTCTATCATTAGATAATTTGACTCTATCCCTAATCTTTTGTTACAAAGAGAGTAGTATTCTCTTATATTCTTTACAATAAATAAAATATTCAAGATGAATCTTTCTCTTACTCTAGATATATAATATTCTCTTTTACTTTATGTTTACATGCTATAATTTTGTATCTATTTACATTCAATTTGATTTAGATGTATATATATATTTTCTTTCAATTGGTATCGAAGCTATTATAGGTACAGATTATGACTATTTCTCTTATATATTTTTTATATATAATTGAATCGAATCTTAGAACTGTAATTATGTTAGCTCTAGTTTTGTCAAATTAAGGTTTTTTATTTTACACATATTCTATGTACCATATATATATATAATTAAAAAAAAAAAAAAGAGAGAGGGAGAATTCGTTTCATAATTTCCTCTTGATCGTCAATAGAATCCAGGTTATTAGTTTCAACATTACATGAATTATTGAGTTGGATATTATATTAATATACATCATAATATGAAATTGGAAGAATCTGATTGTTGAAAGTCTCCTTTGATCTAATATGTCTCCCTCTATATATGAAATCAGAGGCACTTTGGAAACATGAAATTGGAGGCATCTTGTTTTCCTAAGTCTTTCGGCCTGTGGTCTTTTCCTTTTCTTTTGGCAATTCATCGTAGAATTCACGCAAACTTTGATCTATGTAATCTGTTACCCTGAGCTGCTTTTATTTCATAAGCTTGTAGTTGTGAAATTGCTGGTACAATTCTAATATACAATTCTTTTATTTTCGACTGTTGATGCAGTCTTTGTCACAAACTGTTGCTTGTGCATTTGATTTTGCCAATTATTGAGGCTATTTTTTGATAGGTTGATTTATGAAAATAGAGAAAATTTTAGATAAATTTAAAGTAAATTGATTCAACCACTTTATTACGACGGTGTCTTTCAAAATCTCTTTTTTTAAAGTCCTTATAAGAATTAAATAACACATTCTATGTTGATTCAATACGACATTATATATGATATAAATTTATCATATTTCCTTGGATACGAGTGTTATTATTTTTGTATAGTTGAAAGCTCACCTATTGTTAGCACAATTATACAAAATTTTATTAAAAAAAATCAATTTCTTTTAATTGTAATCACATATTGCATTAATAATGATTATATAACCTATTAGTATGCTGTTATTAATGTGATTTCTTGTTGATACAATGTATTATTAATTATACACTTATGTCAATTTTGTTCTAAGTACCTTATCGGTATTATAATTTTTTGGTGACATGAGATTTGTACATTATATTATTATATTTTTTAGTTATCATGATTTGAACCCTTTAGATAGGATCGTAATAAATAAGAAATTTGTGTTGAAGGCACATTTGCTATACATACAAAATCATTTAATTCTCTAATTTATATGATAATATCATGTATATTAAATGTTTCCTTTGTTGACATGATGCTTACTTCTTTGCCTACACAACTAACTTCTGTCAAAGCATTGAGTGGGACCAATTTTGAGGATTAGAAGAAATCTCTATATCACTATTTTTCTATTACTAACATAGACTTAGCTTTGAGAGAAAAAGAGTCTGCAACTCTTCTTAGCTAGTCTACTATGGCTAAAAAGACTTTTCGTGAAAAATGGGAGCAATCAAATAGGGTGTACCTAATGGTGAAGTAACACATTATAGAGAAGTCTATTAGATAAAGCATTCCAAAGAGTGAAAATGCCCAGGAATTTTTAACGTCTATTGGTGATAAATTCAAGACTTTTGACAAAGCATAGAAGGGCCAATATCTCTCCTTACTCGAGAAGACTAAGTATCATGGCGTTAGTGGTGTACGTGAACATATGATGAAATTAGTGTATTATTATAATAAATTGCAATCTTTGAAGGTTGAACTTGATGAAAGTTATCTAATCTGGTAATTCTTGGAGTCACTCCCATCTGAATTTGATGCTTTGAAAACTTCTTATAACACTTAGAAAGATGAGTGAACCATTGATGAGATGATTGCTATAGTTACTCAAGAGGAGGAATCTATGAAGAAGGGAAAATCACATGATGTTCAATTTATTGCTTCTACCTCTAATATTAAGAATGAGAAGAGGAAGGGTCATAAAGGCAAATTGAACTCTGATAAGACGAAAGTAGGAAAAAGTAGCACAACACTTAGAACCTAAGAAGAAATTCCTTAAAGGAGATTGCAAGTATTGCAAGAAGTATGGTCATAAGGTAGATGATTGTTATATTCTTAAGAAGAAAAATGAAAAGAAAGGTACACTCCTAGCTTTAGCTTGTTTTGAATCAAATGCGATTGATGTTCCTCCAAACATTTGGTGGTTAGGCTTAGGTGCAACTATTCACTTTATGAATTCTTTACAGGGGTTTACAAGCCTAAGGAAGCTAGGTAATATTGAAACCAAGATTATTATAGGAGATGAAACTAGGGTATCTGTTGAATAAATAAGAGTAGACTATTTGAATTAACCATCTAGACACACTTTGTTATTGAAAGATGTTATTTATGTACCTACCATGAAAAGGAATTTGATTTCAATTTCAGCTTTGGATAGTTATGGCTATACCTTTAAATTTGGCAATGGGAAACTTATTATTTATCTTGATTCTATTGTTGTTGGTTTAGGAATCTTGCATTATGGGCTATATATGTTGAATCTAAATGATATGTCTATTAACTTTATAGTTGGAAACAAGTGTAGAAGGATTGATGAGAAATCTTCTATGTTATGGCATAGACGTTTATGGTACATTTCTAGACCTTGAAATGAGAGGTTGATTAAACAAGGCATTCTACAGGATCTTGATTTCTTTGATGTTGATACTTACATTGATTGCATTAAGGGAAAACTTATTGCTAAAGTTAGAAACAAAGGAGCAAATAGATGCGTTGATGTGTTAAAGCTGATCCATGCTGATATTTGTGGGTCCATTACACCAACTACCATTGGTGGATATTGGTATTTTATTACTTTTATAGATTATTTATCTAAGTATAGTTGGATAGATCTTCTTCAAGAAAAAGTCTAGTTCCTTAGATGTATTCAAATCTTTTAAGGCTACTATTGAATTGAAGATGGGTAAGAAGATCAAATGTGTAGATTTGATAGAAGAGGAGAGCATTATAGTAGATATAATGATACTAGAAGAAACCCTAGACCCTTCACCAGATTTCTTGAAGAATATAGAATTGATGCCCAATATACTATGCCTAGTGCTCCATAGTAGAATGGAGTTGTAGAAAGGCAAAATTGTATGCTTCTAGATATGGTGAGATGCATGTTAAGCCATTCATCCTTGCTAGATTTTCTTTAGGGAGATGCTTTAAGGACTGTAGTTTACATTCTTAATCAAGTGCCTAGCAAGTCTATACCAAAAACTCCCTATGAGCTAATGATTCGAAAAAAGCCAAGTTTGAAACATTTTCACGTATGAGGTTGTAAGATAAAGGTGAGACCTTATAATCCTCAACTAAAGAAGCTTAACCTCAAGACTATCAGTGGCTTCTTCATTGGCTATTACATAGGTGCTAGAGGCTACAAATTATATTTTCCATCACACTCCATGTAGATTATTGAATCTAATTGTATGATATTCTTTGAGGATGACTTAGACAATGGGAATCATACACTACCACTAGTCACTTTTAAAGAAGATAGTGTTGTAATTCTTGTGTCAATTGTTTCACTTCCAACAGATGTTGTTATTCCAGTTATTCATGATAATAATCAAACCATTCAGGAAGAAGAAAATGTAGTGGTACCATTAGTAGATGAGCATGCGTATGATAATACTATTGAAGAGGTTCCATTAAGACGATCTCAAAGAGTACATAGACCTTCAATACTAAATGATTACATAATGTATCTTCAGGAAAATGAGTTCAACCTCAATGATGATAGTGATCTTGTATCTTTTAAAGAAGCTATCTCTAGCTCTTATGCTTCTGATTGGCTTAATGCAATGCATGATGAATTAGCTTCCATGTCTTATAATGGTTTTAGGATCTTATGAAATTGCTAGATTGTTGCAAACCAGTTGGGTGCAAATGGGTCTTTAAGACCAAGCGTAATCCTGATGGTGAAGTTGAAAGGTATAAAGCTAAATTAGTAGCAAAAGGCTATATTCAAAGAGATGGCATTGATTATAAGGAGACGTTCTCACCAATTTCCACTAAGGATGCCTTTTGAGTTGTTATGGCTTTAGTAGCTCTCTTTAATTTAGAACTTTACCAAATGGATGTTAAAATGGCCTTTTTAAATGGAGATTTAGCTAAAGATGTCTATATAGTTCAACTTGATGGTTTAGTTGAAGAAGGTACAGAATACTTAGTATGTAAACTAAAGAAATCTATTTATGGGCTAAAAACGCTTCTAGACAATGGTATTTAATTTAATCAGGTTGTCACTTCTTTTGGCTTTAAGGAAAATTCTTTAAATCAATGTATTTACCTGAAGACTAGTGGGAGCAATTTTATAATTCTTATCTTGTATGTTGATGACATCTTGCTAGTAGTTATGTTAAACTTTTGACTAAGACAAAATAGATGTTGAACAACCACTTTAACATAAAGCACCTTGGAGATGCTTTAGTTGTTCTAATCATCCAAATTTACTGTAATAGGTCACGTAGCATTCTTGAATTGTCTCAAAAATGGTATATTGAAAAGGTACTTAAGTGGTTTAACATGCATTTATGCTCCCCTTATGTTATGCCTATTCAAAAGGGTGATAAGCTCTCTAAATCTCATTATCCTTAAAATGATAAAGAGAGAATTGAAATGGAGAAGGTCCTAGATGCTTTTGTTATTGGTAGTTTGACGCTCAGTATCGCATGAACCAATAGGGTAAGTTTAAATTGCAAGATGGTTCGAAAGATAAATGATAGTCGAAAGTTGAGCAAAGTTTCTCGTATACCAACGATGGATATGATGCACCAACGCCTTACACAAGCTCGAGTTACACTTGATATGATGTATAACCGAGGCTAGAGATCACTTGCTACTGGTCTACACTTAATAGGCTAGATAAGAGTAGCTCGAGAGTAAATAGTAAAACACTTAGCTTAAGAGAGTAAATCTGAAGATTTTGATGTATTTTCTCCCCTTATGGCTATTACAATATATAAGTATTTATAATACCCAATTAGAATAAATCCTAAGTTATAGTAAATTATAAAAAAAGACTCTTACTAGATAACGAGAAGGGGAATAATTTATAGGGGTATCAATGTAATCATGCAAAAAGAATATCTATTTGTAGAAAGGACAGTATGGATGTCAAAAAAAGAGGACAACACATGTGTAGTTTACTCATTCTATGGTTTCAATGACACTACTGGCCAAATAGGGATAGGTTTCCAATCAGGTCAGGTCGACATCAGCAGTTCGGCAGCTCGAACAGTTAAGACTGAACATGGGTTAGTTAAGGGCCTCAAGTGATTGGCTCTTGACAACTGTCAACTAGACTTCAGCACTAGTGAAGTCAGCTATTTCTTGATTTGATGCTTGAATTGGTATAGAGTAGAGGGTTTAGCTTTATATGTTAGCTGGTCACCTCAGTAGCTTCTTAGATAGTATGGAGAGCAAAGTAACTTGGCAAGTTAGGCTAGAATACCCACTATTCCTTGGCACTTAATTCACCTCGAATAATTCGGTAAACCACTCGAGCAAGCCTATGAACTTAGGAGCGCATTATAACTCATACGGGTTTGGTTAAGTCTTTTAATGTTTTGTGTTAGTGAGAGTTTGAAAATTTTGCTGTTATTATTTTGAGATATGTATGAGGTGACATCATTTTTACTATCATATCTCTAATAGCATTATTAAGATGCTTGGATTGATATTTGAGATTATACATTTGTGTTATTTTATTGTTTTTCTTTTTTCCCATTATTCTTTTGTTGAAATATGAGAGTATTAATATGTATGATATATATCCTTATCGAATACTATTTCTATAATGTTAAAGCTTTATATTTCTTAAACTATCTATTGATATGTGCTTTGACCATAATTGATATTTTTTATCAAATAATTCGTATATTTTTAATAATTAACTAATGCTAACTAAGTGGAGAATGTTAAAACTATTTTATTATATGAATTAGCATTAATCAATTATTTAGGATATAATCTTTTTGAATTATTAATATATCATTATGTTATTATTGCTTTATTACTTGACTACTATGGAAATTATAATTGGACTTTTTATGTGGATAGCTCATAATGGGTAAAGCTACTTACTTATACTCTCATCCCACAAAAGTATAAAAAGTTATTCTTTCATTAAATAGTTTGAATCTAACTTTGATGTCCTTTTAGAAAGAGAGTAACATTTTCTTACATTCTTTATAATAACCAAGATATTCAATATTTATCCTTCTTTTATTCTAGGTATATGAATTTCTCTTTTACTTTGTGTTTAACATACTATAATTCTATATCTATTTATATTCAATTTGATCTAGATGTATATATAGATTTTCTGTCATCTAGATCCAAGAAGATTGTCCGAATCGTAAAATCGTTGCTACATATTACTGACAGAGTTGATCTAGATTTGGTGTTTTGACATTATATTATTTAGTCACATGATGAACGTGAAAGTATAAATGTATATTCTTCATTATTGCATTCGAATTATTGCTACCTTACACTGTTTAGTCCCACTGATAGAGCTATTTGTGGAGGGGAAGCATTTGTCTTGCATGTTGCACAAACGGTATAGGAACAAGGAGAGAAGAACGAACATATATAATACAAAAGAGATTATTGTCGCGAGAAATCCTAGGGAAGAAAAAAAGAAAAAGAAAAGAAAACACAACATGATTGATAGCACGTTCTTCTTGTCACACGGACCACCGACGGTGTTTATGGACGATTCGTTGCCAGCGAGACACTCCTTCAAGTCATGGAAAGAGAATGCGTTCCCTCAGAGACCTAGAGCTATTCTTATGGTTTCTTCTCATTGGCAGACCCAAGAACCTACCGTCAACGTTGTTCAGCACAACGACACCATCTACGACTTTGACGGCTTCCCTGAACCCTTGTACCAGGTAATGCGTAATTAACATACATCCCCTCAAAAATGGAGGATCTAACAGTATTTATATTAGTTATAATTAAAAATGGGTAGACAATTAAAGACATATTGGCTAATTAATACAGATATTTATAATTAAAAACTTATATTAAAACTATAAGGTTGGAGCGTGGAGACTAATAAGATCTTATTTATTGACTTAATATTATAGAAAATGCAAGTATAAATATCGAGCTAAGAGGATCTTAGTTTTAATCTCCCCTGCACTTGAATTCAAGTTTTTTAAGGCATAGTCTCTTATCAAATACTACTTTGGCTAACCCCCGAGAATGTATATAGTCATGAAGTTCCAAAAAACACTCCTTAATATCTTGCATGAGTTCTTTTGAGATTAGAATACTTAAAAGTTCCGTCAAAACCATATATCTCAATTTCCATGCTAACATTTACATAAGGGGAAACTTCAAAAAATTATTAAGGGAAAAAACATGAAATGAAAAGAAAAGAAAACCGTTATGTGTGTAAGGACTCACCTCATTTTTATTCGGCTTTAGAAGATTTTTAAATATGTGGTCTATTAGATCCTTTATTTTTGAAATTACGTATTCAAATTCTAAATATTTTAAAAACATGTTTATGTATCCTATTTTACTATAAAAAAGACACTTTCTAATTATTTTTAAAGGTCAAAATGTTCATAGAATAGGAGAAAAAGACATTTTTAAAGATTGGGGATTTAAATGCTAATTTTAAAGATGAAAAAGTTAAGTACTTATAGAAGAAATGTAAGAATGTATATACACAATTTATCCATTAATTATCTCATTCCAATTAATTTATTTCCACAATTAGATAAAGATCTCACTGACAAGTATCTTAGAATACTCATTAAAGGCTAAAAGGTTAAAACAATTTTACATTTTCTATGCTTGATTGTATAATTCGAGAAAAATTATACATGTAGATGAAAAGTGTCAGATGTATTAGATATCTTCCTTGTCAATATAATGTCTCTGTTTGGTCGCTGAATCTCCTGGTCAATTAATTAGGAACGTGTTTTGATTAGGCCAAAAAAATAATAAAATAATAATTAATTAGCAACGTGATGTTACACGCACTTCATTTCATATCAAGTGACCTCATATCCTTTTCCATCTAACCCTAACGAAAACCATACTGCACGTTCATAAAATTAGTTGTGATTGAACTGTTTGTTTTCCACATTCTTGACGTTACAGAAGGACATATTATAATATATAGTTTTTAAAACTTTTCGTGTTTTCTTGGATCTATATTTCGTCAAAGCTTATTAAATTGATGCTTTGTTTCCTTTTCGTCTCCTTGCACTTTTATCTCTCTCTCTCCCTCTCCATCTTTTTATGTTTTTAGCTACCTACCATCTACTACCTTCTATTTCTCTTATCCCTTTTTTTGCTTTCCCTTTCATTTCTGTCTTTTTCTTTCCAAATTAGTCTTTGTTTCCACTTATTTTCACTAAATCAATCAAAGTTTCTTCCAATATTGCACCTTTTTTTAAAATAATTATCCACTTAGTAAATGAAGCAAGCTTTTTATTGAAATAAAGGTTTTGAAACGATAATTCATAATGGACTCATGCTTTTAATTCCATCTCTATAACAATGGCATTTATAATTTCTGAGTTTTTCGCTTTTTTTTCTTTTTTTTTTATCCGTACTCAGAGTTTTTCTTTGACGTGTTCCATTTATAGATGTTACGTATGAAAGTAGCACTTAATACATTATATCACTCTTCTTTCCTCTATTTTTTTTTTTCCTTAACCTTTTGATTCTTATCGCATTTAACAACCATATAGCATCGTCAGATGTCACAATCTTCAAGCACTTTAAGTTATCATGACATGAAAATTTAGATACCTATAAAAAAAATGTAAAACTACTCAATCAATGCAGTTCTCTTTTTTCGATTCACATACTTTGGTTCTTTCTCATAACTTTTCCATAAAATGTGACTTTCTTTAAAATTTATATACATGCTTATATCTTCATGATGTTGCTTTATTTTGTAATTCTTCTTTGTTTTTGTGGTTTACCTTCAGACTTTTATTATTGTGCTTAAAATTCATAAAGTCTATCCAAGAAAAATTGTAGCTTTGCCCAATTAATAGGATTTTGACTTAAAATTTATAGAACTCATGGATATTATTAATATGAAGAAAATTGTGAAGAAAATTTTCCTTCATCTCCTTATATTTCATGAATTCTATTTTTCCACTAATAGCTTCCATTATTCATATAATTGTGCTTAAAAAATCAATAATATTTCTCAAAAAAATATATATTAAGAACCTCGATAAATTGTGTGTACTTTCAATTTATTACACTATCATCCTACATAACTTGTGAATTTACATTATCTTTAGCTTTTTAAGTACTAAGGTATAAAAGATTAATTTCAATCTAGCAATTTAGCTTTTAGATCATTTAATAGCAGATTTACACTAAACATGATAATAATAAGGTTGGAGATAAAGAGTGTAAATCCATACACACTCATCTTATCCATAAATAATTAAATGGTTGATTTAATAAGCTTCAAATAAAGTCTACTAAGGGAGAGCATTAACTAAGATATATGTATAAGAGCCATATTATATCTTCAAGAAATTAAACTTTCAAATTAAATTAAATTGAAAATGATGTCAATGTAGAAAGTCCTACATTTAGTTCCCACTTTATTATTCAGCAACTTTTGACTAAGTCATCTAGTTTATTTTAATGATGCATGACAAGCTACTTTAACCAATTTGATTAATTTGTTATAATATTAACTTGTCATGTGTTTTGATAAGCAGTAGACAAATGACAATTGACACTAAAATTTTAGCATATAATAAAAAGGAGTAGACATCATTTGTATTCGCCTGCCACACATTATAATACATAGCATGTTAATATTAATTAATCCTTTTTCCTTGTTACGAGACAATGCACTTTGATAACTTAATCCATAATTACTTCTAAATACATTCTTAACAAACTTTGAAAAATAGAGCAAGGTGTCTTAACAAGGAAAAGACATATATTTAGTATAGATTTGCACAAGTGTTTAGTATTAACTTAGATACTTACCTACTAACAAGTAAATTAAATAATTGCAATTATTAGTTCAAGTATGTAGCTCCTAGAGCTCCAGAATTAGCTAAGACAGTGCGAGAACTACTACAAATGGCTGGGTTTAAGCATGTGAATGAAGATACAAAACGAGGGAGATGACTTATGTATCCAGAGGCCAATTTACCAGTGTGTCAACTGTCTATCCAATCAGAGAGAGATGCTACCTACCATTACAACATCGGCAAGGCATTAGCTCCTCTTAAAAATGAAGGTATGCTTATTCTTGGTTTTGGGAGTACAACTCATAACCTTGAGGTCATTCGCTCTGGAGATGACTTAGCTTCCTCTCAAATTATGCAATTTGATACTTGGCTCACGAATACTCTTCTCGAAGGGAGGTAATAAATAAATGTAGATTTTTTCGAACATTGATCAATTTTGGATATATAATAAGAAAAAAAGAAGAAGAATGAATTAGAAATAATATTTTCAATAAGGGAAGATGATTTGATAGATTAAGACATGTTTTCTATTTTATTTTACTTTTTCATATAGATATGAGGATGTAAATAAGTACGGGGAGAAGGCTCCACATGCAAAGCTGGCACACCCAAGGCCAGATCATTTCTACCCATTACATGTTGCTATGGGAGCTACAGGAGTAAATGCCAAGGCAAAACTCATCCACCATAGTTGGATTTTTGGTAGCCTTTCTTTTGCCTCATATCAATTTACCACACCATCATCTAACTAATTTTCAAATCAAGTTTCCTCGTCAGGGAATTTGTCATATCTTCTTATACTTTATTTCACCTATGTCATCTTCTCCACCACATAAAGTTTATTTACATTGAACTACTATGTACATTGGTTTTCTTTATTGTGTATGCATTAATAAAACTTATTCAATCAATTACAATTTTATAATATTGATGAATGGCAATTATTTAAGATGAGTTGAAAAGATCTACTTACCCAAAAAAAAAAAAAAAACAAAGAAGAAGAAAAGTTAGAGAGATCGTTATGAAATTGTCCCAAGTTCATAGTTCTATAGAAGAAACTAATAATGAATCTTATTAACAAGCCATAAAAAATTTTGTAATCCTTTGGCTACTCAATACATTACATAAAAAAGTGCAATCAAATGTTTACACATTTAACAAATAAATACTCTTTAGCACTTGTCCCTAATAAGTAAACCACAATGTATAAATAAAAAGAGTACAGGGTGAAAAAGGAAAGAAGAGAAGATGCAAAGGTGATATGATGATGTTTAAGAAGAGATAAAGTTCATTGATAATGTTTGTGTTTGCTTGTTTATTAAATATATATAACATGAAATAAGCAATGGCTACAGTTATATTCTATATTCAGTGCATCTATCAAGCACTAATGAATTAAGTAAATCTAGCATATGCATGGCAACGAACAATCAAAAGCAAAAACCTAATTCTTAAACTTTAAAATTGATTCAAAATACTATGATAGAAGAAAATTGAGAATAGATCACCTAGCTTAGCTTTGATTATAAGAAGATTAAGCCCTCATGCAATGGAGATTGTTTTTATGATAAAGAACTAGAGAATAAGAGGAAAAAAAAAAACAAGAGTATCAATGTGAATATAAAGGTTTTGGGAAAATAGATGAAATAAAACAAGGATGTAGATTTTGTTGACAAAAAAATGAGGATATAGATTAGTAAATACAATATCTTTTTTTCCAAATAAAAAATTATTTTTATTTTAATTGGTAACTAAAGAGATATTAGTTTAATATTCATCTACTAAAAATAAATTTAGTGACTAAATATACATTTTAAGGATAACTTTATTTTGGTACCTAAAATTTATTCCTTTTTATATTTTTTTCCTATGCTTTTTAACTACCAATGACAAACTTTGGTAAGTATATGTACTATATTTAGCTACGAATTTACCAATTTGGTAGCCAAATGATACTCCCTCAACTTCTAAATTTTTCTCTATACGTGTTCTTTACCAATGACTAATTTGGTAGCTAACAATAACATTTGGCTGCCATTAGACATTGGTAGCTAAATGCTAAGTTTATTTTAGTAATAAGTACATCAAACCATATAACACAATTTTTCCAAATTTTGGTTTACAAACACATAACAAATTAAATTGGTTCACATTGTTGGAAATGTACCAATAAATGAATATATTTTGCTTAAATATGTGTTTCTCATACTAGACTTTCAGTTTGTTCTATTATAAGTCAATAAGCTTCTTACACATATTAGACTTCATATCATTTTTAATGATACTTTTCAGGACCTAATAACTAAGAGCTATAATGCTCATGCTAATGCTTGACCTCACCAATGTATTATACAATCTAAGCCAATAGTTAGTTGTTTCTCCTTAAGCTTTATTAATTCAAAATTTGATGTAAATTAAGCTTTGAGCTATGATGATTGTAGTTCTTATGTGAATAATAATGTGTCCCTACAATTATCACATAGTATATTAGGACACATTTATCAAACTAAACTCCAACAAAATTCATAGATGTAAAACTTAAATAGACAGAATTTCATTTGCAATACTTATTTGCTAAGTTTCATTGGTTGCCTTTTAATTCAAGTTCTCTACTTTATTATTATTCATTTTTTTAACTTATTACACGTTGATATCCAAGGTCCGTATAATACGCTATTTATACATGGTGCCAAATTTTTTTTCTTAGAATAGTAAATGATTCTAAGACTCTTTTAATGTCACATAAGTCCCAAAGACTCACCATTTTACAAAATTTCCTTTCTTTCACAAAATATCACTTTAATTTAACCTCAAATTTTGTTCTACAAATAATAGAAGGTAATTTATTTCAAAAGAGTACCAAAGTTTGTTTGACAAACTTATTGTTCATCAAAAGAATGTCATCCACACTTTACAAAAAAAATGGTGTTGTAGAGAGGAAGCATATGCATCTTTTTGACACAACTAGAGTTGTAAGGTTATATACAAACTTACCAAAACAATTTTAGGGTAAATGCAATGTAACTACAACCTCAATGATCAATAAAATACTAGCTCTATCTTTTGGAAGGAAAAGTCCTTATCAACTTCTTTATCATAAAGATGCATCATATAACGACTTAAAAGCTATATAATGCTTATATTATGCTTCTACTATTGCATATTGTAAATAAATTTGATAATAAAGGTAGATAATGTTTATTGCTTTCATCTCTTGTGGTCAAGATCAATATAAATTGTGACCATGACATACATTAAACTTTTGTTTGTAGGGATGTCATATTTTATAAAGATACCTTTCCTTTACAACATGCATAGTGTTTAGATCATCGTTCTACAAAAAAAAAAAAAAAACTTCTACTTTGTTCCTACACATTTGTTTCATAAATTTGAGTGTACTTAATTAAAGTGGTGTACTTGATACACTATCATTAGTTTCTAATCATTCTTTTGATGCCAGTCCACCATTTGACATTAGTGTCTCTTGAAATTGATTCTATCATTCAAACCCTTCCTTCAAGTATATGAAAATCTCAAAAAGTAAAACGACAACCTATATGGTTAAAGGATTTTATACATTATGTTTGATCAAGTTCATCAATTGATGTAACATGGTGAATTGTGAATCTATCACAAACCAGCACTTAATATCCTTTTTTTTTTTTACCTGACTCTTTAGCTAATATTACCCAAAGGATTATCTAGTTTCTCTTATTAATATGTTAATAGTCCATGAACTCAAAATTATTAGAAGATAAACAAGATCCTAAGTAAGTTGAGGTGCTGAATAAGATGCTAATAGCCTTATAATTGAATAATACATGGGACTTAACTTTGTTGCCAAGCAATAGGCTGTAAATGGGTTTATAAGGTCAAATGTAAACTACATGGTTCTAAAAGATTTAAAACTTAGTAGAAAAAGGATATAATTAAGTAAAATGGATAGATTATACTCAAACCTTTTCTCTTGTTGCTAAGCTAAAAACTAAAGGGTGCTTTTGACTATTGCATTTGTTTAGAATTGGAATGTTCACCAACTAAATGTGAACAATGCTTTTTTATGTGATTATATTGATGAGGAAATTTATAAGGCTCTTCCTAATGGTTGCTTTATGGTAAGTTTAGGTCAAGTTATCAAGCTAGCAAAGTCATTATGTGGCCTTAAACAAGCATTGAGCAATAGAATAAATAATTCACTAAATCCCTTAATTTTTTAGTTTCATGTAATCTAGAACGATCATTCTTTATTCACAAAATCTAATCATGATAGTTTAGTTATTATTCTAGTGTATATAGATGATGCACTTGTTGCAATAGATAGTTTGTCAACCATTTAGTCTATTAAAAATACATTAATTATGCTTTTTCTATCAAGGATCTTAGTGATGCAAGATTTTCTTAGGAATAGAGAATTGCTGCACTTTAACCTATTTTTTGCTTTATCAAAGAAAGCCTCATTGAATATTTTACAAGATGTGGGAGTAACTATTTCTAATCCCACTAAAGAACCATTTCTATCAAACTTACATCTTAATAATGAATAAGGGAGTTGATTCATGATCTATTAGTATATGGGTATATTGTTGGTAGGATCTTATATTTAACTTGATGAGGCTAGGTTTGTCTTTTGCACTACAACAAATTTGCTAATTTTTTGACATCCTTAGATATCCCATCATTCTTGTCTTATGGTATTTGAAAGGCTCTATTCATTAAGGATTATTTTTGTCTTCAATTGCTTCATTGTCTCTTATTATTTATGCTGATGTAGATTGAGGATCATGTAAAATTGATTGGAAATCTTTATTTGATACTGTATTTTCTTGAGAACTTCCCTAGTCCCATGGAAAATAAAGAAGCAATCAACAATTTCTACTTCATTTGTAGAAGTGGAATATCATAACATTACTTCTACAACTAAAGAATTACTGTAGCTTTCTTTATTCTTTGAGTATGTGAATGTTCTTCTTTCTGTTTCTTTGTTTTTTGATGGCAAACGTACTAAGTTAATAGCAAAAAATCTATGCTTCCATGACTGCACCAAAAACATTGAATTAAATGTATGTTTTACTTGAGATCACATGGCAGTTGCCTTCCTTTGTCTTGCATATACCTTCTATTTCTCAATTGGTAGACTTATTGACTAAAGGAATTAGTAGTACAAACCATGACTAAGAATAGGTAAGACAGATCTCCAGATGGGTTCAAGCTTGCTGAAAGCTTCAAGAGACAATGGGGAAATGTGAGAAAGACTGAAAAAGTGAATGAAAAGTAAGTAAAACTCACGAATAGCTCTAAAGAATATAATGCACCAATGGAACTTTCAAGAACTCGTAGCACAATCGATATAATGTATGAATTGGTCCAGTTAGGTTACTCACTTCCTATACTCAAGGGTTAAAATAAAAGTGAAATAAGAGTAAATATTCATGTTTACGTAAAGGAGGAATATTCAATTATATATTGATGATGACCTAATGATGCCTTGCGGTTACACATAAAATAGTATTTATGCCCAATAAGTTAAAGTGATTTGCTTAAAAGGGAAAAAATAAAAAAGGTATTACCTTAAAGAAGTAATGTACAAGAATATAAAAAATAAATATTAAGGAAAAGCAATGATTAGTAGAGTAGATTTTATACATGGTAGATACCGTATATTGTATTAAGAACCCCTAATTTGTTACCCTTCTGTTCATGAACTCTTTACACAATATATAAAACTCTACAACCATTAGCTTCTCAAGAACATACAGATTAACATGGTATCATCACATAAACATATTTATATAATATTTAAACTATAAAGATTACAATAAACAATAATCTAGTATATCTATGTGTACAATACTATCAAAAGGTAAAGTATACATATAAATGTCTACAAAAATAAGTTCTCTTGACACTTTAAATAGCCTGCTCTCTCTCAAGCCCCCACGCTAACCTCTGGCATCCTTTGGCCAGTGTTGATAAACAGGTAGTTTTGTAACAAAAGCCTAAGGGAATGTAAACTAACACCTAGTGAGTAAAACTCTTAGCCACACCACAAACGACTTATAAATACATTAAATTCAATCATATGAATGAATGAGCAAACAGCGTGCTAAGCAATATGTACAGTTAATTAGTCACTATACGTAACTCAAATTTAACGCCCTCCGAAGTTAGAGTTAGAGTATATATGACACCAATTAGATTCGGGTATTACACTAGAACTTATTTTCTACTATACTCCACGTTTTGTATTTAAACAAAATAAATATTTTATTTTCACAAAAATTAAGTTCTAAGTATAATTGTAAATGGACTCTCACAGTTCACATTCACCCTTAAATGGAGGCCTCTAGACTCGACCCTTAGTTGGGCGGTTGGTGCCTCTAACGCTTAGTATTCTCGTGGGCTAAGATAAGGTCATATTTTACACGTAAACCGTACAAAACCAATAAACTTCTAAATAACAACCTACGTATAGCCTCTCTTTACCTCTGTGTAATATCACAGCCAAAATTATTATGTATGTGATGCATGTTAATACATGTTCTAATTTCTTTTTATCAATTGAGTATAGTTAAATCCAATTAGAGTATGATTAACCAATAGCACATACAAGCATTACCTTTACTACTATGCAACAAACAATCTATTATCGGTATTTAGGGTAATTTCACAATTCAGCAAACAATAACATACATAAGCATTTCCTGACCCCGTATAACAGTCAATTAATAGAATCATTTAAGTTCACTAGCTACAAATACATACGAGTATGGAATCATAGGGTAAATACTCACTTGGCTATGTCGCCTTGTGCTGTAATTGTAATAATCGATTGAAAGATCCATACCTTTATCAAGATCACCTAATCATTACGAGATAGCAATGATAATAGATAATTGAGTTAACTAGTAATTCCAAATATCTATTTATCTGATTCTATTTAGGTTACTATCAGTTTTTGTTCGATTGAACTTAATTGCTAATCATATATAACTTTTTCAATTTATCTCCGATAGTTACAAGCTTATAGTTATTTTTCATCATTTTTAAGAGTATGTTCACACAGTAAGGTCCATTTTGGACGTTAAGACCCGTGTTTTACAATGTGAATTAAATTTATTGAAATTTTAATTATTAAAGCTTGAACATTCTTATTGTCTATTTTATATCTTATTTTAGTGCTTCATAATTTAATTAACCATTAGGTTCTTATACTTAAATGATTTTACATTATTAGTACTATTATATGTACTTAAATAAGAATAATTCAAGTTAATATGTGCATTATAGGCTTGTGATGATTTCAGCCCACCTATGTACATATATATTATTACTTCATTAGATTAGATTATATTATATTTTGTTATATTAAATGATTATGTCATCACTTTCATATATACATACTTTATATTTATGTACTTATATACTCTATACATATGTTATGTGTATACACATACTTCTAATACACTTGTATGTATATTTGTATACTTGTACTTATACTGTATATATACCTATATATATATACGATGGTATACATATTTTTATACATATTTTCGTAGGTCCTCTATACTTGATAAGAATCAACTCCCTTGACTGATCACAAGAAGCCTAAGCTAGAGGACTTCAAGTGCTTGCATGGAAAATATTAGCTCTAAGCCACTGCTGAGATGGGGACTCCTATCTTGATCCGACCTCCTACCAACCTATCTCTCAAATCCTCACATGTGTCCAACATGCTCCCATCCAATAGCGAAGTCTTAATCTAAAAGACAGCCTAAAACTAATCGAGCTGAGCTACTTACCTGACTCATTGTTGTCTAACTTCAAGACAGCTGACCTTTTTGCCAGGCTGATTGGCTCCTAACCTAATCCAAATCAGGTCAACCCCTGACTCCCATCACTTTCTGTTTCTGCTTATGTATCATACTTCTGACATACAACCATCACATGTACGTACCTTTTAATACAACATTCTAGAATGACTCTATCTTTTTCATACTCGATATTCCTTATCCTTTTTACCCCTTTTTAGTATGATTAATATAACATAATTGTAAAATACCTTTTTGTCCTTTTCATACATCTAAAATAACCCTAGTGGGCAAGTATATAAGCCCTCTAAGCCCCCCTCATCCCCCTCCCCCCCCTCCCTCCCCTACTTTCCTTGTACGCACACATTCAACTTTCAATACAGATTTACTCACTGGAGCAACCTTAGCGTTCTTGTTATCATTCAACTGTTATCTATTCCCTCTAGCAAGGAGCAATGGCAAGTAACCATGAAATTTAGACTATTATGTCATAGCCAGTGAGTTATAGGTAGAGTAAGATTGGGTGGTGAATCATATCCATTTGGTAACTACTCCCTTTCGGTTCATTTGTTGTGGTGCTTCTTTATGTGTATGACCCTAGAGATGCATCAGCTTCGCTAGTATCAGTACACAGTTCCACGAGAGAGTATGTGAAGTTACAATGGAGTTTTTGTTCGCCTTACTATTTACGGCTACTATATTCCTTCCATAGCTATTGCAGTGTATTGTATGTTTTTGTAAGTGTAGTTTCGTTGATACTCTGTTTTCCATTGGGACAATAGGGTAAGTTTGTTAGTAGTTTGTTAACCTGTTTAAAAGGGTATTACGCTATGTCAGATTCAAGTGTTCAGGGAGTTATTGGTGACCTAGGTAGTAGTGCTTAACCTCGTCGTGGTCATAATGGTAGTAACACCCTAGGGTCTATTGATGACTAGCTTGACAGACTTATAAACCTCGTTGAGAGTCTAGTCACCATAATGCAAATTAATCGGCAACAACCCTAACGTATACAACAACAAAACCTATAGGATAGCACCCTTAAGAGATACTATGTCTAAGGCAATCGAACTAGTCACCCAGTTCGACCTCCTCAAACTAAAAGAGCCGCTAGTCGAAGATTGGAGTTAAAAGAGATTAGGGAAGATGATAAGGAGATAGATGTCGAAGGGTTCAGTGAAGAAGAAGTTGATTATTACCAAATACAGAGACAATGATGCTAAGTTCCTCAAAGGCTAGACAATATTAAGGTGCAAATCCTACCCTTCGATGGAAGTAGAAATGTAGATGAATACTTATAGTGGGAAAAAAAGGTCGAGAAAGTATTTGAGTATAATGAGTATAAGAATGTGGTCAAGGTCCAACTTGTTGTGTTGGAATTCATGGATACACTACTGTATGGTGGAAGAATTTGAATGTTGCTAGAGTTAGGGATGGGAGACAAGGTATTAGGACCTAGGATGAGATGAAAAGGTTTTTGAGGGGTAGATTTGTGCCTGAAACGTACCTACAAGATACATTTGCTAAGTTGTAGGAGTTTCACCAAGGAAGTTGACCTATTGATGACTATATTAGAGAATTCTGAATGCTTATGATTAGAGTTGACGTGGAAGAACCAGAGGCCCGTACAATTCCAAGGTTCATTTCTAGGCTTAAGCATGAGATTCACAATATCATAGAAATATGGAGATTTTATACGTTAGACAAGGCCATCAAAATTGCATAGAAGGTCAAAAGGCAGAGGAGGAATTTTTTGAGCTAACCTAGGTAAACATCCTCCTAAGCTCCCATATTGCGCTTGCCCATTCAAGCCGAGTTGATGAGGCCATATCGAGCTAAGGAAAGGAATGAACGACCTGATGAATGTCGACTAAACCAGTTTAGTCAGGCTAGACAGTTGAATCAACCCAAAGTTAGGCTAACCCCGAGAACTTATGAGAAAGGCCAACCATCTGGACAGAAGACCAGCGAGGTGATGTGTTTTAAATGCTTAGGCTTCAGACACATGGCTACTAAATGTCCAAACCGACGTGCCATGGTACTCCAAGGAGACGTGGTAGATAGTATCTACGAAAGCGACCTTGAGGAAGAAAAGAATGTTGGAGAACCCAAAGTAGAAGAGGAAGAGGAAGAGGAGACTTATGTCTATACTAACTAGGGAGAAGTAATAACCCTAGTCCTGAGGCAAATTCTTAGTTCCCTGCTGAACTCTAAAGAGGATCAGAGAGAGAATTTTTTCTACACCAAGTGTACCATCAAAAGCCAACTGTGCACCATCATTGTAAATAAAGGAAGTTGTACTAATGTCGTTGTACATTCTTTTGTACAAGGTTAGGTTTACTGACCTCAAAGCATCCTTAACCCTACAAGCTACACTGGCTTTATGATGAGGGAGCTTTGTATGTAACTAAACAAATGACCATACCATTCAGTATTGGGAACGTGTACAGGGATGAAGTAGTATACGATGTCATCCCTATAGGAGCTTCACATTTGCTACTTAGACGACCTTAACGTGTCATTCACGATGGGAATAAGAATACTTATGCCTTTATCAAGGATGGAAAGAAGATTGTGTTGCAACCCTTAACCCCATACTATGTAAATGAAATCTATAATCAGCTCACCCGAGCCAATAAGAAGAAAGCCTTAGTTATGACTTGAAGAGAGCTCTGATCTACTAAGAAGGCTAATGAACCCATGTTCTTGTTGGTTAGAAGATTGATAGAGATGAGGGAGTTGTCGAATGTCCCAGAAGAAATTTGAAGATTGTTGAATGAATTCTCTAACCTGTTTCCAGAAGAACTGCCTAAAGGACTACCACCGTCTGAGGCATCACCATCTGAGGCATAGAGAACTGTATTGATTTGTAACTAAGTGTCACCCTGCTGAACTAACCTATGTACAAGATGAACCCTAAGGAAGCTGCTAAGCTAAAAAGATAGGTGGATGAACTTGATGAGTGGGGACATATGAAGGAGAGCATGACCCCTGTACCGTACCAACTCTACTTGTTCCAAAAAAGGATGGTTTATAGCATATGTGCATCAACAACCGAGCAGTCAATCGAATTATTGTCAAGTATAGATACCCAATACTAAGGCTCGATGACATGTTAGACAAGCTTCATGGTGCAAAGATATTTTCAAAGATTGATTTACAGAGTGGCTACCACCAGATCCGCATAAAGCTAGGTGATGAATGGCAGACTACCTTTAAGACTAGGCACAGACTCTACGAATGGTTAGTTATGCCATTCGGACTAACTAATGCACTGAGTACATTTATGAGGTTAATGAACCATGTGATGCGTCCTCTTCTTAGAAGATGTATGGCCATGTACTTTAATGACATATTGGTATATAATGTCGACTTGAACAATCATGTTCAACTTCTTTGCAAAGTATTTAACATTCTACAAGTGGAGAAGTTATATAGGAATATAAAGAAATGCATGTTCTACCAAAAAGAGGTGATTTTCCTAGGGTTTGTAGTATCAAAGGAAGGATTTGAGCAGATGAGGAGAAGATCCGAGTTGTTTTGGAATGGCCAACGCCAAAGAATGTCACTAAAGTTCGAAGTTTCCATGGCCTAGCTTCTTTCTATAGGCGATTCATTAAAGACTTCCGTACAATAGTCACTCTATTGACTGAGCTGACAAAGAAGAATGAAGCGTTTAGGTATAATGATCGAGTTAAGCGAAGCTTAAGGGAGATTAAGGAGAAGCTTACCTCGATACCTGTCCTTTCATTACTAGATTTTGACAGGCCCTTTAAATTAGAGTACAATGCATCGGAAGTTGGAATTAGTGTTGTCCAGATGCAAGAACGATGGCCCGTTGCTTACTACAGCGAGAAACTGAATGGCCCAGCCTTAACTATTCTATGTATGCGAAGGAGTTGTACTCCCTTTTCCGAGCCCTCATTGTTTAGTAATACTACCTGTTACTACGAGAGTTTGTTATTTTCACTACCATAAATCATTGAAGCATCTTGAGAGTTAGAACAAACTCTCTAAGAGGCAAGCTAAATGGTTGGAATTCATGGAAGGATTCTCATACATCATTTGGGACAAGAAGGAAAATGCAAATGTGGTCGTTGATGCTTTGTTATGATAACAAACTTTGCCGACCACTTTGTAGACAAAATTATTAGGATTCTCACTCATTATGGAGCAATATGCTGCTGACCCTTACTTTGGTCTTGTTGTTGAATAGTACCAAGCGAGGGTAGTTGTTAGAAGATATTATCTTAAGGATGGCTATCTGCTCCAGGATCGTAAGCTTTGTATTCCAAACTACTCCACATGAAAGCTATTAGAAGCTTATAGTAGTGGACTTTCAAGTGATTTTAGGGAGGTCAAGACCACCGATCTATTAAAGGAGAACTTTTACTAGCCAGGTTTGACTAAGGATGTCCATAAGGTAGTTAGTAATTGTGAAGCATATAAGTGTGCTAAAGGAAAGAGAGAACCCCATGGAAGATATATGTCTCTACCAATGCCAACTTTACCATGGCCTGACCTTAGCATGGACTTTGTACTAGGGTTACCCCTCCAATGGGAAAGATTCTATTTTTGTTGAGGTAGACCATTTCAACAAGATGACGCACTTCATTTCGTACCATTAGACTAACGATGCTCTATATATTGCTAATTTGTTTTTATAGGAGATTGTCCAACTACATGGAATACCAAAGACAATTGTCTCAGATTGGGACACAAAATTCTTGAGCTATTTTTAAAAGACCCTTTAGAGCAAAATTAGGACCAAACTCCTATTTAGCTCCAGTAGCTACCCTTAGACTGATGGCTAGACTGAAGTGATAAATAGGACGCTAGGTAATCTACTCAAAGCTGTGGTAGGGAAAAACTTAAGGGATTGGGATCTATGCCTATTAGTTATGGAGTTCAAATACAACTAAACTATTCATAACACTACTGGGAAGACCCCATTTAAGGTCGTCTATGGCCTTAACCTTACTATTCCCTTGAATATGATCGATACCTTAGTAACTACTGAAGAAAGTCACTCTAGAGTGGACCGAGCCCAAAAATTGCATGAGCTGCATTAGTCTATCACTAGAAAGATCACCAAGTTCAATTAGAGACAACAAGAGATTGGCAGCCAAGGTCGCCAAACTATTTCTTTCTAGCCACGAGACTTAGTATGGATTCATCTTAGCTGAAAGTGATTTCCACACTTAAGACAAAGCAAACTATCTCCTTGAGCTAATGGCCCATTCAAGGTCCTGAAGAAGATCAATTGCAATGCCTACCAGATCGAGTTGCTTGATGACTATGGTATCTCCTCTACCTTTAATGCATTCAATCTAATTCCCTATCAACCAATAGAAGACCTGTGAGTGCCCCAAAAGAACGAACAGAAATTGCTTCAAATTTGAGAACAAACCTCTTCAAACCCTAAGTAGATGATAGGAATCACCCCCTTGGATCGATCATAAGAAGTTGAGCTAGATGACTTCAAGGGCACGCACCGAAAATACTAGCTTTAAGCCATTGCCAAGATGAGGACTCCTAACCCAATCCAACCTCCTGTCGACCTGTCTCTCAGATCCTCATGTATGTCTAATATGCTTTTACCCAATAATGAAGTCTTAATCCAAAAGACAACCCAGAACTAGTTAAGCCAAGCTACCTACCTGACCTATTGGCGTCTGACTTCAAGACAGGTAACCTTTTTGCCAGGCTGATTGGCTCCTAACCTAATCTAAATTAGGTCGGCCCTTGACTCCCAACACTTCCTATTTTTTCCTGTATATCATACTCCTAACGTACAACCATCAAGTGATAAGTGCCTTCTGATACAACGTTCCAAAATGATTCATTCTTTTTCGTACTCGATATTCTATGTCCTTTTTACCCCTTTTTAGTATGATTAATGTAATGTAATTTTAAAATACCCTTTTGTCTTTTCATACGTGTAAAATAACCCTAGTGGGCAAGTATATAAGCCCCTTACCCTACTTTCCTTATACGTACACATTTATCTTTCAATACAAATTTACTTATTGGAGCAACCTTAGCGTTATCCTTTTTATTCAACTCTCATTTATTCCTTTTCGCAAGGAGTAGTGGTGAATGACCCTTCAATTTGGACTGGTGTATCATATCCGACGAGTTATAGGCCAAGTAAGATCGGGTGGTGAGTCATATCTATTCGATAGCTGCCTGGACTTTGCCAGTTTCTCTTCTGTTTCCCTTTCGGTTAATTTATTTTGGTGCTTCCCTATGTGCACGACCCTAGAAATGCACCAATACCCCTTTTAGAAATCTTCATAAAATTCATATTTTTTCCTCTTATGGGTTCAATTTGTAGGCCATATGTATTTACACTTAATATTCTACATATTTTAGGTTATGTATATAAAGAATATTCAAGTATGACGATAACTATACATATGTACACTTATGCTATGTGTATTACTTGGTTTATACATACACACTTCATGTGTATTTATGATCCATATGAACATAGGTATTCTACTCATATATATAAGTATTTCTACACTTATGTGCTTGTATATAAGAGTTCCTATTTATATTAACATACATGTACATATTACACAAAATTTCTATACCAACCTAAGATAGATAATTAACTACCTGTTAAAATAGAAAATCAAATGAAATCATACCTCTTTCTTCTTCTAGATAAGGGTAGGGAGTTTACTTAGATATTAGGATATGAGATATGTGTTAAAGTAAAAGCAAAAGAAAAATGGAAGTTTGGAAAAGGGCAAGAAGAAGAGGGAGTTACGGTTTTGGTGTGAGAGGAAAAAAAGGGGATTTTGTTGTGTTGTAAATGTGTAATAAAAGAAAATGAAAGGGAACTCCAAAAAGGGGCATGTGGATGGCAACAAGGGGAAAAGAAAAGGGAAAAAAAATCCAAAAGAAAAGTAAAGAATTCAATGGAAAGAAGGGGAAGATTCTAGCTTGATAATGACCTTTGTTGACTTGGTCAAATGTTAACTTAGTAAACTCTCTTAAATTTGTATAAAATTAATATACATAATAAGAAAATTAATGATGATTAAGAGAAAATTTAGGGAAATGAAAGGAGATATGGAGCTAAATAAAATAATCAGTAAAAATAGCTATTGGAATCTTTTTATAAATATTTATATCCCCATATAAAATTTAGTTTCATGCTTAATGTAATTAGCATGAAAAACATAATTTGTAATACTAACATTGCTTATATGTGCTATAAACATTAACTAAGTACTCAAATATATATAATACTAACTTAGTTATATACTTATGAGACTAACATGATCTATAATGCAATATCCTAGTTTCTAATAAATTAAATTAGTATTGTGTATATTTATGAATAACTGAAAGTTATCTTAATCATTTGTTAATGATTTTGTATGATTGGTATGTTACTCAGGATATATTATCAATTAGGGTTTTTGAGTAAATTATAGTGAATTAGTGCTTTATATCTTTAAAGTTATAGTTTTAGGGTTTTTATCACTTTTGGGAGTAGTATCTAATGTTTACATACATTTAAGGTTTAAAAATTTTATACACGATTAAAGCTTCGATTGTTATTTTAGAGTTTTTCTCTTAACTAGCTTTATCGACTCTTAGAGTCTTCTATCACATTAAGGTTTACCTTAGGTATTATGATGAAAATTTTAAGGGTTTACATCCTTCCCTCCTTTAAATAAGTTTTGTCCTCAAAACTTGAAAAATATACCTGGCTTATCAAAACAATGTGAAGATCGATGCTTAACTTCGTCTTCCACTTCTTAGGTTACAGATTCTTGTTCATGATTCCTCTATATGACTTTAACATATCTAATCTGTTTATTCCTTAATTTCTACACTTTACTATTTGTGATCTTAACTGGCTATTCTTCATAAGTTAGATTTTCTTTCAATCTCACTAGTTCCAACTCAATGACACAGTTGGGATCTGGAATATGTCTTCTTAAAATAGACAAATGAAATACGTTGTGAATCCCTGACAAGTTAGGTGGTAAAGCTAACCAGTAAGCTAAATTCCCAACTCATTCTAGAATTTCAAAAGGTCCAATGCACCTTGGAATCAGTTTGCCTTGTGTCTTCATACGATGTATACTCTTAATTGGGTTCACCTTAAGATACACACGATCTCCTACTTGAAATTCCAATTCTCTTCTTTTCAAATCAACCTACCTTTTCTATCTATCTTGTGCTTCCTTCATTTTCTGCTTCATTATAGTAATCTTCTCAATTATTTCCTGCACCAACTCTGGACCCAACATTGCTTTCTCCACATCATCCCAAAATAAGAGTGATCTATACCTTCGTCCATATAGAGCCTCATAAAGAGGCATTTGAATAGTCAAATGATAATTGTTGTTATAAGTAAACTCAATCAACAGCATATGAGAATCCCAACTCCTTTTAAATTCCATGATGTAGGCCCTCAACATATCTTCTAGGATCTCTGTGGTTCTCTCTATCTATCCATTAGTTTGTAGGTTGTATGCTATGTTGAACTGCAACTTCGTCTCCATAACTTTCTGTAGACTTGTCCAGAACTTTGACACAAATTGGGGATCCCTATCTAACACAATTCCTATTGGTACACCATGTAGCCTCATTATCTCCTTTATATAGATTTAAGCCATTTTTTCTAAAGAAAAGGTCATATTGATTGGTGGAAAATGTGCTAATTTAATGAGTTGATCAACTATGACTCAAATCGCATCATGTCCAGTAGTTGTTCTTGATAAACTACTTACAAAATCTATAGATATTTGATCCCACTTCCATTCAGGAGTAGGTAATGTTCGTAACAATCCACCTGGTTTTTGATGTTTAGCCTTTATTCTTTAGCAAGTCTCACATTTCAAAACATAATCAACATCTTGCTTCATTCCGTTCCACCAAAAGTTTTTCTTCAAATCTTGATACATTTTTGTTCCTCTTGGATGAACAGAATAACCAGAGGAATGTGCTTCATTTAAGGTCTCTTTTCAAAGCTCCAAATCATTAGGTATACATAATCTATCATTCATTCTTAAGGCTCCATGTTCATCAGTTCTAAAATTAGTATACTTCCTGATTTCCATATCTTCTTTCATTTGATTCAAATCAGGATCATTCTGTTGCATTCTTTGAACTCATTCTATCAAAGTTGGCTCAACTACTATGTTTCACAATTCTACATCAACTTCATGCCAAGTGAATTCCAAATTTAATTTTTCAATTCTTTAATTAATTCTCTTTGTTTAATAAGAAGAGTTGCAGCTTCAACATGATTTTTCCTACTTAGAGCATCAACTATTGCATTTACCTTGCTAAGACAATAATTAATTCCTAAATCATAATCCTTAATCAATTCGAGCCATAATACTTAAGGCTCTTTTTGTCAGTATTGATCTCACATCTTTGCCCATACAAATAATGTCGCTAAATCTTTAATGTAAACACTACAGCTGCAAGATCAAGATCATGTGCTGGATAATTTTCTTCATGTAGCCTTAATTGTCTAGAAGCATAAGCGATCACCTTCCCATTTTGCATCAGCATATAGCCTAATCCATTCTGAGAAGCATCACTATATATAGTGAAAGGTTCTTTTTTAGTTCTTGAAAACTTTTCTCTTATTTTTTTGTCCATTCAAACTTAACATGCTTTTAAGTCAATTGTGTAAGTGGCCTTGAGATTTTTGAAAAATCTTTAACAAACTTCCTATTGCATCTAGCTAATTTGAGAAAACTTCAGATTTCAATTACCTTTTCCAGTTTTTTCCATTCTACAATAGCATTAATCTTTTCTGGATCTACAAAAATATCTTCACTTGTAATCACGTGTCTAAGGAAAAATATTTCCTTTAACTAGAAGTCACATTTGGACAACTTTGCATATAACTTATGCTCCTGCAAAGTTTGCAATACCATCCGTAAATGCTTCTCATGCTACTAAGGAGTTGCATAATAAATCAAAATGTCACCAATGAACATAATTACACATTTGTCCAATAATGACTAGAACACATGATTCATCAAATCCATAAAAGCAGCAGGTGCATTTTTCAAATCAAAGGTCATGACAAGAAACCCATAATAACCATATCGTGTCTAAAAAGCTATCTTCGGTACATCTTCAGGTTTAATCCTTAATTGATGATATCTTGATCTTAGATCAATCTTGGAGAATACACTTACACCTTGCAATTGATCAAATAGATCATCAATCCGTAGAAGTAGGTATTCATTCTTGATGGTCACTTTGTTCAACTTCCTATAAGTAATACAAAGCCATAATGATCCATCCTTTTTCTTAACAAATAGTACCGATGTACCCTATGGTGAGACACTTGGTCTTATGAACCCTTGATCTAACAATTTCGTAATTGCTTCTTCAACACTTTTAATTCCACTAGAGCCATTCTGTAAGGAGGCTTTGAAATGGGTTCAATTCCTGGTACCACATCAACAACAAAATCAATTTCTCTTTTTGGTGGGAATCGAGGTAATATCATGAAAAATATTAGGAAATTCATTTACTATTCATATTTCCTCTAACGTTGGCTTCTTTTGATCAACTTCCATCATATTTAACGAACTATCATCAACAATTATCGCTAAAACACTTAACTCCTACACATCTGCTACAATAGAGTCCCCTTTAAATTTTGCTTGTATTCCATTAGAAGCTTTAAACACTATTCTCTTTAGTTGACAATCAACATTAGCTTTGACATCAATCATCCAATTTATTCCTAGCATTGCATCATACTTACCCATATCTAGAAGAATCATGTCAGTATTACTTCCAATATCTAGAATTTGCAAAGAACATTCTTTCGCAATCTCTTTTGTCACCACAACACTTCCCGTAGGACTTTTCACCCCAAAACTAAATTCGGAACATTAGTGGTCAAGCTCACCCGTTTTACCACTTTAAGTGATATCAAGGAAAGTGTGGCTCCCGTATCAAGCAAGGTGTAAACAAAATGTCCATCTATATTAATATTTCCTAGATTATAGTAAGAAGTTTTACTTTTATGCTTTTAATGTCATAAACATGTTTTTCCTACTTCTAAATACTTACCACTATATTGTTATAACTTTACACTACTTACTATAATCTCTATAATTTATAACAAGTACTTGTTTAAAAACACATACCTACAATAAGCTCGACTCCCACAATTTCTTCAGGGTCACCAAAGTCTTCCAGTTCTCCTCTAGAAATATCCTCATAAACCCCATCACTCTCCAAATTATATACTCGAGTAATGTTAGCTGCAATTGAACGAGTGTTTCCTAAAGCTGGTCCTCCAACTGTTTTCCCTACGCTAGGGCATCCAACAGCTGGTGGTGGTTGTTTAGCAACTTGGGTAGTAATAGATGTACATTGTGGACATGTAGAAGAGAAATGTCCCACTTTGTTGCTAATAAAACATGTAACAATGCTCTTCTTTGGATAGTCTGTCATCCGATATGAACTTTCACCACAGAAGAAGCATTTACCCTAAGGTTGTGAAAAGTCCCTAGGATAATGGTTTCCTTTGCACTTCCAACATTTGACAACTCTGCCAACTGCTTTCCTTTGACTAGGATTTTAGGGTTTCATAACCCTTTTGAATTTACTACAACTACTACTTCTAAGTCCTTTAAAAGGTTGCTTTCCAAATACATTAACTTTTCGTTTGCTAGTTTCTTCACTTTGCCTCTTTGTTGTATCCAATACTCTAGCTTTTTCAACCATATCAGCAAAACTTCTTGGTTCAAATTCTAACAACCTTCTTTTCATCTCAAATCTATTCTATGAGAAAATATCTACATCTTCAGTCAATCACTAGTCTAATATTCTGGCAGTGCAAATTGCAACGGTCTGTTGAATTCAGATTCATACTGCTCCACAGTCTTCGTTCCCTTCACAATATCTAACAAATCTTCACTATACCTTATCCTTAAGCTTCTAAGGAAGTAATAAGTCAGAAATTCTCATCTAAAATCCTCCCAAGTGATCGAATCTCTCAAACTCCTTTGCTTCGATTCCTACTAAGTTCGTGCTCGCAACTTGAGCATATAAGTCCCATAAGTGAGCCGAAGGTGTTGTGGTACTTTAAAAGCTTCAAACGACCACTCTACTTGGTTTAACCAATCTTTAGCTTCATTTGGGTAGCTAACATGACCTTTAAAGTATTTATTACAGCAGATGAACTCAAGCAACATACTACGTTGCTGTCCCAAATCAAGTAGTACTAGTGGCACAACTCCTGCTTGACTTACTAGTAGTGGAAGAGGAGGGGGTGGTAAGGGTGCTTCCTTATCAATGTCTAATGGTGGGGCTTGTATAAGTGGTCTGTGTTCTCTTGCTAAAAATGCCCTTAACACTCATTTTGTGCCTGAATTACAGTTAGTATCTCATCGGTACGGTCCCATTGTTTACCATTCATTATATAAATGAAAGCAAACATAATCATTTCAACACTTATAACATACGAATTGCCACTTTCATTTCTCATAGACAAAATGAGGTTACATTCATATATACATATAAAATCTAAATTCAAAAGACAGAGTACATCACTTCCTTCCTACCAAACTATCAAGTACAACAAAACACTCATAATACATCGTAACCTCACTATAAGAAACCACTTAGAGTACAAAATGATCATGCATGGTCTTAAATCTACAAAAAAAGGAATATGTATGATCACTCTAAAGTCAAGTAGTAACTCCATAACCATACAAAAGGTCATCCTCTATATCCTTCCTAGTTGAGACAATGGTCCTATGCCAAGATCACCTCAAGGCACAAAATTGAGAACGGTAAAGGTAGATCTAGTACTAGAGTTCACTCTCAATTCCTTGTTAGGAGCTTGTCGAGACCATTCTCGAGGTAACCAAAAGTTTAAAGGATCTGGCTGAATCATGAGTATGTCAATAGAGTCAACTCTAATAACAACTTTAGGTAGAAGTCCAGGATCCACTTGATAATATTCAAACTTAGGGATAGGGTACAACTCTTGAGGAGGCTCAACATTCGCCACTAGAGTGTCTGATCTGATCTCTTGTCTAACTCCAACTGGTGGTAGATTAAAACACCTCTCAATATCTTCCCAGTACTCTAGCATCACCCTAGAATTCTCTTAAGATACTATCTTAGTATGACCAATTCGTTGGTTAGTAGCTAGTGTGACCCCACAACTTACATCCTATCATATGGTAAACAAAGGGGGTTTTAGTTTAGGCTTCACACATACCAAAAATACTACCTCATACAAGTAGCCTGGATCTTCTTCAAACTCCAGCAAATACATCATCTCCTTGTGTACTAACATATCACTCAGAAAGTGTATGCTCCAGTGATTCTTCCTTTCCTGCCAATTACTATTCAAACCATAACCCAAGTGATAAAAAACCTCCCATAAAGTATGTGGACTGCCCACCAAAGCCAAATCTTCATAAAGAACTCGCAGATGTTAACGACAGCTATATAATATTTCCCTAGGTTGTTAACTAAATAAGATGCATCTAGCTAACAGTTGTAAGGCCGACTCTTAACCTAACAAGGTACATATTAAGTCTTATAACTGTGTTAATATAAAATTCATAAATTTAAGCATTAAATCTTAAATATTAACCCAGTTCTACCCCCACTCAACCTCACTAGATAAGTTGTCCTAATATCTAGGGTCAGTGTTTTATTTGCCCTATTTATATTCATGCTCTGATACCACTAAATCTATCACAAATTGGGGGATAGTCTAGTCATGGTAGACAGTGTACACTTTATAAAGAACCCTTGATTGGTTACCCTTCAAATCATAAACTTTTTACACAATATAAAAGGCTCTACAACCACTTGCTTCCTAAGAACATACAGATCAACATGATATCATCACATAAACATATTTATATAAGATTTAAACTATAAAGATTACAATAAATAGTAATCCAGTATATATGTGTTTACAATACAAAAAGGAAAAGTACATATATAAAAGTCTACAAAAATAAGTTCTCTCAATACTTTGAATAGCCCACTCTCATCCAGGTCCCCATGCTAACCTTTAGCATCCTACGGCCAACATTGATAAACAGTTGTCTTGTAACAAAAGCCTAAGAAAGTGTAAGCTGACGCTTAGCGAGTAAAACTCTTAGCTACACTACAAGCAACATATAAATACATTAAATTCAATCATATGAATGAATGAGCAAACAACGTACCAAGCAATACGTACAATTAACTAGTCACTATACGTAACTCAAATTTAACGCCCTCCGAAGTTAGAGTTAGAGTATATATGGCACCAACTAGATTCGAGTATTACACTAGAACTTATTTTCTACTATACTCCACGTTTTGTATTTAAACAAAATAAATATTTTATTTTCACAAAAATTAAGTCCTAAGTATAATTGTAAATGGACCCTCACAGTTCACATTCACCCTTAAATGGAGGCCTCTAGACTTGACCCTTAGTTGGGCGGTTGGTGCCTCTAACGCTTAATATTCTCGTGGGCTAAGATAAGGTCATATTTTACACGTAAACCGTACAAAACCAATAAACTTCTAAATAACAACCTACGTATAGCCTCTCTTTACCTCCGTGTAATATAACAGCCAAAATTAGTGTGTATGTGATGCATGTTAATACATGTTCTAATTTCTTTTTATCAGTTGAGTATAGTTAAATCCAATTAGAGTATGATTAACCAATAGCACATACAAGCATTATCTTTACTACTATGCAACAAACAATCTATTATCGGTATTTAAGGTAAATTCACAATTCAGCAAACAATAACCTACATAAGCATTTCCTGAACCCACATAACATTCAATTAATAGAATCATTTAAGTTCACTAGCTACAAATACATACGAGTATGGAATCATAGGGTAAATACTTACTCGGCTATGTCGCCTTGTGCTCTAATCGTAATAATCGATCAAAAGATCCATACCTTTGTCAAGATCACCTGATCATTACGAGATAGCAACGATAATAGATAATTGAGTTAACTAGTAATTCCAAATATCTATTTATCTGATTCTATTTAGGTTACTATCAATTTTTATTTGATTGAACTTGATTGCTAATCATATATAACATTTTCAAGTTATCTCCGATAGTTACAAGCTTATAGTTATTTTTCATCATTTTTAGGAGTACGTTCACACAGTAAGGTCTATTTTGGATGTTAAAACCCGTGTTTTACGATGTGAATTAAATTTATCGAAATTTTAATTATTAACGCTTGAACATTCTTATTGTCTATTTTATATCTTTTTTTAATACTTCGTGATTTAATTAACCATTAAGTTCTTATACATAGATGATTTTACATTATTAATACTATTATATGTACTTAAATAAGGTTAATTCAAGTTAATATGTGCATTATGGGCTTGTGTGATTTTAGCCCACCTATGTACATATATATTATATATTATCACTTCATTAGATTATATTATATTTTATTATATTAAATGATTATGTCATCACTTACATATATATATATATATACTTTATACTTATGTATTTATATACTCTATACATTTGTTATGTGTATACATATACTTCTAATACACTTGTATGTACACTTGTACATATACTGTAAGCCCCAAAGTTCAGCTAAAAAACCGTAGGATTGAACTTAGAACCCAAGGTTTAGGGCGATCGGCTAAAGGATCCGATCACACCCAAATTATAACCTATTGAGAGAAATATTAGTAAAAATGACCCCGTAAACTTAAATTTAAGAAAATAAATAGTAAAATAAGAGATTATAAAATTTTCAAATTTTAAGCATAATAGTTATTAATTATCGAAAATGCGAAAAGTGTAATAAAATAACTAATAAATTACTAGATATAGATTATATGTATACTAAAAATTTTAGAATAACCAAAATAATATTTAGGAATGTTCACGTGTACCCCACATGTATTTAAGTGTAGATAAAAAATACGCGTAATTACCTAAATTAGCCTAAAACTAAGCATATAATTAAAAAAATACAAAATAATTATAGAAAAATCAGAAAAATCAGAAGAGGATAAGCTGCAACAAGATAAGGTTGTAGTCAGCAAGAAAAAAAAATAACCAATAAGAATTTGACAAACAAAAAGCAAAAAATCATGGAATTAGGGCAAAATCCCATCAAATTAATGCACATTAGTTTCTACAATTGTCTATAAATAGGGGGAAAAAATTCCAGAAGTCCTTTGGTCAGTTTAGGATTTGAGAAAAATCAAAACACCGAAAAAATCGAGAGAAAATCCAAAAAAAAAAAAGGAAAACTATGCAGTTAGGGATTTTAAAGGGAACCCACACCAGACGAGGAGCTGGGAGTGGACGTCCACCACCACCATACGGTGGTGGTAGCGCCCAGGCCGGCCGATAAGGCCACGGCGGCCTGCGGTGGCCGAAGCCACCCAAACCGGTGAGTCCAAATTCCAGCCAGACTCTTGTGAAATTTTGTAAAAATAGTAAATATAACTAGAAAATTATGAATTTTGTTATTTTAGGATATTTTTGTATTTAGTTTGTAGGAAAAATATTATTTAGATGAAAACATGTCCCGTAATATAGGGTCATTAAGAAATCATGCAAAACCGAGCACATTTCGGTTTAGAAATAAATGACCTTAGGAGTGTAGTTTGGAGCTTAATTTTTTTTTTTCTGTAGGATGCTCATGTGATATATAACAGTGCTATGAAGCCATTTTTTTAAATTTAATTTTCTAAATTTTTAAGTTAATTTTTAGCCCTAAAATGATGGAAAAATTGGGTAATTTGGAGTTAACTAGGTGATTAGGATATTAATTACTGATTTAGATAGTAATTAGATGTTTAGGGATGTTAATCTCTGATGTGGAAACCTGATCCTAGTGTATGGAGTGTTAAGTATAAGTAATGAAGGTGTTATGTGGTAAATGTAGAAAATTAGGAATATGTAGAATTAAAAATTAATAAATATGGAAAAATTAGGTTTAATTAGATAATAAAATAATGAAAATCAGAACATAACAAATCTGAAACAAAATTCAATTTTAGATAATTATATGAAAAATGTAAAAATTTCTCACAACATGAGTAAATTTGGTACACTAATACGGATTTAAGTGTACCGAATGGAATAAAATACTGACTAAGGGTAGTAATCGTATTTAGGGTATTTGGAAATAATGTGGTTAGTTTCACATTATGAGTTGAAACAAATTTCTAGGGTCCGGGTACAAAACAGTACCTAGAAATCGAACTAGAATCTAATTTAAAAATCGATGCGGAACCCGAACCTAAACCCGAACCTAAAATAATTATAAAAAAACTTAATACCTAGATAATTAGGTATATTAAACCTTAAACAAAACCTAATAATAAGCGTTATAAGATAAGATGATCTTATAATATTATATGAAATACTGAAATCACGTTCGTGTTATAGGGATGACCTGAGTAAATCGAACCTCGAGTGAGTGAGCGAGGAGTCGAGGTAAGTTGGGATTAATACGATGCTGTATTTTGGAGGCTTAAGATTATGCTTGGTTGTGCTTGTTAGATAGAGAATGTGTGCATTTGCTTGATTATGGGTAATGCTATGATTCTATTTGTTGCTCCGGCACATATTGTATGACTTGTATGAAAGGATTGGTCACCCTAAACTGGACTTAATTAAATATCCGACCAGTAATCATAATCGGACATGCATGGCAACCCGTTAAGGGAACTTAAGACTCCCCGGCTAAATACCGACCCCTTCGGAAGGGATAGCGCAGGATTGCAAAATGGTCCCTTCTTCATCCTCAGTCGAACTAAGTGACAGGAGAGGAGGTCGCGGCGAGGGTGAAGACAGTGGTTCGAAGGTAGTCACGGGAGGAGCAAGGTCTCCATTACACAAGCCTGAGTTTGGTCGTGAGCTGTTGCATTAATGGCAACTCCTCAACCCGGATTAGAGCGGGCATAATTTCTCTAATTTCACGACGGTCCGGACAACGCCGTGCGATGGCATTTGCTTGCACATACATTGCACCTAATAAGTGATTGAAAACCTTATTGTGTGTATGGTATAGTTTTAAGTCCTTCGTCCTAACTTACTGAGCTGTAGTTGCTCACATCCCTATAGACGTCGTGTAGGTGCTAGCTAAAAAGCGGCAACAACTACTCTGAAGCTAGCAACTGCTGGATCCTGGGGAGTGAGGAAAAATATTGAAGAATAAACACATATTTTTAAGGTCTAAGTTTTTATTATTTTTCATTTCCGAATGATGTAATGATATAGAAAAGTACTATAGAAAAATATTGTAAACTTTAACTACAATAACTGAATTATAACATATATATAATTCCTCACTTTTATAGGTAAATGATTTATTTAAATTACAAACTATCTACTTCAAAGCGGGTTAGTTGTGGATGCCTTATGTAGATCAGGTCTAAGATAGCGGTTGTAAGGCCAACTTCTATCTTAGGATGGTTTACACGGCGGGGCTGTTACGACTCTGCCGCTTCGGGGCATGACAGTTCTAAATTGGTATCAGAGCGTAGTTTTACTGAACTCGCTCTGAAATGAACAATTAAAAGAATTAAACACTTTAGGAGTACATTGAGAGTGGGTAGAAATAAAGGGATATTAAGGTAACAAACTACAAATTATAGGATAAGTAGTAACTGTAACGCTACATTAAGATAGGCGTTAATCGACGTTAACTCTGGTGATGGGACCATGTAGAGAAATTGGTGATTAGTTGAAGTGAGTAGTTGAGATGATTCAAGTGGAATGAAGAAGAATCCATGATGAAATCCATAATTGAGATATGGAGAATAATATGATAATTGATTAAGTCAGAATATGTTATTAAGGAGTTTGTTACCGAAGTTACGTTGTAATTGATGAGACTTATGGATGATAATAGAGATTAATCTGAGTTTTAACATAATGGAGATCATGTGATATGACTTGATGAATCAGGATGGTTTGGAAGTGAAAGATTGTAACTTAGATGACGTTAATGAGATATGTATAATAAAGATAGAAGAGAGATACTCTATTCTGCTAGTACAACTTATACTTCGACTAACACATCATATATCCTTGGACGATTAACCCCAAAAGATTTACTGAATGGTTATTACATTTTCTTGAATCAGTTGGAGTAGATTAAAATTATATGCAGTATGAGAATACAATATATGAGGTGACAATTGATAATAGTATTGAGGAGTTTAGTAATAATAAGATATATGGAATGATTACTACTTCTGATTTTCTTATTGAAGTACGACGTCCTGAATCACCAAATGGAAAATGATACTCAATGAATGGGAAGATAAATGTGGTGGAAATTGGAATGATGAATACAATGTATTAAATGGTTATATTTTTGTTAGAAGTTAGAATTGATCATATGATTAGCTATTCATATTAGTTAGGATCCTATTGATATTTTAATAGATACAGTAGTGCTCATTAATGGATATATATTCTTTAAATATGTACATATGCTATGATGTATTATACACTTGTGAGTAAGAATGTGAAAGAGGATTGGATGCATCTTAGGTGACCGATTTTGGAAGTGTTTTGTATATGTAAGAATTGGTGGTTTATTGAAGTGATTTAGGCTGAATAAAGTGTAATCTTTGAGTTAATATAGAGTGGAGGTGTAAAGAAATTTAATAGAACCGATCGGTGGGATATGCTAATATTGTGGATGAAATTCCTAAGAAGTTTGTTGATGAATTTGTGTTGTAATCAATGTGATGCGATGAAGTGACAAGACTCATGAACAAAAGTAGAAATCAATTTGAGTTTTGGAACAAGAGAGATGTAGTGATATGTATAAAAAATTAAGGTGAATCCGAAACTCATAGGATTTGTGAGATGATCTTAGCTTGGTGCTTGGTATAAATATGAGGTAGTATAATTTGAAATGAAATAAAAAATGGTATAGAAACGGATTCTAAGAAGACAAAACATTGAGGGGGAAAAGTTAGAAACCGATTCAGAAATGAATCAGAACCTATACTCGAGGTATAATCAAAACCCAAGTCAAGAATAAATCTTATATAAAATAAGAATGCAGTATAGGAGATGATAAATGATGATAATAATAAGGAGTCTAATGATGAAAAGGTATATGAAGTGATCGTTATTTCTGATTTTGTTCTATAGAAATATAAAGGATCAAATCAACAAGTGGAAATGATATTGAATTAATTAGAAGACAAATGTAGTGGAATTCTTTTGAATGAATAGTTATTATAAGTAATTTGAATTATGGATATGGTATGATAGTTGATCGTGTTTTCTTAAGAATTAGAATTGACCCTACATTAGTTATTTATATGTGTGGATATCCAAACGATCTTTTAATGGATGTAACAGTGCTTCTCGATGAAGTGTAAACTTTTGGACATGTGCAAATGCAATGATGATTGACATATTTGTGGCTGGGAGTGTAAAAAGATCAAATGTATTTTGGTAGACAATCTTGGAAGTCTTTTATATGTATAAGAACAGTAGAAGGAATAATGTTATGAGGTTACAATCAAACTAAGAATTCTTAGGTCTTTAATGAATCATGAATTAAAGAATTATAATTTGGAGTGATAATTAAGTATGAGTGAAGCCAAATGAATATGAAATGGATAATGAAATCCTTATGTAATGTTAAGGCAAGTGGAATTATATTATTATGTGGTCCTTATATTTGATTATAGGAGATAGATAGTTATTAAATGATACATGATAAATGAAGTAAGATTGCTACGTAAACTACAATTGAATAAATATCCAAACACCTTAAAATATTAATAGGATGAGCAACAAGCGACGGTAGAGATGGAATTAAAGTAACCAGTTAGAGACAATTAGGACTTTTGATCTACAGTTACTTAGTTATCCTAAGGACCCATCTAGCAAGGCATAACTCTCTAGAAAGTAAATTTTATGAGACAGTCATCTATTAGTAAACTAATTAGAATAAGGAATGTTGATTACAGATAGTATTTAAGGATCCGAGCTTAAAAGAATTAGAAGATAAGTAGTGATTTTAGATACTTACTGTAGAATATGAAAATGGATGAAATGCAAGTACAAGGATGATATTAAGGTATTCATTCCATATAAGTTAGAAACTAGTGAATGGACAAGGATTTTAAGATGATTGAGATTATCGTTACCTATCAGTTTAGAATTTATATTGAAAAAAGGATATTAATCTATAGAATCATAGGATATGATGGAAATGGAATTTAAAAAGGAAAGTTACTGATGGTAGATTATGAGAAGTTTATTCATATCTATAAAGAAGAGACTAAAGAAAATATCACTAAGTACTAAATTTACTAGTAACATATAAGAGTTTAAATGTATTTCTAAAGATTATTCTGTGGATGTTTGAATTTCATGACTAAGTCAATCAAGAATCAAACCTATGATCGAAACTCTGTATTGGACGTTGTAAATGAGACTTAAAAAGTTAGAAGGGTAACTATCAAATTCTAGAATAATGTTAGATTGGAAGAGCATCAAGATACGATCAGTGCACTAATTGTAGTCCTAGAATCAGGAGAAAGAAATACATGCCAACCATATATGGAAACACTTATGGTGGTATCCATCAATAGTATTTTGATATACAAAATATCTGGGGACAGCATTATTGAAGTTGAGTGATCAAAAGTAGTATATTGAAATGGAAGACATGTGATTTTCGAAGAAGAGAATACGTTTTCATTAGTTCGTTATATTTGGATAAGCTATTTTGGTGGATATTAGAAATGTTGAATTAATGATTAGAGGAAAAATCTATTGAGGTAATCTAGTAAACAAAGAGGCTGTGAAGCTACAATGTACTTCATATTAGCAATTGCAATAGGTAATCCGACAGGAACATGGCAAATCTAAATTGTCCAATTGTTGTTGTTGAGTCTCATGTCTTGTTGATCTGGTCAGTGTATCTTGTTATGTCATGTCTTGTCCAGTAATAATCTCAATACTGTTTCTTTTGCTAAGTCTGTCAGTCAAAAGTTATATTCATCCTCCTCGAGTCAAGTCAAGTCAAATTGAGTTGTTAACCATCTCATTTGAATCCGAGATGGAGAAGCGTTAAGATTTGACAAATTGCTTCTATTGATCCTATGCTAAGCTTTATGAAGAACAAATGAGAAGCTAAGATAGTAGTCTCATCATTTCAAATAGAAGATTATGGATGAGAGGAAAGGTGATGATATGAAGTAAATGTATGTAGAATTGCTAATGATCATAAATAAAACTTAAGAAACAATCAAATAAGGAATAAATGGAGAATAAACCAATAAGAAAATTTGCAAAATCGTAAAGCTAAGTTATAAGATAATACGATGTGATTAAGAGACTACAGCGATGAAATAAGCCCTGATCGATACTAAGATAAGGAGTGCAAACGAAGGAAATTAAGAGATCGAGCAAAGGATCAAATAGAGAAGAAATGAAATGTTAATTAGAAACCAATTAAGGAACTTAATCAATAGATTACACAGAAGTCTCATTTGATGATAGCTCAGTAGAATGGAAGACGGGAGTTAAGGATATGAAGTAACCCCCAAAAATACTGGATAATCAGGTTCAGAAGTTCAAGAGTTGAGACACGAAATAAGTAAAGATACGACCTGATGAAGGTTTAGACTTAGAAATTTAAGTAGAGTTAAATGTACTATCAATCCTAGCAAGTAAGCAATCCATAGGTATACAGTAGTTTCGAGGACGAAACTATTTTTAAGGGGGGTAAAATGTAAGCCCCAAAGTTCAGCTAAGTAACCGTAGGATTGAACTTAGAACCCAAGGTTTAGGGCGATCGGCTAAAGGATCCGATCACACTCAAATTATAACCTATTGAGAGAAATATTAGTAAAAATGACTCGATAAACTTAAATTTAATAAAATAAATAGTAAAATAAGAGAATATAAAATTTTCAAATTTTAAGCATAATAGGTATTAATTATCGAAAATGCGAAAAGTGTAATGAAATAACTAATAAATTACTAGATATAGACTATATGTATACTAAAAATTTTAGAATGACCAAAATAATATTTAGGAATATTCACGTGTACCCCACATGTATTTATGTATAGATAAAAAATACGTGTAATTACCTAAATTAGCCTAAAACTAAGCAAATAATTAAAGAAAAATACAAAATAATTATAAAAAAATCAGAAGAGGATAAGTTACAACAAGATAAGGTCATTGTCAACAAGAAAAAAAAATAACCAATAAGAATTTGACAAACAAAAAGCCAAAAATCATGGAATTAGGGCAAAATCCCATCAAATTAATGCACATTAATTTCTACAATTGTCTATAAATAGGGGAAAAAATTCCAGAAGTCCTTTGGTCAGTTTAGGATTTGATAAAAATCAAAACACTGAAAAAATCGAGAAAAAAAAAAGGAAAACTGTGCAGTTAGGGATTTTAAAGGGAACCTACACCAGATAAGGAGCTGGGAGTGGACGGCCACCACCACCACACGGTGGTGGTAGTGCCCAGGCCGGCTGACAAGGCCATGGCGGCCTGCGGTGGCCGGAGCCACCCAAACTAGTGAGTCCAAATTCTAGCCCGATTCTTGTAATTTTTTGTAAAAATAGTAAATATAACTAGCAAATTATGAATTTTGTTATTATAGGATATTTTTGTATGTAGTTTGTAGGAAAAATATTATTTAGATGAAACCATGTCCCGTAATATAGGATCCTTAAAAAATCATGCAAAACTGAGCACATTTCGGTTTAGAAATAAATGACCTTAGGAGTGTAGTTTGGAGCTTAATTTTTTTTTTTCTGTAGGATGCTCATGTGATATATAACAGTGCTATGAAGCCATTTTTTTAAATTTAATTTTCTAAATTTTTAAGTTAATTTTTAGCCCTAAAATGATGGAAAAATTGGGTAATTTGGAGTTAATTAGGTGATTAGGATATTAATTACTGATTTAGATAGTAATTAGATGTTTAGGGATGTTAATCTCTGATGTGGAAACCTGATCCTAGTGTATGGAGTGTTAAGTATAAGTAATGAAGGTGTTATGTGGTAAATGTAGAAAATTAGGAATATGTAGAATTAAAAATTAATAAATATGGAAAAATTAGGTTTAATTAGATAATAAAATAATGAAAATCAGAACATAACAAATCTGAAACAAAATTCAATTTTAGATAATTATATGAAAAATGTAAAAATTCCTCACAACATGAGTAAATTCGGTACACTAATACGGATTTAAGTGTACCGGATGGAATAAAATACTGACTAGGGGTAGTAATCGTATTTAGGGTATTTGGAAATAATGTGGTTAGTTTCACATTATGAGTTGAAACAAATTTCTAGGGTCCGGGTACAAAACAGTACCTAGAAATCGAACTAGAATCTAATTTAAAAATCGATGCGGAACCCGAACCTAAACCCGAACCTAAAATAATTATAAAAAACTTAATACCTAGATAATTAGGTATATTAAACCTTAAGCAAAACCTAACAATAAGCGTTATAGGATAAGATGATCTTATAATATTATATGAAATACTGAAATCACGTTCGTGTTATAGGGATGACCTGAGTAAATCGAACCTCGAGTGAGTGAGCGAGGAGTCGAGGTAAGTTGGGATTAATACGATGCTGTATTTTGGAGGCTTAAGATTATGCTTGGTTGTGCTTGTTAGATAGAGAATGTGTGCATTTGCTTGATTATGGGTAATGCTATGATTCTATTTGTTGCTCCGGCACATATTGTATGACTTGTATGAAAGGATTGGTCACCCTAAACTGGACTTAATTAAATATCCGACCAGTAATCATAATCGGACATGCATGGCAACCCGTTAAGGGAACTTAAGACTCTCCGGCCAAATACCGACCCCTTCGGAAGGGATAGCGCAGGATTGTCCCTTCTTCATCCTCAGTCGAACTAAGTGACAGGAGCGGAGGTCGCGGCGAGGGTGAAGACAATGGTTCAAAGGTAGTCACGGGAGGAGCAAGGTGTCCATTACACAAGCCTGGGTTTGGTCGTGAGCTGTTGCATTAATGGCAACTCCTCAACCCGGATTAGAGCGGGCGTAATTTCTCTAATTTCACGACGGTCTGGACAACGCCGTGCGATGGCATTTGCTTGCACATGCATTGCACCTAATAAGTGATTGAAAACCTTATTGTGTGTATGGTATAGTTTTAAGTCCTTCGTCCTAACTTACTGAGCTGTAGTTGCTCACATCCCTATAGACGTCGTGCAGGTGCTGGCTAAGAAGCGGCAACAACTACTCTAAAGCTAGCAACTGCTGGATCCTGGGGAGTGAGGAAAAATATTGAAGAATAAACACATATTTTTAAGGTCTAAGTTTTTATTATTTTTCATTTCCGAATGATGTAATGATATAGAAAAGTACTATAGAAAAATATTGTAAACTTTAACTGCAATAACTGAATTATAACATATATATAATTCCTCACTTTTATAGGTAAATGATTTATTTAAATTACAAACTGTCTACTTCAAAGCGGGTTAGTTGTGGACGCCTTGTGTAGATCAGGTCTAAGATAGCGGTTGTAAGGCCAACTTCTATCTTAGGATGGTTTACACGGCGAGGCTGTTACGACTCTACCGCTTCGGGACGTGACATATACCAAATATATACATGCACATACATAAAGTGTATATACATTTTTATATGTATTTTGTCCTCAATACCTATTTTAGAAATCTTTATAAAATTCATATTTTTGCCTCTTATGGGTTCAATTTGTTGGCCATATGTATGTATACTTAGTATTCTCCTTATTTTAGGTTGTGTACATAAAGAATATTCAAATATGAGGATGTCCATATATTTGTACACTTATGCTATGTGTATTACTTAGTTTATACATACATACTTCATGTGTATTTATAAACCATATGAACATAGGTATTCTACTCATATATATAAGTATTTCTACACTTATGTGCTTGTATATAAGAGTTCCTATTTGTATTAACATACATATACATATTACACAAAATTCCTACACTAACCTAAGGTAGATAATTAACTGCCTATTAAAATAGAAAATCAAATGAAATCATACCTCTTTCTTCTTCTAGATAAGGGTGGGGAGTTTACTTAGATATTAGGATATGAGATATGTGTTAAAGTAAAAGCAAAAGAAAAATGGAAGTTTAGAAAAGGGCAAGAAGAAGAGGGAGTTATGGTTTTGGTGTGAGAGGAAAAAAAGGGGATTTTGTTGTGTTGTAAATGTGTAATAAAAGAAAATGAAAGGGAACTCCAAAAAGGGGCATGTGGATGGCAACAAGGGGAAAAGAAAAAGGAAAAAAAAAAATCCAAAAGAAAAGTAAAGAATTCAATAGAAAGAAGGGGAAGATTCTAGCTTGATAATGACCTTTGTTGACTTGGTCAAATGTTAACTTAGTAAACTCTCTTAAATTTGTATAAAATTAATATACATAATAAGAAAATTAATGATAATTAAGAGAAAATGTAGGGAAATTAAAGGAGATATGGAGCTAAATAAAATAATTAGTAAAAAAGCTATTAGAATCTTTTTATAAATATTTATATCCCCATATAAAATTTAGTTTCATGCTTAATGTAATTAGCATGAAAAACACAATTTATAATACTAACATTGCTTATATGTGCTATAAACATTAACTAAGTACTCAAATCTATATAATACCAACTTAGTTATATACCTATGAGATTAATATGATCTATAATGCAATATCCTAGTTTCTAATAAATTAAATTAGTATTGTATACATTTATGAATAACTGAAAGTTATCTTGATCCTTTGCTAATGATTTTGTATGATTTGGCATGTTACTTAGGATATATTATCAATTAGGGTTTTTGAGTAGATTATAGTGAATTAGTGCTTTTATATCCTAAAAGTTATAGTTTTAGGATTTTTATCACTTTTGGGAGCAGTATCTAATGTTTACATATATTTAGGGTTTAAAAATTTTATATGCAATTGAATCTTCGATTGTTATTTTAGGGTTTTTCTCTTAACTAGCCTTGTTGACTCTTAAAGTCTTCTGGTACACTACAGTCTACCCTAGGTATTATATTGAAAATTTTAGGGGTTTACACAAACAAAAGTATACTGTCACTTGTTCAAGGAAGGGTAGCTAAGGATCAATCTAGTCTCTCTCTCTCTCTCTCAGCTTCTTGGTAAGGGAGATGTTAAGTTATTGTTCAGCTTAGGCACGAGTGAGTAGTTGTGAAAGGTTTAGTTGTTCTCTTGGTAATCTACAACTCAACACACTTTAAGGAGATGGCTAATCATTCAGCTTAACATACAGAGTGACTTAGCTAAAAATCACTTGACTTTGGCAGGAGTCAGCTGGAGCAAAAGAATCCCCCTTGCCAGGCCTTTCGATCCTTAGGCTCGATTGCAGGTCAAAGGCCTAGTAACCTGATTCCTATCAGTTAGTGATAAGCAAATAGCATCTCTATGTTCCAATTTTAGACTTTTTGCAAAGTCCAACTTGAAAGGAGGGAGAGGGAAGGGTTTACTGAAGGGTGTACATGTGTTGTTATTTATTTATATACATGACAATTAGATGCTTCTAATATATATAACACATACTTATATAAAAATTAGTTGCGACAGTTACAATATAATAACACTATCTATTACTTTTTGTATCGTTTTTGTACTCTATTTGTCTTCAAGATTTAATTCAAATCAATAAATTTTCTTATTTTCATTGTAATTTACCTAATTTTGCACCTTCTAATTGTTCTATATACACTTTTTCACCAAGTATAACATTCAAAATATCATTTTTACATTTAGGAAAAATGTAAAGGAAGAGTCTAAATTTGTCTTGTTTGTACCAAAAGAACTTAAATTTGTTAAGTGTGAGTTTAAGGCTATGAGTCTATAAATTATTCACATTTTAGAGCCATAATCTATTTACCATTAGAGCTATTCGACATGGCATGCATTGGTACTAAATCCATCGACATTGACAGGATAACTCAACCCCTACCCTTAAAGGCATGCTCTATAATGTAAATATTTTTTTTTTAATAAAAAATACAAATCCAAGCTTAAACACGTACTCAACCAATTTAGGTTTTTCTTTACATAAACAACACAAATCTATGCCCTTAAATGCATTCTCAATAGCAATGATTTCAAACTCACTTTTGCAAATTTTGGAGTCAATGCTAGTTTGTTATTATTATTATTATTATTATTTTCCTAAATGAGTTTATTACGAAGTAACTGTTCTTAAAAGGCATCTAGATAAAACATATATTTTCATAACAGTAACATAGGATATGTTATTGAGATTGAAACTCATTAACTAAGTGAATATTATGTATCTATTGAAAAATACATTAACCTATTCTAAAGTTACATTATTTAATTAAAAGTTGTATTATAAGTAGTCTAAATCAAATAATAAAAGATGCAAGCTTGATAGTTAAAGCATTATATTTTTCTCATACACTTGTCCAAACCTTATTAGTCCCTTTTCTTATAGAAACTCAACAAAATCTCAAATTTATTTCCTATGCAATGACTTCATCTCCTTCATCATAGTAGCCATATACAGTCTCTCATTTGGCTATTATAGATGGCCAAATTTAAGTTTGGGCTTTAAGCCCATTAATTAATTGGGTTTGACTCTTTGAGCTAAGGCAATAGGCCTAAAAGAGTTGAGTCCAAATATCCAAGATAATTAAGGGAGTTTTGGTATGGTAGGCTTGGAGTAGAGTTTGTTAGTTCAGTCCATTCAATCTAACCTTTCTTAATTTGGCTCACACTAAAATAATAAATAAAACCATTTTTTGAACTTAAACACATGAAAATAGCCCACTTGAGATCTATTTAATAAAGGACTTCAATCTTCACGGATGGGATCAACTATCAACTTCTATAAATACTTCGTTCACATCCTCATTTAGATAAGAGAAAAACCCTCATTAACACCATTACTCTATCAAAACCTTGTCTTAAAGATCAAACACTTAAATACCTTAAGAATTATACTCTATTCTTCATCAATTATGGATTTTGATGTCATCGCACTCCTTTACCTAGCACTGTGTATGTTAGAACCTCATCAAGATTGCCTACTCATCTTCGTTATACTTCTCTCCTAAACATCCTACATGAGTCACTTAAATCATTTCTCTAGTCACGTGTAATACGATTTCATATACAATACATACGTAACCTTTGTACCCCTACATAACGCTTGCATTTTTAGTGACTCCACTAAGGAGGGAAGACTTGATACTCACATTATGATATCTACATCATGATACCTCTAGGGTAAAGACAACCTGATCCTAATAATGGAATTAATCAAGAGCAAGATACTGATACTATGACCAATGGCTAAAATCTACCTCTAACTAGGGACACTAATCAAATAAATGGTACACAGGAAGGTGTCTTTGACAATGCACAACTAATGTGTGAGCTACAAAAGACTAATCAGAACCTAAGTGTACTTATGACAATTTTTACTCAATGTGCGCTTACTTTAGCTACATTTGTTACTACGCAATAAGGAGTAACTTCCTCAAACCCTTTTAATGTGGTGTAACAACACACCCCACTCAACCTTCTTATAGTCAACTAGCAAGTCACTCCTAAAGTTGAGAAGCAACTTCTTACGGTGGAACCCATAGCTACGCAAGATTCATTACCTAAAGTAAGGAACTAGGGAGTTCAGATTGGAGACTCATCATCCTTACGCACTATATTGCGTATCACAATTGTTGACTTTGAGAAACCAACACCAATAAATTCCATGCCTATAAGCTCTACACTTGTGAATCTCGCGCCTATGAACCTTACTCCTAAAGTATCACTAGGGGCAAAAACATTTACCTAGAGAGATTCATTTGTAACCAAAGAAAATTTGAACATATATTTGAAGGAGATACAGGCAAAGTCCACAAGTGGGGTATTGGAATTGAAACTCTCATATCATTAGCATATTGTTGCGAAGCTATACCCTTGGGACTATGTAAGTGGGAAGTTCATGTTGTTTAATGGCAAGAGCACAGGTGCCAAAGAACACTTGTTAAAGTTCATTGAGGCCTTAGAAGTATATGGTTTAGACAACGATTTGAAACTGAAAAAATTTTCTAAGTCACTCACTAAGAAGGCGTATACTTAGTATGTCAACCTTCCCCCAAGGTCGATTGATTCATGAGGAAACATGTGAAAGATGTTTTTGGAGAAGTTCTTCTCTACTAAAGAAATAATCACCATTACTGACATGGGGAGAATCTAACAAAAGCCAAAAGAAAATCTCACAGATTACATTGAGTGCTTCAGGGAACGTTCCTTAGACATATGAGATGTTTGTGATGAAAGAGAGTTAGTCAAGACTTACGTTCAAGGGATGTTTATTGAGTGTGCAATGCATCTTAAGAACCTCTAGTTGGTTTCTTTTGTTGTATTGGTTGAGCATGCACGAAAGACCAACAATTCAGTAGCAAACCAAAGAGGTGAAAATGGAAGATTTAATAAGTGTACACTGTTAATGAACTCAATTCAAGAGGAAGATCCAAGTGGAGCAAAGAAATCTAGAAGTGAGAAGCTTATGAGCACTAAACCATCTTTGGCATACCCATGCTCAATAGGAAAATTGCATACACTCTTCGACCAATGGCTATGTAATGGGAACATCAGACTCCCATAGGTTGTGTGCCTACCAACAAAGGAAGAGAAGAGTGACCTTAAGTTTTGCAAATTTCATAGGAGTATAGGTCATCCTAGAAAAGACTGTTGGACTTTGAAGAAGATATTTATTAAGTGAGTTCAAAATGGAGAATTGATCATCGAGATAATGATGTCGGGAATAACCTCCTTCTAGCTCATAACACCCAACATGGTATTGTGAATGTTATCACTCACAACCTTACAAAAACGAAAAGTATGGATGTATAACCAGTTGAAGCGCATGAAGGACTTGAGATCAAGACAAATGAAGATGATAGCATTACTCTTGCTTTGTTAAAGACTGCTAATGTTAGAATTTTTTTTTTATTGACTTAGCTTTGCTGAGGATGCCCAACTTGAGGCAACGATGGTACTTACAAGGATCTCACAAGATCAATACAAGAAACATTTTATAGCATGTCCTGTAAAGGGAATCATTTCAATGAATAAGGGGAAATTACATTTACTAATGCTAACATTTGTACGATGAAACTTAACCACAATTGTCCTTTATATGTGGAAAGTGTACTTAATGGTCATTTCATCAAGAGGACATTTGTTAACAATGGATCTTCATTTAATGCTATGCTAATGTCTACTTTTAAAGCTATAAAGATAGATATTCGAAACTTTGTAAGACAACCAATCACACTAAATAGCTTCTATGAGTCTTCCATGAAGATTGTGAGGCAGGTTGAATTAGACTTTGATATCAAACCTATCCATAGCTCTAAATGGTTCCATGTGATCAATGCGCTTGCATCTTACCATCTCCTCATAGGAAGGATATGGCTGTATGATCACAACATGATACCTTCAACATTGCATCAATGTATGAAAGATCATTGGAATAAGCAAGACATCTTTATTCCTACAACAAAGAACCCATTCACACATAATGAGTCTCACTTTACTAAAGTAGCATTCTTTAATGAGCAAATGAATGAATGGGAGAAAGCCTTAGTGGAACCCCCTAAGGTACAAATACCCATAAGGGAAGAAGCTCAAATACGAGCATTCAGGAAGAAAAAGATGTGCAATTGTCATTGTGGTGAAAAGAAATGAAAGTAAACAAATGATCTTATGAAGGTAAAAGGCACATTATAAGCTAAGAAGTGCGAGAACTACTGGTAGCTAGGATGTGCTCTTACTAGTTTTATCCCATTTTTTATTTCATTTCATATGTAAGTGTAGTAATAATTGCTTCTCATCAATGAAAGAAGTTCCTTTTCCCATCATCGATATTTTTTAACAAGAATGTGATAAGTGTTTGGGTACCTTTATTTTATTACTATTGTTGTTGCAAAGTAAGAGACTAGTCTCCTTAATGTGTGAATTAATTTCACAAAATAGTTTACAATTGAATTGGGGAAACTAAAGCAGTCAATTGATCAAAAGAAAGTAATAATGAATATAATATATAAACTACATATCATTGCTTATTAATAAAAGCCTAGTCTCCTAAGTGCAATGATGAGCTAGGCTCATATGTTATGGATTAGTAGGAGCACTAGCTTTAAGATGTATATCATGCCATGATAATCATTTATAGCTTTCATGCTATCTAATTTCTATGTTTCTTACCACCAAGTAGTGGAGAAAATCCCATTAGTGAGAACTTTAACATATTGACATTTAAACCTAAGGAACATCCTGGTAAGCTACATTATGTAGTCAAGTAATGCAAAATACTAATGGGTTACTGACCTTTAGCCTACTTACTTGAGCATGTCTCAAATGCCTTTAGTTCCTCACTAAGAGAATTCTCTCTCATCAACCTACTAAGGACAAGAAACCATACATAAAACAATGGTGGTTGAACTCCTTGAGAGCTCCGAGTGGGTACACTTTGCTTTGCTCTATCCCTTATGCCGATGCTGACTACTCTTTTTTCAAGGCCTCCTTGTTGAGTGATGTGAATCAAGGCCCCATACATTAAATCTTGCTCAAAACTTCAACTGACAAGAGATTCCTACTAAGTGTCGAGGCATAGGCTCCAACTAGCCGAGTACTTCTCTTTTGGTCTCCTACTCATACTTACGGCATCCTTTACTCATCTCAACAACCCCTAAGGCTACCACTTCATGATCTAGCTCAGTTGCTGCACCTAAAGATTCCATAATAAGGGACCATTGACAAGCTACCACTTGTCCTTTTCACTTGATACTGTCTTATTTTTCCTTTTTGTCATTTGTCCTATTTACCCTTTTTTGTCTGTACTAGGAATCACTTTTCATGAATGCCTTTTGCAATTTTCTTTATTTATAATGTTGCCCTAAGGACTTACTATAAATAGTCCCTTCTCCTTGTAGCCGGATTATCTTACATTCCTTACAAACAATGAATATACTTATTCTTACAAGATAACCCTCTTTAAGTCGATTTTCATACACTCTTATCTAATCTTGCCAAGTAGCTCAAAATTAGTGGTGGGTAGAGCTTAATAATAATTTATGTGTCATATCAAGTAAAGTATCAAGTCGTGTTATGTTTATTGGTGAGTCATATCTTCCTAATAGCTCTACATCAGTTACTATATTCCATTCATCGACCTACTCTCTATTTTCTTCGATATTTCGAAGGACCCATTGGTTTCTCACCTCCTGCGATAAGCCATAATGATAACTGAGTTCCTATACACATCAAATACCCCTATGACAAATGAGAAAGAATTAATGATCCTAGGTAATCAACTACTATCTCCTTTATATTATCATTAGCAAGCAAAAGTCTTACCTCAATACGTGAGATAATATATGAGATCCCTTAGATCACTGAGTTTAAGTAGTCTCACAATTACACCTATTCTATAAGAGAACCTCTTAGATCAAAGAGTCTAAGCAGTCTCACAATCATGTTAATCCAAAAATTTAAAACTTAAGTTGCTCAACACTAGTGTGGCTAAGTCAAGCCTTTACTCCCTATCACATAGATAACAAGAAAATCTTACTACTTATGCTAAACAATAGTGCTGCTTAGTTGAGGCATTTTTCCTGAGCACGTGAAGTCTTTAAGATATGATTCTTACTATTTGTCAAGGAATTGCAAGCCATTAAGGAGATCGAAGTTGCCACACTACATTATTGTCTAGCACGCTACTACTAAGTGAAGAGCTATTGCTCCTAAGTGCATAACAACAAGATATCTTCATAAATTCTAACGAAAGCACTAAAGAGATAAAGAAGCATGAAAGTTGGTCAATAAACTTCATTATTATTGATTCTACATATTCAATTGCAACTTGTGCTTACAAGGAAATATAAGAGTTACAACCGAGTGATCAAAAAGATTACATGAAACAAAGCGTAAGACAATGTCTACCAAAAGTGGTATCATGACTTTTAAAGACAAGCATGCTACAATGTAGCACTGGGTTCTCAATTGAGTTGTAAGGGAATGAGGTGCATTAAGACTCTTTAACTTGCCCCTTCTCTACATGTCAATAATTAGGGGAGGAAAATTATAAATGGATACGATATATGAAGAGGTTATTCTTGTATAATAATAATCGTTACTCATAATACTTACATTAAATGATACTCCTTATGCATGATGTTCGATGTGCACGTGTTTGTAAGGCTTGATGCAAGTGTGCTCCTGATTCTTGAAGCACACATTCACATAAGGCTCAATGTACATGCAACGCTTGATAAATGAGTACTCCTAATGTTCAATACACTATGTTGATTTACAAGATCCCCCTTTACTAGATTTGAAGGATAACACTATTAGAGTTATTCAACATATGAGATTACTTATATATGATGCCATGTCGCCTCCTCCCTTTGATTTTTGAAAAATGGTAGCAATGCCCACCTCATTTGCTATCACTTGAGGGAGAAGGAAGGGGTGATTACATGTGAAAACCAAGGAAAGAAAGTAAATTAGTAAAGTGAAGTGCAAATGGGATAGAAATAATAAAACTATACAAATGGGAAGTTGAAGAAAAAATGACAAGGGCAATACAAGAAATGAAGCCTTATTAAGGACTCATGTTTAGCTTGAAGATTTGGCTTAGCCATGTTCATATCAGAGGACTCATGCTCAACTCATGTACGGTCATATTTACGTAATTTGCACTCATGTTTAAGCCTTACATCATGAACAAAGCTCACATTTGAATCAAGCCTTACGTCACGTTCGACTCTTATGTTCACTCATGTTTAACTCATGTGTTCAAGCACATGTATTCAAGTTAGAAGACTAATGATCAATGCCTCATGTTCAACTCCTGTAATGAGACCTCATGTTGCACTTAAGCCTCGCTTCATATTCAAGCTTCGCTTCATATTCAAACCTCATGTCATGTTTAAGCCTTGCGTTGAGTTTAAGCCTCATCATATTCAAGCCTTACGTCAAGTTTAGGCCTTATGTCATATAATGTTCAACACTCGCGACATGTTTAAGATTCATTTCATATTTAAAGCTCATGTTACTTTCACACATTATTTTGTGTTAAAGACTCACGTTGAGTTCAAGGCTCATGATTACGATTCATGCTCACTCATGTTCAACTCTAATGTTCAAGACTTGCATTCTCTGTCATATTTAGTGATTAAGTGCAATCCTTAAGTTCATTTTTTATGAAGACTCATATATCAAGGCTCATGTTCGACTTATATGACGGGAATCATAACCAGCTCGCATACCAAGAGTATCATGTTCAATTCATACACACAACTCATACGTGCTCATATTGAAGGTTTAAAAGTTCTCATGTTAGAAGCTTACATGTACTCATACCAAAGGGATTATGCTAAATTGAAGTGTTCAACTCTTATGTATTCATGCGGAAGGCTTATAATTGGTTTGTGAGTGCTTAAGTCATGGACTCACTTTCAACTCTCACATGCTTATGCTTAGGGTTTATGTTCAATTTATATGCTATGCTCACTTAGAAGCGTCCTTTTCACATGATTTAGCTCACTGCCACTCATGTTAAAGGAGATCGTGTTCATTTCAAATTTTCAACTCACAAGTACTCATGTTAAAGAGGTTCAAAGCATATCTTCAATCCCCATGTTAAGTTCACAATCTAGGCTCATGATCAATTCATATGTTCAAGGCTTATACCATGTCATGTTTAAGAATCCATTGTGCTATGTTCAAAGACTTACATCATGATCAAAGATCACGTCATGCTCAAGACTCACATCAAGTTTAAAACTCATGTTTAAGACTCATGTTTTATTAATGTATGTGCTCAGCTTATGAGTTTGCATTCGACTCTCATGTGTTAATATCAAAGACTCATGCTTTATTCATGACTCACAAGCTCATGTTCTACTCTCACATATTAACATCTAAGCCTCATGTTCAGTGCAATTCATGTGTAAGGCTTACACTAGCCTCTCATATGCATGTTTGTGCATGCCCTTATGACTTAAGACTCATGTTTAATTCATATTATAAGTTGCAATTGGTTTATGAAGATTACAAAAGGAAGTCGCACATGACCCAAGCATTATATCTCTTCATTGTCACTCATTAATGAAGATCGGTCTTTGTTGGCCTTCAGTTTACTAGTAGTCATAGTTTGTACGGTAAAGAGTCTACTCTTTTTAAACCATACCAATTTGCTAACTAGTGCAAAAACGAGATATGGTGCAAACACCAAATTTTTGCCCCGCCTTCTAATTTAAATTTTATTTTTTTAGGATATGGTAAGGGATCCTTTAAAAAAAAAATGGGGGGCACAAAGAAAGAAAAATTAGAAAATGAAAAAATATATAAAATTTAGGAAAAAAAAATGTAAAAGTAAAAAATATAGAAAATTTTAAGAATTATGGATATTTGGAAAAAAAAAATAAGAAACTTAAGATTTTTAGTTTACGATTTTAGATGTAGCGCTTAATTATTTAGAAAAAATACAAGGCACAAGGCCCTTTGTTTAAATCATAAAGCAGTAGGTGCATGAGTACTTATTTTTTATTTTTTCACCCAAGCACGTACATAGGCATGTCCTACATGCTTGGTACATACTAAGCTACCCAACCCCTATCTTCTTCCCTTTCTTGTACCTATCTCCTCGATTCTTAGCTTGCTTTCCTTTCTCATATGCTTAGTTCCAAGTTATCATTTATCTCTTTTACTATATGATTTCACCAAATTAATGGTAAAATTGTATAGTATGTGTAGCCTATTTTTGAATTAAGACAAAAAATAGCCTAGATTTAGTTGAGTATGCATTTGAAATCAAACTTAAAAAGTGAAAAAAAAAAATCATTTTTACGGGTCAACGTTAATTAATTCCAGACTCTAGTGATGTTGAAAAAAAATCATTTTTACAAGTTTCGATTCCTTTTTACCTCAATTTTCTTCTTGATTCTTTAGTGATGTTGAATACAATGTACAAGGTAGATTACAATAGATTACACGATGTAGCATCTCAAGATATAAATTGGGAACGGTGAAAAGATATGCTCTTGGGGAGAATGTAAAATATCACCTTTCAATGAGGCAGCTAATGTTGATATCAATTATAAGGGGGAACGCTTTCTAATGTCTGATCCACTCGGCTGGGATGTGGAGAAAGTGAGGGCTGTGTTTGATGGTGAAGTTGCTGCAAACATTTAAAAGATTCCTATTGTTTTTAAGCTAATGCCGAAGATAGGTTAGTATGGCCATTAAATCGTAGTGTAGAATATTCTGTACGAAGCAGCTATAGGATATTGATAAAAGAAGAACACACAGATGCTAATCTGACTACAGCGAACAATGGACAGAGGGGAGAGGCTTATTTGGGCTATCGATACAATGCCAAGATATGAACATCTTCTGCGGAGGAGTTTTAATAATGCCTTGAGTACCGATAGTAACCTCTTTAAGAGGAGAGTCAGAGAAGATCCTCTTTGCAGTTTTTGTAAGAATGAGGAATCGATTGACCATATTTTTATGATTTGTGTGAATGGACAAAGCCAGAATGGAGTGAAATTTTTGGGCATTCGTTGTTGATGGTAGTGCAGCATGGAATTGCTGGCTTTTTCAGTTGCTTGAAGCTTATGATTCAAAGCAGAGAACTTTGAAGGAGGAATTAAATTTGCTACTTGCAGGAAGACCATATGTATGTGTGAGTTTAATGGTGTTACCTGGGATCCGCATGCAACAATGACACATATCAAGGCACAGCTGACAGAGATCGGTAGTATTTCTGCAGCTAACACAGCAAATTGACGAGCAGCAATTAACAAAGTATGCTCGACATACTTGGTCTGTTCCGGAGTTAAATGTCATTAAGATCAATACAGATGTAGCAGATTTTTGGGCAAACGACGCTGATACGACAAAAACCAGGGCTGCCTTGGGGGGGTGTCTACGTTTGGCGCAAAGATTGCAGATCAAAAGGGTGATTTTGGAAGTGGATTCTTCCTTAGTCTTTTGGGCTTTTAAATCAAATTCTCCTAGTTGGCTTACAAGACCGATCATGGACGAAGCTTTGAATGTTTGTCCCTTTATTTGACTCTTTTGATGTTAGCCTTGTTAATAGGCAAGCAAACGGTTATGCTGTAAAGCCCCCTGAGATTATTCAGAATAGCTTTCCCATTCATAAATAAAGTTTTCTGTTTGGGAAAGGAAAAATAAAAAATAAAACTCGTTTCTGCTTACTAAGCCAACAGTCTTAATGTCGAGGACTTCGTCCAAATGGAGATTCCAACATCAAAAATTGTCATATGTGAGCGTCCTAGTACTTCTTTCAAGGTAGTGTCTTTAATTTCGTAGGTCACAGGACATGGGAAAAGTTTAGATAGAGTTATATGTCTCGTATACATTTTTACACTTAAAAATTTATTATATTACCTCTTTTATGACTGAAAACAAAAAAAAATCATTATATTATATACATATATGGAAAATCATAAAACATGACATTTGTTTTGATTATTTTGCAAAAAAAAAAAAAAAAAAAGAAAGAAATTCTGGCATGTGTTTTGATTTTTGCTGAATACATGATTCGTATTCATTTACTTTCTACTAATAATATATAGGGGATACGTGTAATGATCTGAGTTAAATTTTTTTTGAAACCGTTAGATTGCCATTATCTCTCTGTTTTTTTTTTTTTTTTTTCAAAATTTTATCATTTCCGTAAGATATGGATATGGACAGTAAAAGTCGAGAGGCGACGAGCAGATTTTAGTTCGGATATATGAAGATAGGAAGTAAGGAGAGAATTCATATGACGACTCGGGGGAAATAATGTCAAAAAGCAACTTCCCGAAAGAAGTGCAGAGAAGAAGGAAAGAAAAAGGATGTGAAAAAAAAAATAAATAAATAATTAAAAATGATGCACTTTTAAGTTATCCAGATTCTAAAAGATTATCCCAATTATAAAATTGTTGCTCCTTTATATCATTTAATCCCTCTGTAGTAGAGTTCATTTGAATTTGGTATTATGAAATTATATTATTGGTCACATGGTAAATCTGATGTAAATGCAGGTTCCTCATTATTGTATTCGAATCATATAATTATTGCTAATATACACCATTTAATCCCTGTATGATAGAGTTGTTTTGATTTGGTGTCTTCACATTATAATATTGGTCCCATGATAAATATTTAGAATCTAAATGTATGATTCTCATTATTATATCCAAAATATAACATTTTTGCTCCTTTACATTATCTAATCCTTTTTGTGGTGGACTTTATTTATTTATTTTCCAATTATATTACGAATTAAGAGAATGAGAATTTGAACTCGACTCATCCCATTAAAAGACCATTATTCATATTACTATTAGAGTATGTTGGCTTGGTTGACAATAGAATTGTTTTTCTATGTTACAAATTTATTTATTTATTTTTTATTTATTTATTTTTGCTAATGAACAAAAACTTTTATTAACTAAGTCATCAAGTATTCTCTGCTAAGCTAACAAAAAAGTTAAATAGAATCAACTAACAAAAGAAAAAAGCAAAGAGGATTCAAGGTTCCGTCCTAATAGCACATATCTCCTTTTTTCCTTGGAGTAAAGTCCAATCGGCTTATAAATTGGCATTTTTAATAATCAGGCTCCCAACAAGAGAATTAAAATAGGGAAAAAAAAAAAAGAAGAAGAAGCTAATAGTAAAGACATCTACTATAATAGAAGCCACATCCCACCATTGGATTCTTGCTTTCAACATCGAGAAAACGATTGTCAAGTCCACTTCAATCATAATCTTCTTCCATCCCAAAGGTTTTGCCATCAATAATCCTTTTGTGACTATGTAAGCTTTAGCAATCTCCACTCTAGCCAACTTCATTTCCAAATTCAAACCTAGAAATTCCCCCTACTATCATGTGCTATAACTCCAAGTCCTCCAACTCTAGGCAAGTCATTCCATGCACCATTGGTTTTTATTTTTGCCACAACAATTTTAGGAGGTCTCCAACAAAAATCCTTGACATTGCTACTCTTCAACAATAAAAATGTAATCATAGAAGAGGTATTTTGTTATTAAACACCTACAAACATCTACTCTTCAAAATATTCCACTCACATACATCTCTCACGGGCATGGTATCCTTTGAGAATCTTTCTTCATTATTTAAATCATCACATACTTGATCATCAAATCTTCTTACAATCATGTTGTCAATGAGTAAGACTAGCAATTCAAACCACACCACTTATAGTCCATTTACATAGCAAAAAGGTATACTCAGTAGTCTCTCCCATATGGCCAAAATTGCACATAGGACCATGTAGGGATTTTCTCTTAAACATATTGTAATTAGTGCTCAAAGCATTGTTGCAACTCTTCCATAAAAAATGCCTCATTTTTTGCATGAATTTCAAAGACCAGATTGACCTCCATAAAGCCTCATTAACTGTAAAAGAGGACAAAGAGCCCTACCTTTTAGCAAATGGAATTACTTTATTCAACAATCTATATCTATTCCTAATTGAGTATTCTCCATTACTTGAATGTAGCCAAACAACCCTGTCTTCCACAGCCCCATTTTCCAGGGGGATTTTATAAATTTGCTCCATAGCCTCATCTCCAACTAAAGACCAAATTTTATAATGATTCCATCTTCACTCATTTCGCTCAAACAATTCCTCCACTTCTAGATCAATCGACACATAATTATTTGGATTATATAATAGAGATTTAGAATTACCTATTAAAATCCACAGGTTTAGAAAGCATTTGGTCATCTTACCATCACTAATATACCAAAGGAAGCCTTCTTTAATAACTTCTCTTTCTATTAGAATACTTTGTGAAATTTATGAAGGTATGCTCCCATCCTTGACTTCAAGAAAGTTGCATCTTGAAAAATAGAGGATTTTAAGGACATAAACCCATGAATCTTCAAGATTGTGAATGGTTCTTTAAGCTAGTTTCTTTAAGAAAGCACAATTAAAATTTTTACAGCCTCTAAATCCAATACCTCCTTTGTCCTTGGACATCTGCAGATCACTCCAACTTTTCCAATTGATTTTCCTTGAATCGCTATCACCTCTCCCCTAAAACTGACTAATCATTGAAGGAACTTCCATACACCATTTTTAGGGAATTGGAAAATTGTCATGGAGTTTGTTGGGATGGCATAAGTTACAGCTTTGATCATTACTTCCTTTCTCGTGTAAGATAATAGCGAGTTCTTCCAACTTTGTGGCTTGTTTGTAATCTTCTCCTTAATTGCAATGAAGGTTGAACTTTTGGATCTATGCCATACTATAGGAATAAGGTAATCACCAGGATTATCAGATTAATTGATGCCCATAATAATGCACATATTCAGCTTCTCCTCTTCTTCAAAATTACAACAAAAATATACATTTGACTTCTAGAAATTAATAACCTACCCTAAAGCATTGCAATATCCTATCAGCAAACCTTTTAAAGCAGTCAAATTACCATTATTAGCTTCTACAAGAAATAAGGCATTAGCAAAATACATGTAGGTTAGCTTCGAGCAATTTTGCATAAGTTTAACTCTTTTTAAAACACCATTATTTACAACCTTCATTAATAATTTAGAAAGCACATCTAAGACAAGCAAGAATAGATACAGAGATAAAAGATCTCCCTACTGAATTCCTTTAGAAGGAGATAAATTCCCTTTTTTTTTATCATTGAGTATTAGTTTATATGACACAAATGTAATACTATTTTAAGAAAATTCCAATCTACCCTATAATAGGCCTTCGACATATCAATATTTATAGCACAATAACTTTTTCCCTTTTTCTTCCTCTTTCTTTTAATTTTCAAGAAGTGAAAAACCTCATGAGCTATTATTATATTGTCCTTTATTAATCAATCAGAGATAAAGGTACTTCAATAGGTGCTGATGATAGTGTTAAGGAAAGGTTTGATACTTCTGGCTAACACTTTTGAAATAACCTTAAAGGAGAAATTATATAAACTAATGGGTCTAAACTCTTTAAGAGATTGAGGATTCCTTTTTTTAGGTATCAAGATTGAATATGTACCATTAAAAGTAGAAGGAAGAGTACCTATTAGGAAAAAAATGGTTGATAACTTCATATATAGAGGATCATATCTTATCCCAGTGAAATGGGAAAAAAGATCCAGTAAAACCATCTAGTCCCAGTACTTTGCTTGCCCCTACTTGAAATGCAACATTTTTAACCTCTTCTTCCAAGAGATTCACAACCAAAGCTTCATGTATATTCGTGGAGATAATAAGTGGTAAGGCTATTAAAATCTCTACCTGGTAATATAAAAACTCCTTCTCAATCTCTCTTTTGTTTTCAACCTACCTTTCTTAACCATTTTAAATCATTCTAATCTTATTCCTCATCTATCTATTCAGAGTTGTTTGATGAAAGAATTTACTATTTCAATATCATTAATTCAGCCACTTTACTTGTGATTTTTGTTTCCAAAATAATTCTTCCTAATCTAATGCTTCCTTAAGGGCTTTCAACACTTCCTCCTCTTTGTATTTATCATGGCAGTCTGCTAGATCCTAGTATTCAATACAATTTCTCCAGTTCCTTTATACGATTAGGCACACTGGACTTACTTCATTTTATTAAACTACTTTTGTACTTTTTTAACATCTATATCAAGCCACATAAATTCAACCTTTCATTCCTTTTTTTCCTTAACTTCTTTCAAAATCTCTTTACACCCGTCATAATTGAACCGTCTTTAATCAAACTTGAAATATTTTAGACCTTTTGATTCATTATCATCAAGATTAACTCGTACAGGCAAATGGTTCGATCTAATAGTTGGCATGACAACCACCGAATATGTAGGGAAGACATTAAGCCAATTGGAATTCACTAGGCCCTATCTATTCTTCTTGAACCACTTCTCTTGTTGCACTAGGAGAATTTTATATCCAATGATGCTACTTTCATCAAGTTTGCTTCAAAGATCATATTATGGAAAGCATCAATCTATCTCCATGACTTAGGTAGGCCTAATGCTAATATAGAATCTCATTTGAACCCCCGATGTACATCCATGGATGAAGCACTCTTCTTGAATTCTCTACTATTGAATCTTGAAAAACAATCCTGTCTTCAACTACAAGTAGGTCGTAAATCCAAGGTACCCTTATGATTCTTCATCCATCAAATTCAATTATTGAATCCACTAAGTTTACATTTAAGTTCTTAATCTCTAGCTTCATGTCTCTTTGCCACCATAATACTAGTTTACCCAATAAGCCTTTTGGCTCAACATAAAAGGTTTCATGCATATGGAGATGTCTACAGAGATGATTAAAATTCAAGCAGATACTTTTTCTCTCTATCAAGAAGATAACTTTAGGTTGATATTTCTTCATAGCCTTTTTGTAGGCTTCAATCATTTGAGGTCAACTTATACCCTAATGGTTATAACAAAGGTAGATCATGGCAATTTGGTAGCAATTTGAGGTTTGCCACCACAGCCTTCAGCAGAATCATTAACTTCTAATACCAACACGTCAATCTATTCCCTTTTGTGCATTAATTTTCTTCTAGTGTATTTCCTGGATGAGACATGAGTACATGGTTGTGAACCTACATACTTCTTCTTCGGCAAATTCACAAATACGTTATCTTCAACTACTTCCTCCAATTGTTTAACCTTCACTACTTCATAACAAGATTCATCAACATTATTCCTTTCCCTTTTAATGTGAAGCTTGCTAAGAGCCTTCACTAGAGGAGATGATTTACAGTTCACTTTAGGATCAATGAATAGGAAAGATGTTGGATACAATTTAATTGATAACATCAAGGAATCTACTAAGATGGCCAATGCATTAGGATGTTGGTTGATGAGGCACTAGGTTAAGAGGGTGGAGGTCACAATAGAGTTGATGTTGGTTATAGGAAGGGATCATGACTACATTGAAAGGATTGGATTTAAAAGTTCAAATATGTTATTGGAAGAAATGGCGAAATCAAGTTTACTTTTGAAGGTTAAAGCTAGGTCAAGGTTTGTTTGATTTTAGTTCTTAGGACTCTTAGGCTCTTCAATTAAAGGGATAGTGGGCTAGGGTATAAAGGTTTGATTTGGGCTTTGATGCAAATTAATTTGCCCATCAAGGGAAGAAATAAGCTCATGTTCCATGACATGTTTAAAGGATTCCTTATCTACAACTATAGGCACAAATGAAAGAGAAGGAATTTCCTCTAATCTAGGTTAACAAATGCCCGACGAATTTTTAGTGAAAATTATATTTGAAAGACTAACCTTATTTGTCTTGCATGGAGGAACATTAAATGTCTTGATAATTTCCTTCCCTCTTTCATGATTTTGATTTTGACCTCCTTTAATTAACATAACTTTCCTAGTGGATGATGCTTCCCTTTTCTCCAGTGAATGGATTTCCATCTTTCTTGTTGGCATAGCTCTTAACCAACTACCCAAATTTTTTGATACAGCATCCTCAGTATTTTTAATTTCATAAGATGAATCCATATGACCCAAAAACCCATAGAAATAGCAATAGTCAGACAATTTTTCATATCCAAATTTAATCCACCAGTTCTTCCCATTACCACCTTGATCCATCTCTCCTCCTAAAGGTCAACTAACATCAAATGCAACTCTAATTAAAAAAAAAAAAACTCTCTTTTTAACGATGTGCAATTTTTCACTTCAACTACATTCATGATAAGATTTTCGATTTGTCGAGCATTCTCAATGGTCATTATTCCCTAGGCCAAACACTTGCACCAAAAAAATTAAATAATCAAAATACAATTCTCCAATACTCTTACTCGCATCCCATTCCTTCAATAGAATTAGATTGCCCATAACAAACCAGTGTTCCATATTAATATATATTTTTTTTATATTACATCTTTTATCTTTGCTCTACCCGACACATAGCCATGGTTTAGGAAAGAGATTTCCAAAATTCGCAGATTTAACCATACCTTATTCAAAATATCAATTGCCGCTTTCTTCTTTTGGATTCTTAATTGCATAGATTTTCCCCCACAATATAAAAACCTACATCATTTCTCTTCGAATCTAAAATAAATGATTTCTAGATCTTTCTCTTTCTTCTCTTGAGAAGTGATCCGAAGATGATGAAGCCATAACTCTGGGAAATGACAAAAGCACAAATGCAAATCAAAAATGAAAAAAGATATAATAATAACTCATGTGACAAGGACACTGTTTGCAAAGGTAAAAACTATACTTTTATTACAGATACAGAATCGTCTAGCCCGATAACTTAAGAGTCGATGACACAAGTAAGAGACAAAAACACTAAACGTGTGTTCATGAAAGGTTATTTAAAAGAGGTGTTTAATTTATCACATCAACATCTCAAACAATTCTTTTTTTTTTTTAAGCTACTCTACACTTTATTAAGAAGTACTTTGTCAAATCTGATTTCTCGGTTTTTGTTTAAAATTAATTTCTTATTTTTTTATTAATATTAAACCCTAATCCATTTAATATTAATCTTCGATTAAAGAAATTGAGAAATTCTGATTTTTTATTAAAAATAATTTTTAGAGTCGCCACCCAACCGAAGTCGGAAAAAGAAAAAGAAACCGTAACCAATTAGACGGATTGATTACGATTAGCTACCGATCTTTCATTTCCAATTTAATAAAGAACCAAAAGGTTCCGAATTCGGGGGCTAACCTATTAAACCCTTAACAGGTACCACTATCTATTTATCGAAATTAGGATTATTCTTCTAATATTTAAAGAAATAAATAAATGAATAAAATAAAAAAATAACCTAAGTTTCTATATATTTTATCGTCGTCCCGAAGGTGCCTACGTATCAGCTAACCGGGATTAGACGATCGTAGTTCTTTAAAAAAAAAAATTTTAGTGTGTTGATTGATTTTAATTTTGAAAACTGTCCAAGTTTACGTTTTTAATTTATTCAGTTTATTTTAAAAAAAAAAACCTAAAGGATCCTAACTCCTGAGTGTTATTATTTAAAAAAAAATGCTTTAAAAATCCTATTTTTAAAAGATCCTTTTATTAATTTTTTATTTAAAGAAAAACAATTTCTATATATAAATCCTTAAGTAAATCCAAATCTAAAAAGATAATTAATTTTTTACAACCACTAAACTAATATATGTAACTATCTAATAAAACAAAATAATTCCATATAACACACTTTATATAAAAACTAATTCTAAAAAAAAATCTTAATTATCTCTAAACTAATATATATATATATTTATTCTCATATAACTATAATGAAATAACTATTTATTTAAATCATTATCTAATCTATATAATAGAGAAAATCAATATTAAAAGAAATTCCATATACTAACATATATACACACATACATATATATACAATACTAATATCTAAAAACAGAATAAAATATTAATATAGTATAATATAATAATAATAGTAATAACAATAATAATAATAAAAATCTAAAAAAAACGAACCTGACTTTGAGCACTAGTCGTCGTCAGAGGATTCGCTTGGACGTCGTCAGAGGATTCGCTTGGACTTCGGAGATCTCGACAAGTGGACTTCGGATTTTCGTTGGATTTCAGACGATCGGATTGGACTTGTCAGGCGAAAGAATTTCGAATTTTTTTGTCAGGCCAAGGTTTTTCGAATTGGATGCTTTATCTTTTAAAATTTAGATTCTGGACTTCGGCTTTCGTGGATTTCGTCTGGACTTAGATTTTTATTTTTCTGGATTTCGCCTGGACTTGATTTTTGTTGGATTTCGTTGGTCAGGAATCACACGGTAGGGAACTTCGTTGTATCGGACGTTCGGGGAACTGGATCAAGTTGTGGAGTTTGTATAACAGATTTTTTTTGGATTTTTGATGTTGATGCTTTTTTTTTTTTTTTTTGTTGTGGTTCTCTTTTTGTAAAACTCAAATCAAATTTTCGATTAAACTAGATTCAAATCTGATTTAGCTAAACCTATATAATTTAATTAGATATGATTCTTTTGCAAAGATAGAAAAATAAATCCATCCAAACATTTCGCTACTTATCCGTTAGACCGTTGACCTATTTCTTAATATTCATTACAATTAAATTATATTTAAACTATTTAAATCCCTAAACTAAAAATTTTTAACTAAGCTAAAATTAACATCAATATTAAACTAATTATTCCTAATATAAATTACTTTTCTAAAAATCTATGAAATCTTTATAATTTTTTCCTTTTCTTATTTTTATTTTTTTGGTATTTTCATTATTTGTTATATTTTTTTTATTTTTTTGAATTATGATCCTTTTTTGTAAAAATAAAAACTAAGACTATGAAAGGGTAAAAATTAGGTATCTACATACTTCATAAAAATTACTTATCAATTTTTTTTTATTCTTTTGCAAGCCCCATATTATCATTATTTTTTGAATAATACACAAAATATGTTTTTAAGGTAAATATTAAATTATTTTATTAATATTTCATATTATAATTATAATTTATGTATTATTATGAAAAATATAATATTTCATATCATAAATATGAAATTGTGTAAAATAGTGCAAGACTACAACAGGACAAATTAATATTGGTCACCCAATCCTGTTGAACAGCACGTGGCTTTACTCAATTAAGTTTTTTTTTTTTTTTCTAAAGAAAAAGTAAATAAATTCAAAGTTAATATAATGTGTAACTGATATCAATGTTAGTATACAATGCAAATATAAAAATTAAAGGGATACTAGATAAAAAAAAAATGTCATGTACTCTTTATTAACATATTCTAAAGCAGTGGGACAAAAGAAAAGATGGAAAAGATAGACGCCAAAATGACAACATGATAAAAGCTTCAGAGAATCTATTAATAGAGGAAGAAAATATCAGTCGATAACGGAGAGAAGAGAACACTCTCAAAAAGAGAGACGGACCAACCTACATTACGGTCTTGAGTCACGTTATAAATATTAAAACGTAAATGTGTGTTCCTTATTAAGCAATCAGATGAACACTCAAGATAATGATCATCAAAATATCATAAATTTGTCAGAGCTTATTTTGGAAGCATTTGTCTTTCATATACCACCGACGGCATAGGGTCAACGGGAGAAGAGCGAATATATAGGTTACAGAAGGGACTCTTGTCGAGAGAAATCCGCGTGGAAACAACAAAAAATGAAAACATGATTGATAGTACGTTCTTGTTGTCACACGGACCACCGACGGTGTTCATGGACGATTCGTTGCCGGCGAGACACTTCTTCAAGTCATGGAAAGAGAAAGTGTTCCCTCAGAGACCTAGAGCTATTCTTATGGTTTCTTCTCATTGGCAGATCCGCGAGCCTACGGTCAATGTTGTTCAGCACAACGACACCATCTACGACTTAGACGGCTTCCCTGAACCCTCGTACCAGGCAATGCGTAATTGACATACATCCCCTCAAAAATGGAGGATCTAACGGTATTTATATTAGTTATAATTAAAAATGTGTAGACAATTAAAGACTTATTGGCTAATTAATACAGATATTTATAGTTAAAAAAATTATATCAAAACTGTAAGGTTGGAGCGTGGAGACTAATAAGTTCTTATTGACTTAATAATATGGAAAATAGAAGTATAAATATGGAGCAAGAGGATCTTAGTTTTAATCTCCCCTGCACTTGAATTCAAGTTTTTTAAGGGGTAGGTTCTTATCAAATACTACTTTGGCTAACCCCCGAGAATGTATATAGTCATGAAGTTCCAAAAAACACTCCTTAATATCTTGCATGAGTTCTTTTTGAGATTAGAATATTTACGTTCCATCAAAACCATCTATCTCAATTTCCATGCTTACATTTACATAAGGGGAAACTTCAAAAATTTATTAAGGAAAAAAAAAAAAGGATTAACCTCATTTTAATTCCGCTTTAGAAGATTTTTAAATATGTGGTATATTTCCACTTTTTATTCTTAGATCCTTTATTTCTGAAATTACATATTCAAATTCTAAATATTTTAAAAACATGTTTATGTATCCTATTTTACTATTAAAAAAAAAAAGCACTTTCTAATTATTTTTAAAGGCCAAAATGTTCGTAGAATAGGAGAAAAAGAGATTTTTAAAGATGGGGAATTCCAATGCTAATTTTAAAGACGAAAAGGTTAAGTACATATAGAGGAAATATGAAGATGTATATATGCAATTTGTCCGTTAATTATCTCATTCCAATTAATTTATTTCTACTATTAGGTAAAGATCTCACCAACAAGTATCTTAGAATACTCATTAAAGGCTAAAAGGCTAACACAATTTTACATTTTTTATGCTTGACTGTACAATTCAAGAAAAATTATTATACATGTAGATGAAAAGCGTCTTAAGTATTAGATATCTTCCTTATCCAAATAATGTCTTTATTTGATCGCTGAATCTCCTAGTCAATTAATTTGGAACGTGCTTTGATTGGGACAAACAAATAATAAAATAATAATTAATTAGCAACGTGATGTTGCACGCATTTCATTTCATATCAAGTAACCTCATATCCCTATTCCATCTAACTCTTCTGTAAACCATACTGCACGTTCAAATAGACAGATGTCCATCTGTGATTGAATTGTTTGTTTTCCACATTCTTGACATTACTGAAGGACATATTATAATATATAATACATATATATATATATATATATATATAAAATATGGTTTCGAAAACTTTCCTAGGATGTTGCTTTGTTGGATCTATGTTCACTCAAAGTTTATTAAATTGACGCCATGTTTCTCATTTTTCTTTTGGTTTCCCTTCACTTTATCCCCATCTCTTCATCTTTGTAAGTTTTTAGCTACTTACGATCGGCTGCCTCCTATTTCTCTTGTCCCTTTTTTTTTTTCTTTCCCTTTGATGTCTATCTTTTTCTTTCCAAATTAATCCTTGTTTCTGTTTATTTTCACTGATCAACCAAAATTTCTTCCCTTTTTGTACTTTTTTTTTTTTAATAATTATTCTCTTTGTAAAGGAAGCAAGTTTTTATTGAAGCAAATGTTTCAAAATGATAATTCAAAGCAGACTCACGCTCTTAATTCCCTCTCTACAACAGTGGTATCTATAATTTCTGAGATTTTCCTCTAGCTATATTCCGAGTTTTTCTTTGACATGTTCTGTTTATAGATGTTGTGTATGAAAGCAGCACTTAATACATTATATCACTCTTCTTTTCTCTATTTTCTGTTATTAACTTTTTCATTCTTACCCTATTCAACAACCACATTGCGCAGTTGGATTTCACAATCTTCAAGCAATTTCAATCACTTTAACTTATCATGACATGAAAATTTCCATACCCATTGAAAAAATGTAAAGCTTCTCAATTCATGCGGTTCTTCTTTTTCAATTCACATACTTTGGTTCTTTTCATAACTTTTCCATAAAAATGTGATTTTCTTTAAAATTTATAAATATGCTTATATCTTTATGATGTTTTATTTTGTAATTCTATTTTTTTTTTTTTTGTGATTCACTTTCAAAATTTTATTATTGTGCTTAAAATTCATAAAGTCTATCAAAAAAATTGTAGCTTTCCTCAACTAATAGGATTTTGATTTAAAATTTATAGAACACATGGATGTTATGAATATCAAGAAAATTATGAAGAAATTTTTCTTTGATCTCCTTATATTTCATAAATTCTATTTTTGCACTAATAGCTTCCGTTATTCATGTAATTGTGCTCAAAATAACTAGTAAAAGTTCTCAAAATAAAAAAAGTAAGAACCTCGATAAATCATGTGTACTTTTAATTTACTATACTATCATCTTGCATGACTTGTGAATTTACATTATATTTGACTTTTTAAGTACTAAGGTATAAAAGATTTATTTTAATCTAACAATTTAGCTTTTAGATCATTTAATAGTAGATTTTTACTAAACATGATAATAAGGTCGGGGATAAAGAGTGTAAATCCATGCACACTCATCTTATCCATAAATAATTAAATAGTTGATTAGATAAACTTTAAATAAAGCTTGTTAAGGGAAAACATTAACCAAGATAAGAAATTAAACTTTGAAATTAAGTTAAATTGAAAATAATGTCAAAGCGGAAAGTCCAACATTTAATTCTTACTTTATCATTTAGCAACATTTGATTAAGTCATACTTTATTATTCAGCAACATTTGATTAAGTCATCTAGTTTAGTTTAATGATGCATAATATGCTACTTTAGCCAATTCGATTCACTTGTTATAATATCAACATGTCATGTGTTTTGATAAGTAGTGGACAAATGACAATAAAATTTTAACATGTAAAAAACAGAGTAGATATCATTTGTATTTGCCTACCACACATTATAACATGTAGCATGTTAGTATTAAGAAATCTTTTTTCCTTATTATTAGACATGTACTTTGATAACTTAATCCATAATTACTTCTAAATACTTTCTTAACATACTTCAAAAAATAGGGTAAGGTATCTTAACAAAGAAAAGATATATATTTAGTATATATTTTAATATAAATTTACTTAAGTGTTTGGTATTAACTTAGATACTAACCTACTAATAATGAAATCAAATAATTGCAATGACTAGCTTAAGTATGCAACTCTTGGAAGTCTAGAATTGGCTAAGAGAGTGAAGAAACTATTGCAAATGGCTGGCTTTAAGCATGTGAATAAAGAGATACAATGAGGGCTAAACCATGCTACTTGGGTTCCTTTGATGCTTATGTATCCGGAGGCTAACATATCGGTATATCAACTTTCTATCCAATCAAAGAGAGATGCTACCTACCATTACAATATTGGCAAGGCATTAGCTCCTCTCAAAGATGAAGGTATGCTTATTCTTGGTTCTAGGAGTGCAACTCACAACCTTAACGTCACCCGCTTAAAGGATGACTTACCTACCTCTTAAATTGTGCAATTTGATACTTAGCTCAAGGATACTCTTCTCAAAGAGAGGTAATAAACAAATGTGGATTTTTCAAACATTCATGAAGTTTGAATATATAATAAGAAAAAAAAGGATAAATTAAAAATAATATTTTCAATAAGGGAAGATGATTTGATGGATTAAAGACGTGTTTTATTTTTTTTCATATAGATATGAGGATGTGAATAAGTACGAGGAGAAGGCTCAACATGCAAAGTTGGCACACCCATGGCCAGATCATTTCTACCCATTGCATGTTGCCATGAGAGCTACAAGAGCATATGCTAAGGCAAAACTCATCTTGGTTTTTGGATAGCCTTTCTTTTGCCTTGTATCAGTTTATCATACCATTAGCTAACTAATTTTCAAACCAAGGTTCCTCATCTAGGAATTTGTCATATCTTCTTATACTTTATTTCAGCCACGTCATCTTCTCTACTACATAGAGTTTATTTATATCGAATTACCGTATACATTTGTTTTCCTTTTTATGTATGCATTAATAAGACTTTTTTCAATCAATTACTATTTTAAAGTATTGATGAATGATAATTATTTTAAGATGAGTTGGAAAGATCTCTTTACCAAAAAAAAAAAAAAACATTGGAGAGATCATTATGAAATTGTCCTAAGTTTACAGTTCTTTAGAACAAAATAATAATGAATCTTATGAACAAGTAGCGTTTAAAAATTTTGTAATCCTTCAGCTACTTAGCACATTACATGAAAAAAAAAAAAATTCTGGCTCACTTATTAGGAACAAGTGCTAGAGAGCATTTATTTGTTAAATGCATACATATTATGTATAAATAAAAGGAGCATGGGGGCAAAAAAGGAAAGAAGAGAAGATACAAAGTTCATCGGAAAAGTTTGTATTTGCTTATTTGTTGAGAACATATAACTTGAAATAAGCAGTAGCAATAGTTATACCCTATACCCGATGCAACTATCAAATACTAATGAATTAAGTGAATTTGACATATGCATGGTAACAAACAAGCAAAAGCAAAAATCTAATTGTTAAACTTTAAAATTGATTCAAAATACTATGATAGAAGAAAATTAAGAATACATTACCTAGCTTAGTTTTGATTACAAGAAGATTGAGCCCTAAAGCAATGGAGATTATTACTATGATAGAGAACTAGAGAGTAAGAGAGGAAAAAAAAAAAGGACTGCTAACATGAATGTGAAGGGTTAGGGAAAATAGATGAAATAATTTAGGGATACAAATTTTATCGAGAAAAAATGGGGATATAGATTAGTAAATACAATATATTTTTTTCCAAATGAAAAATGATTTTTATTTTAATCAGCAAATAAAAAGATAGCAGTTTAATATTTAGTTACTAAAAATAAATTTAGTGATTAAAGAACACCTTTTAAAGATCACTCTACTTTTGGTAACTAGAATTTATTCTTTTTAATTTTTTTTACGCCTTTTTAAATTTGGTAGTTATATGTACTATATTTAGCTATAAATTTACTAATTTGGTGGCCAAATGATTCTCTCTCAACTTCTAAATTTCACCCCAAATGTATTTGCTACCAATAACTAATTTGGCAGCTAAAAATAACATTTTGCTACCATAAGACATTGGTAGCTAAATGTCAAGTTTATTGTAGTGACAAGTATATTAAACCATAGAACACAAAATTTTGGTTGACAAACATATACCAAATTAAATTGGCTCACATTATTGGAAACATGCCAAAAAATGAATATATTTTGCTTAAATATGTGTTGTTCATAACAGAGTTTCAATTTGATCTGTTATCAGTCAGTAAGCTTCTCACACATATTAGATTACATATCATTTTTAACGATACGAGATGTTTCTTTTAGGACCCAATAACTAAGAGCTATGTTGTGTAAGCTGATGCTTACCTTGGCCTATATATCATACAATCTAAGCTAAGAATTAGTTGTTTCTCCTAAAGCTTTGTTAATTCAAAATCTGATGTAAATCAAGCTTTGAGCTATAATGATCATAATTCCTTTATCAATAATAATGTGTCCCTACAACTATCACATAGTAGATTAGGGCACATTTCTTAAACTACACTAACAAATTCATGGCTGCAAAACTTGAAGAGACATAAGTTCATTTGCAATACTTGTTTGTTTACTAAGTTTCATTGGTTGCCTTTTAATTCAAGTTTTCTACTTCATTAGTTTATTATTATTATTATTATTTTTGACTTATTACATGTTGATATCTAGTGTCCTTATAATACACTATCTATACGTGGTTCCAATTTTTTTCTTACAATAATAAATGGTTCTTAGACTCTCTTAATGTCACATAATTCCCAAAAACTTAACGTGTTATAAAATTTCTTTTCTTTCAAAAAGATCGCTTTATTTCAACCCCAAAGTTTGTTCTACAAATAATGGAAGGGAATTTATTTCCAAAGAGTGCCAAAGTTTGTTTGACAAACTTATTATTCATCATAAGAATGTCATCTACATATCTTAACAAAATGGTGTTGTAGATAGGAAGCATATAAATCTTTTTGACATAACTAAAGTCATAAGGTTACATGCAAACTTGCTAAAACAATTTGTGAGTCAATGCATTGTAGCAACAACCTCTCTTATCAATAAAATACTAGCTCTATCTTTTGGGAGGAAAAGTCCTTATCAACTTCTTTATCATAAAGATCCATCATATGACAACTTAAGAGCTATATGATGCTTATGTTATGCTTCTATTATTGCAAATTCTAGATAAATTTGACAATATAGGTAGATAATGTATATTTCTTACGCATCTTATGGTCAAAAAGGATATAAATTGTATGATCTTGACCTACATCAAAGTCTTATTAGTAGGGATGTCTTATTTTATAAAGACATCTTTCCTTTCCAACATGCACAATGTTCAAATCATCCTTCTACAATTGAAACTTCCACCTTGTTCCCACATAGTTATTTCACAAATTCGAGTATACCTAATTAAAGTGGCATCTCTAATAAACCATCATCATTTTTTTATCATTCTTCTTATGTCAATCCACTATCTAACACTAATGCCTCTTGAAATAGATTCTGTCATTCAAACCTCTTCTTCATGTATTTGAAAATCTCAAAGAGTCAAACGGCAACCTATATGGTTCAAGGATTTTATACATTATGTTTAATCAAGTTCATCAATTGATGCAACATGCTCAATTGTGAATATTTCACAAACCAACGCTTAATATCTATTTTTTCTTACTTAACTCTTTAGCAAATCACCTAAAGGATTATATGGTTTCTCTTATAATGTGTTAATAGTCTATGAACTCAAAATTATCATGAAGCTAAACAAGATCCTAAGTAGGTTGAGGTAATGAATAAGAAGTTGCTAGCTTTGTAATTGAATCATACATTAGACTTAACTTCTTTGGCAAGTAATAGGTTGTAAATGGGTTTATAAGGTCAAATATAAACCAAATGATTTTAAAAGATTTAAAACTTTGTTGGTAGAAAAATGATATAATTAAGTAATAGGGATAGCTTATACTCATACCTTTTCTCCTATTGCTAAGCTAAAAACTATAGGGTACTTTTGACCATTGCATTTGTTTAGAATTGGTATGTTTACTGACTAAATGTGAACATTGCTTTTTTTTTTTTTATGGTTACATTAATGAGGAAATTTATAAGGATCTTCAATATGGTTGTCATATGGCAAGTCTAGGTAAAGTTTTTAAGCTAACAAGGTCATAATGTGGCTTTAAATAAGCATTGAGGCATTGGAATAAATAATTCACTATATTCCTTAATTCTTTATGTTTCATATAATCTAAAACAATCATTCTTTATTCACAAAATCCAATCATAATAGTATGGTTACTATTCTAATGTATATGGATGATGTTCTTTTTGCAAAAGATAGTTTATTAACCATTTAGTCTATTAACAATACATTAATTATGCTTTTTCCATCAAGGATCTTAGTGATGTAAGATTCTTCTTAGGAATAGAGAACTACTGCACTTTAGCCTTTTTTTTTTTGCTTAATCGAAGAAAGTTCTCATTAGAGATTTTATAAGATGTAGAATTAGTTGCTGCTAATACCACTAAAGTGCCATTCCCGTCAAACTTACATCTTAATAATGACATAAGGGAGTTGATTCATGCTCCGTTAGTACATAGGCATATTGTTGGTAAGATCTTATATTTGACTTGACTAAACTAGATTTGTCATTTGCTGTGTAACAAATTAACTAATTTGTTTAACATCCTCATACATCCCATTTAAAAGCAATCACTCATGATTTGCCTCCGGGGTTGTACATACAAAAGCAACACTACAACAAGTCTTACTAAAGGAAAAACCAAAGGGTTTAGCAAACCTAAGCAGCTACTAACTAGAAATAACGCACCAATTGATCCTGCTCAACCTAACCTCCACTTGATATGACTACAAGCAAAGATTAAGGTCACTTACCACTACTTACTAAAGGGAATAGATAAGAGTTAAGGAAGGAAAAGACATAGTTAGGTGCTCTCAAAGGATAGAATTATGTATTCACTGATGAAGCAATATGATGTCTACTTACACATAAATGGGGTTTATATACTAACTCCATTAGGATTACGTGTGTATAAAGAAAAGACAAAGGAAAATATACAAAAAGATTCCTAGAACAACTAAAAAGGGTAACAAGGATAAATAATATTATGTACAGGAAGTAGAGGGATCTTTCTAGAATGTTATGCTGGAAGACACACATTAATGGGTAGTTAGTTAACTACTACTAGGTTGCTCCCGCAAATGCAATTTCTCTAAGAGTTTGGCACTTGCTATAGTCAACTTGAAGGAGGTATGAAGGAGAGTAGAAAACTTGGTTGACCTTATTTGGGGTAAGTTAAAGATTGAATGCAGGGTGTTAACGAAAGCCTCTTCAAGTTAGGTAATTGGACAGCTCTGCTTTAGTTAGACTCTTGAACAACTTGGCTTAGAAAGAATCTTAGAGTTTGGTAGTTTTAGTACTACCTTAAACATGATTAAAGCTCGACACTTAGGTTGGATAAAGTGAAGTAATCCTTAATTGGTAATGGAATCCCGGTCCTTGAATGGTTCTCAAGCTATTACTTATCAAGTAAGTCCCAATAGTCCTCTAACTCGGCTGGGGGGAGATGAGTCTTAGGGGTAGATTCCTATCATCTAACTAAGAGGTCAAAGAGATTTAGCCTCAAATCTATAAGGTCTTCTCTAGTCAGGCCTACTTCATCTAGATGGTGGGGAATTGGGTCAGATATGTTGAATGTGGAAGAGATACCATAATCCTCAAGTAGCTTGATTTAGTAGACATTACAATTGATCTTCTTTGGTATCTTAAATGGACCATTAGCTTTGGGTGATAACTTGCTCTTCTTAGGATGGGGAAATGTCTCTCGACTAAGGTAGATACAAACTAAGTCTCCTAGATAAAAGGAAATAGCTTAGTGGCCTTGGCTACTTATCTCATGCTATTGTTTATTGAACTTGGTGATCCTCTTAGTCACTTACTAGTGTAGTTTATATAGTTCATGACTTTACTCAACTCTAGATTGGCCTTCTTCAAGAGTTGCATGGATACTGATCCTGTCTAGTAATATAGTTTGGTTGAGGCCATAAACAACCTCAAAAGGATTCCTTCCAATTGTACTATGGATAGATTTATTGTAGGCAAAATGCATAATTGGTAGGCACATACGCTAATCCTTTAGATTCTTTCTCATTATAACTCAAAGCAAAGTACCTAGCATTTTGTTTACCACTCTAGTTTAGCCATCCATCTAAGGATGAGTGCTCGAATTAAACATAAGTTTAGTGCCAAGTCTCTTCCATAAGGTCTTCTAAAAGTAGCTTAGAAATTTAGTATCTCAATTTGAAACAATGGACTTTAGAACTATATGTAAGCAAATGATTTCCTATAAAACAAATCAGCAATATACAAAACATCATTAGTTCAGTGGCATAAGATGAAGTGTGCCATTTTACTAAATCTATCTACAACCACAAGGATTAAGTCCTTCCTTCTAGATGTTTAGGGCAACCCTAAGACAAAGTCTATGGTGAGGTTAGCCTAGGGTAAGGTTGGCATATGTAAGGGCATATATTTTCCATTTAGCTCCTTCCTCCGTTTCACCCTCTTAGATACTTCACAACTACTAATAACCTTATGGACATCCTTGACAATACTAGACCAATAACAATTTTCTCTAGACCAATAACAATTTTCTCTCAACAAATCAACAATTTTAGTCTCACCAAAATGCCCTAGTAATCCTCCATTATGAGCTTCCCTAATCAACAATTGCCATGTGGAATAATTAGGTATACACAATCTCTTCTCCTTTAGTAGATAACTTTCCTTTAAGTAATATCCTCTAACAGTAATTCCATCTTGAAATTTCTTTAGTATAGGACCGAAGTGTAAGTCTTGAGCATATTGCTCAGTAATAAGGGAAAATCCTAATAACTTTGTATGTAAGGTGGTTAGTTTGTTCTAACTCTCTAAAGTTTAAAGACTCATGGTCTATGTAAATGAGAAACTCTAAAGGTAACAGATAATGTTGCCATACTGTAAGGACTTAAAAAAGAGAATATAATCTCTTTTTATACATAGAATAATTCACCATGGCATCATTAAGCTTCTCACTATGGTAAGCAATAAGTCAATATTCTTACATCAAAACTGCTCCATTGCTAATACCTAATGCATCACATTCTAACTCAAATGGCTTGTCAAAGTCAGGGAAAGCGAAGAGATGTACAGTGGTAAGTTTCTCCTTAATCTCCTTAAAACTCTTCTGAACTCGATCGATCTACTAGAATCCATCACTCTTCTTTGTTAGCTCAATTAAAGGGGTCGCAATAGTACTGAAGTTCTTGATAAATCTTCTATAAAAAGAAGTGAGACCATGAAAAATTCTAACTTCAATAACATTCTTAGGTGTGAGCTACTTCGAGATAGTTGGAACACTTTTCTTACTAGCTCGGATTCCTTGTCTAGACACTACATACCTTAGAAGGATGATTTTACTTTTGCAAAATGTATATTTCTTGAAGTTTCCATATAGTTTCTCTGCATGAAGTATGTTAAAAATGATTCGGAGATGTTTCAAGTGATCGCCTAAGTTAGCACTATACACCAGATATAATCAAAGTATATGACCACATATCTTCCAATCAAAGGTGCATTTCATGGTTCATGAACCTCATAAAAGTACTCAGCGCATTTGTAAGTCTGAATGGCATAACTAAACATTCATAGAGACCATGTCTTATCTTAAATGCATCCTTCCATTCATCACTAGGTCTCATGCGAATCAAATGGTAGCCACTTTACAAATTAATCTTCAAAAACACTTTAGCACCATGAAGTTTGTCTAACGTGTCATCAAGCTTCAGTATGGGATATCTATATTTGATAGTAATTCATTTTATAGCTCAACTCTCAATCTACATGCACTACGAACCATCCTTCTATAGGACAAGTAGAGCTAGCATGATATAAGGGCTCATGCTTTCTCTCACATAACCTCACTTCACAAGCTTATCCACTTGTTTCTTCAGCTTGGTAACCTACTAAAGGTTCATTCTATAAGCACTTCTATTCAGCAAATCTACACTTGGCTATAAACCAATGCAATGCTCAATGCTTTGGAATGGGGATAGTCCTTTAGGTAGCTCATTTAGAAACAAGTTAGAAAACTTATCTATTAATTTTCAAACCTCTTATGGTATGTCATCCAAGTCTCTCAACTTTAGTAACCTTTTAATCAACAAAAACATGGGTTCTTCGACTTTCTTAGAAACTTAAAGCTCTTTTTAACTAAGTACTAGGGTCTTCTTTTCACTAGCTCAAATGAGCTAATTATGAGTCTCATTCGTTTGGCTTAATGTCATAGGTTGGAGCATAATTTTCTTACCATCCTTTGTAAAGGCATATGTGTTCTTAAATCCATCATATATGATATGTTAGTCAAATAACCAAGGTCTTCCTAACAGTAGATGTGAAGCTCCTATGGGGATAATATCACATACTAGTTTATCTCAATAAGCATTTCCCATACATAATGGTACAATTACTTGTTTGGTCACATATAAAGTACCTTTATCATGCAACCAATGTAGCTTATAAGATTGGGGGTACTTAGAGGTCAGTAAACCTAACTTCTACATAAGGGATTGGGCAATAACATTGGTACAACTACCTCCATCTATGTTGATCATTCACACTTGTCCCTTGATAGTACACTTGGTGTAGAATAAATTTTCTCTCTAGTCTTCCTCGTAGCTCTATATTGAGTTTAATAGTCATCCCAACACTAAAGTCATTATTTCCCCTCAATCGGCATGGACATAGGTCTCTTCCTCATTCACCATTTCAGCTTCTCTAACATTCTTATCTTTCTCCTTAAGCTCACTATCATTTGTACTATCCATGTCGTCACCTTGGAGGATCATAACATGTTAGTTAAGACACTTAGCAGCCATTTATCCATAACCTAAGCACTTAAAGTAGTTGATCTCACTCATGTTGCAACCCGAAGTTTTTCCTCTTTCATATGTCTTCTCTAGTGCTTAGAAAGGTCTCATTGGCTCATTGTAAGTAGGTCGGCATGGAGCAGGAGTTCATGAAGAGCTCGAACCAGGTCAGATCAGGGTATTTCTTCTATACTTCTCAACCCTTTATGTTATTTTAATGGATTCCTCTAATTTGTGAAACCTTTGTACTTTAACAATGTTTTGAATCTCATATTGGAGCCTTAAAATAAACCTCGATATAGTATAGGCTTCAAGCTCATCTACATCAGCTTAGATCATTAACATTTAGAATTCCTTGACATAGTCATCAATGACTCGGCTTCCTTAGTGGATTTCTTACAACTTAGTGAAGGTATCTTACAAATTGATCTCAGATATAAATCTTCCTCTAAATAGCCTCTTCATATCATCCCATGTGTGCACTCCTCGTCACCCATCCCTTGCTTTAGCCACATTTAAGTTTTTCCACCACATAATGACATACTTAAAGAACTCTAGGGTAGCAAGTCGAACTTTATTGGCCTCGACATACCCATAACAATCAAATACTCTTGTAACTTTCCCTTCTTACTACAAGAATTCATCTACATTACCACTTATAGTGAAGGTCGAAATTTGAACTTTAACATTTTTAAATCCTCGAGGAGGTTGGCATCCTCATTCCTCTACTTCATCATATCCTTTGTCCTTTTCTTCCTACCTATCAACTTCTTCGTCTTCTTCTTCAATCTACTCCACCTTAAGTCTTCATTGAATAGGTCGATTTAGTACTCCTTAGCCCTATTAGGTTGGGTTATGCAATGAGCTTTGCTAGCACAGCCATATCTCCTCTCTTGCATTTCTTCTACTCGACCATCATTAAGCACTTTTGGGGGTTATTGCCTATTTGCTTATATAACTATGACTAAACTCTCAACAAGGATGATGAGTCTATTAAGCTTGCCATCTACTAACCCTGGTGTATTACTACCATGTTGACTACGGCCAATACGAGCATCACTATCTTGGTCACTAATAATATCTCGCACACTTGAATCTTACATTATGCAATACTGCTCGTCATAGCTTTCTTCAATAAGAATAGCACGACAATACTTACTCAATAAAACTCAACTATCCACTACCACTTAGCAACACTTTAGAGCCACCACTCATACAACCAGTTACTACTCACCACCTAGAATCACTTTAATACACCTTACAATACAATATATTATAGAAATCAAACTTACTCAATTTTTGTAGTAAGAAAACAATGTAAAATAGAGCAACATAAGTTACTACACTTACCTCTTACAAACTATTACTCTATGGCTCACAACTTTAAAACCTGCTTCTACAACTTGACTATAATTCTAACATACTTAAGAACAATACTGTAGTAGCTATAGAAGAGCATAGCAGCTACTGACAACAATACAAATAGAACTTTACTATAACTTTACATACTCCCTTTCGAAACTATACTTTGATACCAGCAAAGCTAATGTACATCTAAGGTCATACATATGAAGGCAATACCACAATGAGTCTCAATGGAGGAAAAACAAAAGGGTTTAGCAAACCCAAACAGCTACCAACTAGATATGATGCACTAGTTGATTCTGCTTAGGCTAATCTCTACTTGATATGGCACATAAGTGAGGATTAAGGTTACTCATTGCTACTCCTTGCTAAAGAGAATAGATGAGAGTTAAGGAAAGAGAAGACACAGCCATGTACTCTCAAAAGTTAAAATTCGATATTCAATAATGAAGTAATATGATGTCCACTTACACATAAATGGGGTTTATATACTATCCCCACTAGAGTTACATGTATATAAGGAAAAGATAAAAAGAATAATGTACAAAAAGATTCCTAAAACAAACTAAAAAGGATAAAAATGACAAATAATACTAGGTAAGGAAAGTAAAGGGATTCTTTTGGAATGTTGTGCTAGAAAACATATGTCAATGGGTGATTAGTTAGTTGATGCTAGGTTGCACTTGCAAATGTAAGTTCTCTAATAGCTCGATACTTGTTAAAGTTAGCTTGAAGGAGGTTTAAAGGACTATAGAAAAGCTGGTGAACCTAATTTAGGGCAAGTTGAAGATTAAATGTAAGGTGTTGACAAAAGTATCTTTAAGTTAAGCGATTGGATAACTCAACTCTGGTTAGGTACCTGAACAACTCAACTCAGAAAGAATCATGGAGTTTGGCAGTTCAGGTATTTCCTTGAACATGATTAAAGCTCAACACTTAGGTTAGATAAAGTGAAGTAATCCTTGGTTGGCAATGGAATCCTCGTCCTTGAGTAGTTTTCAAGCTAATACTCATTAGATAAGTCCTAATAGTCCTTTAGCTCGACTAAGGGTAATGGGCTAGAGAGGTTGATTCTTATCAATTCATGTTGATAGGAATCGACCTCCTAGGCTAATCACAAGAAGCCAAGCTTGAGGACTTTGAGGACTTATACAGAAATTACTAACTCAAAGCCATAGCCAAAACAAGGACTCCTATCCTGATCCGACCTCCTACCAACCTATTTATTAGATCCTCACGTGTATTTAATACGCTCTTACCCAACTACGAAGTCTTGATCCAGAAGGTAACCTAGGAAAGGCTGGTTGAGTCGAGCTCTCTAATCGACCACTAGCGCTTGACTCTAATTCAGCTAACTTCCTAACCAGACTAATTGGCTCCTGACCTGATCCAGGTCAAGTCTACCCCTAACTACCAGTAACTCCTGTTTTTACCTGTGTTGTATCATACTCCTAACATATTGCCATCAAGTGACATATACCTTCTGACATAATGTTCTAGAATGATTCTTTTTTTTTCGTACTAAATATTCTTTGTTCTTTTACCCCTTTTTAGCATGATTCATGTAACGTAATTATAAAATACTCTTTTTTGTCTTTTTATACATGTAAAATAATCCTAGTTGGCAAGTATATAAACCCCCACTTTCTTTGTACGCAGACATCCAACTTTAAATACAAAATTATTCACTTTGAGCAACCTTAGTGTTTTCGTTATCATTCAACTCTGATCTATTCCCTTTAGTAAGGAGTAATGGCGAGTGACCCTTCAATTTAGACCGTAAGTCATATTTAGTGGATTGTTAGCTAAGTAAGATCAAGTGGTGTGTTATATCCATTTGGTAGCTGCCCGAACTTTGCTACTTTTTTCTTATTTCTTTTCGGTTCGCTTTGTTGTAATGCTTTTCCATATGTCCAACCCCCAAAGATGCATCAACTTCATTGGTATCAAAGTACAATTCTGCGAGAGAGTGTATAAAGTTGTAATGAAGTTTTTGTTCACTATACTGTTTGTGGCTACTACATTCCTTCTATAGCTGCTCGGTATGCTTGTGTATTCATAAGTGTGGTTTCATTGTTACTCTGTCTTACTCTGTTTTTCTTTACGAGAATGGAGCAAATTTATTTATATTCTGTTTAGTGACTATTGGATATTAAGGTTGTTAATAGTTTGTTAATCTATTTGAAAAAGTTTTACACTATGTCAGATTCAAGTGTTTAAGGAGTTATCGGTGACCAAAGCAGTGGTGCTCAACCTGGTCATGGTCATAATGGTAATAACACCTCAAGGTCTGTTGATGATAGACTTAATAGGCTCACAAACCATGTTGAGAGTCTAGTCACAACAATGCACGTAAACAGGCAACAACCCCAAGGTATACAGCTACTTAGCCCATAAGAGAATGCCCCTGAGAGACCCCATGGCCAAGGTAACTTAACCAATTACCCAGTTCGACCATAGCAAGCTAAAGGAGTAGTGGGTCAAGTTGCTAGACGAAGATTGGAGTTAGAGGAGATTGAGGAAGAAGATAAAGAGATGGATGTTAAAGAATTTAGGGAGGAAGAAGAGGAAGCTAATTATTACCCATTGCAAGGACGGGGATGTCGAGCTTTTTGAAGGCTAGATAATATTGAGGTTCAAATCCCACCTTTTAGTGGAAATGGAGATACCGATGAATACTTGAAGTGAGAAGAGAAGGTTAAGAAGGTGTTTAACTATTATGGCTATGCAGTTGCTATGAAGGTCCAACTTACTGTGCTGGAGTTTACTAAGTATGTGACAATGTGGTGGAAAAATTTGAATGCAACCTGAGTAAAGGATAGAAGATGAGGTGTTAGGACTTGAGATGAGATGGAAAGGTTATTAAGAGGCAAATTTGTGCCTGAGACGTACTTGTAAGATACGTTTGAGAAGTTACAAGAGCTTCGTCAGGGAGGTAGAACTATTGATGGCTACCTAAAAAAGTTCCAAATGTTAATGATCTAAGCCGACGTAGAAGAGCCAAAGGCCTGTACAGTATCAAGGTTCATTTTTGGACTTAAGTATGAGATTCATGATATCATGGAAGTATAGAGGTTTTATAATTTGGAAGAGGCCATCAAAATAGTACAGAGGGTTGAAAAGTAGAGGAGAAATGTCCCAAGCCAACCTAGGCCAACATTCTCTCGAGTTCCAGTACAATGCTAACTTGTTTAAGCTGAGCCTAGGAGACCATACCAGGTAGAAGAAAAGAATGACCGACCTAACGATAGCCGAGCAAGTTAGCATAGCCAAGTAGGACAGCCAAGCCTAACCAAGGTTAGGCTACCCTCGAGAATGTATGAGAAAGGACACACCTTTAGATGGAAGTCTAGCGAGGTGAAGTGTTTTAAATGCTTAGGCTTTGGATATATAGTTGCTAAATGTCCGAATCGACGTATTATGGTACTTCGAGGAGACATGGTAGATAGTACCAACGAGAGCAACCCTGAAGAAGAGAAGAATGTTGGAGAACCCAAAGTAGAAGAGGAAGAGGATACTTACGTCTATGCTAACTAGGGAGAAGTAATGACCCTAATCCTAAGACGAGTCCTGAGTTCTTTACCGAACTCTAAATAGGACCAGAGAGAGAATCTGTTCTATACCAAGTGTACAGTCAAAGGCCAACTGTGTACAATCATTCTAGATGGAGGAAGTTGTACTAATATCAATGCACAGTCCTTTATGCAGAGGTTAGGTCTACTGACCTCAAAGCTTCCCCAATCCTATAAGTTACATTAGCTTCATGATAAGGGTGCATTGCACATAACTGATCAAGTGACTGTACCCATTCAATTTTGGGAACGTATATAAGGATGAAGTAATATACAATGTCATCTTATGGGAGCTTCACATCTGCTACTTGGACAAACTTGGTTGTTCAACTGATGTGTTATGCACGATGGGCATGAGAACACCTATGCCTTTGTTAAGGATGGAAGAAGGATAGTATTGCAAGCCCTAACCCCGACCCAAGTAAATAAAACCCATAATCAACTTACTCGAGCTAGTAAGAAAAAGCCCTAGTGATGAGCCGTAAAGAGCTCCAATCTATTAAGAAGGCTGATGAATTGATGTTCTTGTTAGTAAGAAGATTGATGGAGATGAAGGAATTGCCAAATGTCCTAAGAGAAATCCGAAGCTTACTAAATGAGTTTTTTGACCTATTTCTAGAAGAACTGCCTAAAGGATTACCACTAATTTGAGGCATAGAGTACTGTATTAATCTGTAACTAAGTACTAACTTGTCGAACCTACCTAAGTACAAGATGAACCCTAAGTAAGCTACTAAGATGAAGAGACAGGTGGACGAACTCATTGAGTGAGGATATTTGAAGGAGAGCATGAGCCCTTGTATTGTACCAACTCTGTTCGTTTTGAAGAAAGATGGTTAATGGTGCATGTGCATCAATAGTCGAGTAATAAACCAAAATACTGTCAAGTACAGATAACCAATACTAAGGCTCGATGACATGTTAGATGAGCTTAATGACACAAAGATATTTTTGAAGATTGATCTGCAAAGTAGCTACTACCAAATTTGCATGAAGTCAGGTGATGAATGGAAGACTGCCTTCAAGACCAATCACAAACTCTACGAATGGTTGGTTATGCCATTTGGACTTACTAATGTACTGAGCACATTCATAAGGTTAATGAACCATGTGATGCGCTCTCTTCTTGGAAGATGTATGGTTATATGCTTTGATGACATATTAGTATATCGTACCGACCTAAACAACCATGTTCAACATCTTTGTGAAGTATTTGGCATTCAGTGAGTTGAGAGGTTGTATGGGAATGTAAATAAATGCATATTTTGCTAGAAAGAGGTGATGTTCCTAGGGTTTGTACTATCAGGGGAAGGAATCAAAGCAGATAAAAAGAAGATCTCAGCTATTCTGGAATGGCCGACGTCGAAGAATGTCACTAAAGTTCGAAGTTTCCATGGCTTAGCTTCTTCTTATATGTGATTTATTAAAGACTTCAACACAATAGCCACCCCATTGACCAAGCTAACAAATAAGAATGAAAGGTTCAGGTGAAGTGATTGAGCTGAGCGAAGCTTTAAAGAGATCAAGGAGAAGCTTACCTCGGCTCCTATACTTTCACTATCAGATTTTGATAAGCCCTTCAAACTAGAGTATGACGCATTGAGAGTTAGAATTGGTGCTATCCTGATGTGAGGACAACGACCCATCGCTTACCATAGTAAGAAACTGAGTAACCTAGCCTTGACCTATTCCATGTATGAAAAGGAGATGCACTCCTTGTGTCGAGCCCTTACTGTTTGGCAACATTATTTACTACCACGAAAGTTTGTTATTTATACAGACCATGAGTCTTTGATGCATCTAGGGAGACAGAGTAAGCACTTGAAGAGGCAAGCCAAGTGGTTGGAGTTCATGGAAAGTTTCTCACACGTCATCTGGTACAAGAAGGGAAGTGCAAATGTAGTCGTTGATGCTTTGTCATGACGGAAAACTTTGCTGACTACTTTGCAAACAAAATTATTGGGATTTTCATTGATTACTGAGCAGTATGTTCATGATTCTCACTTCAACCCTATCAAAAAATAATGCAAAGATGAAATTACTATCAAAGGATATTGTCTCAAGGATGGTTATCTATTCAAGGACCACAGGCTATGTATTCTAAACAACTCTATACGTAAACTGTTGGTCCAAAAAGCTTACAACAGTGGACTTTTAGACCACTTTAGGGAGGTCAAAACAGCCATTCTATTAAAAGAGAATTTTTATTGGCCAAGTCTAGCTAAGGATATCTATAAGGTAGTCAGTCATTGTGAAGTATGTAAGCGTACTAAGGGGATGAGAGAACCCCATGGAGAGTACATGTCTTTACCAATACCTACCTTACCATGGGCTGATCTCAGCATAGACTTTATCCTAGGGTTACCTTAGACATTCAAAGGGAAAGATTCTATTTTTGTTATGGTAAACCATTTCAGCAAGATGGCACGCTTCATTCCGTGCTATCGAACTAACGATGCTTTATATATTACTGATTTGTTTTTGCAAGAGGTTATCTGCTTACATGAAGTACTAAAGACTATAGTCTCAGATCGAGACATAAAATTTTTAAGCTATTTTTGAAAGACTCTTTAAAGGAGACTTAGGACTAAACTAGTATTCAACTCTAGTAGCCACCCTCAGACTAATGGCTAGACTAAAGTGGTGAACAAGATACTAGACAATCTGCTCATAGCTGTTGTATGGAAGAACTTGAGGGATTGGGATTTGTGTCTACCAATCGTAAAGTTCACATATAATCGAACTGCCCACAGTACTATAGGGAAGACCCCATTCGAGGTCATATATGGCCTTAACCCAACCATTCCCTTCGACATGATCTACACCCTAGTAACAACTGAAGAAAGTCAATCTGGAGTTGATCGTGTATGAGAATTACATGAACTACACCAGTCTATAATAAAGAAAATCACCAAATTCAATCAGAGATAATAAGAGATTGGTAGCCGAAGCTATTGAATTGTTTCTTTCCAACCACAAGACTTGGTATGGATTCACCTCAGTTGAGAGTAATTCCCACACTTAAGACAAAGCAAACTATCTCATCAAGCTAACGACCCATTCAAAGTCCTGAAGAAGATCAACTGCAACTCCTACTAGATCGAGTTACCTAATGACTATGGTTTCTCCTCTACCTTCAATGTGTCTAATCTAATTCCCTATTAACCAAACCAACGAAAGACCTTGCAAGTGCCTTAGAAGAACGAATAGAAACCCCTTCAGATTTGAAGACAAATCTTTCTAATCCCTAGGCAGATGATAGAAATCAACCCCTTGGACTGATCGCACGAAGTTATGCTAAAGGACTTTAAGGGCTCACATGGAAAATACTAACTCTAAGCCATAGTCGAATGGGGACTCTTATCCCGATCCAACCTCCTACTAACTTGTCTATTAGATCTTCACATATATTCAACATGCTCCTACCCAACTATGAAGTCTTAATCCAATAGGTAAGGCAAGAAAGGCTAGTCGAACTGAGCTCTCCAATCGACCACTAGTGCCTAGCTTCAATTCAACTGACTTCTTAACCAAATTGATTGACTCCTGACCTAATCCAAATCAAGCGGCCCCTGACTACCAGCACCTCTTGTTTCTACCTATGTTATATCATACTCCTAACGTATAACCATCAAGTGACACGTGCCTTCTGACACAATGTTCTAGAATGATTCTTTTTTTTCCATACTGAATATTCTTTGTCTTTTTTTACCCCTTTTTAGCATGATTCATGTAACGTAATTGTAAAATACCTTTTTTATCTTTTCATACATGCAAAATAACCCTAGTGGGCAAGTATAGAAACTCCTACTTTAGTTGTATGAAAACATCCAACTTTCAATACAAAATTATTCACCTTAAGTAACCTTAGCGTTCTTGTTATCGTTCAACTCTTATCTATTTCTTTTAGCAAGGAGTAGTGGCGAGTAATGCTTCAATTTGAACCGGTATGTCATATCTAACGGATTGTTGGTTAAGTAAGATTAAGTGGTGTATCATATCCATTCAGTAGTTGTTCGAACTTTGCTACCTTTTTCCTGTTACTTTTTTATTCGCTTTGTTGTGGTGACTCTCCATATGTCTGACCCCCAGAGATGCATCACATGTCTTATGGTACTTAAAAAGCTCTATTCATCAAGAATTGTTTGTGTCTTGAACTAAAACATTTTCCCTTATTGTTTATGCTAATGTAGATTGGGGATCATGTAAGATTGATTGTAAATCTTTATCTGATGTTGCGCCGAAGCTAGACAAGGGCGACCGCATCAAAGTTGGGTCCAAACTTGTCAAAAGCTCGAAATGGAAGTGAGGATGAGCAAAGAGGAAAGTAACTAAGCAAAAATCATGATCAACTTTGAGGATATGATACATCACAAAACTACCGACAACTCACAGATCAACTCAATATGACGTACGAGCTAATTCAATTAGAGTACTCACCACCTAACCTTACTTAAGGGTTAAGAAAAGAGTAAAGTAAGCAAAAGGGAATGCCCACGGAAAGAGACAATGTCATATATTTAATATCTAATGTATATTGTAGCTACATATTACAAAGGGTACTTATACCCAAAATATTAGGGCAACTACCATAAATGGAAATGACTAAAAGGATAAAGTCCTAAATAAATAATGTATTAAGAATGAAAAAGGGCATAAAGGGAAAATCAAGAAAAGCATCTATCCTGTACGAAAGAATTTGTCACATGATTGCTCGAACATGTAGCTATCGGTTGGTGAGTAAATTTATGGCAAAAATAGAAAAAATTATACGGTTAGGTTAGTGACTACCAAGCAGAGGTGCCAAGTAGAACTTGGGGTTCTTCTGAAGTAAGTTTAGTTTAGATATGCTCTGAGCAATTCATACTCATGTCGACCAAACTAATGGTCGAGTGGGCCGAACTATTGTGTAAGTATATCTTAAGTCGATAGTTAAAGTTTATTGATAAGCATAGGAGGGTTCAAATCAAACAAGGCGACAAACTTATAGATTAAAGTAACTTAGACTCATTGAGCGTAGGTTAAAATAGGAGAACTTGCTCAGCCATATTCTCAAGCCCTCAAGCTCAGGCTTGGGTTAGAGGTTTGATAGTTTGACTCCTATCATCTTTGCTGGGTAAATTGGAATTTGGGATCAAATCCTACTAGTCTTGATTCAATTCTTCCTCGAGTCTATAAGGGATGAGGTTGGCAACGTTAAATACATTAGACACTCTGAAGTTTTTTGGCAACTCTAATAATTAGGCATTATCATTAATCGTTTAGAGGATTTTTTTCCTTTAGCTCTAGTACATAGTTTATTCTTCCTTTTGTTAAGAAACCTTTTTTTGCTCAAGTGTAGCCATACTTGGTCACTAGGTTCAAAGTCCTTGGTCTTCCTTCCTTTGTCTTTCTCTCTTAGCTTCTTGGTAACTTGATCAATATGCTAATTGACTTATTGATAAGTCTATTAGAGGGACTGAGTTCTAGTTCTTGCTTTTAGATTTTCCTGGTTAGTTAAGGGCATAGGGGTATGATCAAGAGGTAGCTTAGGGTTAAAACTGTAAAAGACTTCAAATGAGGCATGTCTAGTGGTGGCGTGTATAGTTCTATTATAAGCCAACTCTATCGTAAGGAGGAAGACATCCCATTCGGCTAAATTCTTTCCTACTACAGCTCAGACCATTGACCTTAGAGTTTAGTTGACAACTTCTGTTTGACTGTCTGTTTAGGGATGGAAAGAAGTGCTGAATAATAGCTTAGTTCCCATTCGATGCCAAAGAGTACGCTGAAAAATGGCTCAAGAATTTTGGATATTGATTTGACACTACACTTCATGTAAGCGAACAATTTCCTGCAAAAACAAAGAAGCAATAGCTGAAGTATCATTAGTTTTGGTACAAGGCATAAAATGCGCCATCTTATTGAATCTATCCTAGATGACCATAATAGAGTCTTTACTTTGGGCAGTTTAGGGTAAGCTGAGGACAAAATCCATACTCAAGTTAACCCATGGTCTAATCGACACAAGCAAAAGCATCATTTTCCCCTATTTAACTCGGCTCTTAGCCTTCTTGCAAGTAGCACAACCTTTAATCACACAATAGGCTTCATTTTAGGTTAGAAGAACATGTCATTTAGTAGCTCATATGTCCTCCTTTCACTAATAGTTCCCTTAATGAACAAGTCAACATACATAATTTGTCACGTCAAAATAGATAACCATCTTCTACATGGTATTCATCTACTATTCTCCCCTCTTTATAGTGTCTATATATCAAACTAAAGTGAGAATCATGTTGATACTATTCTTTAATGCTTACAAGCTCTAACAGTCTAGTCTACAACTCAATGAGAAGAACATGTCTAATTGATAGTGCATCAAAAACTACATTACGCTTTCCTTGCTTGTATTTGATGACAAAATTAAATCCTTATAGAAATTGAATCCATCAAGCTTAGCGCTTAGAAATCTTTGATTGGCTTTACAAATACCTCAAGGACTCATGATTTATATATATGACAAATTCCTTTGGCAAAAGGTAATGTTGGCATACTCAAAGAGCTTAGATTAATGCCAAGAGTTCTTTATCATATATGGAATAGTTTAGTTGTGCTCCTCTAAGTTTCTCACCATGATAAGCAACAAGTTAGCCTTCTCACATCAACATAGCTCTAATTTCAACACTTGATGCATCGTACTTAAGCTCAAACACTTTCTTGAAGTCTAATAGAGCTAAGATAGGAGCAAAGGTCAATCTTTTTTTCACTTTGGCAAAGCTTCTCTTCTCTTTATCTTCCCACTTAAACTCTACATTCTTCTTTGTTATCCCAGTTAGAGGTGCAACTATAATACTAAATCCTTTGATAAAGCATTATCAAAAGGATGCCAATCCATGGGAACTCCTCACTTTAGCACATAAAGTTAGGGTGGGCCATTTAACAATGGCTCGATTTTTTCCTCATTAACTCTTAATCCTCCTTCACTAACCATGTAGCTTATGAAGATTACCTCTTCGTAACAGAAACTAATAGAAATCAACCCCTTGGGCCAATCACGTGTAGCCAAGCTAAAAGACTCCAAGGACTTGCTCAGAGGATACTAGCTCTAGGCTATAGTCGAGATAAGGAATCCTTTCTTGAGCCAATCTCCTGGAAACCTAACTATTAGATCCTTACATGCATCAAATCCGCCCCTGTTTAGTAGCAATGCTTTATCCTAAGAGATAGCTTAAGAGTAACCGAAGCGAGCACTCGATCTAACTGCAAGCATCTAACCTTGAATCAAGCTATATTCTCTTCAGCAGAACTAATTGGTCCCCAACGTACTTCACATCAGGTCAGCCCCTAACCACAAGCGTTACTTTGTTTCTACCTACCTTATACCATATTTCTTCCATCCAAATGCCATGCAACACGTATCTTCTGACACGGTATCCTAGAATGATTCTTTTTATTTATTCACAAGTAAATATTATTTGTCTTTTTTACCCTTTTTAGTATGTCTTATGTAACCTAGTCATAAATACCCTTTTATTTTTTCATACATGTAAGTAACCCTAGTGGACGTGTGTATAAACCCCCACTTTCTTGTATGCGAGGAATCATGTCATCAATATCAGATTAATTAAGTATCATTTGAGCAACCTTAATGTTCTCGTTACCCTTAAACTCTTATCTATTCCCTTTAGTAAAGAGTAATAGCGAGTGACCTTTCAATTTGGACTGGTGTATCATATACAGCGAATTGTAGGTTGAGTAAGATCGATCCATTTAGTAGCTACCTAGATTTACTAGCTTTTCTTTTGTTTCTTTTTGGTCCATTTTGTTGTGGTGCTTCTTCATATGTCTGACCCTAGAGGCGCATCAGCTTCGTTGGTATTAAAGCACGGTTTCAAGAGGGAGTATGTGAAGTTGCAATGAAGTTTTGGTTTGGTTTGCTTTACTATTAGTGGCTGCTATGTTTCTTTCATAGCTACTGTAGTATGTTTATGTGATAGTAAATATAGTTTCATTGTTATTCTATTCTAACTCTATTTTTCATTACAAAAGCAGAGCAAGTTTGTTTCTATTCTGTTTGAGTGACTATTAGGTAATAGGAAAGTTGTTAATCTATATGAAAGTATTGTACTATGTCAAATTTGAGTGTTCAAGACGTTATTGGAGACCAGAGTAGTGGTGCTCAACCTAGTCATAGTCATAATGATAGTAACACCCAAGGGTTTGTTGATGACAAACTTGATAGACTCACAAACGTTGTTGAGAATCTAGTCACAGCAATGCAAGTTAACAAGCAATAACCCCAAGGTATGCCACCGCAAATTTTACATGAAAATATTTAAGAGAGAGGTTATGGCCAAGGTAGTTGAGCCCATCACCTAGTTCAATCCCCTTGAGCTGAACGAGCTACTAGACGAAGACCAAAGTTAAAAGAGATTAAGGAAGATGATGAGGAGATAGATGTTGAAGAGTTTGGGGAAGAAGAAGAAGATGCTAACTATTATCGAGCATAGGGATGAGGATGTCAAGCTCCTCTAAGACTAGATAATGTCAAGGTTTAAATCTCGCCCTTTTGTGAAAGTAAAAATGCCGATGAATACTTGGAGTAGGAAGAGAAAGTCAAGAAAGTGTTTGAATGTTATGGGTATGTGGATACTATCAAAGTCCGACTTGCTGTACTAGAGTTTACAGGGTATGCTACCATATGGTGGGAGAATTTGAATGTAGCCAAAGTAAGAGATAGAAGACGAGGTGCTAGAACTTGGGATAACATAAAAAGGTTATTAAGAGGCAGATTTGTGCCTAAGACTTACTTACAAGATACGTTTACAAAGTTATAGGAGCTTCGCTAAGGAAGCCTATCTATTGATGACTACGTGAGAGAGTTCTAGATGTTAATGATTCGAGCCGACATGGAAGAACTAAAGGCCCACATAGTATTGAGATTCATTTCTATGATCAAGTATGAGATTCACAACATTATAGAAGTGTAGAGGTTTTATACCTTAGAAGAGGTGATCAAGATAGCGTAAAGGGTCGAAAAGTAGAAGATGAATGTTCCAAACTGACTTGAGCCTACATTCTCGTGAACCCCAATACCATGCCAACCTATTCAAGCTGAGCCGAGGAAAGGAGTGATAAACTTGATGACAACCGAGCAAGCCAATAAGGTCAAGTCGATCAGTCGGGCCGATCTAAGGTTAAGCTAACTCCGAAGACATATAAGAAAGGGTAAACCTCTAGACGGAAGACTAGTGAAGTAAAATGCTTTAAATGCTTAGGCTTCGGATATATGGCTACTAAGTGTCTAAACCAACGTATCATGGTACTCGGAGGAGATGTAGTGGATAGCATCGATGAGACCCAGCTCGAGAAAGAAGTGGATGTTAGAAAACCTAAAGCCAAAGAGGAAGAGGAGACCTGTGTCTATGTCAACCGAGGAGAAGTGATGACCTTAGTCTTGAGGTGAGTCTTCAGTTCCTTACCGAGCTTTAAGGAGGATTAGAGAGAGAATTTATTCTATACCAAATGTATCATCAAGGGACAATTGTGCACCATTATAGTAGATAGGGGAAGTTGTACTAATGTAGTTGTACAGTCCTTTGTACAAAGGTTGGGTTTGCCATCCTCCAAGTATCCCTAACCTTACAAACTACATTAGCTTCATGATAAGAGTGCCTTGTACGTAACTAAGCAAGTAACTATACCATTCAGTGTTGGGAATGTGTATAAGGATGAAGTAGTTTGCGATGTCGTTCCCATAAGAGCTTCACATCTACTGCTTGGATGACCTTGGTTGTTCGAAGGTAGTCATGAGAGGAGTGGTATCTTCATTGCATAAGCTTGGATTTGGTCATGAGCTATTGCATTAATAGTAACTCCTCAACCCGGATTAGAGCGGACACAATTTCTCTAATCTTATAATGGGCCGGACAACGTCGTACGATGGCATTTTCCTGAACATGCATTATACTTAATAAGTTGGTTGATAATCTTGTTTATGTTTGTAGAATAGTTTTAAGTCATTCATCTTAATTTACTAAGTTGTGGTTGCTCACATCATATAGCCGTTGTTGCAGGTGCTAACGATGAAGTGATCTATAATTACCTTAACGTTAGCAATTGCAGGATCCTGGGGAGTAAGGATGTAAACAAAAGATTAAAGTCATTCTCTAGTTAGAATTATTTTAAAGCTTTTAACATTAGATCACAAATTACTCATTTATATTGTGAATAGATTACTAAATCTTATAAATACACTTAGATTAATTTAATGTGAATATTTATTTTTCTTAACTTCACAAGTAAACAATTTATTTAATTTATAAAGTGTTTACTTCAAAGCGGGTTAGTCGTCGACGCTTTGTATATATTAGGTCTAAGATAAAGGTTGTAAGGCCAACTTCTATCTTAAAATGGTTTACACGATAAGACTGTTATGACTCTCTTGCTTTGAGGCGTGATAGTTCTGAATTGGTATCAGAGCAAGGTTCTAGTGAACTCGCATTAAACAATAACAATTTAAAAGAATAAGACATTTTAAGAGTACATTGAGAGTTGTTAGAAATAAATGGATATTAAAGTATTATACTATAAATTATAGGATAAGTAGTAATTATAACACTAAACTAAGGTAAAGGTTAATCGAATTTAACTCTAGTAATGGAATCATATAGAGAATTGGTGATTTGTTAAAGTAATTTAGATTGAATGAAGAAGAATCTTTGAGTTAATACAAAGCTGAGATGTGAAGAATATGGGTTGAATTGATTAGTTGAGATATGTTAACATTGTGGATGAGACTATTGAGAAGCTTATTGATAGAATTATGTTATTATTGATGAGATGTGATGAAGTGATGAGCTCATGGATAATAGCAGAGATTAATTTGAGTTTTAGAACAATAGAGACATGGTGATATGTATTATAGATTAAGGTGAATTGGAAACCTATAGAATTTTTGAGATGATCTCAACTTGGTACTTAGTGTAAATATGAGGTGGTATAATAGAGAGTGAAATAAAGTGTGGTGTAGAAGAGAATCCTAGAAAGAAAAAATATTGAGAGGGAAAGGTTAGAAACTGATTCCAAAATGAATCAAAACCTATATTAGAGGTATAATCAAAACCTAATTTAGGGGTAAATTTTGTACAAAATGGGAATGCAATGTACAAGATGACAAATGATGATGGCATTGAGGAGTGATAATGATAAGGTATATGGAATGATTATTACTTTTGATTTTCCTATTGAAGTATAGAATATTGAATCAATAAGTAGTGGTTATAGTTAAATCGGAAGACAAACGTGGTGGAATTCCTTTGAACGAATGGTTGTTATGAATGATTTAAATTATGGATTCAATATGATAGCTGATCATGTTTCATAAGAGTTAGAATTGATCCTATGTTAGTTACTCATATATGTGGATATCCTAATGATCTCTTAATGGATGTAATTGTACTTCTCGACGAAAGTGTATTCTTTTGAATATGTGCAAATGCAATGACAATTGACATAGTTATAGCTAGGAGTGTAAAAGAAGATCATATGTATCTTGGTGATCAATCTTGAAAGTCTTTTATATGTGTAAGAATGGTAGAAGAAATAGTGCTATGAGGTTATAATCAGATTATGAATTCTTAGGCCTTTAGTAAATCATGAATTGAAGAATCATACTTTAGAGTGATAATCAAGTGTGAGTGAAGCCAAATGAATAATGAGATTTTTATGTAATGCTGAAGCAAGTAGAATTATATTATTATATGGTACTTATAATTAGTTATAGGAGATGGATAGTTATTAAATGATATATGAGAAATGAAGTAAGATTGTTACATAAATTGCAACTGAATATGTATCCAAGCACCCTAAAATATTAGTAGGATGAGTAAGAAGTGACAGTAAGGATGGAATTAAAGCAACAAGTTGGAGATAGTTAGGACTTTTAATCAAAACTTACTTAGTTATCCCAAAATCAATCTAGAAAGACATAATCCTCAAGGAAGTGAATTTTAAAATATGGTTATCTATTGGTAAACTAATTATGATTGGATGATAAGAAATATCAAACAAAGATGGTTGTTTAAGGAACCAAGCTTAAAGGAGTAAGGAGATAAGTAGTGATTTCAATGAAGTACTTTCACTTAGCCTTAATTAAATGATAATAACTCTAAATAAAAAGGATTGGGTGACAACCATAAGAATGAGTACAATTATTGTTGGATAATACAAATGGATGAAATGTAAGTGTAATAATCATATTGAGGTGTTCATTCCCTACAAGTCTAAAACCGGTAAACGAAAAGAGATTTAAGGTGATTGGGATTATCATTAGCTATCAGTTGGAAATTATAGTAAAGGAAGGATATTAATCCAAAAGACTGTAAGATATGATTAAAGTGGAATTTAAATGGAAAGCTACTAATAGTAGATTATGAGAAGTTATTGATATTTACAAGTAAGAGACTAAGGAGAATACTAATAAAGTATTGGATCTATTAGTAACATATAAAGGTTCAAATGCATTTTGAAGATTATTTTGTAGATATTTGAATTTCATGATTAAGTTAATAAAGAATCAAACCTGTGATCGAAACTCTGTATTGGATGTTGTAAATGAGACCTTAAGAGTTAGAGGAGTGACTATCAATTTCTAGAATAACATTAGATTGGAATGATACCAATATAAGATCAGTGCATAAGTTGTATACACAAAATTGGGAGAAACGTATGCATGCCAACTATATATGAAAATACTTGCTTTGATAACTGTCGATGGCATGTTGATATACAAAGTTTATATGAATGGTAATACTAAAGTTAAGTGATCAAAAGTAGCATACAAATTTGAAGACAATGTGATTTTCAAAGAAGATAATACTTTTTCATTAAGCTCGTTGTATTTGGAGAAGGGATGTCGATAGATATTAAAAATGTTAAATTAGTGATTAAAGGAAAATCCATTAAGGTAATCTAATATATGAGGAAGCTATGAAGCTACAATGCACTTCATATTAGCAGTTGCAATAGGTAATCCAACAGAGACATGGCAAATTTGAAAGTTTCAAATTGTTGTTATTAAGTCTCATATCATGTTGATCTGATCAGTGTATTATGTTGTCATGTTTTGTCAAGTAATCAGTTCTTCTCAATACCGTCTCTTTTGCTAAGTCTATTAATCAAAAGTCATATTCATTCTTCTCAAGTCGAGTCGAGTGAAGTTAAATTAAGTTGTTAACCATCTCATTTGAATCTGAGATGGAGAAAAGTTGAGATTTGCCAAATTTACTTCTGTTGATCCTATGTTAAGCTTTATGAAGAACAAATGAGAAGTTATGACAGTAGTATAATCATTTTGAGTAGAAGATTACGGATTAGATGAAAGGTGATGATATGAAGTGAATTTAGAATAGTCAATGATCACAAATAAAACTTAAGAAACAATCAAACAAGGAATAAATGGAGAATAAACTAATAAGAAATTTGCGACGTTTTAAAGCTAAGTCATAAGATAGTACAATACGACTAAAGGACTACAGTGATGAAATAAGCCCTAATTGATACTAAGGTAGAGAATGTAAAGGAAGGAAAATTAAGAGATCGAGCAAAGGTCCAAGTAAAGAAGAAGTAGAATGTTAATCAGAAAGCAATTCAGAAACTTAATCTGTAAGCAATTGAGACACTTAATCAGTAGATTATATAGAAATTTCATTTGAAGATAATTCAGTAGAATGAAAGATAAGTTTTAAGATTATGAAGTAACATACAAAAATACTATATAATCAGGTTCAGAAGTTCAAGAGTTAAGACACGGAATAGGTGAAGATACGAACGGACAAAAGTCTTGACTTACAAACTAAAGTAGAACTTAATGTAGTAAAAGCGGAGCACTACTTGTGATTTCTTCAGTTTCCTTTCGATTTTTAAAATAGTAAGAGAATATAGGTTGTCAATCTTAGTTTAGTAAGCAATATACAAATATACAGTAGTTTCGAGGATGAAACTATTGTAAGGAGGGTGGAAATATAAGACACACAATCAGCTACCTAAAGTTTGGCTCATAAAATTTAGGTCGATCGATTAAAAGATTCGATCGAACCTAAATTATCAAATAAAGTTAGAAATATTAGTAAAAATGATCCCTTATATTCGAATTTAAAAAAATAAGCAATAAAATAAAATAATATAAAATTTCTAAATTTTAAGTATATAACTCATTATTTATCGAAAATACGTAAAATACATTCCAATAACTAACAAATCGCTAGAGATAAATTATATATATACTAAAAATCATAAAATGACCTAAATAATATTTAAGAATATTTATTTGTACTATATATGAATTTACATGTAGGTAGAAATACTCGTAATTACTTAAAATACGCAAAATGTGCTAAAATAATGATAAATAATTAAATACAATTCATAATTAATTAAGGAAAAATATAGAAAAATTATAAAAAAAATGAGGAAAATTCTAGAAAGTGGTCGTAGCAATCTGGAATTGAAGAAACAAAATCAACCAGTTAAAATGTAACAAATAGAAAGTGAAAAAAAAAAAGACAAGGCAATTGTCTTGTCTAATTAATATATAATAATTCCCCAAGACCTCTATAAATAACCCAAATTTTTTAAAAGCTCATTTTGGATATCAGGAAGTTTAGAAAATTAGAGAAATGTGAAATTAAGAGTAAATTAAGGTTTTAGAAAAAATCACCAAAAAACTGCGTAATTGGGGCTTCTAAGAAGAACCCAGACCCGACGAAAAACAGGGAGTGAACGACCACCACCACCACATGGTGGTAGCGATGCCGAGGTGGGCTGACATAACCTTTGGTGGCTGGAGCCACTTAAACAGATGAGTTTTGTTATTCTCTAATATTTTAGTATTTTTTTATGAAAAATATTATTTTAATGAAAATATGTCCTGTGATATATGATTCTTAAGAAATTATGCAAAATCGAGTATATTTCGGTTTAGAAAAAAATAACTTTAGGAGTGTATTTTTTAGCCTAAAATTTTTGTGTAGACTACTTAGGTAATATATAATAGTTCCATGAAGCCCATTTTCAAAAATGAATTTTTGAAATTTTTAGATAATTTTTAATCCTTAAAATGATGCATAAAATGTGTTATTTTTGTTAATTAAGTAGTTAAATGGTTAATTACTGATTTAGTAAACCATTATATATTTTAAGATGTTCAAATCTGATGAAGTATGATATTTATGTCCTTTAGGGTGTTAGATGTAATTATTAGGGTAATTATGCAGTAAATAAGTAATAGGGAAAAATAGTATTTTTTTTAAGTTAATTTGGTAATTTAGGGTAATTAGGTTCAAATCTGATTTGGGATCAATTTAGACATTTTGAAATGTTAATTGATATTGAGAGATGGTAATTAGAGTGATAGAAATATTATATATGTAATATGTACATAATAGTTGATAATACATAATACGTAATTATTGAAATATAATAAATAGAAGATATTAGAATAAAAATTGATATTATATAAATAATAGGAATATATAATAATCTGATAGAAAACTTAAATTTATATAATTATATGAAAAATGTAAAAATTTCTCACATCAGGAGTAAATTCGGTACACTAATAAAGATTAAAGATTTAAGTGTACCGGGTGGAATAAATATTGACTAGGGGTAATTATGGTATTTAGGATATCTGAAAGTAATGTGCTTAATTTCACATTATGAGTTGAAACGAGTTTCTAAGATTTGTGTATAAAACAGTACTTAGAAATTAAATTGAAACCTAATTTAGAAATTAATGTAGAAACTGAACCCAAACCTAGCTCCCAACCCAGAATAATTGTAAAAGATTTGAGAACCTATATAATTAAACATATTAAACCCTAAACCAAAGATAACAATAAGTGTTATAGGATAAAAACTAATCTATAATAGTTATATGAAAACTGAGAAAACATTGGTATTATAGGGATGATTGGCAATGGCTTGAGCAAGTTGGACCTCAAGTGAGCAAACGGGGAGTCCAAGTAAGTTAGGATTAATACGTTGCTATATTTTAGAGGCTTGAGATTATACTTGGTTGTGCTTGTTAAATAGTTGGTTGTATGTATGTGTTTGATTATGAGTGATGCTATAATCCTGTTTGTTGTTCTAGTTTGTATTGTATGAGATAATTAATCACCCTAAACTAGACTTAGCAAAGATATGACTTGTAACCATAAACCGAACCTACATAGCAACCCATTAGGGGAAACTAAGGATTCTCTAGCTAAATACCGGCCCCTTCAAAAGGGATAGCACTGAATAGCATAATGAGTCCCTTCTTCATCCTTAGTTGAACTAAGTAATAGGTAATGAGATTGTGGTAAGAGTGAAATCAATGGTTCAAAGGTAGTCGCGAGAGGAACGGTGCCTCCATTGCACAAGCCTGGGCTTAATCATGAGCTGTTGCATTAATAGCAACTTCTCAACCCAGATTAAAGCAGGTGCAATTTCTCTAATCTCACGACAGGCCAGACAACGTCGTACGATGGCATTTTCTTGAACATGCATTGCACCTAATAAGTTGGTTGGTAACCTTATTTGTATTTGTAGTATAGTTTTAAGTCTTCTATTATAATTTACTGAGTTGTGATTGCTCACATCCCTATAGCTATTATTGCAAGTGCTAGCAATGAAGCAACCTATAATCACCTTGACGTTAGCAACTGCAGGATCCTAAGGAATGAGAATGTAAACAGAAGACCAAAGTCATTCTCTAGTTAGAATTATTTTAAAGCTTTTAACATTAGATCACATATTACTTAATTATATTGTGAATAGATTGGTAAATCTTGTAAATATACTTACATTAATTTAATGTGAATATTTATTTTTCTTAAATTCATAAGTAAGCAATTTATTTAATTTATGAACTGTTTACTTCAAAACGGGTTAGTTGTGGACACCTTTTGTAGATCAGTTCTAAGATGGAGGTTGTAAGGCCGACTTTTATCTTAGAATGGTTTGCATGGTGAGGTTGTTACAACTCTGCTGTTTTGAGGCATGACAATGACTATGGAGTTTCTTCCACCTTCAATGTTTCCAATCCGATCCCTTACCAACTAATAGAAAAAGACTCAGCTAGCGCCTTAGAAGATAGAGCAAAGACTACTCCAAATTTGTAGCCAAATCTTTCTAAACCCTGAGCAAATGATAAGATCAACCCCTTATGCCAATCATATACAGCCAAGCTAAAGGACTCTAAGGGCTTGCTTGAAGGATACTGGCTCTAAGCTATATTCGAGAAGGGGAATCCTTTCTCGAGTTAATCTCCTACTGACCTAACTATTAGATCCTTATATGCATCAGATCTACCCCTGTTCAATAACAATGCTTTATCCTAGAAGACAGCCTAAGAGTAGCCAAGGTGAGCACCCAATCCAATCGCAAGCATTCGACCTCGAATCAAGATAACTTTTCTTCAAAAGAACTAATTGGTCCCCGACCTATTTTGCATCAGATCGGCCCCTAACTACAAGCGTTACTCTATTTCTACCTATCTTGTATCATATTTCTCCAATCCAAATGCCAAGCAACATGTATCTTCTAACAAAATATCCTAGAATGACTCTTTTCTTTTCACAACTGAATATTCTTTGTCTATTTTACCCTTTTTAGTATGTCTTATGTAACCTAGTTATAGAATACCCTTTTGTTTTTTCATATATGTAAGTAACCCTAGTAGATGGGTATATAAACCCTCACTTTCTTGTATACAAGGAATCATATCATCAATATCAAATTAATCAAGTATTTGAGCAACCTTAGTGTTCTCATTACCCTTAAGCTCTTATCTATTCCCTTTAGCAAGGAGTAGTGGTGAATGACCCTTCAGTTTGGACTAATGTATCATATTCGATGGATTTTAAGTCAAATAAGATCGAGTAGTATATCACATCCATTCAGTAGCTACCCAAATTTACTAACTTTTCTTTTGTTTCTTTTCAGTCCATTTCGTTATAGTGCTTCTCCATATGTCTAACCTTAGAGACACATCAAAAACAACATTTCTTCATGTTTCTGAACAATTTCTCTACTTAGAGGATATCGAAAACAACTTGAAGATGTTCAACATGACCTTTTAAGTCGGAACTATAGACAAGGATGTCGTCAAAGTAGAGTACAACAAATCTTCTAATTAGGTCTCTTAGAATATGGTTCATCAATCTCATAAAAGTGTTCAGGGCATTCGATACCCAAAGGACATGACCATCCACTTGTGCAAGTCATCTCAAGTCTTAAAAGTAGTTTTCCATTCATCCCCTTATTTCATTCGAATCTGTTGGTACCCCGACTTTAGATCAATCTTATTGAACACTCTTGCACCACTCAATTTGTCCATCATGTCATCTAGCCTCAGAATGGGGTCTTGTACTTGATTATGATCTTATTTACAGTTTTACTATCTATACATATTCTCCAAGTACCATCCTTCTTCGATACCAATAATGTAGGTACAACACAAGAATTAAGACTCTCTCTCACATATCCTTTTTCCAACAACTCATTGACTTATCTTTGGAGCTCTACAACTTGTTCAGGATTCATTTGATAAGCAAGCTTATTTAGTATAGTACTCAATATCAAATCACTGCAATACTCTATGCTTCGGAAAGGGGGTAACCCTTCTAGTAACTGCTTAGGAAACAAGTCAGAATACTCATCTAATAGCTCCTTAATCTCTAAAGGTAGCTCAATTTACTCCTTCAACTCTAGTAATCATCTAATCAACAGAAGGGTCGACATGTCAGCTTTAATAACTTCTCAAAGCTCGACTTTACTTAGAATCAAAATCTTCTTGGATCCTTGAGTAAGTTTAGCTTACAGCTTGTTAACTTGGCTTAATGTCATAGGGTTCAAGGTAACTTCCTACCATCTTTCACAAACACATACATATTCTAAAACCTATCATGAGTAACCTCCTAATAAAAAAGCCAAGGTCAACTTAGCAACACATGAGATATACACATGGGTAGCATGTCATAAAGAATTTCATCATAATAGTTCCTAATAGGGATTAGCAGTAATAATTGCTAGGTAACATGTAGTACTCCCTTCTCATTTAGCCAATGCAATTTATATTGCCTTAGGTGTAATATAATTGGTAACTTGAGCTTCTTAACTAGATCGGCAAATGCTACATTGGTGCAACTATTACTGTTCGCTATAAGCGTACAAACCTGATCATTCACCTTGCAAGTGATGTGAAACAAGTTCTCTCCCTATCCCTCCTCTGTAGAGAGTCTTAAACTCATTGTACATCGAACAACTAAGGTCAGCTTGTCCAAGTTTTAAACAAACACATCCTCTTCAACAAGTTTACCTTCTTAGGTGGTATTCCTCATCGAGCTCCTCATCAATGTTATCCATGCTAAGCTTCAAGATATCTCTCTTAATAATCATAGTTCACCTATTTGGACATTAGGTGGCCATATACCCAAATCCTTGGTATTTAAAGCACTTGATCTAGTTAATCGTCCTCCTAAATCCTTCTCTCTTCTCATAAGTCCTCAGTTGCACTTCAACATCAGTTAGTTAGCTTTTTTATTTAGCTTTGACATTAGTTCTTCTACTCTGCTCAATAACTTCCTTAAGTAAGTCAACTTGATTAGATAAGTCGACTCATTAAAGGTTGGCTTAGCCTATTCCTCCTCTATCCTTCAACATGCTAGGCTATTCTTATAGTCTCGTCTAATGTAGTAAACTATTGAAGTTCCACAACATCTCAAATATTACATCTTAACCTAGTAAGAAACTTAGACACTATTCGAACTGATGGTTCATCCACTTCACATCAGATCATAAGCACTTGGAATTTTTGAACATACTCATCTAATTTGGCTTCAATATCATAGCTTATGAATTCTAGCAAAAGTATCCTATAGGTAGGTATGCAGCACAAATCTATTTCTAAAGATTTTTTTCATCTCTAGCTAAGTGTTGACTTCTCTATATCCTTCTTATCTCCTCATGGTTTGGAAGTTCTTCTACCATAATGCAGTATACCTTGAGAATTCCGTTGCAATAACTCTCTCCTTCTCAAGTTCCTCATATTGATAATAGTCGAAAACACATTCAACCTTCTCCTCCCAATTCAGATAGTCATCAACACTCCTAAACTTATTAAACCTAAGAATTTGAAGCTTTACATGGTCAGTTGTTCGAAGTGCTCGAGCTCATTCTTCCTCCTCAATATATCCTTCTTCTTCATCCTCCTCATCTACTCCACCTAAGTTGATTCTCCTCTACATTCATCCTCCTACTCCTCTACCTTAAGCTTATCGAGTTAGGATTTGTCTCCCGCAAGGTAAGTAGCCTAGAAGGTGTTCTATACGACATCAAGCTGAAATGCTAATGCATGAATAACTCTAATTAAGTCGGCTATCAAGTTAGCTACTTTGTCAAGTTATTCGTCTATGCTTCTAGGAGTGTTGTAGGGTTATTGACCATTGTAGACAACACCACCATTATCATCTCCAATTCTTGTATTCATACTTGAGTCAATCATCCTTTACTAAACATTAAAGCTCCTCATGAAACAACATATGTACAATTCCTAAATACTCAACTTACTATTTCACCAAAAATCGTACAACTACTACTTGCTCTATTTTCTCAACTCAAAATAAAGGATAGTAAGGCACATACATAACAGCAATTTAACACATCTTTTAATTACTCAAACACTCATAGCTAACCTTTACATAATTACAACATACTACTATAGCTAATATTACTTACAATAAAGCTTAAATACAACTTACCTTAAACAAACCTTCACTCTGATACGAAGATAATAAAGTCGCGCCAAGAGAAGACAAGGGCAACTATATCAAAGGTAGGTCTAAGCTTATCGAAAGCTTGAAATGGAAGTGAGAATGTAGAAAAAGAAAGTAATTAAGCAAAAACCATGATTAGCTCCAAGGATATAATGCACCACGTGTAAACCCTACTTTAGTGGGCCTAAGACTTGATTAAGAGTACCTTCCGAATGTTCCCAAAGATCAACTAAACTAAAAACTTACGTTTATATTTAGAAACAAATTAAATTTTTACAATTCAAAAGCCAATTATCAATAAAACTCAAGCTTGAAGAACTGCAAGTTCTAAAGTTACTAAAAACCCTAAACCTTAAAACCATTAAGGAATTTTAACCCTAAATAATTAATCAATAATTTAATTTGATAATATCATTTAACTTTAGAAAATTTCACAATTTTATAAAAATCAAATCATAAATTACAAAACAATGTGAGATGAAAACCTAAAAACAACGTGAGATGAAAACCTAAAAACAATTTCCTATGAGGCTATGCCCTTATCTTCATGTATAAGCCTTATACATAAATAAGTAGACCAACCAAACACCTTAGATAACTTATCAATTGAGAGTTGGAATCATTTATCAATTGATAACTTATCAAAATCTAGTGATAAGACAATTTCCTTATCACCTCTTCACTTATACTACATATGGACAATTTTTCACAAGATTTCATAAGCTTAACTTTAATAAATGAGACAAGACCACTCTATGGCCTAAAAAGACTTTAAATGGCAGATCTAAAAAGGGGAGAAAGGGGGGCCATGCACTTGTCATTCACCCATCAATTACTTCTTCTTACACATCACTATTCACCTCTTAATTCTTACATCACTATTCACCTCTTAATTCTTACATCATCAATAGTTGCAATTGTTGACTTTTGTGTAAGCTACATGACAACACTTTCAAGACATTTAAACCCTCATTCTCTCTCCATTTCCAACTGGCCACTCTCTCCATTATTTATCTCCCTTTCAATTTCACTTTCACTTCATCTTTCTCTCATTTGAAACAAACATAAAAAGGAAAAACAACCTTACCCTACAAAATCAACTTTTCTTCCATTTTTGAAGCTTCACTCACGGCAATTTTTCCTTTGTTCTTGTGTCATTTTGTTTCACCATCTAAGAACTTTTAAGACCATTAGAATCTTCCATAAACCTCATTCCAAAATACCAAAAGATTCGGGTTCCAAAAGGTGGCAAAAAGGAGGAGGTAAAGTTAAGAGCTTAAGTGGAACCTTAGTGCACAACTACCAAACTTTGCTTTAAGGACGAGTAAGTGTTTCTAGTGATATGTGGATTAGTATTTATGTTAGGAGACTTTGATTTCTTGAAGATATAAGTAAATTTTAAGTTGTTATAACACCAAAAATCCTTTTAAGAAACAAACCATGAAACCTTTACATGAAGTTGAAATATGAGCATATAAAGTTGGTGTTTTGTAAAGACATTTATTTAATGCTTTGAATGGAAGATTTTAAGCTAAGAAAATCTTGAAATAATAACTTTAATGGAGAATGAGCATGCTGGACATGGGAGTTCCATAGTCATTTAGATATTGATTTTGTTTCCATTAAGTTAAACACGCTCAAATCTAAACTTAAGTTAAGGAAAAATCCATCACATGAGGTTTTATGAAAAAACCAACTTTGTATGACATGAGCTATGATATGGGAGTTGTATTAAATATAAGATTTTCTATTTCTTTGTGTGGAACATAAGATAAAGAATCATCTTGTGGAAGAAAAGTTAAGTTAAGATTTGGACACAAGTAGTTTAAGTGCATAATCTACCACCTAAACTTAAGGAAATGATGAAACAAGTTGAAAAACCAAGTAAGGACCCCTTGGAACCATCATGAACAGATTTAGAACGTGAGAGAAAGAAGCCTAAAAATATGATTAAAGTGAATGAACAAAGTGAAAAGATTAACCAAAGCAAGTATGGTAAGCATACAAAGCCTAAAACTCAAAACTAAGCCTAAAACTCTTAAAACAAGCCTAGAACTCTAAGATGGGCTTTCAATGAAATTCTGACCAGCACCATAAAGTATCAAGAGAGGTTATTTTGAAGCCCATAAGAAATCCACCTAAGGCCCCATAAGCCTACCAAAGTCACTAACTTTAGTTTGAACTAAAAACAAACCCATTTGACAACTTAAGCCCATTAAAGGGCCTAAGAAGTGGTTGTTAGGCTTAGAAATATAAATCAAAGTTGTAAATCTGATCTCAAGGAATATTTTAAGCTTAGGATCAAATCTTAAGACCAAGCCCAAAGAATTTCTTAAGTTATTAAAAAACCCATTTACCAAACAAGGCCTAAAAGCACTCCAACACATGAGGAACGCTGCTGTTCTGACCCATAGACATAATTGTATACCTCATTTTGAAAATCTAACCTTACCACGTTAAAGTAAACTCGAAAACGATGAAGATTAACTATAAGATCATAAAAATCGGATTTAAAACGAAAAAGTTATACGCGATTGAACTTTAGGTAAAAACTAGAAAAAATTATAAAAACTAGTTAAGAATATAACTTAAGGAAAATTTACTTAGTTTCTTAAGTTTATTTTAATTCCTTATAAAAATCATTTCAATGACCAGGGGACACTGTTTATGGAGACAACTTGCCACCGGATTACTTTGATTGACCCACATGGTAGAGTAAGTAAATTCCCGATGACTCTTTACTTGATTGTGCTTGTAGAATAGATGCACTTAAACTTATATATATAAATTTGGATGCTTGTGGGATATGGAAGATGCATGTGTATGAATTTATGGATGAATGTGATGACTTATTAATTATATATATAATAATGGGAATTGTTTGTATTAATTTATACATGTGAATTGTATGGAATGAAGTTATTTGATCACCCTAAAAATCAAGTTAATCACTTATATGATTAAGAACTCAAAATGAATCATGCATTCCCCATATTGCATATGGATAACACCGACTACCGCTTCACACAGAAAATGGGAAGGGACTCACAAGAATACGAGTTTCCTACAAGATTGGGTACTAGCTAAGCCATCATATATATTAAGTCTCTATCTTAAGCTTACGGATAACACCGACTATCGCTTCACACAGAAAATGGAAAGGGACTCATAGGAATACGAGTTTCCTACAGGATTGGGTACTAGCTAAGCCATCATATATATTGAGTCTCTGTCTTAAGCTGATAGGCTTACTAAGCGCTAGGAGACGCCAACCGTCGGCGAGAGGCCGAGTCTTGTAGCTTCTACTTAGGGCGTGTGTTTGTGGACTCCGAGGGCCACCACACTGCTAGACTTAAGATTTTAAAAGATATGATTTGATTTCGGGAAAGAAAGTATATATATATATAAAGAGAGAGAGAGTTTTGTTTTGGCATGAGCATGATAGTGCAAATGAAATAAAACCCAAGGTCTAGAACCTGACTTTTGGTTTGGGTCGATTAATTATCTCCAAACCTCGACTTTAGGGGGCGTAATTCTAAGTCGTATGCAGTTCCTGGGTCACTGCATGCGTTGTTTGGCATACTAATTGTTCATGCATTCATATGATTGTACATATAATAAATTTCTGTCATGTGATACTGCGAGGGTATTTATCTCACTAAGCTTAAGCTTACATCCCTATAGATTTTTGTTGATGCAGGAGAACCTCTTTACTGATCCGAGCAGAAGCATGCCCGTGGTAAGTCTCGTATAGAGACGGGTTGGAGCGATCAGAGAGCGAAGATGACATTTTGTAATAGATTTATAGACATTTTGTAATAGATTTATAGACATTTAAATACTTTTATGTTTTTGCTCGTAACACAGATTTAATGCAGTTCCATTATGAACTGCATTTGTTTGTAATATTTTTTTTTGGTGTGGGTCCCACGAGCCCATATGATTAGCTAATCTATAATATAGAAGTAATTTTACTTAAATTGCTATATATTACTTATCTATGGGTGGTAACGTAGAGTGGAAGGAGCCTTGTGTATCAGATGAAAGGCCTATGATCAGCAAGGGGGTTGATAATAGACCTTTATATGGTACACGGGGACCTACCACGACAACGATACTATTGGGTCGTGATACCACGAAACTATCGAGGACTTACCAATCAACTTGATATGATACACGTATTGGTCCGATAAGGGTACTTGCCACTTAGTCTTACTTAAGGATTATGATAAAAGTGAAGTAAGCAAAAGGGAATGCTTATGAAAAGAGACAATGCAATATATTCGACATCTGATGTATATTGCGGCTACATATTACAAATGGTATTTATACCTGGAATATTAGGGCAACTACTATAAATGAAAATGACTAAAAACGTAAAGTTTTAAATAAGTAATCTACAAATAATACAAAGGGCATAAAGGGAGATCAATGAAAGCATCCATCTTATACAAAAGATTTTGTTACATGATTACTTGGATACATGGCTATCGGTTGTTGAGTGAATTTCTAGCAAAAACAGACAAAACTATATGGTTAGGCTAGTGACTATTGAGCAAAGGTGCCGAGTAGAATTGGAGGTTCTTTCGAGGTGAGTTCAATATGGACATGCTCTGAGCAGTTCATACTCAGGTCAATGAACTAGTGGTCAAATGGGCTCAGCTTTTGTCCAAGTATATCTCAAGTTAGCGGTTAGAGATTATTGATAAGTAGGAAAGGGTTCAGCTTGAACAAGGTAGCAAAGTGGTAGACTGAAACAACTTGGGTTCATCAAGTATAAGTCGACATAGGAGAACTCTCTTAGCCTACTCTTAAGCCCTTTAGCTTAAGCTTAAGTCAAAGGTGTGGTAGCTTGACTCCTATTAGTTAGTTTGTTATTATTTTTTATAAATGAGTTGATTACAGAGTAACCATTCTTAAAAGGCATCTAGATAAAACATGTATTTTCATAGTGGTAACATAGGATGTGTTATTGAGATTGAAACACATTAACTAAATGATTCTTATATATTTATAGGAAAAATATATTTACTCATTCTAAAGTTATATTAAACTTTAAGGTTAGTTAAAAGTTGTATTATAAGTCTTCTAAATCGAGTCCTAAAAGAATATATTTTTCTCATACACTAATCCAAACCTTAATGGTCCCTTTTGATATAGAAACTTCACAAAATCTCAAATTTATTTCTTATGCAATGATTTCATCTCCTTCATTATAGTAGTCACGCACATTCTCTTATTTGGCCATCTATAGCCTAGAAACTCTAAGGATTTGCAATAATAAAATTAATGTGTAAGAAACCAAATTCTATAAACTCCTAGCTGGTGGTTTTATTTTATCTATGTATGATCACTTTTTTATATATGTAGACTCTAATATCCTATATACTTATAAATTTATATAAAAAATGTACTTAAAATTTTATATATAACTGGCAACACTTACATTCTCTTAAAAAAATCTATTTCCAAGTAGACATATTTGATGAGTTCGATCCTAGTAGTAGCATTTTAATGTAGTTATCAACTAATCACATCAATGAAACATTAAGCACAAACACTAAATTCATTATCAACATAAACCATTAATTTTATATTAAAGATACCAAACACGAGCTGTAATACATTGTATTCCGTAGATATACTAAGTATGCTGAATCTAAACTAAGAACAATTACATAATAAACAACAGTAAACCCATGTAATAATTTGAAGAATGAGAGAGTTAACCAAGAAAAAAGTTAAAATATTTAGCTTCATTAGAACAGAAATCACCTTAACAATTGCTAAATCTCATTGAAGAATTTTCATCCCTCATATGAAATTACAACTTTGTCCATGGACACCTTGTCTACTCATGGATGGTAGGCTTCTCAATCTGATTAGTAACCACAAGAGATCAAACCAATTTTTAAATGAGATACTTTTGTCTGGTGAAATTTTCAAGGCATTTCATTCCAATAAGTTCTTCGTTCGAACGAAATGTGATCATTGCATATGTTTTAACTTTGAATGATGGTTCGAACATCCTTCCAGTGGACAGGCAATCACAATATCAAAATGTTCGTATAAGGTCCAATTTTCTAGGAATTCAAGTCTCGTTGTTAAACTCTTTGACTCATCCAAAATCTCCTATGCAAGGAAGCTTGCGTAGATAGCCACATAGACCCATTTTATGTCATCTTCATTTTCCTCTTCACACTAAAATATTTACCAATTTTCTATTGTATACCTTCAAATTTTTATAGACACCTTATATAGAGGCGATTATTGGGGCTAAAGGCATGCAATTCATAGTTTTATACTGGTCGCTGTTATATGTTGTCACAACATCCTCAATTTTCCAATCTATATTCTGAATTTCAAGCTAAGAAGGAATGTTGATATCAGTTTCGATTGCTTTTCTAACTCAATTTTCTTCTTGATTCTTTAGCGATGTTGAATACAACGTACAAGATAGATTACAACAGATTACACGATGTAGCATCTTAAGATATAAATTGGCGAACGGTAGAAAGATACGCTGCTTTCTAGTGGGGAGGGAAGTGATAGAAGAAGATTTACTGTGGTGTGTTGGGAACGGTAAAAGGATATGCTGCTAATGTTGATATCAATTATAAGGTGGAACACTTTCTGATGACTGATCCACTCGGTTGGGATGTGGAGAAAGTGAGGGCTGTGTTTGATAGCGAAGTTGCTGTAAACATTTTTAAGATTCCTATTGTTTTTCGGCTAGTGTCGAGGATAGGTTAGTATGGCCATTAAATAGGAATGGTGAATATTCTGTACGAAGCAGCTATAGCAGATTGGTAAAAGAAGAACAGACAGATGCTAATCTAGCTATAGCAAAAAATGGACACACAATTGGTGCTGATAGGAACCTCTTTAAGAGGAGAGTCGGAGAAGATCCTCTTTATCAGTTTTTGTAAGAATGAGGAATCGATTGACGATATTTTTATGCTTTGTGTGAATGGACAAAGCCAGAATGGTCTGAAATTTTAGGGCATTCGTTGTTGATGGTAGTGCAACATGGAATTGCTGGGTTTTTCTGTTGCTTGAAGCTTATGATTCACAGCAGAGTACTTTGAAGGAATTAAATTTCCTACTTGAGCGTGGTATATTTGGAAGATCAGATGTATATGTGAGTTTAATGGTCAAACCTCGGATCCGCATGCAACGATGAGACATATCAAGGCACAGCTGACAGAGATTGGTCGTATTCCCGCCGCAAACAGCACAGAAAATGACGAACTGCAATTAGCATAGTATGCTCGACATACTTGGTCAGTTCCGGAGTTAAACGTCATAAGATCAACACAGATGGCGCCTGGGAGAGGAGTAATGGTAGATCCGGGAATTAGAGTCATTTTGCACGACCATCATGGCAGGTTTGTAGCGGGAATGTTTGCAAATTTTTCGGCAAACGATGCTGAAATGACGGAAGCCAGGCCTGCCTTGGAAGCTCTACGTTTGCCTCAAAGATTGCAGATTTTTTTTTTTTTTTTTCTTTTTCGACTAATAAACGCACTTCATTGAAAACAATAGAAGTTACAAACTAGGTAGTCTTGAGCCACAATCCATAGAAAGTAAATGAACTAAATAGGATGGGATCGATGGACCCAAAAACAATAGCTCATCCCATTTGTAGCTTGGTTACTACCCAATGAGTACAATAATCTTCTTCAATATAAATGAAAGAGACAAAAGAAGACCTAAACAAAATTCTTAATTGAAAAATATCACTAATTAAATGGGTGATTTTAGAAGTGGATTCTTCCTTAGTCTTTTGGGCTTTTAAATCAAATTCTTCTGGTTGGCTTACTAGACCCATCGCAGACGAAGCCTTGAATGTTGTCCCGTTCTTTGACTCTTTTGATGTTGGCCTTGTTAATAGGCAAACAAGCTGTTAGGCTGTATTTTCCAAGGCAGGTCGGGTTTGAACATTTCATTTTGGGATTATATAACCCCCTCTCTTTCCATGAAGGCATACCATTCTGTATAGCCCCCTGAGATTGTTCAGGATTGCTTTACCATTCATAAATAAAGTTTGCTGTTTGCGAAAGGAAAAAGAAAACAAAAATATAAAACTCGTTTCTGCTTACTAAGCCAACAGTTTTATTGTCGAGGACTTCGTCCAAATAGAGATTCCAACGTCAAAAATTGCCATATGTGAGTGTCCTAGTACTTCGTTCAAAGTAGTGCCTTTAATTTCGTAGGTCACAGGACATAGAAAAAATTTAGATACAGCTATATGTCTCGTACTTAAGTTCATTATATTACCTCTTTTTTATTAAAAAAAAAAAAAACACTTATTATATTACCTCTTTGATGTATATATTTGTCTATATATATATATATATATATTATATATACATATATGGAAAATCATAAAAGATGACATTTGTTTTGATTATTTTGCAAAAAAAATAAAAAATAAAAAAATGCTGGCATGTATTTTGATTTTTGCTGAATACATGATCCGTATTCATTTACTTTCTGCTAATAATATATAGGGGATACTTGTAATGATCTAAGTTGAATTTTATTTTGAAAGCTTTAAATGGCTTCTTTTTTTTTTTTTTTCCCTCCTGTTTTTTCAAAATTTTCTCATTTTCGTAAGATATGGATTTGGACCGTAAAAGCCTAGAGGCGACGAGTAGATTTTAGTTCGGATATATATGAAGGTAGGAAGTAAGGACAGAATTCATACCATTACTTGGGGAAAATAATGTCAAAAAGCAACTTCCCGAAAGAAGTGCAGAGAAGAAGAAAAGAAAAAGGATGTAAAAAATAAAAAAAAAAATTAAAAATGATGCACATTAAAGTTATCCAGATTCTAAAAGATTATCCCAATTGTTGCTCCTCTACACTATTTAATCCCTCTATTGTTGAGTTCATTTGAATTTGGTATTCTGAAATTATAGTATTGGTCACACGATAAATATGATGTAAATGCATGTTCCTCATTATTGTATTCGAATCATATAATTATTGCTAATATACACTATTTAATCCCTGTATGATAGAGTTCTTTTGATTTGGTGTCTTGACATTATAATATTGGTCTCATGATAAATATTTAAAATCTAAATGTACGTTTTTCATTATTATATCCGAAATATAACATTGTTTCTCCTTTATACTATCTAATCATTTCCGTTATGGATTTTATTTATTTATTTTTTAATTATATTATAATTTGAAAGAATGAGAACTTGAACCCAATTCATCTCGTTAGAAGATAAATGTTCATATTATTAGAGTACATTAGTTTTAGCTGATAATAGAATTGTGGTTCTACATTACAGTTTTATTTTTTATTCATTTATTTATTATTATTTTTTTCTTTTTTCCAATGAGCAAAAACTTTTATTAACGAAGTCGTCAAGTATTCCCGACTAAGCTAGCGGGAGAGTTAAATAGAATCTGCCAACAACAGAAAAATGCAAAAAGGACCGGGGGTTATTTCCTAATAGCTATCACACATCTCCTTTTTTCCTTTGTGCTCGTGCATAGCCCAATCGACATATAAATTGGCATTTCTATTAACCAGACTCACAACAAGAGATTGAAAAAGAAGAGCTAATAGCAAAGACATTTGCTATAATAGAATCCACATCCCACCGCTGGATTCTTGCTTTCAACACCGAGAAAATGATTGTCGAGTCCACTTCAATCATAATCTTCTTCCATCCCAAAGGTTTTGCCATCAATAATCCTTCTACAGCTGTGTAAGTAAGCTTCAGCAATCTCTACTCCAGCCAACTTCATTTCCAAATTCAAACCTGCTAAGAAGTTCTCAATTCCCACTACCATCATGTACTGTAGCTCTGAGTCCTCCAACTCTAGACAAGTTGTTCCATGCACCATCGGTATTTATTTTTACCACATCAATTGTAGGAGGTCTCCAACAAAAAATCCTTGACATTGCTACTCTTCAACAAAAATGTAATCCTAGGATGGGTATTTTATTATTAAACACCCACAAACATCTACTCTTCAAAATATTCCACTCACACACCTATCATGGACACGGTGTCCTTTGAGAATCCTTCTTCACTATTTAAATCAGCACATACTTCATAAAACCATTCGTCAAATCTTCTCATAGTCATGTTGTCAATGAGTAGGACTAGCACTTCAAACTACACCACTTTAGTCCATTTACATAATAGAAAGGCATACTCAGTAGTCTTGTCCATATGGCCAAAATTGCACATTGGACTATGTAGGCATTTTCTCTTAAACAAATTGCAACTCAAAGCTTTGTTACGGTTCCTCCATAAAAAAATGCCTTGTTTTTTGCATGCATTTCAAAGACTAGATTGTCCTCCACAAGGCTTATTAACTATGAAAGAGGATAAAGGGTCCTACTTTTTAAGAGATAGAATTATTTTATTCAACAATCAATATCTACTCCTAACTGAGTATTCTCCATTACTTGAATGTGGCCAAACAACCCTATTGTCCACATCCCCATTTTCCAAGGGGATTTTACAAATTTGTTCCATCTCCTCTTCTCCAAACAAAGACCAAATTTTGTGATAATTCCATCTTCACTCATTTCACTCAAACAATTCCTACACTTCTAGATCAATCAACACATGATTATTTGGATTGTATAATAGAGATTTAGAGTTACCTGTTAGAATCCACAGGTTTAGAAAGCATTTGGTCATCTTACCATCACCAATATAATAAAGGAAGCCTTCTTTAATAACTTCTCTTTCTGCTAGAATACTTCATGAAATTCACGAAGGTATGCTCCTATTATAGGCTTCAAGAAAGTCACATCTTGAAAAATAGAGGATTTTGAAGATATAAACCCATGAAGCTTCAGGATTGTTAATGGTTCTCTAAGCTAGTTTCACTAGGAAAGCACAGTTAAAATTTTAAAAGTCTCTAAATCCAATACCGCCTTTGTCCTTAGACATCTACAAATCACTCCAACTTTTCCAATTTTTTTTCCTTGAATCACTATCACCTCTCCACCAAAACTGACTAATCATTAAAGGCACTTCCATATACCATTTTTGGGCAATTTTGAAAATAATCATGGAGTTTGTTGGGATAGCATAAGCTATAGCTTTGATCATGACTTCTTTCTTGCCTAAGATAATAGGGAGTTCTTCCAACTTTTTAGCTTATTGGTAATCTTCTCCTTAATAGCAATGAAGGTTGAATTTTTTAATCTACCCCATACTATAGGAATAAGGTAATTATTGGGATTGTTAGATGAATCGATGCCTACAATAGTATACATGTTCAACTTCTCCTCTTCTTTAGTATTACAACAAAAATATACATTTAGCTTTTGGATATTAATAGCATGTCCTAAAGCATTGCAATATCCTACAACAAACCTTTTAAAGCAGTCAAATTACCATTGTTAGCTTCTACAAGAAATAGGGAATTAGAAAAATACATGTAGGTTATCTCTGGGAAATTTTTCTTAAGTTTAACTCCTTTTAAAATACCATTATTTACAGCCCTCATTAACAATTTAGAAAGCACATCTAGATAAGCAAGAATAGATACAGAGATAAAGGATCTCCTTATTGGATTCCTCTAGAAGGAGACAAATTCCCATTTTTTCGACCATTGAGTATCAATTTATATGGTGCAAATGTAATATTGCTTTAAGAAAATTCCAATACACGCTATCATAGGCCTTTAACATATCAATATTTATAGCATAATACCTTTTTTTTTATCCTTCTTTTAGTTTTCAAGAAGTGAAAAACCTCATGAGTTATCACTATATTGTCCTTTATTAATCATTTAGAGATATAAAGGCACTTTAATAAGCATTGATGATAGTGTTAAGGAAAGGTTTGATACTATTGGGTAACACTTTTGGAACAACCTTAAAGGAGAAATTACATAAACTAATGGGTCTAAACTCTTTAAGAGATTGAGGATTACTTTTTTTAGGTATCAAGATTGAATATGTACCATTAAAAGAGGAAGTAAGGGTACCTATCACGTCCTTGTGAAATTGGAAAAAAGATCTAGTAAAACCATCTAGTCCCCATACTGTGCTTACACCTAGTTAAAATATAACATTTTTAACGTCTTCCTCCAAGAGATTCGCAACCAAAGCATCTTGTATATCCATGGAGATAATTAGTAGCAAAGCTATTAAAATCTCTACCTCATCATAGATTGGTTTGACTTCGTATATACTCTTGAAGAATATAAAAACTCCTTCTCAATCTCTCTTTTGTTTTCAATCTACCTTTCCTAACCATTTTAAATCTTTCTAATCTTGTTCCTCATCTGTCTATTCAAATTTGTCTAATGAAAGAATTTTGTGTTGCGATATCGTTGATTCAGCCACTTCACTTGTGATTTTTGTTTCCAAAATAATTCTTCCCTATCTAATGCTTCCTTAAAGGCTTTCAACACTTCCTCCTCTTTGTATTTATCATGGCAGTCCGCTGGTATGCTTTGAATTTCTTCTAGTATTCAATACAATTTCTCCAATTCCTTTGCATGATTAGGCAAACTAGACTTACTCTATTTTATCAAACTACTTTTGTACTTATTTAGCATCCACATTAAGCCACATAAATTCAACCTTTCATTCCTTTTTTTCCCAAACTTCTTTCAAAATCTCTTTACACCCCTCATTAGTGAACCATCTTTGATCAAACTTAAGAGGTTTTAGACCTTTTGATTCAATGTCATCAAGATTAACTCGAAGAGGCGAATGCTCCAATCTAATAATTGGCATGATAACCACCAAACATGTAGGTAAGACATTAAGCCAATTGGAATTCACTAAGGCCTTATCTAATTATTCTTTTACCCTTCTTGAACCACTTCTCTTATTGCACCAAGAGAATTTTATATCCAATGATGCCACTTCCATCAAGCTTGCTTCAAAGATCATATTATGGAAAGCATCAATCTATCCTATGGCTTAAGTAGGCCTCCACTTTTCTAATGCTGATAGAGAATCTCATTCCAATCCCCAATGTACATCCATGGATAAACCACTCTTCTTGAATTCTCTATTATTAAATCCCAAAAAACAATCCTGTCTTCAAATACAAGTAGGTTGTAAATCCAAGACACGCTTATGATTCTTCCTACATCAAATTCAATTATTGAATCCACCAAGTTCGCATTTGGGTTCTTAATCTCTAGCTTCACATCTCTTTGCTAACATAATGTTATTGCACCTAATAAACCATTTGGCTCAACATAAAAGGTTTCATGCATATGGAGATGTTTGTGAAAATGATCAAAATTCAAACAGACATTTTGTCTCCATCAAGAAGACAACTTTAGGTCAACATTTCCTCATAGCCTTTTTGTAGGCTTTAACCATCTAGGTCGACCTATACCCTGATGGTTATAACAAAGGTAGATCATGGCGATTGGGTGGCAATTTGAGGCTTACTACCATAACCCTCAGCAAAATCATTAACTTTAAGTACCAACACATCAATTTGTTCCCTTTCATACATTAATTTTCTTCTATCATATTTCCTAGATGAGACATGAGCAGATGGTTGTGAACCTACATACTTCTTCTTCAGCAAATTCACAAACACGTTATCTTCAACTACTTCCTTCAATTGTTTAACCTTCACTACTTCATAATGAGATTCCTCAACATTATTCCTTTCCCTTTTAACGTGAATCTTGCTAAGAGCCTTTACTAAAGGAGACGATTTAAGGTTCACTTTAGGACCAATGAATGGGAAGATGTTGGATACAGTTTAGTTGATAATGTCAAGGAATCTGCTAAGGTGGCCAATTTGGAGTTTAGTCCGTTAATAGGGTATTTATGAAAAATAGCATGAAAATTAGTCCAAAAGAAAAGTAATTACGAAATTATGGTAATGAAGTTATATGCATCTGTATAAATTTACAGTAAAGTCGCATGCCCCCTTATGCGACTTTAGTGTAATTATAAATACCCCTAAACTCAGACGTCCCCCTTATTTTCTCACTCACACAGTCACTCTCCAAAATTTTTTTAGATGTGAAATTCTCTATCTCATTCACAAATTGGTGTCTAGATACTCATATTTTTAGAAGAATTGATTAGTTTCATTTAACCTATCTTTTGAAGTAATTATTTTTTTGTTTGAAATTTTGGTATGTATAGTGATTTATATTTCGTAGGAAAACTTCGACTTTGTATAAATTACATCAATGTTGTCATAGTAGTTTACAAAGGTTGTATTTAGTTGTAGACAATAATAGTGGAAATATTGGTTAATTAATGTAAGTAATGTAGTTAGTTAAGGACCTTTTGAAGATAGGGGTCGTATAATGATGTTATGTTATTCAGAAGTGTCAATTTTAGTGAGTGAAATGTAATTACCGTATGGATTTTTCACTAACTTAGTGGTCACCCATGTAATAATTAGGAGCAAAATGGTGGATTACGTAAAAATCATTGTTTATGCACATGGAAATATTATGAGGTGTAACATAGGAGTAAAGTATAATAGGTAGCTAGTGAAGAAGCCGAAAATGAATAAGTGGTCAAACTATGCCCATTTTTTAAATAGAATATGCATTAGTATTGGGATTAGTACTGCTTGAGTAGAAATTGTTCACAAGTATCCAACATATTACAAAGGCAGTGTTTACAACGAGTTTATGCCTATCAGGGATGACAAAGATATTGAAAATTTCATTCAAATGATTGAATCATTGGGTAAACAAGGTATATAACACATTTATGTTTAGCAGAGCGGGCAAAGTAGTGTAAGCCTCAGTAATAACCCCACGAACATTGCATCACAATAAGTGCACTCATTTGGCATTGATTTTCTCATGGTTGATGAGAGTCACCTTCATACTATAGCGCAAGACGTAATTTAGGATGATGCTATCAATGTTAATGTGAACGAAGAAGTACTTAATGTAGAGTATAGGGAAATTTAGCAAGAAGATTTGAGTTACAATCTTTATATGGAAAGGATTGCTATGGGTCTTGTGAGTAATGATGATGAAAATGATGATGATGATAGTCAAGAGGATGGTGATGAGAGTAAAGAGGAAGACAAAGCCAATTATGATGAAGAAGATGATGATAGTGAGGACAGGATGGCTTTTGATGTCTTAGGAAGCCATGCGTGTATAGCCGATCCATTTGTGCCTTCGCTAACCCTTATTCAAACTCCTATGACACAACACAACTGGCTTGCTGTAAGATATCCAATCATGTTCCTGAATATAGGTGATGACAGTAGATATGTTAAATTTGAAGATGAATAAAATGCGCAATGCAGCAATACAATTGATAGTGATGAGTTAAGCATCAACATGAGATTTGGCATTAAGAAGGAGCTACAAGATGCTGTGAAGAATTACGACATAAAGCGGCTTTGCAACTTTTAAGTACATAAGTTGAACTCAATGTTATGGCACATTTACTATATGCAAAGGGCTAATGGTTGTAAGTGAAGGATAAGAGCATGTGAAAAATAGGTGTATGGCATGCTTGTCATAAAGATTATTGAGGGACCACACACGTGCATTAACCCAACAATAAGACAAGATCATCTTCAGATAGATAGTAATTTAATGGCCAGATGATTCATTGGAAATGTTAGCATGAACCTTGATATTACTATTGTAGACTTGACTTAGAATATTTAGAACAAGTTTGGATACATAGTAACAAGAAGGTAAGTATTCGAGGGGAAGGGAAGAGTAATAGAGATAATGTATGGTAATTGGGAGAAATCATATAATAATCTTCTAAAACTTTTAAACACCATTAAGATAACAAACCCAGGATCAGAGGTGAAGTGAAGGTGGAAAGGTATGGCAAAGCTAGGTGTAACAGAGATGAAATGGTTGTTTTGGACATTCGGATTTTGCGTACATGCATTCAAATATTGTTGCCCCATTGTTTGCATGGATGGTACCTTTTTACATGGCAAGTAAGGCCATAAGTTGCTCATTACATGCCCAATAGATGGAAATAACAGCATCGTATTGTTAGCTTTCGCACTTGTTAACATATAATCCAAGAGGATGTAGGCTTAGTTCTTTTAGAATTTGAAGAAGTATCTAGTTGGCAGATGGCAAAAGACAATATGCTTTATCTCAGATAGGCATATTGATATCAAGAAGGCTTTCAACAATGTAAATAATGGTTGGAAACCACCCTTTGCGATATGGAGATATTATATAAGGCACATGGCTAGTAATTTTAACCACAAACATAAAAGCTAAGCATGCAAGAAATTGGTAATGGTAATAGGCATGCAAGTGTAGTAATGGAAATTTTCTACTTGGATGGAAGAGATATCGATAATGAATGAGAACACTTCATGTTGGTTTGCAAAACTTGACATCAACAAATGGGCAATGTATGCAAACAGTAATTACAGGTTTGGATATATGAAGTCTAATATTGTTAAGAGTTATAATGCGGTTCTTAAAGGTTCTCATGGCTTACTAGTTGCTACTTTAGTACGAAAGATTTTCTATAACAGTATCGCATTGTGGGAGAAGAAGGATGAAGAAATTTCAAAGGCTATGTTGGGGGTAGGGTGTACACTACATACGTACATGACTAATAAAGAAATGGCATGGGCGCGCAAGTATGCATAAGGTTACCAATTATAGTAGGCATAATGGATTGTTTGAGGTGAGAACTGGTAGCCGAAGGGAGCTAAATGGAGTGATAATAGGTAGTGGTATGGTTCACACTTGGACATGGATAACGTCAAAAATGGCAAGGCATATGGGAGGTATAAATACGTTATTTAACAACTTTTTCCATTCATCTAATACATAGTTCAATTACTTATATGTTAATGTTTATGTCCATGTAACTCAATACAGGCACCAGGCGCTCTCACAGTTAGAAGGCGTAAGCTGACTATGAAGAAGAGTAGGAAGCTCATACCATTGAATCGATACATGAAGCCATACTTAGTAGAGGTAGGATTCATGGTTGTTAGTTGACTTCTATTCATCTAGATAGACTGTCACTTAATTACCGCCCTAGTGAAGAAGAGGAGACTAGAAATACATATATCTCATAAGGTACATGGTGAGATGAACATTATTCTCCAAGATATTGAGACCAAGTTGAGTCTTAGGGTTGATGGTGCTACTGTCATTGGCAACATTAACATGAATTGAGCAAAAGTAGCGAGAAACCTATTGGGTGATGTTCCAACATTCGATGATGTGAAGAGTGGCCGCGTACAATTATCATGGTTAGCTAGCAAATTTAGGATTATACTGAGTAATGCAGACGAGGGGACGGTAAAACGTCACATACGTACATATATTCGCTAGCTGATAAAGAAATTCTTATTCATGGATAAATCTTCTAATTACGTCCATTTCATGTACCTTCCCTTGTTGGATGAGTTTTGGATGGTGGAGAATTTTAGTTAGGGATCGACTTATCTTGTATGGCTGTACTGACAGCCATACAACACTATACGGACCAATATATCCGAGATCGGGGGTTAATGATTCTACTACAAGTTTGGGCATGAGACCATTTCTTACACATTGCATTCCTTAGTAGGTCTAGCTTTATAATCATAGAGAGTCTCCTTTTAGCCGATAGATGGCGAATAGGGAGGAACCCTATACAGGGACCGACTTACGTAGTCCAGTTGTATCATGGGGTTTTTGACTTGCAGACAAGTCATTAGGTATACTCTTTAACCTTTCTTCAAAATTTTGCATCACACGTATTAATTTTTTTCTCTTCTAACTCACATAGATTTCATTTCAAGTCATATGGCAACCTTACTTAGAAGACTTACTTCAACTTCTATCTCCTATGTGAACAATCGATTGGGGTGTTTGGATCGTTGAGGTACCTCTCAACTACTTCCACATTATCTCATTTGCTCATCAAGAGAAAAAATAAGCTCATATTCCATCTACAACTATAGGCACACAGGTACAGGCATAGATGAAAGAGAAGGAATTTCCTCCGATCTAGGTAGACAAATGCCCAACGAATTTTTGACGAAAATTATATTTGAAAGACTAACCTTATTTACCATGCATGGAGGAACATTAAATGTCTTGATAATTTCCTTCCCTCTTTCATGATTTTGATTTTGACCTCCTTTAATTAACATGACTTCCCTGGTGGATGATGCTTCCCTTTTCTTCGGTGAACGGATTTCCATCTTTCTTGTTGATATAGCTCTTAACCAATTGCCTAAATTTTTGGATACAGCATCCTCAATATTTTTAATTTCACAAGACGAATCCATATGACCCAAAAGTCCATAGAAACAACAAAAGTTAGACAATCTTTCATATCTAAATTTAATCCACCAGCCATCTCCCCTCCTGTAAAGATCAACCAAACATCAAATGCAACTCTAATTCAAAGAAACTGTCCTTTGACAATGTGCAATTTTTCACTTCAACTACATTCACAATAAGATTTTCGATTTTTGGAGCATTCTCATTGGTCATGTTTCCCAATGGTAGACCAAACACTTGCACCAAAAAAATAAAATAATCAAAATACAATTCTTCAATGCTCTTACTCGCATCCCATTCCTTCAATAGAATTAGATTGCCCATAACAAACCAGTGTTCCATATTAATATTTTTTTTTATATTACATCTTTTATCTTTGCTCTGCCCAACACATAGCCATTGTTTAGGAAAGAGATTTCCAAAATTCCCAGATCTAACCATACTTTATTCAAAATATCAATTACCGCTTTCGTGTTTGGATTCTTAATTGCATGGATTTTCCCCCACAAGATAAAAACATACATCATTTCTCTCATAATCCAAAATAATGACTTCTGGATCTTTCTCTTTCTTCTCTTGGGAAGTGATCCGAAGATGATGAAGCCATAACTCTGGGAAATGAGAGAAGCACAAATGCAAATCAAAAAAATGAAAAATGATGTAATAATAACTCATGTGACAAGGACACTATAGGCAAAGGTCAAAACTACACTTTTAGTATAGACACGTAATCAAAATAGAACAAGGACAATCTACCAGCCCAATAGCTCAACAGACATTGACACACGTAAGAGACAAAAGACCCTATGGGGGTGTTTATGAAACGTTATTTAGAGTAGGTGTTTAATTAGTCACACCAACATCTCAAACAATTAGTTCTTTTAAGTAATTTTATATTTTATTAAGAAGTATATAATAAAAATTACTTATCAATTTTTTTTTTATTTTTTTACAAGTCCCATATTATCATTATTTTAGGTAAATATTAAATTGTATAAAATTCTTTTATTAATATTTCATATTATAATTATAATTTATTTATTATTATGTAAAATATAATATTTCATATCATAAATATGAACTTGTGTAAAATAGTGCAAGACTACAACAGCACAAATTAATATTGGTCACCTCTGTTAAATAGCACGTGGCTTTACTCAATTAAGTTTTTTTTTTTAAAAAAAGAAAAAGTAAATAAATAAAAAGCTATACACAAGGGTATGCAACCGATATCAATATTGATATCTTAATCCTTATAGGCATTTCATGGTGCAATGTAAATATAAAGATTAAATGGATACTTAGTAAAAAATATATATAATGTACTTTTTAATAAACATATTCTAAATCACTGAGACAAAATTAAAGATGGAAAAGATAGACACAAAATGACAACATGATAAAAGCTTCAGGGAATCTATTAATAGAGGAAGAAAATGTTGGTCGATAACGGAGAGAAGAGAACTGTCTGAAAAAGAGAGACGGACCAACCTACATTACAGTATTGAGTCACGTTATAAATATTAAAACGTAAATGTGTGTTCCCCATTAAGCAATCAGATGAACACTCAAGAAAATGATCATCAAAATATCATAAATTTGTCAGAGCTTATTTTGGAAGCATTTGTCTTTCATATACCACCGACGGTACAGGGGCAACGAGAAGAAGAGCGAATATATTGGTTACAGAAGGGACTCTTGTTGAGAGAAGTCCGCGTGGAAACAACCAATAAGAAAACATGATTGATAGCACGTTCTTCTTATCACACGGACCACCGACGGTGTTTATGGATAGAAGAAAGTGTTTGTTGGATTGCCCTGGAAACTAAACCCTAAGTAAAGGATAAAAGAAAGTGCCACCTGCATGCATAAGAAAAACGTTGAAAAAAATAAAAATAAAATGTTAAAAAAAAATAATGCACTCCTAAAGGTATCCAGATCGTAGAAGATTGTCCGAATCGTAAAGTTGTTGCTACTTATTACTATTTAATCCCTCTATGACAGAGTTGATCTGGATTTGGTGTTTTGACAATATATTATTGGTCACAAGATAAACGCGGAAGTATAAATTAATGTTCTTCATTATTGCATTCGAATTATTGTTACTTATAGAATTATTATTTCATTCGAATCATTTCTACTGATAGAATTATTGTTGCATTCGAATTACTATATGATTATCATGGTCCCACTATGATAGAGCTATTTATGGAGGGGAAGCATTTGCCTTGCATGGCCCCAAACGGCATAGGAACAAGGGGAAAGGAACGAATATAAATAATACAAAAGAGACTGTTGAGAGAAATCCTAGGGAAGAAAAAAAAAAAAAAGAAAAGAAAAGAAAAGAAAACGCAACATGATTGATAGCACGTCTTCTTCAAGCCATGGAAAGAGAAAATGTTCTCTCAGAGACCCAGGGCTGCTCTTATGGTTTCTTGTCATTGGCAGGCCCACGTACCTACCGTCAATGATGCTCAACACGTCACCATCCACGACTTTGACGCCCCACAAAAAATTTAAAGTAATGTAGCCAATAAATAAATAGTAAGTAACCAATCCAATTTTTTTATATTAATTTTAATTTTAATTATTACAAAGAAACTGCTCTCCACACAAAAAGTAAAAAAAAAAAAGAAGTTTTATAGAGACCTCTAACGAGCAGCTCTCTACTAAAGGGGTGAAAAAAATAAGTCATTTATCAACAAGAAATCTATTTTATGTTGGCTAAGAAGAAATTTATTATGCAAATCATGAATAAATTGATGGGAGAAGGATATGATTTGATTGATGGATATAATCATTCTTATAGCATTAATAAGAAGTTTAAAAAATAATTAATGAAAAGAGTTTGAACAAAATTTTAATATATGTATATATATTCATTGTTTGTTTAATACTTGGCTTTCATCTTTACGTAAGCTAAGTTTTTTGTGTTTTCATCGTTTATTTTCCTAAAAAATAATGTTAGATTATAATCTTTACAGATTTTTGTTTCTTTTATATGTACTTATGACCTCCTTCTTCTTCTTCTTTTTTAAATGCTTAGTAGGTTGTTGTATTCTTAGAAGCAAATTTTATGTAGCTAGTCTTCATATACAAGTAAATTATTCAAATTTATTATAAATAATTATATCATTTAAAATTCATAGAAAAAATTCTATATTAATGTTTTATTTAGTACCAAAATATAGTTTTCCATGTTAAGTAATATAAGAAATTTAATTTTATAACTTTTATTATCATGTATTTTGCAAATTAGTTCATAATAAATTCTAACTAAACTTTAAATTTTAAATAAAATAACAATATTTACTCATATATCAACTACATTAGTAGATTTTGATGGTGTGTTCAAACTTGCTATTTCCATTATTAATTTTTCACAAATCCTTAGCATGTGTCATTCTAAAGAAAAAAACATGACAATGAATATGGAAACATTGAATAATACTTCTCTTTTTTAGGAAAAAAAGAAGAAGCTAAGTTTGATATCAAATATATGTTCTAACATCTAGGTGAAAAATTGGGTAAACGAAAGTAAGCAAAATAAAGTTTTTGTTATTTATTTGTTAAACTAGAAAATGAAAAGGACAAAAGAAATGAATCAACCATATCAATTATATTTTGTTCCAATTTTATATATTGCATGTGCGCACGCACACATGTGTGTATATATATCTATATATAGATACATACATACACAAATATTGTAGATACATATATATATTGGTAGTTTACCGAAATATAATAGCCTTTGTTTTAAGTAAAGCAAAAATTTTATTTTATAACTTTTAATAATAGTAGTTTAAGGATTTCACCTTTAATGATTTTTAATAATGGTAGTTTACTGAAATATAATAGTCTATGTTTTAAGCAAAGCAAAAAATTTCATTCACAAACATATAATAATTTAGTTTCATCATGTTAAGAGAAGTTGTTTTTAGAAACCTTTAGTATTTTATATTTTCCAAAGTTTTCATTCATTATTAAATTTTATTCATGATAATAAGCACCACCACTCATGTATAAGGTTTCTAGGTGGGTTAATTAGTTTTTCTAACTTAAATGTTCAATTAATTCGGAAATTTACAGGATTACTGTCCAATTAATTTATTTGCTATAATCTATAAGCATAGCAATGGAGAATGGATCAATGAATTAGTAGGTCATGCTTATGTAAGTATTTTATCTTTTGATTAAAAATTGTTTCTTATTTTCTTCGATGACAGTTACAACTAATTTTTATTTCTTCAATGTTGTAGGAAAGGATGCTACAGGAGAAAAAAAAAAAACATTGTACGATCTGTGGGTAATAAAAGAAGGGGCAAAAGAGGTGATAGACATCCTCAAAATTAATGATCTAACGGTATTTATAATTGTATTGATATAAATGAAAAATTATATTGAAAATATATAATTAAAGATGTGTAGAAAAATAAACACTTATTGGTTACATAATAAACATGTAGCTATATTAAAACTATATAATTAGATATACGTGGCTAAGATTAATAATGTCTTATCGACATAATAATGTAGATATAAATATATAGAGTAAGAGGAATATGTTTGGTGATGATAAAGTTCTAAAACACTCCTTAATATCTTACATGAGCTCTTTTGAGTTTAGAATACTTAAATTCCATCAACCATCTATCCCAACCTCCATGCTAACATTAACATAAGAGGAAACTTCAAAAAATTACTGAGGGAAGAGGAAAAAACCATTGCATGTGTAAGGATTGGAACTTGTAAATCACATCCTCGTCTGTATCCGGCTCTAGAAGTTTTCTAAACAAACTGTATCTTTCCACTAATATATTCTTTAGATCCTTTATTTTTCTGAATATTTTAAAAACATGTTTACGTATCCTATTTTACTATACAAAGACTTTCTAATTATTTTAAAGGCGAAAATGTCAGTGCAAGACAAGAAGACGATATTTTTTAAGATATGGGAATTTAAACCCTCAATTATAAAGATAAAAAAGTATGTACGGAAGAAATATATAAAAGTATACACATAAGTTATCCTTCAATTATCTCATTCTAATTAGTTTATTTCTACTATTAGATGAAGATCTCTCTAAACATTACCTTATAATACTTATTAAAGGCTAAAAGGTTAAAATAATTTTACGTTTTTCATGTTTGACTGTACAATTCAAGACAAAATTATACATGTAGATGAAAAGTGTCTTTTACGATTTGAACAAGTATTCTACAATTTCCTTATCAAAATAATGTCTTTATTTGATTGCTGAATCTCCTAGTCAATTAAATAGGAGCGTGTTTTGATAGGAAGAAAAATAAATAAAACAAAGTAAAATAATAATTAATTGGCAACGTGTTGGTGCTCGCATTTCATATTATTAACCTCATACTCCTAATCCATCCAACTCTAATGTAAATATGCATGGATTCAAATCTTGTCTATTTACCAATCTCTTAATTTACAAATCAATCATTAAAATTATTTAGATTTTTTAAATATTATATGATGTCATCATAATATCATCATATTTTATATAATCTTAGCCGTTAATTATATGACGAGTTTTAATGTGTAGCATAAGTTGTTGTTAGGCCTTAGTTTGTCGAATCGCTGCTTCATGTAAAAGGAGATGTTGAAGGCTCATGAAGAAGAAGAAGTAGAGAAAATGTGCTTAATGAAAGTGTGTGCGTGAAAAATGACTATTTAACTATCCAATCTGTTACAAAGAAGTATTTATATAGTAGTCTTAGATAATATTTAGTTATAAGGATTGGACTAGATAAAAAGAACTAAATAGGACAAGTATAAGAAGAATTGAATAGTACGAACTCATTGTACTATATTTAATTTGTATAGTATTTAATACAAAATTTATATTAAAAAATTAATTATTTATATTATAAAATTAATATTTAATAAAAATAATACTCATTAACTTAATATTATAACATAGAGGGGTATTTTTGGAAATGCAAAATAATTTTTGAAAATGCAATTTTTGTCTAGTGAATTTCATTTTTGTACTATAATTTAGATGGAATAAAATTTGGACATTTTGTCTAGTCCATCAACTTAGTTTTTGCTTAATCACTAAACAAATTAATAAATCAAATATGAGACAAAATTTTTTGTTTAGTCCAATTCTAGAAAAATTGTGCAACCAAACACTATCTTAACTAACTAGCAAATTGTCTAACTAATAAAAAAACTAATTAATCTTATACAAACAACTACACAATAATAAACATGGAAATAAGCTATTGTACAATGGTTTAATGGTTTAACATCCCCCCCCTCAAGTTGGACTTGAGTGAAGGCCCAACTTGAAACAAAGATGTTGAAGTTGTTGTCCACTGATAGCTTTGGTTAAGAGATCAACTAATTAATAAGCAAAAGGAGCATGAATTAGAGATAGAAAACCTGATTGAACATGATCTCTAATGAGATGAACATCCACATCAATATGCTTTGTCCGGCCATGTAAACAAGGGCTGGAAGCAATGAGTATAGCAGACCTATTATCACTCTACAACAAAATAGGAAAACTAATAGGGATTTGGAGATCACGAAGTAAATATGACAGCTAAAGAATCTCTTTAGTATTGGCAGCTAAACTCCAATGCTCAGCCTCTATTGTGGATATGGAAACAGTAGTTTGCTTCTTTGTTTTCCAAACAATAAGGGCATTGCCAAGGAAAACACAATACCCAGTTAAAGATTTGTGATCATATGAAGATCCCTAATTAGAATCAGAGAAAGCATGAAGTTACAAATTGGTATTGACTGGATAAAACAAACTAAGATGAAAGGTTCCCTTAAGATACCGAAGCAAGTGAATAGAGCTTCGTAATGCAGCACTCGTGAGACTGATATAAACTAGCTTAAACACTGCATTGAATAGGAGATATTTGGCCTAGTAATAGTGACATAAAGCAGTTATCTAATTATGCGTCGGTATAAAGATGGATCATAAAATAAGTCATCTGAATCTCGATCAAGTTTAAGTCTAACTTCCATAGGGGGTATGTATTGATTTACTAGTAGATAAACCAATATCATTTAAGAGATCAAGAATGAATTTACATTGATTAATAAATAGGCCTATAGTAGTATGGAAAAACTCTAATCCTAAGAAAAAATGAGCCTGTCCCAAGTCTTTGATGGTAAAAGCTCTGTTAAGCTCAGTTTTAATTGTCATAATGAGAGTTTCATCAAAGCCAGTCAACAACATGTCATCAACATAGAGAAGAATGAGTACAAAACCTACCTAACCAATATGAACATATAGAGAATGATTGTGTTGTGAGTGAACGAAGCTACGCGAGAGCAGAAACTTGGATAATTTTAGGTTCCATTGCCTAGAAGCTTACTTTAAACCATATAGAGGCCACTTCAATTTTCAAACTTAACTAGGAAGTGCTTTATTATAACCCTCTAGAGGAGTCATGTAGATATCTTCATCAAGATATTCATAGAGAAAAGCATTGTTTACGTCTATTTGCTGTAAAGGCCATTGTTTAGCAACAACAACAGCAAGTACAAGTCAAACTGTATCAATCTTAGCAACAAGGGAAAAGGTCTCATGATAATCAACCCCATGTCTTTATGTATAACCCTTTGTAACTAAATGAGCCATATGTCTCTCAATGGTCCCATCCAGTCGATATTTAACCTTAAACACACATTTACATCTTATTACCTTTTTCCCTTTAGGTAAAGGCACCAATTCCTAAGTATCATTGCATTAAGTAAGTAGTAAGTTCTTTAGTCTAAAAAACATGAGACAATGAAGCAACAAAATCATGTAGGAGATGAGAAAAGTCCTTAGGTGTCAACAAGGGATAGCCAGTAGTTGATGACTGTGAGGTAAAAGAAATAGTAAAGAAGTAGAACTAGTGTGATTTACATTGGTTACAAAATCTTATAGCCATTTATGGGGTTGTCTTTATCTATCAGACCTTTAAAGTTGTGTATTAGGAAGTGCAATCAATGTCTGATTCGTAAGACTATTTGTAGAAAAAGAAGGACTACAAGCTTCATTGGATGAAATGGAAACATTATGATTAGTAAATGATTGATTAGAAGAACAAATCCATTGATCAGAAGAGGATTGATTAACTGGAGAGAAAAACTCAAACAAAATAAGATTTTTAAGTATAGACATAGAAGAATTAGAACCAAATAAATGTGTAGACTTACGAAAGGGAAATTTATGTTAAAAAAATTTAACATCTCGAGAAACTTGGATTTTTCTAGTTTTTAAGTTGTACACCTTATATCCCTTTTGTTTTGGAGGACATCTTAAGAAAACACGTTGTTCCCCTATTGGTTCAAACTTGTCTTTAGAATGTAGTTGAGCACTAATATAACACAAATAACCCATAACTCTCAAATGACTATAATCAGGTGGTGATCCAAACGATAGTTCATAAGGGGATTTCCAACATCGTCTTTCAATAGGGATTTTTGTTTATTAAGTGTGTGGCAGTACGAACACACTCTCCCTAAAAAGTTTTTGGTAAATTGGCAATAATGCGCAAGGCTCTTGGTGTATTAAGAATGTGTCGATGTTTTCTTTCTATCACTCCATTCTGTTGGGGTATGTATGGAATAGTCTAATGGTGAATAATGCTAAGAGATGAAAACAAAGATTCATACGATTTGGATATGAACTCTCCCCCATTATCAATTTTAACAATTTTTGGTATAACTTGAAATTGATTTTTGACATAACAAAAGAAATGTTTCAACAATTGAGAAGATTGATGTTTATTATGCATCAAATGAGTCCATGTAGACTTAGTGAAATCATCAACTATTGATAAGAAATATCTAGCACCAAATATTGATGTAACAGTATACGAACCCCATACATCAACATGCAATATTTGAAAAGAAGAATCATCATTATGTTCACTGTTAGGAAAGGGCAATCTATGAAACTTGCCTAATTGATAGGCATTACAAATCAAGTAGTGAAAATTAAGACCTTTACAATTGGATAAATGTTTCAATATATCTACAGAAGTATGTCCCATATGAGCATGTAATAGGTGTAACAATGTATCATTGACATGTGAAAGAAAAACATTTTGGACTAAAGTATTATTACTGGTGGACGAAGGAATTGTATTTGACTCAGCTTGAAGCATATAAAGTCCATCAACCACTATTACCCTTACTAACACTATAACTTTATTCAGGTCCTGAAATGTACAATTATGTTTGTCAAACATAGCAGACATGTTCAGCTCTTATAAAAGTTTAGGTATTAACAAAAGGTTATGAGACAGATTAGGTACAAGCAAAACATAGTTGATGGAAAGAAATTTATTTATGTGTATAGCTCCATAATGTGTAATTGTAATGAAGCATCCATCAGGTAGTCTAACATGTATTGGCTTGTGAAGTGGTTGCAAATCATGGAAAAGGTTAGAATGAGGGCTTATATGATCAGTTGCTCCACTGTCTATGAACCAAGAACACATATCCTTACTTATTGTACTAAAACAACAAGAATGGATTGAAGTCATACTTGCAAACTCCACATGGTTTGCAACAGCCTCAGCAATAGTGGAGTACTCCTCTTTACTACGCATTAACTTGATCACTTTACTACACATAGTATGTATAAGTTCTTGATCGACTTGTTTTGTACCTCTTGTATTATAATCAAGTGGAGTATGATTGTTGGTACTATAAAAAGATACTATTACACGATTACTTCCAAAGTCAGCTCTTTTATTCTTATTTGCCCTCTTACCCTTATACCAATCAGGATAACCAATCAACTAAAAACATGAGTTCATTATGTAACCTTTACCCTTGCAATGCCTACAGACTATCTTACTAAACTGAGACTTATCCCTTCTTCAATCAACTTAGTTTTTAGTAGTCTCTACTTTATTCATCAAATATGCAGATGCATCCATGTCAGAAGAGACAACGAAAATAACTTCTTTTTGTTTTTCTACTTGTTGTAGTAAGTAAAAAGCTTTATTCACAATCGATATTAGATCCATTGAAAGAATCTTATTACGTACACTATCGTAACATTCATTAATTCCCATGAGGAACTAAATCAATATAGTATAGGACACATGATCTAAAATTCTATCTCTTAACTTGTAGGTATAATTAGACAAACAACTACATTTACAACACATATAAGAATGAATTGCTTGAAGTTCATCCCCATATCTTTTCAATTTACTGTAATAAGCATTAATCAAAAGATTTCTTTGTTTCAAATTCGAGATCTCATACTGAATTTGAAAAATCAAAGGACCATTAGCTACGCCATAACTTTTAGCAATCTCATTCCATAAATCGTAAGTAGAATGTGCATATAGAAATCTTTGTGCTAAATCATTAGTCATGGAGTTTAGCAATTAGCATCTTACCATAAAACTGCACCTGATCCATTTCAATAAATCTTGTGGTTTCGTATCATCAGGTTGAGTTAAACTTCCATCGACAAATCCTAACTTTAGCTTTGCATCTAAAGCCATTTTTACTGCTCTACTCCATTCAATGTAGTTAGATCCATCAAATATGATATTTCCTATGAACATGAAAGGACTATCTGATCTACTAAGATACATTAGATCATTAAAACTTAGATTAGGAATTGAAGCTATGTTGAATCCTTACAACGATCTATCCAGCACTGAACAAGATTCGACAACAGTTTTTGTGCAAAAGAGCTTTGATACCATGTGATGAGTTTTGATGTGTAGCATAAGTTGCCATTAGGCCTTAGTCTGTCAAATCGTAGCTTCATGTAAAAGGAGATGTTGAATGCTCATGAAGAAGAAGAACCAGAGAAAATGTGCTGAATGAAAGTGTGTGCGTGAAAAATGACTATTCAATTATCCAATCTATTGCAAAGAAGTATTTATATAGCAATCTTAACTAACTAACAAACTGTCTAACTAATCAGAAAAATAATTAATCCTATATAAACAACTACACCAGAATAAACATGGAAATTAGCTACTGTACAATGGTTTAAGGGTTTAACAAATTATACATAGCAATGTCTTGAGAGATAAATGGAGGGAAATTGAGAAAAGCAAATGGACATGTTCATATAATTAGTTAGCTAGTTGTCAACAATTTGTCCTTTGTTACATTATTGACTGTATGAGAGGGGTTGACTTTATATTATAATAAATGATTTTGAAAGCTTTTCTACTATGGTGACTTTTTGAATCAATATTCACTCAAAAACTTATTAAATCAGCCACCATATTTCTTTTTTTTTTTCAATTTTTTTTTTTGTTTTCACTTTCATCCCTCAATCTCCAACGTTTTAATTGCCTATGATCTGCTACCTTTTATCTCTCTTATTACTTTTCTTTTCATTCCCTTTCATTTCTATCTTTCTCTCTCCACATCAATCCTTATTTCAGTCTATTTTTGCTAATCAATCAAAATCTCTTCCAATAGTTTCGCTTTTTTAAATAATTATACTCTTAGTGAGGGAACTAAGCTTTCTAACAAAGCAAAGGTTTTGAAATGACAATTCATAATGAACTTACACTTTTAGTTCCCTCTTCGCAACTATGGCATCTATAATTTCTAAGTTTTTCCTTTATATGTTCCATTTATAGATATTATGTGTCAAATTAGCATTTAATACATCACACCTTTCTTCTTGCCTCTATTTTTTTCTTAACCTTTTGATTCTTACTACATTCAACAACCATATTACATAGTTGAATTTCACAATCTTTAAGTAATTTCAAGCACTTTTCATAACAAGAAAATTTCCATACCCATCATAAAATATAAAGTTGCTCAATTGATTCAATACTCCTTTTTCTTTTCACATAATTTCATTTCTTTTTCATAACTATTCCTTAATAATGTAACTTCCTTTAGAATTTATGAATCTACTTAAACCTTCATGATGCTACTTTATTTTGTAATTCTACTTTGTTTTTGTGGTTTACCTTCTAAAATTTATTATTGTACTTAAAATTCATAAAGCCTATTAAAAAAATTGTGGATTTCCTCAATTAATAAGATTTTAATTTGAAATTTATGAAACACATGGATGTTATGAGTACCAATAAAATTACAAATTTTTTTTCCTTTGATCTCCTTATATTTCGTAAATTCTATTTTTCCACTAATAGCTCCCATTATTCATGTAACTGTGCTTAAAAGACCATTAATAATTTCTTAAGAAAAGAAAAATTGTAGTGATGTTAATAGATCATGTGTATTTTTAAATTACTATACTATCATCCTACATGACTTGTGAATTCACCTTATCTTTTGCTTTTTATGTACTAAAGCATTAAAAATTTATTTCAATCTTGCAATTTAGTGTTTAGATCATATAGCAACAGATTTTAACAAGATATGATGATAAGATTGGAGATAGAGAGCACATAAATAATTAAAAGGTTAATTTGATAGGCTTCAAATAAAGTCTACTAAAGGAGAATATTGATTGAAATATGTGTAAGAGATTATAATATATCTTTTAGAAATTAAACTTTCATGTTAAATTAAATTTAACATGATATCAAAGTGAAAAGTCCTACATTTAATTTTTACTTTGTTATTTAGCATCATTTGATTAAGTTATCTAGTTCAGTTTAATGATGCATCAAAAGATACTTTAGCCAATTCCATCAACTTGTTGTAATACTAACACATTATATGGTTTGATAAGTAGTGGAAAAATGATAATAAAATTTTAACGTGTAATAATACGAACTAAATATCATTTGTATTGGCCTACCACACATGACAACATGTAATATGTTAGTACTAATGAATTTGTTTTTCTTATTATAAAATGATGGACTTTGTTAACTTAATCCATAATTAATTCTAAACACTGTCTTAACGGTACTTCCAAAAACAAAGTAAGGTGTCATAACAAAGAAAAGATATATACTTAGTATACTTTTAATATAGATTTGCACAAGTGTTTAGCATTAACTTAGATACTATCCTACTAACGATTAAATTCAATAACTTCAATGATTAGCTTAATTATGCAGCTCTTAGAGCTTTAAAATTGGCTAAGAGGGTGAAAGAACTATTGCAAATGGTTGGGTCTAATACAAAATGGGGGCTAGACTATGCTACTTAGGTTCCTTTAATGCTTATGTATCTAGAGGTCAATATACTAGTATGTCAACCCTCTATCTAGATAGATAGAGATGCCACCTACCATTGCAATATTAGCAAGGCATTAGCTCCTCTTAAAGATAACGGTGTATTTATTCTTAGCGTTGATAATGTGACTCACAACCTTGAGGTTGTTCACTCTAGAGATGACCTAGTTGCCTCTCAGATTGTGCACTTTGATACTTGGCTCAAGAATACTCTTCTCGAAGGGAGGTAATAAACATATGTAGATTATTCAAACAATCATTTACTTTACATATACAATTAGCAAGAAAAGGATGAATTAAAAATAATAATTTCAATAAGGAAGATGATTCGATAGGGATAAAAAAAAAAGACAAGAGTGTTGCTTTTGTTTTGTAGATATGAGGATGTGAATAAGTACATACCTAGGGCCAAATCATTTCTACCCATTGCATGTTGCCATAGGAGCTATAGGAGTAGAAGCTAAGGTAAAACTCATCCACCATAGTTGGGTTTATGGTATCCTTTCTTTTGCCTTGTATCAATTTACCACACCATCAGCTAGCCAATTTTTAGATTGAGGTTCTTTGACTAGGAATCTACATGTCTTCTTGTATTTTATTTCACCTATGTCATTTTCTTCACTACATAGAGTTTATTTGTATTAAATTACCATGTTCATTTATTCCCTTTTTTATGTATGTATTAATAAGACTTTATCCAATTAATTATTACTTTAGAGTATTGATGAGTGGCAATTATTTTAAGATGGGTTGGAGATATCAATTTACCTAAAAAAGATGTTAGAGAGATCATTATGAAATTGTCTCAAATTTACAGATCTTTAGAAGAAAATACTAATGAATCTTATTAGCAAGTAGCATTTATTCACAAGTCACAAAAAATTTTACAGCCCTTTCACTACTAAGCACATTACATAAAAAAGTGCACTAAAATGTCTACAATTTTTTTCTTTTATTACTTAATAAATAATGCTCTCCAACACTTCCTAATAAAGTGGACCACAATGTATAAATAACAAGAGTAAAGGGATCAAAAAGGAAACAAATGAAGATGCAAAGGTACCATGATGATGTTGAAGAATAGATAAAGTTCATTAAAAAACTTTGTGTTTACCTATTTATTGAGAACATATAACATGAAATAAGCAATGGCTATAATTATATTCTATCCTCTTTAAAGTCACAAGTAAGAACTCTACTTCTTTTCAATTGTGATTTGTACATTTCATTTTTCCATATACAGAAGACTTACTACAAAACCAGCAACTATAAGCATGATTCTCACATGAATAAAACTATTGATTGGCTCAACATTTACCTATATAGATATAAGCCAATTCCTAGGACAACATCTACATACTCAGTTTATGTGCTAAAATAAGCAATAAAACGAACTTCGTAGCGAAACTTGTTGCTACCAATTCGCATGTCATGCTTCTTTATGGACTAAACCTACCAATCATACGTCATGCCTCTTTACGAACCAAGCTTGCCATTGAGTCACATCCAGTAAAAGCCCTTAAAATCCAATGCCTATGGGTACATAGTAGAGAGTTGCTTACATACTATGAATGGTTTGATATCCTTCTATGTCAAAGTAGGCTAACATAATCTTTAGCATCATAGTTCTTACAAAAGGGATATAGCTTAAGCCATACTTTTGTTATTAACATAACAGGGATTATAATTAAGTCAATTTACAATTCCCATGATGAGATAAATTTAATAGATATTTTAGAGATTTAGAGGTGGAAGCAGTTATGAAAGATTAGTTGCAGTACTAAGTGCAAAATTCTAACGTTGCATTTCTATGTTAGATCAAGCTGAGAGAACTATAGTGACCAATTAACATATAAACTTTAGTTTGCTATTCTTGAATGTACTTTTTTAGGATATATATTTGTTAGAGATAACATAGCTTGAAATGCATGTATCAATTCAATGGAAGACAATGATTGCTAACACTTTAATCGTTGTGTTTAAAAGTGTAAGTGAAAGAACTAGAATTCACGGACATACCAAATTAATGCATCAAATTCTAAAATAATTTCCAAAAAGTGTTAATAGCTTGTTACATAACTGCATAATAAAGTTGATAGAATCTTTAACAATCAGATTGGTATCACTAGTTTGTTGCATAGCATGAGAAAGGCTTCAATAATACTAATATGCTGCATATTCTAATGATTGGTAAGCAAATACAAATAAAATTCTAACACCTAAAAACATGGACTTACTATCATTGATATATGTTTGAATATTGTTGGTGATTGCATACCACTCATTCAAGATTGTTAAACTTGTGATTCTATATAGAGTCACTTGAAGGTTAGTAGAATTAGAATGTAAAATTGAAACATAAAATAGTAAAATAGCTTTAAAAAACTATAAATATACTTATAATAATTATTCAAAACTTGAAATACATGATAGAAATGAAGAAATGAAGATATTAAATTCTTTTTTCATAAAAAAATCTTAGTAATATATAATAAAGATGTATCGTAGAAGGAAAAGTAAAGTTGAAACTAAACTTTTCCCATTGTTTTCTTTTAAAAAATACAATGAACTAAGAGAACCAAATATTTCAATTTATTTCAATTGCTGATGGTGTAAACTAAATTATATAGTCTTTTTTTTTTTTTGTAATCCTTATTATTAAAGCTAAAACTTTGGTGAGGACTATGAACATAAAATAAGAGACTAAAAGAGAGAAAAAACAGAAAAAATAAAATTAAATAAAATAGGATATAGAAGATGATTTATTTTCCTAATAGTTGATTGCTTGTAAATGCATAGTTGTATTTTTTTTTAACCATTCAACTTAGACATGTTGAATTGGTAAACTCAATAAAAAAACTTAAGTTTTACCAAGTTTACATGTAAACTAGGATAAAAATGTAAATTTTTATATGAAAAAGAGTTTATAAACCAGTTAACTCGGTAGAGCTTCCTAAAATATTAAACCTGTAAAATCAAATAAGTGGAATTGCAATTTTAATAACTATGCACTCAATAAAATACGTAGTGTATTAGTAACAATAAATCTCTTTCCACCCAACATTCAATAAAGTATGAAAAATTACATGATAAATAGGAAGCAAATTGACAACTTATGTAAAGAGTATAAAGCAAGGCAATAACTACACTTTCAAGATACAAGGCAGATCTGCATAAATGCAAGCATTGTTAAGCATCATATTGAATTGCCACTTTAGGTTTATAAGGAAGGTCATGTTGTTGCAATAGGGGATAAAAGGAAAAATTATTAATTTTTAAACTAAATCCATTGATTTTCTTTTTAATGTTAATCCAATAATGTTAGCATAATAAATAATAACCATCTCCACTTTGCTACTTTTGCAACGGCTTATTTAATATATTAATCCAACTCCAATCTAACAAGCTATTTCAATGTAGTTTGTATTCACTTGAAATCAATTAGACTACATTTAAACACCCATACACAAACAACAGAACTCATGCTCTACCACTGCCACTCCAACTTAAATGCCTTGAAGCTACCACTAAACGAGGCAGCATCGAAACTAGCCTTCCCCCCCAATTTCCAAATAAAATACCTACAAAAATCAACTTTCCCACTTGATTCGCTCCCTAGATCGTTAGGGATGGCTGCTATTCCCACTTTACAACCCGTAAACTGTGGACTTCGACTCGAATTCGAATAGTAGGATCTTTAACTCAAGCCCAAATCCAGGACCTATACATGCCATCCAATCTAAGGCCTTTTTATATAAGCATTAGATTGCTATTGTTTTGTAGCTTTGGTTGTTCTCACTCTTTTAGGGTCTTAGTCAGCTTTAGGAGCACTTACCCATTTCATTCAGTTTAGGGCTTTAGTTAGCTCAAGGAGCGCTTTGCCTACCTTGGTTAGTTAACTCATTAGGGTACAACTAAGTTGTCTCATTCTTTTAGGGTCTTTGCTAATTTTAGGAACACTTACCAGTTCATTTAGTTTAAGGCTTTAGCTAGCTCAATGAGCGCTTCGTCCACCTTGGTTAGTCAGCTCATTAGACCTTAACCAAGTTTTCTCATATCTCTTTAGGGTCTTTGCCAGCTTTAGGAGCGCTTGCCCATTTCATTCAATTTAGGGTCTTAATTAGCTCAAGGAGCACTTCACCAGCCTTGATTAATCAGCTCATTAGAGTATGACCAAGTTCTCTCGTTCTTTTAGAGTATTTGCCAACTCAAGGAGCGCTTCACCTATTTTACCTCGGTTCATCAACTCATAAAGAGTACAACTAGACATCAATTCTTCTTTTACTCTTTTGGTCATCTCTTAGAGCGCCACCTCTCTCTTCACCGAAGTCCCCAATAGACAAGACCTAAGATAGCTACTTAGTTGTAGTGCTTCTTAAGACAAAATCTACCATTGGGATAAAAATAGTGTTTCTTTTGTCTTTATGATAAAGTTTTGCTTAAACTTCACTATAAAGAGGCGTAGTTGTAAACACTCAATTTTTGCCCCCTGCCTTTTTATTTTATTCTTTAGAATAGGTTAAAGGGTCCTAAATTAAGAAGAATTAAGAAAACTTAAAAAAATAAGAAATTTAGGAAAAATAAAAAAATATATATAAAATTAAAAAAAAACCCCAAAAAAGAAGAAATTAAAAAAAATAAGAAAAAGCACAAAAAATAAGAAATTTAGGAAAAAATGCAAAAAATGGAAAAATTGAAAAGTCACAAAAAATAGAAAAAATAGGGAATTTAGAAAATAATAATATTTTTAAGAATAGATTTGTTAATTTAAATAAATTTAAGGAAAAAACCATTGGACTTGGGTTTAGATTTGAACGTAACATAGGCTGACCTAGTCTATATGTGTAATTTAATTGTACATATAGATAAGGTACAGGCCAACAGTTTAACAAATAAGTGCTTAGACTTGAATTGGGCTTGGTTTGAAGGTTAGGGGTTCGAATCTTAGTAAAGGCATAAAAATGCCTTTTATCTTTTCTTTTTTTGTTATACTCCATGATTGTTACATGTCAAAGCATCACTAGGCTATGTGTCTAATTGTGATATGTGGCACATTGTGATTTACCATGACAACAAATTTTCTTTCCCTTGTTTTCTTCTCCCCTTTCCTTTTCTTCCCTTTACTTTCTCATTTTTTTTTAAAAAAAAAAAAAACTACAGACATACATAGGCTAGGGGGTGGGGTTCCATCTTTTTAGAAACATACAATTTACTCTCCCTCTCTAAAAACCAAACATAACTTAATAACCTTCTCTCTCTCTCCACTATCTCTCTCAGACCTTCACTCTCTCTCTTGCTCTCTCTTTCTCCATTAGGTCTCTCTTAGCCTTCTCTCTTAGACCATCTCTCAATCTCATCTGACCAAGCCCCATCTTCCTCCATTTTTCAAACCTACACTAACACTCATTCAAGCATGCCATCTACCATCTGACACATTACGACCCTCTCCCTCTCGACCACATCTTCTCTCATCGATATAGACCCATAAGTCTTGATTCAACATATGACCCCTCTCTTCCACCCATCACATGTAACCCAACCCTACATACAACTACTCGATCCTCACCTTTTCTCCACCAAACCCTTCGACCATTATCCTTCACGACCCTAAATGAGCCATAATACATGCCGTTCTCCTTTCGATCCATCTTTACCATGATTGAACCAACTCGTAGTCGCCGTACTAACCACTACATTAGATACAATTGGCTCTACCTTCAACTCCCTCTCCCTTAACCATAGTGGCATTCCAACAGCATAGTAGAAACACCATACATACACTAAACCATGTTCACCTAGCTATGCCAACTTGACACCCATACACAAACAACATAACTCATGCTCTACTACTGCTACTCCAACTTGAACGCCTTGAAGCTACCACCAAATGAGGCGGCATCGAAACTAGCCCCCCCATTTCCAAATAAAATACCTACAAAATTCAACTTTCCTACTCAATTCACTCCCTAGATCATTAGGAATGGTTGCTATTCCCACTTTGCGACCCGTAAACCGTAGACTCCAACTCGAATTCGAATAATAAGAGCTCTAACTCAAGCCTAAATCCAAGACCCACACGTGCCATCTAGCCTAAGGCCTTTTTATATAAGCATTGGATTGCTGTTGTTTTGTAGCTTTGGTTGTTCTCTTTTTTTTTTATATATATATATATTATTTATTTATTTCAATATGTAATAGTAGCTAAAAATTAAAAAAAAATTGAAAGAAAAATAAAAGGGAAAAGAGAAAAAGAGAAAGAAAAAATCTAGGAAAGAAGAATTACAAAAAAAAAGATAAAAAAAAGAAGAAGAAGAAGAAGTATTTAAATTTTACTTTTATTTTTATTTTCATATTTTAATAAAAAAACAAGAAAAAATAACAATAAAAAGTAGAGGAAGAAATAATGAAAAATAATAATAGTAAATATAATAATAAAGTTATCTTATCACTTAGAAAATTGACTTTCAAAAGATAAATAAAAATCATTTTTTTTAGTTAAGACTACTTTAGAGTTTTCAAAAATAAAACCTCGATTTAAAACTCTTTAGGAAGTTTCTTTAAATAAACTCAAAACTGGTAAATAACATCAACACAATCTTCTTTCAAAAATTAAAATCAAATGACTCATTAATGTTTTTGGTGAATGAACTACGGAAGTTTGATTTCAAATAGCATGTACATAAGCACTGTTACGTAAGTACAGAGCGACTTAAAATATGGAAAGTTTTATTTTTTCCATTTTATATATATTTGTGTAAATTAATTAAATTAAGTCGCATGTAATATGATTAGTCATTTAGAAATAAAAAAAGGTATTGTTGAAAAGCAAATTTGAAATTGGAAAGTTAAAAAGTGATACCTATTTAGGGTTTAATAAGATAGCCTCCGAATCCAAATATCTCGTTTTAGAAAACTGTTTTGTAAAATTAGTTTTCTTGTTAAGACCAGTAACTAAGTTAAAACCAATTCACCCAATTAGTTATAACTTAACTTTTTTTTTTTTTTTTACTTTGAGTGGGTAGTGACTCCAAAGCATTTTCAAAAATACAATAAAAATTGGTTTTCTTTAAACCCTAGTTGAAGATTAGTATTAAATGGGTAAGGTTTAATATTAGTCCGTATGAAGAAGAATAATTTATAAAAACCAGGAGGAAAAAGCTAAGCTCAACAAATATTATTAAAGTGGTTGCTATATAATGTAAGATCAATAACTATGACGTATAATTGATATTGGGCATGGTTGAAAATTATAATTTTTAGCACTTCAAGTTTAGAATTAAAGCCTACTTGAGTCGATTACAAAGTTATAATAACGTATGATTGAATTGGTAATATGTAAGGGTATTTTTGGACTTTTAACAATATTGATTAGTCTTGATTCTTAAGATATCTTATGAGTATTTAAAATAACGATCGTGAAGATATAAAGTTTATTAAAATCAAATAAGAAATGAATAAAATATAATCAGAATAAGCTTGGAAATGTAATGGTAAAAGCTTATAATAGTTTGGTATTAACTCGTAGCTGATTTCGGGTTTGTATATATTTTCCCAATTGTGATATATAAGAAAGGACTACATTATAAAGTTTAGGGTTTTATGCTACTGTTAAACCTTGGTAAGTAGATATTTCTATTTTCGTGCATGCAAACCTATGTTTACTTAACTTGGAGTCAGTTGTGTAATAAACTGTAATGAGGTGCTAGATGGATTAGATACATGATTTTGTTAAATGTGTGTTGACTGAGTGAAATGTTTCCTCATGTATGACTGTTTTGTTGATGCATATTTTTGCTTCGAAAACTTAAAAATCGAACTTTCCTTTAAGGTGTTCACTTAAGTGAACCTTATGTCAAGGAATATATTATGAAGTTGAGAAACAAAGCTAAAGTTGAGATGTGGAACTTAAGATTCGTGCCTGATAATGGGTTATTGTATTGTCTATTGCATTCATGGCATGGTAAAAAAGGACCTATAGGTCAAGATTCTGATATTTTAAATATTTTTATGAGTCTTGGGTATATAGAATTGCATTACTCAACTTATTATGGTCATGATGTGTGGTTTTAGCTAAGCCGACTATAGGTTAGAAACCAAGTATTTAGGTTGGTTGCTTAACTGGGCCAAAGGCTTAAGCTTGTGTTAGCTTCTTAGACCCATAAGGATTTATAGCTAGTAATAACTTTTCTTTTCATTTTTATTTTTTCAATTTTTATTTCTTATTTCTCTCTCTCTTTTTTTTTTAATTTTTGAGAGAGAGAAAGATAGAGTTCTATTTTATAGAAAATAAATTACAAATTAAGATGGTGATTATTAAGATTATAGTTTACAAGTTTACGAGGTTTTACACATCATAGAATGGGAGGGGACAATGGTTAGATAAACGCCTATTAAAGGAAAACTTATAAAAAGAGGAATGTTAACAAAAGAAGAACTAAAGAGGATTTGTATTATTGCGAAAGATCAAAATATAGAAAAGAAAGGTAGAAAATCTAACATTTTTTTAAGAATTTTGATATTTATTCTAGCCTCTGTAAATTGGAAAAACCCTACATTAAGTCTTGTTTATGAGCCTTAAGGTCCTTTATCATTTCATAGGTATCCCTAATGACCTGTGCTAGAAGGGACCTTAATGCTTAGTTGTGAGCTTCAAAACACTCGAGCTTTTTCTTCAAGTAGACAATCTCATCTCTTGGCATTTGTTCACAAATCCTAGAGATGTCCAATGGACTATCATTCCCTTGATTATTTACTTAGTTGTCTATCATTTTAGGCCTATACAATTTTGAATAAAAAATTAATCATCAATGTGGAAATATGCAGATGTTAGGATCACTTAAGTTAATGCATTACTTCTTAAGTTGCAACCTTACTTTTAGAACATTGTATTAAAACTCTTAACCAACTAGTAAGGTTTGCAATTCTTAAGATTAGTGTATTAACTCAAGCTTAGGGGGGTGGTGGGGTGGTATATACAATTAAGATAGGTTCTGAAAGGTCCTTAAGTTTTATTGTAAACCCTACTTTTAGTGGGCCTATGATTTGACAAAGAGTACTTCTTGAACGTTCTCAAGGATCACCTAAACTAAGAACTTAAGTTTACAATTGAAAACGAACATACATTTCCAATTCAAAAGCCTAATATCGATAAAACCCAAAGTTGAAAAAAAATTGTGAACTTTAAAGTCACCTAAAACCCCAAACCCTAAACGTTAAACCAATCAAAGACTTTTAACCCTAAGTGACTAATTGATAATTTAATTTGAATAATTTCATTCAACTCTAGAAAATTTCATAATTTTATAAGAATTAAATCATCATTTACAAAACAATTCAAGAAGTAAATCCTAAAACAATTTCGTATAAGACAATTCCCTTATCTTCATACCTAAGCCTTATACATGAATAAGTAGACCAACTAATCATCCTAAATGAATTATCAATTGAAAGTTGGAATCATTTATTAATTGATAACTTATCAAAATCTAGTGATAAGATACTTTCCTTATCACCCCTTCACTTATACTACATATCTCACGAACTAAGGACGGCCTAGTCATGGCAAATACCGTATACTATACGAAGAACCCCTGATTGGTTACCCATCCAATCATGAACTCTTCACACAACATACAAGGCTGTACAACCACTAGTTTCCAAGAACATACAGATTCACATGATATCATCACACAAACATATTTATATAAAATTTAAACTACAAAGCTTACAATACACAGTAATTGAGTATATCTAAGTCTATAATACAAGTAAACAAAAGTACATGAGTAAGAGTCTATATAAACTGTTCTGTCTCAATACACAGGACAGCTTGCTCTTGCCTAAGTCCCTAAGCTAACTTGTGGCATCCTCCAGCTAGCCTCTACGAACAAGTTATTATGTAGCAAAAGTCTAAGGAGGTGTAAGCCTAAGCTTAGTGAGCAAAACCTTCAGTCACACCACAGGCAAGTTATAAATACATTATATTCATGCATATGAATGAATGATCGAATAGAATGCCAAACAATACATATAGTTAACTAGTTCATATACGTAACTTAGATTTAACACCGTCAAAAGTCAGGGTTAGAGTATACATGGCACTAAACAGATCTAGGTATTATACTAGAACTTACTTTACTACGAAACTCCATGTTCCGTACTTAAATCAAATAATTCTTTTATTTTCATAAAAACCAAGTTCTAGTATAATCGTGAGTGGGCCCTCGCAGTCTACAGTTAACCCTAAATGGAGGCTTCTAGACTTGACCCTTAGCTAGGCGGTTGGCGCCTCCAACGCTTAGTGTTCTTGCGAGCTAAGGTAAGGTCATTTTGTACGAGTGCACCGTACATAACCAATAAATTAATAATATCAACCCCCGATGGCCTTTCTTTACCTCCATGTGATGTGATGGCTGGAATTGTATCTATGCAATGTATGTTAATGCATGTATCAGTTTCTTTTTATAAGTCGAGTCTAATTAAGTTCAAATTATGCTGTGACCATTCAATAGTATACACAATCATTTTCTATACTACCATGCAACAAACAAAGCATTATTTGTACTAGGTAAGTTTACAACTCAACATACAATAACATATACAAGCGTTTCCCGAACCCCACACAATAGTCAATTAACAATAATATTTAAGTCTACTATCTACAATCACAAATAAGTATGGAATCATAGGGTAAATATTCACTCGGCCATGATGACTCACTCAAGTTGTAGTAATCAATTGGGAGATCCTTGCCCACCGCGAGATCACCTGATTATTACGATATAATAACACTAGTAAGTAATTGAATTAATTAGTAATTCTAAATATCTATTTACCTAATTTTACTTAGATTACTATTAACTTTTATCCAGTTAGACTTTATTATTAATCGTATATAACTTTTTCGTTCTATTTCATGTAAATTACGAGCCAAATAATCATCTCGTGGAAAAGAAGTCAAGTTAAGATTTAAATATAAGTAACCTAAGTTTATGATCTAATACCTAAACTTAAGGAAATGATGAAATAAGTTAGAAAACCAAGTTGGAAGCCCTCATACTCAAACCAAACAGATTTGAAACCTTCTTCAAAGACACTTAAAAATATGATAAAAAAAGTAAATAAAGTGAAAAGACCAACTAAAGCAAGTATGATAAGTATATTAAGCCTAAAACTTAAAACTAAGCTTAAAACTTTCAAAACGGGTCTCAAACATCAAGTTAAACCACTCTTCAGTTTCTGACCAGCAACTTAATGCAATAATAAAAGTTTTTTTGAGACTCTGAAGAAGCCCACAAGACATTCCCTAAGCCCAAGAAAGTAACCATCTTTGAATTGAATAAAAAACAAGCCCATTTAGCAACTTAAGCCTACTTAAGAGCCCAAAAAGTGGTTGATAGCCTTAAGAGTGTAAATCAAAGTTGTAAATCTAACCTTAAGGAGTATTTTGAGCCTAGAATGAAATCTTAAGCCCAAGCCCAAAAGAATTCCCAAGTTACCGAAAAGCCCGTTAACCAAACGAAGCCCAAAAGCACTCTAAATCATAAGGATAGCTACTGTTCTGACCTATAGGCAGATTTGCATGCTTCATCTTAAAAATATAACCTCATCACATTAAATTACACTTGAAAAAAATAAATATTGACTATAAGATAATAAAAATCAGATTTAAAATGAAAAAGTTATATACAATTGAACTTTTAAGTAAAACTACGAAAAATACGAGAACTAGTGAAGAGTGTAACTTAAGGGGTTTTAGCTTAGTTTTCTAAGTTTTACTTCAAATCCTTATAATGTTATGATTGCAATGATCAGGGGGACCCTACGTTTGGAGATAACCTGTCCCCAAACTACTTTGACTGACCTACATGGTTGAGTGAGTGAATTCCTGATGACTTTTTACTTGATTTTTCTTGTAGAACAGATATACCTAAACTTATATATATATATTGGATGCTTGAAGGATATGGGAAATGCATATGTATGAATTTGTGATTAAATGTTGTGTTAAGTTAATCATATAACAATGGAAATTGTTTGTGATAATGTATTTGTACAATTGTATAGAAAGAAATTGTTTGATCACCTTGAAAAATCGGATTAACCATTTATATGATTAAGAAATTAAATGGATTATATATTCCCCATAATTGCATTCAGATAACACCAATTGCCACTTCATGTAAAAGATGGGAAGGTACTCATAGGAGTAGGGGCTGTGTCTTATGGCTTCTAGTTAAGGCTTATATTTGTAGATTGTAGAGACTACCACATCGTTGAACTTGGGATTTTGAAAATATGATTTGTTATTTTATAAAAAAAGTGTATATATATATATATATGTACGTATATATATTTTTGGGCTTAAGCACAATAGTGCAAATAAAATAAAACTCAATGGCTAGAACCCGGATTTTTGTTTGGGTTTGTTAATTATCTCGAAACCCCAACTAGAGGGGGTGAAATTTTGAGTCGTATACAGTTCCTAGGCCACTGCATGCGTTGTATGGCATATTGATTGCTCATGCATTCATATGATTGTGTATCTAATAATTTCTGGCCTTATAGTATTGATGAGTGTATTTATCTCACTAAGTTTAAGCTTACACCTCAATAAATTTCTTTTGCTACAAGGAAACCTCTTTGTTCATCTGGGTCGAAGGATGCTCGAGGTGAGTCTCATTTAGAGATGGGTTGAAGTGATCAGGGAGTGAGGAGGAGATTGTGTAATAGTTTTGTAAATAACCATTTTCTTTTATATTTTTGTTTATATTATAGAATGAAGTTTCTAATGCAGTTCCCTTTATGAACTGCATTTGCTTATAATATTCTTTTGGTGTGGAACTTACAAGTCTACACGTTTATTTAATTAATTTACACCATAGAAGTTAATTTTAGTTAAATTGTTCTATATTAACTATCTGTAGGCCTAGTAGTAACATATAATGGAAGGAGCCTTATGTGTTGTATGAAAGGAATACAATCAGCAAAGAGGTTGATAATAGACTTACCATAACAACGGTACTATTAGGTCGTGATATTTATGACTTCAGTTATTTTTAGAAAATACTTTCATTGGTCAAATTATAGCTTATGTGGGTAACCTAATCAACTATGAGAAGTGGTTACACTACAGCATTCGAACCTTATGCAATGGCCCCACTCCTTAGGCCTTAAGACAGCCTGGGTTTGACCGTATCTACCTTGTATCCCTTATGTAAGCATTTCCCTATGTCCTAATATATGTTACATGCAAAATAAATAGTTAATCAAAACAAAATATACACATGAAGTTAATAACAAATAAACAAATAAATATACTATCAAATAAATAAATAAACAAACAAGTAAATAACATGGGTATTTTGAAAAGCAATTTTAATTTTGGAAAGTTTTTGAGTAGCTAGCCTTCTAGACGTCCCTAGTGGAGTTGCCAAGTTGTCGAACTTGGTTTTTATAAATTATTCTTCTTCAAACAGACCAGTATTAAACCCTACCCTTTTAATACTAATTCTTGACTAGGGTTTAAAGAAAATTAGATTTTATTGTATTTTTGAAAATGCTTTGGGGTCGTCATCTAACTAGAGTCGGGAAAAAGTTAAGTTATAATAAATCCACTCAGTTTTTTAACTAAGTGGATTTGTTATAACTTAGTTGCTGGTTTTAACGAGAAAACCGATTTTACAAAACAGTTTTCTAAAACGAGAGATTTGAATCGAGGGGCTATCTTATTAAACCTTAAATGGGTACAACTTTTTACTTACTAATTTTAAATTTGCTTTCCAATAATACCCTTTTTCTATTTCTAAACAACTAATCATATTACATGTGACTTAATTTAATTAATTAAACAAATATCTACAAAAATGGAAGAAATAAAACTTTCCATATTTTAAGTCACCTCGTACTCACGTATGAGTGCCCAAGTATTTACTATTCGGGATCAAATTTCCATAGTTTGTTCACCAAAAGCATTAGCAGGTTATTTGATTTTAATTTTTGAAAGAAGATTATGTTTATGTTATTTACCCATTTTGAGTTTATTTAAAGAATATTTCTTAAAGGGTCTTAAATCAAGGTTATATTTTTGAAAACTCTAAAGTAGTCCTAATTAAAAAAATCCATTTATTTTTGTTTATTTTTGGAAAGTCGATTTTCTAAGTGATAAGATAACTTTATTATTATTTCTTATTATTTCCTTTACTTTCTATTATTATTATTATTTTTTTGGTTTTTTGGCTAAAAAGTGAAAATAAAAATAAAATTTAAATACTTTTTCTTTTCTTTTTTCTTCTGATTCTTCTTTTTCCTTTTTTCTTTTTCTTTTTCTATTTTCCTTTTTTTTCTGATTTTTTCATTTTTAGCTACAATTACATATTGAAATAAATAAATAATATAAAAAAAGAGAGAACTACCAAAGCTATGAAACAACAACAATCCAATGCTTGTATAAAAAGTCCTCGGATTTAATGGCATGTGTGAGTCTTACATATAAAAAGGCCTTGGAGCTCCTACTATTTGGATCCGGGTTAGAGTCCATGGTTCGAAGCTTATAAAATGGGAACAGCAATGAATCCTAATGATCTAAGCAGCAAATTAAGTGGGAAAGATTATTTTTGTAGGTATTTTATTTGGAAATGGGAGGTTAGTTTTGATGCTACCGCATTTGATGGTAGTTTCAAGGCATTCTAGTTAGAGTAATGGCGATGGAGCACGAGTTCTGTTATTCGTATGTATCAAGTTGGCATGACTGGGAAAATGTGCTTCGGTGTGAGTGTGTGTAGTGTTTCTTGTGTGCTGTTAGATTGCTACTGTTGCCGAAAGAGAGGGAGTTGAGGGTAGAGTTGATCGAATCCAATACAATGGTCAGTACAACGGCTATGAGTTGGTTTGGTCATGGTGAAGATGGATTGGAAGGAAGATGGCATAGAATGTAGCTCGTTTGGGGTCATGAAGGACAACAGTTGAAGGGTTTAGTAGAGAAAGGATGAGGATCAAGTAGCTATGTGTGGGGTTGGGTTGCATGTGATGGATAGGAGAAAGGGGTCGCATGTTGAATCGAGGTTCGTGGGTCTATATTGATGGGTGACGATGTGGTCGAGAAGGAGAAGGTGGTAATGCATCAAATGGTAGATGTCATGCATGAATGAGTGTTAGTATAGGTTTGAAAAATAGGGGAAGATAGTTCTTAATTGGGTGAGATTGAAAGTAGGAGAGAGAGTAAGCTTTTGAGAGAGATAGTGGAGAGAGAGAGCGAGTGGCTGAGTTATGTTTGGTTTTCAAAGAGGGAGAGTTAATTGTGTGTTTATAAAAAGATGGACCCCCTACCCCACCTTGCATGTATATGTTTGTAGTTTTAAATGAGAAAGTAAAGGGAAGAAAAGGAAAGGGGAGACGAAAATGGGGTAAAGAAAATTTGTTGTCATGGCAAATCACAATGCACCACGTGTCACAATTAAACATGTGGCCTAGTGATGCTTTCAAATGTGGTGATACGTAGAGTGTGGAAAAAAGAAAAGATACAATGCATTTTTATGCCTTTACCAAAATTTGAACCCCTGATCTCTATGCCAAAACCCAATTCAAGTCTAAACGCTTATCCGTTAGACCATTAGCCTATGGATTAGGTTAACTTAAGTTAGATTTACATTTAAGTTTAGCTCCAACGGTCCTTTCCTTAAATTTATTTAAATTAAAAAATTCTATTTTTAAAATTTTATTACTTTTTAAATTCCCTATTTTTTTCAATTTTTCTAAATTTTTAATTTTTAAAATTTTTTCCCTAAATTTCCTATTTTTTGTGCTTTTTCCTATTTCTATATTTTTTTTTATTTTTTTAGATTTCTTTAATTTTCTAATTTTTTGTATTTTTCCTAAATTTATTTTTTTTAGTTTTCTTAATTTTTCCTAATTTAGAACCCTTTAACATATTCTAAAAAATAAAATAAAAGAGGGGCAAAAATTAGGTGTCAGCAGTATTATTCGCTATTTTGCATATTAAGCCAATATATATGTTTACATAAGGAAAATACATAATAAATAGTATACAAGCTTGATTAATTATACAAAAAATACTATGAACTCACAAAAATATAAACTTTAGATATTGAATATCATTTGTACTAAACTAGCTTATTGCTTGTACTTCTAAAATTATGTTTTAGCTGAAAATTGGTAAAAATTAAGCAAATAAGTGAATTTAATAACAAGATAAAAATCAAGTGTTTTAAATATCATTATAAACTTCTAGAAATCAAATACATAGAGCTCATACTTTGATTTTTTCAAAAACTAATTAATTCAACAAAATAGCAAAATTGCCAATTTTATCCAATATAATTACAATAAATAGTAAAATTGCTTATTTTAAAAAAATTCTTATTGTTGTAATTAAATACATATATTAAGTATATTAGGTACAAAAGTTTAGCTTGAAAGGACATTATTTAGTATTTCTAAAATTTAATTTAATTTGCATCCAAAAGGAGCATTTTCTTAAGGTTTCGTATATTTCCAATAATTATTTAACCAAAATAAAATTACTGCATTAATCTACACATAAAATAACCTAATGAAACCAATTTTCATAATGAATTAATACCATTTACTATTTTTAAAAAATTAAGAAACATTTAGTTGAAAATTTAGTTTACTTGAATCGGTCGCCTCTAGCCACCACCGAACTGTCGTACCTTGTCAGAACAACCAAGTGCATTGCCCTCTTTTTAACCCCTAAGCTGCTCTAAGTTAGGTTGCTTCTAGCTTAGTGAACCACCTTAGATTAGATCTTACCTTATTTTTGTCCTGTTTATCTTTTCTCTAAATTTTCTTGAGCGATTTTCTTATGTTTTTAGATTTCCAAAATGTTGTTTTTGATGTGTTTAGGTCCTATTTATAATTTACAAGTTGATTAGATTCATTAAAAAATATACATGTGGCATAAACATGTCATCTTTTTAGTTTTTCCAAGCTTGAGGTGTCAATTTCCTATTAAATTGTTGATGAATCATGTTTTTCATTATTTCCCATGTGCTACATCATTAATGACTCAACCATTCACTTTTTAGCTAATTTTCCATGATTTTATATTAATTTTCCTTATTTTTTAATAATTTATTATAATTATATATATGTATTTAATACATAAAATGCACATTCTATGTTAATATATATATATATATTACATATAATTCAACTTCATTTATTATTTTTGAAAGTTAAATAACTTATCTCTAATATCTTACTATATCTTAAAGTTCGAATTTTATGTTTTTGATAATTATCGGCTTTATCAATAAATTGATATTTTTCTTAAATTAATCATTTTATATAGCTTGTTTTGAGAAAATAACTTTACTAGAATACTTTATCTAACTTTTCTAGCTTTACTATGAAATTTGAACTAAAACGGATAATATAGTTTAGCGCCCTAAATTTAGTAGCTCGGATCTTATGGTTATTGTATCGGCTTAAAACCTTAAGGTATTACATATCACCACTTCAATATCATTATGGATTATTCATAACAATAAAATGTCAAGCACAAGCACCAATATTGTATTATAATTTATTGTAAATAGTATAGGGGTATCATTATCATTTCATATGTATATTAAGGTTATAGAGTATCTCTTCTATCTACACATAAATAGATTATGTACATCACTTTTTCTAATCAATAAAATCAAATGACACACTTTTATAATAGTTCGTGGTATCAAAGCCACTAGGAGAGAAGCCTTAATTGAACTTATTTATTTATTTGTTATGGAAAGAAAACAAATCAAATTTTGTCCTCTTTTTTCACAATCCTTACTTCTTCTTCATTTTTAACAATAAACTTGATTGCTATCTCAATCTTAGCTCACACAATCTCTAGTATCGAGCACCATGAACCAACATAGATGACCTGACAAAACAAACCACCCACAACCTACAAATAACCACAATAAATATCTCATCCTATAACCTTCATTACCAACGACCACGAATCATTTCAAGTCTACAAAACGTTGGAGGGATTTCCCCTACATGTTTGTATGACCCATCACATTCATGTAAGGAACTTTAAGATCAAAACTGATATACCAATTTTTCTTCATGAGATTTTGATTTGTGATATGTTTCCATAAAGTTACTTTTATCAATTTGAATAACGATACCAATTTTTTTCTTACCTAAAAGTTTTCCCTACTTGTCAATTCATTAGACTTATAATTCTATGAAGTACTGAATTTTTTGCCCCTTCAAATTCTTCAGCAATGCTACAACTTTAATCCAACAAAAGAATAAAAATGTTTTTCCTTTCTCCCTTTCAATTTCAATTCTTTATGATGAATATTTTGGTTTCTATCACACTCTAAATGAATAGAGTTGTAACAATTCCACCATATAAATTAATCGAAGATAAAAGCTGACTTCATAGTACTATCATACATATAGTCTACACAAGGTAAATAAGACTTGACTAACCTGAAGCATCTAGTAGGGTACCTATTATAAGTAAAACCTGTGGTATTTCATTCAAAATACTTACACAAGAATATTTGTAGTACATGTTATTAGTACTTGCTTCATATTTACATAACAATATTTACATCAAGAGACTTCAGTTTTCAAGAAAAGTTTCAAAAGCCATAGGTTTTAACACATATAAGTCAGGTCCCAAAAGTGGAGTCATAACGACCCTACAGTATGAACCATCCTAACATAAAAATTGACCTTAAAGTATCTATTAAAAACCTAGTGCACAGCTAGTATACTTCGCTCTACTACTTTGAAGCATCTAATTTAATATCTGCTTAATATAAACCTATGGAAGAATTCTTTTGAAATAATAGATAAAGCAAACTCGTAGGTTTGACATTCCAAAAGAGTATTGGTAAAACCCACAAGTATACATTATTCGGTATATAAACCAAAAGAAGGAAAATTAGTAAGGCCCTTAAGAAAACTCGGGTAGTTTCTTTAACAAATTTAAAAAAGAAAAATCAATAATTCAATCAAATTCTTCTTGATCCTTACTCCTCAACCTTGTTTGCTAAAGTTTCAGTTTAGGTGTGGTACTTGTAATTCCATTATAAACCTACAAAACATACTATAGGAAAATGAGTGACAACTTACTTAATAAATGAGATGGAGACAAAATTATGTATTTAGCACATCATAAATAGAGCTTTCAATCAAATTAATTAGATGGAATATATATAGATATATATATATATAAAGCTAAACGTATATAATCATATACACTTTGTTCAAAGTATATGTATAGACAACATACATACAACTTTATGTGTCATATATACATATATATTATATAACTAAATGCTATTAAGCAACAAAATTTCCCCGAACCTTCCTTATGACTGTAACATACTTAAAATGGAGACCAATTATTGCACCATATTCATATTTACTCAATATGCTGCTACCTTGTTTGTAGATAAGGATACTTACTAGTTTAACATTAACATCACATTTGATCTAGCTAAATTACAATCTATATGCCGCAAAAAGAAAAGGATATGACAACCTATTTCTATTACACTTGAAGGCATTTTCTAAAAAAAAAGTAAGAAAATTCTTGGCAAGTTTGAAAACATTAATTAAACTAGAAATAGAACAACATCTATCTTAGTTTTCTTGCAATTAAATTTGTCGGGTTGATGTCCATGAAGATTAGAATGAACTCTTGCTTGGAATAGGCAAAGCCGTTCACCATAACTTTGATGCTTAGTTGGTAGTTGTTAAGCTATTGGAAAAGTTCCTTGAGCGGCTTTCCTTTAAAACTACGCGGCACCGCGTTTCTGTTCCTAGCCTATATTTAATTGCAATATTAATTAGCTTTCGACAATGGAAAAAGGAAAGGAAATTTTCAAGAGTGCTGTATGATTTTTGAGTTTGGTAAGCTCTCTTATTTCCTTAGTGGAAGGTGATGCCGCTCGGTCTGATGGAGTTGGAGCACATGGATGCTAGGTATCTCCTTTTGATTTAATCCCCTAAGTTTTATTTTCTTAAGTGTCTTTCTTTTAGTATAACATAGGTTGACATTTGGACTTTCTTCTCCAGCTACGTGTAGATCAATTCGTCCTTTAGAGTGTATTCTCCTCACCTACAAGATGCATTCATAATTAGACCTTCTTTGTTAATTATTTGACAATTATCTAATTATTTTGATATATTATGTATGTGTATACATATATATATTATATATATGCATGTATGTATACACATATAGGATATATTAATTATTTTCTTAACTTAGTTTAATATATTATATATTTTGAGTTTTAAGTTTGTTTACGGTTATATATTTATTCATATGCAATATATATATGATCCATAGATACATTCCTTGTTATTATTTCATGTTATTTTATTGATCACAATACCCATATAATTTTATTTGTAAAGTCTCATTAATGATCAGAACTAAATAAGTGTGCTTCTAATAAATTGTAAATAATAGATTTAAATTTTACTTTTTAGCTATATTATTTTTATATTGTAAAATTTACTTCTATGGGATCATTTTGACTAATTTTTTTAGCTATGTCGTAAAATCATAATCTATTTGGACTACTATCCTAAATGCCTTAAATTTAGCACTTAAATATCACCATTTGCTTGAATGGATAACTCCCCTGATTACGCTAAATTTAAGTGCTAAATCCCAATTGTAAATTTTTTAGGTCTCACATTCCACTCCTATTACAAATAGTTTCATCCTCAAAGATATCATACGATAAGTTTCCATATATGATATATCTCTATATTTATCATGAACTTCTTTCCTTCTCCCCTTTTTTTCTTTTAAAGATTTCTATCTTACTGTTTAAATGAGTTAAGGGTATTACTTTTGCTATTATATCTTTTAAATTATCTAATCACTTTTACTTCTTATCCTTCAAGCCATCTTATGAATCTTATCAACCAATCCTTACCTAACCTTCTGCACCAACCACCCAAGCAACTGAACTATCCCTTGTAGATCCCTCTATTTTTAACTCTATTAACTATATCTTCTACTTCATCGTTACCATTACTCACACTAACATTGCATTATGTTCTCCACTAGAGTTCATCCATACCATAAGGCTAATTTATGTGCTATAAGTTCAGTTTCTTAATTTTTGAACTTAGTTATCCCATGTTTGTTGGGTTAGTTCTAGTTTATTCACAATATTCACTAAATTCCTACACATATGGCTCTTTGTTGTTTCTAATTGATTTGTTCAATTAAGTAGGTTATCCAATTATGAATCACATCGTTTCTAAAGCTTGGTGTGGTATTTATACTAAAAATTAAGCTTCCTTTTATCGTTGACATAATGGACTGAACTACTTCGAAACTTTTACTAACTATTGTCTCCATCTTCTCTTCTTACACAACAGTGATCAAATGATTAACCTAAACAAAATAATAAAAATTTCACACCCCTCATAATCTATCCATTATTTCCTAGATTAAGTTAATAACTATGTGCTATTCTTAATGTTACCACATATACCTATTGATCTTAAATATTTTATTGTACTGAATCATGATGTCCCTTGCTAAGCTAATTCTGATCCCTTATATTTATATCTTGACTCCTAATTTAGATAATTTACCTATTTTATATCATAACCTAAGTTAACATCCTAATATTCAAGTTGTGGATAAGTTTATCATCCTAGAACATTCAAGATCCCTACGAATTTCGAATCATTTCATACTTCCTTCTATATTTCATAATATCTTACAAACACCAATCCTTGTCGAAGTCACAACTTTACTAAGCTTACAAATAATTAGTGTTGCAATTCTTCTCTTGTTATCTCAGTAAGCCATAATTTGTGTTATATTGACATTTATTATTCATCTTATAAATTATTATTATACATACTTTCACATATTATAACCTTAAGTATTAGCAACAAATATTTTATTTACAGCTATCACCACTTGTTTCACCATAATATCCTTATAAATCTATTATAATTCTCTTTAAACTTTCTAAAGTAATATTAAAAAATTTTCGTTGCATTCACTATATTTTTTTAGTGACATCAAACTTATTAAGGTAAACAAACTTTCCATTCAAATTTCTAAATTCTAAAGTCCAAAATTTATTAGGTAAAAATATTTTAATGCCTTTAATTCTAGGTTAACACTATTGAATCAAACGATCTCCCATCTTATCTCCCCTTTTATGGGCTCTTCCTAATAAATCAAATGTATCCTTTGATTTTGTTTCTATAAGGCCTTCCATGTTTCAAAGTTTAGCTTGAGGTCATCAATAGTAACATAAAGGATGTAATTAGTTCACTTTCATTCAATTATATGTAATATGTTATAATTTTCATATTATTATAGGTTATATATTTAGGTTTTTCTTTTTTCTTTTTTAGCATAAATAATAAAAATAATGAGTTTGGCAAATCTTAGCTCCTTAGCATCTTGAAATGAAGTAGGTTGATGACTCAAATCAAATGAATTTAACTTGACTCAATAACAATTGGTATGACTTTTGATGGATAAGGCTTATGAGGTCACTAATAACTTGACATAATATAATTAACCATCATAAAAACATAGGACTTAACAAAAGACATAAGGACTCATAGATTTGTTATTCCCTTCTTGCATATTCATACATACCAAGGCACATATGAGGAATATTATTTTATAGCATCTTATTTATATCTCTTATAGAATGATTTTCCTCTTTTTGTAGTTATTGTTGGTTAGAGATTATATTTTAGTCTACAATTCCCTTAATTTCTTAATACGAAATGTGGAGTGAGCTAATCAATTATTTTGGGAAATTTTTCATTGTTACTATCATCGGTGTTGTTAACGTATTCTATCATTTCCTATTAACATTATTGTACTAGATATTTGGAGATAAGATGGACAAGTGATACATTTTGTACTTTAAGTTAGACCCTATGTTGTAATCTAAGAATAGTAGTTATAAGTGTCTCAATTAGAATATCCTATGGTCCACTAAGACCAACAACTAGGTACTATAGTAGGTAAATTTCTTCTAAAGTCACTTCTTGGGTTGGCTATCCACTATATCCTTTTGAGTTATCTCAAGGTGTTACAAAATTTTGATGCTGGTGTGTCACATGTTAGAGGTTTATTTGATTGGTGTAGAGTTATGAGCAATAGATAGGTTAAAGAAGAAGTTCCATTCTAAGTTAGCTCCATAGGAAATAGGGGTATATCTTGTAACCAAAATTTATGCTATCTCTTGTTTTTGGTGCGTTATTCATTCCATATATGTCATTATTGATAATGACATACTAGTTAGTCCTCTAAACATGAAATATAAGGGGTATCCATAATTTATATGGATCACTATAGGAAACACTTTCTATATCGTTGTACAATAAACAATTCATATGTTTTTCTTATGATATAAGATATAAAGATATCTATAATTTCCATAGTCTCAACTAGTTACAAGTATAGAATTCACTTTTATAATCACAATTATTTGTATTCAAAAGACATGAAAAGCATATATGTTGAGTTGCCATATTATGATAGATGCTTTGAATTTCCATTTATCAAATTTGCTATAACCTATCATAGTTTCCTAAAGCATTTACAAGAACATACTTGTATAATAGCATTAGTATTCCTTGCATCGATATCATTCATATATTTTGGTTTAATTAATGATTTTAGTTCTTATCTCACATACAGGCATTCACTCATATATTCTAGTTTATAAATCATTCAGGTATTAATGCACCTTAATCACATAATGCTTTCTATTTAGTTATAAGTTCTACTTCCATAATTTATTAACAATTATGTTCAAAAGAAATGATATAGTCATTTAGGACAAGTTCCTGATGTTGTATAATTAATATTCATAGGTTCTTGCACCCTATGATTGATGTAGCACTTTTTCGATTCTAAACTTAGAAAACCTTATTCATATAGTTATTTTGATTTACTACACATTTGGCTACACTTCCTAGTTACTGAAGTTCTAGGGTACAACATAAGTTTATCTTTAACTAAGAAGCACCATATAGCTCCACTCCCTTATTGGATTCAATCTTGTTAATCATAATGATGAATTACATTCAATTATATAAAGTTAAACCAAAAGTTCTAAGATTTCACCTACTTGCAAGATATAGAGAAAATTATATTATTAATGGGAAGGTATGTTATCAACTTATTGTTTCTTACATTTACTCAAATTAATAAAAGTCAGTACCCTACATACTTTATTCTTAATTCCTCAGTATTGTTCAAAATTATCATGTAAAGATTTTTCTTATTATCCTTAACTACTTAAATCTCTAAGTTTACCCATAATCCTCTAAATCAAGCCATGCTATATTTGCTACCTTGAGCTTAGCGAAGCTTATACCTTGCAATTCATCCATACTCTAGGTTTTAACTGTACCCGAGTCCTCACCATGATCTCTCTCAATCTCCTTCTCATCAATTACTACCAATCTTTCCTAAAATTTTCAAATTATAATTCATTTAATTATATAAGTGATACATTAGTATAACAGATAATTTAGTATCAGGCCTAGACACCTTAAATCCTAATATCTTACCATTCCTTATATATGTCAAAAGTACCAACACGATAAGTAACTATCTAAACTTAGTAAATACTTTTTGGAAGTATGGCATACTCATGAGGGTAAAGTCTATGCTTTACCAAGTGAAATCTACCTAAATGTTCCTTTATCATACAAAACATTACTTAATTAATCATTTCCACCAATGACTTTAGGAATTATACTTTAACTTCTACTTCTATAAGTCATTCTTTCTTAGTCCATTTAGAATTGAATAAGCATATTATGAGTATTTCTATAAAATTATATAAATAAGTTGTATAATAGTTAATCATATTTTATAGCTTACTATTATTATTTACAATTCCTACACTTCTTTTATATACATATATAATAATAAATATAAATCTAAAGTTTAAATCTTTGACTACCTACTTATCCCCTACTCTCAGTGTTCACCTATTATGTCGATTAAATTTTATTTATGACGCTTCAAAGCAAGTTCTTAAGAATCACATTTTGAGCAAGTTCTTAAGAATAATGTTCTGATACTAACTTAGAACTATTACACCTCGAAAAGATGAAGTTGTAATAGTTTCACTGTATGAATTATCCTAACATAGAAATTGATCTTAAAGCTACTATCATAAACCTAATCATACTAGGTGCACTTTACTTTACTACTTTGAAGCATCCATTTCAATATTTGTTTGATATAAACTTGTGGAAGAATTCTTTTAATATAATTGATAAAGAAAACTTATAGGTTTAACCTTCTAGTAGAATATTGATAAAACCCATAACTATACATTATTGTTAGTAAGAAAGAAATATTCTAGTTTCCCTTTTTTTTTCCTTTATACATGGGTATTTATACATAATCAAGCTCTCCTATTTTTGGTATAAAATTTGCTATAATGATAATTGTGATTTTATGGTCAATGATATTCATTGACTCTATGATATAGCCATAAATTCCTAATTTGTAGAAGTCCTTTATGCCAACATACATTATTCGGTATACATACCAAAAGATGGAAAACTAATGAGCCCCCTAAGAAGACTCAAATAGTTTCCTTAGCAGTTAAAAAAAAAAATCAATAATAAGAATGAAATTCAACCAAATTCTTCTTGATCCTCATTCCTCAACCTCATTTGCTAAATTTCTAGTTTTGAGTACAATATTTGTAGTTCCATTCTGAACCTAAAAAACATATTATAGGGAAATGAGCGATAACTTGCTTAATAAGTGGGACGGAGATAGAAGTATGTATTGAGTACATCATAGATAAGGTTTTCAACTAAATTAGTTAAATGCAATATATGTACAAGTAAATGTAATCGTACAACATTATCCAATTCATTGTAAGATTAGAGAAATTGCGCATGCTCTAATCTAGGTTACAAAGTTTGATGCCACACACTTGCAAATCGAAACTAAATTAGGGCTTATACAATGGAAAAAACCCTCCTCCTATAACTACCTTCAAACCACGGCTCCCAACCTTCTTGTGAACTTCTCTCCAATCACTTAGTTCAACTAAGGTGGGGAAAGAACCATTTTAGCTATCCTCGTTAGAGAGAGTTCGAGTTTGGCTCAAGAATCGTAGTCATTACTCCTAGTAGCATGTCTAGGTGGATGTTAAGTCAAATTTGAGTTAGTTTATTTTTAGGGTAATCAACCAAGCCCAGCCAATCCAAACATAGTAATATTCACAGAATAACCATAACATCAAGCACAACTCCTATCATAGCAAATCAAATATCAAGCATAAGAGCTGTATAGGTATAAATAGCTAACTAAAATCACAAGCAAATATATATAAAGTCTCCAAATATTTTGAAATAATACTCCAAAATACTATAAAATATTAATCCTACTTACCTATAATTTCAATCACCCAAGTTAGTTGCAAATGTTAGGCTTTTCTTAGTCAAGGGTCCCTATATTATAACTAGCTTCTTTAGTGTTTTTACAAGATAAGAGAATAATAATAATATAATTTATTACACTCTGGATTAGGTTTATTATTCCTAAATTGTTATGCTATATACACCTAGATGTTTAAAAATAAGGGTCGTTTCTTGAAAATGTTTTAATCCTAAGCACCCTTTGATTAACACTTTGAATTAGTTCAAGTTTAGAGTTCTTTTCAAAGAATCCTTTGACTTTCCTTTTGATGAGTTGATTTAGGTTTAGGTTTTTATCCAATGAAGCTTTCAACTTATCCTTTGACTCAATTATGCCCCTTGTAATCTTTCTAAATCTCCACATTTAGCCGACCTTCCATCATTTCTCTATTAAATCAGCTTCAAATACAACACCAAGTACTCAATCTCTACTCAATTTAACCTCTTATCATTGAGTAGATTTATCTATTTAACTACTTATCTAGTCTATAAGACTTTCATCAGCATTTAAGATTATAAAGCATATGTTAGTTATACATGTAACAAATACATGTCAATTGAAAATGTCATATAGTAAAATCTGTGTAAGTGATACACATATGTGGATATATGAGTAATTTATATACTATTGACATCCAAATAAGATACTTGAACACGAATGTGTATATATGATATATGTGCACATAACCTTTACATATAAATGCTTTAGGCCACATGAGTAGGGACTAATTGCCTAGCATTTAAATTAACATGAATATATGTAATTGTATATTTGCTTGTATCATGTACTTATATTATTTATAAGGATCGCATCCATTTAATAAAGTACATGTAGAAAAAATGAGCAAAACCTTTAGACAATGTTATACAAATTTATTATGCCGAATTAAATATGTTAACATATAGTGAGATATATATATACCCAAGTGTGTGTGTGTATATGACCACAAATATATAAGTCTAAACATATATAATTGCATAAACTTTATATATCGGAGTTCTTGTACGTATACGACCTCATATATATATATATAAACATATATAATAAGATAAACTTTATATGTTGAAGATTGTTCAAAGTATATGTATAAACAACATACATACAACTGTATGTGTCATATATGCACATATACATATATATTATATAACTAAATGTTATTAAACAACAAAATTTCCCCAACCTTCCTTATTACTGTAACATACTTGAAATGGAGACCAATTATTGCACCATATTCATATTTACTCAATATACTGCTACCATGTTTGTAGATAAGGATACTTATTAATTTAACATTGACATCACATTTAATCTAGCTAAATTACAATCTACATACAGCAAAAAGCAAAGGATATGACAACCTATTTCTATTACACTTGAAGGCGTTTTCTAAAAAAAAAAGTACGAAAATTCTTGGCAAGTTTAAAAACATTACATTAAACTAGAAAAAAAATAAATAACATCTACCTTAATTTTCTTGCAATTAAATTTGTCGGGTTGATGTCCGTGAAGATTAGAATGAGCTCTTTCTCGGAATAGGCAAAGCTGTTCACCGTAACTTTGATGCCCAGCTGGCAATTGGTAAGCTATCGGAAAAGTTCCTCCAGCGGCTTTCCTTTGAACCTAGGCCACTCCACATTCCTGTTCCTAGTCTATATTTAATTGCAATATTAATCAGCTTTCGACGATGGAAAAAGGAAAGGAAATTTTCAAGAGTGCTGTATGTTTTTTGAGTTTGGTAAGCTCTCTTATTTCCATAGTGGAAGGTGATGTCGCTCGGCATGATGGAGTAGGAACACATGGGAGCAAGGTGTCTCCTTTTGATTTATTCCCCTGAGTTTTATTTTCTTAAGTGTCTTTCTTTCAGTATAACATAGGTTGACATTTGGACTTTCTTCTCCAGCTACATGTAGATCAATTCATCCTTTAGAGTGTATTCTCCTCGCCCACAAGCTACATTCATAATTTGACCTCCTTTGATAGTTATTTGATAATTATCTAATTATTTTGTATATTATGTATGTGTATATATAATTGTATGTATAGACATATAAGATTTATTAATTATTTTCTTAACTTAGTTTAATATATTATATCTTTAGAGTTTTTAGTTTGTTTACGGGTATATATTTATTCACATTCAATATATATATGATCCATATACATATTCTTAGTTATTATTTCATGTCATTTTATTAATTACAATACCCATATAATTTTATCTATAAAGTCTTGCTAACTATCGGAACTAATTACGTGTATTTCCAATAAATTGCAAATAATATATTTAAAATTTACTTTTTAGCTATATTATTTTTATATTGTAAAATATACCTCTATGGGATCATTTCAACTAATTTTTCTAGCCATGTCATAAGATCTTATTATGTTTGGACTACTATTCCGAATGCCTTAAAACTAAGTGTTCCGAGTCTACTTGCTAAAGTATGGAGCTCACGATTTGCTTGAATGGATAACTCCCTTGACCACACTAAACTTAGGTGTTAAATCCCAATTGTAAACCTTTTAGGTCTCACAATATATACAGATTTCATTAGAAAACTAGTGATAGCCTAAGAAGACTAGTTAATTTTCTCAAAAGAACAAAATTTCCAAAATGATCCAGTTTTAGCAGTCTTCATATTCTTCCTCACTCCCCAACCCCTTGCATACTAACCTACGGTTAGGTGTATCATTTCACCTTTGTTCTTTTGTCAGTACATATAGTAAAATCTATGGGAATGTGAGCAAAATTAGCTCTATAAGTGAGATAGAGACCAAATAGTACAAATTACAAACACAAGCACTGTTATTAATTTTTAATGAGATTAAATGCAAACAATCATATGCAACATCGCATAATGTTAATAGTCCATTTTGAGGTTAGAGAAATTGCATCCATCTTAACTTGGATTAAGGAGTTTTAACGTGACCTAAATAAAACCAAACCCTAGCAAGTTTTGATCTTAGTTTCATTAAGAGTACGAAAAGAACTATTTCAACTATCCTTATTGAAGGGGTTAGTATTTAGTTTGTTATACCTAATCATTTCCCCTAATGGATTTTTATGTATGTCCAATGAAATTAGAGATTAGATCTTAATTAGTTTCACTTAAAGGTAGTAAAGCAAGTTTTAAACAAACCAAAAATATGAACTCATGCAAGGCAGCACTCTAAGGAGTTCAACTCCCATCATAAATTAGATTATTAGTTACATACGTAACATATGCACAAATAGCTAAGTTACAACCACAAACAGTTGCACTCTTGAGCCTCCAGATACTCTGAGATGGTATCCCAATAAGCTGTAACACCTTAATCCCAACTTATCTCAATGTAGTGTCACATTCTCCTTAGTCTTCGTATACGTCCGCATTAATAATCCTTAAAAAGTTAATATAAAACTTTAGTTTTTATTCACCATATGAAGTAAGAATTTGTTTTCAATATTAGGCATGTTTTTAGTCTAAGTTAACTAAGTTTCTCTAACTGTTTATTAAGTTTTAGTTAAGTGAGATAAGTTCTAACTAAGTTTCTAAATAAGGTTTTAACCTACTATCCTAATTTAGGTTCTTATCTAGCAAGTTTCTAACTTACATTCTAACTCTAGTAAGGATGTAGAGTCCATATACAAACCACTTTGTGACCTAGGTCTAATTCTTAGAGTGCTCATAATATTTAATACTAGGTCACATTCTGACAAAGTTTCTAACCTTGCTATTATTTCTACATTTTACTTCTTTACGTGTAATTCAACTTATCTTAAGTTACAAAACCTTAATAAACTTGTACTTGTAACGTGTTAACAACTCAATTATATAGTCACTCATTATACTTCCATACTACACATTTTACTTAGATATAAATTCATTAGAAACATTAGAATTGAGCTCATATACTACTAAATTTCAACTTGAACATAAAAATCATCAACTTAGAACTTAAAATAACTCACTTTTAGTTGCTACATGCTGATGGATACAAATTGCAACATAGTTTTATAAAAATCTATCAAGCTTCCTTAGAAAATCAAACCCATTAGCTTACTGTTTTTGTGAAAACTGAATTTTTTCGAAAATTCAACTATTCACTTTCGAACATCCCACCATATAGCATTAAAGCATAACATTTAACAAGTCTACTCATAAAAATTTAAGGGCTTTTCGAAAATGCGATAAAAAATTAGTAGTTGGGATATTTTTCTTAAGGACCTTATACTAGTACTCAAAATTTCGAGAATCCAATTTGAGATTTGAATTCTCCATGCAAAAATATTTAGAAAAACCAAGTTTCAAAATTTTCGAAATTGGTTTTTTTTTTTTATTTCTAAATTTTAGTTAAAATCAATGTAAAGTGGTCACTTAGTAGAACTTGAAGCTTCGACCACAGTAGGAGGGAAGGGTTTTGTCAACTAGAAAAGTTGCTAGCTACTCCTTCAGGCAGTAGTCTTGCTTCATACCCTGGTGGCAACCACCATCTGGAAGTCTCTAACCCCCTATTTTACTCTATTTCTTTCTAAATTTTCTTCCTTACTTCCTTTCTTGATATTTATCCCACTAAATTTTCTAGAGCTTCAAATAGGCAAAACTTTCAAATGAAGGAGGCTTTGGGTTTTTGTAAGGGTGTTTTAGGAGTGATTTGACTTTTTATCCCCACTAACATATAATTACAAGCTTTGTTGAGGTGTCAAATTATAATTTTTCTTAATTCCCAACCTTCACCATCATGCATCCTAAAGTGCTATGCATTAAGGAAGTGTTTCATAATTTCCATGCATTTTTCTAATAATTTTCTATATTTTTCTTTATTTATTTAATGAAATTTGCACATTTTTGGGTATTTTTAATAATTATGGTACATATATTTATATAATAATTATACCCGATATATATAAATATCTTTCATATTTTATTTTATGTACATTAATAATGTTATTACTTCTATAATTTATCTCTAGGAGTTCATGAATTGACAAGGCCTAATCTTTACATTTTCGATATATATAATAATGTAATAAATTTTCATTATTTTAGTTGCATTTTAATATTTTATTATTTTTCTAAATTTTGAACCTACAGGGTTTCTTCGACTAATATTGCTAAACTCTTTGTAAGTTTTTAGCCTAATCGGATTAACTTCCCAAACACCTTAAATCAATTGCTTGAGACCTAATCATATAAGTAAGTAGCTTATAATTTCTAAACGAACAAAAAAAAAAAAAAGAAACATAGAAAAGAAGAAAGCCAGAAAAATAGAAGAAAAAAAAATCTCTACTCTTTACCTATTATTTCTCACATAAGAATTGTCAAAGATAACATCACCATAGTGAAAGCTGAAGCTACTGCTTGCTCCTTTACATTAGCAACCATCACCAATGTTATTCCCATAGATCTCCACTCAAAGCTCATACACTCTTCTTCTAAGAGTTGAGGAAATGATTATGATTAGTCAATAACTACAGGGCATGGTCATTCCTTTACACACAACCAATGCTCCTCTCAATTTCAATCCACCTGCTCTAGCACTTCTTTCACTACATTTACCCTTTAGCTCACTTATCAGATATGTGATGAATCTAGTCACTCCACCCTACAATGCCATCACGGGCTCAATAAGTTCTATAAGGTTATACTACAATACCTTGCTGCCACACCTAGTAGAGACACTCAAGAGACTATTTGGTATCTCAACCATGGTTCTATACACCACATGGCCCCAAATGTAGGTAGTCTCATTGACTTGATTCCCTATACCAATATTGATTTAGTCTTAATAGGTAATGGTGCATCATTACCCATATCTCACATTAGCAATCTCCTTATTTGAACAAAGCCATAACTCTCATCTTAAAAATGTCATTATTGTTCCCATCTTCACTAACAATCCTCTCTGTCATCAAGATATGTCATGACAATAATTACATTGTCAGCTTTAATGAGTCATCTTTTTCTATTAAAGATCTAACCTACACACCAACCCCCCCCCCCCACCATACACCGCCCCCCACCCTACATACACACAAGTGAAGTCCTTCTTTAATATCCTACTAGGAGTCCACCATGTCGCATCAAGTTGTCTTCAATCCATCACCTTAGGTCTCTTATTGCAATTGTTGTCTCAAGAGAGATTTCACACTTTAGGTTATGTCACCTTCAAAATGAAGCTCTCAAAAAACTAGCTTAAAGTCAATTCCTTCTAGCTAAATCCTCTTTCTCATCCTTTGATCCATGTCATTAACGTAGTATGGGAAAATCTACTCAACTTCCATTTCAAAAATCCTCACATAGATCACAAAAAACCTTTAATGTCATCTACTCTGATGTATGGCAATCACTAATTTAATCAAATCTCAAGCTTCGTTATTATGTCTTTTGTTGATGATTGTATTGCATACTATTGGATTTTTCCAATATACAATAAGAAGGACGTCTTCTTCCATTTTAAGCACTTCAAATTGTTAGTTGAAATTTATTTCTCAACTCATATCAAAGTCTTTCAAAGTGATGGTGGTAGTGAATTTGTTAATAAGGCTTTTACCATGTTTCTACATGACAATGGCATTCATCTTTAACTCTCTTACCCTTACATACCCAAAGAAAATGGGATTACAAAATGTAAGCATAGATACATCATAGAGCTAGTTCGTACTATTCTCATTCATGCAAATCTTCCTACCACATTCTAGGTTGATGTAGCTCTCAATATACTATTAATAGATGGCCCTTTAGTAATTCTTCAACACAAATCTCCATTTGAGCTTCTCTACAACATGTCTCCCGACTATCACATTATCTATATGTTTTGGTGTCTCCATTATCCAACACTACCCTCCCCCCTAGTAACTATTTTGCTTAGCACAAAGGTTATCATGCTTAGACCTGCTTCTAATCGAGTTCATGTCAGTCATCATGTTTTTTATGAATTAGTTTCTCCCTACACTACTCTAGCAATCTTCCTTGAGCACTAAACTTGAGTCATCTTCACTACCACTACTACCTTTAACATATAGTCTACACTTCTTGTTAACTCTAAAGGCCACCATACTGCTTAGTCTCCCTTGCTACTTACATCTTTAGACCCCTATCCCTTATCATCTGCACATCTAAACCTCTCCACTTTGCTACATCCACACCATCAGCCCTTCTTTCCCTCTCCTCTCTCTTACCACATGCATCTCTAAACTCCTTTCAATCTTCCTCTACACTTCTAAGCCGTTCTTCATTAGTTTCATCCATATCATCAACCCTTATGATATACTTAGGGGTTGGACTAGACGAGGAATATCAAAAAAATGAATAAATAGACAAAAAAGCTAGCAAATTTATGGACCATCTATGGATACAATGCTCTGGTAAGTTCTTGATGGCCTAACACCCGCTTGATATGACAAACAAATGAATGTAAGGGTTACTCACCACTACTTTCGCTAAAAGAGTAGATAAAAGTGAAGGAAACTTGAGAATACACTCTCAAGAAGAAGAATATGTAATTTTTATTTATGGAGAAGATAAGATCTAACTGTTATGGGGTAAAATAGGGAAAAGATAAAAGGAATATGCTAGAAGAATCAACATTGGGATTTGCACTATAGGACATATGTCCATTATGGATTTGAATCTTTAACAAAAGTGAAGAAAATGGCTTATCTGGACTATCTTAGACTAAAACTAATGCGAGGATCTTTAGAGAACTCGATAGCTTGGATGGATAGCTCAAAAATGGAGGGAGATGTGATAAGGTCAGATTAGTCAACCTAACCTAAGTTAAGTTAGGTGAACAAACAACTCGACTCTATTTCTATTTAGATTGATGATGGGAAGGACTATAGAGAGGTCGGATCATCCAACCTTCCTAAGCCATCCAACCTATCATAGGTTAAGTCAGAATTGTCCTTACCTTAATTAATGTTCAATATTTAACTCGACTAAAATGTAGTAGGCTTTGAAAAAAGTAGGGATTCTCATTCCATATTGCCTCTTAAGCTAGAACATGTTAGGTGACGCCTTATAAATCGCTAGGTTGGCTCCTAGTGATCAGTCTGCAAACTTGATTACTATCATCTTCCCTAAGATCAAGAAGATTTTACCTCAAATTTGCAGGATCTCCTTCATGCTCTTCTACTTCTTCTTTGGCTTGGAGGAATATCAAGTCAAACACACTAAAGGTAAAGGAGACGACATACTGTTCTGGTAATCGATTTAAAAGGTATTGCAGTTAATCTTCCTTAGCATCCTAAATGGATCATTAGCTTTTAGAGATAACTTATTCTTCCTACATGTTTAAAAATCCCCCCATATTAAGGTGGATCCAGACTAAGTTGCCTAGGTTGAAGTATTCAACTCAACGTTGGCTATTGATTCGTTGTTGCCATTATTAAATATGCCAACCCACTTTGTTAACTTATTGTGTAACTTATGTAGCTCTTGAGCTTAATTAACTCCAAACAAGCTTTCTTAAGTCACTGCTAAGATTTCAACTAGGTCCAGGGGAATGGGTGCTTGAAGCCACAAATGACTTCAAAAAGGGTCTTCCCAGTAATATTATGGATAATTTGGTTATATGCAAACCTTGCAATTGGAAAACATATTTTCCAATCCCTTAAGTTCTTCCCTATAATAGCTTAAGTAATGCACCAAGTGTCTCATTCACCAACTCTATTTGTTTATCAGTTTGAGGGTAGCTACTTGAGTTGAACACAAGCTTCATGCTAAGCCTCTTCTACAATATCCCCCAATATTAAGGTGGGCTATTTCTTGAAAGAAAAGATTAGCAATATATATTGCATCATTAGTTTCATAGTATGGTATGAAGTGTATCATCTCTCCAAAGAGGTCTACGTCCATAAAGATGAAGTCCCTTCCTCAAGATGTCTTAATTAACCTTAGGATAAATTCATATGAGGTCTTCCTATAGGTTAATTGGAGTAAGTAAGGGCATTGATTCTCCACGGGGCATTCTTCTTCCTTTTGCCTGTTTACAAGTCTTACAATTCCTAATCACTTTGTAGAGGTCCTTAGATAACCCTGATCAATAGAAGTTCTCTTTAGTAGCTTAGTAGTTTTAGTCTTACCAAAATGCACGGATCAGCATTTACTAAAACCTTCTCTTACGAAGAGCTTTCTAACAAAATAGCTTAGAATGCAATGTTACTACCCTTTTAAGAAGTATCCATCCTTTACAATGTACCCTCCAATAACAACTCCATCCTTACACTTTTCAATAATTGGACCAAACTAATAATTAATGAAAATCCCAAGAACTTAGTTTAGATAGTGGTGAGCAAAGTATGATGTCCACAGAAGGCATCAGCCACCACATTAATACTCCCCTTATTATGTTTGATGACATAAGACAATCCATGTTGTGCCTTGAACAGAATAAGTCATAATAATCTTGTGATGTAAACTAACCTAAGATAGAAGTTAACCCTGCAGCTACTATCATAGATATAATCCACACAAGATGTACATAACTCAACTAGCTTGAAGCATCCATTCTGATACTTATGAATGATCAAACCTATGGTATAACTTAACAAAATATCTATTCTATATATAACCTATTGTCTCAAAACACAACAATACTTACATAAGCATTTCACATCCAGAGTTATAATTTACAATCAGAGTTTACCAAAAGCTATAGGTTTAAAGCTACTTACAATGAGATAGGAAACTAGTGGGCATCCTAAGGAATTCTTAACTAGTTTCCTCAAAACTCAAAACAAACCTCAAAAGCCTAGATTTAGTAGATTATTCCTTTCCTCACTTTCCAAGCCAATAGCACGCTAACTTAGGGATAGAAGTATTTGAAAGTTTCGACCTTAACTCGCCATCTACAAAAGATTCAATGGGAATGTGAGCACAACTAACTTAGTAAGTGGGGTGGAGTCAAAAGAGTACTACACAATCACAAACAAGGTTTTTTAATTATGATGAAATGCAATGTAATCAATCACTTGAAACATTGCACAATATTATCCGGTCCATTGTGAAGTTAGAGAAATTACATTCACTCAAACCCTGATTGAGGAGTTTTATTATGGCTCAAATCAGACCAAACCTGAGCTTGTGCAATGGAAAACACCTTCCTCCCTTGACCACCTTCGAACTATAGCCTCTATCCTTATTGCGATCTCCTCACTTGTCACTTAGTTCGACTAAGGATGGAGAAATGACCATTTCAGCTATCCTTATCAAAGGGAGTTAATATTTGGCCTAATACTCCTAATCGTTTCGCCTCACAGGTGTCATGTATGTCTAATTTTGTTAGTAGTTAAATCATTATTAATTTCAATTAAGGGTGACCAGACAAGTTCACACAATATAGAAATGATGCAATCATCTAAAATAACATACCAAAGAGTTCAACTCTTGTCACAACAAAATATCAATCATATGCATGCCACGCACATAAACAGCTAGTTACAATCGCACACAAAGTACTCTTAAGCTTCCAAATATTTTAATACAGTATCCCAATAAGTGGTAAAATTATAATCCCAACTTACTTATCTAGATGCTTACTACGAAAAACTTGTGTCTGTAATACCCTGATCACTAGGAAATCTTATATATACCAAATCTAGATCTAGATTTCATGAAGATTACAAAAACATTAAAGTTCTAACTAACGTATTCTATTAAACGATTATATATATATATATATATCTCACAAGTAAACTATTATTTTCCTTATATAATAAAATATATTTTTATTATATAAGTTAAGTTAAGTTATTAAATATTAATAATATACGTAATTATACTATTATATATAATATATCATTTTGATCACATTGAAACATACTTTTAATCGATTAAGTCACGTTTCAATTACGGTAAGGTTATCGTAATTACATAAATTCTCATAATATTATAAAGATATTAGTTATATTACCTAGGATTGTTCAATCTTAGTAAAAATAGTATCATTAGATTCATATAGATTTGATGACACATATTACGTGTTCTAATTTTGAAGATGACTTCTAAAGGGTAGTTTTAATTTCTAATACACCTAAACGTATCTAAATGAATTTTATCGTATTATATATATTTTATGTAATTAAACTATATTTTATATAATTGTTAATATAACTCAATAATATGAGATTATCTAACCCTAATATGTCTATAATATATCCCGATCGTAAAATTATCATTAAATATATTAAAAACTTATTTTCATTCAATCTAACTAGTATGTATTTGTATAGTTTTTATTTCAATATTTATCATACTTTAACCCATTATTATTGAAAACAAGTCTTGGTTCATAATTTAAGCCATTTTACTACGTAAATTTGTAATAAATAGCTTAGGTTACCAAATAATTCCTTGAAAATTTTTATAGACTCCTAAAAATATGGGAGATTCAGTCATCAATTGATTTCATGCTATTGATTTGTTGCCCATATATTTTAAATTACAAATTTACCCTTAAATTATATTTAATTACCCAAATATTATCCTTTTTATACAAAATTTTTCCTAACATATCCTAACATCACTATAATTTACCTAAAGTTATTATAGGTTAATTTCTTCAATTAATTTCATAAAACCTATTTATTTTACATTTTCACCCCAATTCTAGTTATTTTTAGGGCTAAAAGTAAAATAAATATTAAAAAATACTTAAATAAAAAATATAGCTACATAGAAATTATCTACATATCATGTATATTCTACACAAAAATTTTGAGCTAGAAAGAACATCATTTGATACATTTATTTTCAAATTCAAAATTCAGGTAAATAGTAACTTTCTTAAGCAAGCGTATAAAATATTCAAAATTTTACGAAAATAAAAATATCACATGAAAGAATATCTAAAATAATCTAAATATAAATTTTTCCAAAATATTTTGAGTGGATTTGCTATTTTTTGAAAAAATAAATAAAAAATAGAGTAGGAATTTGACCTGCTTGTTCGTCGAAACTTTGGTAACGGTAGGGTGGTGGTTACTTTTTAGAAGGCCAAGCGCTGAGGGTTCTCTATGGTGGTAGAGTGGTTCAACAATAGATGAAGGTTTGCCTTAGGAACTACCTTATCTTAGTTTTAACTTTGTTTTTGTGTAATTTTTATAATTTTTTATATTTTCCAAAAATTTTTCTCTCTCCATTCTAGACTCCAATTTACTAAACTATTGCTGTTCTCAGGTGGGTTGCTATTTATAAGATTTCAAATGGCCATATGAAATTTTCCTCATTTTCTTTCCTTATGAATTTAAGTAGGAGGTATCTCAAAGTCAACCAAGTGTTTTAGGTATATTATATTAGTATTTAGCTATTTATTAATATACAAGTATATATATGTTATATATATCACGTGTAATGTATATTTATACTCATATAATAATGGTTCTAAAATATCTTTTTATTTTGAGATATATTCTCTACTTTTTTTATGAACTTAACACATATTATATATAATTATGTAATTTTTGGTTAATTTACAAGTATAATTATTATATATACTAGTTGTACTCATAAAAATATGTATATACTCATATAGCATATTACACTATATTATTTCATTTTATAGCTTAATTAACTTATCTTTAAGCCCTCATTACATTTCGAACTTCACTTTAGGGGTTTCGATCAATTTTGTACTATATTAAGTAATTGTACTTTTAAGGAAAAAATTGAAATTTTGAGTCACTATTTTCAAAATTAACTTCATTGGGTCATTTTAACTAACTTTTTTATCTTAGTCATAAAATTTGAGTTTACTCGGATAGCTTTTCCCCAATTGCCCTAAATGCAAGCTTAGTTGCCCTAAATGCAATTTTAAGGGCTCACAATCCCTCCATGAGTTTTAACCTCTTTGCTTACCTCTTTAAGGGTTTATTATGGCTACCAAGGTTCTTCAAGGACTTATGGTTAGTATAGATCACAAACTATCTTGATAATAAATAGCTTTGCCATACATTTAATGCCCAAAACAAGGAGTAGAGCTTTTTCTTATATGTAGAGTAATTTAGGGTAACACTACATAACTTCTCATTATGGTAAGCCATAGGTCATCTCTTTTGCACCAAGATGACATCAATTCCTACACCTAAGGAATCACAAAACTGGGTTTCTCGAAAGTTGGTAGGGCTAAAATAAGGACCAAGGTAAACTTATCCTTAATCCCTTGAAAGCTCTTCTCAGCCTATTCATTCCATTGGAATCCATTTTATTCTTGGTTAGCTCAATCAAGGGGGCTATTATATTACTAAAGTTCCTTATTAACCATATATAGAGTAAGGTAGGTTTATGGAAATGGCTTACCTCAATGACGTTCTTTCAAGTTAACCATTTCAAGATAGCTTGAGTTTTCTCCTCATTAACTCAAATTTCATCTCTTAATACTACAAAGCAAAGAAAGACTACCTTACATTGGCAAAATGTGCATTTCTTCAAATTCTCAAAAATCTCTTAGCATTGAGTATGTGCTCAATGTGTTAATTAAGTCAAAGGCCATGACTAACCACTTGTATAGACCATGCCTTGTTTTGAAGGCCATCTTCCTTTCATCTCCTAGCCTCATATTGGTAGTCACTCTAAAGATCTATCTTTAAAACACCCTAGCACCATATAGCTTGTCTAACATGTAATTAAGCCTCGATATTGGATACATATACTTGAAGTAATGTGATTGATAGCTTAGTTGTCAATACATATGCACTAAGAGCCATCCTTCTTAGGTATGAGTAGAAATGGCATAATACATTGACTCATACTTTCTTAGACATTGCCATGCTTTATTAGCTTGACTACCTACTTCTTCAACTTAGTAGCCTGCTCAGGGTTTATTATGTAAGCAGGTCTATTTAATAAGGCAGCATTGGGCTATAGATCAATATAGTGTTCTACACCTCAAATTGGTAGCAGTCCTTTGGGCAATTCCTCAAGTAAAAAGTAGGCAAACTCCTCGATCAACTTCTTCACTACCTTAAGCATAAACTCTAAGTCCTTCATCTCTAATAACCTTCAAATTGATAGAAACGCAATCCCATTGGTCTTCACGACTTCCTTAAGCTCACCTTAAGAAAAGGATTAAGGCTTTCTTTTTGAAGCATGGGTAATCTAACTATGGGTCTCATTAATTTGACCTAGAGTCATAGGTTATTACACAATCTTCCTCCTGTCCTTAGTGAATTCATAGATGTTCTTATATCCATCATATATAACATATTGGTTGAATAACCACGGTCTTCCTAGCAATACATGCAAAGTATAAAAAACACAACACTTTGGATTGTACACTTAGTACGAAATAGGTTCTTACATTGCTCTTCCTTTAAGATTGATACAGCTATTGGCACTCTTTAGAAGACCAAACTAAGTGCTTTACCCTAGTCAACAAAGATACGAATCTCCTATTCTAGGTCCTCCTCAAGTGCTTGCTTAGGTTTTTGCTTAGCTAGCTCATCCTTATCAACACTATCCACTTCATCCCCTTTCATCATCATAATGCACCTATTTTGACACTTAGCAATCGTATGTCCATATCGATGATATTTATAGCATTTCATCTCACTAGTCTTCCTTCTAAAAGAGTGATCTTTCTTAAATCTACTCTTCGTATGTTTCTTAGCAAACTAGCTCTTTGGTTTCACCTTTTTCTTAGCAAATTAGATTACAACCTCTTCTCTCTTTATAGGGTCAACTCTTGTCAACCTTATGAATCGTTCACGTTAAACTGAACAGGTCGGCTCATATTAGCTTAAAATGGATTGCTCTTCCTCTGCTTCTCAACCCTTTGAGCTATCTTAATGGCTTCCTCTAAAGTAAAGAATTTCTATGCTTCAATGACATTCTTTATTTCATACCTTAGTTTGGATATGAACCTTAAGATGGTTCGAGGCTTAGGCTTATCCACATCTAAGGGTTCATTAGCATTTGAAACTTCTTGAAATAGTCATCTACTAATTGGTTCCCTTATCTAAGCTCCTGTACCTTTTCAAATGTATCCTATAGGTAGGGCTTAGGAATGAACCTTCCTTACAATAGTCCCTTCATTTTATCTAAATTCCTCAAACCACATCAGCCATCACTTCTGATGAGAATTTAACCTCTCCTATTGTTGAACAAGTTCTACTAATCTCCTTGCTTACATTACCAAGCTCTAGTCTTATCACAAAGGGAATGCTTAAAGGACTTCAAGCCTTACAACTTAAGCTTTAAAAGGACAGTTGGCAAGATGAGCTAAACTATGTTAGAGGATTCCCCTCTCATTACATGTTAAGTTGTTTCTTGGTTATTAAGGCCATTAAACCTCTATCCTAACCCTAATCCAAATAAGAACAACTTAGAAACAATGAGCTTTCACCTCTCTTAGAATTTGAGTTAATCAACTTAACTACCGACATATCATCAAGATGCGATTAGGCCAACTTGTACTCATTCCAATGCTTATCCCTACTAGTCTCTCAACTACTGATTAAGGGATATCTGTTCTAACAATCATAATGGATACTATCCAATAAAGTTACTTTTCTAGATATTCCTTTTGTACCCCTATCCTGTAGCATGTATACTCCTCTTAATTTGTACCTTTTTGTCATTTTGTTATCTTAATAAGTTGCCCTAAACTAATAGGTATATAAAGGTTTAGAAAGGAACACATAAACATCAAAATTTTTATCATCTTCTTCATTAATATTACTTCTATTGATAATGATTCTTCCCAAAGCCCATACTAACCTAAACTAAGGGGCATCTTATCTATTTGTTCACTCCCAGTTCCTTTTCCACCATATTTTCGAGCTCCTTTAGGCCATTTTTGAAGAATCAACTAGCCCGAAAAAGCTAGCAAGCTAAATACGTTTAAGCAGCTTAAAATAACTCGACCAAGGTAGGTTGGATTAGCCTTGGTGAGCTTAGAAGAACTGCCTTTAGCTTGGTGAGGCTTAATTAACCCCAAAAGAACTTGAATTTGAATATATGGTGTGAACAATTAGGCTTCTTACAAAAATAACTACTTGCTAGCCACCATTACTCCAACCACGTTACCTAATGTCTAGACATGTGCATATATTTTAGAGGCAATGGTTACTAGATAGGATTAGATCTATGGCTATAAATAGAGTTAGGAGGACTTCGGTAAGCTTCTTTTGGACACTTCATGCAACTCACTTACTTTGTCTTTCTTTCACTTAATTTCTTAACTTGACTTAGGCGTTAGAGTAATAGCGTTGGAGTTGCCTTAGTACCTCCATAGCCAAACTTTTTTTCTTTTTGTGGATTTATCTCTCAGTAGGTGTCCTACCATTTCTTAACACCAATTTCAACCATCAACAACTTCTTCCACTTTATAGCAATATGCTTGAACTTCCTATGTTTACTCTTATTTAGTTCTTGTTCTAGCTAGGAATTAGTGGTAAGCGCCTACATTACTATCCCTCATGAGCCATGTTGAGTGACTCTAATTACGAGCCTCGATGAGTCACATCTTTGATTTAACTATCAAGTTAAGCTAGGAATTCCCTTCCATTACTATTTCTTTTCTATGAGAAGGAACTACCCTCATTCAAGAGGTAGTTGTAGTGATGCATCTCCAAAGTCAAATACATGGAGAGGAACCACAACGAAGCAAATAAAAAATAACAAAAAAAGTTAGTAGAGTCCAAGTGGCTACCAAATAGTTTTAACACACTACTCAATCGTACTCGGCCTACAATCTACTAGATATGACATACCAGTTCAAACTAAAGGGTTACTCACCACTACTTCTTGCTAAAGGGAATGGATAAGAGTTAAATGATAATGAGAACACTAAGGTTGCTTAAATGAATAATTCAATATTGAAGAGATAATTATTGTTCGCATATAAGAAAGTGCGGGTTTATATACCCATCCACTAGGGTTACTTTACATGTATAAAAAGATAAAAGGTATTCTACAACTAGGGTACCTAAGACATACTAAAAAGGGTAAAAAAGACAAAGAATATTTAGTGTGAAAAAGAAAGAATCAATTTGGAATGTTGTGTCAGAACACACGTATTGCTTGGTGTTTGGATGGGAGATATATGATACAAGGTAAGCGGAAACAGAGTATCGCTTATGGTTAGGGGCCGACCTGATGTAGACTAGGTCGGGGACCAATTAGTTCTTTTAAAAAGAAGTTAGCTTGATTTAAGGTTAGATGCTCATAGTTGGATTAGGAGCTCGCCTCACTTACTCTTAGGTTATCTCTTAGGATAAAGCGTTACTACTAAACAAGGGAAAATATGATGCATGTAAGGATCTGATTGTCAGGTCAGTAGGAGATCAGCTCAGGATAAGAATCGTAGTCTCGGCTATAGCCTAAAGCTAGTATCCTCTAAGCGAGTCCTTGTAGTCCTCTAGCTTAGTTTATGGTTGTCAAAATTACAATTTTACTATTCATTTGAATGTACGGAACAGATAGAATCGTATAAAACTGATAAAATCGTATGTGAAATTCATAACTTTACTAAAAGTTTGCACATAAATGATTTTACATCCATTTTAATTAAGAAAAACCTTACAAAATCGTAAACTCATAAAAATGTATTCTTGATTCATGATTTTAACATTCATGGCTCAACTGCATTTGATCGGTCCGAGAGGTTGATTCCTATCATTTGCTTGGGGGTTAGAAAGATTTGTCCTCAAATCTAGAGCAGTCTCTACTCTTTCTTTTAGGGTATTTGCAAGGTCATCTTTTGTTAGTTGGTGAGGGATCATATCAAATACATTGAAGGTGGAAGAAATTGCATAATCATCAGGTAACTCGATTTGGTAAGCATTATGATTGGTTTTCTTTAGGACCTTAAACGAACCATCAGCTCAAGGAGATAGCTTGTTCTGTCTCAAGTATAGAAATTAGTCTCTGCTGAGATGCATCCATATTAAGTCTCTTAGGTGGAAAGAAATAGTTTGGCAGCTTCGGCTACCAATTTCTTGCTGTCTCTAATTAAAGTTGGCAACCTTCCTAGGTATAGATTGGTGTAATCATGTAATTCTTAAGCTTGGTTGACTTTAGATTGACTCTCTTTAGTAACTGATGGGGTGCCAATCATATCCAAAGGAATAATGGGGTTAAGGCCATAGACAATCTCAAATGGGGTCTTCCCAGTAGTGCTATGGACAATTTAGTTGTATGTAAACCCTATAATTGGGAGGCACAAATCCTAATCCCTCGAGTTCTTTCCTATGACAACTTTGCATAGATTACCTAGTGTCCTGTTTATCACTTCAGTTTGACCATCAGTCTAAGGGTGGCTACTGGAGTTGAATACAGGTTTAGTTCCAAGCCTTTTCCAAAGAGTTTTCCAAAAATAGCTTAACAATTTTATATCCTAATCAGAGACAATAATCTTTAATACTCCATGTAGTCGGACAATTTCATACAAAAACAAATTAACAATGTATAGGGCATCGTTAGTCTAATGGCATGGAATGAAGTGTGTCATTTTGTTAAAGTGGTCCATTATAACAAAAATAGAATCTTTCCTTTTAGATGTCCAGGGCAATTTTAAGACATGTCCATACAGAGGTTGGCTTAAGGTAAAGTAGGTGTTGGCAGTAGCAGATACTCTCCATGGGGTTCTCTCTTCCCCTTTGCACGCTTGCACACTTCACGACTACTAACTACCCTATTGACATCCTTGGTTAGTCTTAGCTATTAAAAGTTCCCCTTCAATAGACTAGCTATCTTGGTTTCCCCGAAATGACTAGATAATCCTCTGCTATGAGCTTCCCTAGTCAATGGCTCACGCATAGAGCAATTTGGAATGCATAGCTTGCAGTCCTTAAATAGATAGCTATCCTTAAGATAATATCCTCCAACAACTACCCCTTCACGGCATTATTCAACAACTGGACCAAAGTAAGGGTCAATAGCATATTGCTTAGTGATGAGTGAAAATCCCAATAATTTTATCTATAAACCGATCTGCAAAGTTTGCTATCGTAATAGAATGTCGATGATCATATTTGCAATTCCCTTCTTGTGTTGAATGACATACAAGAGCCCCTCCATAAACTCCAACCACTTGGCCTGTCTCTTTGAGATTTATTCTAACTCCCAAGATGCTTCAATGATTTCTGGTTAGCGTAAATAACAAACTCTCATGATAGCAAATAGTGTTGCCAAATAGTAAGGGCTCGGAAAAGAGAGTGCAACTCCTTCTCGTACACAGAATAGTTCATGGCAGGACTACTAAGTTTTTCACTATAGAAGGTAACGGATCATCACTCTTGCATCAGGACAGCACCGATTCTCACTCCCAAAGCATCACATTCTAATTCAAAGGGCTTGTCAAAATTTAGCAGTGATAGGACAGGTGCCGAGGTAAGCTTTTCCTTAATCACTCTAAAGCTCTATTCAATTCACTCGTTCTACCTGAATCCTTCACTCCTCTTTGTTAACTCAGTCAATGGGGCGGCTATTATACTGAAGTCCTTAACAAATCGTCTATAGAAAGAAGCTAGGCCATGAAAACTTCGAACCTCAGTGACATTCTTTAGTGTCAACCATTCTAGAATAACTTATACCATTTCCTCATTTGCTCGGATCCCTTTCCCTAACAATATAAACCTTAAGAATATCACCTCTTTCTGACAAAACATACACTTCTTCACATTCCGATACAACTTCTCAATTCACAAAATGTCAAATACTTCCTGAAGATGTTGAACATGGTCGTTCAAGTAGGCTATGTATACCAATGTATCATCAAAGTATATGATTACACATTTCATAATTAAGGGCTACATTATATGGTTTATTAACCTCATGAATGTGCTTAGCACATTAGTAAGTCTAAATGACATAACCAACCATTCGTAGAGTTCATGCCTAGTCTTAAAGGTAATCTTCTATTCATTGTTTGGTCTCATGCAAATTTAGTGGTTGCCACTTTGCAGATCAATCTTTGAAAATATCTTTATGCCATGAAGCTCATCTAACATGTCATTGAGCCTTAGTATTGGGTATTTGTACTTGACAATAATTAGGTTGATTGCTTAGTTGTCAATGCACATGCGCTATGAACTATCTTTATTCGGAATGAGCAGAGCTAGTATAGTATAAGGGCTCATGCTCTCCTTCACATATCCTCAATCTATGAGTTCCTCCACCTATCTTTTTAGCTTGCCATCTTGCTTAGGGTTCATCTGTATGCAGGTCGGCTCGGTAGGGTGGCTCTTGGCTATAGATCAATACAATACTCTACGCCTTGAATTGGTGCAGTCCTCTAGGTAGATCTTCCGAAAATAGGTTAGAAAACTGATCTAATAAGCTTCAGATCTCATTTGGAACATCCTGTAATTCACTCATCTCTAATAATTTTCTAACCAATAGGAACATGGGTTCATCAGCCTTCTCAGTAGATCAGAGCTCTCTTCGGCTCATAACTAAGTTCTTCTTCTTACTAGCTCAAGTGAGCTTGTTATGGGTTTCATTTACTTAGGACAAGGTCAAAGGTTGCAATACAATCTTCCTTTCATCCTTGACAAAGGCATAGGTGTTCTTATTCCCATTGTATATAACACGTTGGTCGAACAACTAAAATTGTCCAAGTAGCAAATGTGAAGCTCCCGTAGGGATGACAGCGCACATTGCTTCATCCCTGTACACATTCCCAATATTGAATGACCCAGCTACTTATTCAATTACGTGCAAAGTACCCTTATCATAAAGCCAATGTAGCTTATAAGGTTAGGAGTACTATAAGGTTAGTAGACCCAACCTTTACACAAAGGATTATGCAACCAAATTAGTACAACTTCCTCCATCCACAATGATCATGCATAATTACCCTTTAATGGTACACTTGGTATGAAACAAGTTCTCCCTCTAGTCCTCCTCAGAGTTTGGTAGGGAGCTTAGTACTTGTCTCAAGACTAGGGCCAGTACTTCTCCGTAGTAGGCATAGACACAAGTCTCTTCTTCTTCTTCAACCTCGAGTTTTCCGTCATCTCTTTAAGGCTCACTTTCATTGGTGCTATTTGCTATATCTCCTCGAAGCACCATGACGCATTGGTTCAGATACTCAGCGACGATATGTTTGAAGCCTTGGCATTTAAAGCATTTTGCCTCGCTGGTCTTTTGTTTGGAGGTCTGCCTTTTCTCATATATCCTCAAGGATAGCCTACTCTTGCCTTGGCCTGGATGATCGGCCGGCCCTCTTGGCTTGCTTGGCTATCTTCAGATTGGTCATTCCTATCCTTAGCCCTAATTGACCTCTTTTACAAAGCTTAATTAGGTTCATACGATACTGGGACTCACGAGAATGTTAGCCTAGGTTGTCTTGGAACACTTCTTCTCTACCTTTTGACCCTCTGTGCTATCTTGATGACTTCTTCCAATTTATAAAACCTTTGTACCTCCACATCATTGCAAATCTGATACTTGAGCCTAGAAATAAACCTCAATACTATATGGGCCTTTGGTTCTTCTACATTGACTTAAATCATTAGCATATGGAACTCCCTTACGTAATCATTAACAGATCGGTTCCCTTGGCACAGCTCCTGTAATTTTGCAAACGTATCTTATAGGTAGTTCTTAAGTACAAATCTGCCTCTGAACAACCTTTTCATCTTATCCCAAGTCCTAACACCTTGTCTTCCATCTCTTAGTCGGGCTGCATTCAGATTTTTCCATCACATGGTAGCATACCCAGTAAACTCCAATATAGCAAGTTGGACCTTGACGACATCTTCATACCCATAACATTCAAATACTTTCTCAACCTTCTCTTCCCATTCCAAGTATTCATCTACATCTGCACTTCTACCAAAGGGTAAGATTTGCACCTTGACATTTTCTAGCCCTCGAGGGACTCAATATCCTCGTCCCTATGCTTAGTAATAATCAACTTTTTCTTCTTTACCAAACCCTTTAAGACCCAACTCGGCATCATCTTCCCTAATATCCTCCAACTCTAGTCTTCGTCTAGTAGCTTAATCAACTACTCCTCTAACTTGTGGTGGTTAAATTGGCCAATTGGTTCAATTACCTTAGCCATAGTATCTCTTAGGGGCATCTTCTTGTAGGTTTTGTTGTTATATACCTTGGGGTTATTGTCTATTAACTTGCATTGCGGTGACTAAACTCTCAACAAGATTTGAAGTTTATCAAGTTTGTCATCAATCGACCTTGGGGTATTACAACCATTATGACTATAATCAGGTTGAGTACCATTGTTCTGGTCACCAATAACACCCTGAACACTTGAATTAGACATGGTATAGTACTTCTCAAACGGATTAACAACTTGCTAGCAACTTCAATATTGGATAGTCACTCAAATAAAATAGAAACATACTAACTTTGTTTTCATAATAAGAAACAGAGTAAAAACTGAGTAATAATAAAACCATTCTTGTTGTCACACCAATACACTACAATAGCTATGTAAGGAACACAACAGCTACTAATAGTTAAGTGAACTAAAACTTCACTGCAACTTCATACACTCCTTCGCGAAACCGTGCTCTGATACCAGCATAGCTGATGCGTCTCTAGGGTTAAACACATGGAAAGGCACCATAACAATGCAAAAAAAAAAGAAATAAAGAAAGTTAGCAAAGCCTAGGTAGCTACCGATTAGATATAATACACCAATCGATCTTACTTGGCCTACAATTTGCCGGATATGACATACAGGTCTGAATTGAAGAGTTGCTTGCTACTACTCCTTACTAAAGGGAATAGATAAGAGTTAAATGATGCTGTGAACATTATGGTTGCTCAAATGAATAATTCTGCATTGAAGAGATGATTGTTGTCCACATATAAAAAAGTGGGGGTTTATATACCTATCCATTAGGATTACTTTACATGTATGAAAAGACAAAAGGGTGTTTTACAACTACGTTACATAAGACATACTAAAAAGGGTAAAAGAGACAAATAATATTCAGTGTGAAAAAAGAAATAATCATTCTGGAATGCTATGTCAGAAGACACGTGTTACTTGATGTCTAGATGAGAGAATATGGTATAAGGTAGGTGGAAACAGAGTAACACTTATGGTTAGGGGTTGACCTGATGTAGACTAGGTCGAGGACCGATTAGTTCTTCTGAAGAGAAGTTAGCTTAATTCAAGCTCAGATGCTCATGGTCGAATCGGGAGCTCTCTTCGACTACTCTTAAGCTATCTCCTAGGATAAAGCGTTGTTATTGAAAAGAGGCAGATCTAACACATGTAAGGATCTGATAATCAAGTTAGTAAGAGATCAACTCGGGATAAGAATCTTCATCACAGTTATATCTTAGAGCTAGTATCCTTCAAGCGAATCCTTGGAGTCCTCTAGCTCGATTGTCCGTGATTGATCCAAGGGGTTGATTCCTATCACATAGTAAGTGCCAAGCATCTCAGGCACATCAACTTTATTCTAGTATAAGAGCCTGAGGTTCTGACTGAGAGTATGTGTATTACGTTCATGAGAATAGAAGTATTGAGTAGAGGCGTATTGTGGTAGCATTATGTTCATAAGGGTTATGAGGTAGTATTAGGTTTAAGTAGTATATGTGCATGTTTATTAGCGAGGGTTACAAAAGTTTGTGCAAATACCCTATTGTTTGTTATGTTTTCTTACCTAAAAATAGAGTAAGTTATAGTACGTATGGTTGTAGGGGTTTTGATTATTATAATTATGGATGGTTTGGATGTTTACAAGCTTACTGCCATTTTGAGTGGGAGTTGAAGTTGAGGTAAAGCTATTGAAGGATTATAGTAATCATTGGTTGTTGTAGTAGTTGTAAGTGTTGTTTGTGACTCTAAAAGTAAAGTAACCATGCCAAACCTAGTGTTCATGGTGGTCTCATTAATGCCAAGAGTAATGCCCCTAGTTACGGTTGGCATGGGAATCAGACTCCTTTGAGTGATGAGAAGATTGATGATTTAGTCACAAGGATGGCCAAAATGAATACATTTATGAGATAAATTGCCAATAACTAACTTATCGAGTCAGCGTAAGATAATAGCCAACCTATTCTTGCCAACCAAGTTGACCCCTAACCTATCATCGCTATTGCCTAGCCTATTCTAAGTAAGCAAGCTAGAATGCACCATCGTTAGGAAGTGGATGAGCAATATTACACAATTCAGAACTAAGTTGGAGGAGTAGGAGTAGAAGGTCAATAAGCTAAGCAAAGGATAGCATTGAATGATGTCGAAGGGGATGAGGATGACAACTTTTATAAATTTGAGGAATCCAGTAGTTGAGGTCCTAGAGATATGGACAATGTCAAGTTATAAATACTAAGCTTCAATGGAGTGAGATTAACAAAATCTTTGATTGTCATGACTATGATAATGTCAATTGAGTTAGATTAGCTACCTTAGAATTCGTAGATTATAGGGCTATGTCATGAAAGAAGCTGCATATTGTGAGAAGACAAGAAGGCGGACATGAAGTCAAAATTTACAATGAAATGAAGTGAGTAATGCAAGATAATTTCATTCCTAAACAATATGAGTAGGATACATTCAAGAGACTACTAGAATCGAAGCAAGGATCAAAGAATGTAGATGACTACCTCCTAGAATTTCAAATGTTGATGACTGAATGTGACATAGATAAGCTCAAAGCATGAAACATTTCTCGATTCATCTCTAGACTAAGATTTAACATTCGAAACACTATTGAAGTCCAAAAGATTGGGTCCTTAGAAGTGGTAGCATAAATTGCATAAAAGGTCAAGCGGCAAGGGCATACTCAACGAGACAAGCTCCTATTGGTTGACCTATGTCAAAGAGCTAACTTAGTTCTAGCTAATCTAGATACAATCAAGACATAGACCAACAAAGTCTGACCTTTAACCAACCTGAGGACAATAGATAGTAAGCTAATGGCCCTAAGGCTAAACTGAAGAAAGATGCCGAGTAGAGATCAAGAAGGAAGACCCAATAAATAAAATGCCTTAAATGTCTTGCTTTGGGACACATTGCATCATAGTGTCCAAACAAGTGAGCCATGGCAATGAAAGGCGATGAACTTGAGAGTTCCAATGAAGAGGAGTTGAAAGAAATTGTTAGAGAAGAAGAGGTAGCGATTAGAGGCTTCCTAGATGAATTTTAAGAGGACAAAGAAGCCTTCACTTGAACTAAAGATGATTCTTGAACATGGTTTTCCACCACACTCTTAATGTGGCCATAATAGAAGAGAAGGCTTAGAGAGAGAACATACATATTGGTTGCCATATTAAAGGAAGTTTACATGACTTGATAGTTGATGGGGAAAGTTATACCAATGTAGTCAACTAGACTAGTCACCTAACTAAAGTTATCGACGATTCTTCATCCTTACCTTTATAAGCTCCATTCGCTTAATGAGAAGTGTACCTTACACATGACTAAGTAGCCTCATGTGCCAATCTCTATTGGAGATAGATATAAAGATGACATCCTCTAAGATGTAGTGCTAATGTGTGTCTCCAATGTATTGTTTGGTCAACTTTGGATGTTTGACCAGTAAGTGCTACATAACGAATACATAAACACCCATTTGTTATGGAAGGATGGGAAGAGGGTAGTTCTCTACCCAATGACCTCTTAGGAAGTGTATGAAGCTTAAGTCAACCGTAGTAAAGCCTAAAAGAAGAAGAAATTATACATGAGCTTAGGTGACTTAAAGCAAGTGTTGAAGAAGGCTGACTTGGTATATTTACTGACAATCAAGCAATTATTGAAAGCGGTCGACCTACACTTAGTTCCAATCGAAATTTGAGCTTTATTAGACAAATATGCCAATGTTTTCCCTAACAAACTATCGAAGGGATTACTGTCCTCGCATAGGATAGAACATGTCATAGATTTGTAACTTAGTGTAAGCTTACTGAGGAGAATTATGTACTACATGAATCTTGATTAGGCAAAGGACCTTAGGTTGTAATTTAATGAATTAATCGAGAAAGGGTTTGTAAGAGAGAGCACTAGCCTATGTGTCCTCCCTGCCTTGCTTACATCAAAGAAGGATGGCTCATAGAGGATGTGTGTAGGTTGTCAAGCCGTCAACAAGATTATTATAAAGTATAGGTATCCGATCCTTTAACTTGATGACAGTTTGGACAAGCTATACGAAGCTCAAATGTTTTCAAAGATAGATTTGAAGAGTAGATGTGATGAGAGGCAAGAGCACCTGTTAAGTTATAATATAGTGAATAGATTTGAGTCTGAGTTGTCGATCCCTCATAGAACCATTAAATTGGAGGAAGTTCTAAATTACTAGGAATTATCCTTATGTCCAATTATCTAACTTAACAATTAAGAACGAATTATACTAGGTAAAATCTAAATTAATAAAACCTTAACTAATAGAACAAATAAAAGAAGCGAGAACAAGAAAAAGAAAGGTAAATTAAATTATTAAAGAACACATAATCCTCAGAAAAAATTATTATTAACTACTTAGCCTTGTGCAACTTTCTAATCTCAATTACTTAGTGATCCGAGGAATTCCTAATATGAGTTAACCAAAAACGCTTTAACAAATCAACTCTTAACCTTAAATATATCTTACCTAAATCGCTTGTGTAACAAGATATCCTAAGATCGCATTATGCTCTTGAATTCCACTATTAGGTTACCTTAATTGAGAGAAACTAAATAGCCAAACCTTAGTCTATTTAATCACTTCTAATTACACTAGCCTATTTACTATAGAATCTTATAAACTCTATAACAAACTTAAACAATAAATTAATAGCCAGCAATATTGATTTAAAGGCAATAATCATAATTTAGTTAGTTAAAAAAAATAGATATCATTGATTGAAAGGCAAAACAATGTCACATAAAAAAAAAAAAAACTAGATTTGATAATAATTTACTAAGAAAAGTTAAATCAAAACATGAAAACTAAATTAAAGAGTATAAAGGGAAAAGAAGAATAATCCTAATCTTTACTATACCTTACTTACTCTTCCTCTTGGTACACTATAAAACTTGACCTAAGCTCTTATTTGTAATGCTTAAAAACCAGGGTTACAAGGAAACATTCCAAAAATAGGAAATTCTTTCATCAAAATTTTCATACCCTAAGATCACGATCATGAACCTCTTAGGCGTGATTCTCCTTTTCAATTGAGACTCTTGAAATTCTTAGATGAGAGGATCACAATTAGAAATATGGGCATGATCTTCAACCATGATCTCCTTTGAACTTCAATTCTTCATTGAAATTTCTTCATTCAAATGCAATAATAAATATCTTCTTCATCAAACCTTCAAAACTTCTCCAAATTCTACAAAAATTCACTAAAGACTCTTCAACATTCTATAAATGAAATTTTTCATAAATAAGCTCAAATTACTTCAAAAATAGCATTATCAATCAATAAAACTATACAAAACAACACTAAAATACATGTGCTAATGAGGTATTATAAAAATACCATCAAATCATGATGAAAGAAAAAGACAAGTGGAAGATCACCTTTAAGACACAACTTATGCTATATGAGCAGACAATTATGCTGTTTGGACTAACTAATGTAACAAGCACATTCATGTGTCTAATGAAACATGTACTGCTCTTGAAGTTTATAGAAATCATGCAGTAAATAAGGAAAAAAGAGACTTACAGATGAATTGTGCAAAGAAATTTGCAGAATAATGCAAGAACTTTAGTTAAAGAGTATGAACTACCTAACTAACTTAACCTTGGAAGAGTCTTTATATGCAGCGATTAACACATGCAAAGAAAGTACACGTATAAGGGAATATAATAAATATACATGAAAAGGTATTTATTAAATACATAAAAATAAAGATGAGACTAGTTGATATTTTAACACACACCAACCATAACCCACCCTCCACACCACACCCCCTTTTTCAAGTTGGCTCTAGCAGAAGGCCTAACTTGAATAAGAAAATTTGCAATTGACTTAGAGGAATAGCTTTTGTCATCATATCAACAAGTTACAAGGAAGAAGATATATGTTCAATCACGAGAAACCCAGAAGAAACATGCTGATGTGTAAAATGGACATCTACCTCAATATGTTTGGTCCTTGCACAAAGGCAATGATTTTTGGCAATCATTTTAGCAGCTTACTATCAAAATACAACACCATAGGTAATGAAACATGAACCTGTAAATCCTTTAAGACATAAGAAACCCATAACAAATCTTTTGTAGCAAATGCCATGCTTCTATATTTAGCTTCCGCTAAGGATGTAGAAATAGTAACTTGTTTTTTAGTCTTCCATGAGACTAAGGCAAAACCAAGAAAACTACAAAAGCCTAAAAGAGATTTGCAATCAACAACTGAAGACCCCTAATCCACATCATAAAATCCACTCAAAGTAAGATTAGTTATGGAAGAATAAAACAAACCAACATCAAGTGTACCTTTTAAATATTTGAGTACATGAACATCAGCTTTAAAATGTAGAGTATGAGGTTAGGAAACAAACTGACTTAACTGTTGTACGATAAAAAATAGATTAGGCAGTGTCAAAGTGAAGTAAAGTAACCGATCAATAATTCTTCTAAAAACAATAGGATCATGTAAAGAATCACCAGCAGTATTGTCTAGCTACAACCTAATAAGAAAATGTTCTTTAGACAACTTAGCAACTATCAAACCAACATCACTTAATATGTCTAAGGAAAACTTCCTTTGATTGAGTAGAAAACTATTAGGAATCCAACAAATTTCCAATCTTAAGAAGAAATAAGCTTCTCCGAGATCCTTCATAGTAATTGCATAATCTAGAGTAAGTTTCACATTAGAAATTTCAGCCAAGGAATCTCCCATAATCAAAACATCATCCACATAAACCAATATAGGAAGAAAACCATCATCACTTTGTTGAGTGAACAAAGAATAATCTGATTTGGATTGAATGAATCTCGAAGAATAATAAATTTAGTAAATCATGATTCCACTATCATGAAGCTTGTTTAAGCCCATAAAGGGGCTTAATTAACTTGTAAACTTATCCAGGTATACCCTAGAAATACCCTTTGGGAGGCTTCATGTAAATATCCTCATTAAGATACCCATGAAAAAAGGCATTGTTTACATCGAATTGATGAACATGCCACTTTCTAATGGAAGCAATAGTAAGAAGAGTTCTAACTGTAGTAAATTTGGTTTACCAAGGAAAAAGTGTGAATATAGTCTATCCCTTCCACTTGAGTATATCCTTTGGCAACCAAGTAGGCTTTATATCGCTCAATAGATCCATCAAGTTTGTATTTTATTTTGAAAGCCCATTTGGATCCTATAACCTATTTATTGAGTGGAAAATCAACAATTTTCCAAGTATTATTCGACTATAAATCTAAAAGCTCCTTATCCTTGGCTTCAACCCACTTTAGGTCTTATCGTGCCTCATCATAATTTTGAGGTTCTAGTATTTCAAACACATTGGCCAATGAGATCACAAAATTAGTGGGTAAAGGGTCAAAAGTATGAGGCTAAAACAAGGGTTAATGAATAGAAGAAGATGGAAAATCTATTGCAACCACTGAATGAACATTTTGCACATTATGAATGTAATCACTAAGCCAAACAAGGGTTTGATGCAACCTCTATGATCTGCGAATAGCAAAGGGTTTATTATGAACATTTGGCACTTTTGTAATATTAAACTCTTATGAAGCTGATGTTTGGTGAAGTGCATTAGATATATTTGGAAGAAAATCATACGATGAAGAATCAAATGAAAGAATAAAGGTTTATGAGGCTTGGGTAACTATGTATTAGGATGAGAAAAATGCATATCAAGATGAAAGGGAAAAAGTTGTTCAAGAAACATCACATCACAACTAACAAAAACTTAATGTGAATCCAAATCGTACAATTTATATCCCTTTTAACCCATAGGATAACCTATAAACACAGCATTTAGCTCTAGTGTTAAACTTGTCTCTAGATTTAGGAAGCATGGAAGCATAGTAAAGACAACTAAATGTTCTAAGTGATTGATAAGAAGGTGCTTTCCCGAATAGCAAGAAATATGGAGTTTATCATTTCAAGGTTTACATAAGCATTTGCTTAATAAGAAATGTATCTATTAACAAGCATTCTCCCCAAATGGTCTTTAGTAAATGTAAGTGAATTTGAAGTGTACGAGTAGTATCCAACATATGTCTATGCTTTCTCTTACATCACCATTTTGCTGTGGTGTATAAACAATAGATTTTTTATGCAAAATACTAAGTTCTGCAAAGAGTCTTTGGCACTCTTTAGACGCCATCTCATTCCCATTATTACCTTTCATAGATTTTGGTATGGTTTAAAACTATGTTTGTATGTAAGAAAAGAAGTTGGTGAGGGTTTCAAGTGTTTGGTACTTTTGTGCCATAAGAAAAGTTCAAGTACAATGAGACATATCATCTACAATAGTAAGAAAATAGTTTGCACCAGATATAAAGCTAGTTGTATAGGGACCCTAAATGTCAACATAAACTAAATCTAAAGGATGTAATGAAGTAGATATGTTGGATGTAACGAAGTAGATATGATAGATGAAAAAGGCAAGCAATGGAATTTGGCAAGCATGCAAGTTTCACAAAGAAAAGAGCTCAAATTCATGTTTTTACAACAACGCATATGTCTAAGTTTTGAAACGAAGAGATGTCCCAATCTATTATGAATCATATGAAGGGACAATTTACCCTTACAAGTATCAAGATCAGAAACTTAAACTATACTAGAATTATTGACTACAATTGAAGTACTAGGAGTAGAAAACCTTAGATTTGGCTTGGAAAGCATTACATAAAGTCCAAGATGTGCTTCAATAGTTGCAACAACTATGTTACTATTCTAGTCCTAAATTAGACATTGGTTAGTGGAGAAAATGGCTAGGAAATTTGTTTGAGAAAGAAGTTTACTTACTGAGATTAGATTATACTTAAAATCTGGAACATATAAGACATTTGTCATGATAAGTCTAGTATCAAGGTGTACAGTGCTAAAAATTAGCACTATCTTTAATGTGCCATCAAGTAAAGTGACTCGAACAAGGCTTTCAAGTGTATATGTATGTGAGAATAGGCAAAAGTATGGTATAATGTGATCTGATCCACTAGCATCTACAATCTAAAAACACTCTTTATTATAAAAAATAGTGGAAGTATGAGAAACAGTTGTATCACCTGTAAATGCAAGCATTGAAGTTTGCAGATCAGCTTTAGATGATTTCCCTTTGAGTAATTGCATGACTTCCATACAAACTCAATTAATAAGCAATGAATCATTTACTAAACTAAGAGGATCATTTTACTACTTATCAAGAGGCATATCAGCCATATTAGCACGAAAACTCACTTATGCTACTGTCTTAAAATTCCTCTTTTCCTTATTGATTTTATACCAATTAAGATAACCAACTATTTTAAAACAATTTCCCACTGTATGACCAATCCTTTCACAATGCACACAACTTAACTTTCCTTTACCTCTCTTATCCTTCTTGTTATCATTAACAACCCTTCTTTGATTCTTTGCAAGAAAAGTCATAGAATCATCACCCAAAAAATGGCCACTTGTAACTTGTTTTTGTTTTTCTACTTGAAAAACTAAGTAATGATCTTTATTGATACTTGGCAAAGGATCTATTGAAAGGATCTCACTTCTAAAATTCTCAAAAACATCATTTAATCCAATGAGGAATTGTAATATCTTATTACGATTATCAATTTCCAAGTACTTTTTAGTTATCTTACAATTGCAATTCTCATAAACTGAAGAAGGAATTTCAAAAAGATTTTGCAACTCGTCCCAAAGTTTCTTTAATTTGCTATGATATGCAGTTACACTAGCATTTCCTTACCTAAAATTCATTATCTCATTTTGTAGTTGATACAATAAAGGTCCATTAATCAATCCAAATCTCTCATTCAAATCATCCCAAAGCTCTTTAGCAAATTTTGAATGAATAAGGCCTTCGAACGAATCTTTCAATACAGAATTGAGAATCCAGCATCTAACCATGAAATCATAGTGTAGCCAATACTATTCTTTTGTCGAATTATCACTAATTCTAGGACACAAATCATCAATAAAACTTAATTAGCCTTTAGCACCGAAGCTAATTTAATCAATTTGTTGTACCTAAGAAAATTTGATCCATTAAAAACAATACTAGTTATTACAATTCCATAATTGTTCGATCCTGACATCGAGAGTGGATCAACAATGCTTATGATCACAGTAGTAGAATCCACCATCTTAATCAGAGACAAAAAAAAAAAAGACAAAATGAAACTAAGAACCCTAATCTAGCTTTGATACCATCTTAAAGTTGATAAGGAAAACAAAGACTTATGGAAGAATTGTGCAAAGAAAGTTGTAGAGCAATCCAAGAACTCTAGTTAGAGAATATGAACTGACTAATTAACTTAACAGTGGAAGAGTATTTATGTATAGCAATTAACATGTGCAAAGAAAGCATACATGTAAGGGAATAAAAGAAACATATACAAAAAGCTATTTACAAAATACAGAAAAATAAAGCTGATATTCTAATAGCTGCATAATCAAATTAGCAAATGTGTTATAGTTTTTACTTAGACAACATTCTGATCTACAATAGGAACATTATCAAGCATGTTGGACACCTTAAAGAAGCGATTAATGTACTTCGAGTTGAGAAATTTATGGTAGTCTAAAGAAGTGCACCTTTTTTGTGCTTGAAGTTATATTTCTTGGGTTTATAGTTAGGAAAAATGGAGTCCAAATGCATAAAGAGAAGATCAACACCATAGTTACTTAGTTGAACCCATAGAATGCGGTCAAGGTCAAGAGTTTTCATATGTTAACATCCTTTTATAAGCGATTTCTTCATAGCTTCAACACTATCATAACCTTTTGATTGAGTTGAGTAAGAAAGGCATAGAGTTCAAATGGACAAATCAATCTTAGTGAGCTTTGAAGAGATTAAGAAGAGGTTAACTATTGCCCCAGTGCTTGCCTTGCCAAACTTTAAAAAGGTATTCAAACTTGATTATGATGCCTATGAAGTTGGGATTAGAGTCGTGCTCATGCAAGAATGCCAACCTATAGCATATTTCAGTAAGAAGCTTAGTAAGGTTGCCATAAACTATTTTGTGTATAAGAAGGATTTTTATTCCCTCATCTGAACTCTAATTATATGGAAATACTGCTTATTTCCTTAGGAGTTTGTGATTTACACAAATCATAAGTCCTTCAGGTACCTTTGAAGGCAATTGAAATTTCTCGACGGTAAGTTAATTGGGTGGAGTTCCTTAAAACTTCCTCATATGTGATCAAGTATAAGAAGGGTAATGCAAACTCTTTAACATATGCTTTATCAAGATGACATGTACTAATCACTAGATGCAAGCTAAGATACTTAGATTTAAGATGCTAACCAAGCTCAATGAATAAGTTAGACACTTTAACTTTATTATGGCAAAGTGTAAAAAAGGGTTGGTTATAGATGGGAACTGTTGAGCTAAGTGGTACTTGATGGGAATCAGCCTGTAACTATAGCTAAGCCAAGGCCGACCTATCCAAAGTCTATGCCGACTTGTTCTAACCTAAGGTTGAACAACTTTCTCCGAGGGCAAACAAATGACAGAAGACCGAGGGGAAGAAAAGGAGCCACTTAGCAATAAGTCTATCGTCTACCAAGAAGATGACAAATCACATATCCAAGCACTCAAGACAAAAGAACCACTCAACACTATCTTAGACTAGTGACTACTAATTTAAAACTCGATAATTGTGGAACAACCTCTCTGGTGTCTTGGCCAGGTATTGTGAGACGTCAGAAGCTCTCCTTTAGACCTGGACATTCAACTACCGACCTCGCCCAGTTCAAATCTTGCTCTTTCCTGGACATACCAAGTAACTGCATGCCAAGTTCTGTAAAACACACAGTTTTGTATTCGTATATACGTTTTCCTTCATTTTATTTATGGGCCTAATTCTTTAGGGTTTAAGGCCTTATACATTATTTACAGTTTTACCAATAGGGTTTAGGACTTGCCATAATAGCAACATTTGTACTAAAAGAGATATACATATATACAGAAGAGAGACATATACAGATGGTGAAGATATTCCCCCACATACAGAGAGTGAAACTTTCCTCTTTCGAGCAAGACCGTACTTAAGCTAGTAGAGCTTACGTTTATTGGATAATTGAGTGTCGATTACTTTCTTTAATCCCTCCAGTGTTCTTATCAATCTTATTCTTAGGATTGTAGTGAAACCCTTCATTTGAATCAGCAAGTGAGTTATATCTAACCCTCATTTGAATCCTAAGCGACATTTAGTGTTTGTAAGTTGTATTGAACTCTATTTCGAGTTCAAACCCCTGATTGTGTTTGTATCTTAGTGAGTTATATCTATTCACATTCACCATCAAAAACCTTCCTATTCTTCGTACCCATTTTTCTTTTGGAATCCCGAATACCCATTCCTGTTCATTCGAGATCCGCTGCTATTTTGGATTGATCCTTATCATCTCGATATCAAAGCTTTGGGGAGACACGCGTACTAGTGTTCTTTAAAGTAGATTTGTGGTTCTAACATTTCTATTAATCATTATTATATAGTGTAGCGTATTGTTCATAGTAGTCGCAAGTAGCTATAGAAGCCGAGTAGTAGTTGTTTCTAAGTTACTATCAGCATTTTGTTGTTTGTTCAATTCCTTATTCTATTATTGTATGGACAAGAATGTTGGAAGATAGTGTCAACAACACTGGTGATAGTCTTTATAGAAGCTTGAGGAGATGTATTAACAACTTAGAATATCAGATTTAGAATCTCACTGACTTTATCCAAGAACTCACTGGATTACTTAGAGGTTATAGACGGGATAGCTAAGAGGAAAGAAGGGAGAGAACACCCATAAGTGGAAGTAGCTCTAATGAACTTGATCATGATGACCAACAGCAAAGAAGAGCTGTTAAGCCAAGAAGGAGAGAAAACCGACCTGAATCGAGAAGAAGAAATGAAAGGAGTGAGAAGAAGGCATTAACTCTAGACGAGTTAATTAATTTGGCATTAAGAGTAGAGAGGTAGATGAGAAGAAGGCATTAGAGCCCAAGTAGTCAGCCTTAACAAGGTAGCCATAACCTTAAGAGGTATGCTAAGAGAAGGCAGGAAAAGAAGATGGATAGAGGAGAGCCTAGCCGACCAACCTATGCCAAGAAAAAGATTGCTAAGAAAGAGAAGGCACCTGAAAACAAGGCCTGAGAAGTAAAGTACTTCAAGTGCTTAGGCTACGGGCACATTGCATCCCAATGCTTGAATAAGAGGGTCATGGTCTTAAAGGGCGAAGGGCCTAAGGCTCAAATCGAGAGTCAAAGTGATAAGAGCTCAAACGACCAATTGATAGAAGAAGATGTCTATCCTGAAAACCTCGATAAACTCTTAGCTACAGCTAGATGAGCTGACTTGAAGATAGATCATGGACAAAGGAAAAATTTATTTCACATGCAGTGCCAAGTAAATGGGAAGACTTATTCCCAAGTTATTGGGAAGACTTATTCCCTAGTTATTGATGGAGATAGTTATACCAACATCATTTCTACCGAGTTAGTAGAAAAGATGAAATTGTCGACCTACCCGCATCGTTGACCTTATGGATTAAAACGGTTTAATGGTAAAGGTATGATCCATGTACATAAAAGAGTGCAGATTACATTCAAGGTAGGGCAGTATGAAGATGAGATCGACTTTAACGTAGTGCCTATAAATGCTACAAATCTACTTTTTGGCTGACCATGGGAGTTTGATCGAAAGGTGATCCATGGCAGATTCTTCAACACTTATACTGTTTGGAAGGATAGGAAGAGCTATCTCTTAACCTTAATGAACATTGAGGAAATCCAGAGATACTCGACTCCATGATAACGTAAAAAGGGAGAAGGAGCTTATTTGGCATCCCAGCTTGTTCTCGACACTTAACATCGAGGACGACTTCCTTCCAATCCCGCGGTAGTGATGAGAATTAGCCTCTGACTACATTCAAGCCGAGGCCGACCTGTTCGAAGTTGACACCGACCTTCCGGAAGATGATGGTAACCTATTCTAACCTAAATCCAAACAACTTTCGCCAAAGGCGAACAAATGATAGAAGACTAAGGGGAAGAAAAGGAGCCACTCGACAACAAGTCTATCATCTGTTGAGAAGACGAGAGATCACACAGCCAAGCACTTGAGACCAAAGAACCACTCGGTATTATCCTAGACTAGTGACAACTGACTTTAGAACTCGACAATTGTAGGTTAACCTCATTGGTGTCTCTGCCAAGCATTGTAAGACGTTAAGAGCTCCCCTTCAAACCCAAACATTCAATTACCAACCCTGCCCAATTTAGATCATGCTCCTTCCTAACATGTCAAGTGACTGCATGCCAAGTTTTGTAAAATGCACAGTTTTATACTCATGTATACATTTTCCTTCATTTTATTTATGGGCTTAATTCTTTAGGGTTTAAGGCCTTATATATTATTTACAATTTTTCCATTAGGGTTTAGGACTTGCTATAAATAACAACATTTGCACTAAAAGAGATATACATATATATAGAGAGAGACATATACAGATAGTGAAGATATTCCCCTACATACGGAGAGTAAAACTTTCCTCTTTCGAGCAAGGCTATACTTGAGCTAATAGAGCTTGCATTTGTCGGATTATTGAGTGTTAATTACTCTCTTTAATTCCTCTAGTGTTCTTATCAATCTTATTCTTAGGATTATGGTGAATCCCTTCTTTTGAATCGATTAAAGAGTTATATTTAACCCTCATTTGAATCTTAAGCGACATTTAGTGTTCATGAGTTGTATCAAACTCTATTTTGAGCTCAAACCCCTGATTGTATTTATATCTTGGTGAGTTATATCCATTTACGTTCATTATCAAAAACCTTCTTGTTCTTTGTACCCATTTTTCTTTTGGAATCCCAAATACCCATTCCTATTTGTTTGAGATCCACTATTGTTTTGGATTGATCCTTATGAAGTACTTATATAAAAGAAGTCAGTTACGCATTCCAAACAACTCGGTACGCGAACTTCTAGTTTGAGAAGCCCATATCGAAGGGCTAATAGGATTCTTTAGGGAGAAAAGAACTTCTGAACTATTAAAGGAGCATTTCTTTTGGCTTAAAATAATGTAGGATGTCTATTTAATATTGGAGTGATATTCTATGTGCAAGAAGGCTAAGAGGAAGAAAGAACCCTATAGAGAATATCAACCCCTGCCAATACCGAGCCAACCATGGACAGGCCTGAGCTTGGACTTTGCACTCAAACTACTACGGATAACCCCAACGCCATGACTCCATCATGGTTATGGTAGAAAAACTCAACAAGATGGCCCATTTCATTCCCTACCAAAAGATACATAATGCTTTATATATTGTTAAGCTTTTCTTGTAGGAGATCGTGCAATTTCATAGAGTTTTATATAGCATTGTATCATATTAGGACCTAAAATTCAGCAATTTCTTCAAGAAAAATGCTATGGAAAAGACTTAGAACAAAGCTTTATGTTTAGCACCTCCTATCACTCCTAAATAGAGGGAAAACTAAAGTAGTGAACAGGACACTTAGAGCCTTATTACGAGCTATAGTTAGGAAGAATTTACATGATTGGGATATATGTCTACTAACCCTACCTATGGGGATGATGGATGGTCACGCGGCCAAGGAAAAGAGCCAAGAAATAGTGTAGCCAGTCAAAGAGTTCAAAAAGCTTCATCAAAAGGTTATACAATAGATCACATGGACAATCTCTAAGCAAAAAGAGATTAGAAGCTAAGGAAGGAAGGTTATAAGCTTTAAACATAGAGATTTTGTATGGGTACACCTTAGCAAAGATAGGTTTCACAATTGAAGGAGCAACAAATTGTCACTCTAAGCTGATGGACCACATAGAATGGTGAAGTGATTAGAGACAATGCTTATGACTTAGATTTATCTAAGTGCTATGGTGTGTCCTCTACCTTCAACATGTCTGACTTGACCCCTTATGTCATAAATGAGACTAAGGCCAATGATTTGAGGACAAATCTTTAAGAACCTTTAAGAGTTGATGACAATCTAATATCTCCTACTATCGACTGGGTTCCACTAACCTCCCTACACTTGTTACCAAGCTCTGGTCTTATCATAGTGGGGAAGGCTTAAAGGACTTCAAGCCCTAGCAACCTAAGTTTTGAAAGGACAGTTGGTCGAGGATGAGATAAATTATGTCTAAAGATATATCTCTCATTACATGCCAAGTTGTTTCTTGGTTATTAAGGCCATTGAACCTCTGCCCCAACCCTGACCTAGATAAGAAGACTTGAAAACATTGCACCTCTCCTAGAATCTAAGCCGGCAACTCAATTGCCAACCTGTCAGCAAGATGCAACTAGGCCAACTTGGCACCCATACCAATGCCAGTCCCTACTAGTCTCTTAGCCACTAATTGAAGGATACATGATCTGACAATCCTAGTGGATACTATCTAATGAAGTTCCTATTCTAGATACTCCTTTTGTACATCAATACCATAGCATGTATATTCTTCTTACTTTTTACCCTTTTGTCATTTTCTTATTTTAGTAAGTTGCCCAAAATTAATAGGTATATAAGGCCTTAGAAAGGAATATGTAGACATCATCTTCTTCATTAATATTACTTATTTTAATTCAAAGCAGTGTGCTTGAACTTCCTATCTCTGCTTTTATCTAATTCTTATTCTAGTTAGGAATCAATTCAAAGTGCCCTCATTATTGCCGATCATGATATCGAGTGTATGATGTGAGTCAAATTGCGAGCGTTAGTGAGTCACATCCTTGGTTTGACCATTAGGTTAAGCTAGATATTCCCTTTAATTCCTACTTCTTCTTTATGAGAAGGACTAACCATCAAGTATAAGGAAGCCTTAGTGATTGCTAAGCATCCTAGGCACATCACCTTCTCTATACAGCTACTAAGTTCTTCCACTACATTATTACATATCTAGAGAACTCTAAGGTGACAAGATGAACCTTTACATTGTCAACATACTACTAACAGTTGAACACCTTATCTACCTTCTCTTCCTAATCTAAGTGATCGTCCACATCTTTGCATCCTAAGAGGTCAAAATTTAGACCTTGACATTGTCAAAACCTCAAGGAGCTTGGGTACATTCTTCTATCTCAAAGTACTCTTCATCTCCTATCTCATCTTCCTCTTCAACTTCATTGTAAATAAGCCTTCATGGAGCTTACCTTTCTACTCCTCCAAGCCAAACATTCCAAGTTAAGTAATCAGGCTGGTCACCTTGAAGGAAATTCTTATCTTGTACTACATGAGCTTGACTATTGTCTTGATAAACTCTACTAAGTTAACCATTCTTTACATCATACACATCAACATGTTCTCCATCAAGTCAGTATCACCGATAATAGCTTACAAACTCGAGTCAGTCATTTTTATCGCAGGCTACCTCAATTGATACTAATAACAACACTATTACAACAATTTAACACCTATTTAGATAATTATAAAAGCACTACTACAACAAATCAAAAATTAGTGTGACAGTTTGTAACCACCACTTGACAGCCAATAATACCACTCCTACATCAACATGTAGCTATAATTCAATAACTAACCTACAACACGCTCACTCTCTACTGCAAATCTAATAATTAATCTAACTCCACCTTTACAACAGCTACTAAGAAATTCACTTCAGCAGCTGTAAACTATCATTCGACACTTACTGTATCACACAGCTTCAACATTGCCACATACACTAACTCCCAATTGCTAAAGCAACTATAATTATGAATGCAATAGCTACCAATAGCAACTTTACACAAAACAATAGAAACTTCACTAAACCTTCACATACCTTCGTTGAAACTGTGTTCTAATAATAGCAAAGCTAATATACCTTAAGGTTAGAACATACAAGGAATATCAAATAAAGGAACAAACAAATAAAAAAGTTAACAAATTCATGGACCACCTTGTGACATACCAACAAGTTCCTAATGACCTAACATTCACTTAAAATGATGTACAAACAAATGTAAGGGTTACTCGCCACTACTCTTATTAAAGGAGTCGATAAGAGTAGAGGACACTTGAGAATATAATCTTGAGAAGAAGAATCTATAATTTCTAAAGGGTAAAATACAAGAATGATACAAAGGGAATCCTAATACATAATCCTAAAAGGGTAAACAGGGAAAAGACAAAAGGAATATGTTTGAGTAATCATCATTAAGATTTTCACCATATGACATATGTTGATTCTAGATTGGAATCTTTGATAAAAGTGAAGAAAAGGACATATCCAAACTGTCTTTGATTGAAACTGATGCTAAGATCTTTAAACAACACAGTAGCTTAAATGGATAGTTCAAAAATAGTGGAAGCTATGAGAAGGTTGGATTAGTCGACCTAACATAAGTTAGGTCGAATGGACATACAATTTGGCTCTAATTCTATCTAAATTGTGGATAAGGAAGATTGTAGAAAGGTTAGGTATAAGATTGTAATCAAGATGAGTTGAATAAATACAATATTAGATTCAAGCTCGAGTTAAGAACTTAAAGTTCGAGGTCAACTTAAGTTCAGCTAGACTCTAAATTTTGAGCTCGAGCTTCACTCGAAGATATATTTGCAATCTTTTTCAACTCAATTAGCTTAATTAAGCTTAAAAATTTTATAAATTTTTCCTATATAATCTTAAATTCACTTATGTTTTAAAAAATAAATTGAAAAATATACTAATCTCTATCAAACTCGTGAGTTCACAAACTTAATATTTAAAGCTCAAGCTTAACTTAGTTTGTTACTTGAATAGCTCAAGCTTAACTTGATTATCACTAAATTGAATTCATATAAAAGCCAATTTGAACTCAAGTAGCTTATGAACTAGCTTGGTTCATTTATACCCCTTGTAGGGTCATCCAACCTTCCTTAGTTATCTAACCTATCCTACAGCAAGTTAGGAATTGTCCTTGCCTTAATTAATGTTCAATATTTAACTCGAATAAAATTTAGCCTTAAGTAAAGTAGGGATTCTCATCCTATGCTAGCTCTTAAGCTAAGATGTGTTACGTTTGGCATTGTAAACCCCTAACTTAGTTCTTGGCGATTAGTTCTAGAATTTCATTCCTATTACCCTACCTCCACTCATCCACTAGTTACTAATGTCTATTGTCATGCTTGTTTCTATCCTCCTTCACAATCCACCTCTACTAAAATCCCTAAAGCTCCTTGCCTTTCTTCCCTAACAAATACTACCCTACCCTCTACCTTTCTACTTTCACTTAGTAATTACATTGATCTACCCCTCCTCAACCTTCCCTAAATAAACCCACTCAACCTATTCTCACATATTCTAAAATTGGCCACTTCAAACCTAAAATGATTCTTAATCTACAGAACATACTTTTCTAAACCTAGTCATTACACTATTGCACTCAAAGATCATACTTAGGCTACTATCATATGAGAAGAGTTTTAATCCCTCCTTTAAAACAAAACATGGATTCTTGTACCATACTAATCTTAATAGAATGTTATAGGTCGCATATAGAAATTTCAAATAAAATATAGTGTAGAAGGGTATGTCAAGTTTTATAAAGCATACCTAGCGGCTTATGGCTTCACTTAAGGAGATGCCATCGTTTACATTGAGCCTTTAAATCATGCTATTAAACCCACCACCTTTTGCTTCATTCTATCCCATGTAATGTCTTCCCAATGTGAAATTCGACAACTTAACGTCAAGAATTGATTTCTCCATGTCCATCTCACATAAACAACCATTATGAAACAACCTCTAAGGTTTGTTCATCCTTGCTATCCAATCATGTTTGTAAACAGCAAAAGTCCTTATGTAGTCTCAAATAGGTTCCTCATGCCTAGTTTCACTATTTCAATAGATTTCTCATTTGATTTGGTTTTTGACAAAGCAAAGTTTAGGCTCAAGGATTCTAACATTCTTGTTCTTCTTCTTTAAGCTGATGACATCATCTTTACTGGCAATAAGTAATCATGCTCTTCTCCATCACTATATCTCTATTCTCTCTCGTTAGTTTGCCATAAAAGATCTTAGTAATCTCTACTTCTTTCTTCGCATTTGAGTCACTTGTACTCCTTTAGGCATCCATTTAATCCAATCCAGTTCGTTCTTCATCTGTTTAAATGCCATACATGTATCTTTTAAAGCCTGTCAAAATTCTTATGTTACCTAGGAGTTAACTTAGTGCTCATGCTTCCCTCTAACTATAAAATCCTAAGGTATACCATAAGATTATTGGTGCCCTATAGTATGTTATTTTTACCAAACCAAATATCAATTTTGCAGTTAATCAATTGGATCAATAAATGTATCTCCTAAACGTTAATCACATGTAAGTAGCCCATAAATTTTCTAATATTTATGTAGTACTCTATCATTAGGACTTCCCATCCCATTACATGCACATTTTATACTTCATTAACTACCTTTACTGATGCTAAATGGTTTAGCTATATAAATACTTGTCCCTCTACTACAGGATATGCATCTTCCTTAAGTATAATCTTATTTCTAGTGAAGCCAAATGCCAAGTTCTTGCATATGCTATTACTAAATCTACTTGGATATATCATCTTGCTCGAGAATTGAGATTCCATATTTAACTCTCTATCATCCTTTGTTGTGACAATCTTGGTGCCATCCATATGTCTAACAACCTTAATTGGCATGATTGCACTAAACATGTAGATATTAACTACCATTTTATGTGAGAAGTGGTAACCTTTGGTTAAGTTCTTGTTTGTTATATATCTACGCGAAATTAGCATGTAGATCTCGTCACTGAGAACTTATCTACAGCATCATTTTCTCGATCATTATTTCAAATTTCACGTTGACTCCAATACCTTGAGATTAAATGGGTATATAATTATCATTTCATATGTATATTAGGGTTATAAAGAACTTTGTAATGCCCTACCTTCTCGATGCTTGCTTAAAAACCTTTCTTTACTTTTGGTACCTAAAGACGAGTTCATTATTTCCATCCTTAAGTTAAGAACAAAAAAAAAACCTATATTACACTTATCATACAACAATATGAAACTCTTGTTTCCCAAAACACTTCTCATTTAATGTAACAGACAACAACGAAACTTTTGACATTAGTAAGCCAACTCAAAATGTCACTAATATAAATAGGGTTAAGCAAAAAAAACCGTGAAACTAGATCGAACTGTGAACCAAACTAAACTGAATTGAAAAATAATTTTTTTTTTTTACAAACCATTTGGTTCATGGCTCAGTTTGATTATATATAAACAATTCGTAGTTCAATTCACAGAAGTGAACTGAATCTTTTTAGATTAAACCAAATAGTTTGTTTGAATTAAACAAAAAAAAAATCATGCAATTCTTTTGTATTTTTTTTTCCATCAATCTTTGTCAAATTTTTCATATCTTATTCTTCTTTATCCTATTTCTAGGTCAATTGTTAAGATTAAGTTGAGTGAATTCCATCTAAAATTTCACATTTAAAAACTTTTCTTTTCTAAATTGTCCCATTCTTATATGTTTTCAAATCAAGAGTTTGATCGTGATACTCTTTACATGTCTCTTCATCTCTTTTCTCATCTATGGTATGTCTCTTTTGTTTTCTTTATATTGCTTTTAAACAAGCAAGTCTACTTCTCCCTTCTTATTGTTACTTATTGGAATAGAGTCTCTTATCTTCATCTAATGAAGTTTAGTTTGTTAAGATCTTGTACAACTATTTGCTAAGTATCATTATACATGATAAATATATGAGAAATTCACTAGATATTTGTGAAAGTTCAATAGAAAGGAAAATATATTATTATAGATGAAAATGTTTAGCAAAAATTTGGCATAAAAGGTTCGAGTTGAACCAAACCAGTTTTTTATTATGTTCAAAAGATTCATAAACCAAACAGAATGATTAGATTCAATTTAATAAAAAAACTAAATTGTTATATTAGGTTCAATTCGATAAGGGAGGCGAACCATATCATACCGAATTAAACTATACCTACCCCTAACTATAAAGTCTTTTACAATAAATATCTCTATCAAGATATTCATATATAATACAATTTGATTAGAAGGTCTACATAACACTTTTATAGTCTCGTGTTAAGCCCTTGTGATATAACTTGATAATCTTCCTATACAACTCCTTCCCAGTACTTGAAACCAGTTCTTGATTCACTTCGGTTAACTAAGGGTTCTCCGTGGTACACTTTCAAACTAACATTCTAAATTACTTTCTGCTTCACAATCTTCTTCAAAGATAGTATTTATCTGTATTAAAATCTCCTTACTACTATGATATGAGATGTGAGCTAACTCCTTTTAGAACCTAAGGATAAGAAAGACTTATCCCCTCAACTTATTGTAAGCTGATTGAGAGTAGATAGATAAGCACAAATACAAATAATAACACAGCACTTTCACTAAGCAGGTTATCATTATCATCACAAAACTTAATAGTTTAACCAAGCAATGCAAATGCAACAAGTGCATACTATGCTAATGCACATGACATACATTGATACCGATATTCTAGCCCAGCTCCTAACAACTCATCTAAATAGTCGACTTCAATCCAAGCATCTAGACATAAACCAAAGTCCAGGAACCTAGCTATGCAACCAAAGGTTTCTTGACTCAGTAGCCTGGAAAAAATGCAAAACTATATGCTCAAAAACCAATTTATATAAACCAAGCTAAATTGCTTGCTTAACCAAGCTTTGGCTTTCGAAATAAAAATTATGCCTAAGAAAATCCCTACTTTGGAAAACTTAACCTTAGGTTCTTTTCATGTCATGTTGTCAATGCATCAATCATACACCTAACAATTACTAAGTAAGCTTACTTATCTATTCATCAACCTAGCTTTCACTTAATCATTAGTCTAACTTTCACTTAATCTTATTTAAATTTTCATTTCTAAAGCCTTAGTATTGAGTTCAATTAAGGGACTACCTTAGGAGGTAAGGTTAATACCTAGTCTCTTTGTTGAGATAGCAAAGAGCCAAGCATCATAAGATCAAACAACAATCCAACAACAACATATATTGCATTCTAGAAATATAAATCTACCAGCAATACACATACTCATCAAATCAGGAATCATTCTAGCAACTCAGCAGACAACATATCACATTCAAACACAACATCAATCACATTCATTATGGTCAGATAAGTTAAGAATAGATAAAATCTACTCTAAAATATAAGCAATCCATTTGCCTTCGCCACTTAACAAATTCCCCAAGTCTTACTCGTGTCCTCGAGACTTTTCCATGTACATATCCCCTAAAAAAGATGCATACAATACCCAAGTTAATATATGTTAAGTATAAACAAAGTCACTAACTTACTTACACTTAGGGTTTAGGTCTTAATACATTCTTTTAAGGATAACTTTGGTCTCGGATACATTCTGGCCCAATTTCTAACTATACCTTACATATAAGGCCCTTCAAGCGAACTTTCTTATATAGTTTCTAACTCCTTCAACATTACATAATTATTATTATATCTCCTTTCCTTAACATACTATTCTAATCTTAACATATAAAACTTTTGTAAAACACTTATTAAACATCTAATTTATTGTAATATACTAATTAGGTTAACTATTCACTAACCATGTCTAAAGAACATAAAATGTTATTGTAAAAACACTTTTACATATCCAAAATTCAATCTACCCCTGCATCAATTTCTAACATACATTCTGCTCATAGACTATTTCTCATACTCTTCTTCTATACATTTTGATAAATTTTTTTACTTACATTCTGACCTACATAAAACATTCTTTAAATCATCAAATCACAACTCTAGCATCCATGCCCTTATTTTCTACTCTTCCCTAGAATAGTTGAATATCCCAAACTCCTATTATAACCAAATTATGTCACATGCAAATCAAATAACTCAAAGAAATATCATTTCCCCATATTTCCAATTCACACTTTCTAGGTTACCCAAGATCGAACTTCATAGTTTTTCAAAAGTATTTATATAACATTAAAATATACCCTTTGAGGAACTTATATACAAAAATTCATGTGAAAACAACATCATTTGCTATTTTAGAAATATACTATAAAATTAGTATTTTAACCTAGCTTCTTAAGGACTTCATATTTCCACTTTGAATATGCAAAATTTGGTTTGATATTTGAATTTTACATGTGAAAATACGTAAGGGAAACCAACAAATACAATTTTTAGACTTCATTTACTATTTTTAGAATTTTATCTAAAATCAGACTAAAAAGTGATACGTATCGTTAAGCAATTTTTTGGCGACCAGCAGTAGAGGGGGTTGTATCAATGGAGTTGGGCAATGTGTCTATTGTCAACTAGTGGTGGTGGTTGATTCCCAAATCATGCTTATCTTTTCGATCCCCTATATATCCATATTTCCACTATTTTTTTTGTAAATTTTTGTTTTCTCTTTAATTCTCTTCTTTTTCTAGCTCTAATATTTTTCCCAAACCCTATTCTCTTTCCTCAATTACCAAAAAGAACCAGTGATAACTCTGATTTTAAACATATTTCATATGGTGATTTTATAGTATTTCCCTTACATTTTTTTGTTTTCTTTAAAGAAATTGATACTTAATTGAGTAAAATGTTAATTTCAGGGTTTAAACGTGTTCTAGGCTCGAAAACAAAGAAAAGGAATCAAGTTTCACTCAATTCCGAGTTCAAACGAAAAAGTTATGAAGTTGTATAGAAAATTTGCCTAAGTGCAAAAAGTTATACGACTTGGGGACACGGCCATGTCCCAGGCCGTGTCGGGTGACGAAAACAGAATCTTTGTAATACACATATAAAAGGATATCTTAGGGTTTCAAAAGAGAAGAGAGACATTACAGAAACAAGAGACACAAGAGACGAGAGGAGATTTGAGAAGAACATTAATCAAGAAGCGATAACAACATCGATTTCAAGATTAGAGAGATTGTTCATCAAATCAAGAGGGGGTTTTATGCTTTATTTTACGTTTTTGATGAAACTCGTTTTTAGATCCGTTATGATAGCTTAGAATTCGAGTATTTAGGATTATGGAACCTAGGGTTTCATAGAACCTAGGGTTTCATGTAACCCTTGGATTGAATTATAATTTCAATAAAGTTTCTATCTTTTCTTGATTCAATTATATTGTTTAATTGTGAATTGATAATTCTAGAGTATCAATATAGGATATTATGCATGTTGATTGAGAAATTGCATGTGTAATTAGATCTAGGCATAATTGAAGAGAATTATATGTATATTTAGAGATAAAATACATGTTTCTTCCGGAAAGTTGATTGTTTGTGTGGGAATTCATTACACATTAATGCAATTCTAAATTATATTACTAAGTGAAGAGATTCCGGTAAATAATTTAGGATTAGGGTTAATATGCTTGAGAAAGATATTAGCTTTAATTGTAAATCCCTCCGGTCAAGAATAATAGAAATTGAATTGGATTGGATATATTTTAAAAAGGTTACATGTTAAACCCTAGGGGAAATAATTCCTAAATACATTATTGCATACTTGAAGTCGTTCGTAGTTTATTGCTTCCTAATGCGTAATTAAGTCTCATAAGTAGTTTAGTTGTTAATTTCAGTATTTTTAATTCATTTAACTCATCACAATTTTCTGGTTAGATAATAAAGATAAGGTTAATATTAGTACTCAAAATCTCTGAGGAATCGACTCGAATTCATATCCGCTATATTAAAATTGATAGGTACGCTTGCCTCATATCAAGTTTTTGGCGCCGCTACTGGGGATTTTCGATATTAAGAACACTAGTTGCTTTATTACATTTCACCATTTTTTTTCCTTTGTTTTCATTATTTATTTTCATTAGCTAGAGCTGCAATTGATTCTATATTTCTTATCCTTGCAGTGCATGACTAGAAGTAACCCGGAAGATTTTGTAGAACTTGATCCTGAAATTGAGAGAACTGCCCTTCAAAATTTGAAATCACGACCTAGACAAAGTGTGGCAACCATTGACGACGAGTCAATTGTTGAAATTAAGGAAGAAGGTGAAGAGACCAACACTCAATTCATCGGGCAGGAAGATCCACCACACATGGCGAACAACGGGAATGAAGCAAATCGGACCACATCCGATTATTCAAGAAGCTAACTCTAGCATCGCAAGGCCAACCGTCGCGGCTAACAACTTCCAAATTGCACCTAACATCAGACAAATGGTGCAACAATATGTTCAGTTTAACGGTCTCCAAGATGAAGATCCCAATGCCCACATCTCTAACTTTCTAGAGATTTGTGATACTTTTAAAATCAACAGAGCCATGGATGATGCCATCCGACTGCGGCTATTCCCTTTCTCCTTGAGGTTTAGAGCAAAACAATGGTTGAACTCTCTACCACGAAATTCAATCACAACTTGGAATGAATTGGTAGAGAAATTTTTGGAGAAGTATTTCCCACCTGCAAAGACCGCTAAACTTCGGAATGATATTTCTTGTTTTGCTCAATTGGAAGCGGAGACTCTATATGATACTTGGGAGCAATTCAAGAACTTGCTCAGTAGGTGCCCACATCATGGCCTTCCATTATGGATGCAGATTCAGACCTTCTATAATGGTCTTAATTTATCTACGAGACAGATGATTGATGCATCCGTAGGAGGTACTTTGAACACAAAAACACCTGAGCAAGCACAAAACCTGATTGAAGGAATAGTGATGAACAATTACTAGTGGGAAAGCACTAGAGCCAAACAAAAGGCTATGGGAATTTATGATGTGGACTTGACCACTGCTTTGGCAGCCAAGGTGGACTTATTAAGTAAAAAGATTGATGTACTCTCAGTTGGCCCTCAACAAGTGCAATCGGATGTAAGTGATTTTTGGTATGCAGGGGTATGGAGCACAAGAACCACTGGAACAGGTGGATTATCTAGGAAATCCACCTAAGCAACAAAATAACCCCTACAGCAACACTTACAATCCAGGATGGAGGAATCACCCCAATTTCTCATGGGGAAACCAAAACCAAGGCCAGCAGAAGACCAACTTTAGCCCACCTGGATTTCAAAGACCATTCCCACGTCCTCTCCCTCAAGAAAAGAAATCTAGTGTGGAAGAACTTCTCACAAAATACATTCAAGGCAATGAAGCTCACTTATCCAACATTGAATCCTCGCTGAGGAATCAAGAGGCTTCAAATCGTAATCTTGAGAACCAAATTGGTCAACTTGCGAAGCTAATCTCTAAAAGATCGTAGGGATCGTTACCGGGAAATACAGAACCCAATCCAAAGGAACATGTTAAGGCAGTGACACTTCGAAATGGGAAGGAGTTACATGCTGAGAGGAAAGGTAGCGAGGAAATTAGCAAGAGCAAGGAGGGGATGAAAGCAACGGCAGATGTAGAGCCATCAAAAGTGAAGGAATATCAACCACCTATCCCATATCCCCAAAGACTCCAAAAAGATCGCAATGACCAACAATTCAGTAAGTTCTTTGACCTCTTTAAACAACTGCATATTAACTTACCTCTTGTTAATGCCCTGTCACAGATGCCGAAGTACACTAAGTTCTTGAAAGATTTGTTATCTAACAAGAGGAAGCTTGAGGAGCTTTCTACAATCATCTTGGATGAAAAGTGTTCAGCGATCATGCAAAACAAGCTGCCCAAGAAACTAAAAGACCTAGGAAGTTTTACAATTCCTTGTCATATTGGTAATTTGTTAATTGACAAAGCCTTAGCTGATTTGGGTGCTAGCATCAATTTAATTCATTATAAATTTTTTAAGAAACTAGGATTAGGGGAATCTAAGCCCACATGCATGAGCTTGCAATTAGCTGATAGATCTGTGACGTACCCTAGAGGTATATTTGAGGATGTATTAGTTTAAGTGGGTAAATTTATTTTTCCAGTTGATTTTGTGATATTGGATATGGATGAAGATTTTGAATTGCCCCTTATCCTAGGTAGACCATTCTTAGCTACCATTAGGGCTATCATTGATGTTAGTGATGGCAAGCTCATTCTTCGAGTCGGAGATGAAGAGATTATGTTTAAAATTTCGGAAGCTATGAAAAAGTCTGTCGATCAAGATGATACTTGCTACCTTCTTGATGTTACTGACACTTTTGTTTCCAGTTATATGCAGGAAGTTCTTCTTAAGGATCCGTTGGAGAGTTGCTTGCAATTAGGCATGGAGGAAGCTTCGGAAGATCCTATCAAATCCGAGGTGATAGCCCAACTGGAGGCAAATAAACCTATCTTTGTGGAGAAAGGATTTGAAGAGATTGAAAAGAGGAAGGAAGCACAGTTAAAACCTTCGATTGAGGAGCCGCTAGTATTGGAGCTAAAACAATTACCTGACTATTTGGAATATGCCTTCTTAGAGAAGACTCCAAATTACCGGTAATTATAGCATCCAATTTAGAAAAAGAATAGAAAGAAAGGTTGCTGAAAGTACTCAAGGAGCATAAAAGGGCCATTGCTTGGAAAATATCCGATATTCGAGGTATCAATCTCTCCTTTTGTACTCATAAAATTTTAATGGAAGAAAACTATAAGCCGGTTGTGCAGCCCTAGAGACGTTTGAATCTAAACATGAAAGAGGTAGTCAAAAAGGAAGTTATCAAACTCCTTGATGCAGGTATGATATATCCTATCTCTAATAGTTCATGGGTAAGTCTAGTGTAAGTAGTTCCAAAAAAACAGTGGGATGACAGTAGTCCCTAACGAAAAGAATGAATTGATCCCAATGAGAACGGTAACAGGTTGGCGTGTATGTATCGATTATCAAAAGTTAAACGATGCTACACGAAAAGACCATTTCCCCTTACCTTTTATTGATCAAATGATAGAACGATTAGCTGGAAATATGTTTTATTGTTTTCTGGATGGCTTATCTGGTTATTTCTAGATACCTATTGCACTAGAAGATCAAGAAAAGACCACTTTCACTTGTCCTTATGGCACTTTTGCTTATCGCAGAATGCCTTTTGGTCTTTGCAATATACCGGCTACATTCCAGCGATGCATGTTAGCTATTTTTGATGATTTGATTGAGGACATAATGAAGGTATTTATGGATGATTTTTCAGTTTTTGGCAGTTCATTTGACCTTTGTTTAGATAATTTGGATAGGGTACTTACCAGGTGTGAAGAGACCAACCTTGTTCTCAACTGGGAAAAGTGCCATTTCATGGTACAAGAAGGTATTGTGCTAGGCTATAAGATCTCTTATCGAGGAATTGAGGTGGATACTGCCAAAGTGGATGCGATTGCAAGACTCCCGTCTCCAACTCCGGTTAAGGTCATAAGAAGTTTTCTAGGACATGCAGGTTTTTACAGGCGATTTATCAAGGATTTCTCGAAAATTGCCTGCCCTTTAACTAAGCTTTTAAAGAAGGATGTGCCTTATGTTTTCTCTCAGGAGTGTTTGAAAGCTTTCAATATCCTTAAAGAGAAACTTACCAATGCTCCAATCATGGTAGTACCTGATTGGGCTCTTCCCTTTGAGCTTATGTGTGATGCAAGTGATCACGCAGTCGAGGCAGTGCTGGGGCAAAGGCGAGACAAGCACTTTCAACCAATTCACTATGCTAGCAAAACTCTTACAAATGCTCAGGAGAACTACACTACTACAGAAAAAGAGTTGCTAGCCATTGTTTTTGCCTTTGATAAATTTCATTCTTATTTGCTTCTATCTAAGGTGATTGTTTATACTGATCATTCTGCCCTTAGGTACTTGTTAGCAAAGCCGGATGCAAAACCAAGATTGATTAGGTGGATCTTGTTGCTGCAAGAGTTTGATGTGGAGATCAAAGATAAAAAGGGAGCTAAGAATTTAGCAACAGATCACTTATCCCGATTGGAGAATCCAAACTTGGAATCGCTCGACGAGAACGAGATTAAGGATGAATTCCCTGGGGAGCGACTCTATGCCATCGCCCAGGTAAGTGATATGGAAATTCCTTGGTTCGCAGATATTGCTAATTTTTTAGCTGCTAGGATCATACCGAAGGGACTTCAACACAAACAAAAGAAGAAATTCTTTTCTGATGTGAAATATTATTTTTAGGATGATCCTTACCTGTTTAAAGTATGTGCAGATCATGTCATTCGAAGGTGTATACTACACCTCAAGGGCTGGCGAATTTTGAGCCACTGTCATTCGAGGCCCACGGGTGGGCATCATAGTGCCAATAGGACAGCTCATAAGGTTCTAGAGGCAGGATTTTATTGGCCTACCCTATTCAAAGATGCCCAGAGATATGTTAAGAGTTGCGATCGTTGCCAACGAGTGGGAAATATATCCCGTAGGGATGAAATGCCACAAAACCCCATCATCAAGGTTGAGGTATTTGATGTGTGGGGGATCAATTTCATGGGTCCTTTTCCGAATTCAAATGGAAACAAATATATCCTAGTAGCCATAGACTATGTCTCTAAGTGGGTAGAAGCTAAAGCCCTACCTACTAATGATGCTAGGGTAGTAAAACAAATTTTGAAAGGCCTATTTTCTCGATTTGGCACCCCTAGGACAATTATAAGTGATAGGGGAACACACTTTTGCAATGCTCAACTCGACCAAGTATTGAAATGTTATAGTGTTACACATAGGATAGCCACCCCGTACCACCCCCAAAGTAGTGGCCAAGTGGAAGTTGCCAATCGCGATCTTAAGCAAATTCTTGAAAAAACCGTAGAGTATCATAGGAAAGATTGGTCAGAAAAGTTGGATGATGCTCTATAGGCATATAGAACCGCCTACAAAACACCACTCGGCACCACACCCTACCGACTTGTAAATGGCAAAGCTTGTCATTTGCCGGTAGAGATAGAGCATAAGGCTTATTGGGCGATTAAGCGTGCTAATGTTGATTTTGAGCGTACAGGTTCTCGCAGGAAGCTTCAATTGAACGAGCTAGAGGAATGGCGAGCAAATGCATATGAGAACTCCAAATTATACAAAGAAAGGGCCAAAAAGTATCATGATCAGCGCATCAAACAAGGTCGACAATTTAAAGAAGGTGATCATATTCTTTTGTATAATTCCCGCCTTCGTTTATTCCCAGGTAAGTTAAAGTCCAGGTGGTCTAGACCATTTACAATTACACGAGTTTTCCCGTATGGGACTGTTGAAGTTACACACCCGGAGAAGGGCACATTTAAGGTAAATGGACAACGGTTGAAGTTATACTTGATTGGAAACTTGGAGCATGTTGGCCGGGAGGATTTTTATCTCCATCCGACGGAACTAACGTGAGAAGACATATCCCGTCGAGCTATCGACGTTAACTAAAGCGCTTCTTGGGAGGCAACCCATGTCTAACTCTATTTATGCTTTAGTTCTTTAAGTTTTCTTCATTTTATTTTTCGTTCAATCTAACTTTGCTTTCCTTCTTTTCTTTTGCGTTCACTTTTTTTTCGTCATAATTCTTTCCTCTCTTAGCTTTAATTTTTCTTTTTTTTTTTAATTTTATTATTTCTAAGTTTCCTTTATCTTTAGATTTAAATAAAAAAAATTAATTACACGCGCGAGGGACACTGTCGTGTCCCAACCCGTGTCCATCCAGGCGTTCAAAAATGTCCACCCACAGAGACTTATACGGGCGTGGGACACGGTCGTGTCCCCAGCCCGTGTGCGCCCAGAAATCCCACCCATGCACAAAGAGTTACACGGGCGTGGGACACGGTTGTGTCCCCAACCCGTGTGCGCCCAGAAATCCCACCCGCGCATAGAGAGTTACACGAGCATGGGACACAATCGTGTCCCCAGCCCGTGTGCGCCCAAAAATCCTACCCACATATAGAAAGTTACACGGGCATGGGACACGGTCGTATCCCAGCCCGTGTCCATCCAGTTTTCACGCACGGGCACAGTAAGTTACACGGGCGTAGGACATGGTCGTGTCCCCAGCCCGTGTCCGACCAAACTCCACACAACTCGCACAGTAAGTTACACAGGCAAAGGACATGATCGTGTCCTAGCCCGTGTCGAGCCAAATAACACGGTTTTCACACACGACCGGTTATTTAAATTACTCACCCTCTCACACTCTCACAATCACACATATCTCTCTTACACTCTCTCTCATTCTCCCTCTTCTCTCCACAATTCCTGCATTCCGCATTTTGATCTAAGTAAGTTTTCCCCCTTCATTTTCCTTTCTCTTCCTTATGTTGCAGCAATTAGGTTATGTGTGTTCTTCCTTTTATGCATATTGTTTTTGGCCTGCCAATTTCTTTTGCTTATTCATCAATGCTATGCATCATTGCTTTGAGTTTCTTGATCTCATATATTATAAATGCTGCCTCATCTAGTTAGCTTACATTATGCTTTGTCAATTCCAAATTTTATTGGTTCATTCGATTGTCATTCTTCATTCAGGCTAGTTAGGGTTAGCAATGGGCGATCATTATTTTGGGTCATTTCACGTCTCTTATATGTATAGACGCTTGTTTTTCCTCGTTACTTAGTGTGTAGTAGAATTCGTTGGAAGTGTTTGCCACTCATTTCTTTTCCACCACCTCGTTTTCTCGCTGCACTCCATATGTTTGATGAAATGCCCCAATGAGCATTCCTTTCATAATTGTAAGCCCCAAAGTTCAGCCAAATAACCGTAAGATTGAACTTAGAACCCAAGGTTTAGGGCGATCGGCTAAAGGATCCGATCACACCCAAATTATAAACTATTTAACAAGATATCAGTAAAAATGACCCTGTAAACTTAAATTTAAGAAAATAAGTAGTAAAATAGGAGACTATAAAATTTTCAAATTTTAAGCATAATAACTGCTAATTACCAAAAAGGCAAAAAGTGTAATATAATAACTAATAGATTATTAGAGATAGATTATATGTATACTAAAAATTTTAGAATGACCAAAATAATATCTAGGAATGTTCACGTGTACCCTACATGTATTTACGTGTAGATAAAAATACGCGTAATTACTAAAATTGGCCGAAAACTAAGTAAATAATTAAATAAAAATACAAAATAATTATAAAAAAAATCATAAAAAATCAAAAGAGGATAAGCTGATGCAAGATAAGGTCGTGGCAGGTCCAAAGCTGCAAAATAAAAATTAACCAATAAGAATTTGACAAACTAAAAGCCTAAAATCAAGGAAATGGGGCAAAATCCCATCAAATTAATGCATAATAATTACAAAATTTGTCTATAAATAGCAAGAAAAATTCAGAAGCACATTTGGACAGATACAAATCAGAGAAAATTAGAGAGAGTTGAAAATTCGAGAGAAAATCCAGAAAATAAAAAAAAATAAGAAAAACTGTGCAATTAGGGGTTTTAAATGGAACCCACACCAAACGAGGAGCTAGGAGTGGACGGCCACCACCACCACACGGTGGTGGCAGCGCCTAGGCCGGCCGACAACCCCACGGCGGCCCGAGGTGGCCGGAACCATCCAAACCGGTGAGTCCAATTTCCAGCCCGAATCTTGTAAAATTTTGTAAAATTAGTTATTTTGCCCAGAAAATTATGAAACTTTTTATTCTGAGGTTTTATTGTATGTAGATTTAGGGAAAAATATTGATTTAGTTTAATTATGTCTGGAAATATAGGGTCCTTAACAAATTATTCAAAACCGAGCATGATTAAACCGGAAATTAAATAGGCTTAGGGATGTAGTTTGGGGCTCAAAATTTTTCTGTAGGATGCTCATGTGACATAGAACAGTGCTATGAAGCCCTTTTTCAAAAATTAATTTTCGAAATTTTTAGATAATTTTTAGGCTCTAAAAAGAGGCATAAAATGGGTAATTTAGGGTTAATTATGTAATTAAATGATTAATTTCTGATTTAGTGAATAATTACATGTTTTAGGATGTTAAGATCTGATGGAGTATGATCCTTATAGCATTTAGGGTGTTAGATGTAATTATTAGGTTAATTATGTAATAAATGAGTAATAGGAAATAAACAGTTAATTTTGTAATTAGGGAAATTTGGAGTAAAATCTGATTTAGGATGGATTTAGACATTTTGAAATAATAATTGGTGTTTAGAAATGGTAATTAGGGTAATAGAAATATTAGAAATGCATTATGTACATAATATGCAATAATGCATAATGTGTAATTATTGAAAATATAATAAATAGAAAATATTATAATAAAAATTGATATTTTGAGAATAATAAAAATGCACAATAAATCTGATAGGAAACTTGAATTTATGGAATTATATGAAAAATGTAAAAATTTATCACATTAGGAGTGAATTCGGTACACTGATATGGATTTAAGTGTACCGAGTAAAATAAACACTGACAAAGGATAGTGATGGTATTTAGGTTATCGGGAAATAATGTGATTAATTTCACATTATGGGTTGAAACTAATTTCTAGGGTTGGAATATAAAACGCTACTTAAAAATCGAACTAAAAACCTGGTTTAGAAATCGATGCGAAAACCGAACCTGAACCTAACCCCAAACCTAGAATAATTGTAAAAGACTTAATACCTAGATAATTGGGCATATTAAACCTTAAACAAAACCTAACAAGAAGCATTACAGGATAAAACGAACCTATAACAATTATATGAAAAGCTGAAACCACGTTCGTGTTATAGGGATAACCGGCGATGGCTTGAGCAAATCGGACCTCGAGTGAGCGAGTGAGGAGTCGAGGTAAGTTGGGATTAATACGCTGCTGTATTTTGGAGGCTTAAGATTATGCTTGATTGTGCTTATTAGATAGTTGAATGCGTGCATGTGCTTGATTATGGGTGATGCTATGATTATGTTTGTTGCCTTGGCGCATATTGTATGTAATGATTGATCACCCTAAATTGGACTTAATCAAATATACGACCAGTAATTATAATCGAACATGCATGGTAACCCGTTAGGGGATTTAGGACTCTCCGGCCAAATACCGACCCTTTCGGAAGGGATAGCGCAGGATTGCAAAATTGTCCCTTCTTCATCCTCAGTCGAACTAAGTGACAGGAGAGGAGGTCGCGGCGGGGATGAAGACAGTGGTTCGAAGGTAGTCGCGGGAGGAGCAAGGTCTCCATTACACAAGCCTGGGTTTGGTCGTGAGCTGTTGCATTAACGGTAACTCCTCAACCCGGAATAAAGCGAGCGTAATTTCTCTAATCTCACGACGGGCCGGACAACGTCGTGCGATGGCATTTGCTTGCACATGCATTGCAACTAATAAATGATTGAAAACCTTGTTGTGTGTATGGTATAGTTTTAAGTCCTCCGTCCTAACTTACTGAGCTGTGGTTACTCACATCCCTATAGACATCGTGCAGGTGCTGGCTAAGAAGCGGCAACAACTACTATGAAGCTAGCAACTGCTGGATCCTGGAGAGTGAGAAAAAACATGTGAAGAATAAACACATATTTTAAGGTTTAAGTTTTTATTCTAGAATTACTTTCCATTTTGAATAATGTAACAACTAAGGAATATATTACGGAGAAATGTTGTAAACTTTAACTGCAATAATTGAATGATAACATATATATATATAATTCCTCACTTTTATAGGTAAATGATTTATTTAAATTACAAATTGTCTACTTTAAAGCGGGTTAGTTGTGGACGCCTTGTGTAGATCAGGTCTAGGATAGCGGTTGTGAGGCCAACTTCTATCTTAGGGTGGTTTACACGGCGGGGCTGTTACGACTCTGCCGCTTCGGGGCGTGACAATAATCTTACCTATTGTTATTCCTGTTTTTCTGTTTGCTTCAAACTATGTACGATATGGATGTCCGTGTTTGATTTGGATTGTTGCCTCTTTTCAGGTATTCAAATGGCTAATCGATCTAAGCTTTCCGTTCGCCGGTAATCCAAATTTGCGGTATCCTCTTCGTCACAATTCGACACAATTATTGAACCATTGGCGACTCTGCCCCCTCTGGAGCACCCAATGCTCCAATTTAAGGAGGACTACCAAGTACAACGCTACCAATTGCTTCAGTCTAAGCCCTTTAGCGAGACCCTTCGGTTGGATTGGGATGTTCTCGCTCAACTAGAGCTCACCACAAAAATGAAGGAGCTCTTGGATGGTACCGTTTGGGAGCGCCTATTATCCTTTGAAGCTCCAATTTATAAAGAGCTGACCCTGGAATTTTTGTGTACTTATAAGCTGGATAAAGACAGTGCTACTCACATGGGCCCGAACCGCAAATTACACTTCACCTTGAGTGGTCATCCATTCCACATGTCCATCACTCAATTGGGCCGATATCTTGGTTTATACGCAGAAAGATATACACAGACACAAGAATTCCAAAGTCTCTCATGTCGTTTTCCTCGTGGCGTCACGGCAGGGTCATTTTGGAATGAGATCACGGTTGGCGATGCCTATGATCCAGCCAGGAGTAAGGCCTCTCAATTAGTCAGGCCTGAATACCGGATTCTTCACTGGCTTTTCTCCCATACATTAACTGGCCGGGGCCTTAACACCGGGGTGGTGTCTAACAAGGATTGCCTCTATCTCTATAGTATTATCCATAAGCACCCCATCAATCTAGCCATTGAAATTGCCGAACTCTTCGGCCATCAAGCCACCACTACTCGGAAGAAAGGGCATATTTGTTATGGCCCTTATATTATATTACTAGTGCAGGCTATGAGGACTAAGGTTGTTGCTTGGCCCTCACTTACTTTCATTAGCCAAGTCACTCCTATGCGCCTAAATTCCTTCCGCCTCATGAACCTCCTACCATCAAGACATCAAGGTCAACACTCTCATAGCAGTACATCTCGGGGCTAAACGTCTTCAGCCAGCTTAGACGATAAATTTGATTTGTTGCTGTCTGAGGTTCGTTATATACGGGAGAGTATGGATAAACTTCATGTCCGACAGGATAGAATGGAAGAATTTCTTAAAATGAAAGCGTCGGCTACTAATGAAGAGGAGAGTGCGGAAAAGGATGAGGAGGATGAGAGTAGTGAGGAAGAGGTTGATGAGGAGGGTGATGATGAGGAGGCTGCAGAAAGTGATGAGGATGAGGAGGATGAAGAGGAGGGTGATGACGATGATGATGCTACTATGACTGAGGCATCATCTGATGAGCAGGCTGAGGAAACGGATTCTGATCACTCTTCTTAGTTCCAATTTTTTTGTGTTGTCTTTTGTTGATCAAGACTTGTGACTTCGATATAAATAATGATGATGCTTCTTCATTTTGCACTTCTTTTCAACTGACAGGGAAGTATTAGTTTCTTTTCATTACATATGTTTCCTTTTTCCTATGCTTTTTTTTTCGTGCTGCTCTGATTTTTTATGGTACATTGAGGACAATGTCCATAATTAAGTGTGGGGATATATATGAATTTGTTATTGTTTAGGAGACCAATTATTCATATTTGACCCAATTATTTTTTAAGTTAACTTGCAATAAGTGATTAATTGGTATTAAGCCAAATTAACTGTTTCATCTTAATTATTATTAATCTTATGATACTTTACTAGAATAGATTAGTCAAATTTGTGAAGGACAAAGTTACGAGTTATTTAGCTTCGAACTTTAGGATTTGAGATTGGAGCAACATCACTAGTTGAGAGTTAGTTATGGTTATTTTTAAATTTACTTTTATGTATACCTTTCTCTTAGAAATTTTTAAGAGTTCTATAATTTTTAGCAAACAAACAAATGAAATTCTTCTTTTGAGAAACCCCTGAAAAATCACAATGATTAGAGGTCAAAAGTAATAACAAGTTTATGAACAGAAAAAATTGGTAAGGATTTGTCTTGGTCTGTCAGAAGAGCGAGATTCAGCCCTAATGCCAATTCAAATGAAAAAAAATTGATATGGATCAGCCTTGGTCCATCAGAAGAGCAAGGTTCTTTCCCGCTATCAATAAAAAGAATAAGTTGGTATGGATCGGTCTTGGTCCGTCAGAAGAGCGAGATTCTTTCCCTCTACCAACGCAATTGTTCTTAAATAAAGTAAATTCAAAAGACCCTCAACAAAAGCATGAACTAGGGGGGATGATTAGAGGATGAGTGGATATAAAATGTGTTTGTTCTAGATTATGGTACTTAGTGAGATGGAAAAGAGAATTGTATACACTTTAGTCAAATGGACAAAATTTTTATGACTCTTTCTCGGTTGGCGAGATGTTAAATCCAATTTTTAGTTTAAGAATCCTTGGTTAAATGACTTGGGTAAACTTTGATTTTCATAAAGTAACTAGAGAACTCTAGTATTAAGTATTGTTGGAGCATTCGAATATGGTCAAATAAAATTGGTTGACTTTATTATTACAAGTTAGTTGAGAATAATTTTCTTACTTTTCTTCGGGTCAAGTATATTCGTTCACAGGTTTCCTAAATAGTGATAAATTTTGATTAAGTGTTTCTTATCCCGAAAGTTTTGTTTTGATTTATTTGCTTGAGGACAAGCAAATGCTTAAGTATGGAGAAATTTGATAACTCTGATTTTAAACATATTTCATATGGTGATTTTATAGTATTTCCCTTACATTTTTTGGTTTTCTTTAAAGAAATTAATACTTAATTAAGTAAAATGTTGATTTCAGGGTTTAAACGTGTTCTAGGCTCGAAAACAAAGAAAAGGAATCAAGTTTCACTCAATTCCGAGTTCAAACGAAGAAGTTATGAAGTTTTGAAGTTGTATAGAAAATTTGCCTAAGTGCAGAAAGTTACACGACTTGGGGACACGGCCATGTCCTAGGCCGTGTCGGGTAATGAAAACAGAATCTTTGTAATACACATATAAAAGGATATCTTAGGGTTTCAAAACAGAAGAGAGACATTACAGAAACAAGAGACATAAGAGACGATAGGAGATTTGAGAAGAACATTAATCAAGAAGCGATAACAACATCGATTTCAAGATTAGAGAGATTGTTCATCAAATCAAGAGGGGGGTTTATGCTTTATTTTACGTTTTTTATGAAACTCGCTTTTAGATCCGTTATGATAGCTTAGAATTCGAGTATTTAGGATTATGGAACCTAGGGTTTCATGTAACCCTTGGATTGAATTATAATTTCAATAAAGTTTCTATCTTTTCTTGATTCAATTATGTTATTTAATTGTGAATTGATAATTCTAGAGTATCAATATAGGATATTATGCATGTTGATTGAGAAATTGCATGTGTAATTAGATCTAGGCATAATTGAAGAGAATTACATGTATACTTAGAGATAAAATACATGTTTCTTCCGGAAAATTGATTGTTTGTGTGGGAATTCATTACACATTAATGCAATTCTAAATTATATTATTAAGTGAAGAGATTCTGGTAAATAATTTAGAATTAGGTTAATATGCTTGAGAAAGATATTAGCTTTAATTATGAATCCCTCCGGTCAAGAATAATAGAAATTGAATTGGATTGGATATATTTCAAAAAAGGTTACATGTTAAACCCTAGGGGAAATAATTCCTAAATACATTATTGCATACTTGAAGTTGTTCGTAGTTTATTACTTCCTAATTTGCGTAATTAAGTCTCATAAGTAGTTTAGTTGTTAATTTCAGTATTTTTAATTCATTTAACTCATCACAATTTTCTAGTTAGATAATAAAGCTAAGGTTAATATTAATACTCAAAATCTCTGAGGGATCGACTCGGACTCATATCCGCTATATTAAAATTGATAGGTGCGCTTGCCTCATATCAACCAGCATGTAGAGGAAACAAGATTTTATAGCTTATGGAGTTGTCTCTTTAACTAACACATATCCTTTTCTATATTTTTCTATGGTTACTTAAAGTTGCTTTTTATTACTCCTATCAAAAGATCCTTCAACACCAAGCCAAATCTACAATTGTGTTAAGGAAGTCCTTTAGTTGTCTCTTGCCAAATTTTAATTTATTTAACTTATTTATAATATAACTTTATGTATATTATGTTGTTTGCAATTATTTTCCTATTTTGGGTATACAATTGTATATAAGATGCTTATACTAGCTATTTTACTCTCAATTTTCTCTAAATAATTACGCTTATAAGTTAAATAATTTTATTTTTAAGATCCACTATATTCTAGTCTCACATTTCAAGTATACGACACTAATTTTTCACTACTAGTAAAAATACATTTTTATTAAATTAACTATTTCCCTGACTTAATTTTATAAATTAAATTTTACCAAAGTGTTTCTTTTAACTTTTTGGACCTTATATTAAAAATTTATTTGATTCTAAAAATATTTTTCGAAACCCTAAATTTACCGATTTTAGACAACTACAATTATTTTATGTAATACTACTTGTAACTCATGCTATTTACGACTAATTTATTTCATTAGTTCACAAGTTATATTTTTTTTCCAGTTCTACATTTATTTAGAATGTGCCACCACTTCGAGTCCTTGATAGTTGATAAAAAACTAGGGTCTCATATACTTCTCTTGTATCTATGTATAAATACATTCTATACGTTATATTTTCTAATCAATAAAATTAAATCACACACTTTAATAATTGTTTAAGCAGTAAATTCATAATCATTATAAAACCATGAATTTTATAATAAAGATACCAAACACATGAGCTATGTTACCTTAGAGTCACTAAAGATACCAAGTATATGCTAAATATAAATTATGAACAATTATATAATAAACAATAGAAAATCCATGTTAAATTAAAGAATGAGAGAGTTGAGTAAGAGAAAGTTTAAAATATTTAGCTTTATTAGACTAGAAATCACTATAGCCTTTACTAAGCTTCATCAAAGAACCTTAATCCCTCATTTTCTTATCAAAAATAAGGTTTATAAGAGTGTTTAAATTTGTAGAAGCCTCCTAAAGATACAAGAAAATGAGATTATTTGTAGCAAAAGAGAAATTGCAACTTGTTAATGAATAACTGGTCTACTCATTGATGGTAGGCTTCCCAATCTAACTAGTAACTATAACAGATGAAACCAATTTTAAATGAAATATTAGAACATTTATGATGGCAGCATCTAGGTGTATGTCGTGCTACCAATCCTTTAGGATTCCTTTCAGCATTTCTATCCAATAAGTTTTTCATCTAAATGAAATGTGATCATGTAGATGTTTTCGAATTGAATGACAATTTGAATGTCCTCTCACTAGAGTTTATGGGTGATCATATACCGAACATTCTCCTACTGGAGAGCTTGGTTAGGACTTAAGGTGCTTGGTCATAGGCTTAGGAGCTCGACCTATGCTCTAAGGAAATCAACCTTGAATTTAGAGGCTCATACTCGAAATAGCCTATCAAGAAGTATTATATTAAATATGAATATGAAAAATGAAAAAAAAAAAAACATTACATGTGTTTCGATTATCTTAAAAGAAGAAAAAAAAGACTTGTGTTTTGATTTTAGCTAAGTAAGTTATCTATGTTTATTTACTTAGTTCTAATAATAGATAAAGTCCACATGTAAATATATAATTATATTTCATAATTGGATCTCTAAAATTACAAATCTCTAATGTTTTGTAAAGCTATTTTGTTAAGATTCTACCATAATTAAGGTTAAAAGAAATAAAACAACATCATCATCTTGATATTACAACACATTTTATAAATCTAAACAGTTTCATGTGTTGATTTTATAACTCCATTTAGAAGTATTATAGAGGATCCATTTACTTAATTTTCTTTTGAAAGCTTTAGATCATTTTTCTTTTAAAATTTTCTCATTGTCGAAAGATATGGATATGGACTGAAAAAGTCCAAGGCGACGAGAAGATTGTGATTCGGATATGTGAAAAGAAAGGAGAAGATTTCATATCATGACTTGGCAAAAAGCGACGTTTCCCAAAGTGCATTAAAAAATAATGCACTCCTAAAGTTATCTGGTTTCTAGAAGATTATACGCAGTCTAAAACCGTTGCACTTTTACACTATTTATTCCCTCTATATTAGATAGTTCATTTGACTTTGGTGTTTCGGCATCAGAATATTATTGGTCAGATGATACATATTAAAAAGTAAATGTATGTTCCCCATTTTCGTCTCCGCGTTCCAAGCTCCCCTTTTCTTTCTTCAACGTGATCAGGCTGGAGAGAAGTTTCTGTCCGTGTTTTGCTGACATAATCGCTGATTCTTCCTTTGAATATTCCTCTTATTTCGGCCAATAGGAAAATGTCTACTGTTATTTATTTTTGTTCTCTCGACTACATAAATTTATTAATTAATAATTGAAAGCTTTTAAATATTTTAAAATTATCTTATAACATCGTTATAACAATGTATTCTTTTTTATAATTTAAGTCAATGATTACACATAATAAAGAAAATTAAGAAAATGTAAATAAAATGCTTTCTCATTGAAAATCTTATAGTCCTGCTTATAAATGCTTGTATTCTAAATAATCTGCATAGTATAGGGATAATGGTGGAAGAAGTGCTTGGAATTTTTTTTTTCTACTGTATATGATACATATTGTATATTACAAAAATTAGGCATTATTAAAGATAAAGCAGATAATCTTGCTATAAGGTTTCTACTCATGTCTCACTCAATAGGTAGATTCTAGATAATTTTTTAGAACTTACTTCTATAGGATAAGGTCTAAGTACAATATCCTCATATCCTATACCTACCTTAGAACTTGTAAGAAAATATACAAAGTATAGGTTTTAGAGTACCCTTACCCTTCAAAATTAAAAGAACATTATATATTCTTTGATAGAAAAACTAAAAGAATAAAAAAATATGATTATATTGATGTTAAAACAAAATGTCTCAAAACCAATATATACCCTAAAAAAATCTATTAATTGAAATCTAAAAATATCAACTTTAAATTTTAAAAGCAAATATTTATTACTAGTATTAAAGAACTTGCTTTTTTCTCTTTTCTTTTGTGCATGCCCACTTATATATTTTATCATTTGATTGTTTTCCTAATAAAGGGTGCCAAATACTGTTTGAAAATTAATCTTTTGTACGGAGTTTGTATCAAAAGAGGTCACATGCATGTTGCGTAACAAATTATACTACACATGCCTAAGGAAATAATTTAATTTGCACGTATGGAATGATCAAGTGAGTTAGTATAAGGAAAAGGAGTAAGTAGTTTTAGTAAGTTCTAACACGTCAAGTGATAGGTGGAGAAGTAAGACGACGTCAAACTCTACAATTAATGAAAAATGAGGTAATGTTTTTATGGTGTTTTGAGTGTTTGATTTTTAAAGTAGGATTCCAGTAGAGTAATAACGTTAGTAGAAATTTCTCTCCCTTTTCAAATGAGGAAGTAAATAGGGTATTTATAGGATATAGTAGGTAAGTTAGATTTGTTGGATCATTATATTGATCAATGGTTATAATTAAAGCCTTATATAAATTGCTATCAAGTAAGCTTTTTTTCAATGGTTTAGGACTAAATAAACGGTTTTATTATCTTTTAATGTAAATCAAACTTAAAAAGGTTGGATCAGGTAGACTGATCCAACAAACTTTACTTTAAGCCCACAATATCAAATCTCCCTTAATCATCTTGAATTACATGGCTTGACTCTTCAAATACTGTCACCTTAACCCAAAAAATCAAATCCATTTTGTTATTAGGTTTGAAGCCCATAAATCAAATTTAGCTCTCTACATCTTTGCACATTAATATATATATATATATAATTTATTATAAAAGAAACATGTGAAGTTAAAATTTATGAGAAGATACATGAAATTTACAAGGCCTCATAGCCTACCTACCCTCTAAGTGCACTTCTAGGTACTATGCAAAATTAAATTGTAGAATGCATCATGTATATAAGCATCAGACTTATTGAATTCAATATCTTGTACATGTTATATAGTACATTGTAGTTATTATGTTGTCCATATTATACCTATTATATTCAATATGTTACTATACATGTATATAGTACAATATAAATTATACAAAATAATATAGCAAGTACTATTATAGACATCTTGTATACTTATATTTATATTAGAGATAGTTTTATAGCTAGTATAGTTAGTTAAAGCAATTAGAGGTAGTTTATGGGTAGTTTACAATAGCTAGCAAGTAGATAGCAGATATTTATTTGAATAATTGAGTAGATGACAATTGTCCTTCTTCTATAAATACTTTTACAATTAATACTCGATGATTATTGCACACTTTACACACAATCAAACTGCTTCTATTGGTTTTCTATCTACTACTTTCCCCTTCATATCACATACTGTGTACTTCACAAGTATAGTAACTTCTTCTTCAGCATGGTATCATAGTATATTTTTAATTATTGAAAGCATTAATGGCAAAGGAAGTTGAGTAATTATCTAGCCTTATTGTTTGCATCCAAATGAAAATCCATCACTTGTGTTAGTCCTTACCATCTTCAATGTTCTAACTGCTACTCTTGGAGTCATGCAATGAAAGTAACTTTACTATCGAAAAACAAGCTTAAGTTTATGGATGGAAATATTAAACAACCAAATAAGGATGATGATTTGTATCTTTCTTAGAAGAGGTATAATGCAATAGTTCTTTCTTGGATAGTTAATTCGCTATCTAAAGCTAAAGCACAAAGCATTATTTGGACTAAAAATGCTTATGAAGCATGGAAGGATCTCCATGCTCATTTTTTGCAAGGTGATTCATTGAGAATTTCTAATCTATAAGAAGAAATTTATAATTTGCAACAAGGATCTCTTACTGTCATTAAGTATTTCACAAAACTGAAGATTCTATAGGATGAATAAGCTGTCTTAAGGCCCTTTTCCATTTGCAACAATCATACTAATTATACTGTTATGAATCTAAAAATTCTAGTTAGATGATTCAGTTCATTAAAGGACTTAATGGTAATTTTGTTGTTGTCAAAACTCAAGTCCTATTGATGGAACCTTTGCCTAATATTAATCAAGCATTCTCATTAGTAGTGCAATAGAAACAACAGCTATTGTCTAGTTTACAACAATGAGTGAATGATTCTAATGTTTTTGTGATCAAATCTATTAGAACTCAAAAGAGATTCATAAACAATGGCAATGCTAAAAGGCCTATTTGTTCTTATTATGGGTTAAACAGTCATACTAATGACAAATGTTACATGAAGCATGGTTTTCAACCTAGCTTTAGAGGAGGAAGATCAAACCATAGATTAGAGGAGGTGAAGCAAGTGAATCAAGGGGAAACTGTTCAAACTTTGAACACAGTTGGTAATCCTTTTTCCTTTACTAAAGATCAATATCTTAAATTGATTCAGTTAGTTGAAAAAAGATGAAACAAGTCATAACCAATAAGTTCAGGCTCAATCATCTAAGGAGAATGAATCTAAAGGTACTTGGTCCTCTTTTCATGTGTCTAATTTTCCTTATAGACAGACTTAGGTAATAGATACTGTAGCAAGTGATCATGTATCATGTTCTTTAGAGAATTTCTCTTCTTCCACTACAGTCTTTGGAATGTTTTTTGATTGCCAAACAATGTACAAGTGGTGGCCATACATATTGGCACAGTACAGTTGAATGAATTTTTGGTTTTAGAAGGAGCTCTCTATGTTCCTAATTTCCTATTCAATCTGGTCTCTACTGGTAAACTCACATCACAAATTAATTATAAGATCATTTTTACTTCCAATACATGTTTTATTTAGGAGATATAATAATATAAGGTGTTTGGATTTACTTGAATGGAAAAAGGTTATATCAAATGAAGATTACAAGTTTGAATGAAATAACTAGTAGACGACATTTTGCTGTATGCAATTCTCTTCATGTCAGTAAGAGCAAGTTGTGGTATTCTTGTCTTGGTCATACTCTACTTGGAAAGCTAAGACTTGTTTCTAAAGTTTGTTTGGATGTTGAATCTAATGATGATATTAAGCCTTATACTATTTATCATCTAGCATATTTCTTTTGAGTTAATTCATATTAATATTTAGAGTCCTATGCAAGTTCTTACAATACGTAATCAACATTACTTCGTCATTATTGTTGATGATTATAGTAGCCTTACTTAGGTAGTTTTTATGCAGTTCAAATTTGAAGCACGAGGTTTATTAAAACAATTTTTTGCTTATGTTAATAAACAGTTCAATGCCAAGGTTAAATGTATATGCACGAATAATGGACAAGAGTTTAATATGCCTAAGAATTATTCTTCATATGGTATTCTACACTAGACATCATGTGTCAAAGCTCCATAATATAGTAGTGTGGTTGAACGAAAACATCAACACAATCTTTAAGTAGCTACGACCTTATGATTATAAGCAAGACTACCTTTGCATTTTTAGGGTATTGTATCTTAAATCGATTTACTTGATTTACAGGGTTCCAACTGTTGTGCATGATAATAAAAGTCCTTATCAAGTTCTTTTTAATGATCTACCAAATTATCAAAGGATCAATGTGTTTGGCTACCTCTATTTTGCTTCTACACATGACAAACTAAAATGCAAGTTTGACTCTCGTATTATCGGTGCATATTTCTTGGTTTTGTCTAAGGAATTAAAGGGTATCGTGGTGTATGACACTAATAAGCGGCAAGTTTTTATCTCTCATGATGTGGTGTTTTATTAGACTATATTTCCATTTCTTCATGATCCTTAATTGCAAGATGCTATGTCCAACTTTGTTTTGCCTACAATACTTGATACTGGAGTCTTCTATGAGCCCTTAGTCCCTATTACAAACTCTAATGATACTGTAGTTGTAGTGGACCCTTAACCTTCTGTGAAAAGATTTAGAAGAATAAGACATCCACCTTCTCATCTGAATTATTATGTGTGCAATTACAATTCCCCCCATACTTTAGCATTGGTTTTTGGCTATATTCATCTCATATCCTCACACAAAGCATTTGTTTGTGCTGTTGGTAAGCTAACTAAACCAAGAAATTTTCAAGAAGCAATCTGATTTCAAGAATGGAGAGATGCAATGCAAGATGAGATTTCTGCCTTAAAAGCTAATAATAATTGGGAATTAGTTGATTTACCTCAAGGTAAGCAACTTATTGGATGCAAGTGGGTATACAAAATTAAGTACAAGACTAATGGAAGCATTGAAAGCTACAAAGTACGGCTTGTAGCCAAAGGCTCCACATAACAATTTAGTATTGATTACCTTGATACCTTTAGTCTAGTAGCTAAGAAGACCATGGTTCCTTTGTCATTCTCTCTTGTTGCCTCTTAAGGTTAGATACTTTACCAATTAAATATAAATAATCCTTTCCTTCATGGAGGGTTACATGAGGAAGTTTATATGTCACTTCCTAAAGGCCTTAACTCTTATGGATCTTCTAAAGTATGTAGGCTAGTTAAGTCCTTATATGGATTGAAGCAGGTTAGTTGATAATGGAATGAAAACTCACTTATGCTTTGCTTACTTGTAGTTTCACCTAATCTTCTGCTGATTATAGCCTTTGCCTAAAAAAATCTTCTGATCATTTTGTCATCTTGCTCATATATGCTGATGATCTTATTATAGCAAGTAAGTCTCTTGCTACTATTGATTTTATCAAACACTATCTACATGAAGCCTTCAAGATAAAGGACTTTGGTAAGCTTAAGTGCTTCTTAAGCTTAGAAGTTGCTCTTGCCAAAAGAAGTACTATCTAGACTTACTTAAGGGTTTTGGTTTTTTAGATGCTCAACTTGTCTCTACACCTATGGTCTCTTCCATCAAGTTGACTTAAGAAGCAGTTCACCTTTACTAACAGATCCTTCTATGTATCGCAGATTGATAGGATGGTTGCTTTATCTAACCCATACTTAGCTAAATATCACATTTGCTGTTCAATAGCTTTCCCAATTCCTCAATCAATCCTCTTCTTTACATTTATAGGTAGCACATTATGTGTTGAGATACTTAAAAAGATCTTTAGGCTAAGGATTATTGTTTCCTTATGATTCATTATTCAAGCTCCGTGCATATAGCAATTTTGATTAGCTACTTGCCTTGATTCTAAACATTTTGTTACAAGCTTCTACATTTTCTTGGGTGATGCTCTTATTTCCTAACCATCTAAGAAACAATCAACTATTTCTCAATCTTCATTCGAGGTTGAGTATCATGCCTTTGCCAGTACTGTTTGTAAACTACCGTAGTTATTATATTTGCTCTAGGATTTTGGTTATTCTATGATGGTCCTATACTTTTATTTTATGACAACTAGTCTGCTGTCTACTAAGCTCACAATCCAACCTTTCATCAATATCCTAAGCATATTAAACTCAATTGCCATGTTGTGAGAGAGAAGATACAAGTGAAAGTAGTGACCTTTCTTCCTATCACTTCTTTTTATCCGTTAGCCAACATCTTTCCTAAAGCCTTTGTTGTTTCCTTATTCTCAAATTCTATTCCCAAGCGAAGCATTCATAACATTTATGCTAAAGTAGTTAGAGGTAGTTTATAGGTGGTTACAGCAGCTAGCAAGCAATTAGTATATATTTATTTAAATAGTTGAGTACATGACAACTATCCTTCCTATATAAATACTTGTACAATTACACTAAATGATTATTGCACATTTTATACACAATCAAACCTCTTTTGTTAGTTCTCAACGTATTGCTTGTCCCTTTGCATCACATACCATTTACTTCACAAATATAGTAACTTCTTCTTCCACAATTGCAATTTCTTCAACAATATATGCCATGCGTAATACTATACAAATATATTTTATGGTACTATGCATATATATACTTTAATTAATGTTATCCGTGTACTATTACTATGTCTACATGTCATTCTTATTCTTTAATTTTGTTGTGCATGAGTAAAATAGGACATTTATATATGTTAGTACATTAATCTATGTACATCAATATATAGTATAAGACATATGTATCATACGTGAAATCTACTTGTAGCTATTAATATACTCTTTTTTTTCTTTTATTTTCTCAAGCTAACTTCAACTGATATTAGATTTATTTAAGAAAAGACTGTAACATGATACTTACAATAATATTCTGTTTTTTTTTTTTTTTTATGGCTATTAGAAATGATATATGTTCATTATTTATTAAAAAAAAAAGTCCAAAATTCAGTTTGACGTGGACAATTAGGGTGTATTTTGAAGTTTCTGCTTCTGGCAAGTCCATGTTGGAGTGCGTCGCTGGGAATATAATTCCAAAAGGGCGTGTCAAGTTGCAAGATAAAAAGTTGAACAAATATAAAAAATAATAAAAGGAAAAAGGAAATTTAGAAAAAAAGGAAAATGTGGGTTAGGAAGGGGGTTGGTGTGCATATGTAGGTATAAAAGGAAATCTCCACCGGAAACGAAAATCATCGTCATTCAGCAATCAGGTCATCCCTCAACATCATCAAACAAAGCATCTATATTTTTTAGAGCTGTTCTTATCAAGAAAGAAGGAAAATCATTTTATCATACACATACCTTGCGTTCTTGTGATTTCTTCGAACAACGAGAGAAGAGCGAAGATAATATCCAAGAGATTTTGGTCGAGAGAAATCCTAGGAAAGACAACAGCAAACATGGTGGATAGTACGTTCTACTTGTCACACGGATCACCGACGTTGTCAATCGATGATTCGCTACCGGCGAGACACTTCTTCAAGTCATGGAAAGAGAGAGTGTTCCCTGAGAGACCTAGAGCTATTCTCATGGTTTCTGGTCATTGGGAGACCCACGAGCCCACCGTTAATGTTGTTCAGCGCAACGACACCATCTACGACTTTTACGGCTTCCCTAAGCCCATGTACCAGGTGATACGCCCCTCTGATCCTATGTTTCTTGTGTTATATTTCCTCAATTCATGGTTTCGTTTTATTCTTCTACTTCTATGCTTTGGCACGTCCGTTGTAATGTTTAAAGGGGAAAACAAAGGAAATCAATGAAGCAATATATATATACATATATATATATATATAAAATAAAGGTAGATAGCTTGTTGTTAATGGATGGTTTCAGCTGTAGAAGACATGAAAGCCCTAGTCGTTTCTCGGCAATTTTGGACAAAAAAATCGTCTTAATGATCTTTGCGCTATCTTTGGAATGGAGAAAAGGGGAAGGACAGAATTGAAGGGGATGAAATTTCGGGATTTAATTCCTTTTCCATTGTTTACTTGGAAGCTAAAATTTATGATGCATTGGAATTGCGGTGAAAATCCAATATCTTTGACGTTGTCTATTTTAACTACTAAATATCGAAGAAAATTTTACTATTTTTGTATTTTGATAAAGTAAATAAAGAAAAACTAAAAACACTTTATAATTATTTTTAAAGGACAAAATATTCATATAAAATACCAAAAAACAATTATTTTTTTTTAAGATTTGGAGATTTAAATATTGAATTTTAAATATAAAAGGGCTAAATATATATAAAGGAAATTAAAAGAAAAATTTATATTTACAATTTATCTTTTAATTATCTCATTTGCATTAGTTTATTTCTACTATTAGGTAAGGATCGCACTAACAAGGATCTTAGACTACCTACTAAAGGCTAAAAATTTACAGCATTTTATAATTTTCAACGTTTTTGTATTATTTACAGCATTATGTAATATTCGTGACAAGTACTCATGGACATTTTCTTTATCGGAATAACGCCTTTATTTGGTTCGCTGAATCTCAGCTAATCTTCTGGTCAATTAATTAGCAACGTGATGTTGCACGCATTCATATATTGATTTACCACAAATATCCCTGTTGGCTGTTCCACTAAGCCTTGTGGTAGCGGAACCACACTGCACGTCCATACAATTAGTAGGACGGCTGTCAATTAGTTGTCGTTTGCTCCATTCTTGACTGAAGGCAAGGCCTCGACTTTTAGTTAATAAGTGCATCAAAAGTTGCTTTAGCTATTCGATGAGCTTAGCAAGGTGTCTAACCAAAGAGGAGATATATTTACTATATTTTTAATATAGATTTTCACAACTGTTTGGCATTAACTTAGATATTAACAATTGAATTGAGTAATTGTAATGATTAGATCAAGTATCCAGCTCCTGGAGCTCCAGAACTGGCAAGGAGAGTGAAGGAACTGCTACAAACTGCTGGATTTAATCGTGTGAATCAAGATACTAGACGAGGACTAGACCATGGTGCCTGGGTCCCTTTAATGCTTATGTATCCAGAAGCTGATATACCGGTGTGTCAACTCTCTGTCCAGACAGAGAGGGATGCCACCTACCATTATAATATCGGCAAGGCACTAGCTCCTCTTAAAGAGGAAGGGGTGCTTATTATTGGCTCTGGGAGTGCGACTCACAACCTTGGGGTCATTCGCTCTAGGGATAACTCAATTGCCTCACGGATTGTGCAGTTTGATACTTGGATCAAGGATGCTCTTATCGAAGGGAGGTAATAAAACAAATATGGATTTTTTTTTTTTTTTTCAATAATCATCGACTTTGTATACACAATAAGCAAGAAAAGAATGGATTATAAATAATATTTTTGGTAAGAGATTAAGACGATGACAAGGAAAAAAGAAAATTAACACACTAATTCTCTCGTTTTATAGATATGAAGATGTTAATAAGTACGAGGAGAAGGCTCCACATGCAAAGTTGGCACATCCATGGCCAGATCATTTCTACCCATTGCATGTTGCCATGGGAGCGGCAGGAGTAGATGCTAAGGCAAAACTAATTCACCATAGCTGGACTCATGTGACCCTTTCCTATGCCTCGTATCAGTTTACCACACCATCAGCCAACTGATTTTTAGGCCAAGTTTCCTTGTCTAGGATTCTATCATGCCTTCTTGAACTTTTATTTCATCCATATCTTCCTTCTCCACCGTATAGAGGTAATTTGTATTGAATAACTACCGTGTACATTTGTCTCCTTATATTTGCAGTATCATTAAGACTTATTCAGTCAATTACTACTTTAAAGTGTTGATGAATGGCAATTTTTCTTATGATAAGTTGGAGAGATCATAATGAAATTGTCTCAAGTTGACAATAGAAGGCTCTCTAGAAGAAAATAATAATGAGCTTTATTACCAAGTTCACAGGTGCATTAGTTAACAAGCCACAAAAATATTTTTAATCTTTCCATCACTCAGCACATTGCGATAAAAAAAAAAAAAAAAAAAAAAAGGCGCATGAAAATATGTATAAATTTTTTCCTTTTAGCACTTAATAAATAAATGCCCTCCAGCACAAGCATTTACCTCCTAATAAAGTGAAAGACGGTATATAAATAACAAGACTAAAGGGGAAAGGAAAGGGAAAGAAAAGAAGAAGCAAAGGTACCATGGTGATGTCGAAGAATTGTCAAAATTCATTGGAAAAGTTTGTGTTTGCCCGTTTGTCGATGACAGAGAACTTGAAATAAGCAATGCCTATAATTATATCCTATCCTCTATTAAGGCAACAGTAAGTTCTCTACCTTTTTTCGGGTGTGATGGTTCCAATGTGGTAAACAGAAATGTTAGAATTGACATGGTTTAATATAGTTTCTGACTTTGTGTACAGAAAACCTCACATAATGACCCTTTTTCTCAATGGAAGAAACGTCAACTCACAAAGAGCAAACACTGAAAACTGGAAGAACTGGAAGTACTAACACAACATTTAATCCTCGACTTGAATATATTAAGAAGAATATATCTAATAATATAAGATGAAGCCAGATATTTTAATAGCAAAATTAGATATAACTCGTCTGTGATTTGTACAATTCATGTACAGAATACTCGCTACGAAACCAGCTGCTACAGGCATAATTCTCACATGAAGAAAGCTATTGATTGGCTCAGCATTTAGCTACATAGAACCACACCAATTTCCACGACATCCACCGACTAGATTTATGTGCTATAACGGGCAACAGGAACAACTACCAACTTTATAATGAAATTTCTTGATTCAAATTGGCACGTCATGCTTCTCTGTTAACCGAGCTTACCATAGAGTTGCCTCCAACAGAAGCCTTGAAAATCCAGTGCCCATGGGCACATAGCAGAAAGTTGCTTTTGTGCAGTAAATAGTTTGATATCCATCGTCATTTTACGAACCTAGAATTCTGTGTCAAAGCAGGCTACCATAACCTTTGACACCATAGTTCTTGCAAAAGGGATGTAGCTCAAGCTATACCTGTGTTAACTACAGGAATTATAGTCAAGCCAATTTAAGAGTTCCATTATAAGATAAATGTAAAAGATATTATGGGCATTAAGAGGTGGAATCCGTTGGGAAAGATCAGTCGCTGCAGTAAGTGCAAAAATTTGATCTTGCACGTTTATATTAATGGCTTGAGATCGGGTTGAGACAACGACGACCAATTAACATGTAAACTTCAGTTTGCTACTTTTGAATGTATCTTTTCAGGATATATATCTGTCAGTAATAACATAATAAGAAATGCATGCATCAATTCAATGAAAGACAATCATCTGCTAAAATTCTGATCCCAGCCAACCCTCTAGAATTATCATTATGTTATGATAACCCATGTGAAAGAAGTTGAATTCATGTACTTACCAAATCAGTGCACCAAATTCTAAAATAATTGCCAAAAGGGTTAACAGCTTGTTGCGGACCTGCACAACAGAGTTGGTAGAATCATTAACAATCAGCACAAGAACACTAGTTTTGCTACCCAGCATTCATTAATCAGTATCAAGAATCAGTAGACAAACAGGGAGCAGATTAACTACTTACGTAGAGAGCACAAAACAAGGCAATGATTATGCTTGCAAGATACAAGGCAGTTGCATAAATACGAACAGGATCAAGCATCATATTGAACTGCCGCTTTGGGCCTATCAGAAAGGCCGTGCTGTCGTAACAGAGGAAAGAAAAGGGAAAAATTAGTAATTTTTCAACTACATTCTGTGATTTTCTTTTTAATGCCAAACCAATAATGCCAGGATAATAATTAATAAACAACTCCACTGCACTGCTTTTGCAACAGTTTATCTACTTGGTTAGTCCAACTCACGCTGTAGATGGGCTGAACCTCATAGCAAGCTATTTCAGTGAAGTTCACATTCACTCAGATTCAATTAGACTACAGTTGAATTGAACTTGAGCTCAATTACTCAATGAACTCATGGGCCTTATCAAACTATAAATTCAGCTTACGTATAAGTTGAGTCTAGGCATCAACATCATTATATAAAAAAATCTTCTTTGGGTAAAATGTGCCTAGACAAGTATAATCAAGTCAAGTGCCAACTTGATTTGAGCTTGAGCTTACTATTGTACCATGGCAACGCAACTCATTCATACCCCTATTCCGGCTTCAGTGCAGTAGTACTCTAGATATAAATGACATTTTAAATCAGACTGCCAAAGAGTGAAGTACCAAAGCTAACCTTCCAAGGGCAAGTAGATTCCCAAAAGTGAATGTGATCCCGAATTTGATTGGATTGAAGAAGACAAGCATGGACTGCGAGCGTATCAGATGAGAACATGGGGTTAGATTGTGATTTAAGTTGGCAAAATACATAAATAAGCTCATGGAACTCTGCCTGATGTAGAATTAAGCCCGTGTAACTCCATATTTTTTAAAATAAGCAACCGTACTTTTTAATCGTGACAAATTCAAATTTTTTTCCTATAATACCTCTAGTTAAGCTCCAATTTTTGGCAGATAAAGACCCGTAGAAATAAAGCACGAATGTAGATTAATTAGAAGCATTGCCAGCAATTTCTTCAATTCATCACGATCGAAGAGTTGCGGGTTTTGTTTTGACAAATGCGAAAGCATAAATCTTAATTGGAACAACGAGCAAAATTTGACATGCTTATTTGTGTCGATTGATGCGCATGCGGTGGTAATTAGATATATATATATCGAGAGAGAGAGAGAGAGGTACCAAAAGAGTGCAGGTCAATCCAGCAGCTAAGCATATAGCAAAACCGTAAAATCTCTGCATTTACAAATAAGCCCTAGATCTTAAATTTTCTAAACGAACTAGATTTCTCAAAAAGAAATTTACAAGAAGATGAGAAGGAAAAAGTAGAAAAGTAAGCAGAATAAACCTGCTTTGTGGATAGAGTGCAGTTGCGGTTGAATTCATCCATGAAAGAGTCGGAAGTTTGAGTTTGATCTTCTTCGTCAACCTCCATACCCACCAGCATCTTCGCTTTCTCGAATGCCGCATTCATTTTCTCCATTCTAATTTTTTATCTGAATGCCAACAAGATCTCTAGCTCCGTTCGATTCGTAGGTCTCTCTTCTTCCGATTTCGATTCGATTCGCTTGTTCCCTTCAATTAAAAGGTCAAATCTTTGTCTTGAAGTTGTTGCATTGCCTGTGCTGCCACGGATTCGGATGAGCACTCTATTCCGAAGAAGAAGAGTGTTGAGTTGGTACGGGGAGTGGGGACTCCCAGCGAAAGAGGGTGAGAATCAATGGGCCCGTACCCAACCATCAGGCCCATTTCTTTACGTTTCTGGTACATCCCCGCTTTCCACAAGATCCATCTATCCATTTCTCGGATGCTTCAAATATAAGGGACTGATTTAATCGTGGCTTAGTAAAGAAGTTTAAGATGCTCATATCCATCACATCTTTCGACGATTTCATTCAGCATAACTCCGAATACTACCTTCCACTGCGTTTGGAGGAAGGGAGAAAAAAAAGAAAAAAAGAAAAAAAAAAAGGCCCTAGACATCTAAGGAAATAAGTAAATATAACAGTAAATGGCTAAATCTGACTTGTGAGCTCAAAACTTAATAATGACATGAATTTAACTTTTTACGCTAAAATGAACAGGTCAAAAAAGTGAAGCTCATAAAAATTCGAGATGATCGAGATTTAGAATAAGACCTGTTAGATCAATCTATCTGATTCATCTTTTTTTAGTTTGACTTACACTAAAAAATAATAATAATACCCTTTATTTGATCCTTAACCCGTGAAAAAAGCCTAATTGAGATTCATTTATAAAAAGGCTTCTATATTAACTATTAATTAGTATTATGATCTAAAGAATCGAATCTATCTATCATCTCATATAAATACCCTATTCATTTCCTTATTTAGACAAGAGACGAATTTCTACTAACATTATTATTCTACTGAAATCTTGTCTTAAAGATCAAACACTCGAACACACTAAAAATACTATCTTGTTTTTTTATTAATCGTGGAGCTTGGTATCATCGTGCTCCTCCACCTATCACCTAACATATTAAAGCCTATTAAGAACTGCCTACTTTTCCTTCCTATCCTAGCTTGCTTGATCATTCTATAGGTATAAGTCAAATTATTTTCTTAGTTACGTATAGCGATATGATACACAGCATGTCTGTAACCTCCTTCGAATTGAACTCCAAGCATTTTTATGGCAACTCTACTAGAGAGGAAAGATTTAACTTTCACATCATGTTACCTCCACGAAGAAAGCTTATTGATCTTGCAAATGGTAACAATTAAGAACAAGATGGTATGTTGTTATCAATAATCAAAATCTACCTCCAATGGGAGGTATGAATCAAGAAGATGGTACTCAAGAAATTGTTCCTGATAATACGCAATTAGCATAAGAGCTGTGATAAATCAATAAGAGTTTAAATGAGTTCAAGGCAATGTTTGCCTAGTATGTACCTATTTTGGTTGCTTTCGCTACTGTACAATAAGGGGCAACCACTATCGATCCTTCCAATGTGATGCAATATGTTATACTAGCTTCTTAGCCACTTAATTCCTTGTAGGATGATCCTAAAGCTGAGGAATGGCCTCTTACAATAGAACCTATACTCACATAGCATACCCTACCTATATTGATAAATTAAGGAATTCAAACAGGAGTCTCGTTATCTTCACATGTTGCCTCACGTGTTACAATTATTGAATCGATGCACCCTACCCTTATGAACTCAGCTTCGGTAAATCCTATTCTTGTGAACTTCACCAACCCTACTCCTGTGATGTCAATAAAGATAGAAGTATCTACTTTGAGGGCTTCGTTTATGACTAAAGAGGATTTGAATGTAATGAGAGAAATACAAGCAAAATCTATGTCAACCATGTTAAAATTGAAGCCTCTATACCATTCACACATTGCTATTAAACCCTATCCAAAAGACTATGTGAATCTTAAGTTCATGTTGTTTAATGAGAATAAAGGGAGCGCTAAGGAACACTTATTGAAATTTATTAAGACCCTAGAGATTTATGGCTTGGATGATGATCAAAAGTTAAAGAAATTCTCAAAATCTCTTATGAAAAAAGCTTATACTTGGTATGTTAATCTCCTACTAGGATCAATCTATTCATGGGATAAGATGTGTAAGATGTTTTTAGAAAAATTCTTCTCTACTAAAGAAAAGGTGACTTTTACCGACATAGGATGAATTCATCAAAGGTTTAAGGAAGATCTCATGGATTTTATTGAGTGGTGTAGAGAACACTCTTTAGATTACAAGACGTTTGTGATGAGAGAGAACTACTTAAGATTTGTATTTAAGAGATGTTCCTTAAATGCGCAATCTATCTCAAGAACTTGTCGTTGGCTTCTTTTACTGCATTAGTTGAGAATGTGCAAAAGACCAAAAATTTGGTAGCTTAATAAAGGAATGAAGCTGAAAGGTTCAATAAGTATACCTCGTCTGTGAATGCTACTTAAGAAGAGTTACAAAAAAAAACAAAGAAATCTAAAAAATGATAAGTCTTACAACTCTAGGCCTGTACTGACGAATCCTTGCCCAATGGCTAAGGTCCATTAGATGCTAGATCAATGTTTGTGCGAGGGAAATCTTAAGCTCCCAAGGGTAGAGTGTCTCCTTACAAATGAAGAGAAGAGCGATCCTAAGTAATGTAGATTTCACTAGAGTATAGGTCATTTAACTAAAAATTGTTTCACTTTGAAGAGAATATTCAATGAATGAGTTATGCGTAGAGAGTTAATTATAGACAACAACTATGGTTAGAACAATCCACTTCCAGCTCATAACAACCAAAGAGGAGCCGTCAATGCCATAACCCATGACACTTCCATAATTGAAGTGGTCAATGTACAACCCTTTAGGGTAAGGGAAAGTCTATAGAAACTCACAATGATGAGTACCTACCTCTTGTTACAACATTATTGAAGATTGCAAACTTCAAAAACTTTTTGGACTTGTTAAGATTTGATGAAAATGTTAGGCTTGTAGTAGCAGTTGCACTTATGCAAATCTCTAAAGGTCAATGTATGGAGTGTAGTATGGCATGGCCCATAAAGAGAATGGCCAGGGTTTACGAAAATGCCATCTTATTCACTAAAGCGATATGTATGTGAAAAGCTCTAACCATAATCGTCCATTATATGTGGAGGGTGTTCTTAATGGCTATCCAGTTAAAAGAATGTTCATTGAAAATGGTTCTTCGTTGAATATAATGCCGATGAATACATTCAAAGTTGTAGGGATTGATATTCAATGCTTAATTAGACAGCCCGTATCGATAAATGGCTGTAGTCATGCTCCTACTGACTCTATCAGATATGTTCATGTTGATCTTAAGGTTAGGCCCATCCATAGCACTACCACTTTTCATGTAATCGATGTGCCCATGCATTATCTTTTGCTTATAGGTAGAAAGTGGCTACACGATTACAATTTAGTTCCTTCAACATTACATCAATGTATCTAAGGACATTGGAATGGGAAAGATGTGTTTATTCCAGTTATGAAGAATCCTTTTGAATAACGTGAGTATTATTTACTGAATCGGGATTCTTCGATGAATTCACTAAAGATAGGGAAATAGCCATAGCCAAGCTGTTTGGTATTCCTTTGCCTATATGGAAGGAAAGCTCAAGAGGACCAACAAAAGAAGAGAACAATGCATGAATGTCATGGGAAAAGGAAGAAGAATAAGCAATCTAATAAAATTGAAAGTTTCATTAGAGAGGATGGATAGTGTGTGTACCGCTTATGACAGCTTGAGGGATCTAAGGAAATGTGCTAATCCTCTTCAAATCCCATACCAATCCAAGAAGTTCAACTTATCCAACAGTAATTATAAGATCAAATGAAGCCTTAAGCCGAGGAAATAGAAGAATTAAACCTAATGCAATCAGGAGAATCATGACGATCAATTTTCATCAGTAAGAGTCTCTTACAGGAAATAAAGGTTCATATTACCAAGTTGCTAAAAGAATACAGAGACATGTTTCCATAAACATACAAAGAGATGCTTAGATTGGATCCTAGTTTTATAGTACATATATTGAATATTGCTCTTGGAGTTACACCTATAAAGCAAGGGTAAAGAGTTTTTCATCTTGAGATTGAAGTGTAAATCAAGCAAAAGATAAAGAAATTGTTATGAGTTGGTTTCATAAGGTCAATCAAACATCCCACCTGGCTTGTTAATATTGTTCCTGTAAGGAAGAAGAATGAATAGATAAAAGTGATAGGAATTAGCCTCTAACTATCTCCAAGCCGAGACCAACCAATCTTAAGCCTAGGCCGATCAGCTTTTGCTGAAGCTAAACTAATAATAGAAGGCCGAGGGGAAGAAAAGGAGACACTTGACGCCAAGTCTATTGTCTGCTGAGAGGCTGAGAGACCACAAGACCGAAGACTTGAGGGTAAAGATCTATTCGGCACAGCACTAAAAGACTAATGTCAACTAATTCGAGGACTCGGCAATTATAGGCCGACTTTTTTGGTATCTTGGCTAAGCACTGCGGGACTTTAGAAGCTCCTCCTCAAACCTGCACATCCAATTGCCTACCCCGCCTAGTTCGGATCCTACTCATTCCAAGATATGATGAGTGACTACATGCCGACTTCTATTAAACACACAGTTTTGTATTCTTGTACATTTTTTCTTTATTTTATTTACGAGCCCATTCTTTAGGGTTTAAGACCTTGTATATTATTTATAGTTTTGCCATTAGGGTTTAGGACTTGCTATAAATAGTAACATTTGTAAATAATGAAAAAACAGATCATACATTTTAATGAGTAGAAAAGAATATCCCTGTACTTAGAATTTCCCCTTTTGAGTAAGGCTACCTTTGAGCTCTTAAAGCTTACCTTTTTGCCAGATTATCGAATGTCAATTAATTCTTTAATCATGCTGTGTTCTTATCAATCTTGTTCTCAAGATTATGGTAAACCCCTTTATTTGATTAAATTAGTGAGTTGCATCTAACCTTTCATTTAAAACCCCGAGTAACATTTAGTATTCATGAGTTGTATCGAACCCTATTTTGAGCTTAAACCCCTGATTGTGTTTGTGTCTGTGTCTTGGTGTGTAACATTTACTTACATTCACTATCAAAACCCCATTCTCACTCTCTGCTCCCACATCCTGTTTGGTTTCATAATCCGCTGCACGCTAGAATCCAATCATAAGAGTGTGCGTGGACTTCTAAGATCTAAACAAGGCTTATCTTAAGGATGATTTTCCTTTACCAAATGTTGACACTTTGATAGATGCAACTGTAGGTCATGAGTTGTTTTCATTTATAGACAACTTTAGTGGATTTAATCAAATTAAGATGGCGATAGGAGATGCAGATTGTATGGCTTTTTGTACACTACTTGGAAACTTTCATTACACCATCATGCCATTCAAAGTTAAGAACACAGGTACCACATATCAGAGGGCAATAACTACTTTATTTCATGACATGATGCATGATTATATGAAGAATTATTTAGATAACATAGTCATTAAGTCTAGAAGAGCACCCGATCATCTAGTTCATTTACAAAGAGTCTTTGAATGATGCCGATTGTATAAGCTTTGCATGAACCACTCAAGTGTATCTTTGGTATGTCTTTAGGGAAGTTTCTTGGCTTTATTGTACATTGAAAAGGGATTGATGTTGACCTCGCAAAGGTACAAGCTATAACATTGATGCCATTTCCTACTAACATAAAGGAACTAAAAACCTTTATGGGAAAGGTCTCATATATCAAAAGGTTTATACCTGCACTTATGGAAATTTCATATCTATTGCATCAACTTTTGAAAAAAGGAGTCTTGTTTGAATGGGATCAAATCCATAAAGAGGCAATTCAGAGGATTAAGACAATCCTGATTTCCCTATAGACCATGACTATGCTTATCAAAGGAAAGCCTTTGGTCTTATATCTTACTTCAACAGACAGATTTATTGGAGCTTTGCTTATGCAAGAAGTAGAGGGTCAAGAGCAACCCGTATACTATTTGAGCTGAACCCTTCAAGGGAGCGAGATCAATTACCTAGCTTGCGAGAACCATTGTCTTACACTAGTATTTGCCATGTAAAAACTACGACACTACTTTCTTGAGCTCAAGATCCATTTGGTGACTCGATCTGATCCAATCAAGCACTTACTATCTTAACCAGCCTTGTCAGGATGAGTAGCAAAATGGTTGCTTCTTCTTGGAGAGTTCAATATTAGGGTACAATCCCCTAAAGCTATTAAGTCATAAGCTTTAGTTGATCTTTTAGCACATTTCCTAAATGTGCAAGAAGGCTTGAGTACGAATACTATACCAGTTGAGTTCCATGAGGATTCTTTTATGATTGAAATAGAAAGAGAATGGATATTGTAATTTAACGACTTAACGGGAAATCAAGGTTAGGGAGCTAGAATTGTTTTGATGTCACCTAAGGGTCATGAAGTACCACTGGCATTCAAACTTGATTTTCGTTGCACTAATAATGAGGCTATATATGAAGCATTGTTACTTGATTTATTGTCAGCACAAGAAGTTAAGGCACACAATTTATGCATTTGAGGCAACTCAAATTGGATCATTAAGCAGGCTACAAGAGAATTTGAACTGAAGGAACCTACACTAACGCCTTATAGGGCTGCAGTGTAGGCCTTCATAAAAAAGTTCAACTCTACGCGATATGAGCATACAATATGATCTACGAATCAATATGCTGATGCATTAGTGACTCTAACATCCAAGATTCCAATCCAAGACACAAGTGATGGTGCAAACGTCCGAGTAGTTAAGAAATCCATCCTATGTATAGCATTGAGTTTCCTTGAGGAAGATGAGGAGGCACAGAATGATTAGCATATCTTAATTACGGAAGAGCTAATGTACCCTAATGCAGCCTTTCTTTTAACATTGAAGAACTTCATTACGATTACGGAAATGTTGTATTATAAAGGCTTGGAAGATGTATTGTGCCACTACATTGGAGCAAAGGAGGCTTGTCTTAAATTAGAAAAATATCACCAAATTTGGTGTGGAGAGGAAGGGCCTCCACTATATCGTCGTATTCAGCATGCAAGTTATTATTGGCCCTTGATGGCGAAGGATGCGCTCTAAGTTCAAACACATTATCCTAAATGTTCTGAGTTACCTAATCAAGATAAATGAAATTTTGTGTCTAGCATAAGAGACTGGAGGTGTCTATATATTGACTACTTAGAAAATAATATGCAACCTATGAATAGTAAGATGACTGACTCGTAAAGCATAAGGTCAGAAAATATCTCATGCATGAGGATGAACTTTATAGAGTATCATTCATGAGGGCACCCTTAAAATGCATTACCCCTCCTAAGACAAAAACGGTTTTGATTGACGTACACGCTGGAAGTATGGAGAACATCAAGGAAGAAGAAAGTTATATTATTATTTACTTGATAGGGAATACTATTGGCCTACAATCATAGTTATCAAAATCGCAATTTTACCCATGCGATTTTATGAGTTTATGATTTTAGGTAACTCTTCTAAGTTAATTTGGGAGTAGAATCTTTTTTTTTACATAGAAACTTACATTTTAACCAAGTTTACATATAAACTTAGTAGAAACTTACGTTTTTGAACGAGTTTACCAATTCTACATATCAGAGTTGAAAGGACTAAAAAAGTAAAGAAAAAAAAAATACAATTAGCTTTTTACAAGCCATCAACTATTAAAGCATTACAATATCTATCATATCCTATTCTAATTTTTTACCTCTTTCTTACTCTCTCAATCTCTTATTGTATATTCATAACTTTTATCTAAGTTTCAACTCCAATAACAAAGTTTATAAAAAAAAAAAAACTATATACGTTATTTTATATTATCAATAACTTAAAATGAGTTGAAATATTTAATTCTCTTTAATTTATAGCTTTAAAAAAAATGGGAAAAAGTTTAGTTTTAACTTTATTTGTCCTTCTTCCAAACATGTTAGATTATATATTAAGAATTTTTATTGAAAAAAAAAAGCTTATTTCTTCATTTTTTTAAAAAAAATTTCATTATGTATTTTAAGTTTTGAATAACTATTATAAGTATATCCATAATTTTTTAAAGCTATTTTACATAAGTTCTAAAAACTTATGTTTCTATATTTCAATTTTACAGACCCTTCAACGATTCTAGGTAAAATCATGAGTTTGACAACCTTACCTACAATGGAGGTAGACACTTTCAATTTCACTAAGAGGTGTGCCGTTTGCCAACAACATGGTGATGCTATCCATGCCCCTACAATTAAACTTCATAGTATTACGACTCCTTAGCCTTTCTATCCATGGGCTTTTGATCTCATTGGACCTAAACATCCTTCATCGAAGGGATACATTTGGATTTTGGTTGGGACAGAATGTTTTACAAAATGGGTAGAGCCGGTTCCTCTAAAGAAAGCAACGAGACTAGCTGTTGCAACTTTTATAAAGGAGAATATTATATGTAGATTTGGGATCTTGAAGTGCATCCTTTCTAACAATGGAACCCCTTTCATTAAATCTCATGTCTAACAACTATTAGCTTCTTAGAATATGAATCATGTTAAATCTACACCCTACTATCCAAAAAGGAATGGGCAAGCTGAGGTAACAAACAAAAGTTTATTGAAAGTCCTTAATCGTATGATACACGACAATCATAAGGAATGGCATGATAAGTTGCCATTGGCGCTTTAGGCTTTAGGATGTTAAAACAAAGGACGATGCAAGTGACTCCCTTTTCATTAGTATATGGACTAAGGTGGTGGTTCTAATAAAGGTTTTGATTCTATCTACCAGACTGGCCATAAATGCTGAGCTTGAACTTGATATATTACACATGATAGACTTGGAAGCATTGGACAAGAGGTGTAACACTGCCAAACATAATCTAATTAACTATCAACATAGACTTGGAGTGGCTTATGATCATTTAGTAGGGAAGAAATCATTTCAATGGGGTGATGTTGTACTTCATGTAGTCGAGCATATGCATTGAGGTATTTTAGTGCTGAAATTTACACCTAAGTGGAAGGAGCCTTTCATCATTGAGGAAGTACATGAAAGTGGGTACTATAAGCTCTGGAATCCCAGGATTGACACCATTACAACACCTATAAGTTTCCAATACATTAAAATGTTTCATATGTAAGAAGTATGATATACCATAGTTCAAATGAAAAATGTGGCTCTAATCACATGAGCTTGCCTTCAGTTAATTGTCTTTTCGTTCCATGTTTATCTAGAGTAAGTATAGCATTGTTGCTACTTAGTAAGAGCTTTATCTCCTAAGTGCGTAATAGCTTCAAGTTTGTGTCATGCTAACCAATAAGAGTGTTGTCTCCTAGTTACATGACATGATACCTTTTAGACATAACTCGATTTTACCATCTTATACTCTACACATAATTATATTGAAGGGGTTAAGAAATAGGTAATACCCCCTTAACACATTGAATATTGCTTTTATCGATGATGGATTGCAAATTACAATTAAATGTTGCTTACATATAAAATGCGCAACATTCTATTCTCTACTCTTTTAAACGAATTCTTAAAGCCTAACCTAAAGTTGTTATGGCATACATCAAGGTTGTACTACTAAAAACAACATACGCTATAACTATTATGCTATCTTTAATGCTAGTAAAAGAATTGACTTAGTACGATGATTCATTCAGCAACATAAAAAAAGGGGGTCATGAGAAAATCTAAGTAACAAAGGAGAAGTGTTCTTTCATTCAATTTCTACAAGCATTCATAAAAGTCTAAAGCATAGATAAAAAGACTCAAATGATCATCACTGAATGACGAAGCACTGATCTACTGGAAGTTTTGTGATCTATGTTCCCAATACGTTTTTACATCTCCAGCTTAACTACTTTAAGCTCAACTTTAAGTCGATTGTATCTCTCCATAATATTTTGTGATTCCAACATTTTTTAGGCTTCAAAGGCGATCGCCTCCATATTTAGTAATTTAAAGTTCAAGCTACTTGCTCTAGTAATACTGCTTACCAATAGCTACAAGTCTTAAACAGGTACTGACTCCTAAGATTTGTCTAGAAATAAGGCAACTTTCCTAAGGAAGTTCATTATAGTATTTGTCACTTCAGTACCAAGACAAATTGATCTAACCTAAAAATTGACCTCCATATCCCGTAAGCCTCCAATGAATGTAAAAGATTCAATGGAACTATGAATCTATGAAATAAAGAATATGCCTTAGAAGACTGCAATGCCTCTACTACCACTGTATGGGGTAAACCTCCATCAATCTACTTAGCTACCTCAACAACTAAAGTAGGCTCGATATGATCATGAGCCACTAGCAAAGGAATCCAACTGTAAATAGGGATGATGTCATCAACTACAATGGCTCCTAAGGAAATGCCATCTACTATGCTATTCAACTAGCTATCAAGGAGCTTGGTTGCCTTCAAAACATTAGTGTACTCTTGGATGTTAGCTTCTTCTAAGTGTATGGCCTCATAGTCGTCTCAATCAACAATATTGCCTAGCTCTTTCAAAGCTTTAGTCTATTTTTTAGTTCGTTGTTGTGGTTGATCCACTTCAATGATGATTTGGTCTTAAGCTTCCTCTTGATCACTGACATTACTTAGTGGATCACTTTCATTGCTCTTTTCATCTGTGTTGTTAGAAGATTCATTAGTGTTTGCAGATTCATTATCACTTTCAACATCATCTACAATCTCAATGGGATGATCGTCTATTTGAGGCACTTTCCTAAAACCATGCCTAACAAGGAAAGGAGAAAGGATGGGAGAGAGCTTCTTAGATGTTTTGTCACTCTTTAAAGCAAGAGTAACATTCCTGTTGTCCTTATCTTACAAAAAAACAAAGAAATGTGATGAGTAAACAAGTCATGAGATACGAAATGTAAATATCAAGAGAATGATATTAATAAAATACCTCACAAATATGTGAGTACTTGATTTGTCTGATGGCAAGTAACTTAGGGGTAGAATGGTATTTCTTATTTTTATTCTTTGCACTAGAAAGTGCCTTCTTCTTTTCATTGGGAGCTTGAAATAAGAATTCATCTTTATAGATAGTATTCGCCAGAAGCTTACTCTTAACTGGTGTAGTCACATATTTCTTAAAGTCTTCTAGGCAACCCGTCTAATACGTAAGCTAACTAGTGGAAGCAATCCTACAGCAGTTGATAGATGGAAAAAAAAAAATAAAACTATCTCACTCCTAAGCGAATATATCTAAAATCACTTTGGCTTAATGATTTACAATACTCATCAAATTCATCATCAACTGATATTTTTAAAGGGATCTTTTAGTCGAAACCAAATTGTCGAGCAACCCGGTATGATATGTAGAACATCACTTTACGCTCCAGATAATGATTGTAGGAGTCACCCTAGTCAAGTAAAGAGGGGAGACCTCTAGACGAGCACCAAAGGATGAAACTGGCTTCAATAGCATTAAGTCTTTCCCTTGCACCAAGTAAATTCATAATATCCTTCAACCTTTTTAGATAAAAATGGAGGAACCACAAGTATCTAAGTATTTTGCTAGCGTAGGGATGAAAATTGAGTTCTTTATAATTATCCAAAAACATATAATAAAGCACCAAGAGGTCACTTATTGACCTATGCCTAAGCCCTCTACTCACTACATTTGGGCTCATCAAGATAGGAGTCATAGTATCCCTTATACTGCTCACAAAAGAAAATATGTAAGAATACTACATCTACGTGGGATACGATAGCATACCAACCCATCAAGTGAAATGGAGGCCTCATGATAGAGATTAAGACACCGGTATAATGATCCTAAGTAAAATAGTCCTAAGGCAAAATGCTCTCCATATGCTATACAGATTGCTAAGTGAAATAAATAAGGGCTTACACCATCTTCTAAGCTGCTAGGAAACATGTACAAAGATAGCCAACAAGTAATAAAAGCCTCCAATTCATACCTGCAAGAAGAGACCGTTCATAAGATAAGTCAACTGGATTTGCCAAATGGAATAAGAAAAGTAAAAGTGTTGATATTCACTCGTATTCCTCATTCACTTTGAAGAAATGTCTCACCCAAGCATTAAAAGTAGCTTTCCTATTGGTATCTATGGCTTTCTTTCTTTCGGCCTCCAAAGTCAAGATAAGGTCTTGATCCTCTTTGGAAATTGTAGAAGTAATAATATCGGTCCTGCTAAAATCATAAATATGTAGAAGCATGCAGAAGTCTTTAAGAGTAGGTGTGATCTTGCCCTATGCAATCACAAAAGTGTATGTCTAGGTACTCCAACGACAAATTAATGCCCTCCAAATCTTTATGTCATTAGACCGATGAAAACTAAAACAAGAGGAATTGTACACTAGAAAATATATGTCCGCTTTCTCCAAATATCAACATAGGCTAAGTTGCTCAAAATATGGTTCACCCAATTAGCACAACCGGCTATAGGTATCTGAGGGAATCGAAACAAAATTTCAGACAGTAAGGCTTCTTTCCTTTTATTTCTAAATCAGAGCATTGAATCTCCTTTTATATTTTGCCTCTCATGAACCTAAGGTTCTCGCTTGATGAAGTGTAAGGCACCTTAAGCAGTCAATTATCTATACAAGTCTTATCTTCTTACATCACCCCAAAAGGAATCTTCTTTTATGGTTATGTCAAGCCACTTATCCCTTGCTAAAGGCAAACTCAAAATGTGACCATCTTGGACGATTAGCACCTATTTACCATTACTCTTCTTGGGCATCTTCTTCTTGGACTCCTTACCCATATCTTAATATCCCCTACAAATTGAATAATGAAGATCATTTAGTCACGTAATGAAATGAAGAAAATTTAGCATAAGGTAAACAAAGTGAGTTAAACAAAGAGATCATGCAAGGTATAATGAAAATTAACTTAATTATGGGTCAAACTATGTGACGAAATTGTTATGAACACAAAAGAGGTATTTCTTCAAAGAAAAAGTCTACATATAGATGGGATAAGGAATACGATTCATCAAAGGAGCAATAAAACAAAATTCAAGCATCAATGCTCATCAACCCCTCCATCACAAGTGTGACCAAGGGAGTGATGGAAGAAAATTCAAATGTCAACGCCCATTACCCCCTCCATCATGGGTGTGACTAAGGATGTGACCATAGGAAAAGTTGATATCCTCTTATCCATTACAGCTGTGATAACACATTAGAAAGGCAATCAGTCCCCAATCATAGCTATGATGAGATGGAAAGTCTGTGATGAGCCGGTCATGCCCTTACGTCATGGCCATGATAAGGGCTATGAACTTAAAGTTTTAGTCAATCTACAAGTATAGGTCTTAAAAACATTTTCTTCGTTGCTTATTAAAAGATTATAAGACTATGGAGCATGAAGGGGCAATGAGATCAATGAGAAAGCTTAGAGTAAAGAAATAGAGAGGAATTTGACTATTTAAAATGCACGCACTGATATGTTCATGAAATATAGTAGTGTAGATATGGCGAGAGCTTTATTCAAGGAAATGGCTTAGAGAAACATTGTTACTTGGAGCATTATGTTTGTTAAGTTTGTAATTAATGGGAAGAGCGAAAGAAATTCATGAAAACAAGATTATTACAATATATATATTTATATATATAGCAAAATATGAATACTTCATCAAATACATTATACATTATAGCCTTTTACTCTAGTCACGTTATTTAAAAAAAAAAATCACACGTGTCAACTAATACCCTATGCTCTCCACTCCACTCTTACCCTTTTCCCTTTAACTATGACACGTCTACCCCTTTACTCAATAAAAGAAAAAGCCCCTTAGATGGATTCTCCTACCCAAGTACCCTCCTTTTTTTATTTCTCCCTTGTCCACTCCACCCTACCCTCATGTAAGAAGAGAAAAAAAAAAAAAATACATCTTTCTCTCTCTCCTTCATTTCAAACTCAAAGCCCTAAGCTATTGCTCTTTCAACCTAACCTTATCTACTTTGCCCATCCCTTTCACTATCTCTCTCCCTCACTTCGATGAGTTATACATTTAATACAACACAAATCCCCTTCATCCTCAGATCTAAATCTACTTTCCAATAAAGGATGACCCTACATGAATTGTACCTCCATATCCTAGAGATATAAGGATATAGGAATTAAGTCTAGTAGATGAATCATAGTCGTGTTATCAAAGCATGATTAACAGTTGCATAGCCTAAACTTAGGTTACCGATGGCTATAGTGGATCTACCCTTGCGGGCTTGAGGCTAGTGAAAATTTTGAATAAGATAAGGGAAGTGAATGCATAAGAAGAAATTTAGAGAGAAATTTCTCTTCACTTTTGGCTGATCAGTTCTCGAAGGAGGGAGTTGGGGATTTTTGGAATGAGGATGATAGTTTGTTAAAGGCCACCTAAGCCGATTGTACGAAGTGTTTCGCAATCGAACTGCAAGGTAATGTTCGTTGAGACTCCTTTTGATTTAGGAAAGTCGGTGGTTAATATAAGTAGTTTGAATCGGAGTTGTTTTAGTAATAAAAAAAAAGTGGGAATTTCATGTGTAGTACTTTGCATATTGAAGGGTTTCTTAAATTAGCAAATATGTTAAAATCTGGTTACTTAGTTTCTTTTGAACACATGATGAAAGCCAACAAGATGGCTTCAAATAATGTGACATGCAACACAGTGGATGAAGTTTTGAGGATGATACTGATGATGTTGGCAAATTCAGAGGGGTTCTCTAATGTATAAATTATGTTCAAGAGAATTATTATAAATATGGGAAGATCTAAGATGTAAGAAATTTGTTTAGAAAGTTTTCATGTAATGATCACTGCTTATGTACAAAAAGGATTATATCAAGAAGCTTTGAAGTGGTTGCATGGTAATTATAGAAAAGCCATCGAATATTTTGATTGGATGAGAATCATAGGTTTCGAGCTACATGGAATGGCAATTCTTTACTTATTACCTACATACGATCATGACAATGAACTTCTTTAAATTGTGGTTAAGAAAATTTCAAGTGAGGGAACAACATGTTAAGTATACCCTCAATGGTGTTTGGGTAATCTAAAGGTGTATGGAAGATGTCTGATATCATTTTACAATAATGGATTGGATAAATTCAAAAACAAAAAAAAAAAAAGAGAGAGAGAGAGAGAAGAAGAAGAAAATCAGATGAAAAGTTAGAAAGAGGAAGCATCGGCATTGATTGAGGTGCCATATTTTCAATCCAATAATATAGTGTCTTGCCTTCTGAGTATTTGAAGAAGGCAACACTAGATTGATGAATTTATCCCTTCTTATTACTACAATCAACATCGTATAAGCAAGACATTAGTGAATTTATGTAATGAGGACAACTGCTTTGGATGCAGAGGAGGAATGGTTGTTATGACAATGAGTTCAGCACTTACCAGATAACCTTAGCCGGCAGAGTGCACACCAATAGCAGGAACATGAACGTAGGGATCTGTAGCAAGCTATGCTTTGGCACTAGGGATAAAGGGTTAGCAACAAGAGCTAAAAGATGTTACTTTGTGCAATGCAATCAAAGACAAGAATGAAGTATGCCATCTAGGGGAGTTGTCTAAAAACAAAGGTCTACTTTTTTTTCTAGAAGAGAAAAACCTGAGGAGCATGAATTCGAGCACATTCTATCAAAGGCAAGACCTAAATTATATTTAGCAATTCTATGTTTATTATGTTCAACATCATGACAGCTAGGTGTTCAATAGATTTATTATGCATTTCTTTATTGGAATATGCATTGTAATGGATGCCTTATTTAATAGACAGTAAATGAGAATCACCTATTTCAATGTCTTAACGCAAGCTTCCTTTCAAGTTGTCTTGGGTTGCTACCTGATAAAAGGATGAACAATAAAGGAATTGGCATTGGTTTGAAAGAAAAGACCAAAGGTGTGAAGTGAGAAGGTAGACATAGGGTTCATTGACCTATAGGGTTCCTTAAGAATTTCAACGGAATGTGAATGCTGATATATTCTCCTTGACTTTAGTTGACTGTGGTACTAGAATTCGGGTCCTTCTTTAACAACTTCAACACTCTACTTCGCTCTTTTCAATAGTGTCCAAATGTTGGTCTTCTTGGTAACTTTGGTTCGCAATGGCTTCTAGGTCTTCAAGATTTCACTTCTTCTAAAGAGATAATAAACAAAGTGAAGGGAAAAGTGTATGGGCTATTAAAAGAAAACGTGTATGAGAGATATTGGAGAAAACAGAATGCGTATGGGATGAATAGAGATCAAAAGTATATGTAAGGATTAAAAAAAAAAAACAAAAAAACAAATAAGAAATAGGAAATAGGAAGAGAAGGAAAAAAAAAAAGAAGAGTTAGGGAATGAATATGTAAATAGATTGAGTTTGAGAAGAGTTGTAATAAGCAATGAAAAAAAGAGGAGTAAAAGACAATCAACAAAAGAATAAGGAAATGTAGAGCCTGATGTGTAGAAAAAAAAAAAGGGCTAGATCGGATGACAAAGAGGAGAATGAAGGATACAATATTAGATTTAAAGTTAGGTAAGGATTCAAAAAAAAAAAAAAGATGTTGAATAAGGAGCTTTGAGTTTTGTACAGGATAAACAATATATGCTAGTGTATTTGAATGAGGAAGATGATACACAAGTAAATAACCAATATAAAAAAATATTCCTCAAATATTCCTTATGCAATAGGGTTATAACACCTTATTAGAGCATGTGATAGTGTAACAAACAAATTAGGAAGAATAAAGTGATATCCATTATGGCGTTAGTGCTCTTTTTTTTTTCTTTTTAAATGAAGCTTGTTAGATTAATATGTTATGCCACATATATCGAATATGTAGTATGATTAATATGTGAACATGTGTAGGGCAAGTACATGAATAATATTTGCGGTAGTTTTATTCCCATGTTCCTATATCAATGTTGGTGATTTGCCCTGCATGAGAAAGGATGAGGATTTTGTTAGAGGCTTTGGAAGACTGGCCCTTATATGATATATTGTTAAGAAAGTAAATTGACATGACAAACATCTGTTTAAGCATGGGCTATTATATTTCAATATATATGAAGGATTATCAAGTACAATAGGAAAGTGATCAAGTAAGCTGCTTATGTAGAAGGATCCGTGTGTAGAAATCAGCTTCGAGAGGTGAATAATTCACATAACTCGATACAACTTACCAAGAGGAGAAATTCATACAAGGCAAAGAGAAGGTTAAGCTCATTGACTCGTGGAAGAATTATTGACCCCGTACATATATGATCATCATCTATGGGGCAATAGAACTTTGAATAGCCAAAGTAATATGCACAATTGAATGGTGTTGTGAACTCGTGCATTAGGTAAAAGAAAAATAGTTGCAGTTCTAACACTTAGGCATCTTCATTACAAATTGTCAAGAGAACAAACATCTTAAGATACATTTAGATGTGCCGGCAGCATTGTAGTTGTTCCATAATGCATGCACCAAGTAGCAACTTAGCCTTCTAAAAAGGCTTATTCAATGACCAGACTATAAGGACCCTAGAGAGGGCCTAATAGTATTGTCTAGAATTTTCATATCACGTATGTACCTATGATAAGAAAATCACCTTACAAGTCAGAGGTTATAAGACTTTAAATAATTAATCGCTAGGTTCTTTAATTTTAGTTCATTGACTCATTGTATAATATAAATAACTATGGATATCCATTATTCCACAGTTCCTCAGAACTGCAGAAAATCGATATCTCCTACTAAAATAGTAAACTAAGATAGAGAATTCTAGAAAAGTCTAAACTTACTAAAGATACTAAACTTAATTGAGATATTAGTTGTTTTTCGAAGCATTACAAATTAACTACACAAGCTTTTCATCATACTAATTCAATAGTAGTACTCTGCGCTTTGTTCTTATCCCTATCCTAACTATCGATCAACTTGCAAGGAAAAGAACTGTTGGGGTATATGCTTACGCTTAGTGAGATAAATACCCTTATCAATATCGTATGGCAGAAATTTATTAGATGCTCGATCATATGAATGTATGAATAAGCAATATGTCAAACAAAGCATGCAGTAGCTTCGGAACTGCATATGACTCAGAATTATACTCCCTATAGTCAAGGTTTGGAGATAATTAACCGACTCAAACCAAAATTCGGGTTTTAGACCTTGGGTTTTAATTCATTTACACTATTGTACTTAAGTCAAAACAAAATAATATATATAAATATATATATATATATACGTAGATTGTATATAATATACTTTCTTTTTTAACAACAAATCTATTTTCAAAATCCCAAGTTTAGTGGTATGGTGGCCTCTGTAATCCATAGACATATACCCTAAGTAAAAGCTACAAGATACGACCCCTTGTCGATGGTTAGCATCTTTCAGCGCCTAGTAAGCCCATCAGCTTAGGATAGAGACCCAATAAAAATGATAACATAGCTAGTGCCCAATCCTGCAAGAGGCCTTCCTTCTATAAGTCTCTTCCTATCTTTAGCGTGAAGCGGCAGTTGGTGTTATCCGAATGCAATTATGAGGAATGTATGATCCATTTAATTTCTTAATCATATAAGTGGTTAATCTGATTTTTCATGGTGATCAGATAATTTCATTCCATACAATCGTACGTATAAATTATCACAAACAATTTCTATTGTTATATGATTAGCAAACCATAGCATTCAATCACAGATTCATACAAATGCAATTCCTATATCCTATAAGCATCCAATTTATATATATAAGTTTAGGTGTATCTATTCTATAAGCAAAATCAAGTAAAGAGTCATTAAGAATTCACTTGCTCAGCTATGCAGATCAATCAAAATAATTTAGGATAAGTCGTCTCCCAAAAGCCGGGTCCCCTGGACATCATAAATATAATATTATAAGAATTTGAAATTGAATTTGAAAAACTAAACTAAAACCCTTTTAGTTATACTTTTGACTTGGTTTCATATTTTTCCCGATTTTTACTTAAAGTTTAATCACGTATAACTTTCTCGTTTTAAATCCAATTTTTATGATCTTATAGTCAATCTTCATCATTTTCAAGTGTATTTTAATGTGGTGAGGTTAGATTTTTGTGATAAGGTACGAAAAACTACCCATAGGTTAGAATAGTAGTAATCCTCACGATTTGGAGTGCTTTTGGGCTTTGTTTGGTTAACGGGCTTTTTGGTAACTTGGGAAATTCTTTGGGCTTAGGCTTAGGACTTTATTCTAAACTTAAAATATACCTTAAGGTTAGATTTCCAACTTTTGTTTACACTCTTGGTGCTAACAAAAACTCCTTGGGCTTTTATGTGAGCTTAAGTTATCAAATGGGCTTATTTTTTATTCAAACCAAAGTTAGTGACTTTGTTGGGCTTATAGAGTCTTAGGTGAACTTCTTGTGGGCTTCAAAACAACCTTTCTTAATATTTTAAAGTATTGGTTAGAATTTTAATAAAACCTAATTTAGAGTTCTAAGTTCGTTTTGAGAGATTTAAGGTCGATTTTGAGTTTTAGATTTTGTATGCTTGCTATGCTTGCTTTTGTTGACCTTTTCACTTTGTTTACTTAGTTTTATCATATTTTTAAGTTTCTTTTAGCAAAGTTCCAGATCTGGTCGATTTGACTACGGGGGGTTTTAACTTGGTTTTCAAACTTATTTTATCATTTCCTTAAGTTTAGGTGTTCGATCATGAACCTAAACTACTTATATTAAAATCTTGACTTAACTTCTCTTCCATTAGATGATCAATTAGCTCATACTTTACATGAAAATAGTAGATCTCATACTTATCATAACTTCCATATCATTGTTCATGTCTTACAAAGTTGGTTTCCTCATAAAAACTTCATGTAATAGATTCTCTTTTACCTAAGTCTAGATTTGAGCATATTTAACTTAATAGAAGTAAAAATAACATCCAAATGACTTACAAACCCTTACATCCAACATGCTTCCCCTTCATTCAAGTTTTCATTTCAAGATTTTCTTAACTTTAAATCTTCCATTCTAAGTGTTAAACAAGTATCTCTACAAGATACCAACTTTACATGCTCATATTCTAACTTTCTTGTAAGGGTTTCATGAGTTTGCTTCTTAGGGTAGTCTTAGATGTTTCATCAACTTATGATCATGCTTATATCCTCAAGAAATCACGATCTCCTAACACGTAATACTATTACTAACACATAATACTACTACTAATACAATGAAACAATTTATTTGTCCTCAAAGCGAAAACAAAGTGGTGGTGTAACTAAGTATCTTCTTAGCTCATTGTCTTTCTTCCTCTTCTTGTAGGTTCTTTTGGAAGCTAAGGTCTTGATCTTTGAAGTGGGTTTTTTTAGAGATATTCTAAAGTTCCTAAAAGTGGTTTTTAAAGTTGACAAATAGAGAGTATAAAATAAAGCTTGGTACCGTAAGTATGGAAGTAAAATAGTAGTGGCAATGTTAGGATTTTATGGGGTTAGATTTCTTCTTTTGGTTTGTATTTAAAGTGAGAGAAAATGAAGTGAAAATGAGAGTGAAAGAGGGAGAGAGTAGCAGTTTTTTGAATGGGAGGAGAAGTGTTTTCAAGAAGCTTTAATTGATTGTCTTTTAATATGTACAAATGTCAACTTTTTGACAAAACTAGATGATGTAAGCACTAAGGGATGAATAGTAGATGTATAAGATAATTGAGTAATGGAAAAATAATAAGGCATGGCCTCTCTTTTCCTTCTTTTCCAACCGGCTATGTATGGAGCAATTAGGGTATACAGTTGTCTTGTCACTTAATTAAAAGTTGAACATATAAATTAATACAATAACTTGTCCATATGTAGTATAAGTTGTGGTGTGATGAGAGAAATGTCTTATCACTAGTTTTTGATAAGTTATCAATTGATAAATGGTTCCAACTCTCAATTGATAAGTTATTTAGGATGATTGGTTGGTTTACTTATTCATGTGCACAAGTCTTATGCATTAAGATAAGGAGATTGTTTTATATAATATTCTTTTGGAGTTTGTTTCTTAAATTGATTTGTAAGTTATGATTTAATTCTTATAAAATTATGAAAATTTCTAAAATTGAATAAAATTATTCAAATTGAACTCTTAATTAGCCACTTAGGGTTACAAATCCTTAATTGTTTTAAGGTTTTGGGTGACTTAGGGTCTACTGTTCTCGTATTCAAGTTTTATTGATAATAGACTTTTGAATTGGAACATTAAATTCGTTTCTAAATGCAAATGTGCATTCTTAGCTTAGTTTATCCTTGGAAATGTTTGGGAAGTACTCTCAATTTAATCATAAGTGTAAACCCTACTTTTAGTGGGCCTAAGACTTGATTAAGAGTACCTTCCGAACGTTCCCAAAGATCAACTAAACTAAAAACTTAAGTTTATATTTAGAAACGAATTAAATTTTTACAATTTAAAAGCCAATTGTTGATAAAACCCGAGCTTGAAGAACTGCGAGCTCTAAAGTTGCTTAAAACCCTAAACCTTAAAACCATTAAGGAATTTTAACCCTAAGTAATTAATCAATAATTTAATTTGAATAATATCATTCAACTTTATAAAATTTCACAATTTTATAAAAATCAAATCATAAATTACAAAACAATGTGAGATGAAAACCTAAAAACAATTTCCTATAAGGTTATACTCTTATCTTCATGTACAAGCCTTATACATAAATAAGTAGACCAACCAAACACCTTAGATAACTTATCAATTGAGAGTTGGAATCATTTATCAGTTGATAAATTATCAAAATCTAGTGATAAGACAATTTCCTTATCACCTCTTCACTTATACTACATATGGATAATTTTTCACAAGATTTCATAAGCTTAACTTTAATAAATGAGACAAGACCACTCCATGGCCTAAAAAGAATTTAAATGACAGATCTAAAAAGGGGAGAAAGGGGGGCCGTGCACTTTTCATTCACCCATCAATCACTTCTTTTTATACATCACTATTTACCCCTTAATGTTTACATCATCAATAGTTGCAGTTATTGACTTTTGTGTAAGCTACAAGACAACACTTTCAAGACATTTAAACCCTCATTCTTTCTCCATTCCAACCGGCCACTCTCTCCATCATTTCTCTCACTTTCAATTTCACTTTCACATCTTCTTTCTCTCCTTTGAAACAAACATAAAAAGGAGAAACAACCTTACCTCACAAAATCAACTTTTCTTCCATTTTTGAAGCTTCACTCATGGCAATTTTTTTCTTTTGTTCTTGTGTCATTTTCTTTCACCATCTAAGACCTTTTCAAACCATTAGAATCTTCCATAAACCCCGTTCCAAAAGACCAAAAGATTCGGGTTCCAAAAGGTGGCAAAAAGGAGGAGGCAAAGTTAAGAGCTTAAGTGGAACCTTAGTGCACAGCCACCAAACTTTGCTTTAAGGACGAGTAAGTGTTTCTTGTGATATGTGGATTAATATTTATGTTAGGAGACTTTGATTTCTTGAAGATATGAGTAAGGTTTCAGTTGTTATAACACCAAAAAAATCGTTTTAAGAAACAAACTATAAAACCCTTACATGAAGTTGAAACATGAGCATGTAAAGTTGGTGTTTTGTAAAGATATTTGTTTAATGCTTTGAATGGAAGATTTTAAGCTAAGAAAATATTGAAATAAGAACTTTAATGGAGGATGAGCATGCTAGACGTGAGGGTTCTATATTCATTTGGATGTTGATTTTGTTTCCATTAAGTTAAACATGCTCAAATCTAGACTTAAGTTAAGGAAAAATCCATCACATGAGGTTTTATGAAAAAACCAACTTTGTATGACATGAGTTATGATATAGGAGTTGTATTAAATATAAGATCTTCTATTTCTTTGTGTGGAACATAAGTTAAAAAATCATCTTGTGGAAGAAAAGTTAAGTTAAGATTTGGACACAAGTTGTCTAAGTGCATAATCTACTACCTAAACTTAAGGAAATGATGAAACAAGTTGAAAAATCAAGTAAAGACCCCTTGGAACCATCATTAACAGATCTAGAATGTGGGAGAAAGAAGCCTAAAAATATGAAGAAAGTGAAAAGATTAACCAAAGCAAGTATGATAAGCATACAAAGCCTGAAACTCAAAACCGAACCTAAAACTCTCAAAACAAGCCTTGAAATCTAAGATGGGCCTTCAATGAAATTCTGACCAGCACCTTAAAGTATCAAGAAAGGTTGTTTTGAAGCCCATAAGAAATCTACCTAAGGCCCCATAAGCCCACTAAAGTCACTAACTTTAGTTTAAACAAAAAACAAGCCCATTTGACAACTTAAGCCCACTAAAGGGCCTAAGAAGTGGTTGTTAACCTTAAGAATATAAATCAAAGTTGTAAATCTGATCTCAAGGAGTATTTTAAGCTTAGGATAAAATCTTAAGACCAAGCCCAAAGAATTTCTTAAGTTATTAAAAAGCTCATTTACCAAACAAGGCCCAAAAGCACTCCAACACATGAGGAACGCTACTGTTTTGACCCATGGATAGAATTGTATACCTCATTTGGAAAATCTAACCTTACCACATTAAAGTACACTAAAAAACGATAAATATTGACTATAAGATCATAAAAATCGGATTTAAAACGAAAAAGTTATACGCGATTGAACTTTAAGTAAAAATCGGGAAAAATTACAAAAACTAGTTAAGAATATAACCTATGGAAAATTTACTTAGTTTCTTAAGTTTATTTCAATTCCTTATAAAAATTATTTCAATGACCAGAGGACACTGTTTATGGAGACGACTTTCCTCCGGATTACTTTGATTGACCCACATGGCAGAGTGAGTAAATTCTCGATGACCCTTTACTTGATTATGCTTGTAGAGTAGATGCACCTAAACTTATATATATAAATTTGGATGCTTGTGGGATATGGGAGATGCATGTGTATGAATTTGTGGATGAATGTGATGACTTGTTAATTATATATAATAATGGGAATTGTTTATATTAATATATACATGTGAATTGTATGGAATGAAATTGTTTGATCACCCTAAAAATTAAGTTAATCACTTACACGATTAAGAACTCAAAATGAATAATGCATTCTTCATATTGCATACGGATAACACCGACTGCTGCTTCACGCAAAAGATGGGAAGGGACTCATAGGAATACGAGTTTCCTACAGGATTGGGTACTAGCTATGCCATCATATATATTGATTTTTTGTCTTAAGCTAATGGGCTTACTAGGCATTGGGAGATGCTAACCGTAGGCGAGGGGCCGAGTCTTGTGGCTTTTGCTTAGGGCGTGTGTTTGTGGACTACGGGGGCCACCACACCGCTAAACTTGGGATTTTAAAAAGATATGATATGATTTTGGTAAAGGATGTATACACACACACACACACACATATATATATATATATACATATAGAGTTTTGTTTTGGCATGAGTACGATAGTGCAAATGAAATAAAACCCAAGGGCTAGAACCCGGATTTTGGTTTGGGTAGGTTAATTATCTCTAAACCCCGACTTTAGGGGGCGTAATTCTGAGTCGTATGTAGTTCCTAGGTCACTGCATGCGTTGTTTGGCATACTGATTATTCATCATACTGATTGTTCATGCATTCATATGATTGTGCATCTAATAAATTTTTATCATATTCTACTGACGAGGGTATTTATCTCACTAAGCTTAAGCTTACATCCCTATAAATTTTTGTTGATGCTGGAGAACCTCTTCACTAATCTAGACCGAGGCATGCCCGTAGTAAGTCTCGTGTAGGGACGGATTAGAGCGGTCAGAGAGCGAAGAGGACTTTTTGTAATAGAATTATAGATGTTTAAATACTTTTGTGTTTTTACTCATAACACAGATTTAATGCAGTTCCATTATGAATTGCATTTGTTTGTAGTTTTTTTGGTGTGGGTCCTACGAGCCCACACAAATAGCTAATCTATAACATAGAAGTAATTTTAGTTAAATTGCTCTATATTACTTATCTATGGGCCTAGTGGTAACGTAGAGTGGAAGGAGCCTTGTATGTCATATGAAAGGCCTATGATCAGCAAGGGGGTTGATAATAGAACTTTATACGGTACACAGCGACTTACCACGACAACGATACTGTTGGGTCGTGATAATAAGTCTGCCAAAAAGTAGGGTTTACAACTTATCCATGCGTAACAGGGCTTATAAGTGAAAATAAGGGAATTGTCTTATATATAATTCTTTTAAGGTTTGGTTCTTAAATTAATTTGTAGCTTGTAATTTATTTCTTAAGAAATTTTAGAATTTTCTAAAGTTGAATAAAAGTTATTCAAATTATATTTTTAATTATTTATTTAGGGTCTTAAGTCCTTGATTATCCTAGGTTTTAGGATTTAAGTGAGTTTAAGTATGTTTTAAGGTTTTTCACCAATTCGGGAGTAATTGACTTACACTTATGAGCTTAAGATTCAATTAGCTTAATTATTTAAGATAATTGCTTTGTTATGCAACATATATATATATATATATATCATATGATAGATTAAGAAAAGAGAAGGAAATTGCTTAGTAATATATATATATATATATACATATTGTGGGGCAACTTATGTGCTTAAGTAAAATTAATTTTGTAAATTTACTAGTTTATTCCTTTAACTAGCTTAGTTTTGTTGTTTATTATTACTTGAAATAATCCTTGATTCGTTTGTTATCTGTTTTATATGATTTTACAAAATTATTGACAATTTTATTGATTTATGGCTTTTCAAGCATTAGGATATTTTTATAGAGTTTTAAAAATTTTTGCGATTTGATATTTACAATTTCTATTGAGTTTATATTTACATTTTTTAAAAGTACGCGTATGTAGGGATTGGGATTTTCTTGTATGATTAGGGTTTCCAAATCGTATTATAGGGCCTTTCAAGTTTATTTTAAGTTTCGAGTTCAAAATTTTAGTTAGTTTTCATTTTATGTGGTTTTGTCGACTTAGGAAAATATCTATGATACTTGAGTTTGATACCATGTTTAAAAGGTTAAATTTGTGATATTTATACAAACCCCTTCAACTCTACTTGAAGGACTTTGGTCAAGAGGCAAAATATAGAAGGCTAAATTTGACTTATGGGCTTTAAGCTCGATAACGACATAGATTTGACTCTTTAGGTTAAGGTGATAGGGCCTGGAGAGTCAAGCCTATAAGAATTCGAGATGATCAAGAGAGATTTGTCATGATAGGCTTAGAGTAGGGCTTGTTGGATCGATCTACTCGATCTAACCTTTCTTGGTTTAGCTTATACTAAAAAATAATAATAAAACCCTTTATTTAGCCCTAAACCCATGAAAAGAGCCTAGCTGAGACTCATTTATAAAAAGCTTCAATCTTAGTCATTGGTCAGCATTATAATCCAACGAATCGAATCCACTTATCATCTCTTGTAAATACCTTCTTCATTTCCTCATTTAGATAAGAGACAAATTCCCACAAATGCTATTATTCTACTGAAATCCTATCTCAAAGATCAAACACTTGAACACCCTAAAAATACTACCCCATTCTTTATAAATCATAGAGTTTGATGTCATCACACTCCTTTACCTATCACCTGACATGTTAGAGCTTATCAAGAACTGCGTACTTCTCCTCCCTATCCTAAATTGCTTAATCATCCCATGTGTATAAGTTGAATCATTTCCTTAGTTATATGTAGTTCGATTTGAACCCAATACAACATCCAGCTTAGTTTTTGCTACCAAGGAAAAAAATGCTTAATTTTTATATGAAATTGCAATTTAAGTACCATCTTAATGATGTCTTTATTGGCTAAACACCTTATAAAGAAATTCCTCTTTTTTCTCAATTAAAGACAATAGTAGTTTTATAAACAAGGATCTTTTAACACGACAGATCAAATTCAATAATTTGATTCTCCCCTCTCCTAAAATTGAAATACGACAATTGACCATAAATAAAATAATTAAAAACAAAGAAAAGCAATAGTTTTGTGGTTTCTCAATTGTGCTGCTTACTTTCTTTGTAGGTCTATGTATATATTTATTTATTTATTTTGAACAAAGAAAGGAATCACATTATTGAAATAGAGGAGTTTACATCAAGAAGCTTTGAGGCACAATGAACAAACAAAAAACAACATAACTAGGATGAGGGTCAAGTAATCCAAAAGTAACAATACATCCCATATCTCACTTGGGTCACAACCTAGTGAGCATATGCATTAGCTTCACGGAATATAAAAGAAATACACAACTTAAAAAACAAGACTTTACCCTGATATCATAAATAATCCCAACTAATTTCCAAGGAACTACTAATTGAGAATTAATAGCTTAAACTAATCATAAGGAATCTGTTTTAACTTCAATATTTTGCCATCCTTGTACTAAAGAAATTGTAAGAGCTTCATGCATTACCAATGCCTCATTAATTTCTACATCTGAGCATTGAGCTGGAATTTTTTTTGCTTACAAAAGAAAGCCAATGCATCTTGACAAACAACATCTATGCTACTTGAATTTGAATGTTGATTAACTGCTGCATCACAATTAAGCTTCTTGATAGAACTAATAGGAGGACGCCATCAATCATTCCTTGCCACTTATATAGTAATGTTTTGTGACAGAGAGATTGTTAACATTCCACTCGAATCTAATTGTCTATGTCTGTAAAATTTACGACTCAAGTAAGTGAGAAAAAGCTTAGAGTGTATGGCCTCAATCACTTTATGCGATTATGGTTGGATTTGGTTAAATAAGCAATGATTTCTATGCGTCCGTAAGTGACAAATCATTATGTAGCAACTAAGAAGAAATCTTCTAGCCTAATAAATTGTCTAACTGAAATAGTGCTCTGATACTGGTGAAGCTAATGTGTCTCCAGGGTTGAACACATGGAGGAGTACCACAACATTAATGAACCAAAAGGAAAAAGAAAAACTAGAGAAGTTCCGGGCAGTTACTAACTGGATATGACATACCAATCAATTTTACTCGATCCACAATTCACTGGATATGACTTACTAGCCCGAACTAAAGGGTTACTCACCACTACTACTTGCTAAAGGAAATATATAAGAGTTGAAGGGTAATGAGAAAACTAAAGTTGCTCAAAGAAAAACTCAAATAAATATTTTGATAATGAAGATTGATTGTCAGTGTACATTTAATAGGGGTTTATATACCCATCCTACTAGGGTTACTTTATATATATGGAAAGAGAAAAAAGGTATTTTACAAATAGGATGTATAAAACATGTTAAAAAGGATAAAAGAGACAAATAATATCTTGTACAACAAAGTAAAGAATCCTTTTGGAATGTTGTCCTAAAAGACACATATTGCATGGTGGCTGGTCGTCCTGAATTATAGTAAAAATTGGAAGAAATAAAGAAAAGAAGGAGTTTGCAGTTAGGGCCCGACCTAATCTGGATCAGGTTGAAGCTCAGTTAACCATTTGCTATAAAGTAATCAACTTAGGTTACAGTCGAATGTCATTGGTCCATACGGGAATTTGGCTCAAATAGTCTTGGGGTTATCTGTTCAAATATTGTCATGGTATAGCCATTCAGTAAGATTGATGTGGGTGATAGCTCGATAGTGAGGTCGATAGAGGAAGGAAACATAGAGGCTCGGATAAGAATTCTTATCTTGAATAGGCTTCGAACTAGTATTCTCTAAGTAAGTCCCCGAAGTCCTCTAGCTCGGCTATGTATGATCGATCCAGGGGGCTGATTCATATCATTTGCTTAAGGGTCGGAAAGATTTATCCTCAAATCTAAAGCGGTCTCCAATTCCTATTCTTCTAGTGTACATGCGGGATCTTCTTCTTTTGGCCAGTGTAGAATTAGGTCGGATACATTAAAAGTAGAAGAAACAACATAATTGTTGGGCAACTTGATCTAGTAGCTATTGTGGCTGATCTTCTTCAAAATCTTAATGGACCCTCAGTTTGGGATGATAACTTATTCTGTCCCAAGTGTAGAAATCGTTCTCAGTTGAGATGAATCAATGGTAAGTCTCATGGCTTGAAAGAAACAGTTCGGCGGCCTCAATTAACAATCTTTTGTTATCTTTAATTGAAGTTGGTGATTTTCCTTATCACAGTTTGGTGTAGCTCCTGCAATTCTTGGACTCGGTTGACTTTAGATTAACTTTCTTTAGTACCTACGGGGGTATTGATCAAGTTTAGGGGGATAGTAAAGTTAAAGCTATAGACGACTTTGAATGGAGTCTTTCCAGTAGTGTTGTCGATGGTTCAATTGTATGCAAACTCCACAACTGGTAGATACAGATCCCAATCCTTCAAGTTCTTTCCCATAATAGCTTTAAGTAAATTGCTTAGTGTCTTGTTCATTACTTCAATTTAGTCATTAATCTAAAGGTGACTATTAGAGCTGAACACATGTTTAGCTCCAAGTCTTTTCCTAAGAGTCTTCTAAAAATAGCTAAAAAATTTGTGTTTTGATCTGAAGCAATAGTCTTCAACACTCCATGTAATCAGATAACTTCTTGAAAAAATAAATCAATAATATATAAAGCATCTTTTGTTCAATGGAATAGGATGAAATTTGCCATTTTGTTGAAGCGATCCAATACAACAAAGGTATAATCTTTTCCCTTAGATGTCTAGGGCCACTCTAGAAGTATGTCCATGCTAAGGTTAATCTAAGGTAAAGTTGGCATTGGTAAGGGCATATGCTCTCCATGAGGCTTTCTTTTCCCCTTAACTCTTTTGCACTGCTCATAACTTCCCACTACTATGACGACCTTAGGAAGAGCCTAGTAGTATTGCCTAAAATTTCCATATCTTATGTGCACTCATGATAAGAAAATTGCCTTATAAGTCAGAGATTGGAAGACTCTAAATAGTTATTTACTAGAGTCTTCAATTTTAGTTCATTGACTCATTATATAATATAAATAATTATGGATATCCATTTTCCCACAATTCCTCAGAACCGTAGAGAATTGGTATCCCCTACCAAAATAGTGAAATAAGATAGACAACTCCAGAAAATTCTAAACTTACGAAAAATACTAAACTTAATTAAGATATTAGTTATTTTTTGGAGCATTTCGAATTAAGCACACAAGCTTTTCCTCATATTGATTCAATGGTAGCACTCTGCACTCGATTCCTATCCCATTCCCAACTATTGATCAACCTGCAAGGAAAAGAACTGTTGGGGCATAAGCTTACGCTTAGTGAGATAATTACCCTCATCAATACCGCATGATAAAAATTTATTAAATGCACAATCCTATGAATGTATAAACAATCAGTATGCCAAACAACGTATGTAGTGACTTAAGAACTGCATACGACTTAGAATTACGCTCCATGTAGTTGGGGTTTGGAGATAATTAACTGACCCAAACCAAAATCCGGGTTCTAAACCTTAGGTTTTATTTCATTTGCACTATTGTGCTTAAGCAAAAAAAAAAAAAAGTATATATATATATATATATATACTTTTTTTACAGAATAAGAAATCATATTTTTAAAATCCCAAATCTAGCGGTGTAGTAGCCTTCGCAATCCATAAATACACGCCCTAAGAAAAAGCCACAAGATCTGGCCTCTCGCCGATGGTTGGCATCTCCCGGTGCCTAGTAAGCCCATTAACTTAGAATAGAGACTCAATATATATGATGACATAGCTAGTACCCAATCTTGCAGGAGGCACATCCTCCTGTGAATCCCTTCCCATCTCCTATGTGAAACGGCAGTCGGTGTTATCCATATGCAATATGCGGAATGCATTAGTCATTTTATTTTCTTAATCGTATAAGTGATTAACTCGATTTTCAAGGTGATTAAACAATTTCATTCTATACAATTTGCACGTATAAATTAGCATAAACAATTCCCATTATTATATATAATTAACAAGCCATCGCATTCATCCACAAATTCATATACATAAATTTTCCATATCCCACAAGCATTCAAATATATATATATATATATATATGTTTAGGTGCATCTATTCTACAAGTAAAATCAAGTAAAGAGTCATCAAAAATTTACTCACTCAGTCATGCGGATCAATCAAAATAATCCAGGATAGGTCATCTCCCTAAAGCCGGGTCCCCTAGACATCACAAATACGATACTATAAGAATTTGAAATAAAACCTAGAAAACTAAGCTAAAACCGTTTAAGTTATACTTTTGACTTGGTTTCATAATTTTTTTCCCGGTTTTACTTAAAAGTTCAATCGCGTATAACTTTCTCGTTTTAAATCCAATTTTTATGATCTTATAGTCAATCTTCATCGTTTTCAAGTGTACTTTAATGTGGTGAGGTTATATTTTCATGATGAGGCACATAAAATTGCCCATGGGCTAGAACAGTAGCGATCTTCATGTTTTGGAGTACTTTTGGGCCTTGTTTGGTTAATGAGCTTTTTGGTAACTTGGGAAATTTTTTAGGCTTGGTCTTAAGATTTTATCCTAAGCTCAAAATACTCCTTGAGATTATATTTACAACTTTGATTTATACTCCTAAGGCTAACAACTACTTCACGGGCTCTTTAGTGGGCTTAAATTGTCAAATATGCTTGTTTTTTATTCAAACTAAAGTTAGTGACCTTGATAGGCTTATGGAGCCTTAGGTGGATTTCTTGTGAGCTTAAAAATAACCTCTCTTAATATTTTAAAGTGCTAGTTAGAATTTTAATGAAGGCCTAACTTAGAGTTCTAAGCTCGTTTTGAGAGTTTTAGGCTTGATTTTAAGTTTTAGGTTTTGTATACTTGCTATACTTGCTTTGGTTGATATTTTTACTTTGTTCACTTGGTTTTATCATATTTTTAAGTGGCTTTTAGTTATGTTCCAGATCTGGTCGTGATGAATCTAAGGGTTTTTTACTTGGTTTTTCAACTTGTTTCATCATTTCCTTAGTTTAGGTGTTAGATTATGCACTTAAACTACTTGTATCCAAATCTTAACTTAACTTTTTTTTCAATAAGATGATTCTTTAACTCATGCTTAATACAAAGAAATAGAAGATCTTACACTTATTACAACTTCCATATCATAGCTCATGTCATATAAAGTTGGTTTCTTCAGAAAACTTCATGTGATGAATTTTTCCTTAACTTAAGTCTAGATTTAAGCATGTTTAACTTAATGGAAATAAAATCAATATCCAAATGACTTTTGAATCCTCACGTCCAGCATGCTCATCTTCCATTCAAGTTCTTGTTTCAAGATTTTCTCAACTTAAAATCTTCCATTCAAAGTGTTAAACAAGTGTCTTTACAAAACACCAACTTTACATGCTCATGTTTTAACTTCATGTAAGGGTTTCATGAGTTTGTTTCTTAAGATGGTCTTTGGTGTTATAACAACTTAAATCATACTTATATCTTCAAGAAATCAAAGTCTCTTAACATAAAAACTAACCCACTAATCACAAGAAATACTTACTCGTCCTTAAAGCGGAATATGGTGGTTGTGCACAAAGGTTCCACTTAAGCTTTTAACTTTGCTTCTTCCTTTTGCAACCTTTTGGAAACCTGAGTTATTTGATCCTTTGGAGTGAGGTTTGTGGAAGGTTCTAATGATTCTAAAAGAGCTTAGATGTTGGAAGAAAAAGACACAAGAAAAAGAAATGAGAGTGCCATGAGTGCGACTTAGAAGTGGCGGCCAAATGGAGAATTTTATGGAGTTGGATTTCTTCTTTTGATTTGTGTTTAAAGTGAGAGAAAAGGAAGTGAAAATGAGAGTGAAAGAGGGAGAAAGTGGTAGATTTTTAAATGGGAGAAAAAGTGTGTGCAAGAAACTTTAATTAATTGTTTTGTAGCTTACACAAAAGTCAACAATTATAACTATTGATGATGTAAGCATTAAAGAGTAAATTGTGGTGTGTAAGAGAAAGTGATTGATAGTTGAAAAACAAGAGTATGGCCCCCCTCTTCTTCTTATTCAAATCTGCCATTTAGTGTCCTTTGGGGTTATGGAATTGTTTTGTCTCATTTAATAAAGTTAAGCATGTGAAATCATGTAAAAAATTGTCCATATGTAGTATAAGTGAATGGGTGATAAGGAAAGTATCTTATCACTTGATTTTGATAAGTTATCAATTGATAAATGATTCCAAATTTCAATTGATAAGTCATCTTAGATGATTGGTTAGTCTACTTATTTATGTGTAAGGCTTAGATACAAAGATAAGGGCATAGTTTTATAGGAAATTGTTTTAGGATTTTTATCTTATATTGTTTTGTACTTTATGATTTGATTCTTATAAAATTGTAAAATCTTATAAAGTTGAATAAAATTATTCAAATTAAATTATTGATTAGTCACTTAGGGTCATAATTCTCTAATTGTTTTAGGGTTTAGGGTTTTAAGTGACTTTAGAGCTCATAGTTCTTCAAGCTTAGGTTTTATCAATAATTGGTTTTTGAATTGAAAAAAATTTAATTTGTTTGTAAATGTAAACTTAAGTTCTCAGTTTTGTTGATCCTTAGGAACATTTGGACAATACTTTTAATTAAATCATAGGCTTGCTAAAAGTAGGGTTTATATTTGTCAATTGATAAGTTATTTAAGATGATTAGTTGATTTATTTATTCATGTGTACGAATCTTATGCATGAAAATAAAGAGATTGTCTTATATGAAATTCTTTTGGAGTTTGTCTCTTAAATTGATTTGTAAGTTATGATTTAATTCTTATAAAATTATGAAAATTTCTAGAGTTGAATAAAATTATTCAAATTAAATTTTTAATTAGCTGCTTAGGGTTACAAGTCCTTAATTGTTTTAGGGTTTTGGGTTTAGAGTTTATGGTTCTCATATTTGAGTTTTATCGATAATAGGGTTTCAAATTGGAAAATTAAATTCGTTTTTAAATGTAAACTTGAATGCTTAGCTTAGTTTATCCTTGGGATCATTTGGGAAGTGTTCTTAGTTGAATCACAAGTCTACTAAAAAGTAGGGTTTACAACTTATCCATATATAACATGGCTTATAAGTAAAAATAAGGAAATTGTTTTATATAAAATTCTTTTAGGGTTTAGTTCTCAAAGTGATTTGTAGGTTATGATTCGCCTCTTAAGAAACTTTAGAGTTTTCTAGAGTTAAATAAAATTTATTGAAATTATATTTTTAATTATTTATTTAAGGTTATAAGTCCCTAATTATCCTAAGGTTTTAGGTTCGAGTGGGTTTAAGTATGTTTTAGAGTTCAAGTAAGATTATGTATGTTTTAGGGTTTTTTACTAACTCGGGAATAGTTTACTTACACTTAGGAGCTTATGGTTTAATTAACTTAATTATTTAGGAACATTGCTTTATTATGCAACACATACACACACACACACACACACACACACACACATATATATATATATATATTTATCGTGTGATAGATTAAGAAAAGAGAAGGAAATTGCTTATCAATATATTTATATGTATATACGTATTGTGGGGTTACATACATACACAAGTAAAACAATTTTTGTAAATTTATTAATTTATTCCTTTAACTAGTTTAGTTTTTTTGTTTATTATTACTTAAAATAATCCTTGATCGTTTATTATCAGTTTTATATGATTTCATAAAATTATTGATAATTTTATTGATTTATGGCTTTTTAAACATTAAGATAATTTTATAGAGTTTTAAAAATTTTTATAATTTGATATTTGTGGTTTCTATTAAGTTTAGGTTTACATTTTTTTTGCATACGTATGTAGGGATTACGGTTTTCTTGCATGATAAGGGTTTCCAAATTGTATCATTGGGTCTTTCAAGTTCATTTTAAGTTTCGAGTTCAAAATTTTAGTCGATTTTCATTTTATATGATCTTGTCGACTTAGGGAAATATTTACGATACTCGAGTCTGATACCATATTTAGAAGGTTAAATTTACAGAGTCTACAACTATCTTATGGACATCCCTTGCTAAACCAAGCCAGTAAAAAGTTTCCTTCAATAGAGTGGCTACCTTGGTCTCTTTAAATTAACTAGATAACCTACCACTATTAGTTTCCTTAACCAATAGCTTACGCATTGAATAGTTTAATATGCACAACCTTCTTTCCTTGAAGAGATAGCCATCTCGAGCATAATAGCCTCCAACAACAACTCTATCTCTACACTGCTCTATAATAGGACCGAAATGAAGATCATGACCATATTGCTTAGTGATAAGCAAAAATCTTAATAATTTTTCCTACAAAGTTATCAATAAGGTTTACCGACTTGACAGAGCATCAATGATCACATTTGCGCTTTCCTTCTTATATTGGATTACATATGAAAATCCTACCGTAAACTCTAACCACTTAGCTTATGTCTTCAAGAGTTTGTTCTAACTCCCAAGATACTTCAAAGATTTTTGGTCTGTGTAAATAACAAACTATCATAGTAGTAAATAGTGTTGCCAAATGGTGAGGACTTAGAAAAGAGAGTATAACTCTTTCTCATACATAAAATAGTTTAGGGTAGCATAATTAAGTTTCTCATTATGGTAAGTGATGGATTGTTGTTCTTGCATCAAGACGGCACCAATTCTACTACCTGACAATCACATCCAAATTTAAGGGGCTTATTAAAACCTAGAAGTAATAAGACAGAGGTAAAGGTAAGCTTCTCCTTGATTTCCCTGAAGTTCTACTCAATTCGGTCATTCCATTTGAACCCAATTCTCTTCTTTATTAGCTTGATCAAGGGGGCAGCAATGGTACTAAAGTTTTTAATGAATTACCTATAGAAATAAGCTAAGCTATTAAAACTTTGAACTTTAGTGATATTTGTCACATCCTAACTTAATATAGAATGCACTATGACATAAGAATATCTATTGAAAACTCAACTCAACTTACTCATCAAACAGCATACAGTGTTATGAGTAGCAATATATCTATTCTAAGCATGGGTTAGATTCACTTACTTGAACTTAATAATAGTGCAAAATCTTAAACTCTACCACGTAGTCTTTCCTTACTTATTAAACTTATGAAAATATAAACATGGTTTCTAAAATACCTACCAGTCAAACCCAAATTCTTATAAACTTTCCCTATTGTGTCTTTAAACTTTATTTGACTATATCTTACTCATTCTTTATCTGATTTCAACAAATTTTATATCATCATGGTTGTTATTTCGAGGACTATTGAGATATTTTAAGAATCAAGGTCCAAAAATACCCTTTTCTTATTACGAATCAACTGTACGTTATCTTAATATTGTAATTGACCCAAGTAAGCTTTAGTACTGAACTAAAAACCTTAAAAATTATGCTTTCCAAACTTGTCCTACAACCCTTAATATACCCTAATGTGTTCATTTTACATAAATTTGATAAGTATCTTACTCATACTAATTACTATATTACATATTAAGCAAATATTAGGAAAATATGTAATAAATAGTATACGAGCTCGATTAATTTTACGAAAAATCCTATAGACTTATAAAAATATGCAATTTAATTATCGATCATCAATTATATTAAACAAGCTATTGTCAATTTCTACAAAAATAACAATTTTGGCTTGGAATTACAAAAAATTAGGGAAAATAAATAAATTTATGTGTAAGATAAAAATTAAATATTCCAAATATCATTATAAATATCTAGAAGTCTAAACATGTAGGGCTCATTCATTAATTTCATCAAAAACTAATTATTTTAACAATTTGGTAAAATTGACAATTTTATTCAAAATAATTATAAAAAATAGTAAACAGACTTAATTTTGAAAATTCTTATACCAAAATTAAATATATATATATATATTAGGTGTATTATATACAAAAATTAAGCTTAAAACAACATCATCTACTATTTATGAAAATTTATTCAATTTTTACCCAAATAAGGCATTTTATTAAGGAACCCATATTTCCACTATTTATTTAATTAAAATAAAATTAATACATTAATATAAACCTAAAATAATCTTATAAAACGAAATTTCAAAATTAATTGGCAACGATATTTTTAGCAAATTAATTTAATTACGAGCAGAAAATTAGTTCACTTGAACCAGCCACCTCCAACTACCACCTGGTCGCTGCACCTTGTTGAAATAACTTCTTTGACCACCCTCTATTAGACCTCCAAGCCTTACCAAGTCAAGTTGTGGATAATCTATTGAATCGCCCTAACCTAATTCCAACTCTATTTCTTGATCTATTTTTATTTTGTTTTTTTTTCTAATTTTTTTCAATTTTCTAAAATTATGTTCTTATGTTTTTAGGTTACTAAAATATTACAAATGAGGTTTGGACTCCTATTTATAGGCTTTAGGTTTTTTGCCTATAAAAAGTAAAATTACGCATGTTATTTTTCCCTTTTCCCTAGGTGTCATGTCTTATTCTCTAAATAATCAAGTGTTGACTCATCATTTCTAATTAATCTTAGGTTGACACATAATTTGGTGACTCATCCATTCAATTTTTTTATAAATTTTCTATTATTTTACCTAATTTTGATATTTTATTATTATTATTATTATATGTATATAGTTAATACATATAATATATATCACATGCAAATACATGTATATTATGTATAATTCAAATTCATTTGTTATTTTTAAAAGTTAATTAACTTATCTCACTATATCTAAAATCTCAAATTTTACAATTATTGATTTTATTAATAAATTAACATTTTTCTTAAATTAATATTTTTATATAGATTATTTTGAGAAATTAACTTTACCTAAATTACTTCATCTAATTTTTTAAATTTACTGTAAAGTTTGAAATAAAATGAATAATTTAGTCCAGAACCTTAAATTTAAGGGCTCGAATCCTAAGATTATTGAATTGACTTGAAATCCTAGGGTAATACAATATTCCTTGGCGTTGGCTACTCCAAAACAGCTCGGATCTTTTCCGTATCTACTCAGATTTCTTTCCTTGAAACCACATAGGCAAGAAAAATTACTTTGCTCTAACAGAACATATACTTCTTTAGGTTCCTAAATAACTTCTCAACTTGTAAGATCTCAAAAATAGCTCAAAAATGTTGAACATGATTGTCCAAGTTAGCACTATACACCAGTATATCATTAAAGTACACAACCACACATCTTTCGATCAAAAGGTGCATTACATGGTTCATAAGGCTAATAAATGTGCTTGGTGCATTTGTAAGTCCGAAGGCATGACCAACCATTCATAGGGACCATGCCTAGTTTTGAAGATAGTCTTCTACTCATCTCTTGGTCTAATGCAAATTTTGTGATATCCATTTTCGCAAATTAATCTTTGAAAATACTTTGGCATTATGAAGCTCATCTAATATATTATCGAGCCTCGGAATTAGGTATTTGTACTTAACAACAATACGATTGATTGCTCGACTATCAATGCATATAAGCCATTAACCATTTTTCTTTGGGATGAGCAGAGTTGGTATAGCATAAGGGTACATGCTCTTCCTCACATATCCCTTCACTATGAGCTCATCTACCTATCTTTTTAACTCGGTAACCTACTTAGGGTTCATTCTATATACAGGTTAGTTCCTGGTTGCAGATCAATATAATACTCTATGCCTCAGATTAGGGGTAGTCCTAATAGAATCTGGGGTATCGACCCAACTCGACTACCAAAGCTAAGCTCATCTACTTACTAACTCATTTTGTCTGCCGAGTCGAATGATACTATTTCTCATAGAACAAGTGTTGAGAAGTAGAAGGCTTGATCTTCACCCATGCTTGACCAATCACTTACTCGGCTTCACGTTTGCCGATATACTGAGATATTACGTTTCTAAGAGTTGGATCAACTCAGCAAGACATGGAGAGACTAATGTTGACTAACTTTAGAACTTATCTATTATGAGCTGTGCTCTCTAGTATCTCGGCTAAGTAATACGAGGCTACTTTTAGGACACATCGAATGACCACATGCCAACTTCCCTGTAAAACACATAGTTTTGTATTTTTGTACATGCTTATCTTTATTTTATTCTTGGGCTCAATTCTTTAAGGTTTAAGGTCTCATACATTATTTACAGTTTTGTTACTAGAGTTTAGGACATACTATAAATAGCAACATTTGTAACAATATAGATATATAGAAAATTAATGAAAAACCCCTTTTGAGTTTTTTCTCTTAGAAAGCTCTCTCCTATTAGCTCTTATCAATCTCTTTAGTAAAGATTGTGGCAGGTAACCCTATCACTCGAATTAGCACATCTCATTTGACGAGTCTTAAGTTGTGTAGAATTTAGCTAGTACATCATATCCGATTAAGTGGCTTACAGATTTACTAAAACCCTCATTAAACCCGCTCTATTTTTGTTCCTTAGGTAGGATTAGACCTACCTCGATGGCCAGCCTTATTTGTCCTTGGCCCAGTTCACATTAAGTCCTTTAGGTAGTTCCTTAAGAAACAGGTTAGAAAACTCATCAATCAATCTTTCGATTTCATCTGGGACATCTTTTAGATCTCTCATCTCCAGCAATCTCCTAATCAATAGAAACATAGGCTCTTCAATCTTCTCAGCAATTTGGAGCTCTCTTCGGCTCATCACTAAGGCCTTCTTCTTATTAGCTCAGGTAAGCTAATTATGGGTTTTATTTACTTGAGTCGGTGTCATGGGTTGCAGTACAATCTTCTTTCCATCCTTAACAAGGTATAGGTGTTTTTATACCTATTATGAGTAACATGTCGATTGAACGACCAAGATCCTCCAAGCAGCAAATGTAAAGCTCTCATAGGGATGACATCACATACGACTTCGTCCTTGTATACACTCTTAATACTGATTAGTACAATTGATTATTCAATCATGTGCAAAGTACCCTTATCGAGAAGCTAATGTAGCTTGTAAGGTCAATGATGCTTAGAGGTTGGAAGACCTAACCTCTACCTGAAGAACTGTACAACTATATTAGTACAACTTCCTCCATCCATTATGATGGTATACAACTGTCCTTTGCACGTACACTTAGTATAGAATAAATTTTTCCTTTAGTCTTCCTTAGAGTTCGGTAAGGAACTCATTACTCATCTTAGTGCTAAGGTTATTACTTATCCCAGGTTAGCATAGATACAAGTCTCCTCTTCCTCCTCGGCTTGAACATTTCCAACATCCTTCTCAATCTTAGGTTCACTCTTATTGGTGCTATCTACTACATCTCCTTGGAGCACCATGATATGTTAGTTTGGGCACTCAGCAGCCATGTGTCCAAAACATAAGCATTTAAAGTACTTCACCTTACTTCTCTTCCATTCGAAGGTCTGCTCTCTTTCATATGTCCTTAGGGTTAGTTTAGCCTTAGTTCTCCTTAGCTGGCTTGCTTGGCCCTCCTAACCTGTTCAACCATTGTCAAATCGATCATTCCTCTTCTTGGCTTGATATAGCCTCCTCAACTCGGCTTAAACAAGTCGGCACGGAATAGAGGCTTAGGAGAACGTTGATCCAGGTCTGCTAGGAGTGTTTCTTCTCTGTTTTTTTTTTTTTACCCTTTATGCTATCTTAATTGCGTCCTCTAAGGTATAGAACCTCTGCATCTCTACAATATTGTGAATCTCATATTTAAGTCTAGAAATAAACTTAATATTGTATGAGCCTTTAGTTCTTCCACATTGGCTTAGATCATAAGCATTTAGAACTATCTCATGTATTAATCAATAGGTTAGCCTCCTTGGTAAAGTTCCTACAACTTTGCAAATATATCCTACAAGTAGGTCTTGAGCACAAATCTACCCCTCAATAACCTTTTCATCTCATCTTAAGTTTTCATACCTCATTTTCTATCCCTTTCTCTAGTTATGTTCAAATTTTTCCACCACATAGTGGCATACCTAGAGAACTCAAGTGTAGCAAGTTGGAACTTTATAGCTTCTACATATTCATAACAATCAAACACCTTCTCAACCTTCTCTTCCTACTCTATGTATTCATCGGCATCTCCACTTCCACTGAAGGGAAGAATTTAGACCTTAACATTGTTAAGTCCTCAAGGAGCTTAGCATCTTCACTCTAGTGCTTGATAGTATTTAGCCTCTACTTCTTCCCCTTCATCAATCTCCACATCTACTTCTTCTATCTCTTCCAACTCTAGCCATTGTCTAGCAGCTCAATCTGTAATGCCTCCAACTCGTTGGGGTCAAACTGGGTGGTTAGTTTGGCTACCTTAGCCATAGCCTTTCTCTAAAACATTTTTAGAGGGAGGTTGCACTACGACATACCTTGGGGTTGTTGTTTATTAAGTTATAATGTAGTGACCAAAGTCTTAATAAGTTTAGTGAGTCTATTAAGTTTGTCATCAACTAACCTAAGAGTGTTACTACCATTTTGACAACAACTAGGTTGAGCATCACTACTCTAACCTCCAATAACACCTTGAACACTTAATTTTGACATGGTATAATATTATTCAAACAAGACTAGCAACACAATACACAAGAAAACAGCAGTGCCTTACTACCTAAAACTTTGACTAACACACTAGCAACTTTTACACCCAATAATCACTCAAACAGGACAAAAATGAACTTGCTCTATTTTCATAGTAAAAGATAGAGTAAGAATGGAACTACACTTACCATTACACAAATCTTCACTACAAAGCCCACAATTGCAAACTTACTCCATGCGAACACACTAAAGTAGTTACAGAAGGAACACAATAGCTATAAACAGTAAATACAAACTAAAACTTCACTGTAGCTTTGCACATTCCCTCTCAGAACTGTATTTTGATATCAACAAAGCTAATATGTCTTTGGGGTGGAATACACAAAGGAGCACCACAACATTAATGAACCAAAAGGAAAAAGAAAAGCTAGCAAAGGTCTAAGTAGCTAACAACTGGATATGACACACAAATCAAACCTACTTGGCCTTTAATTCACCGAACAAAACTCACTGGTCCAAACTAAAGGGCTACTCACCACTACTCCTTGCTAAAGGGAATAGATAAGAGTTAAAGGGTAGTGAGAACACTAAGGTTGCTCAAAGAGAAACTCGAATAAATATTCTGATAATGACGATTGATTATCTATGTACATTTAGTGGGGGTTTATATACTCATCCCATTAGGGTTACTTTATATGTATAAAAAGACAAAGGGGTATTTTACAAATAGGATACATAAAACACACTAAAAAGGGTAAAAGAGATAAGGAATATCCTATATGGAAAAGTAAAGAATCCTCTTGGAATGCTATGCTAGAAGAAAGTGTCGCATGGTGGTTGGTCATCCTGAATTATAGTATAATTAGAAGAAATGAAGAAAAGAGGGAGTTTACTGTTAAGGGCTGACTTGATTTGGATTAGGTTGAAGCTCGGTCAACCATTCGCTATAGAATAATCAACTTAGGCTAGGGTTGGACATCACTGGTTGGCTCGGACAATCTTAGGGCTGTCTATTTGAATATTGTTGTAGTACAGCTATTCGGTAAGACAAGTGCAGGTGATGGCTTGGTAATGAGGTCAGTAGAGGAAGGAAACATAGAGGTTAGGATAGGAATTCTCATCTTAGATGGGCCTTTGAACTAGTATTCTTCAAGTAAGTCCTTGCAATTCTCTAGCTCGAGTACGTATGATCAGTTTAGGGAACCAATTCCTATCAGAGGAGTACTACGAGGTTGAGGAGAGAGCTCATGCACTACGAGCTACTAACCATATGAAGCTCCAAATTTTGACATTAAGTGGTATCGGTGATGTCGATGAATACATTGATTGGGAAGAAAAGGTTTAGAGAGTTTTTCACTACTATTAAGACAAAGATTATGGTAAGGTATGGATGCCTACCCTTGAATTCTTTTGGTATGTTGCGATGTGGTGGAAGAACTTCTAAGCCTTAGGAAGGTGGGAAGGGTATCAAGAGGTGTGCTTAGCTAGAAATGAGAATGACCTTGAAAGCCAGTTCATCCTAGACTCTTACTTATAAGATACATTTTCCTGATTCCAAGAACTAAAGCAAGGAAGCCACCTTATTGATGAATATGGGTGAAAATTTCAAATGCTCATGAATTGCTATGATGTCAATAAATAAGTAACCCAAATAATGTCCTAATTCCTTACTAAATTAAGATATGAAATTTGAGATATTGTTGACCTTTAGTAACTTACAACCCTTGATGAGGCCATAAGGGTTGCTCAACCTATGGAAAGATAAAAGAGGAATAAAGTGGTTTGAGCTTCATTAAGTAGACTTACCTCGAATAGATGACTTATATCAAGCAAAAGCCAAACTCAAACCAATTTACGCTGAGTGAAGGGAATGAGGTCCAAGATAATAATAAGAGCTAATCTACTAAGAAAGAGGTACCGAGGAAGTATGAAAGAGTACAAACATCTAGTAGGAAAACCAATGAGATTAAGTACTTCAAATGCCAAGGTTTTGAACACATGGCCACTTATTGCCCAAACCAATGTACTATAGTGATAAAGGGAGAAGCTTCAGTTATTGAGGTAGATAGCATAAATGAAGAGCCTGAGGAGATGGTTGAAGTATTGGGGAATGCTAAGAAGGTTTATGAAGAGCTTATTAAGGAGGAGGCATTTATCAAGGACTTAGATAAGCTAACTCTAACTTTCCATTATACCATGTGTTTAGAACCATCTGCCAGGGAAGGGCAATAGGTAATATTGTTTTACATCACTTGCAAGGTTAATCTATGCATTGATTGTGGATAGTAGAAGTTGTACCAATGTTATGTCCACCTGCTTCATATAGAAGCTCAAGTTGCTAACCTTATCACATCTGAAGTCATATAAGTTACACTGGCTAAATGAGAAAAAAACACTTCATGTGACCTAGCAAGTACTCTTGTTGATTTCCATAGGGAATTACTTAAATGAAATCCTCTATAATGTGTTACCCATGTATGTATCACATGTGTTATTAAGTCAACTTTGGTGGTTTGATCAAAGGGTCATACACAATGGGTACAGGAACACATATGCTATTGAGAAAGATGGAAGAAAGGTTACCTTAACCCAATTACCCCCATATAAGTGAGCAAACTATAGGCTAAGTTAGTACAGGGATCCAAAAAGACCTTAGTCCCTAGTCACTCTAAGTTTAAGGGAATCATAAAGGTAGAATATGCCAACCTTCTTATTGATTCACAGACTATTGGAGTTAAAGGAGCAAAAGGAGCTGCTCAAAGAGCTCAAAAGGTTGATTGAGGAGTGCTAACCTATTCTTTGAGGAATCGCTAGAAGGATTGTCCCCATTTTGAGGGGTTGAGTATTGTATTAACCTAGTTCTTGGTGCTGCCCTACCCAACAAGCCAACCGATCGAATGAACCCAAAACAAGCCGCCCAACTACAAAAACAAGTTAATGAGCAGATGGAGAGAGAACATATGAGAGAAGGTCTTAGCTCATGTGCTTTCCCAACCTTATCTATGTATAAGAAAGATGGGACTTGGAGAATGTGCTTAGACAGCTGAGTTGTCAATAAGATCACAATCAAGTACATATATCCCATCCCCAAGTTAAACAACATGTTAGATGAGTTGCATGGCACTTAAGTGTTCAATAAGATCAACCTCAAATCCAGTTGCTACCAAATCATGATAAGGCCAATGGATGAGTGGAAGATTGCATTTAAGACTTACTACAATTTGTATGAGTGGTTAGTCATGCTATTCGGCCTATCTAATGCCCAAGCACTTTCATGAGGTTGATGAACCATATGTAGAGGGACTTGATTAGAAAATTCATTGTGGTTTATTCTAATGATATTCTAGTGTATAGTTCTGACATATCTAATCTTATTAATCATCTCCGAATTGTATTCAATGTATTGTAAATCAAAAAGTTATTTAGTGATTTGAAGAAATGCTACTTTTACTAAGAAGAAGCTCATCTTACTAAGTTGATGAAGAAGAATATGGAGTTCAAATGGGGAGAAAAAGAAGATAGAAGTTTACCAAAGTGATAGAGAGATTGACTTCTGTCCTAGTTTTGACTCTACTTGACTTCAAGAAAGTCTTTGAGTTATAATGTGATGCATCAGGTGTTAGCATTGGTGTTGTGCTAATGTAAGAAGTTCAATGATATAGATTACTAAGAAGGTGACACGTAGTTACCGATATCATACAAACCAAACGTGGGTCTGAACCTTAGGACAATTTGAAAACTAAATGAAAGTCAAAGGTTAAGTAACAGTCTCGTGTATCGACGTAAGATATTATGCACCAACACCTCAAATTAACTAAGGTCGCACTTGATATGATACATAATTGTAGTTGGAGGTCACATACTACTAATCCATCTCACAATGGACTAGATAAGAGTAAATAAGAGCAAGCAAGGAATACTTAACTCATAAGGGAAAATGTATGAAATTCAATGTTATTGACTACTTAACTATTCCATTTACAAGTATCTATATGGTCCAATTAAGGTAAGTCCTAGGTTAAAGTAAATTATAAAAAAGATTCCTACTTAAAGAGGAAAGATATGAAGTTTATAGGGGTAAATTCATAAAGTAGACAAGAGAATATTCAGGTACAAGAAGGATAGTACTAGTATTAGAAAAAATGGACACTGTCAACTTCTCTTCCTATGCTCCTAAATGGTATGGATTGCCAAGTAGAGCTAGATTGGCTAGGTTGGCTTCAAGTTGGTAGTTCGGCAACTCTAAGACCTCAACTTAACAAAAGGGAACTTTTGATTGCTCGAGCTTGGAAAGAGGTAAGTTGGCATTGACATTGGTAAGTCGGCTTAGTGATTGGGTAACTCGGTCTCAAGCATCTTTTAACTTAGCAGTGTTAGGGGCTTATTCTCCTTACAACTATAAGAGGATAAAGTTAGGAGAGCTTAAGAGATATGTCAGGTCAGCTCAAACGAATAGCTTCCCCTTCAAAGTTAGATTCTCATCAACTATTCAATGAACCAAGGAGACTAAGCTAAATGTACGGGATCGCTTATCTCTTTCGAGCTGTTTGAGATTTAGGATCAAATCAAGCTTAGGACTAGGTAACTCATCCTCAAGGACATAAGGTTGGAGACCGATAATGTTAAAGGAGTCAGAGACCCCATACTCTTATCATAGTTCAACTTTATAAGCATTTAAATTGAGTTCTTTGGTCACCTTAAATGGTCCATCTACTCATAGAGATAAGTTGCTCTTCCTAAGATAGGGAAATTGGTCCTTACCAAGATAAATCCATGCTAGATCTCCAGGCTAAAATCTTCTAGTCCTTCATCTTTAACTCTTTCTTTTGAGTTTGGATGCAGTTTGGGTTAGGTGATCCATAACTTTTTTATGCATGGCTTAGATGGCTTCATATTGTTCAATAACTTGAGGGTCTTCAGGTTGATTGGATGAGGTAATCAAGTCAAGTAGTAGCTTAGGATTGTACCCACAAGTAATAGTCAACCTCAAAGGGTGACTTTTAGGTGATGCTATGAGCAATCCTATTATAGGTGAATTCAATGATTGGTAGGCATCTATCTTAATCAACTAGGTTTTGACCAATAGTAACTATAATTAGGGTTCCCAATGTTCTGTTGATAACTTCGGTTAATCTTTTTCTTTAGGGGTGGCAGGATGTACTGAATAGTAGCTTGGTTCCCAGTGTCTTCCAAGGGGTCTTCTAAAAATGACTCAAGAACTTGGGGTCTATTAAATAGTAGCTTGGTTCCTAATCTCTTCCAAAAGGTCTTTTAAAAATGACTTAAGAACTTGGGGTCTCAATCAGACACTATAGTTCTCGATACTCCATATAGATTGACCATTGCAAAAAGCAAAAAGAAATAGCCAAAGCATCATTGGTTCGTTGATAAGGCACAAAGTGTGCTATCCGACTGAGTCAATCCATGACCACCATTATGGAATCTTTCCCTCAAGACATCCTTAGTAATCCTAACACAAAGTCCATACTCAGCTCGGACCATGGTTTAGTTGAGATGAGTAGCGTCATATAAGGTGCTTACTTAACTTAGCTCATTTCTCTTTGGTGGAATACACATCTCTCTAGTATTGACTGCACGTCCTTTATCATTCTAGGCTAAAAGAATCTTAAGCTACGTACTTCAAATGTTCGAGCCTCTTTGGAATAACCAGATAGTCTTCGTTCATGTACCTCATATACTAATAACTCTCTTATAGAACAGGTCGAACATATAACTTTCCTTTACTGAACAAGTATTTATCCCCCCTGTGAGAGTCATCAACAGCTCAGTCATCGTTAGATTGAGCATAGATTGGTCTAAAGTATGGATCCTAGGCATAAAGACTCTTGATTATAGAAAATCTAAGAAGTTTGGTCTGAAGTTTAGTTAAGAGGGAATGTCATCTTGATAGGGCATCGATTACTACATTTTTCTTACCATACTTATACTTAATGACATAAGAAAAGAAAACCCCTTACTGAATTTTACCCACTTCACTTGCATCCTAAATAACTTAGGTTGGCCCTTTAGATATCTTAATGATTCATGGTCAATGCAGGTCATAAATTCTATAGACAATAAATAATGTTGCCAAACTATTATAACTTAGATCAAGGAGTAGAACTCTTTATCATATACAAAATAGTTGAGTGTAGCTCTTTAGAGTTTTTCATTAAAGTAAGCATTAGGTTAACCTTCTTACATTAACATAGTTACTATGCTTAGATCAAATGCATCACACTCCACTTCAAACACTTTGTTAAAGCTTAGAAGAGTTAAGACAAGGGTAGTAGTCAATTTCTCTTTCACCTCCTCAAAACTCCTCTACTCCTTCTCTCTCCATTTGAACTCAATGTTCTTCTTAGACAATTCGGTCAGTAAGGCCATAATGGTGCTAAAATTCTTGATGAAGCAATGATAGAAGGATGCCGAGCCATGAAAACTTATTGCATTAGCAAAACTAAATGTCACTGGCCATTCAATAATTTCTTTCACCTTTTTCTTGTCCATTCATATACCTCCTCTACTCACAAAAAATCTTAAGAAGACTTCTTCAAATCGGTAGAAATCATACTTCTTCAAATTAGCATAGAGCTTTTTAACTTTGAGAGAATAGCTCGAAGATGCTTATAATGAGTCTTCAAGTCAAGGTTGTAGACTAGAATATCATAATAAATATATAATAACAAATTTCCCAATCAATTCTTGGAGCACATGTTTCATCAATCTCATGATTGTACTTGGTGCATTTGATAGTCCAAATGGTGTCACAAGCCATTCATACAATCCATTGTGGGTTTTGAATGTGATTTTCCACTCACCCTCCTCCTGAATTTTGATTTGATGGTATCTAAATCTAAAATCATTCTTGGAGAATGTCCTTACTCCATTCAACTCAATGAGCATCTCATCAAGCTTAGGTATGGCTACTTGTACTTAATGGTAATGTAATTGATTGCTTAGCTATCCACATGCATTTTCTATGTCCCATCCTTCTTTGGAACCAATAGAGCTAGCATAGCACATGGGCTTAGGGACTCTCAGATATACCCTCTGTTCACCAATTCATCTGCATATCTCTATAGCTCAACAGTTTGTTTTGGATTTAGCCTATAGGTAGGCTTATTAAGAAGTATGACTCCTGGTTGCAAGTCTATCGCTTATTCAATGCCTCAAGTGGGAGGTATCCCTTTCGATAGTTCACTAAGGAATAGGTTAATAAACTCATCCAATAGGGAATTTACCTCGATAGGGAGTTCAACATTCAATTCCTCATTTTAAGCAACATTTTGGCTAGCAAATAGGTCGGTTGTTCAAGCTTCATCTCCTTCTTTAGCTTGGCTCAGGTCATTACTAAATTCTCCTTCTTCAAAACTCAGCTCAATTGAGTCTACATGGTTTTAACCTGCTCAACTGTCATAGGGCTTAGCTTCACCTTCCTTTCTTTATCCTCTATTGTATAGGTGTTCTTCCTACCATCATACATAAACCTCCTATTAAACATCCATGGTCTCCCAAGTACAATATGAGATGCACTTATAGGCAATATGTCACAGAGTACTTTGTCTCAGTAGTTTCCAATACAAATTGGAACAGTAACTTGCTTAGTCACCTATAAGGCTCCTTTATCATCGAGCTAATGTAGTTTATATGGCTTAAGGTGGGGTAAGGTTGGCAACTTCAATTGCTAGACCATGAAAGAGGATGCTACATTAGGTTTGCTGCTATGGTTAACAATTAATGTGCATAATGACTCTTTTAGCTTATAGCCAATATGGAACAAATTTTCTCATTGCTCATCTTTTGGTGTTAGGCTAATACTCATCACTTACTTTAATACCATGGTTGTAGGCATGGAATTCCCTTCTTCACTATAGATAATCTCATCCTCCTTGAAAAGTTCTCTTTATCTAATCTTTTTCTTTTCTACTTCCTCATCAATACTATCGACCTCAATGGTCAACACTTCTCCTTGAATCACCATGATTCTTCTGTTTAAACCATTGAGCAACCATATGTCCAAACCCCTAACACTTAAAGCACTTGACCTCACTTATCTTCTAACTAGACCTTTGTCCCTTCTTAAAATTCCTCGAAGCCTCTTTATCCTCTGCTTGGGTAACTAGAGTAGGTTAAATATCACTTGTTCAGCTTAGTTCCTATCATACAAGACTACTTGAAACAGGTCAATTAGTGAAGGCTTTAAAGCGGTTCATCCAATGTTGCTCAATTCTCTGAGAAACTCTGATAGCTTCATTAAGTGAACAAATATCCATAGTTTCCAAAGTATCTTCAATCTCATACTTTAACCCACTAAGGAATCGAGATACAATTCAGTCTTCAAGTTTGATTACCTCACAATGAGTCATCAACATTTGAAATTCCTTTACATATGATTCAATACTTAATCATCCTTACCTTAACTCTTGTAACCTCTTGAATGTGTCCTATAAATAGTAGCTTAGAACAAATCTTCTTCTCATCACTCTCTTCATTTCATCCCAATCCCTTACCTTGTGTTCTCTTTATCTTCTTCAAGTAGCTAGCAGATTTTTCCATTATAGGGTAGAATAGCTAGTAAATTCTAATACAACAAGTTTGATCTTAGCATTCTCATGCACTTCATGATACTCAAATTGTTTTTTAATCTTGTCTACTTAATCCAAGTAATCCTCTACTTCACCACTGCTAGAAAAGCTTAGGATTTGCAATCTTAGCCACTCAACCTTAGGAGCTCAAGCATTCCTTTCTTTGAGTTCTCAGTATTCTCCTTTGTCATCACCTAACTCTTCATCTCCTTCATCTTCGATTTCCTCTAAGGCAAGTTGTCGTCATACAACTCTTCCCATTCTTCTAGCTTAGGGTAGTCGAATTGAAATGTTCACTTGACTAGGTTAACCATTACCTCCTTCGAGCAGATCATTCATTCAAACTTTGTTTAGAGCTTCTCTTGCTCGCCACTTATCTTCATTTATAGCAGTTATTAGGTTAGTCATTGATGTATACCGTGACCAAGAAGAAACAAAATCGGTCGTAGGTATGGATCCAAGCTTAACGAAAACTTGAAAAAAGTGATAGGGAAATGCACAAAAGGGATGGAAGATGAATGAAAGAGTAAGCAAATCCCATGAATAGCTCCAAAGGATATGATGCACCAATGGAACTTCCAAGGACTCATGATACAGCTCAATATGACACATGAGATGGCTTAGTGAGGTTACTCACCACTTAGCCTTGCTTAAGGGTTAGGATAAGAGTGAAATGAGAGTAAACAAAAAGTGTTTATGAAATGAAGAATATTTAGTGTATTGATGTGAATTCTGATTGTTATTGCTACAAGTACAAGGGGCTACCTATGCTTGATAAGTTAAGGTGACTTGCCTACAAACGAAAAAACAAAAAAGGTATTGTCCTAAAAAAGTAATGTATAAAGAATACAAAAGGGTAAAAATGAATATTAAAAAAAATAATGATTAGTATAGCAAACTCTATACATGGTCTTATATATGTGGTAGAGATGCATTGGTGATGTCGTTGGAGGATGTAAACAAAAGAGTACGAGCTGATTGCTTGTCCGAGCAGGGATGATTGGTAATTAGTCTGGGGTCACTTTCTTAGCCTCTTGGCAAGAGTGATGTCAAGCAAGTAGTCGACTCAGACATAAGTGAGTAAGCGCATGAGGTTTAGCTGTTGTCTCGACATTCTGCAATTCAACACACAACTTCTAAAAAGTGCGCAATCATATGGCTCAGCCTACAGAGTAGATTCACAAAGAAATATTCAGCTTCAGTAGGAGTTGGCTGGATTAGGAGGTTTCTCCTTACTAGTCCCCTTAGTCATCTAGCTTAGCTACTGCTTAAAGGTCCAGTAGCTTGATTCCTATCAATCACCATGTCAGTAAGCATGTCCAATTTATCATCTGTAAACTGGGGTATATAACTTCCTTATTGACCTTGGCCATTTCAACGATTACTCTCTTGGGTTCGAAGAGTTCTGTGAACATTAGATTCAAACATTGTATAATACTTGTGAAATTAACACAAAATTACACTTAAAACATTCTTAATATAACAAGCAATTCCAACAATCACCACAACAAAAACAACAACAACACTACCCAACACAGTGGCAACCAATTAATGCCACATTCACTATGTTTTATAAACAACAAAATAGGAGAAAACTAAGTACTAGCTTCCACTTCCCAAATAAACACTCTAACCACTTACGACAATCAATTACAACTTTGTAGAACTCTAATCCTCAACTTGCTAATCATACATGATGTAGTACCCTAAATCATGTAAGAGCATGAAGTACCAAAAACTCACTCAAACATAGCCAGGCTTTTATACCAAGATAATACAGATCACCAAGAAGGTGACACATAACTACTGATATTATACGAACTGGGGTGGGGTGGGGTCGGAACCTTAAGATGGTTCAAAAACTAAATGGAAGTCAAAGGTTGAGTAGGGGTCTTGTGTATCGAAGTAAGATACTATGCACTAACGCCTCACACAAACTCAGGTTACACTTGATATGACATACAAAAATGGCTAAAGGTCACTCGCTACTAATCCACGTTTACAGTGGACTAGATAAGAGTAAATGAGAGTAAGCAAGGAATACTTAACTCATAAGGGAAAATGTTTGAAATTCAATGTTATTAACTGCATACCTATTCCATATTATAAGTATTTATATGACCCAATTAAAGCAAGTCCCAAGTTAAAGTAAATTACAAAAAAGATTCATACTAGAAAGGAAAGATACATAGTTTACAGAGGTAAATTCATAAAACAGACAAGAGAATATTTTGGTACAAGAAGGACAGTATGGATATTAGAAAAATGGATACATGTTAACTGCTCTTATTATGGTTTCAAATGGTATGGATTGCTAAGCAGAGGTAAATTGGCTAGGTCAACTTCAAGTCAACAACTCGGAAACTCTAGTATTTCAACTTAACGAGAAGGGACATCTAATTACTTAAGCTTGAAAGGAGGTAGGTCAGCGTTAGTATTGGTAGGTCGACGTTGGCATTAGTAGGTCTGCTTGGTGACTAGGTAACTCAACCTCAACCATCTGTCAACTCAGTAGTGTTAATGTCTTTTTCTCCCTTTAACTATAAGAAGATGAAGTCAAAGGAGCTCAGGAGACACTCTAGGTCAACTTAATTGAATAGGTCCTCCCTTAAAGTTAGATTCTGATCAACTATTCGCTAAACCAAGGAAACTAAGCTACATGCTTGGGATCAGGTGATTAGCCCCTAATCCCTATCAATCGACGTCTTACATGCCACAATGAGAAGCTTAAAGGAGCATAGTTGAACTATTCAGTGTATCACAAGAAAGTCCTAGCGGTGATTCGAGCTCTTCCTATATAGCAACAATACCTTTTACCTAAAGAGTTTGTCATCTACACTAATCATCAATCCCTGAGGTATTTAAAGAGACAGCCTAAACTTTCCAAATGGCAAATAAGATAGGTAAAATTTTAGGAAGGATTCAATTTTGTGATCATATAAGTATGGGAAAGACAAATGTGATTGTTAATGCCCTATCTAAGAGGCATACCCTACTTACCTATGTATAGACTAAATTATTAAGGTTTAGGAGCATTAAGGACTAATACCACCAAGATCCTCATTTTGGACCTTTATATGCATGGTAAATGGAAGGACGAGTAGTAGATGCGTTGTTTTAAGGTGGCAAGCTTTGTGTATTGACTTGTTCTATTAGAGAGTTGTTAGTAAGAGAAGCTCATAGTAAAGGACTGTACTGACGCTTTAGAGAGGAGAACTTTTAAGTTGCTAAATGCCTAGTTCCTTTAGCCTAAGATGAGAAAAGATGTCTATTGACTTGTAAAAGGGTGCATAACTTGTAAAAGAGAAAAGAGCCAAGCCAAGGAAAGGAAAGTAATGCCTCTACCCAGCTCAACCAAACCATACATTAATTTGAGCAAACTTTGTCCTCAACTTACTTAAGATAGCCCAAAGAAAAGATTCTATCATGGCTGTCGGAGATAGATTAGCAAGATCGTACACTTTGTACTATGCATAAAAGCTAATTACGCTTTAGCAAGATGACACACTTACCAAAGAGTGTTGTATCCAACAAAGATCCTATGTTTTTGAGCCATTTCTAGAGAACCCTCTAGCGTTGGATAGGGATGAAGCTACTTTTCAGTACATCTTGTCACCCATTAACCAATGGTCAGATAGAGGTTGTCAACCGTACCTTAGAATCCCTACTCTAAGCTATCATGGGAAGAAACTTGGTTGATTAAGATGTTTGTTTACACCCAATTACAAAGACCTAAAGGTAAGAGACTAAGCTTAATCCCTCCAAAAGATCTATCAAAAAGTATCTCAACATAGAGAGTATGCTATAAGGAAGTTGGAGTAGAAATGATGGGAATCAAGATATTGGGCCATTAACCCCAAGCTGAGCTTGAAGACTAGAGGGACTAGTAAGGTCAATCCTCCTACTCTAGCCGACTCCTATTGAGGCTAAGTATCTCATTACCAACCAACTCTACATGCTGAGTCAAATGACTAGCTATCTCTTAGAAATTATGTGCTAAGTAGAAGAATGCCCTAACAACAACCACACTTCGTATGCCAACTCATTCCTATCCAACTTAATCACTTGCTCGGCATCATTACTACTGAGAGTTTGAGAGTCCTACCCTGCATGAATCCTCATCCACTCCTGTCCAAACAAACCAACGACTGTGTGCAACTCTTGCTTATTTACCTAGCCAGCCCATAATGCTTTGTCTACACCTTCCAATAGCACTACCAATGCGTTACTGCCATGTATCCAGGACCACTCCTAGAATCTACTACTATAATCATTACATTTTTGTGAATATTCTTTTTTACCCTTTGTATACTTTATACATTACTTTTTTAAGACTATACCCTTTTTTGTCTTTTCCTTTTTAAGCAAGTTGCCCTAAATTCTTGGGTATGAATGCTCCTTATATTTGTAGCTGTAAACATCAGATTGACATTAATATACTTGACACTTTTCCTCTCATAAATACTGTTTTGTTTACTCTCATTATACTCTTATCCTAACCCTCAATCATGGTTAGGTGGCGAGTAACCTCATCAGTCTAATTCGTACATTATATCGAGTTGTGTCGTAAGTTCTGAAAAGTTCCATTAGTATGTCATATCCATTGATGCTGTTTGTAGGTTTACTTACTTTTCATTCGCTTTTTTTGTTCTTTCGCACATTCCCCATCACTTCCCTTTCAAGCTTTCAATAAGCTTGGATCCATTTAGCAACTAGCCTTGTTTGTTCTTGGTTATGGTCCACATCAAGAAAGGAAAAAGAAGAAGAAGAAGGCAATTTTAAGTCAGCAACCTAGTTTGGTTGCACATAAGCTACGAGAGATGCTTGAACAAATGAAAGAACAAACTATCTACCTAAGCTTGTTTAGAATACTCTAGAAGATTAATGATAGCACTTGCCAACTAAAATTACTAAGCAACTATAGAGTTTCTAACGTATTCAATATTGTTGACCTGAGCTTATACTCTTTTAGAAGAAGAACAAATTGAAGACCATTTAGATGTAATTGCAAATCCTAACCAACTGGAAGGGGATGATAAGAATTAACTAACTAAATTGAAACCAAAGCTCGAGCCTGAGGTCTAGAATGTATGGCTTGATTAATTCTCACCTCCTGTCCTACTATAGAGGAATTCGACCTCCTCTTTGCATCCGATCTTTCACACCTATTAAGCTACTCTAAGGCTTATACATTGTTTGAGGTTACAAGGCACTAACTTAAAGGAACTTTGGAGAAATCCTAAAATACCTCTACATTCTTAACTAACATCTCGACTACTTTAATTCTAAGCTATTACACTCGAGATTTCATACGTACCAATTAAAATAGCTATCAACTTGTTTGATCTAGGCCCTAAATTCTATCCAATGAAATCGTTCCTTGTCTAGTTGCGACATGTATCCTCTAATAGCCTTGCAATACAAAAGGAGGCCAGATATTACCTTTTCTCGAATATTATTGATTTATCTTTTTTTTTTTCTCCATGTATATTTTTTCTTGTACTTTTCCTTTTTAGTTAAATATCCACTTTAGTAACTTCTTTCATTGTAAAAGTTAGCCTAAAAATGAGAGTATAAATATCCTTGTAATTGTAAGCTATAATCATCTTCTTCAATATGCGAAATATTTTCTAATCATGTGCTTGTCTTTATACAAGTTATTTTTAATCTCATCTAAACCCTTAAGTAAGGCATGATAGCGAGTGACACAACTCCATTAGTTGTGCAACATATTAACTAGAAAGGTTGGTGCACAAGAGTTTTTTGGTACATCATATCCTTGGAATGGTTTATGCTACACTTATTTCACCTTTACTTCTACCATTATTTTTTACCCTTCTACTTGTTAGGATGTACCTTAATGTTGTTGCCTTTGTCGATTCTTGGTACAACATATCACTACAAGACTTGTTGGGTCCATGGATTAGGATAGATGACCTATCCACAACTCGTGGACCTGACTAGTATATGTTTGGGTAACAACTTGTCTTAGTAGGGTCGATTCTATGTTTAGCCTTACTAGACCGATTTCAAGCTAAGCTACGGGATGACCAAACCTATACCTAGTTCAAATTTAGAGAGTAATAAGTAAAATTCATAAACATCCAATATGCTATAAGACTGGAAAATCATTGAATACCTTCCAATATTGTCCTATGCAAATATACCTAGCGAAGTGCAATAGCCTAAATACAGATGTTAGAGTTAATTATGAGTATCATGTACATGCAATATGTATCTTACGCTCTAAGTGGGCGATGCCATTAAGCAGGTCATTATAGGATTTCTGACCAACCTTACCTACTAAAAACCTTATAAGGTTTGAGTTCTAAGGCTGGTTCTAGAAATGATTCTCAAACTCTATAGGTATCTAGGTTGGGTTTTAAAATGTAAAAAAAAAATGATGGAAAACTTGAATGAGGTTAAAAATAATAATATAAACATATATGATATTTTATATGTATATGATATTAGTATTACCATATAAATAATATAACATAATAATGGATTAAATAATATTTTACGTCTTTCAATCTTTTAATGAAACCTTAAGGCTACATCTCATTCTTGGCAAACTCTAGGTATCTCATCTCTCTAACTTTCTCTCTTCAATCCTCTTCCTCTTCACACCTCACAACAGTCAACATATTATACAACATAGCAAGTCACCGATTAATCCACATCTCAATCATCTTCATCCAACTTTTTGACTCTCTCCTCAAGAGTTAGAATGATAACGCATTTCACAAGCTTGATTCCCTATAAAATTCACTTAAAGCTTTAGCTTGAAAAGTATGGTAACCTCCCCTCCAAACTATTCTAGGCCAATTTTAGTCCTAGTAAGTGAGTTAGTTAATCCTATTTAAAAGCTAGTGCCCATTCTCGCTTCAATATACGTATAGGTGCTATTTACTCTCTATCTCTATTTCACCCTAATCTTCTTCCTCACCTTATAACACACTACATAGTGAGTCACCCTCACTTAATCTCTCTTAACTCAGTCTCATCTCTACTCTCTCAACTCGACATTTGTAGTTTTGACTAGGTGAAATTTTATATTCTCTATTAGTATGAGAAAACCCCTTTATTTTATCATTTGTAATTTTGATTGAAAAATCCCTTTCTTTTGTTATTTTTTATCTGTATTCAAAAGATGGATTTTTTATGGTGTAGTTTATATTGTTAAATTATGAATGGTTTATTTTATTTTATTTTTTTACAATATGGATTTCTATTTGTGCTCTATTTAGTGTACCAATCAATACCTACAAGCATAGTTCTTAAGTTGCTATCTTTGCATGTACTAGATGTTTCTTTCTCTTTTTCATATTCTTTTGTTTGTTTCTTAGGAGAATTACAATGGAGGGGATCAACATTTGGGAGTAAGTTCAAATAGGGGTTCAATGTTTCAAAAAGTTCAAATGAGGGTTAATGTTTCGAAAAGTTCAAATAAAGGATCAATGTTTCATAAAATAGTTCAAATAAGAGATTTATTATAGTCAATCTATAAAATTATTTAAACCATTTTGTGAAACGTTGATCTTTTATTTAAATTTTTCGAGACCTTGATCCCTTATTTGAACCACTTTTTAAAACATTAATCCCTTATTTGAATTTTTTAAAACATTGATCCCCTATTTGAACTTACTTCCAAACGTTAATCCTCTCCATTGTAATTTTCCCTTTGTTTCTTAGTTATTATTTTGTTATTTTACTCAAAACTTTTGTTTTTCTATTAGTTTTAGATCTTAAATTATATGATGGACAATACGAATATTATGTTGTTGCTCTATTGAACAAATGATTTTTTTTTATATTTGTTCCTTAGTCATTATTATGTTGTTGTTGTTCTATTCAAAATGATATAAGAGCTAAAGCTCATGTCATGAATATCCCCATCAACTAATTTGGTTGCGTTTTACAAGAAACATGAATAATACAAAACACTGACACATTTTTTAGGTACATAACCAAGAGGGTCATGTGTTTTGATATGTTTTTTCATAACAAAATTTTCATATCATCTATCAATACTCTTATAACAACAACTATAACAATAAAGATGCAAATGTGCTCCCTACTATGTGTTAACATTGAGTAATTCAATATGAAAAAAGAAAAAGAAAAGAATAAAATTGAAAAAAGTTTACTCATTAATAAATAAGGCATATACATCATTTAGAGAATGAGTATTAATAAGGCACATAATACCATCTTGTTCTTTGCTGTTAGTACAAGGTGTGTTTTATTGTACTCTTTGGTCGAGCAATTTGGATCTCCCATTATTTAATGTTTGTTTCTACATTCATAAATTGATATGTGGAAGTGAAAACATAAAGTAGTACTACTTATCTCTTATTTATTACCACATGTATAATTAATAGTTGACAATCTTTTTTATGTAATGTAGGGAAAATGGATTTGGATGAAATCTAGATGAATGTCAATGTAAACAAAAATGTAGTCTATTACCAAACTCTAGATTTGAAGGGGAAGTAGCATCAACAAAACGACTAGCTCCATCAAGTTTTTAAGTTATAAGCAGTAATAATCAAAGTGACAAAGCTAAGAAGCATAAATTGACTTCTCTTATGTGGAATGATATAGTGAGAAAAACAATTGATGAGGAGAATTATGTTGTTTATGAGCATTTTGAGAAAAAACCTAAAAGCAAATAGTTAAAATGGAACCAACCACTTACACAATCATTTAAAAATGTGTTTGAAGAAAACAAATAAAAAAGATTTAAGGCAATGTCTCTTATCTATTGAGAAAAAGTAAGTGAGTCTAAGAGTGGTGGCAGTGTAATAATAGGAAATTGATCTTTCAATCAAGAAATTTCTAAGCAAAAGCTTTCATGGCCCATAATTATTCATAAGTATCCTGTCTCAATAGTTGAGCATGAATATTTTAGAGAGTATATTTGCAGCATTTAACAACTTATTAATTATATGGGTTGTACTATAATGAGGAAAGAAATTAAGAGCATCTGCAATGAGGAGAAAGAAACATGAAGAGTGTTGTTGAAAGGTGCTAATTCTCAAATTGCAATAACAATGAATATGTGAACTTCTAATAAAAAAAGGATACATGACCATCACAACACAATTTGTTAACAATAATTAGAAGCTCTAAAGTTGACTATTGAAGTAAGTTCTTTTGGTTAGATATATTCTAATTTTAGTTTTATGTAATTAAGAATTTTATTTTCTTAACTACATTTAAATTCCTATGTAATTTCGTGTATATTCAAACTCCACAAACAAATGATTTTGGTCAGATATATTCTAATTTTAGTTTTATTTAATTGAGAATTATATTTTCTTAACTACATTTAAATTCCTATGTAATTTCATGTATATTCAAACTCTACAAACAAATAGGTTTTGGCTGAGTATTTGTTTGATTCATTGATAAGAAGGAGTATAGAGAGAAAATTATTTGCAATCACTGTAGAAAATTGCTTTACAAATGATGCCATGATCAAGAGTTTGATGTTGAAGCTAAGAAATGATGAGTTGTTTCCTAAGAAATAATATTACATATGCATTGTATGTGAGTATATTTTGAATTTGATTCTAAATAAGGGGGTAGCAATAATTGAATGCTTAATAAAGAGGATTCATGATAGTGTTGCATATTGGTCAGGGACACCATCATGAGTAGAGAAATTTATGTACCAATTGGCTATAAGAAAGTTTTTTACAAAGTCTAGCATTTGGACAGACATTACAAATGCCTTATTACAAATGATGACTAGGAGTTGGCAAAGGAGATTTGTTGCAAGTTAGTAATTTTCTACGAGGTAACTAATCTTTTTTTTTTTTTGTAGTACACAATATTCTTTTATTAATTACTATTTTAAGAAGGTACTTGAAATTGGGGAGACATTAATTAATTAGAACTGTTCTCTTGATATGAATATTAATACTATGGTTGATAAGATGTTTGAGAAATTGGCAAAGTACTAGAGTGATGTGCATTTTATTATAGCAAATTGTACTATTCTAGACCCTGTTCTAAGATGATGCTTTTAGATTTTGTGTTTCTTGTTGTTTATGGAGATAGTGGTGCTATGGAAATTGAAAAAGTTAGGGACACTTGATATGGATTACTCCATGAATGCCGTATGTCATCTTTCTAGAGGTATGCTAAGAGAGATTCAAATATTCGGCTTATCGGTGACAGAATGAACAATTATACCAATTAAGCGAAAATAGACTATCAACATATACCCCCCCCAACCCCCAACAAAAAAAAAAAAAACTCCCGTATTCAAGCAATTGACAAAGGGAGTGACATATATATATATATATATTGCACTAGAAGCCTAGTAGATGAGTGATTCTTTAGATTGATGCCAAGCAAGATGGGAAGTAGGATGGATCACATCCCAGTTGAAAGGTCGCAATTTTTAAACTCTTGTCGTTCAAGAAACCAAGAAATTGGAGGCATGACATCTATCGCCTAGGTCATCATTTTGTTGTAAGCCTAATAACTGTCAAAAAGTTATGAGCCATCATATTTCTATCACAAAACACATATTAGCAATTTGCGCTACTACCAAATCAATGCATCATTACTATCAAAAGCAGACTTGCAATTACGAGGATGGATCATCCATATATGAGGTACTATTCATAATCAGATTTCATTTCTCTGGTTGCATCTTAAACTTTCATTTGCTTTCTCATCTTCAAATTCACATTCTTCCACTTGTGTTATTTCATTTTGTACAACTATTCATGTATGGTTCGTAAAGTTGCTCATCGACTTGTTCTATCCGATTCTAATGCAATGGAAACTAAGGCTACTTTTCCCCCCAAATTAGGAGCGAGGCGGCATGTTCTTCGGGCAATTCAGCCAATAGTATAGAGGCAAGGTAAGATAAACTTGCTCGGATTAATGAGCTTCCAGTAGATAATTATCCCGAGGATAAGGAAGGGAGGTCTTCAGTAAGATATCTGTACAACACAATAGCCTACTTATGCGACTCTCTTAATGGAACCGCCAATTCCGTCGATAGAGTTCTTGTCATAAAGTACAATCAATACTAACAAGATCTTCTTGGAACATGGAACTTGAGGAGGCAAAGAGATGGGGAGAGAGTATGCTTCCTAAGGGAGCGTGAGTTCTACATATACCTGAAATATCTAGATTTTGGGCTGCGCTTTTCGTTCTCGGCTTTTGCTCAAGGCTTCTTCAACTACTTCAGAGTTACGCCGAGTATGTTCTCACCAAACACATAACGGCTTCTGGCGACTTTTGAGATACTTTGTGAAGAAGTTGAGGTCAAGGCTACGCCTTAGATGTTGAGGTTTCTCTTCACTATCTAGAGACAGCCTGATGGGTGGTACTTCACCACTACAAGGCATGGGTGTAAGTTTATGGATGGGTTAGAATCCAAGATCTACAAGTGGCATGACAAATTCATGTCAATAATGTCTTATGAGGACTTGGACTTCTACACCCAATGGACTTCTACACTAAGAGAGGAGAAAGAACAAAATGTTCTAAAAAAGAAGGTACGCTAATAAGTTATCGCCATGCCGAGTATAGCCACAAGGAAAGCCATTCTCAAGACTTGAGGGGAGAATTATGGCATTTGAGCCTTGCTTAGCATGGAAAATGTAAGTTCATCTTTCTCCTGTATCTATATTAATGTGTTTACTTGTATCATAGATATAGGTACTGGTGAAGTAAATCCTGCCAATCTATTAGCTTAAGCCAAAGCCAAGAAATCCAAGGCTGACAAAAGGGCAACTACCTTAGCAACTATCACTCGGCTTACTGTTGTAAAGAAGGCCACAAAGGAGATTGCAACAAAGAAGGTAGCTGTACAAAAGACCTCTTGCACTGCTAAGAGGAGGAATAAGAGTGAGAAGATACTGCCAACCGAGGTTCGTTCTAAAGAGTCTTCGATCAAGATTATTCAAACTTCTATTGATTCGAGGGATGATGAATGTCTAGAGACACATCCTAACGAGGAGGATCAGATAGTCACTATCGTAGAAGGGTCATCACTAACAATTAAGGTGGTGTTAAGTACTGATAAAAGATTGGGGAAGGAACTAGCCGGCCAACCACCTACCAAGAAAGTCAGGGGCTTAGATGAAAGGGTGAAGGAGGCAATGTGATCGAAAGCTCTCAACATTGGTAATGCCAAATTCATCCTTAGCAATGAGGTTAGTGATTACTTTATCCTTTGTTAGAGCCATCAAATTTAGGATATCAACTCGGCTTTGGGAGATAGAATGAAATCTTTAGCTTTGATGAAAGGGATTATTCTTCTGAAAGATAGAGATATCGCTAAGAAGGATGTTGATAGGGTTGGCGGTTGCAATAAGGCCCATATCATGGCTAAATTATATGATGTGAGTATCCATAAACACTGCTTTTAATGTCAAATTCATTCATGTTATTAACAAATTTCCTTTTCCAATTGAGCAGCTACATTCTAACAGCTTTAGACGAAGCCAACAAAGAGGCAAAGAAGGTAATATCTTAAGTTGTATCTATGTGTTATGCCCAATCATTCTTGATTGTGTTAAATGAATTTGCTGTAGAGAGTTGAGGATGCATACAATGCATCAAAAGCCCAAACTGCTGCTACCGAAAATATGAGGATAAGGGTGGAGATGGAAGCAAGAAAGCTCCAAGAAGAACTTGCTATCGAGAAATTGACACATAACCACACCACCAATGAAATCTCTAGCTTGAAGGATAAAATGGAAGAATAATACAAAAAGTCTAAAAGCTTGAAAGAGAAGCTGCAGAAGAAGAAAGAAGAGTGATGGGGCTTAGGTCGAACTATTTGTACGATGAGCAATCATCAAGATAAGTTTAAGATATAGATAAACGAGTTGGAGACCAACTACTCAAACTTACAAAGCCATGCAGCTGAGTTGGAGGAGACTCTAAGGAGAGAACCATCAGTTGAAGAGGCTCTTGAGATAGTCACTGCCAGTTGGCAATACGAGAGGCTTCTACGGAAGAAGTTGTTAGAGGGGGTTTACGTGGCAAGAGAAGAGGTCTTGAAGCTTCATCCTGATTATGATCTCTCCTATCTTAACTTTGCTGACATCAACAACAAAGTTAATAATGCTGACGAAGACGAAGGCAACAAGACAGGTGCTGAGAGTATGAATCAAGGTGAAAATGAAGCTCATGTCGAGGAAATTGCCCACTCTGAGACCCCAATTGTTGAAGAAGCCTCAACCACCCATTTAAAAATCACTTCTATTGAATTTAAGGATAGGCCATAGGACTTTTATTGTATTGGCACATTACATTCTTGTGTAATTATTAATTAAAATATATTTAACGCAATGCCAAGTGCTTATGACACTTGAGCAAAAATAGTCGATAAATCTCCAATACATTTAATTTCATGTACTATACTTTCACAGCGTATATAGTATACGTATGATACTTCATGCTCTCATTCCTCAGCATATTTTATTTCACATACTAGTTGTTTCCTAGCATGTTTTATTTCACACGTTACTTGTTTCTTGGCATGTTTTATTTCACGTACCTAACTATCTTTCGACATGTTTTATTTCACGTACCCAACCATCTTTCGGTATGTTTTATTTCACACACCCATTGTTTTATATTGCCTATTAACCGTTTGAGGCATAGACTAGCCACATTACTTGACTGTAAGGTTAATTTGTATAGTTCCTTAACCGCATTAAGCTAGAACCTATGTTAGTTCGTTTATCGTGTAGCTTATAACTCGTTAATTTGGCAATCATGATGAAAACAAACATAATGAGACTTCAAATATAATTCTCATAAATAAGTACTACAATTTTACAAACTTGTTGGCTATTGCCAAATGAGTGAAGACAGAAATCATCCTATAGATTAATTGAAATAAAATTCCAGATTCTCGGTGTTCTATGCTCGAGGGATGGTAGATCCATTTGACCTTTCTAGTCGATAGGTCCCCTTGCTAATGACTTCCCAAATCTTGCCAAGATCTTCCAAATTCTCGCTAAGCTTTCCTTGACTTGCTTACGTACCAATGGCTTCTATCTTACGGCAAACCAGATCTTTGGGTTAGAAAACCGTGTGCTTCACTTTCTAATTGTAGTACCTTATTGCTCTATGTTCGTATGCTGTAACCCTGGCACTTGTGATGTCTTGAATTTCCTCAATAATGTCCAAATTCGCTGTCAATCCAACTTAATTAAGCATAACATCAAAATTATGTGTCCGTAGATTAGGCAAGTGCAGCTCAATCCACAATATGACTTTTATACCATATGCTAACTTAAATGGTATCTCTCCCATTGCATTTTTGTTGTTTTGTATCCCCATAGGACGTTTGGCAGTTTGTCTGCCCATCTCCCCCTAACCTGATCTACCTACCTTCTTAAGCCGTGTAATATGATCTTGTTGATGGCTTCTACTTTTCCATTCGTTTGAGGGTGTGCTATAGATGTATAGTTGAGGTGAATGTCATACTTCTTGCAAAATTCCCGAAACTTATTGTTGTCAAACTGCGGGTCGTTATATGTGATTATCATGTGAGGAACTCCAAACCTTAATATGATGGAACCGAAGATAAATGTTTCCACCTTCTACTCAGTGATCTTCACCACTGCCTTAGTCTCGACCCATTTGGTAAAATAATCCATGATGACAATGATGAATTGTCACTGGGCAATAGATTTTGAAAAGGGTCCAAGGATGTCTAGCCCCTACTAAGCGAAAGGCTAAGGGCTGGTCAAGTTACATAACTCGGTAGCCGGTACGTTACTTGGCAAGTCATGCTTCTAGCATTGTAGACAATGCTGGATAATGTCCTTCGTATCTTCTCTCATAGTCGACCAACAATAGCTGAGTCACAGAGCTCGAATGTACAATGTTTGCACGTTTACATAGATACTGCATATGTTACCATGTAGTTCAGATAACACCCTTTGGACATCTCTCAAGTAAAGGCATCCAAGTTAGCGTTGAGATATGCCATGCTTATATCGCTGACCATCAATCACTGTGTAGTTCACAACCGGATAAGCCAATCTTAGCACCTCTTTTTTGTCGTCAAGGAGACTATCATCTTTTAGATAATTTACTAGGGAATCCATCTATGATTCTTCTCTCAAACAAGGAGCTAAATTACAGCTCTACGAGTTACTAGATAAGCTCTTCTACAGAAGAAACTCTACGAAAAGTCTCTCGCTCAGCTTAAGAAATGCCATACTAGCCAACTTTGACAACTTATTGGTAGTAATATTATTGCTTCTCAGAATTTTGTAAAGGGAGAAAGATAGGAATTCTTCTGCGAGCGTTTGTACCACCAATAAGTAGTTGCTCATCTCTTCTTCTGTTACTACGTAACTTCTAATGACTTGATTTACCACCAATTAAGAATCAAAGAACACTTCGAGTTTCTCAACACCAATTTTTTTTGCTAGTTTTAATCTAGCAATTAGAGCTTCATACTCTGCTTCATTGTTACTAGCGAGGAATCCAACTTTCAAAGCATAACGAAATTTGACATTATGGAGGCCTTAAAGAACTAGGTCTACACCACTTCCTTCTCATGTTAGAGAATCATCGACATAAAGAAACTAGATAAGTTTCTCGGCTTCCTCTCTAGTACTTAGGCCTTTAGTGCCGTTCTGGGTTTATATTGTATACCATGGATACTAAGCTCTAAGACATATTTCATCATCCTTCTTAAGGAATCAGGCTACTACAATGCTTGCCGCAATGGTTGATCGGTGAGGATAATAATCTGATGAGCTTCAAAATATGGCTTCAACTTTCTTATTAAGAGAACTACTATTAATACAAATTTTTCAATCTTTGTGTACTAAAACTCTAGCCCCTACAAAACATGACTCATTTAATAAACAGGTCAATGCACTTTGCCATCAATTCAGACCAATACAAAGGAAAGTGTTGGGTAGCTAACTGATAGATACAAGTATAAATTTACTCTAGGAATGGGTATCAAGAGTATTGGGGGTAACAAAAGAAATCCCTGAGCTTATTGAAAGCTCTTTTACAATTGTCAGTCCAATTGAATTCTTTTAGATTCTTTAAAATTTTAAAGAATTTTGCACACCTATTGGCACTTCTCAACATGAATCTATTGAGGGTAGCAATTCGTGCGATGAGTTCCTACACCTCTTTAACCTATGAGGTGATTTCATATTCCTTATGGATTTAATCTTTCTTGGATTGGCTTCAATGCTACGTCGTGTAACCATATACCCAAGAAATTTCCTTGATGTTGTGCTGAAGACACACTTCTATGGGTTGAGTTTCATGTTATATCTCCTTAATGTGGCAAATGTCTCCTCTAGATTAGTAAGATGCAGATCTTCCTTCATGCACTTCATAATCATGTCGTCTACATATACTTCAACAATCTTATGGATCTGAGATTTGAACATCTTCATTACTAATCTCTAGCATGTGGCACCAGTGTTATTCAACCCAAAGGGCATCATCATATAACAGTACATTCCAAAATTGATAACAAAAGGTTTGTGTACTTTATTTGCCTTATCCATCTTGATTTGATTGTAACTAGAGAAAGAGTCCATAAAAGCAAGTAACGCATGTCCTATGGTTGTGTCTACCATCTAATTGATTTTTGGCATTGAGAAACAATCCTTAGGACAGGCCTTGTTGAGATCCATGAAGTCTATGCACATTCACCACTTACCATTAGTCTTCTTAATTAGCACACAATTTGCTAGCCAAGTTGGATAAGGCTCTTCCTGGATGAATCCTACCTTCAATAATTTCTAGACCTCTTCTTCTATTACCGCTTGTCCTTCTGGGGCAAAATGTCTCTTTTTTTGTTAGACCAGCTTCACATTTAGGTCAATCTAAAGCTTGTGTACCATAACTTCTCTTGAAATACCTGGCATGTCCAAAGGTGACCATGTAAACATATCAGCATTAGCTTATAGGAAGTCAATCAGACTTTGCTGGAAATTTGCTAACAAGGGTTTTCTTATCCTAGTTGTCTTCTTGGGATCATTTCTTAAAGGAATCTTTTCAATATCATTATGAGCGTTCTCTATGCTGACCGACTTACCTTCTAGACAGGTTTCAACTTGAAATACTTACTCTCGTCTTAAGGCCCAAATATATAAGGACCGTGCCAATTGCTAACCCCCTCTGCACATACCGACCCCCGTAGGAGTAGGGAACTTGGCCTTAAGATGTGCAGTTAAAGGGATAATGCCAAATAGATGTTGGCATCGCCGTCCCATTGTCATGTTGTAAGGGGACCAACATTTGATGACAAGAAAGTCCACTTTGTCCTCTACAACATGCTCGTCATCATCAATTTGTATCGGCAAAGAGATCACTCCGATTACTTAGACGGGTTGATTATTGAAGGCATAAAGATTATACCTATAAGACAGTAGTTGTACTTTGATCTTGGGCCTCATTTGATCAAAGGCACGCTGAAAAATAATATCGATTGAACTTCCCATATCAACAAGAATCTTCTTGACTTTAAAGTTGGTGACTCTCGCATTGATGATGAGTGCATCATTATGCAGCCTTTAGATACCCTCAAAATCTTCTTCTTCGAAAGATATTGTATTGTCGATCCTAGCCTTTTTTCCTTGAATATTGTAAACATAATTCTTGGCATTAATCAACTTCAAAGAACTCAATTAGCTTATACTAGGTCTGTCGACAATGATATTAATTACTCCGTTGGGTACTTTACTAGGATTAACATCCCTCTCATCTCTCATGGCCATTGCTGGCCAAGTGTCATCCTCTTGTTCCTCTCGTCTCCTTTGAGATGGTCTTTCAATTCTTTCGGCATCATGCACTAGAATTTTTCACAGGTGCAGGCATTATATTGCATCTTCAATTGCATTCTTGAGTTGAATGCACTCATTTGTATTGTGACCTTTGTCACGGCGAAAATCATAATACTTGTTCAAATTTCTTCTTAAGGGATTGCCTTGCATTCTTTCTGACCACTAGAGGATGCCTCTCTCCCTACATACTTCCATCAAAATATTCAAGATTGGATGATTGATAAGCATGTGGGATGAGAATGTTAGGATCCTTGGTCTCTTCCTCTTAGCATCTAAATTGTGGTCATTGTTCGTGCCAGCCCCTCTACTTTGATCAGCCTCTCATCATACCTTTATGTTGTCTCCTTATCAGATGTATGAGGTAGCTTTAGCCATAAACTTATCGAATTTTTTTGGCTTATTCTTTGTGAGAGACTTAAAAAAGTCTCCATGAGGTTTGACTCTATTGATTATGGCGTTGAAGGCTATACTCATATCCAGTTTTGGGTTTTGGACCATCTCGGCCATAAATCTAGCTAAATAGTCCTTGATTAACTCATCAAACTTTTGTTTAATCATGTTAAGGATTAAGGAGTCCTTAACAGGAAGTTTGCTTACAAGGAAGTGTTACAGGAACACTTCTGCTAGTTCATCGAAACAAAAAATGGTACTTGGTTTTAAATGTTTGAACCATGTATTGGCTACATTCCTCAATGTTGAAGGAAAAGCTTGACAGGCCACTGCATCACTCAGGTCATGCAACTTGGCCAACATACGGTAGTACTCTAAGTGGTCTTCAAGGTCCTTTGTTCCATCGTAAGTCTCAAACTATGGTAACTTTATGTATCGAGGTATTACTTCCTCCAAAATTTCTAGAATAAAGGGGCTCTTTTTAATTTAGAACTGTTTGCTTAAGGCAGTAAGGTTGCTGACATGCAGAAGACCCACATGGCGCACCTACTGTAGTTGTTTGCCTTTGCCATTTCTTTTGAAAGTAGGAGTTGAAGGTCTTATCATATTATCGGCTTGCTTTTTTTTGCAACTCAGGTGAATAAATGGAATTATTGCTTTTTTCAGCCTCGTAATCACCTTAGTCTTTGTTTTGGGTCAGATTTGGGTGAATATTACTATAGAGGAGGTTAAGGACTTGCTCGTGTTTTTTGTTTAATTCTTAGTTTTCTTTGGTTAAGTCAAGGCATAGTTTCTCGAGCCTAGCCAATCACTGTTCATTAGTATGTTGACTCCCCCTTTCCAGGTGTTGGGAGGTAGTACTGGCACCTACACTTTTAGATACTCTTGTTTTAGCCATATGGGTATGTTTAAGAAAAAACAAATAACGCCAAATGTTGTTAGTGAATTTTGGGATCGAGGAAAATCCTACAAAAGAGAATGAAATGCTTGGTACCGAAGCCAATCCAATGCGACCATTCTGATGCCTAAGTTAGTTGGGTGACTTTGTATAAAAAGTATGTAAGTGAAGTGTTAGAAAGATCTTACGGAGTTTTCTTTCCCATATTTATAGCTGGCTGTAATGTCTAAGACAATTGTTAGAGTAACTGTTAGGATACGTGAAAGCTTCTTGATTTGACATCTTTCCTAACATGTAGGGAGAGTAGGTAGTTATGTAATATAATCGTACTTATGATAACTGTTCGTACCATATGCTTGCATTCAAACCAGGAGCAGATTTAAACAACTCAACATAAATTTCATGTGTCATCTTTCCAGAGGTATGTCGAGAGATTCAAATATTCGACTTATCAGCGGCTGAATAAACGAGTATGCTAGATGAGCAAAAACTAACTATCAACATTGTTAGTATTGATGGCTTAGTAAAATCAAAGTCGGACTACTACTTAGAAGAGCCTATATTCCCTTGGAGTATTAATTTTGATATTCTTGATTAGTGGAAGCTTACTAAAATCAAGTATCTTACATTGCAAGACATAGCAAGAGATATGTTAGCATGTTTATAATTGCTTCCAAATCTACATTAGTACTACTGGGCGGCTAATTAGTTCACACAAAAGTCGACTTCATCTAGATTCTCAAAGTTGGTTATTATATGAAATAAGTGGTAAGAACTTTGATTATATAATATTGAGTTCTTTTACTAAAGAAAATAGTTTCTATTGTTTACTTTTTCATATATTTTTTATTTTTTCTATTTATAAGTATGGAGGTGATTGAGGAAAAGGATGACTTGTTGAGTTGGTTAATTGAACTTCATTTGATGGAGATGATGAAAGACAATTGTACTTTATTTAATTTATAATTATGATAAATGTTCATGTGGATGTTGTAACAGTGGACTGTAATAAGGATTTGCATGGTGAAGTGATGCTTGGGAACTTTAATATGCTTACATTCCTAATTATCTTATTTATGAATAAGAGTGCCTATTTTTATTAAATATATATTTTTTAAATTTTTTCTTTTTGTTTTTCCTCACATTAGTGGGTCGGATCGGGTTTTAAATGCGTTCTATAAAATCCTATAAGAGCAAGTTTTGGAAATAGTGCTAAAACCTTATAGTGTACCCTTAGAGGGTTTTAAGAAGCCTTGCAGGGTACTAAGTTCAATTTGGGTTTTGCAAAACTAATTTCAAACTTAGCTTAGTGGTATCCCTAAGTAGGTAATCTTAGCAAGTGGAAATATTTATGGTAGGTGAAACTAGCATGGGCTAAGCCTAAAAGAGTCCCTTCTTGTATGGAATATCAAAAAGTATGTGTAAAGTTACAGTCAATTATGACCATACGATAGGAAAGTAGCATAAGAATCCATAAATAAATCTTGGTCAATATTTGAACCTATTAATAAAGGATAAAATTGTGTGAGACAAATTTATGGTATTTCCAGCACAACAATTCAAAGCTCTTTAAATCATCTAAAAAAAAATAGGTTCAATTCTTTAGATTGTACCGTTAATCTTGAAAATTAACCTAAAGTATAATCAATTTTCATTAAGCTTAGCCCTTGAATTATGTTTTGCAAATTGCTATAAGGTGTCATAGAAGTTATTAAAATCAATGTAGAAGGTATAATGAAAAAAAAAAATTGAGATTAATATAGAATATACTAAAACAAATACAAAAGATACCAAAACCAAGATAATAGATTTATGCTACAATTGTTAAGATTAAGTTTAGGAATTTTATGAAATTAGTAAAGTGTGTTATGAATGTAGAATTAGTTAGATCATTTGTGAATGGTTACAATTAATAAAGATAGTTAAGAAATTGATGTTTACATGAAACAGTTTATGCAACATTTTGTAATAGCACAATGCATGCATTGAATTCAAAGATGAAAATTCATAAAGGTTTCTTAAAAGAATATTTCCTATGAGTTTTTCTTTGATTCAAACCAAAGACGATTTCAATCATTTTTATTTGCCATTGACTTGAAATAAAAATGATTTCAATGTTTTTTTATGTATTCATATTATCGAGCTACATAAGATCCTAATGATGGTACTCTTACTAAGAGAATGGGAAAAATTGGAAAGATTGTGTGTATGAGTGTTGGAATTGTTAAAGAGACTAAAAGAAGGCAAACATTAACCTAAAGAAAGTTTCAAAGCATATACAAGAAGTAAGTGTTGAATATATGGAAGAAGAGCAATTAATAAACCAAAAAGAAGAAGATGCCACACTAACTTTAGAAGTAGTCAGTGAAGAAAATTTTTGAAAAACAATTCATGGAAATTATCGAGAAATCCTTATGAAGAATAATACTACTGGGGCAAAGAAAGTTGTACAAAACCTTGATAAGAAAATTTTTTAAGAAAATATTATCATAGAAGTATACTATTAAGAAATGGTGGGGAAATAAAACAAATAAGACATTATGATATGTTACTTTCAAGAAAGTTATCAAGAATTAACCAATCTCATGTTACAATTGATAACATTCACCGACAAGAAAGTCAATAACACCATTACAATACTAATGGCATTCCAAACAAGTGTTATAACCAAGAACATAAGCATAATCAAGAAATTGTTTAAAATGGATGTTATTGATGAATTCATTCTCACAATAAAGGTTTTTGCCTAGCTTCAAGGAATCTTTGTGTAATAGTAAAGCTAACAGGCAGCCCCTAACTTCATGGATGTCTTCACTTAAGCCTAGATCAAACCCTAAGAGTTTAACCGATCTCACTTAAAGATATCTCCTAAGGTCCTATTCATCTAAAACATTGGAACTTGGGTCCTTAAGCCCATACTACTTAAGCCCAATCCATAAGTTCATAAGAAGATTATGTGGGAATAGTTTAAGTAAACAAAGAAAGTTGAAAGCTAGCATACGCTTATCGTTGGGATCCTCTCCATAAAATCCAAAGTTAAAGAGAGGATCTCAACATCATTATCTCCTTCCATAAATAGCTTACCTACTATGCTTATAAATTGTAGATTGAGGTTACAAGTAATGGATTTTAAATTAAATTCTCTTACTCTTTCACTTATATCACATGCTCACCTTTTCTCTTAAACTCTTGGTTGACTTAAGTATCAGAGTAGCTATGCCAAAACCACTTCCAACAATTCTCTTAGCTTACATTTACTTGCATTGTAGGTTCCTCATAGCCTTATAGATAAAAGTGCCATGGGGGTGAGTTTGTAATAGGTTTTGCAAAACTAAAGACCAACCTAATATAGATTGCTAGGAAAAGGGGGCAACATATGTCTACCAATATCACATGAACCGGGGGTAGCTCCAAACCACAAGATGGTCCAAACAATAAATGGGAATCAAAGGTTAAGCTAGGGTCTTCGTGCACTAATGGTACATATAACTCACCAATGTCTCACACGAGCTCAAGACGCACTTGATATGACGCATAAGTGTGACGAAAGGGCACTTACCACTAATCCACGCTTACAATAGATTGAATAAGAGTAATCAAGAGTACGCAATGGACACTTAGCTCATGAAAGGAAGCATGCCTAAAAGCATAATATCATTGACTAACTAATGTGGCTATTATAAATTACAAATATTTATATGGCCTAATTAAGCATGTCCTAGGTATCAATAATTTACAAAAAAGATTGCTATTAGAAAACGAAAGATACATAGTTTAGAAGTGCAAAGTTGTAATTAGGTAAAAAGAATATTTAGACACAAAAAGGATAGTATAGATGTCAAAAAATGGGACGTGTATCAATTGTGCATTCAATGGTCCTAATGATACTGTTTTCTGAATATAATAAGTTCTAAGCAAATCAGGTCGAGGTTAAGTACTTAGCAGCTCGGATGTTCTGGATTAAGGAAGGATTGGTTTAGGGGAGGTTGCCCATTGTCTAGTCAGCCTCGGCTGGTCGACTTAAAATTAGGGTCAACTTGGCCTTAGCAAGGTATCAAGTTGGTAGTAAGTAGGTTCAGTGCTTGACCTTAGACTGATGTATTGTGAAGGGGTCGGCTTGGTAATAAGTCGATCACCTCGAGAGTCTCTTTAATGAGATGAAGAGCAGAGTAATTTGATAGGTCAAGTAAGAGATAAGATCATCCTTTACAATTCAACTCTCCTTAGACAACTCAATGAATCATATAGGTGAGTTCTCAAGCTTAGGAGTGAGTGATTAGTCTGTGATCCTTATCATGACCTATTACCTTGTAAGGTACCCTATAACTTGTCTAGATTCTTATAGGGTTTTTACCTGGTTTCCAAAACTTACCCCTATAGGGTATGGTAATACACATTTAAATCCTAACCTAACCAGTTAAGGAAAAACAAGAGAGATTGGATGACCATTAATGTTAGCTTAACAAGTAAGTATTAAACCTTATCAATAATTATAAGTTATCTTATCATTCAAAAACCCATTTAAAACCATACTCTTGTTAGCTTTTTATAAGAAGTTCTATTGTCCTTATAGTGTATAATTTTTGTCCACTCCTCTTATCTAGGTATTGATATGGGTAGTCAGGGTTCAAGTGGAAATGTGGGATAGGGAGTGAAATGGGGGGTTTCAATGTGAATGTAGATGGGTATTACGCACCAAGACACAAGCATAATCAGGGGTTGAGCTCAAGATGGGTTTTGATATGACTCACAATAACTAAACCAAGGCTTAAGTTTCAAATGAGGGCTAGATTCAACTCACTAACTCGCTCAAATGAGAGGTTCACCACAATCTCAAGGCCAAGATTGATAAGAATGTAAGGAAAGATTAAAGAGAGTTAATTAACACTCAATAATCCAAAATGCCAACTCGAAGAGCTTAAGAATGTCCTTACTAAAAAAGGAACATTCAAGTGTAATTTCTCTATGTATTTTCTTCCAATTTATCATGGCTAATTACGAATGTTACTATTTATAGCAAATCCTAAAACCCTAGTACAAAAATCATAAATAATATACAAGGCCATAGACCTTAAGGTAGGCCCATAACTAAAGTTAAGGAAAATATTTACAAGTGTACAAAATTGTGTGCTTAATAGGGAGGTTAGCATGCAAGTCATTTGAGCTATCTTGAAATGAGTTGAATTTGAACAAGTTAAGGTCGGTTTGGGTCAAAGTTTTTGAGGTCCTACAATGCTTAGTCAAGCTGCTTATGAGGTCGACCCATAGTTACCGAGCTCTATTTTGGTCGGCATTAGATTCTCTATGCTATACCAAGCTATAGGTTATCTGGTCTCTCAACTTCTCAATAAACGAAAAATCTGATGTTGAGTCGTTTCTTTCCTTCCTCTCGGCCTTTTGGTAGTAGCTCAACATTGAGTGTACTAAGTTGGCCTTAATTAGGGATAAGTCAGTCACCGTCTAGGATAGGTTAGCATTGATTTATGATGCGCCGGCCTTAGCTTAGTGATAGTCATAGGTTGATTCCTATCACCTATGCTTACACAAATTGATAGTACCTTATGCCCCAAATGCACCTCTAATATAACATTAATATGCCATTAATAGATATGTAGATGAAACTAAATAGGTATATCAAAACTTATTCCCATTTCATTACATTTGATTTCCTTTCTCTTCGCATTCTTCTATGTAAATTAATCTGAAAGAATGAAAGTTTGGTTAAGCTTTCTTTTATTGACCAGATGATGTGTCTTCGAGGTTAAACACATGGAGAAGCACCATAACGAAGCAATCTAAAAACAAAAAGGAAAAAAAAATAGCAAAGTGCGAGGAGCTGCCGAATCGATATGATACACCACTCAATCCTACTTGACCTACAATCTATTAGATATGACATACTGGTTTGAACTGAAGGATCACTCACCATTACTCTTTGCTAAAGGGAATAGATAAGAGTTGAATGATAATGAGAACACTAAGGTTGCTCAAAGTGAATAATTCTGTATTGATTAGTTAATGGACTGCATACAAGAAAATAGGGGTTTATATACCCATTCACTAGAGTTACTTTACATGTATGAAAAGACCAAAAGGTATTCTACAATTAGGTTACATAAAACATACTAAAAGGGGTAAAAGGGGCAAAGAATATTAAGTATGAAAAAGAAATAATCATTCTGGAATATTGTGTCAGAAGACATGTGTCACTTATGGTTAGATGAGAGAAATATGATATAAGGTAGGTAAAAACAAAGTAATGCTTACAATCAGGGGTAGACCTGATCTAGATCAGGTTGGGGGCCAATCAATCCTATAGAGAAGTCAGCTATATTTGTGTCAGATGTCTATGGTTAATTCGACAACTCGACTCGAATAGTTTTGGGCTATCTTCTAGAACAAGGCATCGTTATTGGGTAGGAGCAGATCGGCCACATGTGAAGATCTAATAGACAGGATTACAAGAGATCAGTTTGGCATAGCAATTCTTATCTTGGCTTTGGTCCCAAGCTAGTATTCTCTATATGAGTCCTTAAAGTCCTTTAACTTAGCTGTAAGTGATTGGTCTAAGGGCTTGATCCCTATCATCTACTTGAGGGTTAGAAAGATTTGCCCTTAAATCTGGAAAGGGTTTCAACTTCTTCTTGTGGGGAGCACATGGAGTCTTCTTTTGTTGGTTTGTGCGAGATCAAATTAGATACATTGAAGGTAGAAGAAACACCGTAGTCATCAGGCAACTTGATTTGGTAAACGTTACACTTGATTATCTTCAGGATTTTGAATGGACCATTAGCTCAGGAAGATAGCTTATTATATCCCAAGTGTGGGAATCATTCTCGGTTAAGGTGTATCTATTCCAAGTCTCCTAGGTGGAAAGATACAATTCGACAGTCTCGATTGCCAATTTCATACTCTTTGATTGAATTTAGCGATCTTATTGGTTGTAAACTGGTGTAGCTCATGCAGTTCTTGGACTCAGTTAACTTTAAATTGACTCTCTTCAATAGCTGCTGGAGCCCCGATCACATCCAAGGAAATAGTAGGGTTAAGGCCATAGGCGACCTCAAATGGATTCTTCCCAATAGTTCTATGAACAGTTTAATTGTATGCGAACTCCATAACTAGTAGGTACAGATCCCAATCCCTTAAGTTCTTTCCCACGACATCTCTGGGTAGATTGCTTAGCATCCTGTTTACTACTTCAGTATAGCCATCAATCTAAGAGTGGCTACTAAAGCTTAATACAAGTTTGGCTCCAAGTCTTCTCTAAAGAGTCTTCCAAAAATAGTTCAAAATTTTCGTATCTTGATCTAAGATAATAGTCTTCCGAACCCCATGTAATTGGACAACCTCTTGTAAAAACAAATCAGTAATATATAAAGCATCGTTAGTCTGATGTCATGGGATGAAGTATACCATCTTGCTAAAGCAGTACACTACAACAAAGATAGAATCTTTATCGCTAGATGTCTAAGGTAACCCTAGGACTAAGTCCATGTTTAGTTCGACCTAAGGTAAAGTTAGTGTTGGTAGCAGCTTTTATTCTCCATAGGGTTCTCTCTTCCCCTTAACTCACTTATACACTTTACAATTACTAATTACCTTATGGACATCCTTAGCTAACCTTGGCCAATAGAAGTTTTCCCTCAACAAATTGAATATCTTAGTCTCCCCAAAGTGACTTGATAATCCGCCGCTATGGACTTATCTAATCAATAGCTCACACATGGAATAGTTCGGTGTGCACAACCTTCAATCCTTAAACAAATAGCCTTCATTAAGATAATATCCCTTAACAGCAATTCCATCCCTACACTATTTTAGGATAGGGCCAAAATGAGGATCATGAGCATATTGTTCAATAATAAGTAAGAATCCTAATAATTTTGATAGTAAAGTGGTCAATAAAGTTTGTCGTCGTGACAAAGCACTGGCAACCACATTTGTACTTCGTTTTTTGTGCTAAATTATGTATGAAAACCCTTCCATAAACTCCAACCACTTAGCTTGCCTCTTCGAAAAGTTGTTCTAACTTCTTAGATGCTTTTGAGACTCATGGTCTATATAATGATAAACTCTTGTGGTAACAAATAGTGTTGCCAAATAATAAGGGCTCGATAGAGAGAGTACAGCTTTTTCTCGTACATAGAATAGTTCAGGGCAAGACCACTAAGCGTCTTGTTATGGTAAGCGGTAGGTTGTCGTTCCTGTATCAAGACAACACCAATTTCCACTCCCAATGCATCGTATTCCAATTCAAAGGGTTTGTTAAAATTGGGTAGTGAAAGGGCAAGCATTGAGGTGACCTTCTCTTTGATCTCCCTAAAGCTTTGTTCAACTTGATCGTTCTACCTAAACCCTTCATTCTTCTTTGTCAGCTCAGTCAAGGGGGTAGCTATTATGGAACTAAAGTTTTTGATAAATCGCCTATAGAAAGAAGCTAAGCCATAGAAGTTTCGAACCTCAATGGCATTCTTTAGTGTTAGCCACTCAAGAACAGCTCAGATCTTGTCCTCATCTGCCCAGAGTCCTTCACTTGAAACTATAAACCCTAGGAAGATCACCTCCTTCTAGCCAAAAATACACTTCTTAACATTCTCATACATCTTCTCAATTCACAAAATGTCAAATACTTCACGGAGATGTTGAACATGGTCATTCAGGTCGGTACTATATACCAATATGTCATCAAAATACACGACTACATATCTTCCAATTAGAGGGCACATTACATGGTTTATTAGCCTCATAAATGTGCTCGATGCATTAGTAAGTCTGAACAGCATAACCAACCATTCGTAGAGTCCGTACCTAGTCTTGAAGGCCGTCTTCTACTGATTTCTGGTCTCATACAAATCTAATGGTAGCTACTTGTTAAATCAATTTTTGAAAATACCTTAGTGCCATGAAGCTCATCTAACATGTCATCAAGCCTCGGTATTAGGTATCTATACTTGATAGTAATTCGGTTGATTGCTCAGCTATTGATGCATATGCGCCATGAACCATCTTTCTTAAGGATGAATAAAGCTGGCATAATATAAGGGCTCATGCTCTTCCTCATATATCCTTGCTTTATAAGCTTGTCCACCTATTTCTTTAGCTCGACAGCTTGCTCAAGGTTCATCCTGTATATAGGTTGATTTGGTAGGGTAATGCCTAGCTACAAATCAATACAGTGCTCTATGCCTCAGATTGGAGGTAATCCTCTAGGCAGTTCTTCCGAAAATAGGTCCAAAAACTCATTTAGTAAGCTTCGGATCTCTTTGGGAACATGCTCTAATTTCCTCATCTCCAACAATCTCCGAACTAACTGGAAAATGGGTTCATCAGCCTTCTCAACAGTTTGGAGCTCTATTTGGCTCATAACTAAGGTCTTCTTTTGACTAACTCGGGTGAGCTGATTATGGGTTTCGTTTACTTAGGACGAGGTCAAGGGCTACAGCATAATCTTCTTTCCATCCTTAACAAAGGCATAGGTGTTCTTATACTTATCATAAGTAACACGTTAGTCGAACAACTAAGGTCATCTAAGTAGCAAATGTGAAGCTCCCATGGGAACGACATCATACACTACTTCGTCCCTATACATACTCCTAACACTAAACAATATAGTCACTTGTTCAATCACATACAAAGCACCCTTATCATGAAGCCAATGTAGCTTGTAAGGTTAGGGATGCTTTGAGGTCAACAGACCCAACCTTTGCACAAGAGACTGTGCAACAATATTAGTATAACTTCCCTCATCTAAAATGATTGTGCACAATTAGCCTTTGATGATACACGTAGTATGGAATAGATTCTCCCTCTAGTCCTCCTTAAAGTTGGGAAAGAAACTCAATACTCGTCTCAAGACTAAGGTCATCACTTATCCCTAGTCAGCATAGACACAAGTCTCCTCCTCCTCCTTAGCTTAAGGTTTTCCAACATCCTTTTCTGTTTTGGGCTCACTCTCATTGGTTATGTCCACTATATCTCCTTGGAGCACCATTATACATTAGTTTGGACACTCAGCAGCCATATGTCCGAAGCCCAAGTGTTTAAAGCATTTTACCTCGCTGGTCTTTTGTCCAAAGTTCTACCCTTTTCTCGTATATCCTCGAGGTTCACCTAACTTTGGGTTGACCTAGCTGACCAACTCAGCCCTGTTGGCTCACTTACTTGTCATTAAATTGGTCGTTCTTATCTCAACCCTGTATGGCCTCCTCGGCTGGACTTAAACAAGTTGGCGCAAAACTAAAGGTTGGGAGAATCTTGGCCCAAGTTGACTCAGAGCACTTCTCCTTTAGTTTTTGACCCTTTACACTATCTTTATCGTCTCTTCCAAGGTGTAAAGCCTTTGTACTTCTACGATGTTGTGAATCTTGTACTTGAGCCTAAAAATGAATCTTGATACTATATGGGCCTCTGGTTCTTCTACGTTAACTCAAATCATTAGCATTTGGATGTCACTTACGTAGTCATCAACAAATCGACTTCTTTAGCAAAGCTTCTACAACTTTGCAAATATATCTTGTAAGTAGGTTTGGAGTACAAATCTACCTCTCAACAATCTTTTTATCTCATCCTATGTTTTAACACCTCATCTTCCCTCTCTTGTTTTGGTTACATTCAGATTCTTCTACCATACAGCAGCATACCCAGTAAACTCCAGTGCAACAGGTCGAACTTTGACAACATTAGTATACCCATAACATTCAAACACTTTTTTGACCTTCTTCTCCCATTCTAAGTATTCATCTACATCTCTACTTTTACTAAAGGGCGGGGTTTAAACCTTAACATTGTCTAACCCTCATAGGACTCGACGTCCTCGTCCTTACACTTGGTAATAGTTAGCTCCTTCTTCTTCCTCCCCAAATCCTTAAACATCTAGCTTCGCATCTTCTTCCTCGTTCTCCTCTAACTCTAGTCTCCGTCTAGCAAATCAATCTACTAATCCTCTAGCTCACTATAGTCAAACTGGGTGATTGATTTAATTACCTTGACTATGGTGTCTCTCAAGGGCATTTTCTAGTAGGCTATGGTGCTGTACACCATAAGGTTGTTGTCTATTAACTTGCATTGCTATGATTAGACTCTCAACAAGGTTAATCAATCTATTAAGTTTGTCATCAATAGACAGTAGGGTATTACTACTATTATGACCAAAACTAGGTTGAGCACTACTATTATGATCACCAATAACTCATTGAATACTCAAATCTAACATGATAAAATACTTCTCAAATAGATTAACAACTTACCAACAACTTTAATACCCAATAATCACTTGAACAGAATAGTAGCAACTTACTCTATTTTTGTAATGAAAAATAGAGTAAGAATGAAACTACACTTACTTACACTTAAACACACTGCAATTGCTATAGAGGGAACACAACAACCAACAACAACAAAGCGAACTGCAACTTCACATAATGCCTTATGGAACCATGCTCTGATACTAGCGAAGCAGATTCATCTCCAGAGTCGAATACACGAAAAAGCACTACAACAAAGCAATCCAAAAACAAATAGGGAAAAAAATTAGCAAAGTCAAGATAGCTACCGAATGGATATGACGTACCACTTAATCTCAGTCGATCCTACTCGGCCTACAATCTACCGAATATGACACATTAGTCCAAACTAAAGAGTCACTCGTCACTATTCCTTGTTAAAGGGAATAGCTAATAGTTTAATGATAACATGAACACTAAGGTTGCTCAAAGTGAATAATTCTGTATTAATTAGTTGATGGTTTACATACAAGAAATTAGGGGTTTATATATCCATCCACTAGGCTTACTTTACATATATGAAAAGACTAAAGGGTAGTCTACAATTAGGTTATATAAAATATACTAAAATGGGTAAAAAGGGGCAAAAAATATACAGTACGAAAAAGAAAGAATCATTTTGGAATACTGTGTTGGAAGACACTTGTCACTTGTGACTGGATGGGAGATATATGATACAAAGTAGGTGGAAACAGAGTAACGCTTATAGTTAGGGCTCAACCTAATCTAAATCAAGTCGAAGGTCAATCAATCTTGTAAATAAGTTAGCTATATTGGCATTAGATGTCTCTGGTTAGTTCGATAACTTGGTTAGAATAATCTTGGGTTGTCTTATGGAATAAGGCATAGTTATTGGGCAGCAGTAGATCGAATACCTGTAAGGATCCAATAGACAGGTTGGCAAGAGATTAGCTTAGCATGGGAATTCTCATCTGGCTTGGTCTCAAGCTAGTATTCTCCACCCGAGTCCTTAGAGTCCTCTAGCTCAAATGCGAGTGATTGGTCTAAACGCCTAATTCCTATTACTAAATGAAACCAAATAGGTATATCAAACCTTCTTCCCATTTCACTACATCAGATTCTCTTTCTCCTCTCATCCCTCTTGTCCTTCTATGTAAATTAATCTTAAAGAATGAAAGTGTAGCTAGGCTTTGTTTTATTGACTGAATTTTTTTTTCTTTTTTATGCCGTTAACATGATCATAATGTATATATTAATTAATTTTACAAAGTTCAAGTTTTCTCATTAGTTTTTCTTTTCTTTTTTAAGTCCTAAAACTTAACCTATAGCCCTATAGAGTTTTAAACCCTTTCCCAAAACCCATCCTAAAACCCCATAAGGTAAAACCCTATAAGGTTTTAATAGGTCAGATGAGTCGAGTATGTTATAATGACCCATATGGTGGCATACCTACTTATAGCTACCCTTGTTGAATTCTCACAACATGTATAAGGTGAAACTACTACAAGACCACTACTTAATTCTCTAATTCCTTCTCTTTACTTTTATTGCTGTCTATTTAATTGTGATTAATATTAATTTCTACCATAAAAGTTCTTAAGTAATCTAAAAGGGGAACTTACTAAAAGGATATGAAATTTGTTTTAGTGATCAATTTCACTCCTCTATCCCTTCCCTTGATTGCTTACAATAACCAACAATACCACTTCATCCCGACCTTGATACCATGCTATGGACGAAATAACGTAGAGTTCCACTACGTATTTATAGCATAGAATTCGTTTGGAGCTATAATACCTGAAGCTAAAAGTAGTGAATAACTAAGCTAATAAACACTAATGAACTCATTTAAACCATTGGCCTAAAAGTTTCAAGCTTGTGTCGATAACGTATTCACAACCATGGCTTTACAAACTAGTACCATAACTCTGTACAATCCATATAGGGCATTTAGCCATAAGATTTCACAATCTTCCCCTATGAGACCTTACAGTTGAGTCCAGATCTTCTCCCTTTTTGTTGTACGATTCGAGTTACCCATTATCTACAAGTCATCTTGAAATCATGTCCAGAGTCATCAACCCGATGACACTCCCTATCCTCTTTAGACCGTTTCTCTAAACTGAAGCTAGACCCGAATCATTCACCTATTGATAGAGGGTTGGCTTTGACACCATTGTAATCCCTTATGCAAAAAATAGTTAATAACCAAACTGACAAATACTAATGGGCTCATTTGAACCATTTAGCTCAAAAGTTCTAAACTTTTGTTGATAAGATATTCACAATCATGGCCTTATAAACTAGTGTTACAACTTTTCACAATCCATATAAGATACGTAACCATAAGATCTCATAGGAGTTCATGTTCAAACAAAGTAGCCTTGATGTTTGCTATTATGCCTTGTTTTATGTGAAATTAAAATGTTAATTACTTAACTTTTGAGTGCTATGCCATGTAATTGAGTTCCTACTTCTTAAACCAAATTAAATTAAATATTTGGATGTTGATTTAAAATTAGACATGCATTATATAAACTCTGACGTGTCAAAAGGTCATCACTTCCATATAGTAGCATATAGAGCCTGATATAAGTCTTGGTTCGCTATACGCGAACTATGTGACCTGAGGAGCATCATGCATTTGACGAACCCAAAGTCCCTACTGTCATTTTGGCTCCTATTTTTCGGGTCTAAGGATCCATGGCACCGCACCAAAGAATCACTGGTCGTAATTCTTACGATCTAGGGTATGATGGTAAGACGAGAATCTAACCTCAGTTAATGAGAGTTACTATCCTTAACTTCGTGTAAGTTACCGTGAGATTGCCTGTGATGTTTGCATATGGTTGATCATGTGTAACAAATACTTTGCGTGTATGTGTAGCATTAAGAGATATTCCTATCTCTTTCATTCTTGAGGAGTGTACCCATCCCTCCACATTTTTATTCAGATTACATGACAATGTTATTACAATACAATTTGGAAAGCTTCTTTGGTGAGTGTTTTTATTTCGTCTATGCTGGATTCGGGTTAGAATTTTGAGAGGAAAGTTATAATGGTCAACCCCACATTAGATTTCTTTTGATCAATGTTGTTGTCAATTGTTGTTGTTGTTATTGACGACCTCTAGTTGGCAGAAAACACAGTGATGAAAGAACATGTTGGAGGCCTTGTGTTATCTTTACAGGAATGCGTAAAGTGTTAGTGTTTTTACCTTTATGATCTCATTTTATTATTAATTGTAGTTTGAACATTTCGCGTATAGTTTATGAAATTTAGAAAGCTAGTGGTGGAGCTCAATTTTTCTAAAACACTCATGGCAAGTTATCATGACTTAACGATCCAACGATTATTATCGAGGCAAAATTTTTTATTTTACTCCAAATCATATAATATACGAGTTTTAAACGTAGGCTAGTCGAGGCGGTAAGAATTTCTTTGTACACACTTTCCCACATAATAAGCACAACAAAAAAAAAAAAAAAAAAAGAAAGGAAAAAAGATCTTGCAAATATAAATGCAAGCAAATACAATAGAAACTATTAATGTTCTATTTAATGTACATGCAACGCATATAGGTCTCTTTGGTATTAATTTATACGAATGCGCAACAATATACAAAAGACAGATGATTGGACACTTGACAACAACGGAAAATGCAGATGGAGAAAATAAGAAAAGTATTTGGAGGCATTACATGTTGAAACTTAGTGCATGTGTGCTTGTAAAAAGTAGTGGAAATTAAATAGAAGAAGGGACCCATATGCTATAGATTGATTAATATGCATTGTTGAGTAAAATGCTTTAGAACATCGCTCGTTTTGTGCATGTAATTCTTGTGCAAGGACCATACTAATCTTCCCGTACAATGCTTTTGAACATTTATCAGACATAGATGAATAATCAGTTGAGCTTACGACAATTGAACCGAACTTCACCCTTGGAACCTTCCTTAACATCAAGCATACCCATCTTGATAATTGCTTGTTGGAAGCCAAGGAAGAACATGGCTGGGTTCATGGCGTAGGCAATGACTAAAGGTCGGGTATTTGGGGTTACAAAGAGTGTCTGGTCGGAGGTTAAGACTCCGGCCTTATTGAGGAGGGCACTGTAATAGGCGCTGTCGAAGGTGGTTCTAGTGGAGTCGAAGGGCTGCTCGGCAGTGTCCCCACCATTAGTGCATGTCTTGGAGAGTGCCTTTGCGAAGTTGGTGTCCATGGTCGGGTCCACGTCGTGTGTGGAGTCGAACTTACTTAGCCTTTGCTTGAACGACGCGCACCTAGCCACCCCCAGTGTGTGAGCTCCTATTTCAATTATTTTCATGTCCACATGTTAACATAAATCTAAAAACACAAATTATTAGTATATGACACGTAAATAAAAATACATCTTTTAGTTTAACCTATCTCAATTTCTCTCCGACTTATCCCTTTATGATAATATTATATGTTTATTCAACTGCTGAAATTATAAAAAATAAAATGATATCATAATGATTTCATAATGTATTTAAAAAACATAGATAATGTTAAAATTTTATTTGTTAATTGAAGAAAATTGATTAAAAAAAAAGAGAAAAATTAAAAGAATCTAAATTTATATATATCACATTTATTATTAAAGCACACGTTATTCTAACACGCGATAATATAAGTAACCAAAACTTCTTTACAAAAATGGGGACTTATTATAAATTATAATATCATTAGTGTATGTATACTATTATTCAATTGTCGGGATATTTGAGCATTATCAATCAAGCGATTCTCATATAAAAATAGTATTATTTGTCCTTGTCCACTATAATACCATCCAGCTCATCAGCAATAATAATAAACATTTTCATATGATCATCATCCAATTACCCCACACGTTCTCTGCATGTACGAATTTGAAATCCAAATCAACCAATTACACGAAATGCATGCATTTGTCAATTGCTTAACAGCAGTTATTATCTTGGAGATTGATGATTTAGGTTGCTTAGCTTCTGTAATTAAGCCTTCATAGTAAGTCTTTTCTATTACTTTTTTATTTGATGGATGTAACTCTTTAAAAAACATATATTTTGTATTCTTTCAACATGACTATAATACCATAATTTGCCTTCCTATCTTATAAAGACGAAATATATATATTAGCTGCTTAAACTTTGCTCATTCCTAAGCTCTGGATATTAATTTTGATAATAATAACTTGGATTAATCTATATTTTGAGTTGTGGTTTCTTATGGCTATCACTAATTAAGCTCTATTAATTTAGACCTTATATAATTTTCATATTTTCTATCTACTTAATTAGAGATATTATGAGTAAAAATTTTTAATTAATTACTTATTGTAATTTTATTAATATTTATATATTATTTATCTATATTTTCGCAATATATTAGTATCACCGCACCTTTTCTTCTTTCTCTTTCCTCTAGTCACCTCTAGCCACGTGGGGCTTTTGTATACTCTTTATGAAATTAATGATGGTTTTCTTGCACGAAATGAATGAAACCTATGCTTTCGATCCTTTGCACATATACATAGATAATATAGATATATACATTGTGGGACTCCATTTTCTTATCGATGTTTGCTTCAAATTATTGACTTATTGTTTTCAGTGGAGTATGGTTATAGCAAAACCTAGTTAGTTGCTCCATCTATTTCCTTTCTGACCTTTGTCTCTGCTGGTATTGGCAGACAGGCATGCATACATATGTAAAATAATAAAGTTCCATAGCGTGTCTCGGAAAAGCAAACTCCACCATAGATACAAGATGTATCATGCGTCTGCCTTTTGTATTTTGTTTTGTTTACCATGTCTGACTATATCGATATAAAAGTACTCTGATAATAGTAATAGTTTTCAAAACACTATCTATAATGATTTTTATTTAGAAATAACGATAATACCACATACGATCGAGTTATAAGATATGTATGTATGTGAATATTATCTATAATTGCAATTTTTTTTCTCCATCTTTTGCATCAAATTATTATATGTCGTCTCAAGCACATATCAATATTCCATATGATTTCGAATAAAATGTCGATTATATATGAAAATCATATGACTATTATAACTTTTCTAAGAATTGTATCATTTTTCTAAAATTATATAATATCTTGGATGAATAATTAATACACATAACGTTTCAAAAATAAGATATGTAGGAAAGAAATAATGTTGAAATTTACATCTCGATTAGACAATACGTGCATAATATAGAGACATTAGTAATGTTTGCACTTCCAAAGCTGTTATTTGCTCAACTACATATTACACAATTATTTCTTTATAATTAGGATATATTCGAATATTACATGATAATAGAATATATTCAAATATCATTCCCTTAGAATTAATTTAAATGTACAAAAATTTAATCTTACCGGATAATGCTACGACTTCCTGGGCAGTGAAACCATGCTGTCCAAACATCCAGATGAGCTCCGAGGCATTCAAGGTTGGTGCCGGCAAATTTCTAGTGTCTTGTATTTTTGATCTTCTCCCGTCTTTTCTTCCTTTTGGTATATCATAATACGGACCCCCTGACTGCATGCAAAAAGTTATTCGTCACTTTGTTCTACAAATAATATACATAATTACATATTATTTATATATATATACATATGGAATAATACTAAGTAAAAAAATCAATATTTAATGAGAGAAAAAAATTATTCATGATACTAAGATATCAATTATTTTAATAAATAATAAATATCTATAATATTTAAATATATATTAATGACCACGTATTAAAATTTTATATATAATTATTTATTATTCATCAAAACACGTTTCTTTCTTAATATTTGGGACGATGGACACATACCGAGAAGACAGCATCTCTAGCAGCCATTGCAACGATATCAGCACAGGAAACAACACCAGGGCACTGCTGTTCAAGTTGGTCTTTTGCATCATCAATAATTTCATAACCCCTCAGGCTCAAATTTGCTGGGGAGTCTTTCTCTGCGGTGTTATCATCCGTTGAATCTATCAAAATCGAGCCATCGCACCCCTATGTCATATCAATTTACGTGTAAATAATATTAATCTTACGTGCATGTAGCTAATCATTGTAAATAATGTCATGTACATCCAAAAACCCCAGAACGCGGTCTGTGTATCAACATTCGATGTTCGGGGTTTTATTACGCGTTATTCATATGTAACGTGTATATACATGTAGCAGGAGTGATAATTGATTAATTACCTCAATGAAGCAATCATGGAAATGCATCCTAAGGAGACCAGCTGCAAGAGTGGGATCAGCTTGAAGAGCATTGTTGACAGCGTTCTTTACGATTTGTTCAGCGAAGGGACAGCTCATCAGGTAGTAATCCATCCTCAAACCCTCAACTCCTCCAAATCCAAATTTGATTCCACTCACTATCGTCCCCATCATCAACACCAATATGGCCATATTCGCTTCAATCAACACTGGAGATTTCGCCGGCATTTTTATATATTTTCTACTCTCCCAAGGCTAGAATGGTATTGATGTTAACACAAAAATATCGATGCTGCAAATAAAGAGAGAGAGAGAGAGAGAGTATATATATATATATATATATATATATATATGTTTAAGCAAGCTTGTGCTGACTACCAGAGAATGGCTAGTGAAGAGAAAATCAGGACTCGAGACTAAAGCTATATGGAACCATGTTATGACATTACTGGGGTATGTATGTATGTGTATATATATATATATATAGTGTCTGCATGTGCGTGTTTATATATATGTATATGTATGTATGAGTCAATCACTAGAGCCCACTAACAAATATATAACTCAAAATACGCAATCATTACTGCAGAGTTGAGTAAAATGATAAAACGCAATAAAGTATAAGCATTTACTTTAGAAAGTTGAAGATGTGAGTGGTTTCATGGTCCAATGGAAGACACTTATGTGCTGAAACTTGTAAAAAGGTTAATATCATCCAAACCACTCTTCTTCGTTTTGGGTAATCAATTTGATCGTGGTCATGACACGTACCCCATGACAATTAATCCTTATGCAGATGACACGTGTGCCAATTATATTTTTTTTATGTTCCATTACAAGTAAAGATGAATAACGATAGCCATTGTAAATATGGATAAAAGTATAATGTATCATATACAACTTTTATAAAAATGTCCAATTTATTTACTACCTGAATTTTAAAATTCACAAATGCCATGCCCAAACTTTGAGGGAAAAGGGAGATAAAAGAAAAAATAGAACGAAATTTGCTACTTTGTTTTGACAAGGCTGTTCTCCAATGCTATCCATATAAAAGTTCTATAATTTACTACGATATCGATTGTTGTTTATAGATAAAGGGATCCGACTGATATTGTCATGTACATGCTGCGTTTGTCTCGTGCTTCATGCAGCATACAAAAGTAATATGGAAATGTACATGCTATCGCGAATCTTTTTATAAGAGATAACAATGAAATTAATAACGACAAGACTTAGATATAATATTTTAAGTATAGAATTTGTGTGATGATTAAACTTTGAATTTCTTAGCTACCACCCATGATACTAATCCTTATTACTAGTCCAAAAGTAGCTGCATAAATTTACATAGTTGACTTTGCTACGTGGTACAAAGATATTGCTAGAATATTCCATATAGCTATTGATAGTGGTGAATTGATGATATTATAAGTTGAGTCATCTCATCTTATTATTATATGATGATGAGATCATCCTAAAACTCTCAGAAACGCATTGAGTACTCAAATATGGTTGTGCGTGGTAGACTTTGTGCTTAATTACATCCAAATGGATCTTATTGTGCATGCAACCATAATCGCTACGCGAATAATTCACTTACCTTTCAATTGTATTTGAAAAGACAAATGCGAAAGATGCATTGTAAAGTCAATTTGTAAAAAGTAACAATATATTATCGTTTTTCTTGATTATCAAACTCATATGTATTTAGCTCATGGACATGTCAGTTCGCCACGTGTCCTTATCTTCAAATGAGCACAAGCAACAGTCGGAAACTACATACTCCTTGCATTGAGCTTCTTTATCTACGTCTTCTTTTACCTAAATTTTTTAACACAAGTTCTACCGCCATCGAGATACAAAAGTCCATAGCATAATGCTTTTTATCTATACACACTCAATAGTCGATAGTATAATGCTTTTCTTTTTTTCTTTTTTTTTTATCATAATTGTTAACTAAATATAGGGGAAGAAGCATCCATAAAAGTCAAAACACATTCTTGGTTATAAGTTATATAAAATGGCGTTCAGCACAGAAAACTAAATCCAAGAATTTATGAGTCCAAGAGTCCGAAAACCCCATTAGCCCATCATAAACAAAGTCGTGTTAGATTCATCGCCTGGTTTTTCACCGCCCCCAACCATAATTACGTCCAATATAAAATCGCGACGCGTGGACAAATTCACTGCGGATTTCCCAACCCACATCAGGCATAATTGCCATCTCAATAACCTATTTATCCACAAACCTTCAGATTTAACTAAAAGCCACATTATTCTGGGAGTCCGACCATAGTAGGCCAATAGACCCCTAGTCCAGACTTGCTTATCCATGTTGGTTATCCACCTCAGCATCAAGCACAAACAACAAAGTAATTGCTTATAGGCTGGATAATTGTTAATTCATTTTTTCTTTTCCTAATCCTATGCAAAACAAGCAAAGCACGAGATGTATAACCTCACTTATTTGCACTTGTTTGCCAAAATTTATCTCGTACACTCATTCCTCTAATAACACCTAAAATTAAAAAATTATGGAAATAATCGATTAAATTTTGGAAAAACACACATTAATTATTTTTAACCTATTTTGGGTGGTTCTAATATTTTAGTTAAATTAATTAAGGTTTAGTATAAAAACAAGATTTAGAAATTAAATAAAACAAGGTTCGATCAACTATAGATGGATGGCATTTGAATGGGGCTATTAGTGGTCGAAGGAGACTGGAGAAGCCAATCTAATGGCTCTAGCATTGGTTAACTTTTGGGGTAAGTAGCTCCAAATGTTAGGTCTTTCTCAACTTGACTTGTTAACAACACCACCACCACCCCCTCCCCCCAGAGTCAGTTAGTTGGTTAACTTAGGGCCTAGAGTCATAGTGAGGTTCTTAAAGGCTCATTCTCTACAATTTTAAAGTTCTAAATCATCGAAACTTCAATCATTGATGTCTTATAGTAAAAATTAGATTCTTAAGGCCTATAGTATGTGTTCGTATCCAATAAGATTTCTTAGTTGGGTATGTCCTATTCATTAAATTAAAGTTTGCAATTTTGCACCAATTGGATTAAATTTACAATTAGCTTATCAAATTTTATATATTTTGCTTCTAATGCATTGGTGCCTTCTTTCTATTTTAGAAACTTTGCTACTAATACACTTTTTCTTTCTTTTCTTTTCTTTTTTTTTTTTTTTTTGCCAAACTTAAATCTTAGTCTATTAGGAAGTGTGCTATTAAGAAGATGGCTTGTTGTGTTAGCTTAAGGTGTAGGCTAAGGGCTAGAGTTTATTTTTATTTTTTGGGGGAAAACTTGATTTGGTTTTGTTTGTTCAAATTTAGCTATTTTTTTAGTTTTACTAAAATCAAAATTGTAAATGAAAATAGTATAGGTCTGTATTCGAACCCACAATCTATCACGACCTTAAGATGGGATTCATCTCCCCTTTCATAACAAGTGATTTCTTGTTGGAATGTTTAGTGAAAAAGTATTCAAAGTCCTATTTATTATGTTTGAAATAGGTTTAGGATCAATTTATATCTTATAGTTAGTTCTAAAACTAATTAAATTTCATAATTAGTTTGACTTCCGATAACTCTTCATTCTTATTGTAAATTACTTTTATTTTCAAAAGTTTATACATATACATACAATCGTTCATCTTCACTTACGTATCATATTCATATGAAAAATTTATGATGTTCTAATTAAGTTCCTTATAGTAAATAAAATTTTTATAACCAAGACATTACATAATAAATATATCATTGTTGATTAATAAACAAATATATTTGACTTGACACATCAAAATATATTAATAGAATTCATATTAATTTTACTTGACAACCCACCATTAACTTATAATTATTTTCTTTAGACCATATTAAGAATTCTTTAGGAGTACTACTTTTGATTGTGCAAGGTTACCATTAAGTACAAAACTTATGTATAATCTTTTTAAAGTTTCAAAGTCAAGTAGTAATTAAATTATTTTAAATTCTTAGAAAGTGTAGGTTCCACCTAAAGACACTATCCTTTATTATCAACCTAAAAAAATAGAAACACATATTTATGTGGTTGACTTTTGCATTATTGGTAAAAAGAAATAGCCAAAGTAAGTAATTCAACTACTTATTGATAATGGCAAATTGATAATTATAAAAATTAAAATTTGAGTCCTTGAATCTTATGATATGATGAGATTTTTAGAAATTTTCAATAATGCAATGAATATTGAAATACGATGGTGTGTGATAGAATGTGTGCTTTATTACTTGTTCCCATGGAATTTACTTTGCAAGCAACCATAATCATTAATTACTATTTTTCTTTAATTAAAAACCTTTTTTAGTTTGATATTGTAAGTATCAATTTTGCACATAATGGAGCAAAATTAAGGAGTAAGATATAAAAAAGTTACTAGTACGAGGATTTCGTGCTAGAGCATTACTTCTTGAGTTCCACCTTATAGCTCATCTTTTAGTATTATTTTTCATTTTTATTACTGCAATTCTGTATTGCAAATAAAGTACCCCAATCAAGTTGAGTGATTAAAGGATCTTAACGGTCATTTAAGAGTGGATTTGTAAAATTTAGTAGCTAAAACTTTTTCAAATGACTAATTTATCCCCAATTAAATTTTAGCAAAATTATTTTTATAAAGTGTACCTTAGAAATTCCTAGGTTTAGCAAGCATAAGTTACAAAGCATCATTCTTTTACTAAAGTGCCCCCTAAACACTTACAGAATATATCAGATTGTGGTTGAATCAACTGGATGTAATGTCGTTGTCAGGTCCCTAAATAGGACCTAATAAGATTGCTTGAAATTTCATAGCACGTATACACTTATGATATGGAAATCACTTTGCAAGTTAGAGATTGCAAGATTTTAAAAGATTTATCACTAATGTTACTGATTTTTAAGTAATAAATTTATTATACCATATAAATATAAATAACTATGGAGTCTGATGTCCTACAACTTCTCAAAACCATAGAGAATCGATATCCCCTATCAAATAATAAGACAGAATATGCCAACTTTACAAAAGTGTAAGAAGAATTAAATTATATTAAATTCTAACATTAAATATTTTCTACAAAAGATATTTATGTATCATCTATAAAGAACTCAACTAATTCTAATACTAACATACTTGTCCTCACCTTACACTCGACACTCAAGACTTATCTCAATCCCAACGTAAGTAAACCTACAAAAAGAACTAAGGGGGAATGAACATAAAACAACTTAGTGAGTTCTTTTCTCACTACTACCATTCAAGTAAGTTATCAAATGTTATTAAAACACATGCAAACTATCTACACACAAAATGAATGTAGGCGAGATAAATGCAAGCAACACATCTATAGGAGTCTGGAACTATGGAAGATATAGAATTACGTTGTCTACACTTCAATTATCCTCTGTACTTAACCGTACAGGGTACCTTGGCTTATCCGCATGATGCTGTCTAGAGGCATTACCCCTCTAAGCAACACTCGACTTTTACCCTAATCGAGAAAAGAGTTTCAATCCAAATAAGTGGATCCTAAACTAGGACTAACTACTATCTAAGGGTCCTTGGGGACAAACGTATTAGTCCTCACACAACCAAAATTATCCAAGGCCTTATAAGCACAATAAAACGAGTCATTTCGCTATCAATTGGAGATCTCATGCTAGCTTTGCCTTAGTGATAAAATATTATTTCCAACACTGCAAATCCTTATCAAAATCATACAAAATATGTTCAAGATTAGAAAAGTTTTTTCAAAAAAGTACTTTCCTCAAAATTTTGCAAAGTTAGCACTCTCCATCCATACATTTATTAAGTTATAGACATGCGACCAATAGAACCGATTATTTTGGTCAAATATTTATATTTATCAATTTTAAAAAGGTAATCACATAAATGATGGTATACAAGCAAAATAGTCATTCAGACATACATGCAACAACAAGTAGCAAAGCATCATATAAATAACACACACAAATAAGTATTAAGTCATTAGAACTCCCCCACTTAGATTATTGCTCATTCTCCAAGCCTTTAGGGTTTCTAGAACTCAATATTAAAACGCTTAAAAGATAGTAAAACTTATAAGTACTCTGAAAAATCAGACTCTTTAGTTAACTAAAAGTCTATCGTAGTTTGTATAGTTTCCCAATATAACCCGAGTATGGCGTATATAGGGTATATCATACTTTAGTGAGATCAATAGTAACTACAATTGTATATTTGTAAGTTATGATACTTCATGTATTTAGTTATTTATTTCTCCTTATTATCAATTTACGGGTCTATTACTTAGTTATCTTACTTATTCTATTCAGTTTTATCTTGTATCTTTAGTCAAGTGTAACTTTTTCATTTTATCTCCAATATTTACAAGCTTATAGTCATTTTTCATCATTTTCAAGTGTACATTCACACAATGATGTTCATTTTAAATGTTAAGACCCATGTCTCACGATATGGATTAAATTTATTGAAATTTTAATTGTTGAAGCTTGAATATTCTTATTGCCTATTTTTATATTTTATTTTAGTACTTAATGATTTAATTAACCCTTAAATTCTTATATTTAGATGATTTTACATTATTATTACTATTATATGTACCTAAATAAAGGTAACTCAAATTGAGATGTATGTTATGGGCTTAAAATAGGTTCGGCCCATATATGTACATGTATATATATATATATTATTTTATTATGTTATCTTATATTTTATTAATTTATATGCTTATGTTATCACTTCTGTATACTTTATACTAATAATCTAATGCATTCTATACATTAGGTTATGTGTATACTTATACTTCTAATATACTTGTATGTATACTTATATACTTGTACATATATCATATCTATACTCGTATATATACCCATATATACATACAGTATTATATGTTTTTTTCGTATGCCTTGTATAATCCCTTAATAAATCTTCATATAATCCATATTTTTGCACCTTATAGGCTTATTTAGCAAGTTTTATATATGTATACTTAATATACTCCTCATTTTAGGTTATATACATAGAAGATATTTATGTATAAGGGTATCCTTACAAATGTATATCAAGGATATTCTTGTACACACATACTTGAGCATATGTATATGTGCTCCTTCTCTACTTATCTAAGGATTCTTTTACTTATACTAAGTATTTTACTAAAATTTTTACACTACTACTTCACATGGATCCACTTGTTATATGTAAATATATATTTCTACCTATATACTTAAGTATTTCTACACTTCTAAGCATAGTATAAGGATTCTTATCTTCAATAACATATAAGTACATATTACATGTAAATTTCAAAACTAACCTAACATACACAACTAATTACTAATTAAGATAAGAGATCATATAAAAACATACCTCTCTCTCCTTTATAATATGGAAAGGAAAGTAAGTATATATCATATATTAGTTTGTGGTGGTAGTTGAAATTGTGAAATTGAATTTGAGAAAAAGTTGAAGATGAAAAGGGCAAGGAAAGTTCACAGTTTTGTGAGAAGGGAAAAAGGGGTTTGTGTTGTCTTAATTTGTGTTTTATAATTGAGAAAAGTAGAGTCTAAAAGAAGGAAAAGAGTGGACAGTAACAATAGGGTAAAATTGGACAAAAACAATGTGTAAAAAGTTAAAAAGATGGGAGAAAATTCTAAATGACAATGACATTTTGTTGACTTTGTCAATACGTTGACTTGGTTAACCTCTTTTAAAATTACATGTAATTTGAACGCACATAGTGGGGTAATTGAGGATAATTGGAGAAAAATTAAGGAAATGAAAGGAAATATGGAGTTTATTGAAATTATTAGTAAAAATAAGTAATGAGATCCTCCTCTGGGTGTTTATCTCCCATATACATCATTTAGTATGGTACTTAGTGTAACTATAATGAAATATGTCATTTAGAATACTAATACTAACTATATGTAGTATAAACATCAACTAAACACTTAACTCCTTATAATATTAACCTAGTTATATAATTGGAAGATAGATGCAATCTATAATGTAATATCCTAGTTTCTAATGAATTACTTTAGTATTATATGTATTTATGGATGATTGAAAGTTATATTTGATCTTTTACTAATAACTTAGTAAAATAATAAGGATATATTGTCAATTAGGGTTTTTGAGTAAGTTATGGTGAATTAGTACTTTTATATCTATAAAGTTATAATTTTAGGATTTTATCACTTTTGGATTCAATCTCTACTATTTATATACATTTAAGGTATCGACTTTTAAAGTTATATATATTTAGAGTTTAAGGTCTTTGTGCACAACTAGAGTTTCTATTAATAATTTAAGATTTTTTATATTCGCTTTAGGTTTTAAATTGGAATTTTAGTCGGTTTTAAATTTTACTGACTCTATTGACTTAAGGGGATTATCTACAATACATGAGTTTAATTTTATACTCAGAAGGACAAATTTGAGGGGTTTAAAATTACAAATGGGGCTTCAGCATGAATTGAGCTTCATGAACCCCTTACTCCTTGCTACTTACAAAAAGGCCCTTGTAAGTGTGTCCATAGGAGCTCTTCAACACTCAAGTCAACAAGGGAGACCAAGAAATAGAGATCAAGGGTAGCCCAAGCGCTAATAGTGTAAACCCCTAAATTTTTCAACCTAAAACCTGAAGTAGACTCAAGTATGTTACATATTCTTAAGAGTTCACAAGACTAGTGAAAGTGAAAACCTTAAAATAACTAATCAATTGCGTATAAAATTTTTCTATCCTAAACGTATGTAAACACTAAAGATTTCATCTGAAAGTAATAAAAACCCTAAAACTATAACTTTAAGGATCTAAAAGTATTAATTCACCATAATTTACCCTAAAACCCTAATTGATAATATCACCTTAGTATTATACTAAATCATTAATAAAAGATTAAACATAACTTTTAATCATTCATAAATACATATAATACTAAAGTATAGAAACTAAGATATTGCATCATATATCATATTCATCTTCTAAATATATAACTAGGTTAGTATTATATAGAGTTAAGAGCTTAGTTGATGATTATACTATATATAATAAGTATTACTACCCTAAATGACACTTTCTATGATAATTACATTAAGTGGCCTATTAAATGACGTATATAGGATATAAACACCTAAAGGAAAATCTCATTACCTATCCTTACTAATCATTTCACTAAACCCCATATTTCCTTTCATTTTCTTAATTTTCTTCCTAATTCTCCCTAATTACTTCATTATGTACACTTAGACTACATGTAATTTTGAAAGGTTGACCAAGTCAAAGGTTAACTAAGTCAATATGTTGAAAATTCAACAAAATGTCATTGTCATCTAGAGAATTCCTTCCTTTTCTTTAACTTTCTACTCATTTTTCTTTTCCAATTCTACCCATCCTTTGCCATTCACTCCCTTCCTCACTTAAACCCCACTTGTCTTCATCTTTTCAAATACAAAACAAAGTCCTTTTCTCCACTTCTAAACAGTGATTCCCCTTACTCCCTTTATTCCAAACACTTTTACAATTTCTACTATCCTAAACCAAGGAGAAAAAGATATGTTATCATATGATTTTCTATCTTATATAGTAGTTAGTTGTATAAGTTAGGTTAGTATAGAAATTTGGTATAATATGTGCATATGTGTTGTTGGAAGTGGAAGCTCCATATTCATGCTTAGAAGTGTAGGAATCCTTAGTAAATAGAAGAAGGACACATGTACATATGCTTAAGTATGTGTATATAAGAGTATACTTGATAAATACATGTTTGATGACCCTTATACATAAGTACCCATTATGTACATAACTTAAAATAAGTTATATACTAACTATACATACATATACCTTGCTAAATACACCCTTAAAGTGCAAAAATATGAAATTTGTAAAGCTTTCTTAAGAAAGAACAATAAGCATATGAAAATACATATAGTATTATATATGTCACTAAATGCGTATATGGATATGTGTATTAATATACGTATAAGTACACAAGTATATATATTAGTATATTAGAAGTATAAGTATATACATAACATATGTATAAAGTAAAAGAATACATAAGGATAAATATACATATGTAATGGATGATGATGTAAGCAATGACATAATTAAATGATGACATAAGCGATGAAAAAAGTCCCTAAAATAATAAATCATAAGATCATTTAAGTGTAAGAATTAATGGCTAATGAAATCATTAACTACTAAAACAGAACATAAAACTAGCCAATAAGAATAATTAAGCTTCAACAGTTAGAATTTCAATAAATTTAGTCTATATCATAAAACACGGGTTTTAATGTCCAAAACAGACATCCCCATGTGAATATGCATTCAAAAACAATAAAAAACAACTATAAGTTAGTAAATATCGGAAATAAAATATAAAAGTTACATAAGATTAGAGGTAAAGTCTAATAGGATAAAAATTGATAGTAATCTAAGTAGAATTAGGTAAATAGATATCTAAAATCACTAATTAGTTCAATTGCCTACTATCGTTATTATATCGTAATGATCAGGTGATCCTGATGCGGGCAAGGATCTTCTGATTGATTACTACAACTAAAGCGAGTCATCATAGTCGAGTGAGTATTTACCCTATGATTCCATTCTTGTATGTGATTACAGATAGTAGGTTTAAATGATATTGTTAATTAATTATTACGTGAGGTCGAGAAATGCTTATGTGCGTCATTATGTGCTAAGTTGTAAATTTACCTCAAGTACGAATAATACTTTGTTTGTTGTATAGTAGTATAGATAATGATTGTGTGTACTATTGGATGGTCACATCATAATTAGACTTAACTATACTCGGCTATAAGAAGAAACTGGTTCATGCATCAACATGCATTGCATAGACATAATTCTGGTCATCACATCACATGGAGGTAGAGAGAGGCCATTCAGGGGTTGTTATTACAAATTAATTGGTTCTATATGATGCACTATTACAAAATGACCTTACCCTGGCCCACAGGAATACTAAGCATTGGAGGCACTAATTGCCTAGCTAAAGGTTAAGTCTAGAGGCTTCCGTTTAGGAGTAAGTATAGATTGCGGAGGCCTACCCACGATTATACTAGAACTTGGTTTTATGAAAATAAAGGACTTATTTGATTAAATACGGAACGTAGAGTTCCGTAGTAAAGTAAGTTCTAGTATAATACCCAGATCTAACTAGTGCCGTGTATACTCCAACCCGGACTTCGGAGGGTGTTAAATCTGAGTTGCATATATTAACTAGTTAACTATACGTATTGTTTAGCATTCTATTCGATAATTCATTCATATGCATGAATATAATGTATTGATAACTTATTTATAGTGTAGCTAAGGGTTTTGCTCACTAAGCTTAGGGCTTATACCCCCTTAGACTTTTACAGCAGGATGGCTTATTCGCTGACGCTAGCCGGGGGATGCCACAAGTTAGCTTGGGGAGCTAAGTAAGAGTGGGCCATTCAGTGTAATGAGAGAACTAACTATATAGACTCTTACTTATGTACTATTGTTTTATCAGTAATATAGACCTAAATGTATTAAGTTACTACTTACTGTAAACTTTGTAGTTTAAATTTTATATAAATATGTTTTTGTGATGATGTCATGTAGATCTATATGTTCTTAAGAAGCTAGTGGTTGTAGAGCCTTGTCTATTGTGTGAATAATTCATGATTGGAAGGATAACCAATCAGGGGGTTTTCATATAGTATATAGCGTCTGCCACGACTAAACCATTCTCAATTCGTAACACATAGTCAAGGAAAGTTCTCGAGTGAAATAGGACAATTGTAGAGAAAAGTCTAAAAGAGTTTTTGGTTTTGTTTATGTATGGCCTGATTAGATTGGAATCCCCTTACCTTTTAGCCCCTTATATTATTTTATAGTATAAAAGGGGGTATGATTACTTGCACACATGTTGGTTCAAGACTCATTTGCATTGGCAATTGGTAAGAGATATGCATTGTAGAGTTGATAGGGTGCTCTGTAAGTTAGTTAGCCATGACCACGTTGGTAGCTATGTTTATGATCTGCAGGTCTAACATCCTTAGGGTATGTCAAGTATACTGGCCTTACCATCGATATTAGGCCATAATTAATGAGCTGCGGTGAAACGCTAACATTGGAGATAAAGAGGAGGTGAGTAGACAAGTAAGGGGATAGGCAAGGAGAAAGGTAAGGTGGTGTAAGTGCATTGTGAGTGGTAAGTTGGGCCCTAAGGGAGCTTGCAAGCCTAGAGGGATCCCCACTCCGTCATGCTTGGACTGAAAGGGAAGGGACCGAGAGGGGAGGGGGGAAGGGGGGCACAACCCATCGAACTCTAAGCTTGTTCGACTTATCAATAGAGTCCTTGGGTATTAAGCTAGCCTTCCTACTCTAGGCTTACTAAGGTGGTCGCTAAGGTCCTCGAGGTAAGCGTTTGGTAAACAGCATCTTATGGGTGCAAGGATGATATAAGCATTCAAGCAAGTCGAAATACTTAGAGATAATGTAGAACTCATTTCTTTCATCGACAACATCTTTGCTCAAGCTAGGCTCCGCACCAAGCAAGAATTAAGTATCAACATTTGTACCTCCCCCTGCCCAAAACTCTCCTTAACATCGAGGACGTAAGGAGAGTAGATAAGCTAAAAGGTTTGGCCCAAGGTGAAGGTTAAATGGCTTCAGCTAAGGAGCTTGCTTTCTTTAAATGGTGATATGACATTTGACATATCTAATTAGGCCTATCATACTATACAATGATGATAAGCGAACTGATGTGACCAATGGAATGCTCAAGGTGTTATATTGTTTTTAAAAAGGGCAATGTACATTTATGGCTCTCTTGAAAGAAGCTATACATGTAGGAGGCCAATGTATGCGGCCACATCAATGATCCATGAGTGTGGATCAATCCAAACCATCTGTCAGAGGAGTAAGACACTTTAATAGTCAGGATGTGGTGCATATCTTTGCAATTAGTACATGCTCTAAGAGTAGAGAAAACTGTTCATCTCTCTTAAGTTTACCTATATAAGGGAGTGTTTGGGGCCTCATTTTTAACTCTTCACTTTCAACTAAGAAGAAACTATACCAAAATCTAAACTTGTGAGCTCATTTACTCCCCTTTCCTTTCTTTACCTCAACATCAACTATTGCTGATTAGAGTACTTCTGATTCTTAAGGTAAGTCTTTTAGGTAGATTTATTTCAAGAGGGATCAATGAGGGCTATGAGTAGATACTCTTTGAAGATAGTAGTAACCATAATCCCAAGCCCCTAGCCCTTTACCCTAGCACCCTTCCCCTCTCCTACCAATGGTGGCAGGTAGTAGAGGAGAAGCCCAGGGTCTTGTTTAATTAAGAGCAAAGAAGGTATTGGGTCACCAAGAGGCTTCGGGATGTATATGCCCCAAATGGTGAGCACGATGTAGAGGAAGAGCAACTTTACACGATGAATTCTAATTCTAAGGTGTATACACTCATGTCTTTTTTGGCAAGTGAGGAGAATTAAAGGCTAGTAAGTTGGGCAATGATGAATGTGCCCGGTTGGTGAGTGGAGTAGCCCCCTAATTGTAAAAGGACCTTTTAGATTGGTGACAAGCAATCTTTCTACAAGTATGCAAAGCCATTTGCGTTGGGGCTATGATTGCCATTCTCAGAATTCCTAGTAGAGGTTTTTAACTATTTCAAGATTGCTCTTGGTTTCTTAAGCACAACTTTGAGTTGGTATGTTTGTGGATTTGTAGAAGCCAACGATACGTCTCTTCAAGCATTTTTTTCTATGTGAAGAAATCTATCAATGGTTAGGTATACATCGCGAATCGAGGGAGACCACTGATGGTGTTCGATGGCCTTCTAAATAAGGTCGACCATTGGAAGGAGCTCTTCTTCTATATCTAGACATCTAAGAGCTCCAACTTCCCAACAGCTTGGTTAGAACCAATCTAAAGTTCATTGGTTAATTATATCGATATAGAGCATGACGAGGCAAGGGAAGAGGTATTAGACCTCGTGAATTAGAAACATCTTTTTCTAATGACCTGTATTTAGATGTATGTCAATGGTCAGCACCTCTATAGGATGGAGACAAGTATCTCCTAATACCTTACTGAGGAGGAGTATGATAGGAATCAACCCTTAGGCCGATCACAAGAAGCCGAGCTCAAGGACTTTAAGGGCTCATATAGAAAATACTAGCTTTGAGCCATAGCTGAGATGGGGACTCCTATCCCGACTCGACCTCTAGCCAAACTGTTTATCAGATCCTCACATATATGCAATATGCTCTTGCCTAGCTGCAAAGTCCTGACCTAGAAGGTAACCTAGGAAAGGCTAGCTGAGTCGAGCTCTCCAACCGACCGCTAGTGCCTAACTCCAATTCAGCTGACTTCTTAACCCGACTGATTGGCTCCCGACTTAATCCAGATCAAGTCGGCCCCTGACCGTAACATATTCCTACTTTCGCCTACGTTGTATCATATCCTTGATGTCTAAACACCAATCAAACTTATCTTCTGATACAATGTTCTAGAATGATTCTTTCTTTTTCGTATTGAATATTCTTTATCTCTTTTACCCCTTTTAGTATGTTTTATGTAACATAGTGTAGAATACCATTTTGTCTTTTCATACATGTAAAGCAACCCTAGTGAATGGATATATAAACCCCTACTTTCTTCTATACAAGAATAATCTAGCTTTCAATACAGAATTATCTACCTTGAGCAATCTTAGTATTCTTGTTATCATTCAACTCTTATCTATTCTCTTTAGCAAGGAGTAGTAGCCAGTGACCCTTCAATTTGGACTGGTATGTCATATCAAGTGGATTGTTAGCCGAGTAGGATTGAGTGGTGTGTCATATCCATTCAGTAGCTACCAGGACTTTGCTAACATTTTCTTTGTTTCTCTTTGTTTCGCTTCATTGTGGTAACTCTCTGTGTGTCCGACCCCAGAGATACATCAACTTCGCTAATATCAAAGCAAAGTTCCGTAAAGGAATATGTGAAGTTGCAATGAAGTTTTGGTTTACCTTACTGTTAGTAGTTGTTGTGTTCCTTCCATAGGTACTACAATGTGCTTGTGTATTCGTAAGTCTGGTTTCATTAATACTTATTCTTACTTTGTTTTTCATTGTAAAAATAGAGTAAGTTTATCTCTATTCTATTTGAGTAACTCTAGGTATTACAGTTGTTAATAATTTATTAATCTATTCAGAAAGTATTATACTATTTCAAAATTAAGTATTTAAAGTATCATTGGTGACCAGAGCAGTGGTGCTCAACCTAGTCTTAGTCATAATGGTAGTAACACCCTAGGGTCCATTGATGACAAACTTGACAGATTCACAAACCTAGTTGAGAGTTTAGTTATAACAATGCAAGTTAATAGGCAACAACCCCAAGGTGCAAATCACCTTGAGAGACACTATGGCGAAGTCAATCGAACTAATCACCTAGTTCACCCTCCTCAAGTTGGAAGAGCTACTAAACAAAGACTGGAGTTAAAGGAGATTGTAGAGGATGACGAGAAGCTGGATGTTGAAGGGTTTAGTGAAGAAGAAGAAGTTGATTATTACTGAGCATAAGGATGAGGACGCCAAGTCCCTCAAAGGCTAGATAATGTCAAGGTGCAAATCCTGCCCTTCGGTAGAAGTGGAGATACAGTTGAATACTTGGAATTGGAAGAGAAGATCGAGAAAGTATTTGAATGTTATGGGCATGAGAATAAGTTCAAAGTCCAACTTACTACATTGGAGTTTATTGGGTATGCTACCATATGGTGGAAGAATCTAAATATAACTAAAGCAAGAGATGAAAGACGAGATGATAGAACTTAAGATGAGATGAAAGAGTTATTAAGAGACAGATTTGTGTGCCAGACTTATCTATAAGATACATTTGCAAAGTTACAAGAGCTGGGCCAAGAAAGCCGATCTGTTGATGACTAGGTAAGGGAGTTCCAGATATTAATGATCTTAGCTGACATAGAAGAGCCAAAGGCCCATACAGTATTAAGGTTCATTTCTAGGCTTAAGTATGAGATTCACAATATCATGGAAGTACAAAGGTTTTATAATTTGGAAGAGGCTATCAAGATAGCATAGAGGGTCAAAAAGTAGGGGAGAAATGTTTCGAGCCAACCTACGCCAACATTCTCTCAAGCCCTGGTACCATATCGACCTCTCCAAGTCAAGCCCAACAGACCATACCAAGCCAAGGAAAATAATGATCAACCTAACAATAGTTAAGCATGTTAGCATAGCCAAGCAGGACAGCTAGGCCGAGCCGAGGTTAGGTTACCCCCAAGAATGAATGTATGAGAAAGGACAAACCTCTTAACGGAAGTCTAGTAAGGTGAAATTCTTTAAATGCTTAGGCTTCTGACACATGGCTACTAAGTGTCTAAACCGGCATGTCATGGTGCTCCGAGGAGATGTAGTAGATAGCACCGACGAGAGTAAACCTAAGGAGGAGGAGAATGTTTGAAAGGCAGAAGCCGAAGAGGAAGAGGAGACCTGTTTCTATGCCGACTAAAAAGAAGTGATGAACCTAATATTGAGACGAGTCTTGAGTTCCTTGTCGAACCCTGAGGAGGATTAGAGGGAGAATTCGTTCCATACCAAGTATACCATTAAAGGCAAATTATGCACAATCATAGTAGATAGAGAAAGTTGCACTAATGTAGTTGCACAATCATTTGTGTAGAGGTTAGATCTACTGGCCTCAAAGTATCCTTAACCTTATAAGCTACATTGGCTTCATGATAAGGGTACTTTGCACGTGTCTGAACAAGTGATTATGCCATTTAGTGTTAGAAATTTATACAAGGACGAAGTGGTGTGTAATGTCATTCCTATGGGAGCTTCACACCTGCTGCTTAAACGACCCTAGTTGGTTAACTGACGTGTTACATACAATGGGTATAAGAACACCTATGCCTTTGTTAAGGATGGAAAGAGGATAATGTTGTAACCCCCTAACCTCGTCCTAAGAAAATAAAACTCATAATCAACTCACCCGAGCTAATAAGAAGAAAGCCTTGGTGATGAGCCATAGAGAGCTCTGATCTGTTAAGAAAGCTAATGAACCGATGTTCCTATTGGTTAGATGACTGATGGAGATGAAGGAGTTATAGAATGTTCCAAAAGAGATCCAAAGCTTACTAAATGAGTTTTCTAACCTATTTCCGGAAGAACTGCCTAAAGGACTACCAACAGTCCGAGACATAAAGCACTGTATTGATCTACACGCAAGTGCTACCTTACTAAATCGACCTGCATATAGGATGAACCCTAAACAAGCTGCCGAGTTGAAAAGATAAGTGAACGAACTCATTGAGTGAAGATATGTGAAGGAGAGCATGAGCCCTTATGTACCAGCTCTACTCGTTCTGAAGAAAGATGGTTTATGACATATGTGCATTAATAGTCGAACGATTAATCAAATTACTGTCAAGTACAAATACCCAATACCAAGGCTCGATGACATGTTAGATGAGCTTCATGGTGTAAAGATATTTTCAAAGATAGATCTATGGAGTAGCTACCACCAAATTTGCATGAGGCCGAGCGATGAATGGAATATTACCTTAAAGACTAGGCATGGGCTCTACGAATGGTTGGTTATACCATTCAGACTTACTAATGTGCTAAGCACATTCACAAGGTTAATGAACCATGTGATGCACTCTCTTCTTAGAAGATGTGTGGTTGTATACTTTGATGACATATTGGTATATAGTGCCGACTTAAACAACCATGTTTAACATCTTCGCAAAGTGTTTGGCATTCTATGAGCTGACAAGTTGTATAAGAATGTAAAGAAATGCAGTTTCTACTAGAAAGAGGTAATGTCAGGGGAAGGAATCCAAGCAGATGAGGAAAAGATCTGATGTGTTCTAGAATGGCCAATGCTAAAGAATGTCATTGAATTCTAAAGTCTCCATAGCCTAGCTTCTTTCTATAGGCAATTTATTAAGGACTTCTATACAATAGCCACCCCATTGACCGAGTTGACAAAGAAGAATGAAGGGTTTAAGTAGAACGATCGAGTTGAGTGAAGCTCTAGGAAAATCAAGGAGAAGCTCACCTCGGCACCTGTCCTTTCATTACCAAATTTTGACAAGCCCTTCAAATTAGAGTACAACCATCAGGAGTTGGAATTAATGCTATCCTGATGCAAGGACGATGGCTCGTTACTTACTACAATGAGAAACTGAGTGGCCCAGCCCTAAACTATTTTGTGTACTAAAAGGAGATGTACTCTCTTTTATGAGCCCTTACTGTTTAGCAACACTACCTGCTACCCTAAGAGTTTGTTATTTACACTAACTACGAATCATTAAAGCATCTAGGGAGTCAGAACAAGCTTACAAAGAGGCAAGCCTACGAAGAGGCAAGACAAGTGGTTGGAGTTCGTGGAGAGTTTCTCATACGTCATCCAGTACAAAAAGGAAAGTGCAAATGTGGTCGTTGATGCTCTATCATGACTACAAACCTTACTAACCACTTTGTAGACAAAATTATTAGGATTCTCACTAATTACCGAGCAATATGCTTATGATTCTAATTTTAGCCATATCATAGAATAGTGTAAGGATAGAATTGCTGTCAAGGGATATTATCTTAAGGATAGCTATCTATTGAAGGATCGAAGGCTATCTAAACTACTCTATACGTAAATTATTGGTCCAGGAAGCTCACAATGGTAGACTTTCAAGCCACTTTAGGGAAGTCAAGATAACCAATCTGTTGAAAGAGAATTTTTACTAGCCAGGTCTGCCTAAGGATGTCCATAGGTAGTTGGTCGTTATGAAGCGTGTAAGCATGCTAAGGGGAAGAGAGAACCCCATGGAGAGTACATGCCTCTACCAATGCCTACCTGACCATAGGCTGACCTCAACATGGACTTTGTCCTAGGGATGCCCTAGACATATAGAGGAAAAGATTCTATTTTTGTTATGGTAGACCATTTCAGTAAGATGGCGCACTTCACTCCGTGCCAATAGACTAACGAAGCTTTATATATTGCTGATTTGTTTTTGTAGGAGGTTATCCAACTACATGGAATACTGAAGACTATTGTCTCTGATTAGAATACAAAATTTTTGAGCTATTTCTAGAAGACTCTTTGGAGGAGACTTGGGAATAAGCTAGTGTTCAACTCCAGTAACCACCCTTAAGCTGATGGATAGACTAAAGTGGTGAATAGGACACTAGGCAATCTACTCATAGCTACTATAGGCAAGAACTTTAGAGATTAGGATCTGTACCTACCTATTATAGAGTTCGCATACAACCGAATTGTCCACAATACTATAAGGAAGACCCCATTTAAGGCCTTTTATGGCTTTAACCCACCATTCCCCTAGACATGATCAATACCCTGGCAACTACTGAATATAGTCGATCCAAAGTTGATTGAGCTCAAGAATTACATAAACTACACCAGCCCGTAACAAAGAAGATCGCCAAATTCAATCAAAGACAGCAAGAGATTGGTAGCTAAAGTCGTTGAATTGTTTCTTTCCAGCCAGGAGACTTAATATGGATTCACCTTAGGCCAAAGAGATTCCCACACTTAAGACAAAGAAAATTGTCTCCTTGAGCTAATGGCCCATTTAAGGTCCTAAAGAAGATCAATCGTAACGCTAACCACATCGAGTTATCGATGACTATGGTATGTCCTCTACCTTTAATGTGTCCGATCTGATTCCCCATCAACCAATAGAAGAAGACCCTGCAAGCATCCCAAAAGAACGAGTGAAAGCCCTTTTAGATTTGAGGATAAATCTTTCCAACCTTAAGGTAAATGATACAAACCAACCCCTTAGGCAGATCATAAGAAGCCGAACTTGAAGACTTCAAGGGCTTACTCAGAAAATACTAGCTCTAAGCCATAGGCAAGACAAGGACCCCTACCCAACCCGACCTCTAGCTAAACTGTCTATCAGATCCTCACGCGTATCTAATATGCTCCTGCCCAACTGCGAAGTCTTAACCTAAAAGGTAACCTAAGAAAGGCTAATCGATCCGAGCTCTCTAATCAACCATTGGTGCCTCACTCAAATTTAGCCAACTTCCTAACTTGACTGATTAGCTCCCGACCTAATCCAAATCAAGTCGGCCCCTAACTAGAACACATTCCTGCTTTTGCCTACATTTTATCATATCCCTAATGTCTATCCACAAAGCAACACATTTCTTTTAATACAGTATTCTAGAATAATTCTTTCTTTTCTGCACTGAATATTCTTTATTTCTTTTACCCCTTTTAGTATGTCTTATGTAACTTAGTGATACCCTTTTTATCTTTTCATACATGTAAAGTAATCCTAATAAACGAGTATATAAACCCCTAATTTCTTGTATACAAGAATCATTCAACTTTCGATATAGAATTATTCACCTTGACAAACATTAGTGTTCTCGTTATTATTCAACTTTTATCTATTCCTTTTAGTAAGCAGTAGTGGCGAGTGAACCTTCAATCCAGACTGGTGTGCCATATTCGGTGGATTGTTGGCTGAGTAAGATCGAATGGTGTGTCATATCCATTTAGTAGCTACCCAGATGCCCAAACTTTGATAGCCTTTTCTTTGTTTCTTTCCGATTCACTTTGTTATGGTGCCTCTTCATGTGTCCAACCCTAGAGATGCATCAGAGTAGCTAGGCATTTGCTACATCACATCGTTATTATAGTAGGGAATGTTTGGGCCTACTTGTCCTCAATTTAGTAAGTGTGAGTACTTTATTTCTGACTTATTATGCTAACTCTTTGTTTATGATTGTAGCTATGTAGGTGGCTTCAGAGGACATGAAGCAGAAGCTGCTTGCTATTCAAGCAAAGCACATGGTATAGGCAGCGGAAGCTAAAAAGAAGAGAAAGCTACCTACTGTCAAGGGGAAAGGGGAGACCTTACAGCCCTACTTGAAGAAGAGTAAGAAGAACAAGGTAAGCAGGCAACAAACTATCTCGAAATTGATGCGGTATGTAGTAGAGGAAGTTCCTAAAGGTGTTCTAATTTTACCAAGTATAGGGGGAAGGTCAGGGCGAACACCTGCTTTGTTTGGGGGTAAGGCTAATCAGACTATATGAGTTACGAAGAACTAAGGGACTAAGGAGATTGAGGGTAGTAACTTAGGGGGTAGCCTAGTAAGGCATCATAGGTTAGCTTAGTAGGGTAGTGCTCTTCCCTAAGAATGGTAGGGGGGATTCTAAAGTGACCCCCAAGATGCTGGGGTCCAGGACATTAACATCCCTAATGGAAACTTTACCATTTGTTCCTTAAGGAAAGTAGCCTATCTCATAATAGGAGCTTGAAGCTTCAGCTGGCTTCTTAACAAGGCCTATGTAGGGTATAGGTTAACTTAAGGCCAAATTTAAGGAGTTGTTTTCCAAGAACATTAACATTAAGGCTTGTGTAAGGTTGCTTCAAAGGCATAATGAGGTGAGTTGCTTATTATCATTTTTTTTTTCTAGTAGTATAAGATGCTCATCTGACTGTAGCTATGTCTATCTTTATTGCGGTTATATAACATGCTCGACTAAGTAATCGCAAACAATCATGAGTACCAAAGGTCCAAGAGGCATAAGATGAGGGCCGAGGTAAGAAGACTCCGTAAGGCATTATAGGAGGAGAAGAAACTACTTGGTGACCTAACTACTGAGTATAAAGATCTAGAGCGCTAGCATCAAGAACTTAAAGAGCAAGCTAGGAAGTTAGGAGTTGATTTAGAAGAAGCCAAGGCTTCTACCAAAGCCTTTAAGGAAGAAATAGCCAAGTTGCAAGTGGAGCTCGAAGGCAAGCATAAGGAGTTAAAGGATACATGGGCCAATTTTCTCAAAGGGAGGCCAAGCTGCTAAGGCGGAGGGGTCTATCCACCAAGGTGAAGTAGGAACTGTTTTTTAAAACCTTAGATGACCCCTTCATGGAGAAGGCTATGAGTAGCATGAGCTTTGCCTTAGGTAAGGAGGCTTGAAAATGAGTTCACAAGCATTTCCTTGAAGTGGACCTAATCTTCATGAATTGGCTCAACAATCCAAAGGCTACCATTAGTGAAGGAGAAAGGGAGACATCATCAAAGGGCTTTACTAAAGGAAGCTCTAATGATGGCAGGAATGAGGACTCAGACAAGGAGGTTAGCCAAGAGGAGGAGGTAAAAGAAAATGTAATTATGGATTAGCTAAAGCAACCTTGCTTTTGTTTTCCTTTTTTTTTTCTTTTTATTCAAATGTTGCATATAGCTCAAGCATGGTGCCTGTTTCTACTGCTTTGGGGGAATTGGGATGTTAATCCCTACTTCTTTGATGTAAATGATTATCTGTCTTTGTATTTACTTTTATTCCATTTTTGTCCCTTCTTTTGTTGCTTTCTTATTTTGTCGTTACATTGCTAGTCTAATTGTACCCAAGTTAGTTTCCTCGTTAAGTCCTTTGAGTTGCTTGTCTATGCGGTAAGCCAAGCACAAAGGGTAGGAAACTGACTTCACTCAATTACTACACAAACCGAGCACCAAGGATGTCTATCTAATTCATTTCATTTCTCTTAAAGTCTCCCATCTTGCTCACTGTTCAATTTAATTGAGAATGACATGCAGACTTATCAAGTTAGTTTAGGTGGATTTTCCTTAATGTCATGTGATCTCTTAGGTAAGATGTACTTGCTTAAGTGAATCTTTTCTGACATCATGTGATCTCTTAGATAGGGTACACCTTGGGTAAAGTGCACACATGCATATGGCATTCATACCATCTTAGGTAATATGCCTTCTAGAAGATATTTAATGCACATACAATTCATTGATATTTGCCAAGGGGTTAGTTGTGCTTCACTCTCTTGCATACAATTGAATGAGTGCTATGTAGATGGTTGGGGTTATTTTGGGCCCTCTATGTAAAGGGCATGTGGATCCTTTGTTTCCCATGTCAAAAACCTTTCAAAATTCCTCTATTGTAGAACTAACTTGAGAGTTGATATTTCCTTTTGCTTTACCATGAGTAAGTTGAGGATGATTAGGGTGAGAGAGAGAGTATTCGAGCTTAAGTTGTGCCCCGCAACGAGCTTCTTAGGTAATGATTGAGGGACATAGAAGGCTACCCGGCGATTAAGGGTAGCCTCTAAGTACCGGTCAAAGGGGTGTATGTCAACCTCTTTGTCCTTCGATCTTCATTCTTTGTTCATCCTCAAGTTGCCATATCGCTAAAGTCATGGATGCTTGGATTCTTACAGCAAATGCTTGGGTACTATCTACCACCCATGATGTTTCTAGCCTTAAGAGGGGGGACTCCAGCAATAGGGGGGCTCTTGACCGTTATTAACCAAAGGACTCCTAGGGGTTCACGAGCTTCAAGAGCATAGCAGTCTATATAAGTTGCATGCTCTCTTGTGCCCATCAATGGTTGTCCTAGTGAGCTTAGAGTATTTAGTTGACTTCCATGGCTCCCTAGTGGTTTTTCGCTACATACTACAAGGGTTTAAGCATTCCTTAGTCACATATGAGTCTAAGGTGCATCCTCTCTAGGTTTGTCATGGTAGCATATGCATGATGAAGGAAGAGTGTGCTGTTGTGACTTCTAGATCAATGAAAGGGACTTTGCCTAATAGTGACTGTAACGGTAAAGGAGGCATAGCAGGTACATTTCCTCGACACCATGCTATTAGCTCAAAGTTGGGTCTAAGTTGAGAGCAGGCATTAAGATCTAGTGTTGAGCAGTAGATTAGGGATTGGCTTTGGGCCTCTTATAACTTTTCTTTTTCGTTTATGAATGTGTTGGAGGTTGGGATGCCAACTCGTAAAGCTTTGTAATACTTCTTTATTTAATAAAATTTCTCTACTCATCTAATTTTTATTTGACTTGCCTTTCCTTCTTCTTTCTCCTTTATTTATTTAAGCTCAATAACTCTAGTCCATTCACTCGTAGTGTTGATAATGATAGGGCATGAACACATCAAACTCGAGCAAGAGAACTTTTTGAAAGGTTCATGTGTGAGGTTAAGTAGCTAATATGTTCCTTTAGCTTTAAGGGCTAAAAGTGCTCAATCTAGACTAAGGGGCTAACCCCTTTTCACAATCAAATCCATAATCCTCAACGATGAAGATTAACCTAAGTGAGGGAGCACAAGGGGAAACCGCACTAATGGGTTATACATAGCCTACATTGATAGTGTAGTTACTAACTTGGGGGGCATGTACTTAAGGATGAAAATCGACTGAATGAGAAAAGGGCATGGTGTAAACCAACACTCAATTTTTGTTATGCACGCTCACTGCGTTAGTGTAAGTACTAACTCTAAGCACGTATTTAGAGATGAAGATCAACCCGTAAATTGGGAGTACGATGTAGATTGGTGCACAATAGTTAATATACAACTCTGTGGTGTTAGTGTATGTACTTAACATAGGGAATATGTTCAAGGATGATAATCAACCTAAGAGTGAGAGCATAGTGAAGAACTGCACTAGAGATCAGTATGTAGCCCACAACGTTAGTGTAGGTATTAACTTGGGCATACGCTTAAGGATGAAAATCGACCTAAAGGTAGAGATACGTGGCATAAGCCGGTGATGTGGAAAAATAGTACAAATAAGTGTCAAGAACTCATCATTTCATAAATCACAATAATAGTTATAAACCTCTTAGGTCACATCTCTCAATGGAAATATAGTCTTAGGTTATTAGCACTCTATACATTGGGGATGGGATGCCCATCGAAGGTCTCCAACCTATAAGCTCCTTTGCCCACATCTTCTGCGATGTGCACCAGGTCCTCCTAATTAGGGACGAGTTTCTCCTGTCCTTCACATAAGTTGATGGCTTCCAATTTCTTGAACACTAGGTCTTCAAGGCGAAAGAATTTTTGCCTCACTTTCTTCTTATAACATCAAGCCCTGCATTACTAATAGCCAACTATCACAATATTTCATAATTATTTGATTGTGCCAAGGCTCACCTAGAGGGCCATGTGGTTTGTGTTCATGTTAAAGTTATGGACCCTGCTTGTGAGGAGCTCCAACTTGATTAGGAGGACAACTTCCAAGCTAAAGGCCAAGAAAAAGGGGGTTTCTCTTGTACAAGTCTTGTGAGTCATGGATACCCCCATAGTATATTGGGAGCTCGCTTGTCCATCCGCTTCTAACCCATTTAACCCTTTTTTTAGGTTGCCAATGACGATCTTGTTGATCACCTTCACCTGGCAATTGGTTTGTAGGTGATCAACCAAGGTGTTATGGAGCCTTATGAGGTGCTTTCACAGAACTCCCGAAACTTATTATTATTAAATTGTTGGTCATTATCAGTGATCAACATGTAAGGTACACTGAAGTTAGAGAGGATACAAGTAAATACAAAGCCTTCTATAGCTTGGGTCATGATGGTTGCCATTGCCTAGGCTTTCACCCACTTAGTGAAGCAGTCGACTACATGCAAGATGAATTGTCAACTTTCAAATTCCTTTAGAATGGGCTAAGCACATCCAAACCTCACTAGGGGAATGGCTAAGGGCTTATCATAGGGTGCAAGTCAAAGATCGGCCTATGGGAGTTTAGGGAATGCTTCTATTACTGGTGGCACTTCTAGACTAAGGTCTTAGCGTCTTCCTTCATCATCGACTAATAATAACCCAGTTGTTACAAAGCTTAGCATTGGATGTGGTTGCTATATATTCCTGCATAGATTTCCTATAGGGCATAGGTGCCTTCTTCAGGTCTAAGGCATCTGAGTACAGGCACACTTTAGCTTCTCTGATATAGCACATCATTGATTAGTGCTAGGTTCTCTATTAGTATATTTTGATAATAACCAAAAGGTCGAAGTGTGTTTAATAAGAACGACAAGAGTAAAAGTCAACTTTAGAACAAAATTAATTCAAGGAAGAAAATAAAGTTTGGAATTGTATGGGTCATAATATATGTCAAAATGTGTACTAGAAAGTATATCGGTAAAAGAACAAAATAGTGTTGATAGTATACAAAATCAAGTTCAAAAAGTGTTCCTAAGCTATTTTTAGAATAATTTGAACAAATTAATCTTGTAAAAAGCTTAGCTCCACTTTATTAGGCATATTTGGGAAATGTCCTCAATTCCATTCCACTAGGTCGAATTTAGTAGTTAGCGATTTGAAGTTAGATTAATTTAAAGATTGCTCAAGAATCAGATTTATGCAGTGTTTAAGTAAGTTTATTTTGGAAGGAAGTTATTCTAACATTTTTTTTAAAGCTTAGCAAGGTTGGTCAAGCTTAAGTACAACTAAGACAACAAACATGAAAGGATTTGCTACACTATTAGTTATAAACCAGGTTTAAATAAAATCTAGACATGTCAGGAAGTTATACTAAATAAGGTGATGCTCGAAATTTACAAGATGTAATGTAGATTTATATATATATATAAACATAATTACAAGCTTTTCGAGATAAGGTTGCAACTTAAATTGATGAGAATAAAACATGAAGTTCAAGATATTTTGTTAAGGATAAGTTTAAATATTGTGAATAAACTCAACTAGAATTTTGAAGAGAATTTTATTTCAAAATTCAAACAAGATTTTGAAGAAGGAAGCTAATTGTATCACGACAAATGTCTTATGATCAAGAGCTATGTTATTCTTAAAGATTAGGTTTAATATACCAAGATTTAATCAAATATGTTTATGCTTATCCAATCATTTAAAATATGGTCTTCAAATTTTTCATGTTTAAACAAACTTCAAGAGGTTCCAAAAGATATTCTCACAAGCTACAACAGTCAACCAATTTAAGAAGTATAAGAAAAATATCAGGAACAATAATAAGCTTTCAAATTTTCAAATATTCAAAATTTGTTCCTATTTTCATGGGATTTTTCTTTAACAGCAAAACCAATTACATTTGGATCAAGATCTTTTGAAGAAAAATCTAGATCTAGCCATTTTCTAGTTATTACACCAAGACTATATAATAAAAGATGAAGCTACACAAAATACAAAAAACAACACTCAAAGTAGAGCTATACATGTCAAACTCTTACGTATAGATTATCAGAAACCTTACTAGAAACTTAGTCAAAAACTGAACAAAAACAAATTTTTCATTTGATTATTCTTGTTTTTATGACAATATTCTAAAGAGATTTTTTATTGTATTATCTCATCTTTCTATAAATCTTATTGAAATTGTAATTGAGTGAGTGTAAAGTTAGGGAGTTCTCTATGGGCCTGTGTTATCTTAGGCAAGAGCTAGTAAGACAAGATAGAGAAGTGACTTGATATCTTAACAACCTCAATTTCATTTTATTAGTGAAAGATTTAGACTAATGGAGTGGCATCAGTGAGGAAGATTGGGATGCCGATAGTAGAGTTGGAAGAGAACAATAGGCAAAAGGTTAAAGCTCTTTAAATCACTCACCTCATCTTCTTTCTCTCTTTCTCTCTCTCTCCTGTTTATTTCCTATACTTTATTATTTATGCTATTATTTTTACATTTAAGTGAAACAATCAATACACTACTACTTGTATGCCATTTAAGTTGTTAAGAGTGGTCTTTTTAATTTGAAAAAGCTTCAATGAATTCCCCCTACCTTCCCCCAATAATTTACAAAAGACTTACAACTAGTATATAATCGGCTAAGGTATGAGCTAGGGTCTCTGCTTGTGCTTGGTCCTCAAGCATTGTGCATGTCTTCAAGTGCTCTATGATGCGGTCCATCTAGTAAGACATGGTTACTACTAGTCAAACCTTGAAGACCTCTTACCCTTATGATTCTATGCTTCGCTTAGGGAGGTACTATATGAAGAGAGTTTTTTTGCCATCATGCTAGGTAAGGATAGTAGATAAGGCTAACTTGGAAAGCCTATTTGCCATGAGTTCTTTGTTCAGTGAATCTTATCGATCTTTTAGGTGGTAAAGCTCATAAGGAGGTACTAGACTATTTGCAAGTACTTGATCATTATTTCCCTCTTGGTCTCATATTCCCCTTTTATTTGTTGGACTACGACCTTATTTTTGCTTAGTTTGAATTTGAACTTCTAAGAATAGAGTACCTTTATGCCGTACAGAACTTATAATGTTATGCTGGCCCCATTCCACCCACTGTCTAATGGAGGAGCCACCAGCATCAAGAGTCTACACCAGTATTTCAATTTCTAATTATGGCTCTTCTTCTCTAGTGGACTCTATGATGAAATCCATAGTGATTTGTACCTTAATTGCTTACTGAGGATAGAATTGAACTCCGTAGCCACTGAGTTCAAGGGCATATTTAACCATTCTACCTAAGGTGTTGGGCTTCTAAAGGATAACTCTGAATGGTTAATCGGTTAGGACGATGATTGGGTGGGCTTAAAAATATGGCTTAAGCTTCCATGTTGCAATGACTACTACAAAGGTAAATTTCTTAACCTTAGTGTACCTAGTCTCCAACACCTACAGGATATGGCTTACATAATATACAGGCTTATATTTCATCCATCCACTTGGATTGGTACTAATGCTAATGCTTTTTCATTGATGGTGAGATAAAGGTATAGCTCTTTATTAGGAATAGGTTTTGAGGTATTGAGAGCACTGGTAGGCTCTTAAGGAATATCTTAAGGCCGTCAAAGGTTTTCTGACATTCAGACATCCATTTGAACTCGAAGGGGTTCTCCAAGAGTTTGAAGAATTTTGAGAATTTGTCAGCACTTCAGGATACAAATCAATTAAGGACAACAACTCTTCTTATCAACCACTGTACTTCTTTTATAATTCTTGGAGCTTTCATATCCGGGACGGCCTTGATTTTATCCGGATTGGCCTCAATTCTTCATTCCATGACCATGAAGTTGAGGAACATTCCTAATGCAACCTCAAAGATACATTTTGCCGTTGAGCTTCATTCTATAATGGTAGAGTGTATCAAATGTATCTTCAAGGTCCTTAATATGTCATTTTTTTCTCCTTGCTTTTGATGATCATGTCATCTACGTATACTTTGATATTTCTCTTTATTTATGGCTTGAATATCATGGTGACAAGCCATTACCATGTTGCGCCATTCTTTAGGCCAAAGGGCATGACCTAATAACAATAGGTGTTGAATTTTGTAACGAACGAGGTATGGACCTCGTCCTCGAGTTCCATTCAAATTCGATTATATCTTAAGTAAGCATCCATGAAACTAAGGAGTGTATGGCATGACATAGAGTCGATGAGTTGGTCAATGAAAGGGATAGGGAAGTAATCTTTAAGGTAGGCCTTGTTAAGGTTAGTGTAGTTGACACATATTCACAATTTCCAATTAGCTTTCTTCACGAGGACCATATTTGTGAGCTATGTGGGATACTTCTCCTACCTTATGAAGCCAAACTATAGCAATTTCTAGACTTCTTACTCAATTGTGCCCAGCGTTTGGGGGCGGAATGTCACTTCTTTTACATGATTGGTTAGATGGTAAGGTTGATGTTGAGGTAATGAGTTAGTCCAAGGGTGTCGGGGATTGTGTAGTAGTAGACTCAATATTCATGATGTTGTCTTTGGTCTAAGCCTTGAGTTAAAGGGTTCTGGATAGCTTTTGGTCTCCTCAAGCTTTGCTAACTCCAGTCAATGTCATGAACCTTGCTTTTAAGCATCCTGACTAATGAGCATGTCAAATTTGTTGATGCTTAGTCTTCCTAATATAGCAATGTATGTGGACTAATGATTAGCTACCACAAACCCGATGGATTATGTGGCAACATATTCACCATCGCTTGGTCACATTGGTAGGATGATGATTCCCTTTGCTAGTACTAGTCTTCCTCCTATGAAGCTTGTGCAACCATGCTTGTTTGGTTACAAGGGCTCATCGAATTGGTTTTTCATCTATTCGTAAACATTATAGAAGAGTATGTCTACCAAGCTACTATTGTCCACAAAGGTTTTGGGCATGTCGAAGTATTCAATCTCGCCGTTAATTATAGAGCATAATTACAAAGGAAATCAATACCATGTTTGTCTTCCAAAGTGAAACCGATAATGGTGTCTGTCTTGAGCTTTTTAGCTCTACAAGTAAGATCTAATACTTAGCTGTTATGGTGGTAGTGTCTGAAATGAGGCCAGGGCCTTCAAATATAGTGTTTACCTATCCTTGTCTTCCTTAACAGTTCTTATAGACACCCCATTTTTGTCCTCTTGTAATTTTAGTACCTTTTTAGAATAAGTGAAAAGGGTTATAGTATAGAAAAATACAAAAAAGAAAAAATTTAAAACTTAAAATTAAATTTATAAAAAGAGTGTTAAGACATTTTCTTCTAGAACTTCTAAGTCACCTAAGCGGAGTCATTCTGTTTTTAGGGTTATGATTTAGGACACTTCACTCTTTAAGGTCATTTAATTTTGGGTTAAGTTTAGGTTTCCTATACTAAATTAAAAAAAAAAAAGAAAAAAAAAGAGCATTTCAGTTTGGACTAGGCGCAAGGCCCCATTGTCAACTAACATTAGAAAGGCTAAAAGCCCTCAAACTAGGCCAAGCCCTAGCATTAGAGCCTAACTCGTACATTAAGGACCAAGCACGATAGCAACAAGCAAGCACAAGCCTGCATTTTTGTTGAGCATGTATGGAACACATGCATGTGATGGTACATTATCACATACACAACACATGCCTTAGCCATCCATTTGTTTCCCTCTTGTGATTAATGGCCTAATTCTCAACCTTGTTTCCTTCTTAGTCAACAACTAGTGGATGATTTTTTAACCTAATTTCTTTTAGATTTCACCAAATTGATCATAAAATCTCAAAGATTGCATGGCATACTTTTAATCTAGAAAAAAAAAAGAGTCTAAATGTATCCATTTGCCTATCCAAATTGTTCATGAAAAATTTTAAAAAAAAAATTCTAGCCTATGATATTAGCTCAACCATAATCCTTAAATCTAAGCTATTCTAGAAGTTTTCAAAGCTTCCATTCTGTTTTTTTAACAAGATATCAACTAATAACTTCAAGTTTTAGCACAAATCAAGCTCTTTTCCAAGGACATGAAGATTACCTAAGCTTCATTATCAATGGAGGATCCAAACATTAAAGCCCTTGCCCAACTTAGTTGACCTCTAAGCTAATATAAAAGGAGCTTGCATATCCTCCCAAGATGATCACCAACTATCCACACTCACTCAAATTCGTCATTTCTCTCATTTCTGAACACTCTCAATCTAACTCAAACTTATCAGTTTCTTCAAACCACCATCATCTGGTGGTTCTTTCTATAAACCACCACTACTATGAGCTCTAATACCCCCAAAAAACTAAGATATGACCAACTTCTACACCCTGACTGTCGCCATACTCGACTCCAAACACCACTATTGCCAACTAACCTTCCACTACCCTCAAAACTGCCACAACAAGTTAAAGCATCAAGTCTACCCACCTACCCCACCCCTTACCAAATAATGAAGTCCAATTAGAAACACATAAAACCCACTTCCTCCACTCATTTTGATGCTTATTTCAATCAAAATCAACACCCCTTTCTGTCCCTTTCTTTATGCGATTTGGAGCCAATTGTTGAAGCCTCACCCAATCTAAGAGGGTCAACCTGAATCCATCCCCAAATTCCTTAGCCTACCTATACATTAAGTTGAGTCCTCCTAAGCTAGTTCAGTTATTTCATTTTTTTTTATTTTTAGTTATTTTTTAAAATTTTCTAATAAATCAAAGGGCTAAAAAAATAGAAAAAATATATGATCTTAGTCTTTGCATTCCAGTCCCTTTTTTATATTTATTTACTTTTATTCTATTTCTTTTCTTTCTTTTCCCATTTGAATTTCCTTTTTGAGAATTCATAAAGAAAATAAAATAAAATAAAAAGTGTTTAAAAAAGAAAAGATTTTCTTCTCCCTATTTGAAAACTTTTAAAACCAATTTTTTTTTCCTTTTCTCTCTTCCTTTTAAAGTTCTTCAAATTTTCTTTTACATAGAATAGAAACTAGTTTCCAAAATATATATATATATATATATATTAATCACTTGGGAAAGCTTGATTAAAAAATCGAAACTAATAAACCCCTTCTAAAGTTATGGCCTCTTTAGTATCTTTTTCAAGAAAATAAAATAGTTAAAATTAGGACTCTTTAGAATTTTTCTTAAATAAAATTGAATGATAAAAAACGTAAATTTGATTGTTTTCCAAATTTAAAAGAAACCAATACGTTTAAGATTTTCAAATTGAACTACAAAAAGTTTGATCTTAAATAGATGCTACATAGATACCCATATGCTATTACGAGGCATCTTAAAATTTTAAAAAAAAAATTATTTTTTCCCATTTTTGTAAATAATTTTCCAATTTCTTATTTTTGCAAGTAGATATGATTTTATTCATTTAGTTATCTATGAATAAGAATTATTTTTAGAAAGGTATTTTGAAAAATAAATTTAAATTTAGAAGGTTAAAGTGGTATACGTTTAAGATTTAATAGGTTAGCTCCCGAGGTCGTGAATCTGACTTCTTGAAATCTTTTCAAAATTGTAGGCTAGTAGGTAAATTGGAATTAATCAACCTAATTTATTCTAATTTAATCATCTTTTCTCAGTCTTAACGGATGGTGGCTCCAAATTTTTCAAAAAGTGAAGAAACCGAGTTTTCCTTAATTCTTGTTGAGAAATTAAACTAAATAAGTATCAGATTTAGTTTAAATCAGATTGAGGAAAATGGAGAACCGAAAATTTAAGCTTAACAGCTTGGTAACTTCACTAGGGATTGTCAAAGGGGCTAAGCACTTAACCATTCCGAAATTAGATTTATTTTTCAAATTACCCAAGTTGCATTGTAATTTATCCTTATAAATATTTTTAAGTGTAAATAGTTGTACTAACCTATTTATTGTAGCTAACTTATGGGGTTTATTTTAGGGGTTTTAAATACTTAAATCATGAAATGTGTGATAGATACGATTAAAACCAAGTCGTCCTAAGACCTTAAGAGGAGGGTCATTGTGTAAGCTTCGGATGTTATAAGGTAACTACCTTTTAGGGTAGATCAGACTACCCCATTCAATTTTCGATGTAAGTACAAAATCATTTATTTGAAAACATGTGAGGTCACATAATTTGAGGACCTATAGAGCCTACCCTTCTACATGCATGAACCCCTTTTCAAAGAATTGGCAAGATTCGATAAAGTGGCAAACCCAAAAGAAAAACTTGCAACTATGGAGTTGTTGTAATTTTCTTATATTTTTCTGTTGTAATTATTCTTGTAACATGTTCATTGTAAATTTCCTTATAAATATTCTTCTAAAGATTGTATGTAAACATTAGAATAGGTTTTTGATGTAACATTTTCTTTTGTAGATATGGCTAGCTCTATCCAAGAAACTTTTAAGGAGATATCTACTTATCTCATGTCATGTCCTAAACTTAAGAAGTCATAATAGTCCCACTGTATAAACCAACTTAAGCTAAAAGCTATCTACCTTAGCTACTTATGTAGGTACAGTCTACATAAGGTGATTGACAACTCAACTAGCATTGAAGTAGTTAGATGGGCACTTGTGTTATAGAAGACCTGTGAAGTAACACTTTACAAAATATAACTTCACATTTCTAAAGATAGTTTAGATCTTTTACATAGCTTTATAGGAAGACTACATTACATATTATAGATATATCTATGAGCCTACGAAAACTATTAAGCTTCTTAGAAAGACCTTATAATCTTCTTACAAAAGAAAACAAAAGTGACATGAGTATTAATCCATTCTTTAGACTTTATCACCTTACTTCCCGATTTATCAGAACTAACATACGAATAACTGTAACGAGGCATCTTTGAATATTACTCCATACCTACAAAATAATCTGTTAGGATGTGAGTTTAACTAGCCCAATAAGAAGGGGCAGAGTCAAAAGAGTACATTAACAAACATGATTATTCAATCATTATTTAAATGCAAATGCAATAGGGAAATGTTAGATCATCATACAATGTTTAACCGGTCCATTATGAAGTTAAATGAATTTCTTCTACTCTAACCAAGATTTTAAGGAGTTTCAATACGATACTATCGGACTAAATCCAAGATTATGCAATGGAGAATACTATCTTTCCTAGAAAATATTCGAACCATGATTTGTAAACTTGCTACAACCCCTTCTCCTATAACTTAGTTCCACTAAGAATGAGAAAAGAACCATTTCTACAATCCTCATCAAAGTATTGGTATTTAATATGATAACTTAATTGTTACCCCTTATTGGGTTACCATGAATGCCAAGTCAAATCTTAGTCAACTTAAGATTAGTTCTGATTACAAGGTGAGTAACCAAGTTCATACACACTAGACATAATATATTCAAGTAGAAAACAACTCTTGGAGTTAAACTCCCAATCATCAATCACTATCACAAACATATATGGCATACGCACAAACAACCTAGCTATAGCCACAAACGAATACTCTTAATTCTCGAAGTATCCTAATATGATACTTCAACATGCCATGAAGTATCGATCCTAGCTTACCTGTACTCATTAGTAGCTACTCCTAACCGTTGCCTCCTCAATCTTCAAATGTTCATAACAATATACAATAAATTAGTTTTTCAAGTATTGAATCATTAGCCATTAGTTTGTTTCATCCATTTTTGGTTATTTCATTATAGGTTTTATAAGTTATTTCGTCATAGGTTTTATAAGTTATTTCCACTTTTGACTCAATCTTCGACTATCATCCTAATGCACAATTCATTCATAGAACCTCTAAGTTATCCTCTACTTTTAACTAATATCCTATAATTAGTTACTTTACTATTATAAGATCAACTTAAAACTTCAAGTAACACTTCAGAAGAACTTCTTCAACTTCATTTCTTCTCATCTCCTCAAACATTACATCATAATTCATCAATTTACCAAATTTCAACAAAATAACTAAGTCAGCAACTTCACTTTTAATGACTAAATTGCAATTTTTTATAACTTCTCACATTACTATTCAATCTAACCACTCCAAAATAGTGTAAATACTTCAATAAGTAATCGGCCTCAAAATCTAAGTAAGGTTATTAGCAGAAATAGGTTATTTTTCACTAACACTATTTTACACATAGTTTAGGACTCAAAAATCAAATAAAAAATTAGAAAATAGTTTCACAAAAAACTTTTATATAGCAATTCAATATTGGTTTAGGATAGTATATAGAAAATTTTTAAAGTGGAAACTACATCATTAGCTGTATTTATTTCAATATCGAAAATTGTTTGATTTCGTCAATTTCTTAAGGACATATATTATAGCTACTAAATTTATACAAAATAGTATTTTTCCTAGATTTTATATGTAAAAATATGTGGAAATAAATTTTTTTCATAATTTTCTAAACATTTTTTTTATATTTTTTACAAAATTACTTAAAATCAAATTAAAATGGGAACTCACTGGAAAATGAAGCTTTGGCTACCTACAGCAACCCCCACCTTATTGGTGCCACCAAACGTTAGGTGTAACTTCTAGTGGTAGTGGTGGTTGAGCTCTATCTACTCTTTAGAGTGTTATACCTTCCATTGCCTAATTTACACTCATTATTTGTAAATTTTTCTCTAATTTATTTCTTTAATCTCCAAATCCCACACTTAATTTTCCCAGATCCTAACTTGCATATATGATTTTCCAAAGAGAAGTTATGGATTTTTAGTGTGTTCTTTAGCTACTTCAAATGATTTGATTTCTCTCTCTTAAAGAAATTTTCTCTTAAATCCTGAACTTTAGTATAACTTTGTTTATATCTTAAACACCTATCCATGTAATTCCACATGCCTAATTTGATATGTTCCACATTTTCATGAATTTAATTAACTTATTTTGGCTTAAAAGTGCTATTTTTTGGGTATTTTAATTAGTTTCAGTTATATATATATATATATATAAATTACAAACGACACATATGTATATATTCTACATGTTATTTTATGTCCCATAATAATTTTATCACATATATAATTTACCTTTAAAAATTTATGAATTGTCATACCCTAAATTAAGAAATCATAACAATTCTACTATATAAATCAACCTAAGTTAGAAACTAGCCACTTTAGCTGCTAATGTAGGTTTAGCATGCACTAGGCAATTACTACTCCACAGCTTTGAACCATAACCATCCAATTCAATACCTATATGGAATCAACTTGTGGTGCAACTTTCCAAAATAGCTTTTGAAAGAGATTTTATGGTATAAAAGCTTAAGAAAAAGTCAATTTTTATAAATAACTTCAAGAAAACGATATAATAAAGATTTATAAAATTCTACAAGTTTACAAAATATAATACAAGTAACAATAGTTGAAAACTAAAGAGTCACTTGAAGAGACCCCATTAGTTTTCCTAAAGGTTTGTAAAGTCAAGAACAAAATAGGAATCCGGCTAATTGATCTTAAATCTCACTCTTTGACCCTATTCTCTACTCTTCATAAACTTAGAGAAGTACGGTGTCTCTAATGGAGAACTTGTAAAACGACTATAGGGAAATGAGTGACAACTTACTCAATAAGTGAGACGAAAATAATAGCACATATATCAAATACAACACAACTAGGGTTTTCAAGCAAGTTTTGTTAGATGCTATGCATATATAAGTAAGTAACATTAACCAATCTATTGTGAGATCAAAGAGATTGTATCACTTTAATCGCAATTAAGGAGTTTGATGCCATACACTTCGTAGATTAGAACCAAACCAAGACTTGTGCAATGGAGAAACATGCTCTACTCCAAACTTCACTTTGAACCATAGTCCTCAACCTTACCGCGATTTCCTCTTTTATCACTTATTTCGACTAAGGATGAAGAGAGAACCATTTCAACTATTATCATCGAAGGGTTTGTCTTTGGCTTAAGAATCCTAGTCATTCCCTTAGATGGTTGCAATGCATGTTTCGGTTAGAAGTTAGGCTAAGTTTCAACTAGATTACTTTTAGGGTCATCAAGTAATTTCAAACAATTCAATCAAGTAACATCATAAAACAACCAATACATAAAATCCAGCACTTTAAATAGCACACCATATTCAAGCATATACGTCACATATACACAAGAAACTAACAGACAATCACAAACAAGACATATACTAAAGTTTCCAAGTATTCTTAAGTAATACTTTAAAGTACGATAAAGTATTGATCCCACTTACTTGGATAAGTAACGCTTGATAGTGCTAATAGTTGATCTCATCCACTTCAACTCTAGTAAGTGGTATAAGCTTTGTATTGAGTTCCTATCACATCCCAGCATAACATGAGATGTATCATCATACAAGAATACCTATTGAAAACTTAACTCAACCTGTTCATTCATCAAAAGGCAACATTGTTTACATAATAAAGGGGTTGTTACATCGGAGTTCAATTGGGTTCCCTATTACAACTAGTGTATATAACATAATATTTACATCAAAACATGAACCATCTTTTTCGTTTATCGTCTTTACAGTAATAAGATCTTTGACCTAGTACAAGCTCCATACAAAAGTCACTGACTCCAACTCATACTCTCAGTATATATATATATATATATCCCCCCTTAGCGTTGGGCCCTTTATGATGCTATTAACCTAAGGATAAAACATTTTATCCCCTTAGCTATTGAGGCTGAGTGAGAATGGATAACATGCAACACAATATAGATAATATGATAGACAATATTACATATCACAATTAAAACATTTCAATAATAACCAACAGGTTCAACTTTACATATGTATTCGCTCAACTAGGCATTTACTATTTGCAATGTAGCATGCTATGCTCATGCACATGGCATGCATCAGTATCGATATCTTATGCCCTCCAAACTACTTCCAGTTAGTCAACATGGTTGGCATTTAGATACAACGTCCAGAAACCTGGAGCAACAAAGAGCTGCCTAGGAGTAGGACCCCCAACTTTACAAAATTAGACTACACATTAAAGTTCACCAAATCAAAATGGAAACATTGCCAAATTAGACCATATCCTGTAGTCTACCAAATTTGACTATCAAAATAGTTACAATGTTCAAGTAATACAATCTATGTGCTTCCAAAAACTGAGTTCATAAAACCATGCTTTTTCCATGATCATTTGAAAGCCTCATTCTAAAAGTTCTAACCCATAGGTCCCTTTTTGTGCCATGCCATATCATGATATGCAATAATAACTCAAGAATAACAATCAATACAATTAATCTCTTAGTTTCATTCAACCTAGTGATCTAATTTTAGTTTTCAAACTCTCCCTAGCGGAATTCTAGTATCTCACTTAAGGTTCACTTAAGTGAACACCCAGAAAATGAAGTTAGCAATCACTTCACTTCCACAGTTAATACAATCATTTGTGGCACAAATCATCGCCCAACATGGCAACATAGCAGTTTAACTAGAATACAGTTACTGTCATTCAAAATCACCACATTAGCATCCACTATAGTAACATTTCAATTCAACCATGATATGCCCATATTCAATCAGCATAACATCAAACAACACACAATATTATGAGTAGCAATATATCTACTTCAAGCAAAGGTTAGATCTACTTACCTGGTCTTGGTAATAGTACAAAATCCTAAACCTCAAGACATGGTCCTTCCTTACATCTTACATCTATGAAAATATAACATAGTCTTCAAATCAAGTAGGGGTCAAACCCAAACTGTTATAGGCTTTTATTTCCACATTTTTTAACTTTTTTAATCGTATCTTACTTAATCTTATCCGATTTCAGTAAACTTTATGTCATCATGATCATTATTTCAAGTAGTATATATATATCTTAAGAAACAAGATTGATCAATATTGTCAAAGCCCAAAAATACCCTTTTCTCATTACAACACCATATATTATCATAACTCCGTAATTGACCCGAGTAAACCTTAGTACTAGACTAAAAACCCTAAAAATTATACTTTCTAAACTTATCCAGCAATACTTATTATACACTAAAGTGTTCATTTAACATGGATTTAATAAAGATTCTAATTGTACTACTTACAATATTACATATTAAGCTAATATATAGGTTTATACTAGGAAAATACATAATAAATAGTATACGATCCCAATTAATTTCACAAAAAAATCCTATAAACTCATAAAAATATGTAGTGTAGTTATTAATTTACGAAAAATGAAGAAAATAAATAAATTATGAGTGAGATAAAAAGTAAATATTCTAAATATCACTATAAGCATCCAGAAATCAAAACATGTAAGGCCCATTCATTAATTTTGTCAAAAACTAATTATTTCAATAATTTGGAAAAACTGGTAGTTTTATTCAAAATAATTATAAAAAAAATAGTAAACATACTTAATTTCCAAAATTCTTATTACCACAATTAAATATATATATATATATTTAGGTATATTATATACAAAAATTTAGCTTGAAATAACATTATCTAATATTTATAAAAATTAGATTAATTTTCGCCCAAACAGGGAATTTCTTAAGGAACTAGTATTTCCACTAATTATTTAATCAAAATGAAATAACTACTTTAATATACACCTAAAATAATCCCAAAGAACCAAATTTCATAATTAAGTCGGACCTCTAAGCCGCTCCAACTTGGGTTATGGTTTAGTACACAAACCATCCTAACTCAATTCCGACCGTATTTCTTATTTTATTTTATTTTCTATTTTTTTTCTAATTTTATAAAATTATGTTCTTGTGTTTCAGGTTTGTAAAATATTGCAAATGAAGTTTGAGGCCCTATTTCTAGGCTTTTGGATTTTTTTGCATAAAAAAGTAAAATTACATGTTCCATTTTCCACTTTTCCCTAGGTGCCATGTGTCATTTCCTCATTAACTAAATATTTACTCATCATTTGCAATTAATCCTAGTTTGACACATTATTTGGTGACTCATCCACACAATTTTTTTTATTAATTTTCCATTATTTTACCTAATTTTGATAATTTATTATTATTATATGTATATATTTAATACATATAATGTATGTCACACCTAATACATGATCTTATATATAATCCAACTTCATTTATTATTTTTTAAAGTTAATTAACTTATCTCTAATATCTCGTGATATCTAAAAGCTTGAATTTTACGATTATCGACTTTATCGATAAATTAACGTTTTTATCAAATTAATATTTTTACATAACTTATTTTGATAAATTTACTTTACTTGAATTACTTCATCTAACTTTACTGTGAAGTTCGAAATAAAACTGATAACTTAGTCTAACACCCTAAATTTAGAGACTCGAATCCTAAAGTTAATGAACTAGCTCAAAATCTTAAAGTATTATAGTTCCAACTTGTTGCTGAAGTCTCTAAACAAGGTATTGAAAGCTCACCTAATACCAAGTTTTGATCTTAAAGCCTTTTGATTAAGTCTTTAACATTATCTTAATTATACCTTTATTCTACCCAACTTTCTGAACATGCCTCTAAAGTTATTTCTTTTAAGCATTCTACACTAATCAAACCTCTAATCAAGTCTAATAGCCATTCTAACTACATTTCCCTTGCTAAATACCTTCTAAACAAATCTACGATGGGTTATATTTAAGTCTCTTTTTACTATCCAACCTTCTAATCCAGCTTCTGAATCAAAGAAACGAATTTTTCTTTTCACTAACCAACCTTCTGAAGATGTCTCTGTAGTGATATCATCTAAGCCTTGTAAATCAACTAACCCTCTAGTCAAGTCTTTGAAATTAATACAATCATCCTTCTTTCACCAAACAACTCCTTAAACGAAACTCCAACATGTTTAGAGTTAAAGTTTTTTCATCTACCAACCTTCCAAACATGTCTCTAAAGTCATCACAACCATAATTCATTTACTAAACACTATCCTAACCAAGACTCTAACATTATTATATTCAAGGTCCCTACGCTCGTAAACCTTCTGGTTAAGCATCTGTACTAGGATTTTAAATCACTCTTTTACTTGATCAACCATTTGAAGAACTCTCTAAACAATTTAAATTTATAAGTTTGCCTAAATCAACTTGCTCTAGCATCTTATTACAATTAGAAATATGACAAATCATGATCATATAATAGGTCCATCATGCCCATGATTACCATATCACTCAAACTTCCAAATCCATATACCCTTACTTTAATGCATGTAAACCATAACCAATGGTCTATACATATCTCAAATCCTATTTGATTCAACCAACTCTAAATTACTCTTCCCAATAATATGTAGTACCAATGAGTTTCAAAACTGATGCAAACAAATTTCTTTAGAGTTTATTACACAAAAATATCCAAAAATAGCATTTTTACCATATTTTAAAGGCTCAAAAATGGTGAAAAATCATGAAAAATATTTTTGGCTAAAATTTTTCACAAGATTCATAAATGCAGTATAGAGAAGCTTTAGAAAAATTTTGGTTTCAAAACAACATTAAGAAGGTTATTTAAAAACAACTTCTAAAATTGGTCAAATTTGTTCAGTTCCTTAAGGAGATCCTGTATCCACTTAAAATTTTTAAAAACTGATATTTTTCTCAAAAATTATATGTAAAAATACTTCAAAATAACTTGTCTCATAAATTTTGGAATTAATTTAATATTTTTATAAAAATAAGTAAAATTAGTTTGAAATTTGACTCATTAGAAATTAGCTATCTAACCACCATCACCATGTCAACATAGTGGGGCGCTACTTTTACTACCGCTTTGTAGTGGTGGTTCGCCTCTAGGTATTCTCTAAACCTGCACTTTCCAAATCCATTCAGTTTGCACAATTTTTATTTTTATTTTTTTCCTTGAATTTTCTTCACTAATCTTCAACTTCCCATAATTTTTCCAGATTTCTTAAGACCTCATTGAAGTTCTAGAGAGGTTTTAGGTGATGATCCCAAAGTTGGTTGGGTAAGAATGATTTTCATTCTTTAATTTTAGCTAAAGCATTCTTAATCCAAAGCATACTAGGTGTCCTTATGTGACTTTATTCAACTAACAACTGCATACAAATGTTCTACGTCCAATTTTCCTGATAATTTTGGTTGTTGGGCAATTTTCCTAATTTTTTATCATTTTTCTTGTTAATTTTTTATTAATTATATGTATTTTTAGGTATTTTAAGAATTTTTAAGTATATAATCATATATAATAATTATACTAGAGATGTGTGTACTTAATCTACATATTATTTTATTCCATTTTATAATTTTAGTATCTAAATATTTTATCTTTAAAGTTTGACTAATTTTTATTACATAAATCATTCATTTACGATTAGTAAATTGTAATATAATATAATATAATTTAGTAAAATTAACTATTTTTAGATATAATATTATTATTTTATTATATTACTATAATTCAAATCTACGGGTTATCCTTGACTAACACCTAAGACTTATTCATGAAATATCTTTCTGGTTGGCCCACTTTTGTATACTCTATAAATTACTCACCTAAATGACTATGTGAAATTACAAGGCTGACCAAACTATCAAAACCTCTTTTACATAAATATAGTAAATAATACGTAATATAGTTAAATTGTAATTTTTTAGCTATATTATTATTATTTTATTATGTTTTTAATATATGTATCCACGAGGTCTCCTTAACTAATGTCTCGAGCTTATTTGTAAGTTTTTAAGTTAATCAAGTTAGTTTCACTAATACCCTAAATTTACCAATTCGATCCCTATTCATCAAATACGGGGCTCACACCTCATGAGCATCAGAACTGACTTGAGAACTAGCTCTAGCTCTTCAACCCAGATAAGTAGGAATTCATCAAGAGCAAAGTCAGGCCCATCCTTTGATTACAAAATATCACTTCAAACATTACTCTAATGCAGGCCATAGTACGTGTAAACCCTATTTTTTGTAAGCCTAAGATTTGGTTAAGAGTACTTTCCGAACGTTCCCAAGGATCAACTAAACTAAAAACTTAAGTTTACATTTAGAAACGAATTAAATTTTCCCAATTCAAAAACCAATTATCGATAAAACCCAAGCTTAAAGAATTGTGAGCTCTAAAGTCATTTAAAACCCTAAACCTTAAAATCATTAAGGAATTTTAACCCTAAGTAATTAATCGATAATTTAATTTAAATAATTTCATTCAACTTTAGAAAATTTCACAATTTTATAAAAATCAAATCATAAATTATAAAACTATGCAAGATGAAAACCATAAAACAATTTTCTATAAAACCATGCTCTTATCTTCATGTCTAAGCCTTACACATCAATAAGTAAACCAATCAATCACTTTAGATAACTTATCAATTGAGAGTTGGAATCATTTATCAACTGATAACTTATCAAAATCTAGTGATAAGATATTTTCCTTGTCACCTCTTCACTTATACTACATATGGATAATTTTTCATAAGATTTCACATGCTTAACTTCATTAAATGAGACAAGACCATTCCATGACCCCAAAAGATATTAAATGGCAGATTTAAACAAGGAGGAAAGGGGGCCTATGCTTTTATCTTTCAACCATCAATCACTTTCTCTTACACACCACTATCCACCCCTTAATGCTTACATCATCAATAGTTGCAATTGTTGACTTTTGTGTAAGCTACAAGACAACACTTTCAAGACATTTTAAACACTTATTTTCTCTCAATTCCAACCAGCCACTCTCTCCCTTACTTCTCTCACTTTCAATTTCACTTTCACATCCTTTCTCTCTCATTTGAAACAAAGATAAAAAGGAGAAACAACCTTACCCCACAAAATCAACTTTGCCCCCATTTTTTTCAAGCTTCACTCATGGCATTTCCTTCTCTTTTTCTTGTGTCATTTTCTTCCAACATCTAAGCTCTTTTAGAACCATTAAAACCTTCCACAAACCTCATTCCAAAAGATCAAACAACTCTCAGGTTTCCAAAAGGTGGCAAAAGGAGAAAGCAAAGTTAAGAGCTTAAGTGAAACCTTAGTGCACAACCACCGTATTTTGCTTTAAGGATGGGTAAGTGTTTCTTGTGATTAGTGGGTTAGTGTTTATGTTAGGAGACTTTGATTTCTTAAAAATATAAGTAAATTTTAAGTTATTATAATACCAAAAAAAAAAAACCGTTTTAAGAAATAAACTCATAAAACCCTTACATGAAGTTGAAACATGAGCATGTAAAGTTGGTATTTTGTAAAGATGCTTGTGTAACACTTTAAATGGAAGATTTTAAGTTGAGAAAATCTTGAAACAAGAACTTGAATGGAAGATGAACATGCTGGACGTGAGGATTCAAAAGTCCTTTGAATGTTGATTTTATTTCCGTTAAGTTAAACATGCTCAAATGTAGACTTAAGTTAAGGAAAAATTTACCAAATGAAGTTTTATGAAGAAACCAACTTTGTATGACATGATCTATGATATGGAAGTTGTAATAAGTATAAGATCTTCTATTTCTTTGTGTAGAGCATCAGCTAAAGAATCATCTTATGGAAGAAAAGTTAAGTTAAGATTTGGATATAGGTAATTTAAGTGCATAATCTAACACTTAAACTTAAGGAAATGATGAAACAAGTTGAAAAACCAAGAGAGAACCCATTGGAATCATCACGACCAGATCTGGAACATAAGTAAGAGACACTTAAAAATATGATAAAAGTAAATAAACAAAGTAAAAAGATCAACCAAAGCAAATATGATAAGTATACAAAGCCTAAAACTCTCAAAACAAGCTTAGAACTCTAAGTTGGGCCTTCAATAAAATTCTGACCAGCACTTTAAAACAATAAGAGAGGTTGTTTCGAAGCCCATAAGAAATCCACCTAAGACTCCATAGGCCCAACAAAATCACTAACTTTAGTTTGAACAAAAAATAAGCCCATTTGACAACTTAAGCCCACTAAAGGGCCCATCAAGTAGTTGTTAGCCTTAGGAATATAAATCAAAGTCTTAAATCTGATATCAAGGAGTATTTTAAGCTTAGGATAAAATCTTAAGACCAAGCCCAAAGGATTTCTTAAGTTATCAAAAAGCCTATTTACCATACAGGGCCCAAAAGCACTCTAAAACATAAGGAACATTATTGTTCTGACCCATGAACAGATTTTAATACCTCATTTCGAAAATCTAACCTCACTACGTTAAATTACACTAAAAAATGATAAAGATTGACTATAAGATCATAAAAATCGGATTTAAAACGAAAAAGTTATACGCGACTGAACTTTTAAATAAAAATCGGGAAAAGTTACGAAAACTAGTCAAGAGTATAACATAAGGAAAATTAACTTAGTTTCCTATGTTTATTTCAATCCCTTATAAATATTATTTCGATGACCAAGGAACACCGTGTACGGAGATGACTTGCCTTTGGATTACTTTGATTGGTCCACATGACAGGGTGAGTAAATTCTCGATGACTATTTACTTGATTTTGCTTGTAAAATAGATGTACCTAAACTTATATATATAAATTTGGATACTTGTAAGATATGGGAAATGCATGTGTATGAATTTGTAGATGAATGCGATGATTTGTTAATTATATATAACAATGGGAATTGTTTGTACTATTATATACATGTGAATTGTATGGAATGAAATTGTCTTATCACCTAGAAAATCGAGTTAATCACTTATACGATTAAGAAATCAAAATGACTCATGCGCTCCCCATATTGCATACGGATAACACCGACTACCGCTTCACACAAAAGATGGGAAGGGACTCACAGGAGGACATGTTTCTTGTAAGATTAGGTACTAACTATGTCATCATATATATTGAGTCTCTGTCCTAAGCTGATGGGCTTACTACGTGCTAGGAGATGCCAACCGTCGGCGAGAGGCTAAGTCTTGTGGCTGAGTCTTGTATCTTTTGCTTAAAGCGTGTGTTTATGGATTGTGGAGGCCACCACACCGCTGGACTTGAGATTTTAAAAATATGATTTGTTATTCGATAAAGAAAGTACACATATATATAGAGTTTTGTTTTAGTATAAGCACAATAGTGTAAATGAAATAAAACCCAAGGTCTAAAACCCAAATTTCGGTTTAGTTCGGCTAATTATCTCCAAACCCCGACTTCAGGGGGCATAATTCTAAGTCGTATGCAGTTCCTATGTCACTGCATGCGTTGTTTGACATACTGATTGTTCATGCATTCATATGATTGTGCATCTAATGAATTTCTGTCATGTGGTACTGACGAGGGTATTTATCTCACTAAGATTAAGCTTATACCCCTATAGATTTTTGTTGTTGTAAGAAAACTTCTTCACTAATCTGAGCCAAGGCATGCCCATAGTAAGTGTTGTGTAGGGATGGGTTGGAGCAATTAGAGAGTGAAGAGGATATTTTGTAATAGATTTATAGACATTTAGATACTTTTATGTTTTTGCTCATAACACAAATTTAATGCAGTTTCGTTATGAACTGCATTTGTTTGTAATATTCTTTTGGTGTGAGTCTCACAAGCCCATACAATTAGCTAATTTATAACATAGAAGTAATTTTAGTTAAATTGCTCTATATTTCTTGTCTATGGGCCTAGTGGTAACGTAGAGTAAAAGGAGCCTTGTGTGTCGTATGAAAGGCCTATGATAAGCAAAGGGGTTAATAATAGACCTTTATAAGGTATATGATGACCTACTACGACAACGATACTGTTGGGTCGTGATAGTGCGTTTTTTAAGAGCCTAAAGCTATTGCCATCTATTTCGGCTCTCACTAGCTAAGCCCAACCATTAAAGAATACTCCCAATTACTCTAGGCTTTAGCTATCACTAATGACATTTATGTACCAAATCTTGAGGTCATTGCATTAAAAATTTTCAATGAGCTAATAGGAGTAAGGAAAACAAAAATAAACTAGGCTTTAGCTAAAGTGAAAGCCCTTAGGATGGATGATATTATTATATGGTTCTCCATTTAGTTAAAATATAAGGAGAAACAAGACATCTTCTGTGTGGAAACAAAAACTCGTCACCAGCATCGAGTAAACGCTTATATCTTAGTGATATTCTGTGCCATTCTATTCCCGAATGGAGCACACCATATTTACTTTAGGGTAGCTGAATTGGCATCTCAACTCTTAGAGGGGAAGTCTTACATATCTACCCTCGTAGCTAAGAAGATCCATTCATTGAACCATCCCAAGAGTAAGAAGTTTAAGGATCTAAAAACCAATATGGCCCTACTCATGGTCTAGTTCATTAGTCACATAAGAAGCCACCAACTAGACTTTAATCAAGCCGAGTTCACACAACAGTATGATCTCATCAAATCCTTTGAAGAACGGATTCAATTTCCTAAAAATATTGCAACCTATCATTAGGTTTAGTATTTTTAGAACATGTAAGCTAAAGAGATACTCTTGATGGCCAAATGGAATTCAAGTGATTAGATGACTAAAGGATGCAAGGGCTTTAAAGTAATTCCTCTAATTGGGTTCAACACTTGCATTAGGTACTACCCAGCTACAGTAATCCAGCAAGTTGGCCCTTTTAGGCTTTAGTTCAAAAACCAACACTTGAGCCAATCACAGTTAATTTCCATGACCTCATATCCTTATAGCTGATAAAGTAGCCTAACTCTTAGACATCAAATCTCTTTGGTGTAAAAGGGTAACCATCCCTATAATCAAAGGGACATCCGGTAAATCTAAGACAACTAAGGAATTCATCTACCACCAACTTAAAAAATTCAGGGAAGAAGTAGAGATGTAGGAAGAAGAAAATCAAGTTAGAGCCACACCAAAAAAGTTAGGAGAAGGAGAGCAAAACCTGAAGGCCTAAGGTGAAGAATATCAATAGAGGATAAAGGCCTAGATGCGCTACTCAAGAAGGCCAAAGGAAAAAATCATGAGCCAAAGGCCCCTAAAGTTCAGAAGAGGAAAAAGAATGAAGCTAAGCTAAGTCATCACTAGAAGAAGAGAGCTTAGGCCTTAGGAATTTTCCTTTTAATGTTATAAAATGAAAAAATAATGTAAGTGCCATAGATTGTAAGAATTAATGAAAGTGAACTATTTTGCCACATTATGAATTTCTTGCCAACTTAAAATTTTTTATATCAGTGTACCATGTAGTCTTGCATTTGTGACTTTATTTCTTTCCTTTCAAGGAAAAAAAAAGAAAAAAAGAGTAGTAAATATATCTGTGCTAACTTGTTGTCAAGTGTTCTTAAATCAAGTTGTAAAGATAGCTCCCAAACATCAAGTCTTTCAAAGAAGTCTAATCCAAACCCAATCTCAAACTAGAATAGCCAATCAAGGAAATGACAACATCAACATCAAAGAAGGCAATAATAAAGTCAACCTTAAAATCACCAATCCCACTAAGTTAAGGTTTTTCTCTTTAGAGCAAACCATAGGAAAAATCACAGAACAAATGAATCTCCTTGCTAACAGCATTGCCTTACTCCGAGCCACAGCACCATCTAATGCTGAGTCTCTACCCCTTAAAACAAAAGAGAACTATCTAAAAGCCTAGTTGATAATTGAGTCCTTTGAATTAGAGGGGGTCTAACTAAAGGTCAACTTAAATTTTGAGCCCAACATGTATTCATTATTGATCAACATGAGACTAAGGCCTAGTCAAGACATTTTGAAAGAATTGGAAAGTAAGTTGACCTAATAGATCACCAAAAAGGTGAGGGCACTTGGAAGCTATGATAGTTTTAAGCAAGTTGGTATTATGAATTTTTCCACATACAATGTTATGGCTTCCCCTAAAAATTTCAAGGTATCAGAATTCGAAAAGTATAACGAGACTGGATGCCCCAAGCTGCACACTAAGTTGTATATACGAAAAATGGCCAAATACACCTAATACAATCAGCTGATAGTACTGAATTTTCAAGATAGCGTGACAGGTCCGACTCTAAACTAATATGCCTAACTTAACCTAAATTAGGTAAACACATGGGAGAAACTTGCTAAGGCATTCTACAAACAATGTGAGTTCAATGTTGAGTTGGTGCTAACTATGATAGATTTAGTTACCCTGAGAAAAAAGAATAATGAGTCATTCAAGGAGTACACATAGAGCCTAATCCAGTTTTGCAAAGCTTGTAGCAATAGGATGCAGGATTAAAAGTGTTCAAGAGTCATTCAATAAAAGACCATCTTCTTCATTGTCCACTCTTAAACCAATAGCCAATAAGGCCAAAGAAGCCACAGTCAGCATAGTAAATTGAAACACCAAGCCCAATGCTCAAGTCTCTTTCTAAGTAAATCCTCCTCAAGTCTAACAATAGTTCGGAAACCAATCTTAGGCCAATACGACCCCAAGAAAATTCACCATAATACCAATTCCTCTCAGCCAGGTTTTTTAAAAGCTAAAAAAAGACAACTTGATTCAGTTTGAGCTCCTTAACAACAAATACAAACCAAGGATTTTTTACTCCTAATCAAAAGTGTGAATATCATTTGAGGCAGGTAGGGTACTCAACCAATTCATGTTGGAGATTGAAAAATAGAATCCAAGATTTGATTGATGAAGGCTCAATCTAACTAGACTTCATAGAATCTCCAACTCCAAATGTCATCAATAATCCCCTCAACCATAGCCCTATTGTCAACATGATTTTTGATGACTTAGATTCTACCATCAATATGATCGGTTCAAATAGTAAACCCAAAGTTTTTCAACTTTACAAGAATGAGCAAGCCCCAAGTACCAAGAAGTAGACCTTCTACGTAGCAATAGCACTTAAGAACTACTAAGCTACCCCATTCAATTATTAAGCAGTTAACCAAGAGCAATCAAGTCTTTGAATGGGTAGGATTACTTAAAGTGGAAGGGTCTATGACCCAAAGGAAGAGCTCAAGAAGAAGAATGTGTTAGAAGAGATGAATAGTAAAATGGCTTAATATGAATAAGGACTATCTACCATTACTAAGATGATCAAGTCAAGTAAGTATAAAATAAGGGATCAAATCGTTATAACTCCAATATAAATATCATTGATGGGCATATTGATGGTATCTGAACCACACAGGGAAGCTTTATTCCAAACCTTGAGCGTAGTTAAGGTTTCTCATGAAATGCCAACTAAGAAGATGGGACTAATCACCAATTTTATCCTCACCATGGACCAAATCTCTTTTTTGATTGAAGAATTGAGTGAAGAAGGTAACTAATACACCAAGCTACTTTTTATAGTAATAAGAAGTAATGACATAATCATTACTAAAGCCCTCATTGACACTAGATTATCATTAAATGTCTACCCACTTGTCACCCTGGATCTATTAGGTATTGACATAACTACAATCAAGCCAAGTTCTACAACAATCACATCTTTTGATAGATCTAGAAGGGAGATCATAGAGGAGATAGACTTACCAGTTGACATTAGCTCTTAAACCTTCAATATTCGATTCCAAGTTCTAAACGTCCCAAGGTCCTTCAACTTGCTCTTGGGGAGACTTTAGATTTACGCAATAAGGCTCATACCTTCAAGCCTACATCAAAAGGTCAAGTTTATCTTAAATGGCCAAGTGATAACAATTTAAGGAGAGCAAAACTATGAAATTTATAAAGAAACGACCATATCTTATATAAACATTGAGCAGTAAGAAGATTTTGGCTTACAAATGTTTGATGAAATGTACATGGTTACCAGTCCTAATAAAGGAGAAACTGAGAAGGGGGAAGTTTAAGGAAGGCTAGATAGGTACCTATGGCCTTGGTTACATTCCAACCCTAATAGAAGAATTCCTAATGAAACAAGCAAAGGTTACAAGAGGTGATAGATCATACTATGCCCTAATGACCTTTCCATTACTAATTGAGACATTTATCTACATTGACACTCAAACCCCTTAATCTACAGAAGAAAAATTCCCTAACAAAGTCAAATCAATAAGCCCATCCTATAAGCTCTATCATCATTTGAATAATAGGTTCTCTCTCTTAAATAATGGCAATAGGTCTTCTGTAGGGTAAAGGGTGAACCGTAGTCCAGTACTTTTATGAGTTTTCCAATAATTATTATTGTTCCTTAATGTACTTGTGAGAACTCCTTCAATGAATAAAATATCGGTTCCCTTTTTTCTCCATTATGCTTCATTCTTCTTTTTTATTTATACTTGCTTCCTTTATATACTTATGCTCAAATCCAATGCTTTGAATGAAAGCCAAGAATATCTTATATAGGTTGATGATGAAAATATTAGTATAACTTCTAGCCCTATAAGGTTAGTCATCGGGAGTGATGTTGATTATCATAATAAAACACAACAAAGCTAGTAAAAATATGAACTGGGTAGAATTTCCATTGATGAACCAACTAAAATGATCAATGTAGGGGCTGATGATAACCCAAAGAATTTGAAGGTTGGAGGAGATTTGAAAGAATAACAAAAAGAAAAATTAACTATGTTGTTATCTAAGTATCAAGATGTGTTTGTGTAGTCCTATGAAGATATGCCTCAGTTAGATCCTTCAATTATAGTCCATCGCCTACCCAAACGAGAGGACATAAAACCTAAGAAGCAGAAGCTAAGGAGATTCCGAACCGATATCTTGTTGAAGATTAAAGAAGTCAAGAAGTTTCTTAAGGTTAGTTTCATTGAAGCATCTGATTATCCTAAGTGGGTGACCAACATTGTATTGGTAATGACAAAGAATAGAAAAGTTAGACTATGCATGGATTTCCAAGACCTCAATCTGGCAACACCTAAGGATAACTTTCCTTTACCTCACATAAATGTCTTAGTAAATAACACAACTAGAAACCATCTTTTCTCATTTATGGATGGCTTCTTTAGATACAATCAAATTAGAATTTTCAAAGAAGATAAGACTAAAACAATTGTCATCACCACTTGGGCACGTTTTGCTATAAGGTAATGCCCTTTAGACTCAAAAACGTCGGGGTAACCTACCAAAGCAATGGTCGTAGTCTTTCACAACGTGATGCACTAGGAAGTAGAAGTATATGTTGATGATATGATTGCGAAATCTAAAGAAGCAGAGAAACGCATGCATAATCTGAGGAGGTTATTCAACAAGTTAAGGAAATTTCAGTTGAAGCTAAATCCAAAGAAGTGTACCTTTGGGGTAAAATTGAGAAAATTGCTAGGTTTTATAATTAGCTAAAGGGGCATCAAAGTATATCCTAATAAACTCAAAGCAATACTTGACATGCCATCTCCACCCATACTTAAAGAGGTTAAGGGCTTATTAGGTCGGTTGAACTACATAGCCCGGCTTATATCTTAACTTAAAAATAAATACCATCCTATGTTTAAGTTGCTAAAGAATAATGCGAATATAAATTGGGATGACGAGTATGAAGAAGTCTTCATAATAGTCAAAGATTATCTTATGAACCCTCCAATGTAAGTGGCTTCTAAACTTAGGAGGCCATTATTTCTACACCTCACCATACTACTAGAGTCCATGGAATGTATGCTTAGCAAAAATGATGAAGAAGGAAAAGAGTGAGTTGTGTACTACTTAAGTCAGAAGTTTACAAAAGGGGAACATTTATATTTTAAAATTGAAAGAAAATGTTATGCTTTGGTTTGGATCATGCATCAGCTTAGACAATATACACTCTACTATTATATTGAATTGCTAACACAACATGATCCATTGAAGTATTTGGCCAAAAAATGGCCCTAATAGGTAGGATCTCCAACTAGCAAATGTTATTATCAGAGTTTGAAATCACGTATGTGAACCAAAATTTGATCAAGAGCTAAGCCTTGGTAGATCAACTAGTAAAGAATCCCCTTGAAGATACTCCCTAAGAAGTACAAGTTAGATTTCTCGGTGAAGATATCTTAGTAACTGAAGATGATTCTAATAGAGAAAAGAATGAAAAACTCTCGAAATGAAAGATATTCTTTGGTGGAGCAGCCAATGTGTCTAAGTGTGGAATTGGAGTAATAACAACATTGCCCGAAGGTATACAGTTCCCAATGGCTATAAGGCTCATTTTCTTATACACCAAAAATATTACTAAATATGAAGCATGTATTATAGGACTTAAAATGGCCTTAGATAAAGAGATACGAGAGTTAGAAGTATATGGGGATTCATCATTGATCATTTGCCAAGCTTAGATGAATAAGAAACAAAACCCCAAATTTATGCCTTACTACCAACACTTGATTGAGTTAGTAGAGAAATTTGAGGAAATTACATTCACATACATCTCAAGGACTCAAACTAGTTCATTGATGCTTTGGTCACTTTAGTGTCTATGATTTAAATATCCGGTAGAGTAGAAATTCAATCACTTAAAATCTAAATTGAAGAGAAGCTTTCTTTCTATCTAGCAATTGAAGATGTACATGATGAAAAGCATTAGTACTACGACATCAAAACTTTTTTGCAACAAAGCACATACCTTGACAAGGCTAAAAAGAAAGATAGAAAGAAAATTAAGAGGTTAGCTACACATTTCTTGTATTGATGATCATTTGATAGTATACTCCTACAGTGTGTAGACAAAAAGGAAGTGGAAGTTTTGATGAGGAAAGTACATAAGGGAGTATGTGCCCCCTACATGAATGGTTACATGCTTGCTAAGAAGCTAATGAGACTGGGATACTATTGGTCAATTATGGAGGGTGATTGCATCAAATATGTCAAGTAATACCACTTGTGCCAAGTTTACATGAACAAAATAATGCTCCACCTTAGGAATTACATACACTATTTGCACCATGGCCATTTTCAATGTAGGGTATAGACATCATTGGCTTGATCACTCCAAAGGCATCAAAAGATCATCATTTTATATTAGTAACCATCGATTATTGTGGTTAATAGGTTAAAGCCTCATCTTATTCAAGTGTTACCAAAGGAGTGGTGGTAAAGTTCATCAAAAGGGACATCTTTGTTTGATACAGAACTCTAGAGACAATCATTACCGATAACTACACAAATCTTAACAACAAACTCAAGGCAAAATTGTGTCGGTAGTTCAAGATCATCCACAGAAATTTTACTCCCTATCAACCTCAAATGAATACGCTGTAGAAGTAGTAAACAATAATCTCACAAGAATCATTGAAAAGATGGTCATTACATATCGCAATTGGCATGAAATGTTACCATTTGCATTCATGGCCCATCAAACTTCTATCAGAATATCGATAAGGGTGATGCCCTACTCCTTAATATATGGTACTAAAGTAGTATTGCCAGTGGAAGTCAAGATCCTATCTCTTAGAATGCTATCAAAAACTCAATTGGATGAAGCTAAATGGGTAAAGAAGTGCATTAGGCAATTGAATTTGATTGATCAAAAGAGATTGATAGCCCTGTGTTACAATCAATGCTATTAACAAAGGATGACTCGAGCTTCTAATAAGAAGGTGCAACCTTAGAATTTCAAAGAGGCTTACATAGTGTTGAGAAAGGCTATTCCTAATGTACAAGACCCTAGAGGGAAATTAGCTTCAAATTATGGAGGTCCTTATATTGTGAAAATATCTCATGGAATATGAGTATTACCCTATCAAAGAGAAAAGCCTAGGTTTGGTCGGAGGAAGTTGAGAGGCAGTTCAGTTGAGACTTTGAAGATTTATGTAGAGCCAAAAATCTGAAGCATGACCTTTCTACTCAAAAGAAGATGCCATTTTACATATTGGGTCACCTTCCTTTAATTTTCCAATAAACAAGACTTTGTGTCCTATATTTCAAGATTAGAATTTATTTCAAAGGCTAAATCGTTGGTTTTGATCGGACTTCTTAAGAAAAGGCTTGACTATTTGGGAATTATCGACAAAGATAAGTAAGTGCTTCTAAACATTCTAGTATAAAGTTAAGTTGGCATTAAACTTTTATTCTACTTAGGGTTCTGGCCAACTTGTAAAGTGCTATCCCATTTTTAGGGTTTAAGCCTACCCATAGGGCGCTTTCCTACCTTTAATTATCCATTAGGGTCTTAGCTAACTCAAGGATTACTTTACCCACCTGCCTATATTAGTCAGCTTAGAGGAACACTTCTAGGTTTCAATTTGATTCTCATTTAGGGTCTTAACCAGCTCAAAGAGCGCTTTGCCCATATGCTTAGGTTAGTTAACTTAAAAGAGCACTACTAGGTTTTAAATCAATTCCCATTAAGGGTTCCTAGTTTCTTAGTGACACTTCTACCTTGGTTAGTCAACTCAAAGGGGCATGACCAGCTTCTAAACCAATTTCCTTAGCCAATTCATAAAGCACTATCACTTTAGAGTTCTTGTTAGCCCATAGGAGCACTACGCTCTTTCAATATCTTTTAGGGTACTTGCTAGCCTATAGGGCACTACTTTCCATTTGGTATCTTTTAGGGTTCTTGCTAGCTAATAGGGGCACTACCCTCTTTTCAGTATCTTTTAAGGTTCTTGCTAACCTATAGGAGTGCTAGCCTCCTTTTGGTATCTTTTAAGGTCCTTACTAACTTACAAGGGAACTGCCCTCCATTCAATGATTTCCAAGGTTCTTGCTAGCCCACAAAAACGCTATTCTCCTTTCAATATCATTTGAGGATTCTAGCCAGCTCTTAAGACACTATACCCTTCTGAAAACTCATTCTCATTTTTCGGTTGGCTCTCAGAGCACCATCTTTCTTTTCAAAATATCTTTTACCAAAAGCCCTAGTGAATCAGACCTAGAATAGCTAGCTAGTTATAGCACTTCTTAGGACAGTTTCATCCTTAAGACAAAAACAGTGTCTATTTTGTTTTTATAGTAAAGTTTTACTCAAACTTCACCACAAAAAAGAGGCAATTGTAAACACTCCTTTTTGCCCCTTGTAATTTTAGTACCATTTTAAAATAAGTGAAAAGGGCTCCAATTTAAAAAAACACAAAAAATTAGAAAATTCAAAAATAAATTTAAAAAAGAGTCTTGGGTCATTTTCTCCTATAATTTCTAAGTCACCTGGCTGGAGTTATTTCATTTTTAGGGTCATGGTTTAAGCCACTTCATTCTTTAGGGTCATTTAATTTTAGGTTGAATTTAGGTTTAGCATACAAAATTAAAAGAGAGAGAGAGAGAGAGAGAAGAAAAAATTGAAAAAAAAAAGAGAGGATTTTTGTCTAAACTAGGTGTATGGCCTAGCTCAATTAACATTAGAAGGGCTAAAAGCCCTCAAACCAGGCCAAGCCCCAACATTTAAGCCTAAGCCATACAATGAAGACCAAGCCTAACAAGGATAAGTAGGTGCAAGCCTGTGTTTTTAGTTAAGTACGTATGGAACACGCACGAGTGATGGTACGTTGTCACATGCACGATAAGTGAGTCGACCATCCCTATATTTCCCTCTTGCGATCAATGACCTAATTCTCAGTCTTGTTTCCTTCTCTATCAACTCCCTATAGATGATTTTTTAAACTAGTTTTCTTTAAGATTTCACAAAATTAATGGTGAAATCTCAAAGATTACATAGCATACCAATAATCTAGACAAAAATATGAGTCCAAATGCATCTGTTTACCAATCCAAATTTTTCTTGAAAAAACGAAAATAAATTTCCTATCCATGATATTAGCACCACCATGATCCTTGAATGTAAGCTTTTTTGGAAATTTTTTAAGCTTCCACTCTAGTTTTTGAGCAATATATCAACTAATAACTTCAAATCTTAGCTCGAATCAAGGTTTTTTCCAAGAATATGAAGATTACCTAAGCTTCATCATCAATGGAGGATTTATCCATTATAGCCTTTGCCCAACTTAGTCGACCTCCAAATTAGTATAAAAGGAGCTTACCCATCCTTCTAAGATGATCACAAACCATCCACACTCACTCAAATCCCTCATTTCACTCAATTCCAAACATTCTCTTTAATGCGTCTCTGAGGTAAGGCACATAGAGAAGCACCATAACGAAGCAAACAAAAAACAAACAAAAAAAAGTTAGCAAAGTTTGAGCTACTACTGAATGGATATGACACACCACTCAATCCTACTGGACCTACAATCCACCGGATATGATGCACTGATCCGAATTGAAGAGTCACTCGCCACTACTCCTTACTAAAAAGAATAGATAAGAGTTAAATGATAACAAGAACACTAAGGTTGCTCAAAGTGACTAATTTTGTATTGATCAGTTGATTATCTACGTACAAGAAAGTGGAGGCTTATATACCCATCCACTAGGATTACTTTACATGTATAAAAAGACAAAAAGGGTTTTCTACAGTTAGGTTACATGAGACTTACTAAATTGGGGTAAAAGAAACAAAGAATATTCAGTGTGAAAAAGTGAAGAATCCTTCTAGAAAGATCGTGCTAGAAGACACGTGTCTTATAGTGGATGGGAGTTAAGACTATGACACAAAGTAAACGACACAAAAAGTACTAGCAATTAGGGGCCAACCTGATTTGGACCAGGCAGGGGACTAATTAGTTCTTCTAAAGAGAAGTCAGCTTGACTTGGGGTCGGATGCCTATGGTCAAATCCGAAGCTCGGCTTAGCTATTCTTGGGCCATCTTCTAAGATAAATCATCATCATTAAATAGGGGCAGATCTAATATAAGTAAGGATCCGATAGTTAGGTCAGCAAGAGACCAGCTCAGGGTAGGAATCCCTGTCACAGTCATGGCCTAGAGCTAATATCCTCTCAGCAAGTCCTTAGAGTCCTTTAACTCAGCTACATATGATTGGTCTAAGGGGATGATTCCTATCATCTGCCTGGGGGTCAGAAAGATTTATCCTCAAATCTGAAGCGGTCTCTATTCTTTCTTTTAGGGCGCTGGCAAGGTCTTCTTCTGTTGGTTAGTAAGGAATTAGATCGAATATGTTGAAGGTAAAGGAAACACCATAATCATTAGGCAACTCAATCTGATGGGCATTATGGTTAATCTTCTTTAGGACCTTGAATGGGCTATTAGCTCGAAGTGATAGTTGGCTCTATCTCAAGTGTGGAAATCACTCTCGGTTGAGGTAAATCATTACTAAGTCTCTTAACTGGAAAGAAATAGTTTAGCGACCTCGACTACCAATCTCTTGTTATCTTTAATTAAACTTAACGATCTTCCTAGTTACAGATTCATGTAGCATTTGCAATTCTTAGGCTCGATTATCTTTGGATTGACTCTCTTCAGTAGCTGCTAGGGTACTGATCATATCTAAGGGAATTGTCAAACTAAGGCCATAAATGACCTCGAATGTAATCTACCTAGTAATGTTGTAGACAATCTGGTTGTATGCAAACTCCACAATTGGTAGGCACAGATCCCAATCCCTCAAGTTCTTTTCCATAACAGCTCTAAATAGATTTCATAGCGCCCTATTCACCACTTTAGTTTGGCCATCAGTCTAAAGGTAGCTACTGGAGCTGAATACGAGTTTAGTTCCAAGTCTTCTCTAAAGAGTCTTCCAAAAATAGTTAAAGAATTTTGTATCCCAATCTAAGACAATAGTCTTCGATACCCCATGTAGTCAGATAACTGTCCAAAAAAACAAATTAGCAATATATAGAGCATCGTTAGTTTGGTGGCATAGGATAAAGTGTGCCATTTTGCTAAAGCGGTCTACGACAATAAATATAGAATCTTTTCCTCTAGAGGTCCGAGGCAACCCTAAGACAAAGTCCATACTGAGGTTGGCCCAAAGTAAGGTTAGCATCGGCAAAGGCATGTACTCTCCATAGGGCTCTCTCTTTCCCTTATCTCGCTTATACATCTCACAGCAACCAACTACCTTATGGACATCCTTAGCCAAACTAGGCTAATAAAAGTTTTCCTTTAACAGATTAGTTGTCTTGGTTCCCCCGAAATAACAAGATAATCCTTTGTTATGAGCTTCCTTAACCAATAGCTCACACGTAGAGCAGTTTAGAATACATAGCCTACAGTCCTTGAACAGATAGCCATCCTTAAGATAATATCCTCCAATAACTATTCCTTCTCGGCATTATTCGATAATAAGGCTAAAGTGAAGTTCAATAGCATACTGCTCAGCAATGAGTGAGAATCCCAATAGTTTTGTCAACAAAGTTTGCCACTGTGACAAAGTGTCAACGACCACATTTATGCTTCCCTTCTTATGCCAAATGACGTATGAGAACCCTTCTATAAATTCCAACCACTTTGCTTATCTCTTTGAGATTTTGTTGTGACTCCCAAGATGCTTCAATTATTTGTAGCCAATTTAAATAACAAACTCTTGTAGTCACAAATAGTATTTCTAAACAATGAGGGCTCAGAAAAGGGAGTACAACTCCTTCTCATATACATAATAGTTCAAGGTAGGACCACTAAGTTTCTTACTATAATAAGCGATGGGTCGTCGCTCTTTCATCGGGACAACACCAATTCCAACTTCTAGCATCATATTCTAATTCAAAGGGCTTGTCAAAATCTGGCAATGATAGGATAGGTGCCAAGGTGAGTTTTTCCTTGATCTCTCCAAAGTTCTATTCAACTCGGTCCAACTTGATCGTTCCACCTGAATCCTTCACTCTTCTTTGTCAACTTGGTCAATGGGGTTGCTATTGTATTGAATTCCTTAATAAATCCCCTATAAAAAGAAGCTAGGCCATGAAAACTTCAAACCTCAATAACATTCTTAGCCATCGGCTATTCCAGAACAACTTAGATTTTTTCCTTATCTACTCGAATCCTTTTCCCTAACACTAGAAACCTTAGGAAAACTAGGTTATTTTGGTAGCAGGTACACTTTTTCATATTCTCATACAACTTCTCAGTTTTCAAATTATTAAATACGTCACGAAGGTGTTGAACATGGTATTTAGGTCGACACTATAATGTCATCAAAATATATAACCACATACCTTCCAATCAGAGGGCACATCACATGGTTCATTAACCTCATGAATTGCTCACCACATTATTAAGTCCGAACGACATAACCAACCATTCGTAGAGTCTATGCCTAATCTTGAAGGCAATCTTCCAATCATTTCCTAATCTCATATGAATCTAATGATAGCCACTCCATAGATCAATCTTAGAAAATATCTTAGTGCCATAAAGCTCATCCAATATATCATCGAGTCTCAGTATTAGATATCTATATTTGATAGTAATCTGATTGATTGCTTGACTATCGATACACATATGCCATGAAACATCTTTCTTTGGAATGAGCAGAGCCGGTACTACACAAGAGCTAATGCTCTCCTTCACAAATCCTCGATCTATGAGCTCATCTACCTATTTCTTTAGCTCGGCAACTTACTCAAGGTTCATCATGTATGTAGGTTGGTTCGGTAGGGCGGTGCTAGGCTACAAAATAATACAGTGCTCTATTCTTTAGATTGGAGGCAATCCTTTAAGGAATTCTTCCAAAAACAGGTCAAAAAACTCATTTAGCAAGCTTTGGATCTCTTTTAGAACATTCTCTAATTCCCTCATCTCCAACAGTCTCCTAACCAATAGGAACATAGGTTCTTTAGCCTTTTCAACAACTCGAAGATCTCTTCGGCTCATCACTAAGGTTTTCTTCTTACTGGCTCGAGTAAGCTAGTTATGAGTTTCGTTTACTTAGGATGGGGTCATAGGTTGCAACACAATCTTCCTTCCATCCTTAATAAAGGCATAGGTGTTCTTATTTCTCATCCCTTGCTCTAGCTACGTTCAAATTTTTCCACCACATTGTGGCATACCTAATAAACTCCAACACAGCAAGTCAAACTTTGATAATATCTATATATCCATAATAGTCAAACACCTTCTCGACCTACTCTTTCCACTCTAAGTATTCATCAGTATCTTCACTTCCACTAAAGGGCAGAATTTGAACCTTGACATTATTTAGTCCTCAAGGAGCTCAGTGTCCTCATCCCTGTGCTTAGTAATAGTCAACTTCTTCGTCTTCTTCTTCTTCCTCAATCTCTTCTAACTCCAAACTTCATCTGGTAGCTCTTCTAGCTCGAAGGGGTCAAGCGGTATGATGGACTCAACCAACTTAGCCATAACCCCTCTCTTAAATATTTTCAAGTAGATTTTGCATCGACATACCTTGGGGTTGTTGCCCATTAGCTTACATCGCTATGACTAGACTCTCAACAAGGTTTATAAGTCTATTAAGTTTGTCACCAATGGATCTTGAGGTGTTACTACCATTATGACCATGACCGGATTAAGCACCACTTGGTCACCAATAATACCTCGAACACTCGAATCTGACATAATACAATACTTCCCTAACAGATTAACAGTTCACTAACAACTTTAGTGCCCAATAGTCGCTCAAACAAAATAGAAACAAACTTACCCCATTTTGTCAATGAGAAATAGAGTAGAAACATAGTAACAATGAAACCACACTTACTATCATACAAACACACTACCTTGTCTACGAAAGGAACATGACAGCTACTGACAATAAAGCTAACCAAAACTTCATTACAACTTCACACACTCCCTTTCGGAACCTGGCTCTAATACCAGCGAAGCTGATGCGTCTTCGAGGTAGGATACATGGAGAAGCATCACAACGAAGCAAACCAAAAACAAATAGGAAAAGTTTAGCAAAGTTCGGGCAACTATCAAATGGATATGATGCACCACTCAATCCTACTCAACCTAAAATCCATCGAATATGATACATCGATCCGAACTAAAAGGTCACTTGCCACTACTCCTTGTTAAAGGGAATAAATAAGAGTTGAATAATAACAAGAATACTAAGGTTACTCAAAGTGAACAATTCTATATTGATCAATTGATTTTTTGCGTCCAAGAAAGTAGAGGTTTATATATCCATCCACTAGGGTTACTTTACATGTATGAAAAGATAAAAAGGATATTCTACAGTTAGGTTACATGAGACTTACTAAAAGGGGGTAAAAGAGACAAAGAATATTCAATGCAAAAAATCAGAAGATCCTTCTAGAAAGATCGCTCCAAAAGATACGTGTCATGCAACAAATGGGAGTTAGGACTATGATACAAAGTAAACAAAACAAAAAGTACTGGCAATCAAGGGCTAACTTGATCTTGACTAGGCCGAGTACCAATTAGTTCTTCTGAAGAGAAGTCAGCTCAATTCAAGGTCAGATGCCTGTAGTTGGATTGGGAGCTCACCTTGACTATTCTTAGGCTGTCTTCTAGGATAAAGCATTGCTGCTAAATAGGGGCATATCTGACGCAAGTATGGATCTAATAGTTAGGTTGGCAGGAGACCAGCTCATGGTAGGAATCCCCATCTCAATCATAACCTAGAGCTAGTATCCTCCCAGTGAGTCCTTAGAGTCCTCTAGCTCAGCTATGTGTGATTAATCTAGGGTGTTGATTCCTATCACTCTCTTTAGCTCAAACCTCTCTATTTCTCTCTTCAAACCACCATCATTTGATGGTTATTTCTTTAAATCACTACCACCACGAGCTCCAACACCCTTAAAAAACCAAGACACTACTAACTTTTCACCCACCCCCACCCCAAACAATGCCACCCTTAACTCCATGCACCACAGCCGACAACTACCTTTTCACTACCCAAAAAACTACCACAAGTTGAGGCATCAAGTCTACAGCCACCGCAACACCTCCCCCCCCCCCCCCCAAGTCCAATTAGAAACACATAAGACCCATTTCCCTTGTAATGCCCCAGAAGGAAGCCTAGTAGTTTTGCCTAAAATCTTCATATCATGTGTATACTCATGATATAAAGACTGCCTTGCTAGTTAGAGGTTGTAAGGCTCTAATTAGTAAGTTTCTAAGAGTGCTTATTCAATTTACATACATATGCTTAACTATATATATATGTATATATATCTATAAGTGATTCAACAATCTACAGTCACTAGAACTGTATAGAGTCAGATTTACCTACCAAATAATAAGAAAGATTATCTATATGTAGACAATCATAATATCACTAAATACGTTAAAAGTGTAATTCAACTATACCACTTACTTTCCTAAACTTATATTCTACTTTCTCAGCCCGCTAGAGCGTTCTACATTCAAATCCTAACCTAGCCCTAGCTTTGTAAAACCTGTAAAAGAAACTATTAGGGGGTAAGCTGCATCAGTTCAGTGAGTAACCTTCCTACCTTACCATCAGACAATAACAAGCAAGTTATTTATCAAACAGATGAATGCATGTACAAGCATATGTAATGCAAATAGTATATACAGTTGGCCGATAACTGTATACAATGCAGTTTTAACACCTACCGTTGCCCAAGTTAGAAAGTATTTAGGTATGTCAATACTGAAGTATCCACGTCCAGTATGAAATCTCTTAACAATATAACCACACTGAACAGTAGACACGGCTTGGCCTCAAGCAAAAGGTAGCACTCCCTGGAGTGATAATAATGTGTGAAAAGTTGCTTGATCGGTAGTGGTGAGGAATGAACTCACTAAGCTGTTTTATACTCATTCCCCCTTAGTTTCATTTGCAGGTTTACATATGATGGGATTGGGATATGTCTCGAATGCTGAGTGCGAGATGAAGATATGTACATTAGTATTAGAAGTAGCTGAGTACTTTTTAGATAATACATAGACATCATTTGCAGAAAATATTTATTTACTAAACCTTACTCTAATGCTAGTATATCCTGTCTTATTATTTGGTAGGGGATACCGATTCTCTGCGATTCTGAGGAACTGTGGGATATCAGATACCCATAGTTATTTATATTTGTATTCTACAATAAATTGATTACTTAAAAATCAGTAACCTTAGTGATTAATTATTTAGAGTCTTGCAATCTCTGACTTGCAAGACGGTTTTCATAGCATGGGTGCATACATGTTGTGGAAATTTTAGGGTCCTGACAAAGTGGTATTAGAGCATTTGGTTGTCAGAGATAGGAGAAACCTACCAAATGGTGAGATGGGGTAGAACCTGGGTAGTATAGAATTAATGATTTAAAAGACTTAGACACTAGATTATATGCTATATCTAGTATCAATATATCTAGTATCAATTATATGTATTATGTTTATATTATAAGTATGTATATTCACTATCTGTTCATCTCCTCCCTACTTGAGATGTTGTTAGTACTATTATCATACAAAGCTTAGGGTTATATGTTTGAAGTGCTATAACAAGGATTTAAGGAATGAATGTTGAAAGGGAAACAAGAAGGAGATGTCTTTGATTGTGTTAAAGTAAGAAAAATTGATTGTGTTAAAGATCAAGAGTGTAGGAATATCCTAATCTCAATAAACGATATGAAGTGTAATTTTTTATGGTTCTAATAATATTTGGAATTAGAAATGTGATGGTGTAGATGGAATTAGGAAAGTGTGTTATTGCACATTTAATTTGGTGATTGAAGACTTTAATGAGTTTAACATAGGAGGTAATGTTACTAGGATGTAAATTGTCCTATTGGATTGAACAATCATACTATGAAGAGGATGATTGCATGAAGTTTTACGGAATACGTAAGTTGTTAAGTTGATGCGAAGATAAGTCTTCTTAAATAAGTAACTAAAGATAAGTATATATATTGGAGATTCAACTTTAGATTTGGAAACTTAGATATCTTAATTCGCGATTTTGATATCAAAGGATAGCAAGAGCAATTCAAAAAGAGAAATCAAATGGTGTGAATGGAGATTTGAGGGAATGTTGTAATCATAGAATTCTGAATTTGAACTTTGATTTACTATGAGTATTTATATTTAGAAAATGGAAGGGTGGAAGAATGTAAAAATGATTGAGTTAAATGATTGATGATTTAACAAAAAAAAAAGAGTTGGATAAATAGTACTAACATAAGGATATATTATCTTGACAGGGTTATCATTGTTGACCAAATTTTGATCTACATTAAAGTGGAGTTCATTTGCAAGTATTCTGAGAATAATGGAATCATCTAAGGTGAAATTGTCTAAGTTTATCAAGGTAAATAGATACTTTGAAGGCAGACCTAATGACCCAGTAGGGACAGAAGATTGGTTAACACGGATCGAACAAACCTTTCAAATCTATGACATCCCAAAGGATTTAAAGGTAACTTATGGGACGTTTATGCTACACAAAGATGCAAGGATATGGTGGAACTTTAAAAATGAAACTATGTCTCAACCTATTACCTGGAAGGGGTTTAAAGAAGAATTCTTGAAGGAATATATTCCAGAAAGTTTACGAAAGAAACTTCAAGGAGACCTACTTCATGTACGAAGAGGAAGTCTAAGTATTAGTGAATATGAATGTGAGCTCCGGCGATTGATGCATCTTACATATCCAGAATTAAGAAGTAGTGATCAATTTCGTATAAAGTGTTCTTAGCAGGACTAGATCTAGATACTCGAGTCAAGTTGAAGGAATTCCAATTAAAGACTTATAATGATATGGTTGAAAAAGCAAGGGTGATAGAAAATGCAGGAAAAGAATTCGTAGAAAAGAAAAATGAAGAAAACAGGGAAATCTCTGAATCAGATGAAGAATCCATGGATAATGCTAATCAGAATGGCAAGTGACCCCTTAAAGCATCAAAATCACAAGTAATTGAACCCATTGTGAAGAAACCACACCAACTAAATTGCTGGAAATGTAACCAAGATCACCGGCCAAAAGCATGTCCTCAATTAAAAGGAAAATGTTCTTATTGTAGAAAAGTTAGACATACAGTAAAATGGTGCTTTAAAAGAAAGAGTGCTCCACTATGCAATACCTGTGGAAAGCACGGTCATACTACTATTGAATGCTATTAGAAGTGAGTGGCTTGAAAAGGAATCTAGTGACTTATGAGAAACTCTAGAGATGTGATGTAAATAGTATGAACAAACTCAGTATATGAAATATGTTGTATAAAGTTATTAGGATGTATCTTGGTAGAAGTTAAGTACTAATATGAGTTTTGTTGATTATATGTAAACTTAGTACTTATGAATAATAAAAGGAGTTTTCGTAAGGAATTATCTCGATCAAGTTTCGAGGATGAAACTTTTTGTAAGGGGGGAAGAATGTAAACCCCGCGAATTTAGCTTCCTAAAAATAGAAACAAAAGTCCAAACTGAAGATGATTTCCTAAACTCAAAAGAGCTAATGAGATTTAAAACCGATTAAAATCTCAATCCAAAACCTAAAGTGGATACGAAAAACCTTAAATCATCAATTGAACCCCTAACCGCATACGAAGACCCTAAAACCTCGAACCATATCAAAACCCTAAGATAACAATCGAAGATTTAATCGCGTAAGAATATATGAAACCCTAAATGTGTAAAAACATTAGAGATTGTGCCCTAAAGTAATAAAAATCCTAAAACTATAACTTTAAGGATATAAAAACACTAATTCATCATGATATACCCTAAAACCCTAATTGATAATAAATTGCTCACATTTTGCCAAATCATTAGTAAAAGGTTAGAGATGACCCTCATTCATGCTTATATGATTCGAATCCTTAAGTAATCCATTAGAAACTAAGATAATGAGTCATAGATTATATTTATCCCTTAAGTATGTGATTAAGGTAGTCTCACTTAGAGTTAGGGTTATAATTGAAGATTAGGTTACATATAGTGAACTTTAATACTCAAATTAGTACTTTTTGCACTTGTTATCCAAAGTAATTTATCAAATGAGATATATAAGCTATAAAGACCTAAAGTAAGACCTCATCAACCATATTTACTAATCAATTCATCATATACCTCATTTCTTCTCATTTCCTTCATTTTCCCCTAATTTCCCTTAATTACTACATTATGTGCACAAAATTACACATACTTAAGGAATGTTGACTAAAATAACACATGTTGACCAAAGTCCAAAAGTTGACCAAGTCAACACATGTTGACTAAAGTCAACATTTTGAAAAGTCAACAAAAGACTAAAGAGATAAAGAACACATCTCTTCCTTAATGATGGCTTTTCTTTTCTTTCTTTTTGATTTTTTTTCTTCTCCTTTTCTTCTCAATTGCAGTCCACATCTTCTCCCTTTTATACCCCACCATTCTCCTTCTTCCATAAGCAAAACAAATCAAAAGAAACAAACCAAAAATCCTCCTCCATTGTCGTGAGCTTCCATCTCCATTTTACCTTCAACATCTTCCTTTTTGTCTCCTTAATTCCAACATAAGCAAAGGTATGTATCTAAGTTACTTTATCTTGTTTTATCTTCTTCATTAGTTAGTTAATTAAGTATATTAGATAGGTAGTTATGTGTTTAGTGTTGTCTTGAAGAAAAGAGCACAAAGTTCTCCTCTTTAAGTGTAGAAATCTAGGAATCATGAAGAAGAAGAAGGATATGTATGTGCATGTCCTTAAGTATATGTATAAAAGGATAGGCTAAAAGAATACAAGTATAAATAGCTTTGTACATAAGTATACAATATGTACATAACCTAAAATAAGGTATATACTAACTATACATACATAAATCATGTCAAATATACTCTTAAAATACAAAAAGAATGAAATTGTGAAGCTTTCTTAAGGGGCTAGATAAAGCATACGAAAATACATATAAAAATATGTATTTTACCGTATGCGTATATCGGTATATGTATTAGTATATATATTAGTACATAAGTATACATATTAGTATATTATGAGTGTAGGTAGGTATATAACAAATGTATATGTATAAGTACTTAATGACATATATATTTACATGTAATAAATGGATTACATAAGCCATGACATCTTCTAAACATTACATAAGCCATGACATCATCAATTGATTACATAAGTGATGATGTAAGCGTAGGTTTATAATAGAAGAAATAATAAGATTACATAAGCACATAACATAGGTATATACATGTATTTAGAAGTCGAAAATCCCTTAAACCCTAATACACTTCCTAGATTGAATTAAATTTAATCAAATATGTGGATTAGTAGCACTAATGTAAAATTTCCTAAGTGTAAGAATCAAATAGCTAATTCAATCATTAAATCCTAAACTAGGGCATAAACATAAGAAATAAGAATAATTAAACTTCAATAAGATAAAATTTCAATAAATTTAGTTCATATCATAAAACACGAGTCTTAACGTCCAAAACGGACATTACCGTGTAAATGTACGTCCGAAAAAGGTGAAAAACGATTATAAGTTTGCAAATATCGGAATCAGAACGAAAAAAGTTACAAAATACATAATGAAAGCCTCATACCTTACTAATATAAGAAAACAGTTACTATTAATCTGATGGAGTATGGTAACCCTATACACACTATACTCGGGTTAACCTTATACACACTATACTCGGGTTATATTAGAAGAAACTAGATAAACTACAATAGACTTTTAGTTAACTAAGGATTCTGAATTCTCGGAACACTTATAAGTTTTACCATTTTGATTTAGGCATTCGATATCGAGTCCTGGAAACCCAAAAGGCTTGGAGAATGAGCAATAATCCAGGTGAAGGAGTTCTGATGACCTACTACTTGCTTGTACGTGCTACTTGTATGATGTTTTGCTGTTTGCTATTGCTTGTATGTTTGAATGACTGTTCTATTTGTATGCTATCATCCGTGTGATCACCTTTTTAAATTGATAAATATAAATATCTGCCTAAACAACCGGTTCTACTCGTCGCATGTCTATGACTTAGTAAAGGTATGAATGGAGAGTGCTAGCCTTGCAAAAATCTTAAGAAAAGTATTTTTGGAAAAAGCTTTTCTATTCGTAAACAAATTTTTAGATGATCGCTGTAAGGGCATGTGGAGCCATAAATAGTATTTTTAACGTTAAGGCAAAGCTAACATGGGTTCTCCACTTGATAGCGAGAGGACTCACTTTATTTTACCTGTAAGGCCTTGGTTAAATTTTGGTTGCGAGAGGACTCGTATGTTTGTGCCCGAAAGGCCTTGGAGGGTAGATAGTCCTAGTCTGGACTCCCCCTATTTGGATTGAAACTCTTTTCTCGGCTAGGGTAATAGTCGAGTTTTGCCTAATAGGGTGGTGCCCCTAGGTAGCCTCATGCGGGTAAGCTGAGGTGCCCTGTGCGGGTAAGTACAAGGGATAATCGAAGTGTAGATGACATAATTCTACACCTTCCATAGTTTCGGACTCCTATGGATGTGTTGCTTGCATTCATCACACCTGCATTCATTATGTATGTGGATAGCTTGCTTGCATGTGTGATAATAATGTGTGAAAACTTGCTTGATCGGTAGTGGTGAGGAATGAACTCACTAAGCTGTTTTGTGCTCATTCCCCCTTAGTTTCATTTGCAGGTTTACATATGATGGGATTGGGATATGTCTCGAATGCTGAGTGCGAGATGAAGATATGTACATTAGTATTAGAAGTAGCTGAGTACTTTTTAGATAATACATAGACATCATTTGCAGAAAATATTTATTTACTAAACCTTACTCTAATGCTAGTATATCCTGTCTTATTATTTGGTAGGGGATACCGATTCTCTACGGTTCTGAGGAACTGTGGGATATCGGATACCCATAGTTATTTATATTTGTATTCTACAATAAATTGATTACTTAAAAATCAGTAACCTTAGTGATCAATTATTTAGAGTCTTGCAATCTCTGACTTGCAAGGCGGTTTTCATAGCATGGGTGTACACATGTTGTGAAAATTTTAGGTAATCCTACTAGGCCCCCTTTAGGGTCCTGACAATACATAATATCAATATGGATCCATCCAAGCATGATTTCCTACTCTATTACGTGGTGCTGATGCCCTTTAACTCTTGTTATAAGATGTAATGCATGTCCAATTTAATTAGAGGCCAGATATTTATTAATTCCAAATTCATTGTGTGGTCACGCAAGTATATTCCAAACACTCCATTGCTCTACTCTCTAATGCAGCAAACAAGGGTGTTTGAAATATCTTAAGACATTTTACAAGCATAACTCAACTAGACCAAGCACGCATAAGTTCCTATATACCCCAACAAGCACTAAGTTCAATTATCATTTATAATTAAATAGTACACCAACTACAAGCACAAAACAGAGTAAAATAGGGGGGCAGTACACTCACTCAGCCTTGAAGTCAAGTATTTCCAGTAGTCCTTAGTAGTCTCAAACTTGATATCTTAAATCACCTGACTAAGGTAACTAAAGTAATTAAAACTCATCTTAAATGTAATCTATTCATTAGCCTTGCCATAATTTCCCTATTCTACTTATTTCATATCTTGGTCATAAATTTCTCATTTTAAGTCGGATTTTCGCTTTCTTATAGTCGATTTTCATCATTTTCAAGTGGTCTTTCATTTGGCGAGGTTATTTTTGGGCTTTTGGATCAGCAAGGTTTCTGTTTGGGCCTTACATGTTCAAAGGTCCAAAGGGTGAGTTTGGTCACTTTAGGTTTTGGGCCTAGTTTTGGGCTTTAGGCTTTAGGCTTAGCTTTTGATCTTAGACCTTATACTTAATACTTTAGGATTATTTTTAAGCATTTTAAGTGGACTTTTCTACTTAAACTTTAAATTTTCACCTTGGGCATTGGTGTTGCTCTTGTAGGCTTAAATAGGCCATTTTTACTCATTTAAGGCCCCTGCTTACTAAGAGGCTTATATAAGATGACTTTAATTGGCTTTTAGACTTAATAAACCTTTTATATTTTATTTTATGAACCTTTTAATTTAGGGTTTAGATCTGGTCACAAAGTTATTGGGTTATATTCTTGGTTCTTTTAAGGGCTTTTGGGCTTATCATGCATTTTAGGGTCATAAGCCCAACTCCACTTATGATTTTGGGCTTAAGCCCACCAAAGGCCTTAAGATTGGTCCATTTATTATTAGGATTCAGATCTAGTTCTTTTCATTTATTAGGCTGCTAATCATATTTCTAAAGCCCTAATCACTAACTATGCTAGTTTAAGCTTAATTTGCATTTAAGATCCTAAACTCGATAACTTGATTCTAACTTATTCTAATAGGCCAAATATCCTAATGAGTCCACTAAATAACCCATTTTACTAAGTATTCCAAATCTTGTTGATTTTATTAATGAAGTTTCTAACATTATTCCTAAGGCCTTAATCACTAACATAACTAGTGTATGCTATTAACACATCATTACCCTACTTAACTTGATTAATTAAGTCTTAAACCATACCTAACACTAAATAATCATACTATTAAACTAATAAATCAAAATTTACAGATTTGAAACTTTCATGAAAGTGGTGGCCAAGTAGGGTTTTTTTCTAGGCTTTCCTTCAACTTATTCCATCCAACACTTATTCTAATGTGTTTCCTTATTTTAATCATATTTTTTCTTGTTTTAAGCTAATAATATCACATAACATGGTGAAAACAAGATGAATACATATTATGGAAAGGGTAGCATGGATGGTACTTAGGGTTTCATTAGTTTTATTAATATCTTTTTAAGTTATTTAAATAAAACTATCTCTTACACTTCTAGAATGTAAGTAACAAACTTGCTAAGAACATAAATGAGGGTGTGATTATATGACTCTAAAATGACGTGCACAAGATTATAAAAGGTGCAAATGAAAAATAGCCTTAAAACTTCTATCTCACCTATCTTTTAGGAATGCCTATAGTTTGGAGTCTCTTGCCCTATTTAGTCTTTGACTAACCCACAAATGTTGTTGTCTACCTCGAGTCGTGCTATAATGGCATCCTCTTAAGCTGCATACTTCTCAGCCACCTATATGAACTTATCCAGGGAACTTGGTTTGTTTAGCGAGACTATGTCAAAGAGCCTCCTAGTGGGGATTATCTATGTGATTAAGGCTTGTAGGGCCATCCCTATGCCGATTTTGGAAATGTATAGTTTCATGCAATAGAAGTGCTCCAAGTATGCATATAGGGTCTCATTTGGCTACCACCTAATGTTGTGCAGTATGGACGAGTTTCTTCTTGAGACTTTGGAGATTAGGAAGTTCTATTGGAACTTACCCACTAAGTCGTTGAAGGATGTAATAAAACTATTGGGCAAGGTATTGAAACTCAGCAAAGCCGCTTTCATTAATTTACTTGGGAAAGCCTTACATGTGATGGTATATGTGAAATTGTGTAGGCTCATCATGGTGCAGTAGTGGACGAGGTGGTCATCCAGATTATTGGTTCCATCATAGTTGTTGAGGTTATGTACCCTTGTAACCATGGGTAAGGTTTCCACTAAGATTGATAGGATGAATGGGCTCTTTATTGTTGTAGAATGCAATGCACGAGCAAATGACTCCACTTTCTTCTAGTCACATACATTAGATGTGCAATGAATATGCTCATCCAGCTCTTAGACATTCATTTCTTCGAATGCTTTTTAGGATCACCATAGAGACAAGTCATCAACAGGTTTGCTTATCGCTATGCATTCACCCAACATGTGCATTTTGCTACGATTGTGGTTTAACTAATCACGCAGGTCTTTAGGAGCTTACTAGTGATGCTAAACTTGATCACGTAAACATGCTACGCATGCAATATGTTGCTTATTATTTTTACTTAGCTGTAAGAAGGAACTAATGGTTTCCTTCTCATTTGATTGCTTCTAGGATGTGTTTTTAAGTGTCACGATGTCCTTTTGCAGGGTAACATTGGACTCTTAAGTCTTTTTGCTTTCTTCAATCATTTGTTAAATGATGAGTTTGAGTTGTTAGATTTCATAAGCTTAAGTGCTTGGTGGTAGAGGAGTTGCTGAGCACTACAATGGAAGGCAAAGTGTTGCTACCACCTGCCTATGACATGTGGGCGCCACTTAGTTACAAAGTGTATGGATTATTAATTCCACTTTTAAGCATCTTATGTAGAGTGGCCTAAAGCAATGGGCATCAAAATGTTGATTATGGTTGAATCAACTAGATGTAGTGTTGCAGATGGGGCTTCAATGTAAATTGGGCTTCATAAACTCCTCACTCCTTATTACCTACAAAAAGCCCCTTATGGATATGTCTACAAGAGCCTTCTACCACTCCAGTCAATAAAGAGGACCAAGGAATAGAGATCAAGGGGAGCTTGAGCACTAATAGTCCTTAAGGAAAGTGCTCTAGTATAATAGGGTAGTCGTGGAGAATAGCATGAAAGAGTTTCTAGTTTTATTTATATATGGCCCATTTAGATCGAAATCCCCTTACCTCTTAGCTCCTTATAAGGTATGATTACCTGGACAAGTGTTAACTTAAGACTCATCTGCACTTGCAATTGATAGGGGACATGCATCGAAGAGTTAATAGGGTGGCTCTAAGAGTTGGTCGGCCATGACCACAATGGCAGCCACGTTTATGATCTATAGGTTTGAAATCCTTATGATATGTTAGGTATGCTAACCATAACACTAATGTCATACCATGATTAATGAGTTGGTGTACAACGTCAACATTGCAGACAGAGGAGGCAAGGAGATAAGCAAGGCGGTACGAATGCATTACAAGTAGTAAGTTAAGCCTTAAGGGAGCTCGTGAGGCAAGGGGTGTCCCCACTCATTATGCTTGGACTAAAAGGGGGAGCAATCCATCGTACTCTGAGCTCAGTTGACTTATCGATGAAGTCTTTACATATTGGCATACCCTCTTGCTCTAGGTTTGCTAAAGCAGTCGCTTGTGTCCTTAGGGTAAGCATTTGGTAAATAACATCTTGCAAGCTTAGGGATGGCAAAGGCGCCTAGGCAGGTCATAATACTTAAAGAGAGCATGAAACTCATGATAGGGATCAAGGACTGATTATACGCTCTCAAGCCCGAAGGCTCTCTCAGGTGGTCTGCCGAATTACTTGAGGTGAGTTAAGCTCCGAGGAGCAGTACTTGCCCTAGTCTAATCTGTCGAGCTACTTTGCTCTCCATGCCATCCAAGATGTTGCCAAAGTGATCAACCAGCATGCCATGCCAAACCCTCCACTAAACCGTAGTCCAAGTGCTAAATCTAAATGCAGCAATCTCCCCTATACCGAAGCTGAGCAGAACTGTTAAGAGCCGACCATCTGAGGCCAACCCTAATGTGAGCCATCCCTGAACCAACCATTATCCAACCCCTTCTAACGCCGAACAGGCCTGAACTGAGGTCTAACCCTACCTTATAAACTCTACAAATTTAACTTTCTAGATATGGTGTTGAACTCAAGTATCGTAGATATTTTCCTAAGTCAACAAAACCACATAAAATGAAAACTAACTGAAATTTTAAACTTAGAACCTAAAATGAACATGAAAGATCCTATTATATGATTTGAAAACCCTAATCGTATACGAAAACCCCAATCCTCACATACGCGTACTTTTAAAAATGTAAACCTAAACTTAATAGAAACTGTAAATATCAAATCATAAAAAATTTTAAAACTCTATAAAATTAACTTAGTGCTTGAAAATCCATAAATCAATAAAATTGTCATTAAATTTGTGAAATCATATAAAACTGATAATGAACGAATCAAGGATAATTGCAAATAACAATAAACAACAAAACTAAAGCTAGTTAAAAGAACAAATTAATAAATTTACAAAATTAATTTCACCTGTATACATAAGTAGCCCCACAATATGTATATACATATAAATATATTACCAAGCAATTTCCTTCTCTTTTCTTAATCTATCGTATGATATATATATGTTGCATAATAAAGCGATGACCCTAAATAATTAAGCCAATTGAAGCTTAAGCTCTTATGTGTAAGTCAATTACCCCCAAATTGGTGAAAAACTCTAAAACATATTTAAACTCACTCGAACCCTAAACCTTAGGATAATCAAGGACTTATGACCTTAAATAAATAATTAAAAATATAATTTGAACAAATTTTATTCAACTCCAGAAAATTCTAAAATTTCTTAAGAAGCAAATCACAACCTACAAATTCATTTGAAAACCAAGCCCTAAAAGAATTACATATAACACAATTTTCTTGTTTTCACTTATAAGCCTTCTTACACATAGATAAGTTATAAATCTTACTTTTTACCAAACTTATGATTCAGCTAAAAGTACTTTCTGAATGTTCCCAAGCATAAACCAAACTAAGAATCTAAGTTTACATTTAAAAACGAATTTAGTTTTTCAATTTGAAAGCTTATTATCAATAAAACTCGAATGCGAGAACGGTAGACCTTAAGTCACCCAAAACCTAAAACCCTAAAACAATTAAAAACTTATAACCCTAGGTAACTAATTGAGTATATAATTTGAATAATTTTATTCAACTCTAGAAGATTTCATAATATTATAAGAATTAAATTGTAACTTATAAAATTATTTAAGAAACAAACTCTAAAAGAATTTTGTATAAGACTATTTCCTTATCCTTAATGCATAAGACTTATGCATATGAATAAGTAAACCAACCAATCACCTTAAATAACTTATCAATTGAGAGTTAGGATTATTTATCAATTGATAACTTATCAAAAGCTAATGATAAGGCACTTTCCTTATGTCACCATAATTTATACTACATATGAACAAGATATCACAGTATCTTATGTGTTCAACTTTTAATTAAGTGACAAGACAACTCAATGCCCAAAAAGGTCACCCTATGTCTGGTTAGGAAGAGAGCTTAAGGGAGACCATGCCTTTTCAACTTTCAATCACTCAATTGTCTAGCAAATCTACTATTCACCTCTTAATGCTTACCTCATCTAAAGTTGTCAATTGTTAATTTTTATGCATGCTAAAAGACAACCTATTGAAGCTTCTTGAATACACTTCTCCTCCCATTCAAAAATCTACCACTCTCTCTCTCTTTCACTCTCATTTTCACTTCCTTTTCTCTTACTTTAAACTCAACACAAAAGAGGAAACAAACCCCCCCCCTCCCCACACACAATTGCTGCCACTTACAAGCTTCCACATTCACTGCACAAGCTCTAATTCGTGTCTTCCATTTTTCAACTACCAAAGCAATCTTTAGGATCCTTATAACACTCTCAAAACCCTACTTTAAAAGACCAAAACCCAAGATTCCAAAAAGGTTGCAAGAAGGAGAAGGTAAAACAAGGAGCTTAAGTGGAAACTTAGTACATAACCACCTTGTTTTCACTTTGAGGATAAGTAAGTTTTTTCTTTGTGTTAGTAATTTAGTATTTCGTGTTAGGAGGCCGTGTTTTCTGGAGGATATTAGCATGATCATAAGTTGATGAAATAGCTAAGACTACCCTAAGAAGCAAACTTATGAAACCCTTACTTGAAAGTTGAAATATGAACATGTAAAGTTGGTGTTATGTAGAGATATTTGTTTAACACTTAGAATGGAAGATTTTAAGTTGAGAAAATCATGAAATAAGCACTTGAAAGAGGAGATATCATGCTGCATGTGAAGTTTTTGTAGGTCTTTTGGATGTTATTTTCACTTCTATTAAGTTTATCATGCTCAAATCTAGACTTAGGTAAAGGAAAATCCATTACATGAAGCTTTTATTAGGAAACCAACTTTGTAAGATATGAAATATGGTATATAAGTTATGATAATCCTGAGATCTACTATTTTCATGTAAAGTATGAGCCAAATAATCATCTCATGGAAGAGAAGTTAAGTTAAGATTTGAATATAAGTAGCCTAGGTTCATGATCTAACCCTTAAACTTAAGGAAATGATGAAACAAGTTGGAAAACCAAGTGAGAACCCCCTGAATTCACCACAACCAAATCTAGAACCACAATAAAATTCACTTAAGAATATGATAAAACCAAGTAAACAAAGTGAAAAGACCAACCAAGGTAAGTACAATAAGTGTATAAAGCCTAAAATTCCAAACTGAGCATAAAACTTCCAAAACAAGGCTCATTATCTGACCAGCAACTTAACCCACCAATAGAAGTTGTTTTGAGACCTTTAAGAAGTCCACATAACACCACCTAAGCCCAAGAAAGTAACTATCTTTGATTTGGATAAAAAAATTAGCCCATTTGAAAACTTAAGCCCACTTAAGAGCCCAAGAAGTGGTTGTTAGCCTTAGGAGTGTAAATCAAAGTTGTGAATTTGACCTTAAGGAGTATTTTAATCCTAAAATGAGATCTTAAGCCTAAGCCCAAAGGATTTCCCAAGTTACCAAAAAGCCTATTAACCAAACAAAGCTCGAAAGCATTCTAAATCATAAAGATCACTACTGTTCTGACCTATAGGTAGTTTTTCGTGCCTCATCTCAAAAATCTAACCTCACTATGTTAAACTACACTAAAAAATGATGAATATTGACTATAAGATCATAAAAATCAAATTCAAAATGAGAAAGTTATACTGATTGAACTTTTAAGTAAAATCGAGAAAAATATGAAACCAAGTCAAAAGTATAACTTAAAGGATTTTAGTTTAGTTTTCCAAATTCTATTTCAAATCCTTATTGTATTATATTTGCAATTTCCAAGGGACCTTACTTTTGGAGACAAACTACCACTAGATTATTTTGATTAATCCGCATGGCCGAATAAGTAAATTCCTGATGACTCTTTACTTGATTTTACTTGTAAAATAGATACACCTAAACTTAAATGCTATGGCTTGTTAATCACATAATAATGGAAATTGTTTATGATAACTCATACGTGTGATTGTATGGAATGAAATTGTCTTATCACTATGAAAAACCAGATTAATCACTTATATGATTAAGAAATTCAATGAATCATGCATTCCCCATAATTGCATTCGAATGACACCGATTGCCTCTTCACGTAGAAGATGGGGAAGGGACTCACAAGAGAAGGGCCTCCTGCAAGATTAGGCACTAACTATGTCATTAGTTTTATTGAATCAATATCCTAAGCTGATGGGCTTACTAGATACCAGGAGACGCCAATCATTGGCGAGGGGCCGTATCTTGTGGCTTCTACTTAAGACGTATGTTTATGGACTACGAGGACCACTTCACCGCTAGACTTAGGATTTTGAAAATATAATTTGTTGTTTAGAAAAGAAAGTATAGTATATATGGTTTTGTTTTGACTTAAGCACAATAGTGCAAATGATGTAAAACCCAAGGGCTAGAACCTGGATTTTGGTTTGGGTTGGTTAATTATCTCCAACCTCGACTACAGGGGGGCGTAATTCTAAGTTGCATGTAGTTCCTAAGCCACTGCATAAATTGTTTGGCATAATGATTGATCATACATTCATATGTTTGTGCATTAAATAAAATTTTATCATGTGGTATTGAAAAAGGGATTTATCTCATTAAGCGTAACCTTACACCCGAACAGTTGTTTTCCTTGCAGGTTGATCGATAGTTGGGATAGGGATAGGAATCGAGTATGGAGTGCTACCATTGAATCAATATGGTGAAAAGCTTGTGTAGTTAATTTGGAATGCTCCGGGAAACAACTAATATATCAATTAAGTTTAGTATCTTTGGTAAATTTAGAATTTTCTTGAATTGCCTATCTTATTTCACTATTTTAGTAGGGGATACCAATTCTTTGCAGTTCTATGGAATAATGGATATCCATAATTATTTATATTATATAATGAGTCAATGAAGCAAAATTGAAAACCCCAATGATCAACTATTTAGAGTCTTGCAATCTTTGACTTACAAAGCGATTTTCTTATCATGGGTGTACACATAATATGAAAATTCTAGGCAATACTACTAAGGTCCTTACATGCCCAGACCACAATACTGTCAGAATCACAATAAAAACGTACGCGTACTATCTTTTACTGACATCGGTACTGTCCTTTCTGACAAAGGACGTCCACATTCATTCTTTTGTACAATTTCATATTTTCCTTATAAATTATGCTCTTTTGCTTTTAGCAAATAAGGACTATTCTTTTTTAATTTCAATAACTTAAGATTTGCCCTAATGGATTGATATAAATACCGTCATACTGTAAAAGTTGAAATGATATCAAAATATAGAGAATATAGTGAACATTTCACTCTTTTGAGCTAAGTGTCCCTCTTACTCTTGAGCTACTCTTATCTAGCCCTTCTAAGCATGAACTAATGACAAGTGACCTCCAGCTATACTTGTATGTCATATCAAGTATGACCTGAGCTCGTATATGCTCAACTTTCGACTATCATTTACTTTTCAAGCCATCTTGCGGCTTGGACCCACCCCTTTAGTTACGTATGATATCAGGTTTGTGTCTTCATCCATAAGTCCTTATCATCTTTATATCAAGGCTTACTACGTTCAAAGCTAGATTCTGCAACTATGTTCTTTTAGTAGTTTGTCACTACTCTAGTATGATAGTGGTTTTATTGTTAGCTTTAAAGTTTAGTTATGAGAAGTGTTTTGAACTCTGTTTTCCCCTGTTTTCGATACGCTAAAACAGAGTGTGGTTGACTGTATGTTTGTTGAGAAAATGTCATTGTGAAGTAAACATCAATGTCAAAGTCAAGTGTATAAAGAACTTTAGAAAACCAAGAAAGTGATACTTGACATGATCAAGGATAGGAAGGAAGCTTCTCACCTTAGTTAGTAGGTGACCGCTTAGATAGGCTTACCAATTTGGTAGCTAATCTAGTGACTATCATACAAGAAGACAGACAGGGAGCTAGGAATAGCCCCATTAGCGAACATGAGCAACAACAACGAGGCAATGGCCAATTTGGCTAAGCTAATGCCCCAACTTGACCACCTCGAGCTGAAGGAGTTAGTAAGAATGCTAGATGTAAGTTAGAGTTTGAAGAGATTGAGAAAGAAGTTGAAAGAGATGATGATGCAGAAGAGTATTATGAAGCTAAAGAAAGAAATGTGCAGACCCCTAAAGTCGAAGGGCTTAGGATGCATATCCCAAGTTTTTCTAAAAGTAGTGATGCCGAAGACTACCTAGATTAGGTAGATAAGATTGAAAAGCAGTTTGAATGCCACAAAGTGCCCTACAATACAAAGGTTAGACTTACTGTGTTGAAGTTCACTGATTATGCCACCTTATGGTAGAAGAACTTGCAAGCCACTAGAAGAAGGGAAGGAAACAAGAGATTAGCAGCTAAGATGATATGAAGAGAGTCATGTGAAGAAGGTTTGTGTCGACCTATTATCTATAGGATGCCTTCAAGAGACTGCAAGAACTAAGGCAAGGAGGATCAAGTATGGATGCTTATTTTAAAGAATTATAGATGCTAATGATCTTATGCGAAGTCATAAATCCAGAAGACTAACCTGTAGCTCGATTCATTGGCAGATTAAAGTATAAGATTAGGGATGTCCTAGAAACCCTGGACATTAGAATTCTCGATGATACAATCCAAGCTGCCCAGAAAATAGAAAGACGCCAAAAAGGAAGATTCCGACCACCGGTCAACTGTCTTGGCAATAGCCAACCTGTTTTAAGCAAACTTATGTGAACGGAATCAAGTAAGGCCACTAAGACCCAACCTGCTCAAACTACTCAAGTAGAGGAGAAGGAACCCCTAAGGAAGTTTGAGAAGGGCTAGAGTTCAAAGAGAAACACGAGTGAGATCAAGTATTTCAAATGCCAAGGATTTGGACACATGGCCACTCAGTATCTAAATAGGTGAATGGTGGTGATCAAAGGCGAGCTGCCAACCGTAGAGGTCAATAGTACAGATGAAGAAGTAGGGGAGTTGAAAAAGAATAGACAAGCCGAGTTGTCTGATTAGGAAGTCATCTATAATAAGGAAGGCAACTTCATGTCGACTGCTCTAATGTTGAGGAGGACGATGAGTGTCAGTCTTATACCTGAAAACGAACAGAGAGAAAATCTCTTCCATATTGGGTGCAAGGTGAATGAATCACTATGCACACTAATTGTTGACAATGGAAGCTGCGCCAATGTAGCCTTTGCATTTATGGTCCAATAGCTGCAATTGCCAACCATGCCCTGTAAGCCCTAAAGTTAAGTCAAGAGACCGTTGGATTAAACTTAGAACACAAGGTTTAGGATGATCAGTTAAAGGATCCGATCAAACCCAAATTATAAACTATGAAGAGAAATATTAGTAAAAATGACCTAGTAAACTTGAATTTAAGAAAATAAGTAATAAAATAGGAGATTACAAAATTTTCAAATTTTAAGTATAATACTTGTGAATCATTAAAAAAGCGAAAAGTATAATTTAATAACTAATAAATTACTAGAGATAGATTATATGTGCATGAAAAATCATAAAATGACCTAAATAATAATTAGGAATGTTCACATGTACCCTTCATGTATTTACGTGTAGATAAAAATACGCGAAATTACTTAAATTGACCGAAAACTTAGTAAATAATTAAAGAAAATTATTAAATTAATTAAGAAAAATCAGAAAAAAAATTAGAAGGGTGTGGATTAATGCAAATATGGTCGTAGCAGGTCAGAATTTGAAAAAGAAAAATTATCCAATTAGAATTAAGCAACACAAAAGCCAAAAATCAAGGAAATGGGGCAATGTCATGTCTAATTAATACATATTAATTACCCAAAACGTCTATAAATAGGGAAAAATTTTAGAGAACTCCTTTAGACAGTTTAGAATTAGAGAAAAATAGGGAACTTAAAAAATTCGATAGAAAATCCAAAAAAAAAAGGAAAAGAAACTGTACAAATAAGGCTAGTGAGCCAAACCCACACCTCACCACCACCTAAGACCGAGCCACCACCACCACCCCACTCCAGCCTCACCGTCTAAGCCAGCCAACACACTTGGACCGGATTTGGATGGCCAAAAAGCATCAAACCGGTGAGTCCCTTAATTGGCCCGATTTTGAATAATTTCGTAAAATTAGTTATTTTACTCAGAAAATTATGAAACTTGTTATTCTGAGGTTTTGTTGTATGTAGATTTAGAAAAAAAAAATAGTGATTTAGTTTAATCACGTCTAGAAACGTAGGGTTCTTAACAAATTGAACAAAATCGAACATGATTAGAACGAAAAATAAATAGGCTTAGGAATGTAGTTTGGAGCTCAATTTTTTTTTTCTATAGAATGCTTATGTGATATAAAACAATGCTTATGTGATATAGAACAATGCTATGAAGCCATTTTTCTAAAATTAATTTTCGAAATTTTTAAGTTAATTTTTAGCCCTAAAATGATGGAAAAATTGGGTAATTTTGGGTTAATTAGGTAATTAAGATACTACTTACTAATTTAGATAGTAATTAGATGTTTAAGGATATTAATCTCTGATGTGGAAACCTAATCTTAGCCTTTGGAATATTAACTATAGTTAATTTAGGAAATTAGGTAGTTATTGTAAAAAATTAGTAATACGTGGAATTGAAAATTAATAAATCTAAAAAATTAGGATTATTTAGATAATATTATAATAAAAATCAGAATAATAATAAATCTGAAATAAGATTTAATTTTAGACAATTGTATAAAAATGTAAGATTTTTTCACATCGGGGATAAATCCGATACCCCAATTAAGAATAGCGTATACCGAATAGTTTAGAATACTAAATTAAAACCCAATAGGATATTTGAATACTCGAGCTTAATGTAATTAATTTCGCATTAGGATTCAAGCATATTTAAGACTTAAGAATCAAAACTAGAATCTAATTTAAGGTCTAAATCTCGAAATAAAGTAGAAAGAATTATTAGTATATAATAGGTATACATAAAAAAAAGAGTTAAATTATAACTTAGAATATGAATCCTTAAAGTATAAGTACTAACAAGACCTATTTGTATTATAGGATACCTAGAAACGAATAGGCTTGCAACTAAGTGATTAGGCAATTGAAAAATTCCAAGTAAGTTAGGTTATTACTTATTGTAATAGAGTACTAGTTTTATGATACTCGGAGACTTAGGCTTGTATATGGTTATGATTGTAAGTAGTTTACATATGTGTTTGATGTATCTAAATTCGTACTGAATTTGTAATGTGAGTGATTTTGTGACTGATTGAATTTGTGTGAAATTGTTTGAACACCCTAAATGAAATTTAATCTTATTTGACTCTAATAACTAAAAATGTCATGCATTGCAACCCGTTAAGGGATCATAAGATTCTCCAACCAAATACCAACCCTTTCGAAAGGGATAGCGCAGGATTGCAAAATGATCCCTTCTTCATCCTTAGTCAAACTAAGTGATAGGAGAGGAGGTCGCGACGAGGGTGAAGTCAATGGTTCGAAGGTAGTCGCAGGAGGAGCGAGGTCTCCATTACATAAGCCTGGGTTTGGTTGTGAGCCGCTACATAACATGGAAACTCCTCAACCTGGATTTGAGCGGGTGAAATTTCTCTTATTTCACAATGGACCAGATTACGTTGTGCGATGACACTTGGTTGTTACATTGCATAAAAATAATTGCTTGATAATCTTGATTATGCTTGTATGCATTCATGAGTCTCCAATTCAACTTACTGAGTTGTAGTTGCTCATACCCTTATAGATCCTTTTGCAGGTCCTAATTTCTGAACACTTTAAGTATTATGCCGCCCTACAATTACCTAGATGTTAGTCCTTTTGAAGCCAGGGGTATGAAGATCAAGTTACTTAGTAATAATATGTAACTAGAGTGTCCTTGTAGTTAAGGATGAAAGACTGATAGTTATTATGTAAATTAGTGAACAGTTGTGAATATGTAGAATTTCCTGGGAAATTATGTGGACTTACATATAATTATACATGTTTATTAGAAATTTGTAATATTTATCATAATTGTAGTTCAACTTTTAATCGGACTGTTTACTTCAAAGCGAGAAGTCGTTGATACCTTGTGTAGATCATGTCTATGGTAGGCACTGTAAGGCCAGTTACTATCATAGAATGGTTTACATGACAGGACTATTGTGACTCTGCAACTTCAAGGCATAACATTCCCTACCCGAAACCTTACAAGCTTCATTGGCTCAGTGATAAGGGAGCCTTGCAAGTGAACAAATAGGTATCTGTGCTGATCTGTATAGCCAGGTATTGAGATGAAGTGCTTTGTGACATGCTGCCCATGAGTGTGTCCCGCCTTCTACTTAGACAACCATAGATGTTTAACCAAGTAATTATATATGATGGCAAGAGGAACACATGTTCTATGGAGCATGAAGGGAGAAGGTTGAAATTAGGTCTCATGACCACCAAGCAAGTAAAAATCATACAATCCCAGCTTAGTTAAACCTTGAAGAAGGAAGCTTTGGTACTAACCCAATCCAAACTGAAAAGAAAAATGGAGTTGGAGTGGCCGACCTATCTACTTGTCAAGAGGCTTCTGGAGATGAGACCTAAGGAGGAAGAACTGCCAATTAAAGTAAAAACCTTACTAGAGGACTTTGCCAACCTATTTCCAGAGGAGCTACTAGAGGGTCTACCCCCAATTCGAAGTGTCGAGCATGCAATCGACCTACAACCAAGGGCCGCCTTACTAAACAAGCCTACATATAGGCTGAACCCAGAACAGGCTACTAAGCTACAGAGGCAAGTAGACAACCCCTGCCTAAACCACAATACTATCAAACTTACAATAAAAACATGCACATACTGTCCTATACTGACATCCGTACTGTCCTTTTCTAAAAAAATACATTTGCATTCCTTCTTTTGTACGATTTTATATTTTTCTTGTAAATTATTCTCTTTTTTTTTAGCAAATAAGGACCGTTCTTTTGTAATTTATGTAACTTAGGATTTACCCTAATGGGATGATATAAATACCATCATACTATAAAAGTTGAAATGATATCAGAACACAAATAATATACTAAACTTTTCAATCTATTGAGCTAAGTGTCTCTTTTACTCTTAAGCTACTCTTATCTAGCCCTTCTAAGCGTAGACTAGTGGCGAGTGACCTCTGGCAATACTTATATGTCATATCAAGTGAGACCTGAGCTTGTGTGAGGTATTGGTGCATCATATCCTTCGTCGATGGACGAGAACCCCCTGCTCAACCTTCAATAATCATTTACTTTTTAAGCCATCTTATGGCATAAACCAACCCCTTTGGTTACATATGTTATCAGGTTTGTGTATTTATCCACGAGTCCATATCAACTCATTTCTTTAATCCTCGATCGGCCTTCAGACATCTTTGCTCATGATGGGCCCAAGGCTGGGTGAGAATTAAGCATCAATAGAATGGACAAGGTTATCCATTAAAACAATATAGCTAATAACTAAATAATTGCATGACTAACTAAATAAATAATAAGACAATTAGTTAAGTTAGGATTAAACAATTCCAATTTGAATTGGCAAAGACTAAACTAGCTTAATTGGAACTAGTTTTCCCTAATCCAATTCAGTTAACTTTCTTAAAATTACTTAACTCAATCAATCAATCAATCAATCAATCAATCAATCATTCAATTATTATTATTATTATTATTATTATTATTATTATTATTATTATTATTATTATTATTATTATTATTATTATTATTATTATTATTATTATTATTATTATTATTATTATAACTTAATTAATTATAAATAAACCTAACTAAATAATTAACCAATTATCTAACTTAGTAGTGAACTTAGTTTATGAATAAATAGGCTTGACTTCCCTTTAGAGCCTTACTTAACCTTATGGACCCTATTCAAAATTCCTTTCAAGGATTATTTAGACTAAACACCCAAATTAACTAAAATGATAAAAAGAATATAGCACTTAAACTAAATTTTGATTAAGGACTTCTAATTATTAAATAATAATTACTAATACTCAACTTCTTATTATTCACATCTCATGCCAGGACCTTCTGAACCTTATCAACATACAATTTGAGCTATTGATGCTGTAGGTACATGGTAACCTTATGCGTAACTTATATGTGTTAAGTAGAACTCTAAACCAAACTAATAAATAAACTCAACCTAAATAATTACTTATTACTTTTCTTAGTCATCGTAATCCAATGGGCAACACCTTAGACTATGACAACATCTATTGGAGTAGTTATTTGGATGATATGTTAATTAGGCACTTAGGCTACAAATGATGGCCCGGTGAGTAATTGATAGGATGGAACTATAAGGATAACGATTGTTGAGAGTTTAAAGAATCATAACAAGTGTTATATGATGCAATGGGACATACATACAATACATTATGGATGGACTGTAATTGATGATGTCTACATAACAATGGTGAACTCTATACAAGACTACTTTTAGATTTTAGGAAGTTGGTTGGTCTCACTACCCTCGAAAGCCCATTGTGATAGACCCTTTATTTCTCATCATATTTTCTAAAGTGATGAATACACCTAATCATATTTTGAGATGTTGAAATTGTATGTTGTTTCACTTAAGTATTCATTTAAATAAACTCCATTTGTTGCATTAGAATAGGCTCGTATATGACTAGCAATTGTGTTTAATTATGGTAAATGATATACTAAGTTCTTAATTATGTATGATCTAGCAAATTATAGATTTAATAATGTAATAAGGATTAGTAGGGATGATCTTATCAATGACAGTTAGTTGCACAATCATAGTCTTGGACATACTCCATACATATATAATTCAACTATCTGTACTATTATATCACTATTAGTATGTTACTTAACTCTATATTTGTTTAGAGCCCATCACTTACAGTCTAAGATTGATGATGGATTTCTAGCCTATGTACTTCACATTCCTTTTTAGCTTTATCGAGATAATCAGTATTTGTACTTCTAATTTTAAAAACTATTTTTCTTGTAAACTATATTTTATGAACTATAAATTGATTTTTCTTAATCAGTTTTGCAAATTTAAAGACCCATGTACTTCAACAATAAGGTTCTCAAATCTTTTTAGGACCACTTGTCAATTTATAAGGACCACAAAAAAGAGATCCTTTCTTAAGGAAAGTATGTAAAGCACCTCCTATAGATCACATTATAAAGGTTACTAAGCTATGTCAACATATTAAAGAATTTTGCCCCTCAAGAACCTCTCTCAACATCATTCTTAAGCTTCTTTAAGAGAATTCCTTAATAATTTTTTTAATTTTATGTAGGTCTCATATGCTTATCACTTCCAAACCAATGCTTTTATTATCTTTTCAAGATATTTCAAGTGATGATGTAAGAAATCAAATGAAAATGAACAACAACAACAATATACATATATCAATAAATTTTAATTCAATTTTATCAAAAAATACAAATAATTAAATATAATTTTTGTTAAGTGATCCAACAATATTATTACTTGTAAGCAAACAAAAGGAGACAATTATTTAATTTAAAACCAATACAAGCTGAAGTGCATATACAAAGTTCAAGAAAAAAGAAAAGCCAACGTATAACTTAAAATCAATAATTCTAACTGTCAAATATTAACTAGTAGGTCCAAATTGTTGGCACACATGTTTAATCAAGTTAGTTTGTAGTGGATGGTATTTTTTCCTATCACAAAACTAAATAGTTTTTTCTTTTTCTTTTTTTTAGGTATGTCACATATTTTGCAACATGATATTGAGAGGTATGGTTTTTTCGATTACTAGCATCCTAGTTCATGACCAGGAACTTAAAAACTAAAGTTGTAGTCATCCTAATCTTATGTAACTATCGTATCATATCATATAGAAGTATAGATGCTTTCTTGATTTGTCCCATAACCTTGATCCTATAAATGTGAAGGCATATAAATTATTGCAAAATGAGATTTTAGCACTCTAAAAGCTAGTTCAACATCCTTCCCACATATTAGTTAGTGCTTAGGAATTAATTGCTCCTTTAAATCATGCAAGTATGAAGCATATTTGAAATGATGACGATTTTGGAAATATACCATCTATAATATGATGTCTTATATCATCATTTTTGTTGATTATAGTGTGGTGAGAAGGGATATAAATTAATCAAACCAATTCACATATTACTTGAACTTAACGCAAATTTTATTCAAACTTGATTCAATGATAGTCGAGTTAAGTCGAACTCGAGCTCGAGCTCCAACTACTCAAGTCGTAAATCGAACCGAGCTAAAGCTTTAAAATACTAAGCTCGCTAGGCTCTTGAACCTATTCAAGGTTGGTATAATTTTTAATATATTTTAATTTATTTAAATATAAGCAAATTTGATATTAGTTAGGAAAAAATTATAAAAAATTCAAGTTTAATCGAGTTGGGCTTGAACTTATCGTATATGTTTTCGAGTTAAGCTTGAGCTTAAAATTTAAAACTTGGTTGAACTTAAGCCAAGCTCAAGCTTGGAGTTTTGAGTTTTTAAGTTAAGCTTGAACTCAAGCCCAATACTATTCAATTCGACTTGATTCGATTATATCTCTAGTAGTGAGTCAATGGGCCACATCCCTCTATAACATCATTGAATAAGGGCAAATTCTTTAACATGTGAGTGAATTTCATAAGGTAGTATAAGATACTCTAAAACATATATCCTATATAATTTCTAGTAAACGTTACAAGGTAAGCACATGGCATATAAACATCATACCGATATATTCTATGGGAGTGGATCCCCCAAAAAATTAATACTTAAAACCTATCCTATTAGACTATACCACTCGGAACCTCCTTGGTTGAGCAGAGTACGGATGAGTACGTATAGGCAAGGTTACCAACTCATTTCTAACCTTTGAGGTTGCAAATAACTTACCAAACTTTGTCCTTAATGTGAAAACAACCCCTCTAATTTATTAGAATACTTTAAGACCCCTTAAATTTTAATCATAATATATTTCTTTAAACTAAGAAAAGAAATGTCTTTCTACGTTATCAATTTCTCAAAATTTAGTATGGTGATTTACAACACTTAAAAGTTTTGGGAGTAAGTTTACACTTAGGTCAAAATGTTGAGGGATTATTTATAATTTCCCCTTTATTTTTTTTCTTACATCTATAAAATCTAAATTTATATAATTTTTAAAAACTCAATACCTTGGTTAAAATAAGAACCATCCTTTAGAATTGGAGTATTTGCAATATTTTTGTTTTTCTCTTTACTTTTCTTTTTACTTTTTTTTTTTTCTTTTTGCGAGTGGTCGAAAGACAAAAAAAAATTAAGAGTTATTGGGATCCGTGTATCACTTCAATTTAGAATTTAGAACTAGAAGAGCTTTTTCAGAAAGAGTGTAATTTGTAGTAAAAATTTGAAGTAAAGAACAAACATACATGTTCTCACTCATTTATAGGGAGAAGAACAAAAAAATGTAGAAAATGATGCTATCATTGTAGAATTGAAGTTAGACATGAAAGAGAAAGGCAGGAGATTAATTACATTTTGAATGGCTACAGATCTGCATGCATCAACAACTTTGATGTGTTAGGAGTGATCCTTGGCAAAGTACCACTTCTTAGGGAGGAAACATCATTTATTGTATTGGATCTCCATGAGGAGAGCCTTGCCTTAGGTCTTTATACTAAGGATATCAAGTTAAAGTTACTCTTAATGAAAGAAGAGAGTATCAGAATCTTATGTTAGCATCTTATATAAAGGGTTGATTATTTAAAAGAATCGGACCTCTGAAAGGCCTATCTAATTGGTAAATTAGGTATTAAAAAATTGACTTTAACTCACTTGCAATCTTGGCTAGGTAGTTTTCTCGTCTGTTGATTAGCGGTGCACTGATTTATTCGCTTCTCTATAAACATCCCACCAAGGTAATCTCTTAACAATAACATAACAAGCAAGAAATCCACTTCAGTATCTACTTTTGATGTCTTGTTGTAAAAAAAAAAAAAAAAAAAGAATTACATTTCTAATTCCACCACACTCAACTCAACAAACTCGACAGGCGAAATTGATAGCCACATATCCAAACAGAACTTTAATTTTCCATATTCATTTCATTTTAGCCCACCCTTTGATGGAAATCCAAACATAAGACCACCATCAATGTTGATTTTATATCTAATGTGTAATGGAGCACACTAACTGATGCACAAAGGAGATTTATGTTTTTGCAGCAGGTTGAGATAGCTGATCATTTGCCAATGTCGTGTCCATGGAAGCTAGAATTCCAAGCCATGAAACTGCTGCTATCGGATTGGACCTACTTAAAGAGCGTTAATGCGATCACTCCCTTATTGCTTTGATCTTAGGGCTTGCACTTTAAATCGCCTCATGATATGCTCTAAGATGCACGTTCCATATATTTCAAAACTACATCGCTATATAATAACAGATTTTCGTAATAGATGCATTTTTTGGCCCTCATTTTGACACCAAGTGTTTTAGCCCTTTTTTCTTTTTTCTTTTTCTTTTTTTTTTTTTTTTTTTTTACTCTTTCAAGATGGTAGTTGGCTTTCCAAAATCCTAAGAGAGTAATGCTACTCAAATAGAGAGGTGGGCACCATTATCATGTTCAACAAGCTACTTGTAGTTGTAGTTGTTGGTCGTAGATCCAATTTTTGTCTAATAACGTTACCAACCATCATAAGGCTCAAGCATAACTAGCTAGTGCTTTATTATTATTTTTTTATTTAATTACTTTCGTTTTTATTTTATCTATTACATTATCTAATTAAATATAATTAATGTTATTATTTTATTAAGTTAATTATTTGTATTCCAATGAAAAGTTGACAAGTGATTGTTGATTAATATTTACGTGTAGAGATAAATATAGGTATATAATATGTCAAATAGTTGTTTAAATGGGTATATTTACAAAAGATCGTGGTATATATTTTTCATAATTAAATGCTTAGGAAAATACTATAAGTGAATATCAACCAAAGATTAGCCAAGAATAAGAAAAAAAAAAATCAACCAAAGATATAACAATTATTTTTGGTTAATTGATTTCACTCTCTTTCTTTCTTCTCTCTCCATATATCTGTTTTTATTTTTATTTTTATTTTTTTTAATTCCTTAGGTCACTTTTCCCTCCTAGTCATAGGTATGCGGTCCGACCCAACCCAGATCAGCTAGAGCCATCGGTTCACGATCTTCCAAAAGGGTCGACTTGTACTAATCCTCACCCCTGATTCTATTCCAGTCCTGGGTCACAAAACTCTAACTTGGCTCACCCATGTTGTTTTTTCATTTGCTCATTTGATTTTACTTGTATTAATACCCTACAATTTCGCTTTGGCCTACGAAGTATAAATTACAATCGCATATGTTCCCATTTGTATTAAGTCATTAATGTGAAAGAATACAAAATTTATTCATTCATCCGATAACATATACATACGTGGAAATATTGATACCACTACCAGATATTAAAACCTATACATGAAATAATTATTAAAGTAATACAACAAAATAATTAAAACGTAGAAGTTGTTGCACTATTGTTAAGATTAATAAGTATTATAAAATGGTGTGTGCGCAGTTGTGCGTATTTTTGTTGGTGCAACATGGTGTGTGTATGTATACATGTACGGGCATTTATAGGAAAAATGGGGGTGTGTGTACTGTCATAAATGGTGTATTTGTGTTAGTTTGTTTTGTGCGTGTGTATGAGTTTGATTGTGTACAAAGGATTTGTTCTTTAGTATGTGAATCGAAGTAATAGGCATATGTGTTTAATTCTTGCAAGTTGAGGCGACTCATTTCAATCGATTTGGTTCTTTCCCTTTCTTTTTCTTATTTTTTTTTTTGTTTTTTTTCATAAGATGGAGTGTTAGTGGAACCTTGTAAATCTTGTACAAGTTTTGTCCGCTCCATGAGTTTGGAAGTATTACCTACTCGAGACTCACAGATCCAGTAATCAAACCTTGATTAGAGAATTGGCTAACTGAGTTAGTTTTGATTTCGGATCTAACAAGCCGATTTCGAACCGGTTCATAGTAAGGTTTCAGTCCGTGCACATGTTATGGACCTCTCGAAGTGGGCCATTCTTAGGAGGTTTCTAAAGCCCAAAGACAAAAGCCTAAGGCTAAGCCCAAGCCTAAGCCCAAGCCCAAGCCCAAGCACAAGCTCACTAAAAGCTTCTAGATGATGAAAAGTTCTAGAAGGTTTTAGAGAAGTCCAGAATATTGTATAGTAGTTGGTAAAGGTAGGTAAATGTAGTAGTTGGGAATCAATTGTAACCATTAGATCGAATTGATCTTGACCATTAGATTGTAAAGGCTTTCTGTATATATAGGGTTATTCCCCTCAGATGTAACATACAAGTTATTTGAGTGAATACAGTATACTATCAGAGTTTCTCTCTCTACTTTCTCTCTCTAATATTGTGAGTGTATTACAGGCTGACTTAGCCTTCCTTAGTGAGGTCAGGAACGCTAAGTGCCGCACGGGGTCGAGCGACGGCATCCGCCCGTAACAAGTGGTATCAGAGCCTGAAAAAGGAATTGCTTGTGGAGAAGATGTCATCTGGAGGAGACAACAACACTTCAATGGTCAATGAGTTGGCTGATCATGACGATCGCCGTGTTACCAAGCAAAGGGCTAGGTCTCAGGACTTACTGAACTCTCTCCTTAATAGGATGGATAAGGCAGAGTTGAGCATTGCTAAGGCTAAGGAACAATTTGATGAGTCTCAAGGCAGTCTTGAGGAAATGGAGGAAGAACTCTGAGGCGAATTGCAGGGAGCACTAAATCGGCCTGTAGAAGAGCTTAGGCAGCATGGAAATGTTATTGGAGAGAAGGGTGATGCTCTCCAAGCCCGAGTTACGGCCTTAGAAACTAAGGAAGAAGCTTATGAAGCTAAGATTAATGCAGTGGTAGTGCCCATGCGTCAAGAGATTGAAGATCTCAAGACGTAATTGGCGGCTTGCCGAATCGCTGTTGCAAATGGAATGACCCTCCAGACCGGCCATAGGGTCGATATTCCAAAACCAGAGCACTTTAGCGGGATGCGGTCTGCTCGAGAAGTAGATAACTTCTTATGGGGAGTGAAACAATACTTTAATACTGTGGGAATCTTAGATGATGCTGGAAAGGTACATACTGCTGCCATGTATCTGAAAGACTCAGCCATGGTATGGTGGCGCAGGAGGGCGGCTGATATCAACACCTGGGATAGCTTTCTACAAGAGTTGAAGGGTCAATTCTCCCCCCAAAATGCTGCTAAGGAAGCAAAAGTGAAATTGTGTCACTTAACCCATAAGGGTGACATAAAGCAATATGTAAAGGAATTTTCAGAGTTGATGTTGGAGATCCTAGACCTCAACCAAGAAGATGCTTTGGTGATGTTTGTGGATGGCTTAAAGCCTTGGGCTAAATTAGAGCTGGAGCGAAGGGGAGTGGAAGACATCTCCAAGGCTATAGCAGTTGCTGAAGGCCTAATGGAATTTCGGAAGACTGATCCTAAGACCACAGGGGGAAGATGGAAAGGGAGAGTTGAAAGGGAGAAGAGTAGGAGTTCTTCCAAAGGAAAAACCAAAGCCGAAGAAAGAGATAACGATCGAGGAAGAACTCGTGAAAGGAGAGATGAGGAAAGATGGAAACCCCGTGAGTTGAAATGTTATTTCTTTAATGGACCCCATTATTCCAGGGAGTGTCTGAAGAAAGAGAGATTGGTGGCATTAGTAGCAGGTGAAAGCTCAGATGATGGGGATGAGGCCCAGTTAGGGTCAGTTCGTCCACTCAGTGCTATGAAGTCTCAAGTCAATGAAAGAAAAGGATTGATGTAGCAGGTAAGAAACTCAATGCCCTCGTAGATACAGGAGCATCTCATCTCTTTATTTCTGATATGGCAGCAAAGGAGTTGGGGCTAAAAGTAGAGGAGACCAAAACATGGCTCAAAACAGTTAACTCAAAAGAAGTTCCCACTATTGGAGTAGCTAGGGGGATAGAGCTCTGTATTGGGGGTTGGCAGGGAAAGGAGACAGTTGAAGTAGTGCCAATGGATGATTTTGAGTTCGTGATAGGGATGGATTTCTTAGATCGCATTGATGCACTTATCGTACCACGAGCTAACTGCATTTGTGTACTTGATCACAATTCGCAATGCGTGGTGCCTGTAGTAAGAAAGGTAGGCTAAGCCGCCAAATTCCTATCGGCTATGCAATTGGAAAAGAGACTCAAGAAGAATGAAGTCACTTACTTGGCTGCCATAAAAGTTAGGGAAGAGACTAGTGGTCAAGGAAGTGTTCCACCTCAAGTGGGGGAAATATTGGGAGAATTTAAGGATATAATGCCTCCAATGTTGCCTAAGAAGTTACCACCAAGAAGAGAGGTAGACCATGTGATAGAATTGGAACCTAAAGCCAGGCCGCCCGCCGCTGTCCCATATAGGATGTCACCCCCAGAATTAGAAGAATTGAGGCGACAATTGAAGGAATTACTAGAAGCAGGTTTCATTAGGCCTTCAAAGGCACCTTTTGGAGCTCCCGTACTTTTTCAGAAGAAACAAGATGGATCACTCCGAATGTGTATTGATTATCGAGCCTTAAATAAGGTCATGACAAAGAATAAGTATCCCATTCCATTGGTATCGGATCTATTCGACAAGTTGGGAGAAGCTAGATACTTCTCCAAATTGGATTTACGCTCGGGATATCACCAAGTGAGGATTGCAGAAGGAGATGAACCCAAGACCACTTGTATTACAAGGTATGGTGCTTTTGAATTCTTAGTCATGCTGTTTGGCCTTACTAATGCCCCGGCTACTTTCTGCACACTTATGAATCGTGTTTTAGCTCCCTTTCTTGATCAATTTATAGTAGTATACTTGGATGATATTATGATTTATAGTAAGACGTTGGAGGAACATACATAGCACCTTCGCTCAGTTTTCTTAGCTTTGAGGAGGAATGATCTGTATGTGAAAATAGAGAAATGTGCCTTTGCACAAGAAGAAGTGACATTCCTTGGTCACATAGTGGGGAGAGGAAAGATTAGAATGGATGAAGGAAAAGTGCGGGCCATCTAGGATTGGAAGGAACCCACCAAGCCTACTGAGCTGAGATCCTTCCTTGGCTTAGTAAATTACTATAGAAGATTCATTAAGGGCTATTCGAAGATAGGTAGTCCATTGACGAACTTACTAAAAAAGGATACCCCTTGGGTTTAGAGTACAGAGAGAAAGCAGGCACTCGAGACCTTGAAAATGGCAATCACGAAGGAGCCGGTCCTTCTCCTTCCCAACTTTAGCAAACCCTTTGAAGTATGTACTGATGCTAGTGATTTTGCTATTGGAGGGGTTTTAATACAGGAAAGACACCCTGTAGCATTTAAGAGCCGAAAGTTAAACGACACAAAGAAACGATATTCAGTGCATGAAAAGGAGATGACGGCTATAGTACACTGTCTTCGGGTATGGAGGCACTACTTATTAGGGAGGAAGTTTGTATTCAAGACTGACAATATGGCCACCAACTATTTTCAGACTCAAAAGAAGCTCTCGCCCAAGCAAGCCCGATGGCAGGTTTTTCTGACAGAATTTGATTTCGACCTTGAACATAAGTCAGGTAAGACTAATGTTGTAGCGGATGCTTTGAGCCGAAGGGTTGAGTTGGCAACCATCATCAAACCTGAAAGCAACCTCATTGATAGAATCCAAGAGGGGATGGAGAGTGATAAGCAAGCTAAAGCTCTATGGATTCAATGTCAAGAAGGGAAGACAAGGAGATTTTGGCAAGAGAATGGACTAATATATACAAAAGGGCAACGAATTTATGTGCCCCATTCCATGAATCTGATAAGGGAGATACTTAAGGAGTATCATGATTTTAAATGGGCAGGTCATCCAGGAATGCACCGTACCCAAGCATTAGTGGAAGAAAAGTATTTTTGGCCACACATGAGGGAAGATATTGAAAGCTATGTCCGAACTTGTCTCGTGTGCCAACAAGACAAAGTTGAACACAAGGTAACTCCGGGACTACTAGAGCCTCTTCCCATTCCTGAACGGCCATAGGAAAGTGTTTCTAGAAACTTCATTGTAAGCTTACCTCGATCGGAAGGGTATGATACAATTATGGTGGTGGTAGACAGGTTCTCAAAATATGCGACTTTTGTCCCAGCAACAAAGGAGTGCCCAGCGGATGAAGCTGCCCAGTTGTTCTTGAAACATATAGTAAAGTATTGGGGCCTGCCCAGAAACATTGTGAGTGATCGAGATGGGCGATTTACAGGGAGATTTTGGACAAAGCTGTTCAAACTTTTGGGATCTAAGTTGAACTTTTCAACTAGTTTGCATCCCCAGACGGAGCAAGTGAATGCCTTAGTGGAGTTATACTTAAGGCATTTTGTAAGGGCTAACCAACATAATTGTCCTAGGAAGGCAATCCTTAACTCCTCATACAGTGGCAATAGGATATACGGGGTCCAGCCCTCCCGCATATAAATTCACAAGGGAATGGCAGGAAAATCATGACTTAGCCCAGACCTACTTAAACCGAGCTATCAAGAGAATGAAGAAGATTGCAGACAAGAAGCAGAGGCCGATGGAATTCCAGGTAGGTGACCAAGTGCTTGTTAAGTTACATTTGATACAACGTACGAAGGGCCAACTACATAAAGGTCTAATAAGGAGATACAAGGGTCCATTCCCAATTGTGAAACGAGTAGGGCAAGTATCTTACAAATTAGAACTTCCTCCTAAACTGAAATTCCACCGGTTTTCCATGTGAGCATGCTAAAACCATTCCACAAAGATGAGGAAGACCCTATAAGAGCTATATCACAAAGGGCCCCAATAAGAGTACGGGATTCATTTGATAAGGAAGTCGAAGGGATCATAGCTGATAGACATGTGAAGAGACGTGGACAGACTCCCAAACATGAGTATATGGTAATGTGGAAGGGAAGACTAGAGAGTGAGGCCAGTTGGGAACCAGCCGAAGCACTATGGCAATTTAAAGACAAGATTCGACAGTTCCACGATGAAGGAGCGACAAGGGCATCGCCGGATTGAGCGGAGGAGAATGTTACGAACCTCTCGAAGTGGGCCATTCTTAGGAGGTTCCTAAAGCCCAAAGACAAAAGCCCAAGCCCACTAAAAGCTTCTAGATGATGAAAAGCTCTAGAAGGTTCTAGAGAAGTTCAGAATATTGTATAATAGTTGGTGAAGGTAGGTAAATGTAGTAGTTGGGAATCAATTGTAACCATTAGATCGAATTGATCTTGATCATTAGATTGTAAAGGCTTTCTGTATATATAGGGGTATTCCCCTCAGATGTAACACACAAGTTATTTGAGTGAATACAATATACTATCAGAGTTTCTCTCTCTACTTTCTCTCTCTAATATTGTGAGTGTATTACAGGCTAACTTAGCGTTCCTGACCTCACTAAGAAAGGCTAAGTGCCGCACGAGGTCGAGCGATGGAATCCGCTCGTGATACACGGATGTACTCTCTCTTTTTTAATCCTCACGTCCACATCTCTCCTCATCTTGCCTTTCAAGTTTTGCCACTTGGAAAGCACAATAGGGCTAAGACCGAACTCGACAATATGGTTTTATAGATATAGATTTTAGTCAGGAGTAGTAGTTAAGTGGACATTGATGTTAGTTCTCTGTAGTTAGTATGGTCTAAGATGGTCAGTAGCGAAAATTTGATGTCTATTCTTAGAGTAGTTGAAGATTTGATTCCTAAGGATTTATCTTCATTGTTTTAATTTACCGCATGTTAGGTGTTCAAAGTTGACCCCATCCATGTCTTCTTCTTTATTCTTTTTGTTTCTTTAATAATTACTATATAAACTCAATTATATACATTTAAATCCCTTGTTTTTAAAATTGTGCGTTTAAATCTTGAAATCCTTGAAAATAGGGTCCTACAATACTATTTTTGCTTTAATTAAATAATACGAAAGGTCATTTTTTGTTTATAAAGAAGCACTTTTTTAATGATTTGAAGATTTAAATGATTAATTTCAAAGGTAAGAAATCAAACCCGCCTAGAAAAAAATCTAAAAGAATGTAGTTGGATTTTTTTCCTCTCAAGTAGAGTGTGCAAGAAGCAAAGTGTGGCAAATGAGAATTTGAATTTATAATTTACGTGCATTGGCAGACGTCGCAATCCGGAGTTAATGTCGGTTAATTTAGGAGTCATTTGGAAATTTAGTTTTACCATGAACCTAGCTAGTAATACTTAAGTGCCTATCACTGGCTCAATTACAATAATTAACTAATTATCACCCGAAATGAGGCTATCAAAAGAAAGGCACATAATAGATAATAAGGTTTCGAAGAAGACATTTTGGCATAAAACATTCGCACTTTCTATTATTTTCATTGAATATAGAATAGTAGAGTCATAAATAGAAAATAGGATATACACATGATTCTTATTATTCCGTGTGATAAAGTTAATAGAAAAATCATTCCCGGATGCATCGTGGCCCCCGGCTTCCTCTCACCTAAATGTCATAAAATCATATATATTTATTGTAATTTTTGCACAATATGCTAAAACACTTTTAATATATTTATAAATATTATTTATAAAATGCAAATATTTATTATATTTATATATTTTTTTGTTGGTATATATTTTACAATAAAGTTTTATAGATAATTAGAGTATCTACGGAATTATAATAACAATGTATTATCAGTGAGATTTCATAATATTGTATTATATAAAAGTTGTCCTTAATCAAATAAATATCTAAAAGGAATATAAATATTTAGACCAACACATTATCTAACTAAGATCATTATTACTAGATCGAGGAAAAGATATTCGAGTTATACAAGTGGATGCTCAAGGTTAAGTAATAGAGGACACCACTTATTCAATGTCATTACTCTCTTCTCTATATAAACGTGCATAAATAATTCGTAGATTTGAAACTTTTATGTATCCTATATATGAAATGTTGTGTTTTAATACCATTAAATGCAATCTTTATTTAGATTATAAATAATACAATTATTGAGTACAACATGAAATATAAAGAGAATAGCAATGAGCTAAAATAGAATTCATCACTTCCTTAAATTAGAAAGTTGATATTTAAGGCCACTTGGTCAAGATAATAATGACTTGTAAATCTGTGGCCACAGTAAGTATTATTGAATTTGTTTTATCTTGAAAACCAAGTAAAATAATTAAACATTCATGACATGACATATAATGATTTAATCGGGATATCATTTGATGAAGAGATCTAATTAAATAATAATCGGTTCATAGTGGTTTCTCCTTCATACCTTTTTCTATTACACCGAATAACCAATAACTGTTGCTAGATAATTACCTTTGTTTATGTTTAGATAGACATTATATTCCTGTATAGAAATCTAAAGGGTTGCATATTATAACACGATTAACAGGAACAAAGTTTTTTACAAGAATTTGTTAATATTTGTTTTAAAGTTAGAATAAATTGATCCAAAATAATAAATTGGAAATAATTTATTTTACCACATAAAACATATTTGTGGCTAAGTATTTTTTAAAGATTATATATTTTATTGTTACCTTTTCATGTAAATGTAAATGAAATTTATTAATTTCATGTTTAATTGTTATTAAAAAGTTCATGGCAATTCAAAGAATATAGAATTTATTAATCCCATATTCAATTGCAATTGAAAAGTAGTCTATCATTAATTCCATGGATTGTTATGCAATTGAAAAGTTGTGACAATTGCATAACAATTGAAAAATAATAAAAAGTCTCTTTCATTAATTTTAGTTAATATTTAAAAAGAGAAAAAGGTAGAAAAAAGTTCCATGATTATCTGTTTAGAAAAAAACTTAACGAAAAGACAAAAGAGAGAATATATAATATTTTACTTCCTTTTTTTTTTAAATTCTAATCTAAGTTATCTAGTAACATAAAATATTAGAATGTATTCTTATTAACATATGCGTAGATACCGCTAGAAGAATTGCATTTAGAGTCCTTATGGTAAATACATCTTAAAAACAATGAATTAAATTTAGATCAAAATTAAACTGTATTTCTAGAAGGAGACGGTACTTCTCATCAGGAATAAGGTAATTTTATAATATTTTATTGACATATATTTTTTTATTGAATGTTACACATGAATCCTAAGATTAGTTTTATAGTAATTTTTTTTTTTATTGCATTCTTTCTGATCTATGAAGCCTAACAATATTAAGGGCTTAGAGAAAGAATATTGGTAGTTTTCAAAATTGCATTGTATATTTTCAAAATAAAAATTAAGTATTTCTATTCAAACATAAATTATACAATGCATTGTTTCATGTAGATAATCAAAACCATCTAGTATATCTTTTAAATTCAATTATCAATTCCCTCTTTACATGCCCAAAGATCTTTCTAATTCTCTGTTGTCCTAAATCTAATAGTATTTACATCGCCAAAAATGATATAGATAAAGCAAATAGACCGACGAAAGAAAAATTGGAGGTTGGGTGAGTGGGGCGGGCCTCCTTTTGCTTTTTAAATAAATATTATGGAAGTGTGGTGGCCTACTAAACAATGGATAGCTAGCTGTTCAGCATTTATATGGAAAGAGCAACGGTACCACGTATTGCGTGTTTTTGAAAGGTATGTATTTGCGCGTGAAATCCCGAAGGGTCGACGGATTGGTACTCAGTGGTCTTCACACGTCTATTTGAGACTTATATAATAAAAGTAGATGTCCAAATACAGTGGCAGGCACAACACAGGCAACGGCAACTGTAATCTGCATTTGCTGCCATGTTTAGTGGTGCTCGTGAACTCTGCTTTTGTTTTATATTGGGAAATTTATTTTCTCGGATCCGGTCTTGTCTTGTGGATTTATATAATAAAAGTAGATGTCCAGTACATTCTTTGTAACTTGATTTTCAATATTCGAACACTAAAACATATTAAGACGTAATAGAATATCGACATGTTTTTTTTGCGTTAATATGATTTTTTTTTTTCCTTATCAATGTGCCCGAACTCATCATTTCACGGTTCTTTGGATGGAGGAATCCCACCCTCCCCCCACTCAAGCTTGTAGTGCCAGAGCCATTGACTGGGCGATTCTACCAGTTCGAAGTCGTGGTTCCCAAATTCATGTAACTTATTCCTTTTCTTTTTTCTTTTTTCTTTTTTTGGTTCCTTTTCTTACATTTTAATGTATCGATAATTACATGCAACATTGTCAATATGTAATTAAATGTATAAAGAAATCATCACTACTCCATTCATTTTTTTAGCAAAAAAGCCCAGTCACACCATAATTTTTTTAATATAAATTGATAAAATATGAAAATAAAAGGGCCTATAAAACTTTATCTATGATCTCTTCTTGCAACCTGCTTATTAACAAAAATAAATAAGAGAGTACCTTTTGTTTAAAAAAAAAAAAAAAGGAAAATATAAGCTTGATGTGGAAAATAGGAAAAAAAAAAGTCCTATTACCATAATGAAAAAAAAAAGAATTATAACATAAAGTTTATTAAATTTGATAAAACGAAATGACATTATCATGAATGGCTAGGGTAGTAGAGGTACAAAAGTTTTTGAAATTGTTTAAAATCCCCTCTAGCCCATATGCTTCCCACAACTATCTAGATCTCTCTCTCAATTATTGCCAGGTCTTTCTAGTTATTGGCTTAAAAACTCATTTTTTCTTAAAGGACTTGATAAAAAGAAAAAAAAAACAATTGGTAATGTTTTTTATAGTGCTTAGGAGGTGGAATTCTATTTTTAGTAAAGTTCTTTATAATGATAAGGTGAGTTTAGTTTCTAAATCCCTTGTTTCATTTAAAGTTCAAATCTTTTGTAAAATTTGTTGATGTTGAGTTGAAATTGTGGATTTGAGGGTGTTGAATTCATATTAGTTGTTAGTGAACTTTTGGAATGAAACAAAGTGGATATTGACGTGTAAAAGGTGTATGGAAGTAGGTGTTTGCATTGGGGATTGGAGTTACGGTCGAGCATGGGAGGAGTAGCAAACTGCAATTAGTAAAAACTACATATTATAGTTAGCATTTAGATGCCATAGTGGGTAACATCTGGAGCTGTGACCTCAAAAACTCGTAGATTGTTAGTTCTTCTTAGCAACTTGACACAAGTCATGCTAGCATCTAGACGCCATGTTTACAACAGTGCGCAAAAAGTTTCTAACTCATTTTTCAAGGGTATTCAAACCTTGTTATTTATTCTAAAATGTTTCTTACATGTTTTAAAACATATTTTATCGGTCAAAGCATTTTCTAAACATCTTCTATCAAAAATTGACCCTTGTTCCTTATAGTAGCCTAAGTTAAAAGTAAAGGTTTTGGGTTGCTAGGCATAAGAGAGGATGATAATTGACCAAGATAGGAACTAATATTGGTCAATTACTTTATTATCAAGTTGTATAGTTCATTTAAGATAAGTATAGGATACATACATATTGTATGTGTATGATACCATTAGGAAAGATAATAAATTGGTGTGTGTTGTATTATTGATAGTTTTTATGCATGTGATATATCTCTTGGTTATTCATGAGCATGTGCTTTTGTATTCCATACTTAGCATAGTTCACCCTCTGAAGATCCTTTTTTTTTTAAAAAACTGTAGGTTTAGGTACTATAAATTGAGTTGATAGTTATGATAATGTTGGTTTTGACTACTACTACTATGATGAGGAGAACAATTATTATTATTTTAACGATTGAGTCAGATTCACTACGAAGATAAAGACTTGATTTATTAGAGTTGAGACTTTATAGTTGTTTCATAGAATTTCTAGTGTAATTATGCTAAAATGGATACTTGTAAGTTTATGTAAGTGGAGTCACCTAAGACTCCCATTATTTCCTTGTGTTAGTTTGTTAGAGCTGTTAAGACTCCTTAATTGGTTATGTTTATGGTTATAGTTACTTATGGAGCTATGAGCTCTCTTTATTGAGTTTGTGCAGGTTTATTCAAATCATTATTGTACTTGCCAACTAAGCGATTTTCTTACTTTCTAACATCTCTTTGTTTTCCCTATTTTTTATTTCTTTTTTTTTTCCTTTCAGTATGCTACCTAGGAGAACAGGTTCCAACTTTACCTCTTAACTAGGGGATAAGGTTAAGAAAGGGGATTGTGGATCTTGCTCAATTGCTAAATGCATTGAAGAATTTGGTGGGAGCTATGATGCAATAGTAAGAACACATTAGACAAGATATTCAGATGAACATAGAAGCATGGAGGCAAGAAAGGCAAGCTACAAGGGAAGGCATAGATAGGATCATTAAGGTGGAAAAGGATTTTGATATTAATCTAAATGACCCAATAGCAACTAAAGGATGTATTAAAGAAATGGAAAAGGCTTTTGCTATGGTTGAAGTACCAAAAAAACAAAAGCAAAAGCCTTTTCCAATGTAAGTGGCACATGCAATCAAATGGTAGGAAAGTACACCCCCTCCCCCCACCCCCCCTACACACACACAATATAGTTATAACCAAGCTGATTAATTAGGACATGTGTAAGTAGCTTTTCTTTTATCATTTCTTCCTTAGCAACATTAGAGATTATATAAAAGCGGCATACCAAAGCCTACAGTAAAGGAACAAACTAGTAAGTAGGTAAGATGTGCAGTTGAACCACTTAGCCCAGTTTCCACATGAAGCTTTAAGGCAAGACGATAGTTCCAAAACTAGGAGGTTTATTTTCAGGTTAAAGCCAAAGCTACAGGAGAATGTGTATGCATTTCATTTGACCACCTATGCTAAGGTGGTAAATAAAGCTAGATGAGGAAAGAAGATCAACTAGCACATGAAGGAAGAGGCTCATGCTAAGTTATGTAGTGCAAATTGAACAAAAAGGCCAACCCTTAGTATAATGATCAAGGAAAGTGATGCATCTCCAAAGTCATATACGTGGAGGTTGCACCACAATGAGAAAAGGAACAAAGAAAACAAGGGGGTTTAATAACCCTAGTAGTTATCAGTTGGATATGACACATTAACCGGCCTTACTCGTACTTCAGCTTCATCTGATTGGTGGGGAATCAAGTTGGATATGTTGAAAGTAAAAGAGGTAACTTAATCTATTAGGCGTTATGGTTAATCTTCTTCGCTACCTCGAAAGGACTATCAGCTCTAGATGACAAATTGCTCTTTTTGAGGTGAAGAAACCTCTCTCAACTAAGTTAGATCCATATAAGTTGCCTAGGTTGAAAGATACAACTCCACAGCCGCAACTACCAACTTCTTATTGTCTTTCATTGAACTTGGCAATTTTCTTGACCACATGCTAATGTAGTTCTTGTACTCCTCAGGCTTGATAGACTCTGATCTAGCTTTCTTCAAGAGCTGCAGGGGTAGTGATCATGTCAAGTGGGTTGCTTGGGTTAAGGCCATAGAAGACCTCAAAGGGGGTCTTGCTAATAATACTATGAACAGTTCGGTTGGAATGAACTCCACAATGAGTAAGCACAAGTCTCAATCCTTTAGGTTCTTTCCAATGATAGCTTGAAGTAGGTTACCTAACATCTTATTCACCACCTTAGTTTAGCCATCTATCTATAGGTGACTACTCAAACTAAATACAAGTTTAGTGTCAAGTCTCCTCCTTAAGGTCTTCTAAAAGTGCCTTAAGAACTAAGTATCTTGATCTAAAATGATAGGCTTTGGAACTCTATGTAGGCATACAAGTTCTTGCAAAATCAAATTGGCAATATATAAAACATCTTTAGTTTAGTGGCACGAGATGAAGTATGCCATTTTACAGAATTAATTCATAACTATAAGGATCAAAACCTTTCCTATAAACATCTAGCGCAACCCTAAGATAAAGTCTATGCTGAAGTTGAGCCAAGGTAAGGCCGATGTAGGTAGGGGCATGTACTCTGTATGTAATTCTCCCCTGCCCTTTGTCCTCTTGCACACATCACAACTTCCAACAACCTTATAGATATCCTTAGCCAAATTAAGACAATAAAAGTTCTCCCTCAATAAGTTAGCAATTTTAGTCTCACCAAAATGCCTAGATAAGCTATCGCTATGAGCTTCTCTAATCAATAGCTCGTACGTGTAATAGTTAGGTATGTACAACCTCTTCTCCTTGAATAGGTATCGATTTTTCTAGTAGTACCCTCCAACAACAATTCCATCTCGATACTTTTTAATGATAGGACTGAAAAGTGAGTCCTGAGCATATTGATCGACAATAGGAGAGAATCTGAACAACTTTGTCTACAAGGTGGTCGGCAAGACATGCTATTATGAAAGAGTGTTAGTGACCACATTAGCGCTACCTTTCTTATATTTGATCATATAAGAGAACTCTAGCCACTTTGCTTATCTCTTCAAAAATTTGTTCTAGCTTCCAAGGTGCTTCAAGGACTCATGGTCCATATGAATCAGAAACTCTTAAGGTAATAAGTAATGTTGCCATATAGTAAGGGCTCAAAAAATAAAGTATATCTCCTTTTCATATATAAAGTAATTGAGGGTAATACCACTAAACTTTTCACTATGGTAAACAACAAGGCAACACTCTTGCATTTTAATTGCACTAATACCAATATACTTGATTCCCCTAAAGCTTTTCTCAACCTAATCAATCCATTAGAATCCTTTACTCTTCTTTATCAATTTGATCAAGGGGGTGCAATAATACTAATGTCACAACCCAAAAAGGGGTTGAGTCGTAGTAGTACCGCTATGTATTATGTGAAGATCTAAGATTAAGCATTATCCTTGATCAGGGGCCTTTGGCATACTACACAATGTATCTACTACTATACAATGTATCTACAACTATAACCTTCTCCTGGTAACTAGCATTAAGTAATAATAGAATATAGAAATTAAAGTTAAGCTATCCAAATTATCACTAACATAACATAGATAAGCAAGAATATATTTCCCCTAAATTAGTCATACAATACCAAGATAAATCACCATGAGTAGTCTATGCTACTTAACAAACTAAAGATATTTAATAATTGGAAATTAAAGAAAGTTCATATATATATAAATAGATGGTTCACCCGAGCTCTCATCTTCTTCACATCCCATAATCACTATGTTTCTACCAATCCAAACCTTAATCACTTCATAAAAGTGTGTGAAAATGTGTGTAAGAGAATATACAAGGGGTGGCATGCATAGGGAATAGGGGTTCCATCATCCTACTTGAAGATTTTCTACTAACAATTACACTACTCTACATAACTTAGCCTATTTGTGTTATAATTCCCACCAAAGGTGGTTTTTGTTGTACTTACCTTTGTTGGCCTTCTTGAAACCCTTAGAACTTCTATGAAGTTGCTATAAAATAAGTTTCAACAAAGAAAATATTAGTATCTAGCTTTATGTTACAAGAAAACTAACAAAAAACCTAACCTAAGTTCTTACTGGAGCAAAGTGTGGAAGGCCTCCCTTTGTGGCTCTATGCCATGAACCTTAATGTGTGTAAAGGCATGTAAGTGTGTCAATAAACAAGAAGAATGTGTGTATGAGGTGTAGGACTTGGTTTGGAGTGATTCAGAGTGGTGGAGGTCAAGTTATGAGGGTTGGCGCTAAGGTGGTCGATGGTAGCCAAGAAGAGGAAGAAGAAGGAGTTCTTTGAGAGGAAGTTTAAGAGAGTTTTTGGGTGTGTTCTAAGGTTTGAGAAAATAAAAATGAAGGTAAGAAATGAGGATGGCAGGTCGTGGAAGTGAGAGAGGGTGAGGGGGACAAGCTTTGATTATTTGAGAAGTCAAGGACAATGTACAAAATGGAGACCAATTACCTTATGTGTTTTTTGCTAATTTGGGCAAGATCTGGTTCTCTTAAGGAATAAGATATTTTAAAAGGGGATAAGATTTTTTCTTTTTGTCATTAATCATGTTTGACTTGTAACTAATCAAAATGTAATGGGGTTGGTTAAGGATTAGGGTTTGATTAGGGCAATTGGTGGTGATTAATCATGATTAGGCAATTAGGTCCAATTAAGATGGGTTTAAGGTTTGGTTGGACTTTGACACTATAAATTAGCGCGTCTAAATGCCCTACACATATACTTAGGGTTCCATTAGGGTTTGGTGCTTGTTTATGATAATTTGATCCATGTATGAGCTTGAAAGTTAGGTTTTAAATCGCTTAGTACTACTGATCACTTATATTGATCGATTTAACCTTACTATTAGTATTTATTTGTGATATTAAGGCATTTGATCACTTATTTAAGGTTAGATGATCATTTTAGAGTTTCGCCATCATTCTAGGGTTTTTCAAGTATTAAGGTTCATGCTCGTTTAGTTAAGTTTTTAGGGCTTACTTCAATTAGGGTTTTAGTTGAACACATAGGGTTTAATTTTTTTACTTAGTTATTATTATCATTTTTGGGGTAGCTGTAGGGACTATCCAAGGACTCCTTCATCCAATTTCTCTTTTGGGTTATCGAAATTTTGTAAGGTTTACAACTAAAGTTCTTAATGAATCTTCTATAAAAAGAAGAAATACCATGGAAACTATGTACTTTAATGACATTTCTTAGTATAGGCTACTCGATGATAGCTCAGACCTTTTCCTTATTAGCTTGGAATTATTCTCCAAACACTACATATCTAAGAAAGATAACTTCTTGTTGGCAAAATATACATTTCTTTAGATTTCCAAACATTTTTTCATCACAAAGTATGTCAAAAACAACTCAGAGATGCTCTTAGTGATTGGCCAAGCCGGTATTGTATACAAATATATCGTCAAAATACACAACTACATATCTCCTAATTAAAGGGTGCATCACATGGTTCATGAGCCTCATGAAAGTTCCCAATGCATTAGTAAGTCCAAATGGCATGACCAACCATTCATAGAGACCATGTTTAGTCTTAAATGCAATCTTCCACTCATCACCAGGTCTCACGTAGATCTGGTGATAGCCACTTCGTAAGTCAATATTTGAGAACATTTAGGTGCCATGAAGCTCGTCTAGCAAGTTATCAAGCCTCAGTATAGGATATCTATACTTAACAATAATTTGGTTGATAGCTCAATTATCGATGCACATGCGCTAAGAACCATCTTTCTTTAGAACGAGCAGGGCTCATGCTCACCCTCACATAACCTCACTAGCTTATCCATTGTCTCTTTAACTTAATAGCAAGCTCAAGATTCAATTTGTAAGCAAGTCTATTTGGAAAAGTTACACTTGATTGTAAGTCAATACAATGTTCAATACCTCAAACTAAGGGCAATCCTTTAGTTAACTCTTCTAAGAGTAAGTCGAAGAATTCATCTATCAACTTCCGTACCTCTTCTTATACATCATCTAAATCTCTCAACTCCAACAATCTTCTAATCAATAAGAAAATGTGTTCATCAGCCCTCTCAACAACTCAAAGTTCTCATCGAATCAACACCAAAGCCTTCTTTTTACCAACTCAAGTGAGTTGGTTATGAGTTTCATTCACTTAACTTAGGGTCATAGGTTGCAACATTATCATTTTGCCATCCTTAGTAAATGTATACGTGTTCTTATACTTGTCGTGTATAATATGTCGGTAAAACAACCAAGGTCTTCCTAATAATAAATGTGAAGCTCCTATAGGGACAACATCATAAAGCACTTTATCTCTATAGACATTCCTAATGCATAACGGTACAATTACTTGTTCGATTACCTATAGAGCACCCTTATCATGTAACCAGTGTAGCTTATAGGGTCAAGGGTGCTTAGAGGTCAATAGACCTAATCTTTGCTCAAGGGTCTAAGCAACAACAATGGTGTAAATCCCTCCATCTACGATAATCATACATAGTTGATCATTGATGGCATACTTCATATGGAACAGCTTCTCCCTCTATCCTTCCTCAAAGCTTGGCATTGAGCTCAACACCAGTGTCATTACTTCACCTTAGTCGACATAGACACAGGTTTCTTCCTCTTCCTCTCCTTCTACTCTTCCAACTTCTCTTTTTTCCTTCTCAGGTTCACTCTCATCAATACGATCCATTACATCTCCTTAGAGGACCATAACATGTTGGTTAAGACACTTAGCAACCATGTGTCCATAACTTAAGTACTTAAATCATTTTACTTCACTCATCTTATGACCTAAGGCTTGTTCTTTCTCAAATGTCTTCGAGTTGGCTCTATCATCAATTCAACTCTTCTAGCTAACTTAGCCATCATCAAGTCAATTATTCTTCTCTTCTACTCAATTTGGTCTTCTTGGTTCAGGATTCCCAGTTCATCGTAGAATAACAGTCCGCAAAGAGCTGGGATGATGTTAGAAAGGGCATTCCTCGACTATTTTTCTAGTCTTTAAGCTATCTTAATGAATTCTTCTAAAGTGTAAAATCTCCATACTTCTACAATATTACAAATCTCATACCTCAATCTAGAGATGAATCTTGATATAGTACAAGCTTCAAGCTCATCTACATAAGCTTAGATCATCAGCATCTGGCAAATGTGACTTATAAATATGTTTCCAGTACAAATCTTCCCCTTAACAAACGATTGATGTCTTTCCAAGCATGCATACTTCATTGGACATCTCTCTCTCTGGCCACATTTAAGTTTTTCCACCATACGACAACATAGCCCGAAAACTCAAGGGCGGTAAGTTTGACCTTCACTTCCTCAGTGTACCTATAACAATCAAATACTTTCTCAACCTTCTTCTCCTACTCCAAGTATTCATCAGCATTTCCACTACTTATAAAGGTTAAGATTTGAACTTTGATATTGTTAAGTCCTCGAGTAGTTCAACGTCGTTATACTTCCACTTCATTGTACTCTTCTACCTCTCCCTTGAGCTCTTCTTCTACTTCCTCTTAAGCTTCCTCAACCTCTTCCATCTCTAACTGCCTTTGAGCAAGGCATCCTACCATTTCTCCAGCTCTATGAGGTTGGGCTTAACAATCAACTTAACTTACATGGCCATATCTTCGCTCTTGCTCATCTTCTACTTGGCAGCGATAGGGTATATCTTGCAATTGTGATCTAATGCCTTGGATAGCTATAACTAGACTCTCAACAAGGACAATAAGTCTATCAAGCTTATTTTCGACTGACCTTATTGTATAACTACCTTGTTAACCACAGCCATTACCAGTGCTACTATCTTAGTCACTCATAATGCCTCACACACTTGAGTCTAACATTATACACTACTTGTCGTCTCTACTCTCTTCAACAAGGACAACAGTAATAGTATACACAACTACAAACCTATGTTTTCATAGTTGGAAACAAAGTAGAACAAAGCAATACAAGTCACTACACTTCCCTCTTATGACACGATGCTATTTAGCATCACAACCTTGAAGCTCACTTTAGATACTTTGCCACAACTTTATAAATAGCCCACAAACCACAGTAATAGCTATGGAAAAACATAGTAGCCATTAACAGCACCACAAACAAGAACTCCACTGCAATCTTCACCCACTCTCTCTCAAAACCATACACTTTGATATCAGTAAAGCTAATACATCTTCAAGGTTATACATTTGGAGGCCACACCACAACAAGAAAAGGAAGAAAGAAAACAAAGGGTTTTAGCAAAACCCAAACAACTATCAGCTTAATATGACACGCCAACTAACCCTATTAAGCTTAATCACCACTTGATATGAGACACAAGTGAAGATTAAGGCCACTCACCACTACTCTTTGATAAAGGGAATAAATAAAAGTGAAGGAAGAGAAGATACGGTTAGTGCTCTCAAAGTAAAATTTCCATATCATCTGTTTAAGATGATGATGTCTTCACTATAAGTAAGTTAGGCCTATTTATGGCCTCCTTAGGTTACATTTTTGAGAAAAGACAAAACTGGGCAAATTACATAATAGATACGAAAATTCCTAAGATAAATACTTAAAAGGGTAAAAATGTCACAATATAGTACAGTGTATGAAAAAGGAATCATTCTAAAAAGTTATGCCAAAAGGCATGTGTCAGTTGGAGGTTGGTGGCTAAGGTAAGGTATGCTTAGTTGCTCTTATGGAGATGGAGTTAGAGACAACTTAGTTAGCTCGACATTTATAAGAAATGGCTTGGAGTAGGTCATGGTAGGACTAAACAAGATAGATTCAAGGCTCAGACACTAAGTGCTGTTTGAGGTTTCAGCCTATTGGGCATCTTGTCTACTCAACTTAAGAATTGTTCTGATCATGACCAAAGCTTGGCACTTAGGTTAGATGAAGTGTAACATACCCGAGTTAATGTCAGAATCCTTCTCCTTGAAAAGTTCTCGAGCTAGTTCACATAAGGTAAGTCCTCGTAATCTCTTAGCTTAGCTTCTAGTAATAGGTCCGTAAAGTTGATTCTTATCAGAAAGGAAAGACAAACTAGCTATGGTGTAACCTAAACTTATGGTGCTGCTAGTAACCACATAACCTAAAGTGCTGAAACTGGTATTGAAGTGTATGCAATGTTTTAGGCCTCACAAGGTAGTAACATATAAATGGAATCCAGGAACTTACTTTCTCTATAGTAAGATAAGATACGTGAATAAGGACTACAAAGAGGCTACCATTCTTCATCAAAGCTTCTACTTAGATGTGGTTAAAAGGGTCACAAGATGGTCGACTACAAAGATATAGGGAGTTAGGCAAGTTCCTTTTGTCTTGGGTAGCTCAAGTTACTTTTGTCTTGGGCGGCTTAAGTTCCTTTTGTAAGAAGAAGAGCAGCAGTATGCAAATTTGCATTAACTATTGAGATTTGAACCAAGTGACCATAAAGTATAAGTATCCCCTTCAAAGGATTCATAGCCTCTTTGATTAGTCACCAAGTGCACAGGACTTCTCCAAAATAAATCTACACTCAGGTTATTACTAACTGAAATTCAAGCTAAAGCATGTAAAGAAGATAGCCTTCAAAACTAGATATAGGTTATATAAGTTCTTGGTAATGTCCATTGACCTTACCAATGCTCAAACAACATTGAGAGACCTCATGAACAAAGTTTAGAGAGTAATAAGATATGTTTATTGTGGTGTTTGTAGACGAAATCCTCATTTACTCCAAAAGTAGAGAAGAATATGAAGATCATCTAGGCATAATTATAAGCAATCTAAGAGAAGAAAAGTTATATGCCAAGTTTAATAAGTGTCAGTTTTGGTTGAAACAAGTCACCTTCTTAGGTCACATTGTAAGCAACGATGGTATAGCTATGGGCCTATAGAAGATAAAAGCAACAGTAGACTGGTCGAGGCCTATTATAATGTATGTGATTAGAAGCCATCTAGGCTTGGTAAGTTACAATAGAAAGTTTGTAGGAGAGTTTTCAAGGATAGCAACTCGTTTGACCTAGTTAATTGATAAGGGGGTCGAATTTGAGTGTGATGACAAGTGTAGGGAAACTTTTCCACAACTAAAGGAAAAATCAGTGATAGCACTGATCCTCACATTGCCTTATGATGGTGAAGAGTTTATCATATACAATGACACCTCAATACAAGGTTTAAGATGTGTTCTCATGAAAAATTGCTAGGTGATTGCATATGCTTCCCGCTAACTCAAGCTTTGTGAAAGAAACTACTTACCCACAACTTAAAATTAGCAGTTATAGTGTATGCATTGAAGCTTCAAGGCATTACCTAGTTAGAGAGAGATGTAAAGTGCTCACAGATCACAAGAGCCTTAAGTACTTCTTCATCCAAAGGGATTTAAATATGAGGTAAAGGCATTTGTTGGAGCTGATAAAAGATTATGACTTAAACATTCAATACCATCCCAAAAAAGAAAATTTGGTAGCCAATGCCGTAGGCAAAAAGAAGTAACAAAATTTGGATGATTAGATTACTTCACAACAACCTATGTTAAAAGAGATGGCAGACTCGAGCTAAAGGTTTTGATCTAAGAAGTAATTGCTAGACTAATAAGTCTACGAGTATAACCTACCCCTAATAAATAGGATCAAAGTTACCCAAGTAGATGGTTAGGATATTCAAGAGATTAAGAGGAGTTAGAGGAAATGAAAGCTGCAAATTTTTCAGCAAACACTAAGGGGAGTCTTGAGATTCAATAGCAAGTTATGTGTTCCAAGACAATCAAAGTTTAAGAATTAGCTATTAAAAGAAGTATACTACTCAAGATATACCATTTACCCTGGGAGTACCAAGATGTATAAAGATTTAAAAGCTCATTATTAGTGGAATAATATGAAGAGAGAGATAGTTGAGTATGTGTCTAAACATTAGATTTTCAAAATGATCAAAATAGAGCATTAGAGACAAGTTGGTAAGTTGTAGCCATTACCAATACCAAATGGAAATGGGAATTCATGATTATGAACTTTGTCACTATCGTACCCAAGACATTAGCCCAACAAAATGCAATCTGGGTGATTGTAGATAGCCTGACTATTAGGACACTTAAAGGAGACCTAGTAGGATTTTCTAAAATCTTCATTTTACATGTGTACCCATGATATTGAAACCACCTTATAAGTTAGAGGTTGCAAGGCTCTATCTAATTAATCACTACTACTCTAATTTTTAATTTTATTAATTTATCGTAAAATATAAACAGCTAATGATATCCAACAGGCCATAGTCCACTAGAACAGTAGAGAGTAAGTATCCCCTACCAAATAATAAGATAGAGTAAACACAACTTACAATTCTAAAACTTGATAAGGTTACAAATTTTAAATGATAGATATTCATTATATAGAATATTCTAAATCAACTATAAAAGCTCTTTACTATCTTTATCTCCTCATACACCACTTACTAATTGCAATTTGCATTCAACTTTTATCTAAGTGCCAACTTAAAGGCCACCTATAAAAGAAGCTATAAGGGAATGAGCAAACCATAACTCAATGAGTTCATTCCTCACCACTACTATTCAAGCAAGTTATTAAGCATTATCATCACTTATTCAAGTCTATCTACACACAAAATGAATGCATATAAGATAAATGCAAGCAATACATCCATGAGTTTTAGGAACCATGGAAGGTATAGATTTATGTTATTTAAACATCAATTATCCTCCGCACTTACCCATATGGAGCACCTCACCTTACCCCATGAGGCTGCCTGGGGGTACTGTCCCTTCAAAGGACACTTGACTATTACCCTAGTCAAGAAAGAAATACTAGTCACAAGAAGTAGATCCCAACTAAGGCCATCCATTACCAATCAGTTACATACAATGCCCACGGGCTCACTATCCACAAATCTAATCAATGCCCTCCATGGGCTAAGCTATGTGAGTCCTCTCACTATCAATTAATCAAAGATAATATGCTAGCTTACCTCATGGTTGAAATATCATTGCATTGGAAATATTTATGAGCATGCACTAGAGTTGTAATGAAATGTTGTCAATCCATGAAAATCATTTTCCAAATATATATATATATATATACACTTATCTCAATCCATTCCAAAAATTTGGCAAAGCTAACACTCTCTACACATATACTAGTTAAGTCATAGACATGCGACGATATAAAACAAGTTATTTTTGTCAAATGTTTATTTTCACCAATTTATTGAGGCAATCATACGAATGACAGTATACAAAGAAAAATAGACATCCAACAGACAATCAATAGCAACTAACAAAATGACAAGGAATTATCAAGTACAAGCAGATAGTAGATCATTAGAATTCTCTCACCCAAGACTACTCACCTACTTGTTTTAGTCTTCAAAGTTCTTGAATTAGAAATTGTATCATCTAAAGTGATAATAAAATCTATATAAGTAATTGAAAAGAGGGCTCTTCAAGACCCTAAGACTCTACCTAATTGCCTAAATCCACTACAAATCCCCAGTATTGATTAGATATCTAATCGCGTATAGATTTTTCATTGTAATTCCAATTTTAATGACCTTGTAGTTGTTTCCCATCAATTTCAAACATGCTTTTCAATGATGGAATTCATTTTAAGAGACAAAACCTGAAATTTCTATAACATCGTGAACTTATTGTGAATTTATGCGTATTTAAGTTAAATTTTTTATTTTCATTATTTATAGAATTTTCTCATGTTTCTTTGATCCAAGCTCACATAAATTTAGTATTGGATTTAAAATAAGTGTAGCTTATTATTTTATGTACTAAATTATAAGACCAAATTATATATATAAGGCTACCTAATTAACCATTCAGTTATCCTATCTAATTTTATCCTAATTCTCAATTCCAAGCTTTTTCTACAATATACCTTTTTTATTTTAAATTTGATTTTTATGATCTTGTAATCAATTTTTGTCATTTTCAAATGTACTTTCACATAATAATATCTGTTTTGGAAGTTAGGACCTACACTTTCTATAACATATTAGCCTCATTAGGAATTTCCCATTAATTTGGGTCTAATTGTTCTTTCTTTTTGTTATCTTTATGTCTCTTCCACTTTTTTTTTTCTAATCGACCTCGTATAAATTACTATTGGGCCTTAATTAATTGTATGCTTATTGTTTATGGGCTTTAATATTATTGGTCCACATTTTTAACATGTTTATTCTATATTTTTCTAAATGAGTCTAATTATGCTTATTTTCACCTAAATCCGAAACGAGTCCTTCTAAATGATATTGGGCCTTTATGGATTTTTATTGAGTCTTTAAATAAATTCTATTAAATAATTTTTTTAGCTAGTCTTAGTTTATTTGGGTAGCTATCAACAATTCTAGGCCCAAATGGGCCTCTTCACCCATTCTTCACCCATTCTTCACATAATGAGCCTATCTAACTTATGCCATTTTGCCTATATTCCAACATGATAAAATATTTAAGTGGTTTCCTTGAACTTCTAAATCTAACCATGATGGGCTATTGGACTCAGAAGTCTAAGTTAAAGGCCATTTTATCATATCTCCTAATTTAAGCCCTAGTTTGTTAACTAACCTAATTAATTAAATTGTAACCTACCTAAATCAAATCTTATCTTCCATTTTATATTAAATAACCAATGGGATCAAATCTGTTTGCTTCATATAATTAGGCTTTCCAATAATTCTGAACCCAATTTCTTATTTTTACTGACTTAGGCCTAATAACCTGATAAGTTGTAAAGAAATTTTCATGTCAATTTGAAGCCCATTTTCACTTATTTCATAATTTAGGCCTTACTTAGCATATGAACCCAACAGTCATGTCATAATATCCCTAAATTGATCATTATAGACACTCCATTTTTGTCATCCTTAAGACTATCTCTAATTTAGAAACCCTTCTTTAGAAAATGCCAAAAAAAAAAGAAAAAAAAAACTAGAAGATTCCAAAAAAAAAAATTGAAAAATCATAAAAAATGTTGCGTAGTGGTCCATTTTTGTAGGTTCAAGGGGGAAAACTAATTTTAGAGTCAAAATAAATATATGTTATTTGATCGAATTAAAAAATTTTGGACAAAAATGGATATTCATTGAAAACCAAATTTTTTAGCCCATATCAAACTACTCTTTTCAAAATATTTTTAAAGTGTATTTTCTTAGAAAATCATGGTTTCAAACCGCACCTCAATCGGAATTAAAACAAAAATTTTATGGCCACTTAAAATTTCAAATAAAAAATAAGTGTTGTTAAAACCAAGATCCTAATTTGGTCAAATAGAGTAAACCTTGAAAATATTTTGAACATGTATTTATCAAACACCATATTTTCTCGAGTAAAGTAGTGAGATTTTTTTTTAAATTGGATAATTAAATGTTTCTTTTTCAAAGTGTCTATGAAAAGAAAGGAAAAATAAATTAGAATTAATGAGCGAAACAAGAAGGGAAAAAATAAAAAAGAAAAAGAAAATAAAAAAAGGAGACAAGACATGTGTCTCCTCAAGAGGGCAACACATGTCAACCTCGAGGTGCTATCACATAACACTTATATTTAGGTGCTACATAGCACAATATCTAGCTGACATGTGGTGTTGATGTAATGCTACGTATCAAATGAGTAAGCGCTACGTAGCATAATATCTAGCTGACATGTAGCGTTGATGTAATGCTACGTCTCAAATAAGTAAGTGTTACATAGCACCAGTTATCAAGCGCCATGTGGTGCTAATGGGCAAAAGGCTTAACCCATTCCTCTCTCTTCCCCTTCCTTCTCTTCTTTCCTATTTCAACCAAATTGCAAATAGTAGGTTTTAGGTTTATTTTTGGAAACTAACTTGATTTTTCATACTTAATTTCGTGATAGTTTCTTGAGTAAGAAATTTGATAAAATATAGAAACGAAAGCTCGAAAAGTTTCTTTTTGGAAAGATGCATGAATCACTGTTAAGGAAATTGAGAGAAATAAAAATAACAAATCCAATTGTCAAATAAACACCTATTTAATGCACCATGAACAAAACAAGCAAATCCAGATGATTTCCTTCCAATAATTCAAAACAAATCCATACAAAACTAGAAACCACATCTCTCATGAGATAAATGAACATTAATTTACCTAAATTTTCTATGAAATCATGATAAATTTGAGCTAAAAAAAAGGAAGAAATTAAAAAAAAAATGAACCCAAGTGCCATTAATGAAGAAAATTTGAATCTTGATTATGAATGGAAGTTTCTTAGGGGGGGAGTCTGAGCATTAGGCTATAAATAAACACCTTCTCCACGCATTCAAAGTATCACATCCATTAGAAATCAATCAAAAATTTATATTATGCTAGTTTCTTACTTTTGGTGATTATAAGTGTAAACCAACTCTTTCTCTTCGATTTTCTCACAATAGAGAAAATCAATCCAGAGAAAATTCTTGGAAACATTCTAATCATGTTTATAAACAAAGTCTAAGCTTTGACTTCATCCGATTTCATAGTGATTTGATTTTGAGGAGAAAGATTGAAAAGAAAAAAAAAACTATTTTGAAGTTATTATGCACTAGGATATCATATTTTGAAAAATCAAAAGAGGAAAACTTAGGTTTTCTAGAAATTGATTTGGGGCTTTCAAAGTTGGATGTCTTAGGAGTCTAACCCACCAACCATACCCCCAAGAACCGAGTGGAAACCACCCAAATCAGCCAAGTTTCGTCTGTTGCACAAGTAAATCTTTCTCCTTTTTCTTGTCTTCATAGGTTTGTTCACTAAAAAAAAAAAAAGAAAAATCCTAAAAATTAAAAAATATTAATGAACATGTTTTGACTTGTTTCTATGATCAAAATGTGTTTATAATAATTTTTTCTTAAATTATATTATTATGTTATGTTAACATTAATAGATTATTAATATGCTATGTTAATTGTTGCTAGTCTAATAAACTTTAATTATTGATATGTTCATGTTTTGTGATATGAATGCTTTAATTTAATAAAACTAACATGCTAGTGTTGGTTAATGAATTTTAATATGCTTATGTTAATTTTTGCATGAATAGCATAATTAGTTAATATAGTTTATACAAATGACATAGTTTGATAATAAATTCGATGGTTATATTGTGACATAGTTGACAGTGATTTAAATAATATGCTCTTGTGAATAATTAGTGCCATGTTAGACTTTAGTATTGCTTGTCTCATAGGCTTTAATTATGTTTTCAAATAAGATGACCTTTTTTTCCCAATTTTTTTCACAAATAAAATGTTTTTCATAAATAAAAATAATAATAATATTTAGGGTTTTTTTTTAGAATTTTGCAAAAGTGTAACAAAAATATTTTCTTTTTTAAATTAATAAAATATAACAAACTTAAAGTAAAAAAAGGAATTTCGAAAATAAAATAAACTAACAAACTAAAATTTCCATCAATTAAGAACTATGTAGTTTTAATTCTACTTCACGAATAAATAGGCACTTTAGACAACCCAAAATAATAAAAAAAAATTGTTTCTCCCTTTTCTTTATTAAAAAAAAATTAAATAAAAAGCCCAACTTATTTGAAGATCTATTTAAGGCCCATGAAATAATTTTATGGATTTCTTTTATGGAAATATTCATGATTTAATAGGTTAACTTCTGAACCCAAAATCTTTTTAATTTCTATTTTTTAAAAAAGTTCTTTAAGAAAAAACCATAGGCCAACAATTGGAACTAAGGTCCATCCACCCATAGGCCCTAATTCCACTTTTTTCCCTATTTCAATCGAGCAGCGACTGCGTTTTCAAAAAGTTTTTTAAAAAAAAACATTTTATTATTTTTATTAGCAAATTTATGTTAGGGCCAAGCTTAATATAAATCAAGCTAGAAAAAGAGAAACCGAATTTTCAACTCGATAGATTGGTGACTTCACCGAGGAAGGTTTGTAGGCTAGCCATAAAAGGGATCCATGAAAAGTTGTTTGGGCCTTATTTTAAAAAAAAAAATAATAATAAATAAGCTTTGGTCTTTCTTTCTAATATTTATTTTTTTATGTATACAGTTGTACTAATATAGGTGTTAGTGATGTAGGAAAAAAGAAAAAAAAAAGGGGATGACCTATTGGGCCTTAAGGGGTTTCTTTTTCAATCATAACGTATGTTTAGATGCAATTGAACTTGGACCATCTTAAGAACTTAGGAGGGAGCCATTGTGTAAGTTTCGGGTGATAAGATGTAACCATAGCTAGAGGCAGAGTTAACCAATCTCGCTCAAGTATTAAATGGGCTAGTGATTTATGTGAGGCCTTTTGAAACTTAGAAACCTTTAGAGCCTACCCAATTACATTCATAAGCCTACATAAGTTGGCAAGTAAACCATATGTGGCAAGTGCTTCGAAGTCAAAGGTTGCAACATGATGGAATTTGAAGTGATCATAATATAGTATTTTTCTTTTTTTCCTTTTTCTTTTTTTTTTTTTTTTGTTCTTGTATGCTTGTAAAAGCTCAATATACTTTGTAATGATTTTTATAATTTTTTGTATTTTTCTTGTTAAAAGAAAAATGTGTAAAATTAGTTTTTCATTTTATGTGTAGAAATTTTTAGGATAATAAAGAAGGAGATCTACATCAACAAGCCACAGGACTTTAAGGAGTTGCTTAAGAGATGGTTCTAGCTTTTTAACCCTAAGCAACAAGACTACATCCAAACAAAGATTAACCCTACTTTATCCTTGATGGAGATCTCTATTATCCTTACTTTTGTGCAAGCCTTGGTTTACTTCTAAAATCCAAAACTTGTGGCTTTTTGTTTATGGACTCACCAATTATACCCATTAATTGAAGAACCTACGTAATTACTGAAGGCCCCTACCAATATGAGTGAGATCAATGTCCTGAACCTTAAAAAAGGTGCCCATAGCATCTTTAGTGATTTATTGGAGATGAAAAAGAAAGAAATAGACCAAGCCTTAAAGGAGTGTAATGGGAGATACCTCAAGTTATCTAATTTGTTGGATTGGTTTGTGGGAAAGTCCAAGTTCTAAGAGAAGCGCAATGTCTTTTATAGGGGTTACCAAGATGATAACACAATCAGTGCCATGCATATATTTTAGTAGTATTTGGAACCGTCTTATTCTAAAAGGTGTATTTAGCATCTACTTTCAAGTTGCAAAAATTGTAGCTCAATTTCTAAAGGGAAAACTACACATCCTGGCCCTCTTGGTTAAGCAAATTATCTCACTAAATCACCTCAAGACCAAAAGACATGGAGACATGGAGACATGGAGACATGAAGACATGAAGATTTCCCTATGTATGCTTAGGATCTAGTTTTTCAGCCACATGATGATTCACTAACTCAAGTTCCATAGGGTTGAGTTTGCAATGAAAATCAACATAATCCAAACCTTTGTGAAGGTCACATTGCCAAAGGCTCTTATTTGCTATTAGGTTAAGGACCTTCAAAACTTCAGTACTAAAGACTTGGTATGGGTAGCTAGATGGTTTCTTACTAAAGAGAGGATAAGGGGGTTATAGGGATTATGAGGCGATTCTACTCATTGGGATGAATTGGTGCATAGGGTATTATCCAACTGCTATAATCTAACAGGCTAGGCCTATTCAAGCCATAGTCCATAAACCCTCATTAAATAGAGTAACTATAAGCTATTATGATCATTGCCTTTTAATCGATGAAAAGGTATCCCACCTACCTACCATTAGGACTTTGTGGAGCACGCAAGTTGTGCCGACACTCCAGCTAGAGGACATAGTAGAGGATGCCAAGAAGTATCGAACTACAAAAGATTATGTCTACCAACACCTCAAGGAAGCAGGCTAGAAACAATTCGAGGCCCTTGATGTGTTGTAGCCAAACCTAGAGAATCCTACCCTTGAAATGAAAACTTATATGAAGCAAGTCCAGGCCCAAGTAGAAGTTATCTATGAAGATTTAAATAGGTCAAACAGAATCTAGAAGGCCTTATACAAGGTGGTGAAGATCTAGCAAATAGGCTTTTTACCTTAGAAGATTTGTTGTTTCGATTTTAAAATAAGGTATTATAATCAAACTCCATCATTTTTAGTCTTAGTAAAAATAATATTGTTGCCACATTATTGATTACTTGTCAATTCCAAAATCAGCATCTATGTATTCTCATAAGCATCCTTTATTTTATATTCAATTGTTTATTCTTTATTATTATTGTTATTATATATAAAAAAAGGAAAAAATTCAAAAAAAATGAGAGAAAAAGAAAGAAAGAAGAATAAGAAGTAAAGGAGAAAGGAAGGAGAGTTCTTCTAAAATGTTTTTAGTATTTTCCTCTACTCAAGTTTTTCAAAAATAGCTCACAAGTAGTATATTATAGAACAAAGTCCCATAATCACCCAACTAAGATCCAAAACAGTGGCTAACCCCAATAACACAAGAAATACTAGCAATATTAGCAACACCAACAACGATGTGCCCATTGAAGTAAGGGTCGAATTCTTGGAATAATCAACAAAGAGTATAGGTGACAAAATGGACTTTTTTATTGACAGTTTTATCTTCTACGAGCAACTCAACTCACTTTTGCAAAAAAACTCCAAACCACATGGGAAAGGGACTACCATAAGCCCATAAGAAGGTGAAGAGACAAGCCTAGAATATTTGCAACCAAAGGTAGAATCCGGGGTTGATTCCAAAGTTTTAAAGAAGGAATTGAGGACAAGCAGAAACAAATGGAAAAAAAGTTACTGCATCAAATGAATGACAAGATGAATGCTTTTAAAATGTAAGATGAGTTCAAACAAGCAGGTATCACTGACATAGCTACATAAGATAGCTTAGCCTTTCCTGATAAGTTCAAGGTGCCTAATTTTGAGAAGTACGATGGAACTGACTACTGAAATTACACACTTGATATAATGTTAAGAAAATAAGCAAGTATGCCCAGTATGATCACTTAATGGTCCAAGCTTTACAAGACAGTTTGAATGGCCTAGCCTTGACTTGGTATGCTCAACTTGATCTCAATCAAGTCAATACTTAGGAAAAACTTACCCAAGCCTTTTATGAGCAATATAAGTTTAACGTGGAAGTTACCCCCTCTATGTGGGATTTGTGAAGTCTTCATAAGAAGCTCAATGAATCTTTGAAAGATTATGCTCAAAGATGGAGAGACCAAGCTGCAAGTGCATCTACCCTAATCCTTAAAAAGGAGCTAACCTTCACCTTTATTAATACATTAGAGAAGCCCTATTTTTCTAATCTCATATCACTTGCCTCAATCATCTTTGCTAAAGCGATAACAACAGGATGCAAAATAGAGATCGTTATCTCATATGGCAAACTATCTACTTTAGATACCCAAGATAAGAAGCTTACCCCTGCCAAGCCTAGTAGCAAAGGAAAAGACCCCATTGTAAGCATGGTGATCATCAACAGAAATTCAATACCTACCCTATGAACATCCAACCAGACAACAACCCCCATAACTCCAACCCAACAATACCAACCACTATAAGCCCAATCCAAACAACCTCCCCCCAAAAGATTCACCAGCATCCCCATTCCCTTTAGCCAAGTCTTAACTCGCTTAAGAACTAATCACCTCATTAACTTTGAACTACCTAATGAAAGATGCAAACCTAGAAACTTTGACCTTGATGCCAGATGTGAATACTACCTCAAACAAGTGGGCTACTCTACTAACAAGTGTTGTAGACTCAAAAACAAGATTCGAGACCTAATTAACGCTAAGAGTGTACAGTTGGACTTTTTTTAGACCCTTAATGTCAACAACAACCCCACGCCACCTACACACCCCCTCCCTCCCCACCTCCTACCTCCCCAAAAAAAAAAAAAATCATGCTACCATAATCAACATGATTAGCGCTAGAGAGCCCAAGCTCATGATGGATCTAAACGAGCTACCTATCTTAATTGACTAGGTAGCTTAGCTCCCTAAAGAAAAAGGATATTTTCAAAGAATTAATCTCCCAGACAAAACCCACACTAAGCTGGCTATCTATTAGTTACTCTTAGAAGGCATGGTGAGGAAGGAAGAAATACAAGAGGTGATGATAACCAAACCTCAAAACCTCACCTATAAGTAGTTCAAGGAACGCCGGTTGATAGGAGACCCTATGATTGTGTCACTAAGTTAGAACTAAGGAAAATTCGAGTACCTAATGGACATATGGGTCATACATATAATATATAACAAAGAAGAGCTAACCAAATGGGGGGCTGAGTTTAAAAAGGAAGATTATGTAGGCAACATGGTGGGAATGATTGGGTCAAGCTTGAAACTGATTATGATCCAATACAACAAGAAACTCGAGCAGCAGCCTATGTATAGAGAAACCCAAAGAGTACGTATTCAATGCCTCAATTCCTCCCAAGAATTATAAAGTGGTGCCTTTTAACTACTAGAATCTCAACCAACCAAAGATTTCCATTATATTAGTTAGGGGGGATTACCAAGATATGCTGGATCTACAACTTAGGAGAAGAAGTGAGACAAAACATGCAAGCATAAGGAGGAAAGGAATCTGAGCTAGACGCTTTCGATAGGATAATCAAGGCTAGTGAATATAAGATTGTGGACCAACTAGCCAAGGTCTTAACCTAAAATTTCCCTTATGGGGATTCTTCTGTTATTAAGCCAACATAATCAGGCTCTCTTTAAGATTCTCAAAGAAGTCCTATGTTCTTCAAGAGATCTCAACAAATAAGTTAGGCACATAGCCAATTCTACATTTTCTATTAATCAAATCACCTTTTCATCTAAGGAGTTAAGAGAAGAAAGGAATCAATATACTAAACATTTATATATAGTGGTGAAATGCAAAAATAAGATCATGGGTAGAATCCTCATTGACAATGCATCGTCATTGAACGTCTATCCCTTAGATACTTTCCGTCAACATGAGATCAAAACTAACGAGATTAAGCCTAATTCCATAGGCATAAGGGCTTTTAATGGGTTTAAAGGAGAGATCATAGGAGAAGTGGACCTTTAAATAATGATTGAGCTTCAGATATTTAGTGTAACATTCCATGTGGTAGACATTCTTAGGAGCTTTAACTTGTTGTTGAGAAGGCCCTAAATTCATGCGGCCAGTGCAATTCCTTCTAACTTGCATTAGAAGGTCAAATTTATTGCTAATGGTTAGCTGTTCATGATCTTAGGTGGGCATGATTATGACATACAATCCTATACATAGGGAGAGAAGAACCAGAAGACTTTGGTTTATATATTTTTTACTAAATATATATGGTCGATGGCAAGAAAGATGAAAACAAAGGCTCTACAATCAAGAAAGGGTAAGTTAGGACTTTTGGTTTGGGGTATGTGCCCACAAGAAAAGAGTTAACCCAAACCTATTTTTTTGCGAAGAAAGGCTTACTTGACTATACAATACCTCTATGACTTTCCCTCCACTCAAGGAAAGCTTCATCAAACCAATGCCAGAAGCAACAATAGAAAAATGAGACTAACTTAAAGAGTCAATGGCTCTACAAAATTGGTTCATTCTCCCCTTGATGAATAAAGCTACTCTAGAGTAAGGATTATAGCAGGGCATGTATTCATTGAGTTTTATTTCCTTTTCTTTAATTCTTATTATTCACAATTGAGCCTCAGTACTCCACCAATAAAGTTGTCCTTTCAGTTGTTCTTCTTGGGAAAATATATGTCAATAAAATTATCTTTCCTTTTCATGTCCACTTCTTCTTTGATGGGAATCAACCTCCGACTACATCCAAGCCAAGGCTAACCTATCCAAAGCCGATGCCAACCCTTTGGAAGAAGATGCCGACCTATTCTAACCCAAGGCCGAACAGCTTTCACCAAGGGCAAACAAATGAAAAAAGACCGAGGGGAAGAAAAGGAGCCACTCAGCAACAAGTCTATTGTCTACCAAGAAGACAAGAAATCACATAGTTGAAGACTCAAGACCAAAGAACCATTCGGCATTATCCCAATAGACTAGTGACAACTAACTTTAGAACTCGACAATTGTAGGCTGACCTCTCTAGTGTCTCGACCAAGCATTACAAGACGTCAAGAGCTCCCCCTCAGACCCAAACATCCAATTGCTGACCCTACCCAATTCGAATCCTACTCCTTCCTGGACATGCCAAGTGACTGCATGCTGAGTTCTATAAAACGTACAGTTTTGTATTCTTGTATATGTTTTCCTTCATTTTATTTATGAGCCTGATTCTTTAGGGTTTAAGGCTCTATAAAATATTTACAGTTTTTCCACTAAGGTTTAGGACTTGCTATAAACAGCAACATTTGTACTAAAAGAAGAGAGAGATATATACAGATAGTGAAGATATTCCCCTACATACAGAGAGTAAAACTTTCCGCTTTTCAAGCAAGGCTATACTTGAGCTAGTAAAGCTTGCACTTACCGAATTATTAAGTATTGATTAAACTCTTTAATCTCTACCATGTTCTTATCAATCTTGACCCTAAGATTGTGGTGAACCCCTTCATGTGAATTAGTTAGTGAGTTGCATCTAACCCTCATTTGACTCTCAAGCGACATTTTGTTTTCATGAGTTATATCGAACCCTATTTCAAGCTCAAACCCCTGATAGTATTTGTGTCCTAATGAGTTATATCCATTCACATTCACCATCAAAACCTTCCCATTCTTCATATACATTTCTCTTTTGGAATCCCAAATATACATTCCCGTTCATCCAACCCACTACTATTTCTTCAGTCCTTATCATTCTTTCCTTATCTATTTTTCTTCTTACCCATATTTTTAGATCTAATGTTCTTAATGAAAGTTAAGAATATCACATGCCCATAAATGACAAAAATATTGATACCAGTCCAACCCTACTAGGTTGGTCATTAGGAATGATGTCAATGAGTTGACAAAAATACAAACAAGGTTGTATATCCATTGATGAGCCTATGGGAGTGATTAATTTAGGCTCAAATGATAGCCCCAAGAACTTAAGGATTAATTTAGGGTTGGGGCAATTTATCATTAGAATTGAAGGATGAAATGACTAAGTAATTGGCTAAATACACCGACGTATTCGCATGGTCTTACGAAGACATGCCTTGATTGGACCCATCTATCATAGTCCATAAACTATCTACTAAGGAAGACATTAAGCATAAAAGACATAAGCTTAGGTGCTTCTAGCCAATATCTTGCTAAATATAAAAGAGGAAGTTAAAAAGTTGTTGGAGATAAGGTTCATTGAAGTATTAGATTACCCTAAATGGATAGGAAACATGGTGCTAATTCTAAAGAAAAATGGGGAAGGTACATATATGCGTGGATTTTCAAGATTTAAACCAAGCTACTGCCAAACATAATTTCTCACTACCTCACATAGATGTTCTATTAGGTAACAATGCTAGAAGCCATCTATTCTCCTTTATGGATTGCTTTTCAAGGTACAATCAAATAAAAATGGTCAAAGAAGACAAAGCTAAAATTATTTTTATCACAACACGGGGAACCTTTTAGTACAAGGTGATGCCCTTTAGCCCTAAAAACATTGGGGCATCTTCTTAGAATGAAATGGTAACTCTTTTGCATGATTTGATGCACAAAAAGGTTGAAGTATATATGGATGACATGATTGCAAAATCTCAAGAAAATGATGATCATGTGGAAGCATTAAGGAAGTTGTTTGAAAGGTTGTATAAATTCCAATTAAAACTAAACCCAAAAAAGTGTACATTCAAGGTCACATCAAGAAAGTTGTTAGGATTCATAGTCAACCAAAGGGGCACTAAAGTTGATGAAAATAAGGTGAATGCAATTCTAAAGCTACTTTCTCTATGTACACTTAAAGAAGTCAAAGGTTTTCTAAGGCTACTAAATTATATTGCCTATTTCGTATCATAACTTACAAATAAGTGTCGCCCTTTGTTCAAATTATTAAGCAAGAACGCTCTCTTAAATTGGGATGAAGAATGTGAAGATCCTTTCGTAAGATTAAGGAATACCTCTTCAAATCCCTCGATTCTAATTGCCCTGAAACTAAGTCGGCCTTTGTTTTTATATCTCACTATCCCCCAAGAGTCTATAGGATGTATGTTGGGGCAGAAATATGAAGAAGGAAGATAAAGGGCCATTTACTACCTGAGTAAGAAGTTCACCGAAGGATAGTAGAAATACTCTAACATAGAAAGGACTTGCTATGCCTTGGTATATATACCTTATTTTACGTAGTAAAGCTGTTGACAAAACATGATCCCTTCAAGTACTTAGCTAAGAAACCAGCTCTAATTAGAAGAGCCTCCAAATGGCAAATGATACTGTCTAAGTTTGACATAACCTATGTAAACCAAAATTCGCTTAAGGGGTAAGCCTTATCAGATCAATTAGCAAAATAACCTATGGAAAAGTATCTAAGGATAAGGAAGTATGGTTCCCATATGAGAATATCTTGGTGACAAAACACAATCCAAACCTTCCCAAATGGAAGATGTATTTTGATGGAGCAACTAATATATTAAGATATGAGATAAGGGCAATACTAATATCCCTTAAAGGTAGTCAATTCCCTATCGCGACTGGGATTACATTTTCCTATACCAACAATGTTGCTAAATATAAGGCTTGCATCTTAAGCAAGCGGCTGTAGATATGGGAGTCCATGAGCTAAAGGTATACAAAGACTCTTCTCTAATTATTCTTCAAAGAATAGGTGAATACAAAACAAAGGATCAAAAATTAGTGCCTTACCATTAACATCATGCTAAGTTAGTAGAGAAGTTTGAAAACATCTTCTTCGGTTACATATCAAGAACTCAAAATCAATTTACAGACACCCATACTACATTAGCATCCATAGTTCAAGTGTCAAGTGGGATAGGAGTACAACCATTGAAAATCATGGTAGAAGACAAGCCAGCCTTTTATTTAGTAATCGAAGTAGTCAAAGATAAGAAGCCTTGATTCAATGATATCAAGACTTTTCTTCATATTGTTACATACCTAAAAGGGGCAAGTAAGAAGGATCAGAAGACATTGAGGAGGTTAGCAAACCACTGTTTGCTTAGTGGCACTACACTGTATCGATGATTGTTCAACACTACATTATTAAGATGCATAGATGAGGAAGAAGCAAATATTCTGATGAAGGAGGTGCATGAAGGGGCATACAGTCCCCATATGAATGGATGCATGTTAGCCTGAAAAGTCATGCAAATGGGTTATTATTGGTCCACAATAAAATCAAACTACTGCCACTTATGCCAAGTGTCACTACCTGAACAAGAGGAGTTATAATAGTCTCACCGTGTGAACTAACCTAAAATAAAAGCTGACCTCACAACTGCTATAGTAGATATAGTCTACACAAGGCGTACACGACTCAACTAGCTTGAAGCATCTGTTTTGATACCTATGAGTAATCAAACCTGTGGTATAGATTTACAAAATACCTATTCTATATAACCTGTTATCTCATAATACAACAGTACCAACATAAACGTCTTACATCAAAGTTGTAATTTACAATCAAAGTTTATTAAAAAGCCACAAGTTTGTAGACTATTCACAAAAGTTAGGAAACTATTGAGCGTCCTAACGAATTCCCAATTAAAAGCCTAGGTTCAGTTGATTTCTCATTTCTCACTTTCCCAAACAACAACACATTAACCTGAGAACGATGGTATCGAAACATCTTAACCTCACTCAACACCTACAATAGAGTTTATGGGGATATGAGTACAACTAGCTCAGTAAGTTAAACGAAGTCCAAAGAGTACCATACAATCACAAGCAAGGTTGTTAATTATGATGAGATGAAATGCAATGCAATCAATCAAATGAAACATCGCACAATGTTATCCGATCCACTATAAGGCTAGAGAAATTACATCCACTCCAACCCGAATTGAGGAGTTTTATCGCAACTCAAGTCAAACCAAACCCGAGCTTAAACAATGGAGAATACCCTCCTACTATGATTGCCTTCGAACCATGGCCCCCACCCTTACCGCGACCTCCTCGCCTGTCACTTAGTTTGACTAAAGATGGAGAAAGGACTATTTCAAACATCCTCATTGAAGGAAATCGGTATTTGGCCTAACATTCTTAATCGTTTCCCCTAATAAGTGTTATGCATGTCCAATTTCATTTTAGTTGAATAGATAATAGTTTTAATCAAGGGTGGCCAAAGAAGTTCATACAGTATAGAAACAATGTAGACATGCAGAACAACACACCAAGGAGTTCAACTCCTGTCATAGCTGAGTATCGTACACACACACAACATGCGTACAGTAAACTAACTATAAACACAACCAGAAGTACTCTTAAGTCTCTGAATACTTTAAAAAAGCATCCCAACAAGTGGTAAAGCCACAATCCCAACTTACTTGTTTAGACACTCAATACTGCTGACTTGAGTCATCAAACATCTTTGTACTTGAAGATCCTATTTACAAAAAAGACCTAAAGTCAATTTTCGTAGTAATTACGAAAGCATTAAGGTTTAATCTAAAATGGCTATATATATATATTATTACTATATATCGAATTAAGTTATTAATTGTTGATACTATACGTCATCTATATTATCACATATTATATATCATTTTGATCGTATCAAAACATACTTTTAATTTATTACATCACGTTTTAATTCCGGTAGGGTTACCGAAATATGTACATCCTAGAATATGATAAAGTTTTAGGTTATATTGCCTAAGATTGTCCAATTTTAGTAAAATTAGTATTGTTGGGTTCATACAAACCTAACGACACATTTTACAAGTCATGTTCTTAGAGACGACTTTTAACAAGTAATTCGAGTTTTTAATACAGTTATACTTATCTATCTAGATTTTATTGTATTATACGTAATTTACGTTATTAAATTGTATTTTATCTAATTTATCCATATATCATTATAATATGAGTATTATCCAACCCTAATAAACCTAGAATATATCCCAATCAAAAAATATCCATAAATATAATAAAAATACTAATTTAATCCCAACTAATTAGCTATTACGCACATAGTTTTTATTTAACTATTTAATTCATTTTAACTTATTATTATTAAAAATACACCCTGACTTGTAATTTAAGCTATTTTATTAGGTAAATTCATAATAAATATTCCGGGTTACCAAATAATTCCTTGAAAATTTCAATAGACTCTTAAAAATATAGGGAATTCAGTTATCACTTGGTTTCAAGTTTCCGACCTATCGTCTATGCAATCATATTTATGATTTTACCCCTAAATTAATCAATTATGATTCTTTTTACACCAAATAAATTTCATTCTAATCTCACATAGTTATTATTCACTAGAGATCAATACAGGTCCTTTTCATCAATTAATTTCATAATTTTATATTTAATTCATAATTTTAGCCTATTTTTAAGCTATTTTTTGGCCAAAAATGAAATAAATATTAAAATTATTCAAATAAAAGTTTGGGCTACATAGAAATTATTTATATATCATACACATCCTACACAAAAATTTTCAACTAAAAACAACATCATTTTGTACATTTATTTTACAATTCTAAATTTGGATGAAAAGTAAATTTCTTAGGAAAATATATTAAATATTACGAATTTTTAAAAAATAAAAATATCCCATAAAATCATGTTCAAAATAACCAAAGTACAATTTTTTTCATAATTTTCTGAGCAAATTTGATATTTTTTACAAATTATTGAAAAACAAAGTAAAAATTTGACCTTGCTATTTTTGGTGTCTCCAGCGGCCGTGGAGTGGTAGGGGTGTCTTGACCAGCTTGCACAATGGGTGGACCATTTGGGGTTAGTTGGGTTTGGTGTCAGGTAGTCATCTAAGTCTAGTAGAACTAAAGTACAGTAGTTCCCCTAGTTTTTCTATTTTTGCCATAATTTTTCTACATTTTTCCTTTTGTTGTTTAGGCCCTAAAATATCTAAACCTAGTCTAAATGAAGTCAAGTAGTATTTATAGGGTGCAAATGTTGGTTGAAAAAAATTTTTTCCTTTTATCCCTCATTAATTCAAGTAGGAGGTAGCTTTCCCTTGGTAGTTTTGCTTTTGATTTAGCATTTTGAAACCTCCATAGCTTGCTACAACAATGTCCAGGAAATTCCCAACCAAAAATGAGTTTGTAGGATAGGTATTTGTAGATATTTTAGTTAAATTTTAATAATATGTTTATACTATGTTCACATTAGTTATTTAATTAATATATATAAGAATATACCAAATGTATATATCACGTATAGTATATACCATACTCATATAATTATGCTTCTAACAAATCTTTTATTTCTAGGATATGTTCTCTTAATTAATTTCATAAATTCAACACAATATATATAATTAAGTAATTTATGGTTAATTTATGAGTATAATTATTATTTATACTAGGTATACTCATAAAAATATGTGTATATTTATATAGTAAATTATATTATATTATATTATCTCATTTTTTAGCTTAATTGGCTTATCTCTAAATTCTCGTCATAATCCAAGCTCGGTTTTAGAGGTTCTGAACATTTTAATGCTATATTAAACAATCCTACTTCTAAGGGAAAAATTGGATTTGTGGTCATTATTTCTAAAATCTAACTTTACTATATCACCTCAACTAACTTTTCTATCTTAGTCGTAAAGTTTAGGCTCAATTGAATAACTTTCTCTAAAGGCCTTAAATCTAAGTCCGGTTTTCCTAAACTCAATTATAGCGACTTAGACCAAGTATATTTTAACCGGGTAAACGCTCCCCCTCAAAAGTGCCATACTTTATCTTCACCATAGTTGTTTTCTTAAAGGGAATAGATGTTATTGGTCCAATTAACTTAAAAGCATCAAATGGGCATAAATTTATCCAAATAGCCATTAATTACTTTACAAAGTGGATTAAAGCTTCCTCTTATGGGAACATCACTAAGGGATTAGTAATTAAGTTTTTGAAATGAGATATAATCACCCGATGCGGAGTGTCAAAGTTAATCATCACATATAATGGCACAAATATTAATAACAAACTCATGACAAAGTTAAGCCAACAGTTTAGGATCACTCATAGGAATTCTACACCGTATAGGCCATAGATGAATGGGGTAGTAGAAGCTACCAACAAGAACCTCAAAAGGATTATCAAGAACATGATTGTGACAAAAAAAAATTGGCATGAGATGATACCTTTCGCACTCATGGCCTATAGGACTTTGATTAAGGTATCGATGAGAGCTATGCATTATTCTTTTGTGTATAGGACTGAGATAGCTTTTCCTATTAAAGTAAAGATACCCTACCTTAGGGTATTAGCTGAGACTTAGCTAAACAAAGCTGAGTGGTAAAAAAGAGGATCAAGTAATTGAAACTGGTAAACAAGAAAAGGCTAACCCCATTATGCCATAGGCAATGCTATCAGCAAAGGATGATATGAGCCTTTAATAAGAAGGTATAACCCTGACAGTTTACAAAAAGACACCTAATGTTAAAGAATATTCTCCTAAATGAAGAAGATCCCAAAGGGAAGTTTGCCCCTAGTTATGAAGGTCCTTATGTAGTGAAAAGGATATTGTCTAGAGGAGCATTGATTTTGTCTCAAATAGATGGCCTAAATTTAAGGGATCATGTGAATACTAAAGTAGTCAAGATGTACTATCCTTAAAAATCAATGAAATTATGTTATTTTGTCTCTAATTTTGAATACTTTGTGAACTCACTTTTTTCATCCTTTATGTGCAAAGTAGATATGCCTAATAGTCATCAGAGTTAGATAGGTCATTGACCACTCTCCACTACATCAATAAATTGTTCTCAACCTCAACTCCATACCGTGCTAAAAAAAAAAAATCCTCGATCATGAACACTAACAAACTACTAAAACTCCTTAAATACGATACTTTAATATTTCCTTTTCCAGTATATCATCCAAATAGATAAAGAAGAAGTGAAATCGACCCTAAAGGAAGACTAAAAAGAATAAAGAAAGCCAATTGAGTTTTCAATCATAATGAGGATCAACTAGTCCATCAAGTCTCCAAGCCAAAGGGTGATTATGGGCCTCTAAACCAAAATCTATTGCTACTAAGTTGATCAAAAAAGTAAGTATAGCACTCCCTGAAAGCTTTAGGGTATGATATCTCGAAAGAGCCCTAACTCGTTAACTACCTTTTAAGGTAGGATGTCTCATAGGAACCTTAACTAGTCAAATACCCTTTAGGAAAGGATATCTTGTAGGAGCCCTAACTTGTCAAACACCCTTTAGGAAAGGATATCTTGTCTAAAGGGATATCTTGTCTAAAGGGTCTTGCTAAGATAGATCATAACCCTCAAATGGCCTTAGTACTATTTCGCTTTGTTAGGAAAGGAAAACTCACCAAAAGGTTTCACTTAGATAGACCGTAAAAAGTTCTTTCTACCCTTTAAGACCACCTTAGTGTCGTCATCACTTTGGATAGGATATCTCACCAAAGAGTCTTGTTTAAATAGACCACAATGAACCCTACCTATAGATAGCCTCAGTGCTATTACTCTTATAGTAAGTGATATCTCATTAAAGGGTCTTGTTAAGATATATCTCATTAAAGGGTCTTGTTAAGATAGACCGCAATGAGCTCTTTCTAAACCTTAGACAGCTTTAATGATGTCGTTTCCATCGGAAAGGATATCTCATTAAGATTGATTATAAGGAGCCCTACCCTTAGATAACCCTAGCACCATCATCTTTTATGAAAGAATATCTCATCATAAGGTCTCACTAAGATAGACCTCAAAGAGCTCTTTCCACTTCCCTTAACTAATAGCTCGTCAAAGGTACTTGTTCTATAGGTAGCACATTTTATCTCTCAAAAGTCTCCACCAAGAACTTTTCTTTTTCTGACCCTCTTCCTCCAATAGAAGCAAAAATAAATTCTCTTTTTTATCTTTATGGTAAAGTTTCCACCAAACTTCACCACAAAGAAGAGCAGCGATAGATACTCTATTTTTATCCTCTCTAGGTCCATCTCTAATTTAAATACTCTTATTTAGAAAAGGCTAAAAAATGAAGATTATAAAATGAGAAAAAGAAAACCAAATCCAAAAAATAAAAAAATTTGAAAAATCATAGAAAGTGTTAGGCAATGGTCCATTTTTGTGCATTTATGCTAGAAAACTACTTTTGGAGTCAAAACAAATATATGTGATTTGATTGAAATAGAAATTTTTGGATAAAAATGGACATTTATTAAAAACCAATTTTTCAAGCCTAGTTCAGACTACCCTTTTTAAAATATTTTGAAAGTACATTTTTCTTGAAGATTATGACTTCAAACTGCACCTCAATCGAAATCAAAATGAATATTTTATGACCATTTGAAATTTCAAATAAAAAAAAAAAAAGGTAAATCAAGATCCTAATTTAGTTAAATAGAATAAATCTTGAAAATATTTTGAGCATATATTATGTCTTGTTTAGGGGGTTTTTTTTTTGGAAGGGGAGGAAGGAAAAATGCATCAAAATCAGTGAGCATGAGAAGGGAAAAAAGAAAAAAAAGGGGGAGGGGGAGGGGGGGTGGGTGGCGCGAAGGGGAGGGGTGTGGGGGTATAGGGTGGTTGGGATAGAACACATGTCCCCTAAGAGCAACATATGCCAACCTCAAGTGCTACCACGTAACACCTATATTTACGTACCATGTGGCATAATGTCTAGCCGACATATAGCACCAAGTGTTTGACGAGTACGCACTACATCATGCTCATGGGTCAAAGTTTTGACCCATTCCTCTCTCTTCCCCCTCCTTTTCTTCTTTCCTACTTTCAATAGATTGCAAATGGTGAGTTTAAGGTTTATTTTTGGTGTTAACCTAATTTTTCATGCCCAATTTCGTACATCGTTTATTGAGTAAAAATTATAAAAATATATATGAAAACAAAAGCTTAAGAATTATCCTTTTTAAAAAGGTGCATTTTGTAAATTATTATTAAGAAAATTGCAAGAAATAAAAATAATAAATCCGAATGTCAAATGAATACCCATTTGACACACCTTGAATAAAATAAGCAAATCCAAGTGATTTCCTTCCAATAATCTAAGATAGATCCATTAAAAACTCGAAACCACATCCCTCATGAGATAAAGAAACATTAATTTACCCAAATTTTCCATGAAATCATGATAAATTTGAGCTAAAAAGTGAAGAAATTCAAAAAAAAAATCTGGGTATCATTAATGAATGAAATTTGAATCTTAATCATGAATAGGAGTTTCTTGGGGAAGAGTCTAAGCATTAGGTTATAAATAAACACCTCCTCTATGCATTCAAAACATCACATCTATTAAAAATTGATCATAAATCCATATTATGCTAATTTCTCACTTTAGGTGATTATAAGAATAAACCCACTCTTTTTCTTCTATTTCTATCACTATAGAGAAAATCAATACGAGAAAATTCTTAGGAACATTCTACTCATGTTTATAAACAAAGCTTAAGCTTTAATTTCATCCAATTTCATGATGATTTGATCAATTTTAAGGAGAAAGGTTGAAAAAAAAAAACTATTTTGAAGTTGTTGTACACCAGGTTGATTCGAGGCTTTTGAAGTTCAATGTCTAAGGAGTTTGACGCTACTAACCACGCCCTAAGAATCGGTCGGAAACCACCCGAACCAACTAAGTTTCGTCTGTTGCACAAGTAAGTCTTTCACCTTGTTCTTAACTTTATAGGTTTGTTCATTAAAAAAATGAAAATTCTAAAAAAATAAAAAATATTGATGAACATATTTTGATATTATTTTGATTTGTTTCCATGATCATAACTTGTTTGTAATAATTATTTTTTTAAATTACATGATTATGTTATGTTAGTGTTGTGTTAGCATTAATATATTATTACTATGTTATTTTAGTTATGGCTAATCTAGTAGACTTTAATTATTCATATGTTCTTGTAGTGTGATATGCATGCTTTAATTTAATAAAATTAAATGTTAGTGTTAGTTAATAAATTTTAATATGCCTATGTTGAATTTTTCATGAATAGCATAATTTGTTAATATAGTTTATACAAATAACATAGTGGGATAATAAATTCAATGGTTTTTTTTTTTGTGACATAGTTGTTAGAGATTAAAATAATATGTTCTTATGAATAATTGGTGGCATGTTGGACTTTAATTTTGCTTGTCTCATAGGCTTTAATAGTGTTTTCAAATAAGATGGCCTTGTTTCCCAAAATTTTTTTTCACACAAAATGTTTTTCATTAATAATAATAATAAATGGTCTCTTTTTGAAAATATAGGGCTTTTTTTAGAATTTTGCAAAAGTGTACCAAAAATCATTTTTTTTTTAAATTAACAAAATGTAATAGACTAAAAGTGAAAAGAGGATTTTCAAAAATAAAATAAACCAACAAATTAAAATTCTCATCAATTCAAAATTACATAGGCTTGATCTCGCTTTGTGGGTATGGAGGTACTTCGAGCAACCTAAAATAATAAAAAATTTTATTTTTCCCCTTTTCTTCTTTTTAAAAAGATTAAATAAAAATTCCAATTTATTTGAAAATCTATTTAAAGCCCATTAAACAAATTCATGGATTTCTTTTTATCAAAACCTTCATGTTTTAATAAGTTAACCTCCAAACATAAGATCTTTCTGATTTCTATTTTTCTACATTTTTTTTAGGAAAAAATCATAGTTCAATGGCTAGAATTAAGGTACATCCACTCATGAGCCCTAATTCTACTTTTTTTTCCTAATTTCAATCAATTGTCGACTCCCTTTTCGAAAAAAAAAAAAAAAATTTCTTAGTCTGGTCTAGAGATTTATGTTAAGTAAGCTAAGCTTAATATAAATCAAGATAAGAAAAGAAAGAAATCAAATTTTTAGCTCAACAACCATTAAACATCACTTTACATAAGAAATTATCATGAGGTAAGAAGGTACATGCTCTTTTCGTGAGTTTCCTAAGGTGCAACATGTGCTATTTTATTTTTTCAATTTTCTCTCTTTTTTAACCTTGGTACATTATTTAGTCCTAATATTGTATTAACATGTTTCTAAATGAAAATTTTAAATAAAAATTCAAAAAAATAAAAGAAGGGAATCCTACATGATAGCTCGACCAAGGGGAGAATGTGGGAAACTTTCATTTGTTTCTACAAGTACCATACAAATGTTGTGAAATATTATATGTAAACTTAAATGCATCATGTTGCATAGATGGTTCCTAGTGTACATAAACTTTACTTTACAAATCCAACATTTTACATATCAAAATAAAATCCTAATACAAGATTTACTAATATACATACACTTATCTACTTCTAATAAGCTAGAAAAGAAAAAAAGAAAAAAAGAAAAGAAAATACATTAAAATATTGAGATAAGTTGAAGGGTAGAAGAAAATACACAAAATGTGTTAGAACCTATGAAAAAACTAGGATTACTTCCTGAAAATGAGCTAGAACTCACATGTTGATGGGGCTTCTTTAGTTTCCTCCTTCAGCTCTTCAATACTCTTGTTATTGCTCGAAGTTAGTTGAAGCAATGGAGCTTAACATGTCATAAACTAAGTATATGTGAATTTTGGAAGAAAGTTGATGAAAATGAAAAAAAAAAAAAACATGGAAGGGTAGGAAGGTTGAAATGTCGAACGAAATGTAAGATAAGAGAGGAAGTGAGCTTGATATTTTGGAAGTGAAATGAAAAACAAAATTGAGTTGTGTTGTGTTTGTTTGCTCCAACTAGTCATTAGAAGTATAAGAAAGGGAAAAAAATTCATTAATTTGTACTTAGTCAACGATTCAAAGCATGAAGATTTAAGTTGTGAGCCCTTAAAATCACATTTAAAGTAACCATATCCGGATTTAAGGCTTTCGGAAAAAATGTATTCGTTTGAGCCTAAATTTTACTATTAAATTAAAAAAGTTAGTTAAAATGACTCAGTGAAGTTAAATTATAAAAATAATGACCCAAAATCTCAATTTTAGCCTTGAAAGTGTAATTACATAATATAGCGTAAAATTATTAAAATCCCTAAAATCGAACTCAAAATGTAAGGAGGACTTAGAGATAATTTAATTAAGTTATAAAAACAAATAATATAGCATAATATACGAGTATTTTTATGAGTATAACCGGTATATATAATAATTATATTCATAAATTAACTCAAAATTATATAAATATATATAATAAGTGATAAACTTATAAAAATAAATAGGAAATATATCTTAAAAATATAAGACATAGTAGAAACATAATTATGTAAGTATGTATACACATTATATGTGTCAATTACATAGGATATGTACGCGTATATAAGTAATATACTAAATATCAATATAATATATATAAAATACTAATTATTAAATGAAATATCAACTAAAACCTAATCCAAACTTCATCCAATTGCTAAAAACAACTTGGAAATTCTAGAACAAACTTCTTAGCAATGAATCTAGCTGAAAGTGATGAATCAAAAAGTGAATAAAATAATTTAAGACACCTCATACTATTTAAAAAATAAATAAATAAATGAGAGAAAATTCTTTTTATTTGATCTTGCGCTTTATAAATAGCATTTGTCCTTATATATGTTGTGCTTAGTAAGTTAGAGTTTAGAGCAGTAATAAGAAAAATAGGAAAAAATTTGAAAAAAATAAATAAATAATAAGTAAAAAGCATCAACCCATGCGTGTCCAACCCAAACCACCACCTAACAGCATACCCTATCAGCCACCACCATCTAGCTTCTTCGACCACTCCTTACCAACCAACAACCACCGAAGCTCCGAGGAACAGTTGATTCCCAAATCTATCTTGTTTTTCTTATATTTTCTAAAAACATTAAACTAGTCCAAAAAATTATGAAAAAAATTTATTCCTTGGTTATTTTTATGATGTTGTCATGTTATAATTTTATTTCGATAAAATATTAATTATTTTATATACTTTCTCAATAAACTACACTAGTGATCCGAATTTCGAAATTAGAAATAAATTGATTAAATGATGTTGCTTCGTGCCCAAAAATTTACTGTTTGATCCTTATTTTGTGTAGTTTAATGGTATATGGCCCATTTTTTATTATATATAAGTGTAATATTTGTTATATTTTTTTACCATAATATTGTAAAACAAGAATTTATTGAAATAAATGGGTTTTTACAAAAATAATTGATGAAAATGATAATTATTGACATCTAGACACTTTTAATAATATCAAGGTTTGTTAGAAATTATTTTGTATAAAAATGATAATATTTATTTAATTAATCATAAATTAGGGGTAAAAATGTAATTGTACATATATAGGCAATAAACCCGATAACATGAAACCACTAGTTGACTTAATTCCATATATTTTTAGGAGTCTATAGAAATTTTCATAGAATTAATCAATAATCTGAGCTATTTATTATGAATTTACATAGTAAAATAGCTTAATTTACTAACTGAGTACATTTTTAATAAAATTAATCTAAAATAAGATTAATATTAGAATAAATCCTATACGTATACATGCTGATTAGGTTTATTTAGAGTGGGATTTTATTATGTTTTGCACTATTATACGACTTAGGTTAGAAATTACATATATTACTAAGCTACTCAAGAAAATTACATAAAATATAGCTTATTTATATAATATGAATATAATATGATAAGACTTGTTGTAAGAGTATATAGGTATAATAAAAAATAAAAAAAATATCAATTAAAAGTCATCTTTTGAAGTAGTACTTGTAATACGTATCGTCGAGTTCATATGAACTTAATGACATTACTTTCATTAAAATTGGATGATCCTAAGTAATATAACACGTATTTCTATAAAATTATAAAAATTTACATACTACAATAACCAATCATAACTGAAATGTAACTTGACTAATTAAAAATACATGTCGATACAATTGAAGCGATATATTATACGTAATAATATAACTACGTATATTATCAATACTCACAACTTAACATAACTTATATAATAGAATTATAATTAAATAATAATATACTTAAAATACATATATGTATAACTTCATAATGATATAAAGAATAGACAAGTAGCTTTTACGAAAACTAAATATGGGTTTTGCATACATATAGAGTCTCCCAATGAGTAAAACATCGATAGTACAGGCTTACTACAATAAGCATCAATACAAGTAATGATGTGAACCATGACTAAGAGCAAGTAAGGTCGGTTGCTGGATAGGTCCAAGCTTGTAGAAAGCTCGAAAGAACTAATGGAAGAAAGTACGAAAGGAACAAATGACAAATGAAAGGTAAGCAAAACTTACGAACAACTCTGGAGGATGTAACGCACCAATGGAACTTCCAAGGACTCATGACGCAATTCGATATGATACACAAATCAGTCCAGTGAAATTACTTGCCACCTAGCCTTACTCAAGGGTTAGGATAAGAGTAATACCGACAATAAACAAGGTTTTTATGCAAGGAAGGAAAATACTCAAGTATATTCAAAATAATCTCTCTTTACAGTTACAAGTATAGGAGTATTTATACCCATAAGTTAAGGCAATTTTCTTAAAAAGGAAAAGATAAAAAGGGCATTTCCCAAGAAAGTAATGTATAAGATACAAAAGGGGTAAAAATAGGTATACAAGAAAAACAATCATTGGTGCAATGGATTCTACACATGATACTATACATGTGGCGATGCTACATGGGCGAGGTTATTAGAAGATGCGGATAAAAAAGTACGGATAGATGACTTGTTCGAGTAGGGATGACTTAGTCCATCCAGACTCTCTCTTTCTCGGCTTCTCAACAAGGAAGATACTAAGTGATTAGTCGGCTCGACCCTAAGTGAGTATTCTTCAATTTGGCGTACTAAAGAAAGATGGGCAATCATATGGCTTGGCATGAAGGGTGACTCAGTAAAGAAGTACTCAGCCTTAGTAGGGGTAGGCTAAAATAGGAGGATTCGTCATGCCAATCCCTCTTATCCTCAAGCTCAACTATGGTCTAAAGGTCTGGTAGCCTGATTCCCATCATTCCCTCCGACTTGTTTTGGATTTGGGATCAAATCAAAATGTTCTTCGCTCAATTCTCCGTTAAGGTGATACACACTGAGGTTGGCAATGTTAAAGGCATCAAAAACCCCATAGCCCTTAGGTAATTCCAATCTGTAGGCATTATCATTGGTCTTCTAGAGGATTTTGAAAGATACTTTCACTTCTATACATAATTTGTTGCTCGTCTTATTCGGTGTTCCTTGTTGAGGTACAACCGTACTAAGTCTCTCGGCTGAAATTATTTAGCCACCCTACCCTTGCCCCTTTCTCGCATTCTTCTAGCAACTTAATCGATGTGCCAAGTGACCTTGTCATATATGTGTTGAAGGGATTGTACTTTAACCGAAGCGTCAAGGTCCTCTTGTGCAGTTACTGGTACAGAGGTGTGGTCAAGGCGCAACTAAGGATTAAATCCATAGAAAACTTCGAAAGTCTATTTAGTGGTGTCATATATTGTTCAGTTGTAGGCGAACTCGACCAATGGCAAGCAAACGTCCCAATCAGCCAAGTTATTACCAACTACAGCTTGAAGCATTGATCTCAAAGTGTAATTAACTACTTCTATTTAGCAATCAGTTTATGGGTGACATAAGGTACTGAAGAGTAATTTAATCCTCAGTTAATGCCACAAGGTTCTCCACAAATGGCTTAAGAACTTCGAGTCTCTGTTAAAGACTACACTTCTCGACACACCATGTATCCACACAATCTCTTGCAAGAAAAGAGAAGCAATAGCCGAAGCATCATTAGTTTTGGTGTAGGGCATAAAGTATGCCATTTTACTGAACCTATCCACAACAACCATTATAGAATCTTTGCCTCAGGCAGTCCGAGAACAAAGTCCATGCTCAATTCATCAACGGCCTCGTTGGAATAGGTAAGGGCATTGCTCTCCCTTACTCAATTTAGCACTTGGCCTTTTGACATACAACACAACTTTCGATAACTCGATGTACATCTCTCCTCATTCTCAGCCAAAATAATCAACCATTCAAAAGTTCACAAGTCTTCTTTTCTCTAAAATGCCTAAAGAGCCCTCTATTATGGGCTTCCCTGATCAGAAGCTCCCTCAGTGAACAAATCGACACACATAATTTTTCGCCTCAAAACAAGTAGTCATCCTCCACGTAATACTTGTCCACTATCCTCCCATCGACGCATCGTAAAATTATGGGTCCGAAGTGTAGATCCTCAAAACACTATTCTTCAATACTTATGAACCCAAACAGCCTAGTTTGCAGTTCAGATAAAAGCATATGCCTTCTCGAAAGAGCCTCTGCGATTACATTGCTCTTTCCTTACCTGTATTTTATTACAAAATTGAATCCTTCAAGGAATTCAACCCAATCGCCTACCATTTCGACAACTTGTATATATGACAAATTCTCTCAACAGTAAATAGTACTTCCATACTTGTAGTGCTCGAATCAATGCCAAAAGTTCTTTGTCATACACGGAGTAACTCAACTAGGGTCCTCAGAGCTTCTCACTATAAAAGGCAATTGGTCGGCCTTCTTGCATTAGGATAATGCCTATTCCAATGCCTAATGCGTCGCATTCCAACTCAAAAATTTTGTCATAGTCAAGTAGTATTAACACCAAAGCAGAGGTCATTCTTTCTTTTACCTTGGCAAAGCTCTTCTCCTCATTAACTCCCTATCAAATGTCAATGTTTTTCTTCGTTAGTTTAGTAAGTGGCACAACGAGGGTATTGAAATTCCTGATGAATCTTCTATAAAATGAAGCCAGTCCATAGAAACTTCTTACGTCGATATAAGTAGTAAGAGTCAGCCACTCAACAATTGCTCGGATCTTCTCATCATCGACTCGTAAGCCTCCTCCACTGACTACATAGCCCAAGAATACCACCTCCTCTTGGCAAAAACAACACTTCTTTGGATTGTCGAATAGTATCTCAATACAAAGGATGTCTAGGACTACTCTGAGATGTTTACAGTGACTAAGCATATGAGCACTATAGACCAAGATGTCATCAAAGTACACCATGACACACTTTCCTATAAGATGTCTCAGCACATAGTTCATTAGTCTCATGAAAGCACTCAAGGTAATCGATAAGCCAAATGGCATGATCATCTATTCGTAAAGTCCATGTTAAGTCTTGAATGTAGTCTTCCACTTGTCTCTTGGCCTCATGCAGATTTGATGGTAGCCACATTTAAGATCAATCTTGTTAAAAATCTTGGCTCTACTAAGTTCATCTAACATGTCTTCTAGCCTCGGGATCGAATACTTGTATTTGATCCTGATCTTGTCCATAGCTCGGCTATCTACACACATACGCTAAGTTCCATCCTTCTTCAGCACTAGAAACGCCAATACAGCGCAAGGGTTGAGACTCTCTCTTACATAATCTCTCTCCAACAACTCGTTAACTTGACGTTAAAACTCAAAAGCCTGCTCAGGATTCATCCGATTAACTGGCTTATTTGGTAATGCAACACCAGGTACTAGGTCAATACAGTGCCCTATGCCTTGAGTTAGGGGCAAGCCCTTAGGTAACTGTTCTACAAATAGGTCGGCATATTCATCTAGCAAGTCCTTGCTTTCTTAGGGTATCTCACCTCGCTCCTTCATTTCCAACAATCGCCTAACCAACAAGAGGGTCAGCTCATCAACATTGATGGCCTCTTGATCTACGAGTGAGTTTTTTCTATAACTTATTAACTTCTTTCGGAGGCATCAAATTTAGTATGATCTTCTAGCCATCCTTATTGAACATATACATGTTCCTAGAGTCGTCATGTATAACTCTCTTATCAAATAACTACAACTTACCCAGCAACACATAGAAAGCGCACATAAGTAGTACATTATAGAGAATCTAGTCAAAGTAATCCCTTCTAGTAATCGGCAGTAGCATTTGTCAAGTGATACGTAATGCTCCTTTCTCACTCAACCAATACAACTTGTATGGCCTCGAATGTGCAACAGTCGGCAACTTTAGTTTTGAAAGAAGATTAGCTGATGCCATATTAGTGCAACTTCCACTATCTACGATGAGGGCACACACTTGATCATTCACCTTATAAGTGGTATAAAACTAATTCTCTCTCTGCTCCTCTTCTCACGAGGGTTCCACGTTCATAGTATGTCGGACAACCATGAGTAACTTATCCAAGTCCTCAACAAACAGGTCCTCCTCAATCAACTCTTTTTCAGCACTTTCTTGGCAGGGAACTCCTCCTCCTTGGGTTCTTCATCTATATTGTCTACTTCTAGCTTTGGGAGGTTTCCCTTGATGACCATTGTCCTACAGTTTGGGCACTAAGTAACCACATGTTCAAACCCTTCACACTTGAAGCACTTAATCTGGCTCGTTGTCCTACCAAGCCCTTACCCCTTCTCATTAGTTCAGGTCAATACTTCACCATTAGGCCGGCCTTTCTGCTCGACTCAAACATCAATCTTTTTGTTCAGCTTTATACTCAATTGAGCTCGATGACTTGCCTATTCAGGTTACCTAATCAGTACCTTGGCCATTACTCGACTCTTCCTTTGCCTTTCTACTCACTAAGTAATCCTAACAACTTTGTCCATTGTGTCAAATCGTTAGAGCTCCACAATATCTTGAATGTCTCCTCTCAACCCAATAATGAATCTTAAGACTATTTGAGCTAGTGGTTCCTCCACTTCGCAATATATCATAAGCATTTGAAGTTCTTGAACATACTCATCAATAGTTCGGCCTTCTTATCTCGGTTCCTAAAGCCGAGTGAAAGTATCTTGAAGATAGGTTTCTGGCACGAATCTATTCCTGAGTATTCTCTTCATCTCTGGCCAAATATTAATCTCTTAGTATCCCTCTCGTCTCCTTATGGCTTAAAAATTCTTCCACCACATGGTGGCATATCCGAAGAACTCAACAGCAGCAGTTCTCACCTTTTCATAATCCTTATACTAATAGTAATCAACCATATGCTCTACCTTCTCTTCCCACTCCAGTATTCATCAACATTCCTAAATCCATTGAAACTCAGCATTTGAAGCTTCACATGGTCGGATGCTCTAAAGACCCATACGCACTCTTCTTCAAAATACTCCTCTTCTTCCTCGTCTCCCATGCCTGCCAAATCAATCCTTCTCCTCACTCGTTCACCTACTCATTCGTCTACTCCTTCACCTCAAACGGGTCGAGTTACGTTCTAACCTCTAACAGGCTAAGCAACTTGTGGGGTGTTTTATACAGCCTCAATGGGTCGATAAGACAACATATGTACAGCTCAAGTTAAATCCACCAAGAGGTTAGCTACCTCATCAAGTCTCTCATCAGTGCTTTTAGGAGTTCCCTAGGACTATCGTCCATGATGGATAACTCCACTTTCATCACCAATACCAACATTTATACTCGAGTCAATCATTTTTTTTTTCCTCACAAATTCAAAGCTCAAACAAACACTTCAAGAAATTAACAATTAACAACACAGCACTCAAATGAACAAAGCAACTTACTCTGTTTCACACACACAAAATAGAGTATAACAAAACTTCAAAATCACACATCAACTTAAACAAAACCCCTGCTCTAATACCAAGATGATGTGAACCGTGATCAAAAATAGATAAGGCCGATCACTAGATGCGTCTAAGCTTATAGAAAGCTCAAAAGAACTAATGGAAGAAAGTGCGAAAGGAACGAATAACGAATAAAAGGTAAGAAAAACCCACGAACAGCTCTAAAGGATATGACGTACCAATGGAACTTTTGAGGACTCACGGCACAATTAGATATGATGCACAAATTAGTCCAGTGAGGTTACTCGCCACCTAGCCTTACTCAAGGGTTAGGATAAAAGTGATGCTGACAATAAATAAGGTATTTACACAAAGAAGGAAAATACTTAAGTGTATTCAGAATAATCTCTTGTTACAGCTACAAGTATAGGACTATTTATACCTATAAGTTAGGGCAACTTGCCTAAAAAGGAAAAGACAAAAAGGGCATTTCCTAAGGAAGTAATGTACAAGATACAAAAATGGTAAAAATTAGTATACAAGAAAAACAACCATTGGTGTAACGAATTCTACACATGATACTGTATACGTGGCAATGCTACATTGGCAAGGTTGTTAGAAGATGCGGATAAAAAAGTACAAAAAAATGGCTTGTCCGAGCAGGGAAGGCTTAGTTAATCCAGACTCTCTCTTTCTCGGTTTCTTAGTAAGGAAGATGCCAAGTGATTGGTTAGCTTAGGCACGAGTGAGTATTCTTCAATTCGACGTACTAGACAAAGATAGGCAATCATAAGGCTCGACATGAAGGGTGACTCGGCAAAGAAGTATTTGGCCTTGGTAATGGTTGCTTGGAAAGGAGGATTCATCGTACTAGTCCCTTTAATCCTCGAGCTCGATTGCGGGTTAGAGATCCGATAACCTGATTCCCATCAAGTAAGTTAGGATCATATCTTTACCTCTTGTTAAGATACTATATCAAAGTATTTGGAGGCTTAAGAGTACCTTTGTTTGTGGTTGTAAATTAGTAATCTGTACACATGCCATGTGTATTATTGGTATCCTATTTGTAAGAGGAGTTGAACTTATTGGCATATTGTTCTGCAAGATATCATAATTTTGTTTTGTGTGACCTTATTTGGCCACCCCTAAATAGAAATAATAGTGATCTAACCGCTAACATAATTGGACATGCATGGCAAATGTTAGGGCAAGAGATTAAAAGTGTCAAACCAAATACTGACTCCTTTCGATGAGGATAACTAAAATAGTTCCTTCCCCATCGTTAGTCAAATCGAATGACAGGTAAGGAGATCGCTGCAAGGGTTAAGACCATGTTTCGAAGGTGGTATAGGAGGAGAGTATTCTCCATTGGACAAGCTTGGGTTTGGTCTAATTTTGAGTCATAATAAACTCTTCAATCTAGATTAGAGCAAATGTAATTTATCTAACCTCACAATGAACTAGATAATATTGTGCAATGTTTCAAGTGATTGATTGCATTGTATTTCATTATTATTAATAATCTTGTTTATGATTATATGGTACCCTTCTAACTCCATCCCGCTTACTAAGCTAGTTGTACTCATATCCCTATGACTATTTTGTAGGTGACAAGTGAAAATACAAGATGTACAAATATCACCTTAGGTTAATGGGTAGCTAGCTGGGAAAGTAAAGAAAGGAGAATCTACTAAATCTAGGCTTTTGACTTCTCTTTTTGGTTTTTAGAAAACTAATCGAGAATTCTTTAGGACTCCCACTAGTTTCCTATTTGATTGTAAATAGATTTTAAGACCTATGACTTTTGTAAACTCTTAATGTAAACTATCACCCTATAGGTAGAAATGCTTATATAAGCATTGTTGTATTATCAAATAACAGGTCATCCTGAATAGGTATTTTTGAAAAGCAATACTACAGGTTTGATTATTGATAAGTATCAGACTACATACTTCAAGCTAATTAAGTTATGTACGCCTTGTGTAGACTGTATCTGCAATAACAACTATGAGGTCAGTTTTTATCTTAAGTTAGTTTACATGGCAAGACTATTACAACTTTTCCCATTCAAGGTATGACATAAGTTCCTTAGGTGGACCAGTTTTTAAGGAGTAAACTTGGGGATATTTTGTGTTGTATGTGAAAAATAGAAAAAGACAATAAATTATGTTATGTTGCTTCATCCCAACGTGAATGGTGAGAGAGAGCGAATTGATTTTCTTATGTTGAGTTAATAGAAAAAAATTCAAATCAAGCTATTGGGGGGTACTTGGCAATCGAAATTTAGGAGAAAGTATAGGGATATTTTATGCTTTATGTCTTATCTAGTTTATATGTTTTAGGCAGGTTAAATTAAGATAAGATATTGTAAGTTTTAGGTGGTTAGATGTAGGTTTAGACTAGATAAATTGACTAATTAAATAAAATTAATTAGGTATATTACACTTATATCATATTTAGTAAAACACAATAGTGAGATATAAAGTATACTATATAATTCAATGTATGAAAAAGATTTACATATATCATATAATGTATAATTTTATGTACATAAAAGGGTGTATTTAGATAGATACACATACAAAGGGCGTTACGTCCATAGATTATGAAAAAGAAAATGTAATTTTATTATTTTACTACTTAAATTAGCTTAATATAAATCAACTATATTACATGGCATGTGGTATGTTTTAACATACGCGACCAATATTATTTTACATATTTATGCATGTTGGGCATACTTTACGTATCTATGGTTAATATTCTCATTTATTAATTTACTTATTAAATTAGTTTAGTTTTGTTAATTTATGTTGTTAAGGAACATCTATGATCATTTGATACTAAATTACACTATTACAATTATGTTATATGTATATTTACATATAGGTGCCACTTCCATATATGTAGGGATAAAATAGTAATTTTATTAATTTATTACTTCAATTAGTCAAATTTTAATTAGTTGTTATTATTTGGAATTACCTGTAACTGTTCGATAGTGAATTTACGCAATTCGACATCATTCAAAGTTAATTTATTAATTTGGTATTTTAGTTAACTTAATTGAATTGATTATCTTATATGACATATGGTATGGAAATTACATAGATCATATATTGTATAAGTTGATGTTCATAAAAGATTACCTTTATCGTATTTTCTACGATATAAAGTATAAGGGAGATCGTGTATCATATGTGTGCATAGATTATGCTATATATATATATATATATATATAGGTATTCATGGTGAGGAAGTAATTTGATTAACTTAGTATTCTTAGTTCGCATAATTTAAATTAGTTTGATATTGTACGATATATTACATTTTTAATCATTTATGACTAAAATTGTATTTACATACATATATGGCACAATCCATATTTATACCAGAAAGTTCATAATTAATCTATTCCCTAAATTATCTTACTTTGATTAATTTATATTATTCAAGAATGTCTCTAGTTGTTCATTAGCGATTTCGAGTCATTCCTCATCTTTCAAGATCAATTTACTAAATTAAAGCTTTTACTAGATTCAAGGTTAAATTTAATTAATTTTATTTTTTGGTATGCGATTAAGGTCTTCTAATTTTACATGGAAGCTTTCAAGTTCATCTTAAGGTCTTATTGAGCTTAAGAACATCTATCGAGATTTGAGCTGACCAAGTTTACACTAACCAAATCATCCCACTTTATCCCCATAAATGTCAAGTACTAATTGGGGAGACTTGCTAGAGAATATGCAAGAAATTGTAAGGCTGTATGGAATGCAAGTAACAATCACATCAAACAAAGACTCCAGGTTTGTTAGTAAGTCCTGGAGGAGTATACATTGCTTTAGGCATGAAGCTTCATTTTAGAACCACCTTCCATCCTCAAAGTGATGAGCAATCAAAGAGGACTATCCAAATTCTAGAGGACTCATTAAGAGTATGTGTGCTCGATTTTGGTCACCAATAGGATAAGCATTTAGCCTTAGTGAAGTTCACCTACAACAATAGTTACCAACGACTATTCAAATAGCCCTATATGAAAACCTTTATTATTAGAAGTGTAGGTTATCCATCCATAAGGATGAGGTTAGTGAAAGGCGATTAATGGGACAAGACATAGTACAGGAAGCTGTAGATAAAGTTAGACTAAATGAGTAGAGAATGCAAGCTGCTTAAAACCATCAAAAAAGTTATGGTAATAAGCGGCGACACTCCTTAAAGTTCTAAGTAGGAGATGAAGTTTTATTAAAGGTTTCTCCAACAAAAGGAGTAATCCAACTTGGATTAAGAGGGAAGTTGACTCTAAGGTACATTGGGTCATTATAGATCATAGAAAGGATTAGAAAGGCAGCTTATAGGTTAGAGCTTCCTCCAAATTAGGAGCACACAATGTGTTTCATGTATCGATGTTAAGGAAGTTTAAGGCTAACCCAAAGTAGGAGGCAAATTAATATAGAGTGTAGATAATTGACCTAGAGCCTTTGGATTTATAGCTAGACTTGTTTATGTTAGGATAATCTATTAAGATAATGGATACAACAATCATGTACATACCCTATATGAAGGTGCAATGGTCAAATCATTAAGAATGGGAGGCGACATGAGAGCTAGAAGAGATCAGAAGGAAGTATTCGGAGTAGTTTTAAGACTAAGGTAAGAAACTCTCTTAGACAAAAGTTCTATTTGTGAGGAGAAGGAGGGGGGGGGGGTGGACAGGGGTATAGGATTGTAACACAAACAATAAATTAAAGAGGAGTTATAATGTAAAGTTTACTAATTTTTATAAAAGGAATGACATTAGTATAATTGTTTAGGGCAATAGGGGTACAAAAGCCTTTTAAGTTCTTTAAACTGTCTACTAACCTATATGCTTCCTATAACTCCTCATTTCTCTCTCCCAATTCTTACGTTATTTTCTTATGGAAATTAGATAACTTCCTATCTCTCGACCAAACCTAAAACCCTAGCTCGAAATTATAAGAATGAAGGAAGAAAACTTAAAGGAAAGCATTGGAGAGGCATTTCTTGGTAAGTCATTCCAATTCTTAGCTTAAAAACTCATTTTCCCTTAAAAGACTTAGTGAAAAATGATTGATAATGCATTTTACAACATTCAAAAGGTAGGATTCTGTTTTTGGTATAGTTCTTTACAATTCTACAGGTGAGTTTAGTTTCTAAATCATTTACTTCCTTTAAAGTTTGGATCTTTTGTAAGATTTGTTGATGTTGAGTTAAAATTGTGCAATTGAGGATATTGAATTCGTTTTAGTGGTTAATGATGTTTTGGAGTGAAGCAAAAATGATTTTGATGTGTAGAAGGTGTATGGAAGTGAATGTTTACATTAAGGATCAGAATTGGAGTCAAGCATGTCACCCGAATTCCAAAGTAGGTAGCGTCCAAACACTGTAAGCCTTGAAAACACATAGATTATGAGTTCTTCTTAGCATCCAAATGACAATCATACTAGCATCAGGATGCCATGTTTGTAGCAACCACAGAATGTTTGTAACACGTTTTCTATAGGTTTTCAAACCTTATCTTTTATTCTTAAACATTTCTTACATGTTTCAAAACACGTTTTATCCATCAAAATGTTTTCTAAACATCATTTATCAAAACTCAATCCTTGTTCCTTAAAGTAGCCTAAGTTGAAGGTGAAGGTTTTTGGTTGCTTGGCATAAGAGAAGATGATAATTGATTAATATGGGAACTAATATTGGTTAATTGTTTTATTGTTAGGTTGTAAAGTGATAGAAACCATGTCGAGCGAATCACTTGAGATAGGTATAGGATACGTGCATGTTGTATATATGTGATAGCTTAGCTTGAGAAACTGGACTTAATAATTATCTAGCTTAAAAAAAATAACATGTTCCTTATGCTTGATTTTTGCCACCATCTTGGAAAGGCTAAAGTGTTGGTAAGGCACTTAGTGATCTTTATACAAGGCTATCCTAAGTAAAGTCCTACATTGAGATAACCTAATTAGATTCCAGGAAGAGTTAATAGGGTATTAGGTGAGACCCACACCAATACTCTCTCTCTCTCTCTCTCTCTCTCTCTCTCTCTCTCTCTCTCTCTCTCTCCACATACAAACATACATATATATACAAATGTGTATTTGCTTGTTTAGGGGTCATGAGTTATCCTAAATCTTAGAACGTCAAAACCATGTTGCTTGTCAAGCTTAAAGGAAAGATAATAAACTGGTACATGTTGCATTAATGATACTTATTGCACATGCTATGTGTTTTGTGGTTATTTATGCGCATTTGCTTTCATATTTTGTACTAAGCATAGCTTACCCTTTGGGGATTCTTTATATTTTTCAACTACAGGTTCAAGTACTATAGATGGAGTTGATAATTATGAAAATGTTGGTTTTGACTACTACAACAATGAGGAGAATGATTATTATCATTTTAATGATGGGACAAGATTCCTTAAAGGATAGCATTTGATTTATTAAAGTTGAGACTCTATAATTATTTCATTAAATTTCTAGTGTAATTGCGTTAAAATGGATACTTGTTAATTTGTGGGTAGAGTCATCCAACACTCTAGTTATCTCCTAGTGTTAGTCTATGGAAGTTGTTGAGACTTTTTAGTTGGTTACGTTTGTGGTCATAGCTACTTATTAAGCCATGAGCTCTCTTTATTAAGTTTATATAAGTCTTTTCATATCATTATTATACTTAATGAATTGAGTGGTTCACTATGCTACTCTTGGTTATGAAACTATGGAGATTATTTATTATGAGAGTAAGCAATATCGTATTTACATGTGGTTCATAGACTAATTACAAGTTCCTAGATGTCTCAACGTATGACACATGGTAGGGCTATCCTCCCAAGTTTTGAAACATTGCAACTACCCTTATGTAAAGTATTGAAAAGAAAAATAACAATAAAAAAAAATCCATACAAGTGTAGATTTAGCTAAGGACTACATATTATTTAAATTGATAAAGGTAATAATTTTTAAGGATTCTTACTTTCCATCCATTCGAGAGTTGACTTGATTTTGTTTCCACTAAACGTATTTAGATCCCTAAAGAAGTCATTAGCGAGATGTACTCTATGTTTCCTATTCCTACTTCTCTGCTTTGAGCTAACCCTTATGTAAGCAAGCATCTCAATATGTATAGTTGATATGGTAGTTGTATGATCATCGAAAATAATGTATTTTCTATGATTGGACATGGAAATATAGGTGGTGACTAAGCTTGCTCTCCTTTTTTTTCTTTGTTTTTCATGTTTACCATTATGTTCCAAATGGGTCCATTAATGAGTCAAGTTCAATCACATAGGTTAAGTCTCATTCTTAGATCCACCATAGCAATTCATGCCAAATCATGAGTCGAAACTAACCTTACTTTCCTCTACTACCATCACTTTGTGGATATGGATCACACAACTTAATAGGTAGTTAGCAAAGAGCTACACCAATTAGTGTCCAATACTCCATTTTCACAAATGTAAATGACTCGAATGATTCATCTGAAGTAAAGATCATTTGATTGAATTTTGGTGTAAAGACGAAAAAAGGTATTATCTAAAAAAAGAATGTATAAGGAATAACAAGGGTACAATTGAAAATACAACAAAATGAGCATCTTATACGGAAGATTCTATCACATGGTTGCTCAAACACGTGGCTTATTGTAAGTGGATGTCTTTCTAACAAAAAAGACAATTCTATACAATCAACTTACATTTTGCCAAACCGAAGTGTCAAACAAGGGTGGTAGGTTGGCTATGTTGAGTTGAGCTAAGCAAATAATTCTTCCAAGGTGAATTCACTTTAGAAACTTTCAATATGGCTTAGATTCGAGTCGGCTAAGCTAATAGTTAGATCGGCCAAGCTGACATTCAAGTGCAGTTCAAGCTGGTAGTTGGAGATGAATGATGGTACGAGAGGGTTCGATTTGACCAGGGCAGCAAGTCAACTAATTGTAGTAGCTTAGACTCCTTAATGGTGGGTATTAAGGAAAGAATTCGCCTAGCCATGCTTTCTAGTTCTCAGGCTTAGGGACGAATCAAGGGTCTGGTGGTCTGATTCTTATCATCCCCATCAGGCTGATTAGGATTTGGGATCAAATCTAGCTGGTCCTCATCCAAGCTTCCCTCGAGTTAATACAAGCTGAGGTCATCAACATTAAACACATCTCATAATCCAAAGTCTTCTAGAAGCTCAAGTTGGTATGCATTATCATTGATCTTCTAAAGTATTCTAAACAATCCTTTAGTTCAAGTAAATAGTTTGTTCTTCCTCTAATTAGGGAATCTTTCCTTACTCAGGTGAAACCATACTTGGTCTCCAAACTAAAATTGCTTGGTCTTCCTACATTTACTCTTCTCCCTTAGTTTTATGGTGGCTTGATCAATCTGTTGGGTGACTCGTTGATAAATCTGTTGATGGACTAGGTATGAGTTCTTGCTTCTGGATCTTATAGGTCAATGAACGACATCAAGGTATAATCAAGGGGTAATTCGAGGTTAAAACCATAGATGACTTCAAATGGGGCATGCCTAGTGGTAGCATGTACTATCTTGTTGTAAGCAAGTTTAACCACAAGCAGACAGACATCCTAGTCAGTTAAGTTCACCCCAATCGGTTAAGTTCTTCCCTACTATAGCTCGAAGCAGTTATCCTAAGGTATAATTGACCACCTCAATCTAGTTGTCAATTTAGGGATGGCAAGAGGTACTAAATAGCAATTTAGCTCCCATCTAATGCTAAAGGGTTCTTCAAAAATGGCTTAGAAATTTTGGGTCTTGGTCCGATAACATACTCCTTAGTACTCCACGCAAGCAAAGTACTTCCTGCAAAAACAAATAAGAAATAGCTGAAGCATCGTTAGTTTTAGTCCAAGGCATAAAATGTGCCATTTTACTTAACCAATCTATGATAACCATGATAGAATATTTACCCTAAGCAGTGCAAGGTAGTCCAATGACAAAGTCCATACTCAGGTCAACCCATGGTTTGGTTAAAACAGGCAGAGGCATTGCTTTCCCTTGCTCTACTTAACTCTTTCCTTTCTTACAAATGGTGCATCTCTCAATCACACAATGCTCATCACACTTTATTCTAAGCCGAAAGAATCTATCATTCAATAGCTCATATGTCCTTCGCTTTCTAAAATGTCCAGACAATCTTCTATTGTGGGATTCTCTCACCGTGGGCTTCTCTCTCAGCTAATAGGTTAGAACACATAACTTACCACCTTTAAACAAATAACCATCCTCTATATGGTACTCGTATACTACTCATCCTTCTTCATAGTTCTTATAAATGAGGCCAAAATGAGGATCATTCTCATACTACTTTTTTATGCTTACAAAACCTAACAATCTGATATACAGCTCAATGAAAAGAACAAGTCTTCTTAATGGGGCGTCAACAACTGTATTATTCTTGCCTTGCTTGTACTTAATGATAAAGTTAAATTCTTCCAGGAACTTAATCCATTAGGCTTAACATTTAGATTGGCTCTGTAAATACCTCAAGGACAAATGATCCGTGTATATGACAAACTCTTTTGGTAGAAGATAATGTTATCATATGCAAAGAGCTTGGATTAAGGCCAAAAGTTTTTTGTCATATATAAAATAGTTTAATTGTGCTCTCTTGAGTTTATCACTATGATAAGCAATAAGTTGGCCTTCTTGCATCAGCATAGCTCCAATGCTAACACCTAACACATCGCATTCAAGCTTAAATGCTCTTTTAAAGTCTAGTAAAGAGCAAGACTTAAGCAGAAGCCAACCTTGTTTTCACTTTGGCAAAGCTCCTCTCCTCTTTGTCTGCCCCCTTGAACTCTACATTCTTCTTCATAAGTTCAGTCAAAGGTGCTACAATGATACTAAATCCTTAGATAAAGCATTGATAAAACAATGGCAATTTATGAAAACTTCTCATTTCGGTACAGGAGGTCAAGGTCGGCCACTCGACAGTATCTCATACCTTTTCTCCATCTACTCTCAATCCTCTTCCACCAACCACATAGCCTAGGAAGATCATTTCCTCCTAACAAAAACAACATTTCTTCAAGTTTTCAAACGATCACTCTACTTAAAGGGCATCAAAAACAACGTGGAGGTAGTCAATATGCATTCCTAGGTTGGCACTATAAACAAAGATGTCGTCAAAGTAGACAACAATAAATTTCCTGATCCAATCTCTCAAAACATGATTCATTAGCCTCATGAAAGTGCTTAGGGCATTTGATAACCCGAAAGGCATGACCATCCACTCGTACAGGCTATGTCAGGTCTTGAAAGCAGTCTTTCATTCATCCCCTTATCTCATTCGAATCTGGTAGTATCCTAATTTGAAATCTATTTTACTGAATACTCTTGCATCACTTAGTTTATCCAACATATCATTTAGCCTTAGGATGGGGTATCAGTACTTGATTGTAATATTGTTAATAGCTCTACCGTCCACATACATATGCCAAGTTCCATCCTTCTTTAGGACAATTAACATAAGTACATCATAGGGGCTTAGACTTTCCTTCACATAGCCTTTCTCTAGTAGTTCATTGACTTATTTTTGAAGTTCGATAACTTATTCAAGGTTCATCCAATAAGCTAGTTTGTTTAGCAAGGCAATGCCAGGTATTAAGTCAATGCAATCTTCATGCCTCTAAAAGGGGGTAATCCCTTGAGCAATTGTTCTAGGAACGAGTTGGTATGCTCTTCTAATAGTTCTCTAACCTCTAGAGGTAGTTCACTCTACTCTTTCAATTCTAGCAGTCATCTGATTAATAAAAAAGTTATCACATCGGCCTTGATGACTTCTCAGAGTTCGACTCTACTCAATACTAAAGCTTTCTTTATTCTACGAGCAAGTTTAACTTACAGCTTGCTAACTTGACTTGGTGGCTTTAGATTCAACGTAATCTTCCTCCCATCCTTCTCAAACACATATGTATTCCTGTAGCCATCATGACTAACCCTTCGATCAAAAAACCAAGGTCAACCTAATAGCACATGTGATAGGTACATGGGTAACACGTCACAAAGAATTTTGTCAAAATACTTTCCAATTGAGATCGACAGTAGTATTTGCTGAGTGACATGTAGTGCTCCCTTCTTGTTCAACCAATGTAATTTATATGGCTTCGAATGTAAAGTGGTCTATAGCTTAAGCTTCTTAACCAGGTTAGTGGATGCCACATTAGTATAGCTTCCACTATCCACTATGAGTGTACATGCCTAATCATACACTTTGCGGGTGATGTGGAGTAAGTTCTCTCTTTGCTCCTCCTTGGTGAAAGGTTCCAAACTCATTGCACATCAAATAACTAGAGTCAACTTATCCAGGTCCTCTACAAACACGTCTTCCTCAATCAAGTCGACATTAACATCAATCCCATCTCCTACTACTTTCTCCTCCTTAGGTTCCTCATATGTGTTATCTACATCGATCTTCAAGACATCTCCCTTAATGACCATGGTCCTTCGATTCAAACACTAAAGCCATATGCCCAAATCTTTAGCACTTAAAGCACTTTATCTTGCTAGTCTTCCATCTGAATCCTTACCCCTTCTCGTATGTTCTCTCCAATACGTCACCATCAGGTCGGGCCTTCTATTCAGCTCCAACATCTACCTTTCTAGTCAGCTTGATACTTAACCGAGCTCAGTAACTTCCCTAGGTAAGTCAGCTTGACTGATCAGGTCGACTCATTGAGGATGAAGTCAGCAATGTACTCCTTCCCTACCTCTCCACTTGTTGGGCTATTTGTATAGCCTCATCCATCATAGTGAACTACTAAATTTCCATAAAATCTCAAATGTCATTTCTTAATCCAGTAAGAAATCTTGATACTATTCGGGCTGATGACTCATCTACTTTACATCAAATCATAAGCATTTGGAATTCTTAAACATACTCATTAGCAGTTCGGCTTCCTTACCTTAGCTCTTGAAGCTAAGCAAAAGTTTCCTACAAATAAGTGTCTAATACGAACCTGTTTTTAAGGATCCTCTTCATCTCGAGCCAAGTAGTAACTTCCCTAAATCCTTCTCACGTCCTTATAATTTGGAAGTTCCACATCATGATATACCTTGAGAACTCAACAACATCAGTCCTCACCTTCTCTCAATCCTCGAACTAGTAATAATCAAAGGCATGCTCAACTTTCTCCTCCCAATCCAAATAATCATTTGTACTCCCAGAACCATTAAAGCTAAGAATTTGAAGCTTCATATGGTTAGCGTCTTGAGGTTTTCAAGCTCGCTCTACTTCCTCAATATACTCTCCTTCTTTATCATTACCCATATCTCCCAAGTCAATCCTTCATCATACTTGTCCTCTTACTCTTCTACCTTAAACTTGTTAAGCTGAGTTCTATCACCTAACAGGTCAAGTAACTTGCAGAACATTCTACACAGCCTCAGCAAGTCGATAAGCCAGTGCATGAACAACTCTAATTAAACCAACTAAGAGGTTGGCCACTTCATCATGTCTTTTGTTTGTACTCTTAGGGGTGCCATAGGGTTGTCAGCCATGGTAGACAACATCACTATCGTCATCCCCTATTCTAGTGTTAACACTTGGGTCAATCATTTTCTTCAATAAACCTAGTAACAACTCAAATTCTAAGAAACAACAAATACAGTTCTTTATGCCAAACAAACAAACATACACTTGTCCCTCACAAAGGTTCAATTGATTTGTAAACATAGCAACTCCTCCAAAGAATAATAAACCTAACTGGAACTTATGTGAACACTTCAATGACTCTTCACACCACCTCAACACACTATCACAGCAAACATTACTTCACAAAACTCAAATACAACTTAACCAAAATGAAACCTCTGTGCTGATACCAAGATGATGCGGAACTATAGTTAGGAATAGATGCTGGGGTAGATCTAAGCTTGCAAAAAGCTCGAAAAAGATGATGGAAAGGTGCGAAAACAATAGGAAAAGTAAAACACAAGCAAACCCATGAACAATTCCATAAGATATGACACACTAATGGAACTTTCGAAGACTTACAACATAACTCAATTTGACATACGAGGTGATTCAGTGACGTTACTAGCCACTAGCCTTATTTAAGGGTTAAGATAAGAGCGAGGTACGTAAACAAGCTAACGAGAGTAACGTTCACAAAGAAATATATTCAGTATATTAATGATGATGATAAGATGATTGCAGCTACACATACAATGGGTATTTATATCTAAAAAGCTAAGGCAACCTACTTAAAAATGGAAAAGACTAAAAAAAGTATCATCTAAAAGAAATAATGTACAAGGAATAATAAGGGTACAATTGAAAATACAATAAGATGAGCATCTTATATGGAAGATTCTATCACATCGTTACTTGAACACATGGCTCATTGTGGGTAGATGGCTTTTTGGTAAAAAAGACAATTTTGTACTATCAAATCTGTTTTTGCCGAGTCGAAGTGCCAAGCAAGGGTAGTAGGTCAACTGTGTTAAGATAAGCAGATAATTCTTCTGAGGCTAATTCACCTTTGACACTTTTAGTATGGCTTAGATTTAAGTTAGCTAAGATGATAGTCAAATGAGCCAAGCTAACATTCAAGTGCAGCTCAAGTGGACAGTTGGAGACGAATGATGAGTGCAAGAAGGTTCAGTTCGGCCAAGGCAGTGGGTCAACAAATTGTAGTAGCTCAGACTCTTTAGTGGTAGGTCTTAAGGAAAGAATTTGCGTAGCCATACTTTTTAACACTTAGGCTTAGGCATAAGTCAAGGGTCCGATGGTCTGATTCTTACCAAATCTAACCCAATACCGACCTTCAGCTAACACACTCCCTAACCAAGCCCATTAAGGATATCCTTATGGAAGTCCACAATTAGGTTCTACTATCAAGACCCAAGAAGATGAAGACCAAGTCGAGTCAGTGTGATAACGACAAACATTGCATCTTCTATTAGCATAGCAAACATAACCTCAACGAATGCTATAAATTGAAGAATGCCTCAGAATATGCTATCCAATGTAGGTACTTAAAGAATACATCGCCATCCAAGAGAATCATGTCAAGACCTCCTCAAAGAAGACGAACCGTAGAAAATTAACAAGAATACAAAGGTCGCAATGACCAACATTGTAACTGAGTCCCCAATAGCATTATAAATGTAATAATGTGCAACCTACATTCAACAAGCCGAAAAAGTTCCTCTAGCTCGGGATATATACTCAGCAACAAGTAGGGGTATAAGGTAAGTGGGAAGAGGCTTAAGTTAATAGCTCAATCTCCTTCACAAATGAAGATCTTTAGGAAATTGAATCCCTGCACTGGGAAATCTTAGTAATAGATACCTGCATTGCTAAATTTGAGTTCTAAAAGATGATGAAAGAGACTTGGAGCTTGACGAACATCATCTTTAAGCATACTTATAACCGAATGAGGGAAAAGCTCTCATGCCAAATGAAGTCGCATCATCACAATTCGACAAGCTTCAACAACCAAGCCATCAAACTTAAAGGTATAATAACATTGAAAATGGATCTCGACAACGATAATAATGTGACCATTTATCCTATAGAATTTGTAGGCTGTACATGAACGCCTTTGAGATGATAACGTCCTCCTTAAACCCAAAATATTGGATCCTGACAGGTATCGAAATATATAGAGGTAACCAAATTTTATCTCAAGATTTGTATACTAAAGCACTAAGAGGGAATAGCATGCTAACCCTCAAAGCCAAACCACAACAAAAGCCAACCAAGAAAAGGTCAGGTCCTGCTGAAAACAAGGAAGAGATCTAACTCAACAATGACACTACGTAGACTACCCGTATTGATAAGGACATGCTTAAAGATCTAAAGCATAGGCTTACCGACCTCCTCCGAGCCAATGTAGATGGGTTCACATAGACACTGATTGATATGTCAAGCATAAACCTAAAAATTGAAAAGCATAAGCTCAACATCAACTAAAAAGATAAGCTAGTGAAGTAGAAGAATTGAAATTATTACCCTGAGCAACAGCAGTGATTAAAGAGGAAGTATAGGAGTTATTGAAAGCCAAGTTCATCCAGGAAGAGAAGTACCCGACTTGGCTAACCGATGTTGTTCTAATCAAAAAGGCTAATGGGAAGTGGCAAATATGCATCTACTATACCAACCTCAATAATATATGCTTGAAGGACTACTTTCAACCCTCAAAGATTGAGGAACTAGTCAACTCAACCTCAAGCCATGCCCTTTTAAGCTTCATAGACAGGTTTTTGAGATACAACCAGATTATGATGGCATCAAAGGATTAAGTGCATATATTTTTCATTACAGGCTTCGACACGTATTACTATAAGGTAATGCCCTTCATCCGTAAGAACACTGGGGCAACCTACAAAAGAATGGTAAGAGAACTTTTTAAGCCTCAACTTAGGTGCAATATGGAAGTTTATATGGTTGAAATGATTGTCAAAAGCAAAAAGTCTAAAGATTATCTCTAAGACATATAAGAGGCTTTTGATAAGATGAAGAAGTGCAAAATGAAACAAAACCTACAAAAATGTGTTTTGGGACAGCCTCTAACAAATTCTTTTGTTACATGGTAACATAATTGGATATCAAAATGAACCGCAAGAAAGTTAAGGCTATTAAAGACATGAAGCCTCTAACTAGTGTCATGGAGGTCCAAAAACTCATAGGGATAGCCACATTGAGTAGATTTACGTCCCAAAGCACAAACAAGTGCATAGAATTCTTTGAAATATTGAAGAACCCCCAATCATTCGAGCGGATGCTGGTATGTGAGGACACATTCAAGAAATTGCAAAAATTCCTTGCCTCCCCATAGGTGCTCTCAAAGCCAATACCTAAAAAAAATCTATTCTTGTACTTAGCAATAAGCAACCAAGCCCTCAATCTTAGTCTAAGCCAAGGGTAAGGAGCATAAGCTAATCTATCACATGAGTCATATATTTTAAGGGGATAAACTTCAGTATTCAAAAACAGAAAAATTCACTCTAATAGTAGAGATCTCAATAAGGAGGCTCCTGCCATATTTCAAAGCACATCAAATTATCATCTTGATCAACCAACCTCTATGGAGCATACTGTAAAAGTCAAATGTCTCAGGGAGAATGATAAAGTATACACTAGAACCAATGCAAACGACATTAAGTACAAACCCCACAAGGCCTACATGGTACAAGTTCTAACTTACTTCATAGTTAAATGTATCAAAGAAGAGCCATCTAAAGATAAAGACTAGAAGCCTACTTAGACATCACTTGTTAATGGGTCATCCATCTGAGAAGGATGTGAAGCTGGGCTAGTAATTAGAGTCCCCATAGCATGGCGATATGTTATGCTTAAAGTTTGGATTTGATGCCAACAGTAGCAAGGCTGAGTACAAAGCCTTGATCATCGAATTAAAGTTAGCTAAAAAGATTGGAGTAGAGTGGTCAAACACCTTCTCAGACTCAATGCTAATAATATAGTAAGTTATGGGCGATTACAAGGCAAAGGGGAAAGGACAACCAGATACTTAGAGCCTATCAAGTCCTGTACGGTAGGGTTCACTTCATAGACCATAACTAGAATCCCTTGGCTTAACAACTCCAAGCCAGATGGATTTTCCAAGTATGCATCCATGTGCATGCCAAAGTCCGTGGATAAGAACAAGAAGATCTTTATAGAATACCTTATAGAGAGGAGCATGAACCAACAACTCCAACAAACTCGAGCAATACAAATAAACACTCCTTAACCGTGTTAGATGGATGAAATCGTGGAATTCCTAAACCACATTATTGTCTTGGCAAACTTGAAGGGAGCCCAAAAACTATGGTACATGGCAACCAACCATACAATACTTGATGAGGCCTTATATTACCAAAGCCTTAGCCCTCACTTACTCTACTAGCTTTAACCAGGGGTAGGCCGTAAACTTTTGGAAGAGTTGCATGCTAATGCATGCAACGACCGTATCAAAGCACATACACTTTACATCCAAGCTTTATGACTCAGATAGTTATAGCCAACAATGAACTAAGACATAAAAAGAGATGGTACAACATTGTATATGATGCTAGAAGCATGCACCCATCACCCATTTACCAAAAATTAATCTCTAGCCTCTCACCAGCTAGTGGCCCTTCGCTTAATGGGGCCTTGATATCCTTGGCTCCTTTCCTATGGCCACGGAAGGCAAGTACTACATTATAGTAACCATAGACTAGTTCACCAAGTGGGAAGAAGCAAAAGTCATGACAAATATTACGGAGAACATGGAGACTTTCATCATAAAATTTGTACTTACCAAGTTTGACATACCCAATACAATCATTATGAACAACGAGTCACAATTTGACAACCTAAAATTCTAAGTATTCTACGATAAGTTCCACATCAACATCTATTACAACTCGATGGCCATCCCCAAAGTAATGGCCAAGTCAAGGTAACCAACAGGACTATCCTCAAGAGTCTAAACAAGAAGGTGGATAAAGCCAAAGGCAAGTAAATAAATGAACTCCCCCTTATCCTATGGGCTACCAAACCACCCATAGGATGGTTACTGTAAAAAAACCCCTTCCATTTAGCCTTCAACACCAAGATAGTGCTCCCAAGCGAGCTTAAACTCCCCAACATCCAAACTCAAGTTTTCAACATAGCAGTCAACCAGATCGGCCTCCTTACTAACCTCGACACCATTGAGGAGGTCCCAAACATAGTTAGCCAACAAATAGCCCCTTGTTAACATAGAGTAGCAAGATATCATGACAAGAAATTCAAGCACAAAGTACTCAAGCCTAGCAACCTCGCATCCCAAAAGCTCAAAGCCACTGGAGCTTAAGAAGGCTAAAGCAAACTCATACCCAATTGAGAAGTCCCAATTGGGATGAAGGAAGACTTATGGAATGAGGCATATAGGTTAGAATGATTGGATGAAACTGAAGTCCCTAGGACTTGGAATGCCAACAATTTGTGGCTATTTTTTAAATAATTGTAATTTATTGTATCTTATAGAAATTAATGAAATCATGTCTTTTCCTTTCCATATATTGTACTTCTTCTAACCCCGACCTTAAATAATTATACCCCATGTAATCTTATCTTTAAGCATAAATTAGAACATTTAAGCAGCTAAGAAACCTATTAGCCATAAAGCTTAAGGTGAACCATAAGAGCTGGTCCCCAAGCCTAACTTAGAAACGCTTAACTACAACTTATAATCAACAACATAATTTAAATCTAACGCTACAAAGCCTAAGTAACTAAAAACACCAAAGCTAAAAATCCTAGATAGTTTAAATAAATCCAAAGGCTAAAAAGCCCAAATCGCATAAATCTAAGGCTAAAAGACCTAATAATCCTTAACAAATTCGAAGGCTAGAAGGCCCAAATCATGTGAATCCAAGGCTAAAAAGCTTAACCAACTCCAACAAAACCTCGAAGCTACAAAGCCTAGACATCAAACACAAGTCTGAGGCTGATAAGCTTGGACTCATAGAGCAAATCCACGAATTGCCCTAGATGTTTCTTATATATTCGAGGTCTACAAGCTCAGATGATGCAAGACCACTAAGCGAGGGAAATCAAAGGCATTAAAGCCTAAGAGATCCTTGGGTTAAGGTATATCAACCCGACCTAACTAAGCCTAAGAACAGAACCCCGTAGGCTCTTAAGCCTAAGGAAACCAAAAATGATAAACAAACACAATAACATTAGACCAAGGAGAAAGAAGAACAGGAAATTCTTTCATTCATTCATAAGGTTTTACAAGTTCATCAAAATACAAGAAATTCAAGAAAACAAAAACTACATGGTTCGACTAAGTCTGAAGTGCTTCCATAAATCCTTCAAAAAGAAGTTCCCCTAAGAGCTAGAACCGAATTAGTTGAGTATGGCAATGGTCGAAGTAATGGGAATAACATGCACCGAAGGAGCACTTGGAGGGGCAGCATCTTGGTTAATGGTCACAAGGCCTTAGGGGTCCATTAAGACAAGATCTTTAAGATCTTCCATGGCATGACCCTTATCTTCATCCCTAAAGCCATCCTTAAATTTCGATCCATGAGGCAAAAGGTCCAAGAAGGATAAGTGCCCCAAGTCAAGACCGAGATATTCTCGCAATATAATCTTTCGAGCCTCCCAAATCCCTTTAAAGAACTACTTCTTTTGGAACTCTTTCCACTCCTCCCCTATAAAGATTGAATCATATATCTTCCCTCAAGTCATAGGAGAAACGTCATCCCTAGCCTCTAAGATGGTAACCCACTTATGAAGATGATCGATCTCTTCAACTTCAACTTTCTCCTTTGCAACAATGAATCTAAGCTACCTACCGCTTGCCTTTCTCTTCCTCTAACTCTTTGATCACCCGAACGACCTTAATGCTAAGTTATATATGTTGTCCTTTAACCTCTTAACCTTAGCCTAGGCATCTTTAGTTTCCTTGAAGGACAAGCCAACTTCTCCTCTAACATCTTTCTCTTTGCTTCGACCACCTGAAGCTTTTTCAAGGTCTCAATCATTGCACCCTTAGCCTAAACTACTTCCTTTATTGCTTCCTTTGATTTCTACAACATGTAAGACATAAAGTCAAAATCACAATAAAGAGTGCTTGATAAGCTTTGAAAATCAGTAGCAAATATATCTACTCGCTCTCTTTAGGCCCTTTAGTAGCCCATTGTCTCAGACATGTAGACAGCGGCCTACAAAGAAGAAAAACCATAAGCAACAAATCAACAAGGGGAAGAAACCAACAAATAAACTTCTTAACTTACCTCTTGGATCTTCAAGAAGGTCAAGAGTTCAACATGGTTGTCTAATATCTTCATATATATTTAGTCTAAAATGGCATGATCTTAAGGCAGAATGATACCCTTCACAACTCCTTCCTCGTATCAACTTGATTGAGGCTGATGTCATTGAAGTATACTAGCCAATTAGGTTAGTAAACATGACCAATAGTCACTACACTTAAAACAGGCATAATAGGGACAAACCGAGGGTTCTTATAGCCTCAAGCCTTCTAATTTCGAGATGTAGTTGTCTATGTCCATAATTTCCTTCTTAAGGGAAGAGAAGCAACATTAGCTCCTTACATGCTGGACTTAGACCCTCCTAACCCACCTTTGCCAACCTTTCCTTAGGTATTCTTCTCAAGCTTGATATTAGGCTTTAGAGACATGGTTATATGACCTTACCAAACACCTATACATCATGATTGGTCCCTTGAGAACCACTCCCCTTGGCATCACGCTTTTGGGCAAACCTTTTAAAAGATCTCTTCCTTTTCCCCTAAGCCTTCTTAGCCTCAGCATCCTTTACGGCTACCTTTGCCATCTTCTTCTTAGTCATCCTTATGGCATATTATGCCTTCAGGCACTCTCGCTAAGTCACTTTCTTTACAACTAATTCTACAACCTTGCAAGTGAGGAGAGTGACACCTGCAAAACAAGAACAAAGATAAAAGACAAGCAAATAAGCTCAACTGGACTTACTAATAAAAGTTGCACCAATCATAGGCATTGGCGACCTCCTCTCAGCAACATCAAGCAACAATAGTGGCTCCATGCCCACCTAAGCACAGCTCCATGGAGGGAAGTACCTCACCCCCCCCCCCCCCCCAATATTCCCAACCTCTTCATTATTCGAGAAGATCAACTCATTGTGGTAGAGTTTTTCTTCTAATTTTTTGGCATTCTAACAATGCTACCTTCACGATGAAACAATTGAGGATTACGTTGACTATGCCATTATCATGAGTCCTTAGATACTTAATGTTGCTCATATAGGCAAGGACGGTCTACTTTGTCCAAAAGTCTAGCTTCTGATCCACCAAGATAAGAATGAACTTCTTCCAATCATGAATCAAAGTTCTAGCCCTTCTAAGATCTTCTTGCCCAACTAACCAACGGATAATATAAGCCATCCTACCTTCTTCTTAGGATAAGGAAGTATTAGTAAAGGGTTAGTATGGTCATCAACTCAAGCCAGGTATGGCGGATGCTATTCTAAACTAATTGGGCTAGGCAAACATGATGATAAGTAAAGAATTTACTTTAGAACTAAGTAAATAGATACCAAAGTCCCTTAATCGAGAACTTCTTCCAGTAAAGGCAAAATCCATTATGTATATCAAGGTTACCCTATCATCCATGTTGGTATAAAGGCGTTTACACTTGGCAATCGATCCCTAAAGTACATCATTAGATACCAATCGACCTCTACCTTAGAGATTTCGCTAACCTGACCTTAACAGGTGAGTTTTACAGCTATATCCTTATTGTAAATGGGCACATTCAACTCTTCGTCATCATTAACCTCAAGATACTCATCGCGAGGGGGTGTATTAAACCTCATCTATTTAAATTGATGTCAAGTGAAGCCCCTTAAACCATTACTAGTCTCCACCACGTAGGAAGTTGTCACAGTTGCTACCAAAGAGGAAGACACCCTTTCCATCACCTCTTCATAAGCATTGCTTTGCATTGATGTAGTGGTGAATGGCCTATTAGATTTTGAACACTCACCTAGACTCAGCATCCCTTAAATCTAAGGAAAGAAAGCTTGAATTCCTTTGAAAGAGGAAAGAGTTTGAAGGTTCAAGTGACTTAAGTGAAGGATCCACTGGTATAAGTGAGAATAGTTGATGCAAAGGTGTAAGGAAAATGACGAATTCTCCTTTATAACCGCAAACTTGGAATAAGGGATTCGGCGATTATAGGAAGTTCAATGGATACAACATGTCTAACCTTTTGATTATCCTACGTAGCCCCTACTAAGCATGAAAATAAGTGCAAAGTTCGACCAACTACGACTCAACACCCGTCTCACGCATTTAATGTGTGAAAATAATTACACTTGAAGAACCTAAATTCAAATAAATTGTCCTTAGGAAGCTACGACACCTAGGATTAGTTGTAACACAAGATCATAAGACCTCTACCACATTTTAGGCCAATAAAGCTCAAGAAACCCAACCTCAGCTTGAACATTATAGGAATTTACAACATGAAATGGACACTAATAAACCATAAGTTGGGGTACCCAAGTTGACTTACTGTAGCTTGGAAAAGCATCACAGCGATGTCCTAGAAGCCACTCTATGACAAATGCAAAAATCTATCCAACATCTAACCATAATAATACCCAACTTAGAAAGTGCCTCGAGAACCTGTCCTTGTGTCAAATCTCCTCACAATAATTCATCAATGAGACTTTTCTCTATATGTGTGTGTATATGTTTGGTTGGGGGAGGTAAGGGGTGGTAGAATAAGTGTAAATAGGCAATTTTGGACTATGAGCTCCCAAGAGACCCATTGTAACCAATTAGATTGTAGGCTAAGTTGCCTCCGCCCATGACTAACCTAGTGAAGTCCAACTCTCTACCTTGAAGGACCATTTGTTATGCAACCAAGCTTCACTATGTACCCAATCTACCATAGGTTGAGACCTCAATCCATTTATTGTAGTCGTGATCTGTGGCATCCATGCCATAGAGGCTTCCAGTAGCATAGGTCCACCCAAGAAGCTCGGATGATGAACATGATGAGAATACCGTGGAAGCACCGGTTATTAGGAATTACCAAGGTATTACGTCACCTTTAGAGATTTTGAACTTTATCTAATTAAAAAGATGCACTTTCCTAATTAGGCAAAATATAGATATATCTAGATCCTCCTCCTCAAATCCTATAAATAGGGATGAACAAGTGAGATACTTTTCACAAGCTTACTCTTAAGCCCTCTTTCTCTCTCACTCCCGAATCCTACATTACTGACTTAACTATTAAAGTAGCTATACCGGATAACCCCATAGCATAAGGATAGATGTAGGATCATATCGGAAAATATCCACTTCTTGTTGAAATTATGAAGTACCATATACATGTAAAAGGATTATCTTAACAATTGCACCCATAACATTTTCTAAAACATTATAAGATAGTTCTTTTATGAGACAATTAAGGGTGCTTAATACAAAATAAACTTTTCAATGGTATATGTATCAATTGAAATCTAACTATGAATTTATAAAAAAATAAAATTAATTTGTAAAATGAGTTTTATTTTAAAAAATAAATCACAAAATAAATTAATATTTAAATAGAGAATTGCAAGTAGAGTGTGAAAAAATTATCATTTTAAGTATAAATCAATATGCAATTAGTTATTTAATAAATTGTAAAAAGAAATGTTATATAACCAAGTCATACTATTAGTATTATTTTGCTGATAATTTATGTGATAAAACAAGAACAATTGTAATATGAGCAATATAATTATTGTTTATGATGTACTACTAATTAAAAAATAATTATGAGAATGTATTTAATTAAATTTGATTTTCTAATTGTAGACACCTCATTTTTGTCATTTTTTTATTTTTCGTTAGTTAAGCCGAGTTAATAAAAAATAAGAAAATTAAAAAAACGAAAATTAAAAGAAAAGAGGAAAAATGAAAAAATAAAAAAGAAAATCAAGTCAAATCGAATCGAGTTAAGTCAAATCGTATTGAATCGAATCATATTGAGTCATATTGAATCGAATCATATCAAATTGAATTAAGTCGTATCATATCAAATTGAATTAAGTCGTATCATATCAAATCGATTCGTATCAAGTCAAGTCGTATCATATCGTATCAAGTCGAGTTAAATCAAGTCATATCGTATTTAATTAAATCGTATTGGGACGTTTAAGATCGAATCGGATAACAGTGTGTAATTAATTTAATAAGTCATTTAATAATTGGGTTTTATTAAAATAATTTTGGTCCAATCCGATTTAAAATAGAATTTTATCTAATTTATATTATGTCGGAATATACTTAAGATTTATTAGATAAACTCTTGAACTAAATCAAATTTAATCAGATTAGGCCTAGTAAATAAAAAGCCCAAATAAGATTTCTACAAGATAGGTCGAATTTTCGTTATATCTTTCGTTTATTAAAAATCAAATCCATAAATAAAAGATACAAAAGATCCGATTGTTGGTTTATAAATAAGGAATTTATCGATAAAGTTAGAAGGTTTTTTTTATTTTTATTTTTTTAAAACATCTACTTCAATCCCCTTACAAAACAAATTCCATATCAAAAGCCCACTTTCCAATCCCCTGACGAAATTGAATTCCAAATCCGAAGTCCCTTAATCCAATTTCAATTACCCTAATGAAAGCCAAGCCCTTCACTTAACACCAACAGCAATCCAATTCTCGATGAAGGCTGCATCCGACACAATTTTAATTCAAGATCCAAGCCAAAATCCTAACATTGTCTACGCTAACAAAGTTCACATTGCCACAATTTCCGAAGTTGCAAGTCCAACAAACCAAACGAAATCCAAATTTTCGAAGTCCACAATCCAAGCCAAAATTCACATCACACAACAAACTAACCGAATTCCCTTTAATAATCTACAAAGCCAATCCTCAATGAAGTCTAAATTTCCAAATTCCAAATTTTCAAACTCCATGACACAGCATATCATCTGCTTGTGGAATTGACATTACCACGTTCCTCTCAATCCATAAAGCCATCACACCTGAAGCAAATACGCCGACAACCAAGCACATTGATCAATGCCTGGAGACATACACGATTTCACCTCATATCACCAATGCACTTCACGTCCCACATACGCGCATACGGACATAATACCAACACGATCATATGTGATTTGAATGGTTTAGATTAAAAAAAATTATTATTTTTTATTTATTAGTTATTTATTTTATTAGTTAGTTTTATTGTTTTTCTTTACTAATCCATTTTTGTTCAAGTGAGGGTTTTTTTATTGTGTATTTTTTTAGACGGTTCCAATTTTTCATAAAATTTAGTTAAATTATATTTTTAATAAAATCATGTTTTTTTAAAAAAACATACGTATCTTGCGGCCGGATACACATCTTGCGATCAAGATATATATTTTATAGTCGAAATACATATCTTGCGGTTAGGATTTAGAAAAAATACGTATTAAGATACAATCTAATAGTTAAGATTTTGAAAAGATACATATGAAGATACATATTTAACCATATCTTAGTAGATCTTATAGCTAAGATTTTTTTTACACATAGTGGTTTTAAAAATAAAAAAATCTTAATCAGGATTTCCAAAAAGATTTAATTAGGGTTTTAATTCGAGAAAATTAGATTTCTTAAGTTTTTTTTAAATAATAATAAATTGATAAATAAACGTAACATTGGCTCGATTTTCAAAATAAAAATAACTTATTGACTAAATATTTTATAGAAAAAAAAAACTACAGTTAGTTTAATCTCCACTAGCGAGTACGTATGCACTTTCAAGGCAACCAAATAAAAAAATTAAAAAAAAAACTTTTTCTCCTTTTCTTAGAAAATTCGTAATAAAAAAATATAAATTCACTTTAGTTATCTTTTGCATATTTGTATATATATTAGTATTTTTTTAAAAAAAATTATAAAAATAAAAGCTTATCAATTTTTCTTTAGTTTTTATATAGTAACTTAATTTTAATAGGTTAGTCCCTGAATTCGATTTTTTTAGTTTAATTTTCTATAAATCAAATTTTTTAGAATTTTCGCAAACTAGTGGCCAAATTAGAGTTTTCCTATCCAAAAAAATCTAATTTTATTTTTTACCAATTAAACTGATTAACAACTACACTTTTAAAAAAAAATTAAACAATTCATTAATTTAATATCAAGTAATTTATATTAAGCGGACTAAGCTTGATATAGATTAAATTAAAGAAATCGAAATAGGATTCGACACTAATAAATAAATTTAACATTATTGATTATTCTAAGAAATTAAAAAATATATATATAAAGAATACTATTAAAGCAATAAATGCATCTTAAGCTTTTCAATATTATGTCTTCATCGCTAACTTTAATAAGTACTAGGACTTGAAAACTCAAATCATTATATTATGAAAATTCTAAAACAAATCATTATATAAGCAAGAGCCAGTACCGTGAGAATATTTTAGTCCATCCAACATTTACTATGAGCATATCCAGACTTTTGAATAAGAGCCTAGATTAGGGTGATGCAACCTCCATTTCATGGCCTGATCGATGTTGGATTTGATTGCAAGTGAAATGGAAGTCATTCCGGACCATCCACATGGACTGGTTGTTATCGTCATACTCCAAGGGTCACAGCCGCTTTTGTGCTGTAGAGACGAATCAAAAGCAGAGGAAGCGAGGTCAAAACAAGGGAATCTATACTTTTCCGTCAAAGTATAGTCAAAAATTAGTTCTTATCAGACTATAGTTTGGTCTTCAAGATAAACACTGAATCTAAAATCTTCAATTTGCTCATAGTCGAAATTTGTGTATAAAAGAATTCATTGTTGATTTTCTACCATTTTTTACTCTCTATTTTTTTTATTTTACAAGTTTTTTTATATTTTTTATTTTAGTTTACTCATATATTTAATTATATTATTTATTTAAATTAAGTATTTAGACAAACCAGACGCTAGCATGTACCAAATATAGGCAGAAAAATTAAGGGCCCGTAAAAGTGCTATTTGTAAACATTGAAAAAAGTTCAAGGGTTCAAACTGGGGAAAAGAAATTAAGAACTCCAACGATTAAAGTACCTAATTACGTCCCGTGGTTACAAAGACTTTTAGCAAATTAAGGCACTAATCATTTACAATTATCACCCTTAACACAGCCAAGCCTATATGGAAAAATTTGCAAGCAACAAATCAACATTCTTTTAAAAGCATTTGCACTTGAGTGTAAAGTCAAGGGAAGCTTATGAAATTTGGGCGATTCGATACTCATGACAAAGTTGATATTAGCTCTAATGTGTTCATGCTTAGTAATCATATTTGTGGCAATTATGACTAATCCATTTGATTTTTTTATATCTAAATCCACGCATCTTAAAGAGGAAATATGGACAAGTCACAAGAGAAAGAAAATCGTGAAAATAGAGAACAAAAGAGACTGAAGAGTTGTTTTTTTTTTTTTTCCACTTTTTCTCTGCTTCTTTTTTTCTTAATTTCTTTTTCTCCGGTAGTCATTGTCATTCTTCATTTGTACAGATTTCTTTGTAGCCCAAGATTCCTATGGTTACAATTACACCAAAACAAAAATAACAAATAAAAACAACAGAAAAAATTCATCACTAAAGAGGACATTTACACTTTACAAACATCTCACATAATATCAGAGTCCACTGTTGCACCCTTACCATGGAGGTGGTTGTTGCCGTCAATAGGTGGTTTTGCTTCATTGTGAGAAATCCTCATCATATGACCCGAGCTTCTGCATCCCCAACAAATGAAATTTGTTGGCACCATCTCCAAATCATGTATACCGGAGCATCTTGTATGCTGCCACACACCACATATATCACAAGCTAGCATCCTCTCTCCATCATCATCCTTGATTCCACAACTACAGGACACAGTCCAATTCTCAACCCCTCTCTCCATTTTGAACCGACTAAGCCCAATTTTTAGGAAACATCGCCCTCGTATTCTAACAGATTCAGATGATCCCAGCAGAAGCCTGACCTGGGTGGAACCATCAACACCTCGATAGTCAACTAGATCATCTGCTTGAAATCTTCTAAGCATGAGATACACATCTTGGAAAGCTCGTGAAGCTTCAACCTTGAGGTCAGATACAGTGGCATTTGGGGACAAAACAACAATCTCGGGAGGGGGATTTATAGCACCAGATTCAGGTTGATCTGCTAATAACACCTGACATGATATGGTGAGCACTGCTGGATTTGCGACAGATAGCCGTTTCTCCACCTTATAATCTTTCACAAACTTCTTGCAGTCAAGGATCCTCTGAGCTGCATCTTTCCAAAGACCAGTAGTTACATAAGTTCCATTGCCGAGCATTGTATCAGGCTGTAGAACAGCTTCATATAAATATTTTAGATCACGTAGAACACATTCTTCAGATGGATGATTGATCATAGTAGAACCGTTGCAGGAGGTAGCATCACTTGATGCAAGACTTGCTGATTCAAGCCTGTAAAGATAAAGCAAATTTAGAAGGAAAGACAACAAATTGTTGATGGAAAGTTTATATAACTCAAGTTGCAATGAACCAATTGAAATGATAAGTTAAATAAATAAATAGGTGTAATTCAACAATAGAAATAATAAAACGCTTATTGAACATAACTGCTAGAGCCAAACCTGTACTCAAAGGCACCTGAATCAGGATTGCAACGTGCATGCACAATCATCCCTCCAGCAGCAGGCTTTCCTCCAAGTTCCTTGAGGCAATAATCAAGGAGTTCTGGAGAAGCTAATCTGCAAACAGCACCCCTCAAAGCACGCCAACTAACCCAGTTGGAACCAGAAACAGCCCTCAACACCCTGATCATAGCTTCCTCCACCTTTTCGACATCAGCCCTCGACCATGGACATAATACCGCAGCATTACAATGGTTTGGCTTGTTACAAGGAGCATCATTGTTGGCTCTTGATGAATATTTACGAGTTTCATGAATTAACAAAATAAGAAAGCTAAAAAGATCCCTTATAGTTACAAGCTCATTCTCTGACAGAGATTGATAAACCAAGACAATGTCTTGCAAGCGTGTTCGCGGTTTCCGCCCCTTAGAGATTAAAATGGATAAGGGCAACGTAGAGAGGACATGAACCGCCTCATCATAGTCATCCTTCATAATACCAAAGCTTCCAGCGCCAAACTCATATCCCCATTCCCCATACCATGGATGACCCTTTATGATGGCATGCAACAAACGATATTCAAGACCGAATTTCTTGGAAACGTCCATCACACTCACCTTTCTGCTCATGTGTGGAGAAAATAAATAATTGAGTTCAAGATGTCATAGATCAAAACTAACAACATAGTAAAATGGTTAAGACAATTTGGAAAATCAGTAAGGGAGCATAATGGGGATAGGGATAACCTGACACCAAGAGAAGTACAAAGGCGGTCCCAGAAGTGCATGATATGAGAACCAGAAAGAAGCTTAGAACCCCCTTCCCTGCCATTGACTCTCAAAAGATGGCCAAAGCCATTGGAATGAACAACACCATGCAAAAGGTGGGTGGTGTTTTCAAGTTGCTGAACCACCCATTCTTCAGCATCATCAGTACTCATCACATGATTGCATGACCTGCACCTATTTTATACAATTAATGTAAAAAATATTATCATCTCCTCCAAGGTACATTTGTTTCCAAGAACATTTTCTTTTTACTCTCATTATAGGTAAATAACAGTTGATATCAGATTTAAACACTTGATTTCTAAAATACCATTTATAACTTTAAAAAATACTAACTACACAAAAAGCTTATCTAATACATTACTTAGTCGGTCTTTTGTAGTAACGTACAGTTGTTGTGTGTGCGTGCGTGTGTGTGTGTTCTTTTTTTTCTTTTTTTAAACCTTTCAACATGTATTGATTATAATATATTAATAAGGTCATGAAAACTTACAAATCAGATTATGAATTCCCCAAAAAAATAGTTGCAAGTGCATAAATGTTGACTTGGTATTACATTCAAGAAAAGAAAAATCTCCATAATCAATCATTTTCAATGGTTATAATTATAGTATCTAGAAACTCCAGACATCTCAATAATTCAGATTGTTTCAAGGGGTATCGTTTTACTTTACACTTCCATTATAATCAAAACTTTGCAGATATTGCTTGAAAAGAGTAAAGTTAATGGTAGCGGCCACCGATTAACAATGATGGAAAATACCAATGTATAATGAAGAAAATAATCTACTTTTTTCTAACCTTACAGCTTGCGTGAGGACAACCATAAACAATACTAATGGCATTCACCTCTATCTTTCACCGATGCCTCACATCACTATAATAATGTTTTAAAGATTTAATTATAATAAATACACAAGTAATGTACCTGGACTCGGAGAGGTGGAAGGGATTGCCACAGTGAATACATGGTATATGATATCCGCCCATGGATATTCCATCCGCCTTTATTATGAAATGGTAACGTTTACCACATACTGGGTGCCCGCTCCATCCTGCAATTTCACATCAAACCAATTTTAATTTTCTTTTTCGTTTATTTTTTATTTATGTTTCCAGTTTTTCTTTATCTAAATTGAATAAGGAAAAAAAAAAAAAAAGTTGAACAAAAAGGAATAACGTAATTACCAAACATAAAACTAAATGCTAATAAAACGTTGAAAAAAATAAAAGGAAAAACATTATTTTATCCTGCCCATACACATGGATTTGTCATAGACAACAAAATTGTTTGGACCAACAAGTTTTCGTCTCGGATTAGGTTATGTTGGTCAAACAATACATTAATATTTCATCCATCAAAATTTATTTATACCAAATTTCATATATATAATATATATAATTTAATAAAAATAATAAATTTTCCAACTTGTAAAAGCCAACCAGAAATAGAAAATATCTGATTAGCTAATGATATTTATATTGTATATAAATGATTTCTGACGTTTGTATCTTTACGTTTTGGCCCATAAAAGTAAACAATACTATCATAGAGAGATAAGGGCATTTTGGGGTTTTCGATGCAATATTATTAAGACAGATGAGCTGTCCTATATTAGTGATGGCCACTTTTTTTTGCCATGCCAAGTCATACATCCAATTGAAATTCATCTCCCCTTCTGGTCTTTATCGTGAGATATTGCTTTGCCGCATCCCGTCACTTTCTCTTTCTTGTTTCAAAAATATTTTCATCTTGTGAAACTTCAAAATAATACAGCAACTTGGAAGTAATTTAAACCACTTAAAATATATTAATTAATTAATTTATTAAAAATATCTGCATACTAGGGAGATTTTTAAATTATTAGATTGCAGGCCTAAGTCACTCTTTACGAGAAGGTTCTCTTTCTCATTCCATACGAGTTGAGATGACTGTTAGAAAGTAAGTATCGGGAAAGCAATTCTCAGGGAAAAAAAGGAAGCCAGCTAAGTAGCTGGACTGACTAAGCTAACCGCATCCGATACCAAAGCCGTAGATAACTTGACAACCCAAACGACAAGGGGAGGTAGAAAGACTCGGCCAACTCATCCCAAACCAACCGACTCGAAAGAAAAGAGAAAAGTGACTCAGCTGAGCCAACTCACCGACAACTCGGCATTGATCGCAGTAGACGGATCTAGATCTGGCAACGTCCTCCTCCACGATGTCAAGGCAGATGACGGAATCCGGTGCGTTGGCATCCGCCGCCAACGGATCTCCGGCCCTAAGGAGCACCTGCCATGTCATGAGGTGCGGGAACAGTGAAGACGGTGGAGGAGGCAGCGCGTGCTTGGAGAGGAACTGACGAACGTTGTTCCTGAAAGGTCCAGGACCGTTGGAGGAGGGAGAGGAGGAGGAGGAGGAGGAGGAGGGAAAGGTAAAGAAGTCATGTAGATCTGCTGTGACTCGTCTCTTCATGCGCTTCATGGGTCTTCCGTTGACAACCATGCTGGTAAGGGTAGCTATGGTGGCGCGTGGATTGATAAAGTAGCGCGTGGGTATGGTAGTGAAGATCTGAGAGTGGAGACAGATGGGTGAGAACTAGGAAGGAAGGAAGGTGCGTCTGGGAAACGTTTCAACGAAAGAGAGAGAGAGAGAGAGAGACAGAGATGTGTGAATGGATGGATCTGATATATTGGATGATGATGAATGGTTATGTTATGTCTTATGATTTGTGAGATTCTATCTATGTATGGTAATTTAATGGTACGGGTACGGTGGGGCTCGCTTTTTTAGGCATTGAATATATGTGAAGAGTCCTGATGTACATGTATGTGTATGTATATATGTTCTATGTCGCATGTATCATGTTATGTGGGATAATAATGGATCTTTTTATTTATGAAGGTGGATCTCTTGCCTCTTTTACGTCGTGAGAGTATTTTGTGTATGTTTTCTCGGGGAGTCGTTTTTTGAGTATTGACCCACTCTCTCTTTCTCTCTCTCCTAATTTGCTTTCTAATATTATGCAATTTCTTTTTATTTTTCTGCAATTAAATTAGGAATGGATATAGGTATATGCTAATGCTAATATGGTTAAGTCGGTTTCTTTTTCTTCAATAGTTCTCCACGCCCACTACGAGGTGGGCCATCTCTTTAAACCTGATGGTGACTTAATTTGCAAGCTCAGTTGAGTTTTCTTTTTTTTTCTTTTTTACTTTTTTTTTTGGGCATCAATCGATTTGAGTTTAAATTGCAAAGCTGGTGTCCGCTGGTCTCTCCATGCCAACTTTTCGGGATTCACGTTTCTAACTTTACGTTAGAGTATCCCATCCATCCAAGACCTGATTACCATGGTAAGATTAATCACACATTTGTTATCACACTTTTGACCATTGTTAAAGTATCTAAATAAATTTATTATTCAATAGAAGCTTTCAAGGTCACTTATTTTATACCGATGTGTAGTTGATGTTGATCTCGCAACCAACCGCAGAAGAGGATTATACCAAATTGAACTCCTTATCTTGAATTATCTAGTGCTTCATATGCACTACTATTTTGGTAATTGTAGATGAAGAAATTACATAATTTCACAAGCAAAACTCAAAATTAATTAAATCGAATTTAAGTTAATTATTTGGATTAGTGACAAAATTTAAATATTTAACCTCATTTTGGAATGATTTATAGAGTTTTGAATTGGTGAGCTTAAAAAAAGGTTCTTTAAAATTGTCTTAGATATTTTTTAACTTTTTCATCAGGTTGAAGAATTACTAGACTTCACTACATATAATTGAGCTTTATTATTCTCTTTTTAGTCTATTAGAGTTACTAAACCCTAATTAATCTTATCTAATAGAACATAAAATTCAACAATAATAATTACTTGTTATTCATTACAAATATGTATATACTACTTATAAGAAGAAAGGGAAAAAGTAATACAAAATTTTCACTATTACCTGTCACTTGTATCCCAGGTTTGTTAAGATTGTCTATCTCACCTCTTTAATTCCTCTCTATATCATTCTTTTCATTTATTCCAATAATCCCTTTCTATTCACATGAAGTGTATAAACGCATACTATACGCACATAATACTAATAATAAATCCACACATCTACAATAACAAAATGCAATCTAACATCAAAATATCTTGCATGTTGCCTCAATGAAGCATGTAAATGAAGTATGAACATCAAATTTCCTAGCTTGTGTTATTTTTCAACTAAAAATTGCATCAAAGGCTTGAATGAAGCCTTATACTTCTTGCCATAGTGTGATTTTGGCCAAAATTTCACGATTCCTAATCCAAGCCCGATCAAAAACCTATATTATGATGGGCCTCAGCATTTGTGTACTCATTCTCTTTCTAAAAATGTATCTAATTCTCCAAAATGGACACAATATGATTTGAATAAAGCCAAATCAAAGAGAAAAAGATTGAAAATCTACACTATGATGACTAACAAGCCTCAACATTTAAGAGCACTCATTCTATGCTTCAATTGGTATTGAAGTCTTTTAAAGTGGGATGTGGCTTTGATTCAATCTATTGATATGAATCTAATATATATATATTGTAAGTTTTTGCAAAACTGGCTATCAACTCATAAGTAGACAATTCGTCAAAATTGATATGTAAAATTTAGGGTGATCACAAAAGTTATCCAATCGAACTTAAATTTTACTACAAAATTAAAAAAAAAACTAATAGAAATAGCCTCACAAGTTTGAATTTAAGAAAATAAAATAATTAAATATTACATTTGTTTAATATAAATATCTTATTTTTTATTTATTAAAAAAGCATAAAACAAGTTTCGATAAACCAACAAGATTCTAAGATTTTTTAAATAATAAATTATTTATATTAAATGTATTTTATGTGTATAAAAATATACCCATAATTATCTAAGATACCCGAAAAATGCTAACATATAATAAAATAATTATATAAAGATAATAGAAAATTAAATAAAGCAAGGTGGCATCAAGAAAACTTAGATTAAAGATATGGCCAAACTATGATAGGAATCAGTCAACAACGATCCTTAGGCCAAAGCCAACCTGTTAAAAGCTAACACAGACCTGCTAGAAGGTGAAGCTGACCTGTCTTAACCCGAGACCAACCTGCTCTTGCCGAAGTCAAACTGATAACCGATAAACGAAAGGAGGGGAAGGAACCATTCGGCATCAAGTCTATCATCTGCTAAGAAGATGAGAGACCAAACAACTAAGGCCTCAAAGCCAAAGAACAGCTCGATACAACACACGAAAGCTAATGCCAAGCAATCCACAAGTGCAACAACTGTAAGCTAACCATACTAGAAGCTCAGCCAAGCACAATAAGACTTCCAAACATCCCACCCTTACTCGGGCATTCGATTGCCAGCCGACCCCTTCTCAGGTCCAATCCCATAGACAGTTCGGATGACTACATGTCAACCACTCTATTAGATGTACAGTTTTATATACTTTGTAAATATTTTCCCTATTTCAATTATGGGTCATTCTTTAGGATTTAAGATCTTATATATTATTTACAGTTTTGTCACTAAGGTTTTAGGACTTGTTATAAATAGCAACATCTATAATTAGATCAGACAGTGAAGAATATTCATACAAAGATTTTATACTTGGACGTTCCTTCTCAAGTAAGGACATTCTTGAGCCCTTTGAGCTGGCATTTCGAATTATTGAGCTTCAAATAACTCTTTAATCTTTATTGCGTTCTTATCAATCTTATCCTTAAAATTGTAGCGAATCCTTTCATTTAAGTAAGTTTGTAAGTCACATCTAATCTCTCATTTGAAACCCAAGTAACATTTAGTGTTCATGAGTCGCATTGAACTCTATTTTGAGCTCAACCTCCAATTATATTTATGTCTTAGTACGTGATATCCATACACATTCATAGTCAAAACCCCCTTCTCACTCCTTGTTCCTTATTCCCATTCAAACCCCGAGAGCATCATCCTTGCCATCCGAGACCTACTACGTAGATTCGCATTAGGCTAGAAGTGAATTAACCTTAATAAAGTAAGCTTAAAAGTGAGAGAAGACACCTAATTCTAAAGGTATAAGACATATGCTAAGATAGGAAAATCTCCATCGATGAAATTCTACCTTGTATAAGTCTAACCTTAACTACAGTTGAAGACTATGGATGATATGAGGCAAGTGCACCTATCAGTTTTAATATAGCGGATGTGAGTCCGAGTCGATCCCTCAGAGATTTTGAGTACTAATATTAACCTTAGCTTTATTATCTAACCGGAAAATTATGAAAGTTGAATTAATTAAAAATACTAAAATTAATAAACTACTTTAATTAAAAGACTTAATTAAGCAATTGAAAAAGCAATAAAATCAAGAACAGACTTCAAGAAAGTAATAACGTATTTAGGAATTATTTCCCCTAGTGTTTAACATGTAACCTTTTTAAAATATATCCAATTCAATTTCTATTATTCTTAACCGGAGGGATTCACAATTAAAGCTAATATCTTTCTCAAGCATATTAACCCTAATCCTAAATTATTTACCGGAATCTCTTCACTTAGTAATATAATTTAGAATTGCATTAACGTGTAATGAATTCCCATGCAAACAATCAACTTTCCAGAAGAAACATGTATCTTATCTCTAAGTATACATGTAATTCTTTTCAATTATGCCTAGATCTAATTACACATGCAATTTCTCAATTAACATGCATAATATCATATATTGACACTCTAGAATTATCAATCCATAATTAACGACATCATTGAATCAAGTAAAGATAGAAACTTTATTGAAATTATAATTCGATCTAAGGGTTACATGAAACCCTAGGTTCCATAATCCTAAATACTCTAATTCTAAGCTATCATAATGAATCTAAAAATGAGTTTCATCAAAAACGTAAAATAAAGCATAAAAACCCCTCTTGATTTGATGAACAATCTCTCTAATCTTGAAATCGATGTCGTTCTTACTTCTTGATTAATGTTCTTCTCCAATCTCCTCTCTTCTCTTGTGTCTCTTGTTTCTGTAATGTCTCCCTTTTTTTTTGAAACCCTAAGATGTCTTTTTATAGTGTATCTCAAAGATTCTGTTTTCGTCACCCGACACGGCCTGGGACATGGCCGTATCCCAAGGTCGTATAATTTTCTGCACAACTTTAAAAATTCATAACTTCTTCATTTGAACTCGAAATTGAGTGAAACTTGATTCCTTTTCTTCGTTTTCGAGCCTAGAATGCGTTTAAACCCTGAAATCAACATTTTACTCAATTAAGTATCAATTTTTTTAAAGAAAACCAAAAATGTATGGAAAATACTATAAAATTACCCTATGAAATATGTTTAAAATTAGAGTTATCAATGGACAATTATGATTCAAGCAAAAATTGTGAGGGTAGAGAAAATATCAAGAAAACTTAAAGGAAAATTTTGAGAAAAAATAGTGCAAAATAAGGGTAAGTACGGTTCAAACAGCTAAGCGAAACTTGGGAGAAGATCACCACCACCTATAGAACCTAAGGTTCACTATTTAATTTTGATGAGAATAAAACAAAAGTATATAATCAAACATGTTATTACTTAATTATACTGAGTTAATTGAAAAAGAACAACTATCATGCTTATGACTAAAAATAATGATTAACTCCATAAGATATTTAGGGTTAAAAGTTGCACAAACATTCTTAAAGTTTGATTGTAGAGTATGCATATTCTTTATTATGTTTGAAAGATGGAAAACAGGTGAAATTGGTCTACTGGCTTGGTAGCTCCAAAGCACCACCAGCTTAACCATAGAATAAGGTAGATAAGAAGTTGAAATGGATTTTGATCAAAGTACCGGTATATTGATACATATGACAATGTTCTTACTAACAGTTATCTTGCTTACCGTCATAACGGTAAAAACGGTAAGAAGGTGATACCGTCATGACAATAAACTTATTTTAAGTAGCCGTTGGAGCATTTAATACACTATAATGAGAAAAATTGAATAAGTTCGTATAAATGCTCAACTACTCAACCAATCAACCAAGGACAAAAAAGAATTGATATTATACTACAATTAAAAAACATTCTCTTATATTTCTTGACTCTATTACTTACTATTTGTCTCTTGTACTCTTTATTGCAATCAATAAAATGAGACTTAGTATATAATGCTTGAGAATTCTTATATTTGCAATCTTTAAAGAGAAAAGCAATACACTTGTGTGATTATTGTGTGTAATTGTGATTGTAAAAACTTGTGTAGCTCTTTGAGCATTGCATTATGAGATTAATAAAGTGGTAAGAAGTTCTCAATTGGAAGCGATTGTGGGTCTATGGAAAGTAAGGGTAGTTCGAACTCCACTTATATCTAGGCTTGATCTTCTCTATCACTATTTCTTTATTTGTAACACTTTTTACTATCTTATCATTCCTTTTGATCATAGTTATTGTTGCATTTGTTGTTTAATTTTTAAAAGACTTGCAATTTATCCTTAAAACTCAATTAACTCCCCTTCTTGAGTTTAGCATAGTGTTCTTTACTACTATGTGGTAAGAGATTCCCTACCAAGAGCTATCGACAAGGAGAGGGGTGCCACCAGTAGCCTAAACATCAATCGTCGGTGATTCGTAATTTTCTATCTAATTTTCATAAATTTATTGAAACTACATTAAAAAATTATGCCACTAGGTTTTTCTAGGTAATTTTTTATGTAGATTTCAAAAATCAAACTAGTTCTTTCCAAATTCTAAGTATAAATATATGTTCTTCAAGAAATCGGATGCATATACTAATTTTTTATTGTATTTTCAAAAAGTTAAACAACATAATTTCAGTCTCAATTTTTAACTATAAGATCCTCACTCATCATTTCTCATGCTATGTGAATATTTTGTTGAAATTGTAAAGTTAGATTTTGAAGAAATTTTTATTTTTATGAAAACAACACATTAATGGCTTATTTATTAAGTTTCCTTAACAGTTTAATATAATTTATGTTATAATATGAATAATTTGCACTTTTTATGATGTTCAACAAAAGGGAATGATTATTTGGAAGTAAAAAATATATTTCTTAACTAGTTTAGTGGGAAGTGGGGCTAAAATGTAAATTTTCCTTAGTTAAATGATATATAATAAAGTGTAAAGTGATAGTTGTGATGGGAATGAGGTTGAGGTTGTATGTATTATCCAATGCTCATTCTAATTTAAGAGTGAGTTGAAGTTGCAAAGATTTAGTTGAAAAAGTTGAGTATGCACAAAATCAGATGATTAATCAAAGGTTAAATCAAAAGCTTTAGGTAATTATTATGTTAAAAGTGTGTTCAGAAGCTAAATCAAAGACTTCATATATACAAATATAACCAGGTGGACTTTAGAGGATAGGTCAAAGGATATTCTTAGGTCTCTTTAATGAATTACAGTCAGAGGATGAATTAGAAGACAGTCAAATGTAACTTATTAGCAAGTATCCTTAGAATCTAATCAATTACGTATAATAGCACACTAAACTTAGGTCAATGGACCAAAATACATAATAGTAGTATATATAATGTATTTGTGTGATTACTAAAATATTGTTTATATTATAGGAACTTATAGAGAATATACACATCAAATTGTACCTAAGTAAGCGACTAAGAGTCTAAGTAAGTTTGTGATCAATATGTAACTATATTTCGAGGTACTATTTCATAGTATATGGAGTCTTAAGATTATACTTAATTGTGATTTATTGAATTGCGTAGATTGAATGGTTACCCTTAATTGGAACTGAGCTATATGGGATTGCAACCTAATAGGGGATAATTGGGATTCTCCAACAAAATATCGACTCATTCGAGATATAAAAGAAAATGAAATGGAAGAGTCATCAACACAGTAGCTTTCGTGAGCTGCTTAGAGGATATGACATACCAATGAACATAACATGACTTAACACTTCACTTGATATGACTTAAAAGTTAATGTTAAGATCCACTCGCCACTAATATCAAGCTATCCGACAAGATTAGATAAGAATATAAATGAATCGTACTTGGAGAAGGATATCTCACAAAAACAAATATATTCAATATTAAAAAAGATATAAGATGCCTTACGGCTACAAAAAAAGGATTATTTATAATAAGTCCTTTCGGGAAACAATACAAATAAGGAAAACTACATAAAAGACAATGAAAAAAGAGATTCATGGGATGTATGAAAAGAGTAAATAAGACAAATGATGAAAAGGAATATCATACAAGTACCAAAAAAGTAAGGGATAGGTGGCAGCCTATTAATGTGTTTGCATCAGGGAATCTTGGGACGTAATGGCTAAGTTACATAGACATTGTGATTACTGCTGATGAATGGTAGTTAGAGTTGCTAAGATGAATGTTGCTCTATAGGCCCAATAAATAGAGCTCGACATGTTGGGTACTCGGCCTTAGCATTCGCCAACTCAGCCTGGGCACTTGTCATATTGGTAGATTGGAAGAGTAGGGCTCAATACGCAATCAACTTGGCTTCAACCTTCAATAGGTTAGCCTCGGCACTTGGCAAGTCGATGATTGGGCAAGGGTCCGTATAGAGTAAAGTGTATCCAAGCTAAGACTTTAGAGAGTTCACCCACTATTCTTCCACACACTAATGCTCGTCCTCAACAAGCTAATGAAAGGAAATCTTTTTGGCAAAAGATTGTAGGCCTCAAAGACAAGCAAGAGTGAGGGGTCTAGAGGTCAACAATCCATCAGTTCTCTACGGTTTTTGAAGATTTGGCCTCAAATCTTGATCTTCCTCTCCATCTTCTGGCACATAATGTATCAAATCAACAATATTGAAAGTGAGGGACACCTCATATCCTTCGGGTAACTCTAGCTTATAAGTGTTGTTGTTAATGTATCGAAGGATCTTAAAGGGGCCATCCGACCTAGGGGATAACTTATTTATTCTCTTCTTTAGAAATCGCTCCTTATTGAGGTAGATGCAAACAAGGTCTCTAGGATTGTAAATGACTCGTTGTCTTCCTTAACTCCCTTATTATCTTTATTAGGCTACAGTCTTAACTAATTGCTCAGCAACTTTCTAATGCATTTTCTAAAACTCTTCAATGCGCTACAAGCTTGATTGACTTTCTCCTTGGTTGGTTAGGCTAATAACAATGTTCAAGAGTAAGTTCAAGTTAAGTCCATAGATAACCTCAAAAGGTGGCCTTCCTATCTATAAGCCCCATAACCAGTCAATCAAGGTTTTGATCGGTTGAAAGATCCGATCAAACCTAAATTATAAAGTAAAGCTAGAAATATTAGTAAAATGATCCCGTAAGTTTGAATTTAAGAAAATAAGCAATAAAATAAAAGACTACAAAAATTCTAAATTTTAAGTATATAACTCGTCATTTATCGAAAATGCATAAAATGCATTTCGATAATTAACGAATCGCTAGAGATAAATTATATAAATACTAAAAATCATAAAATGACCTAAATAATATTTAGGAATGTTTATTTATACTATATATGAATTTACATGTATGTAGAAATATGTGTAATTACTTAAAATATGTGAAATGTACTAAAATAATAAGAAATAATTAAAGAAAATTCATAATTAATTAAGGAAAAAAATAGAAAAATGAGGAAAAGTCCAGAAGTAGGGCATGGCAATTTGATATTGAAGAAAAAAAAATCAACCAATTAAAATGCAACAAATAGAAAGTGGAAAAAAGAAAAGATAAGGCAATTGTCTTGTCTCATTAATGCACAATAATTTCCCTAAAACTCTATAAATAGCAAGAAAAATTCAGAAGCTCATTTGGATAATTAGAAATCAGAGAAAACTAAGGAGAGGCGAAAATTGAGAGAAAAATTAGGGTTAGAAAAAAAATAGGAAAAACTGTGCAATTAAGGCCTTTAAGGGGAACCTACACCAGACGAGCAGCTAGGAGTGGACGACTACAACCACCACACGATAGTGGCAGCGCCCAAACCGACCGACAAGGCCACGGTGGCCGGAGCCACCCATATCGGTGAGTCTGATTTCCAGCCCGATTTTATATAATTTTGTTAAAAATAGTAAATATTCTTAGACAATTATGAATTTTGTTATTATGGAATTTGTATGTAGTTTGTAGGAAAAATATTATTTTGATGAAAATATGTCTCGTGATATAGGATCCTTAAGAAATAATGCAAAACCGAGCATGTTTCGATTTAGAAATAAATGACCTTAAGAGTGTAGTTTTGAACCTGAAATTTTTGTGTAAACTACTTAAATGATATAGAACAGTGCTATGAAGCCCGTTTTCAAAAATTAATTTTTCGAAAATTTTAGATAATTTTTAGGCCTTAAAATGAGCATAAAATAGGTAATTTAGGGTTAATTAAGTAATTAAATGGTTAGTTAATGATTTAGTTAATAATTATATGTTTTAGGATGTTGAAATCTGATGAAGTATGATACTTGTAGCATTTAGGGTGTTAGATATAATTATTAAGTTAATTGTGTAGTAAATGAGTAATAGGGAAAAACAGTAAATTTTAAGTTAATTTTGTAAAATAGGATAATTAGGATTTAAATCTGATTTAGGATGAATTTAGATATTTTTAAATTATAATTGATGTTGGGAGATGGTAAATAGAGTGTTAGAAATATTAGATGTGATAATACATAATATACAATTATTAGAAATATAAAAATAGAAAATATTATAATAAAAATTGATATTATGATAATAATAAAAATATACAATAAATCTGATAGGAAACTTGAATTTATGTAATTAGAGGAAACATATAAAAATTTCTTACATTAAGAGTAAATTCGGTACACTATTAAGGATTTAAGTGTACTGGATATAATAAAATACTGACTAGGGATAATTACAGTATTTAGGATATCTAGAAGTAAAATGATTAATTTCACATTATGAGTTAAAACAAGTTTCAAGAGTTCGGGTATAAAACAGTACTTAGAAATCGAACTAAAATTTAATTTAGAAATTGATGCAGAAATTGAAACCGAAACCAAACCCGAACCTAACCCCAAACCTAAAATAATTGTAAAAGACTTAAGACCTAGATAATTAGGTATATTAAACCCTATACAAAACATAACGATAAACATTATAGGATAAAACAAACATATAATAGTTATATGAAAAACTGAAACCACGTTTGTGTTATAGGGATGATCAGCGATAACCTGAGCGAATCGGACCTCAAGTGAGTGAACGAAGAGTCGAGGTAAGTTAGGATTAATACGATGCTGTATTTTGGAGGCTTGAGATTATGCTTGGTTATACTTGTTAGATAGTCTGTGGTGTGCATGTGCTTGATTATGAGTAATGCTATGATTCTATCTGTTGTTCTGGCTTGTATTGTATGGTTTGTATGAAATGATTGATCACCCTAAACTGGACCTAATCAAATATATAACCTATAATCATAATCAGACTTACATGGCAACCCATTAGGGGAACTTAGGACTCTCCGGCCAAATATTAACCCCTTCGAAAGGGATAGCACAAGATTGCATAATGGTCCCTTCTTCATCCTTAGTCGAACCAAGTGATAGGAGAGAAGGTCGCGGCACGGGTGAAGTCAATGGTTCAAAGGTAGTCGCAGGAGGAACCATATCTCCATTGCACAAGCTTAGGTTTGGTCGTAAGCTGTTGCATTAACGGCAAATTCTCAACTCGGATTAAAGCGGGCGTAATTTCTCTAATCTCACGACGGGCCAAACAACGTCGTGCGATGGCATTTGCTTGAACATACATTACACCTAATAAGTTGATTGATAACCTTGTTATGTTTATGATATAGTTTTAAGTCCCCCATCCTAACTTACTAAGCTGTGGTTGCTCACATCCCTATAGACATCATGCAGATGCTGGTTAAGAAGTGGTATACAAATACTCTGAAGCTAGCAACTGCTGGATCTTGGGGAGTGAGGAAAAATATTTGAAGAATAAACATATATTCTTAAGGTCTAAGCTTTTATTTTAGAATTTTTCATTTTTTGAATAATGTAATAACTGAATTATAGTGTATATATATATATATATATTTTCTCACTTTCTTAGGTAAATGATTCATTTAAATTACAAACTGTTTACTTCAAAGCGGGTTAGTCGTAGACGCATTGTGTAGATCAGGTCTAAGATAGCGGTTGTAAGGCCAATTTCTATCTTAGAATGGTTTACACGGCAGAACTGTTACGACTCTACTACTTCGGGGCGTGACACTATCAAGCTATGAGTGAAGTAGTTGTAAGCAAACTCAATGATGGACAAGCATAGATTCTTTTTAATAGTAACTCAAAGGACATTGTCTACTGTTCTGTTCACAACTTCTGTTTGACCATCTATTTATGGGTAATAAGAAGTATTGAACATGAGCTTAATGCTAAGCTTCTTCCCTAGGGTCTCCAGAAGAAGCTCGTGAACTTTGAATCATAACTAAACACAATACTCCTTAGTACTCCATGCAACTACACGATCTCCTGCAAGAAGAGTTTAGTAACAAATAAAGCATCATTGGTTTTGTGGCAAGGAATGAAGTAAATCATCTTACTGAACTGATTGACCATCACCATAATAGAATCATGCCTCCGCAGTGTTTAAGGTAAGCCAAGCATGAGATCCATGCTCAGATCGGTCCATAGCCGTTTAAGTATAGGCAGAGGTATGTACTCTCCACATGGCTCCTTGCTTCCTTTGGCTAATTTTCATACCTTGCAGTGTTCAAGTACTTTGCATACATCCTTCATCATCTCTAGCCAATAGAAATGTTCTTTTAGCAACTCAACCATTCTCTTCTCGCCAAAGTGACCAGCTAAGCCTCTAGCATAAGCTTCTTAGATAAGTAATTCGTTAATAGATTCACTTGGCACAAAAATTTGCTTACCCTTCATCAGAAACCCTTGGCTTAAATAAAACCCATCCACTACTCCTTATATGTTACATTTGACCACTAAGAGTCCAAAATGTAGATCATGCTCAAACTGATTAGGTAGGGTATCAAATTCAAGTATCCTAGCTTGCAATGCTGTAATAAGAACATGCCAACAAGAAAGTACATCAGACATAGTGTTAGTACTTCCCTTCTTGTATCTTATGACATAGCAAAAAGTTTCCAAGTATTAAACTCACTTGGCATAGCATCAAGAAAGTTTTTATTATCTTCTAAGATGTTTGAGAGATTCATGGTCCATGTAGACGATGACCTTTCTCGACAGTAAGCAATGTTGCTAGTTCTAAATTACTCAAACAAGGGCATAGAACTCCTTATCATATGCCAAGTAATTCAATATGGTATCTCTAAGTTCCTTATTAAAGTATGCAACTAGTCGGCGCTCTAACATAAGAACAACTCCAATACCGACTCTAGATGCATCACATTCTAATTCAAAAACATTCTCGAATTCGAGCAAAAGCTAACTTAGGCTTAATCTCATTGAAGCTTCTCTAAGCCTTCTCGTACCATTTAAATTCAAAGTTTTTCTTAGTCAACTCAATTCATAGGGTAGCTATGGGACTAAAGCTCTGAATAAATATTCGATAAAATGAAACTAGACCATAAAAACTCCTTACTTTAGTAGCACTAGTCAGCATTAGCCATTCAAGAATAGCTTGGACTTTCTCTTCATCAACTTTGACACCTCCCTAAAAAACAACATAATCGAGGAATTCTACCTCACTCTAGCAGAATACACATTTCTTAGAATTGCTGAGTAACTTCTCATCACGGAGGATTTCAAACACAAATCTCAAGTGCACGACATAGGAAACGAAGTCAGCATTATATACCAAAATATCATGAAAGTAGAAAATAATGCTTTTACCAATTAATGATCTCAAGACATGATTCATGAGTCACATAAAAGTGCTCGACGCATTTGTCAAACCAAACAGCATCACCATCCATTTAAATAGACTGTCTTTTGTTTTAAAAACAATTTTCCACTTGTCTCCAAGTTTCATTCCGATATGGTGGTAGTTACTCTTTAGATCAATATTCAAAAAGACTCGAGCACCATGTAACTCATCAAGAATATCATTTAATCGTAGGATCGAATATCGGTACTTAACATTGATGCACTAAGAAAGCTAGTATGGCATAAGGGCTCATGCTCTCTCAAACATATCTAAAATCAATCAACTCATCAAATTGTTTCTTCAACTCGGTAGCTTATTCAAGGTTGAGCTTACAAGAAGGTCTGTTAGGTAGAGTAGCTCTAAATTAAAGGTCAATGTAATGCTCTATACTTCTAATAGGCGGTAGTCCTCTCAACATCTTGGCAAGAAATAGGTCAGCATACTCTTGAAGTAATATCAGCACCTCGGCAAGTAAGGCTCCGGCTTCTCTTAACTCTAGAAGTTTCTTAACTAACAAGAGCACATACTGTTTCATCTTAGCATCTCTAGAAAATTGGGCTTGGGAAATCACTAAGGACTTCCACAACAGTGATCAAGTAATCTTCTCTTGTGACTCCTATACTTCCTTAGGGTTCATTGGGGTCAGTATAACCTTCTTCCCATCCTTTTGGAAAGTATAAGTGTTCTTATATCTATCATGCAACACTCTCATATCAAATAACTAAGGTTGGCCAAGTAAAATGTGTAAAGCACATATAGGTAGAAGATCACCTAGTACCTTGTCCTCATATCTGTCACCAACAATAATCACCACTTTAACTTACTCGACAATAAGTAGACTTCCCTTCTCATTTAGCTAATAAATCTTTATGGCTTAAGGTAAGAGTAGGTCGACAATTATAGGGCCTTCACCACTCCCTGAGCTATTACATTGGTACAACTTCCTCTATCAATAATCAAAGCGTATAATTTAGCATTCACTCAGCAGTTTGTGTGGAAAGGGTTCTCCCTTTTCTCATTCTCATCAAATGTAAAGGTGCTGAGAGCCCTTCTTACGAGCATACTATATTCAGCTTCCATTTCAAGTGGGGTCACAGCATCAAAATCATCTTGAAATTCTTCCAGTAGTTGATCAAATTTTACTTCATCTTCTCCTTCACTAGCACTCTCCACTTTGAATTGGGGCTCCTCTCCCTTAATGGTCATGACACATCTATTTGAGTACTTACTAGCCACGTGTCCAAAATCGAGACATTTAAAATATTTAAACTCCTAGGTCTTCCTTCCTGAGCTCTAACCTTGGTCCTTCTTGACCTCAGTCTCCTCAGCCTTACTCTTGCCTCAACCATCATTAGGTCTACTCGACATCTAACATTCACCGTCCACCTAGGAACTGTATTAAGCTCGGTCATATCCAGTTCAACTCAGCATACCAGTCGAACTCAACCAGCAAAGTTGATTGCTCAGTACTTGACTAAGCTGCCTTCTCCTCTACCATTCTGCTCTTTAGGCTACTCAAATGGTGTCATCTAAACTTCCTAGCCTTTGTACCTCTACCACATTACCAATCTTTGTCCTTAGCCTAAAGATGAACCTCACTATTGTTCGGGCTTCAGGCTCGTGAACATCACATCGAATCATTAGTAACTAAAACTCTCAGACATACTCATCAACTGATTGGCTACCTTACCTAAGTGGTTGGAGGCATCGAAAAATGTTTTACTCATAGTGTTTTGGAACAAATCTACTCCTCAAAACTCTCTTCATCTCATTCTATGTTCAAATCTTACATCAAGCTCTCCAACGTATATTCTGTAATTTCTTTCACCATTGTTGTATACCAAGTAAATTCTAACACAACTACTTGAATACGAATGGCAATCTCATAATCATAAAAGTCAAATGTCTTTTCAATCTTCTCATCCCAATCCAAGCAATCATTAGCACTATTAGACTAATTAAAGCTCGAAATCTACACCATAAGATGCTTAACTCCTCTAAGAGCTCTAAGCTTGTATTCTTCAAATCGTTCATACTACTCTTCCTCCCCAACCTCATCCAACTTAAGTCTCCTTCTCATAACTCTGCCAGCATGTTGGGGGTGCAGTTAGGTTTACATTCATAACTTCAATTACTCAATGTTCACCCATCTATCTTATCGACTTATCTTTCACTTCTTGGTCCTGTTCAACAACTCTCTCTTATGGCCTAGTCTCTACAGCCCTTTGTATAGTAATAGCTAAATTGGCCACAATAGCAACAAAGTCTTGTATCTGCTCTTTAATAGTTCATGGAGTCTATTGAGTGATACGGCCACAACCATGAGCATCACTCTCAGCATCATTAATCTCTCTTTGGACATTAGGATTCGATATTGTTGATACGAAACTTCCAGGAAATCTACTACTACAAGGAAAATTCTCACAATCCTTGTAAACACTAACTCACATGGTGACTTAAGGAATTGCTCTGTTTTTTCCACATAAAAACAAAATACAACAGAATGCTTACACACTAAAACAAGAACAACTACTTTAATACTATGCTTCTAGTTGTAACCTCAAGTTTTGATATCAAGAATATATGATGTGCGTCTAAAAGCTTAGTAATCACTAAGGCTTATCATAGGAAATAGTAATCAGTTAGGTCCTTTAAGATATAAAAAAAAAAAAATGAAATGGAAGAGTTGTCAACATAGTAACTTCTATAAGCTACTCGGAAGATATAACACACTAGCGAACATAACATGACTTAACATTTTAAGTTAATGTTAAAGTTTACATACCACTGATCTTGAGCTATCCAACAAGATTAGATAAGAGTATATATGAATTGTACTCGGAGAAGAGTATCTCATAAGAACAAATATATTCAATATCAAAAAAGATGTAAGATGCCTTGTAGCTACAATAAAAGGACTATTTATAATAAGTCCAATAAGGAAAATTACATAAAAGACAATGAAAAAAGAGATTCCCAGTATATACGAAAAGAATAAATAAGACAAATGATAAAAAAAAAAAAAAAATCCTACAAATGTCAGAAAAGTAAGAAATAGGTTACAGCCTGTCAATGTGTTTGCATTAAGGAATTTTGGGGCGTAATGGTTAAGTTGCATAGACATTGTGGTTGCTGCTGATGAATGATACTTAGAATTACCGAGATGAATAAAGGATGCTATTGCTCTGTAGGCTAAATAAATAGAGCTTAGCATGTTGGGTACTCAGCCTCGGTACTTGTCATGTCTATAAATTGGAAGAGTAGAGACCTCGACCTTCGATAAGTTGGCCTTAGCATTCGACAAGTCAATGACCAAGCAAGGATCTGTATAGAGTAAAGTGTGTCCAAGTTAAGACTTTAGAGAATTCGCCTATTATTCTCCCGCGTACTGGTGCTCGTCCTTGGCAAGTTGTCGAGAGATAATCCTTCTAACGAGAGATTGTAAGCCTTGGAAACCAGCATAAGTGAGGGGTTCGGAAGTCAGCAATCTATCACTTCTTCACCCTTAATTGAACTAAATGACAGGAGAAAATGTTATAACAAGGTTGACAACACTGGTTCAAAGATAGTCATGGGAGAAAGGATGCCTTCATTGCACAAACTTGGGTTTAATCGTGAGTTGTTGCCTACGTACTGAAATCCTCAAACTTAAATTAGAGTAAGCGAAATTTCTCTAATCTCATGACAAACCAAATAACGTCTTGTGATAGCATTTACTTTATTACATTGTATCTTAATAATTAATTGATAATCCTATTTTTGCTTGCTATATATTCTTATGTCTTTGACCCTACCTACAGAGTGATTCATTGCTCATATGCTTATAAATCTTTTTGCAAGTGTAGATTAGGATGCCATGTTTAACTTCCCGGAAGTTAGATGTTACTGGGGCAAATGATGTGAGAAAAGGAACTGATGACCAATCAAACTTATGAAATCTTATTTTGTAGCTTGTCTTTTGTTCTTTTTTATAAAATATATGTACAAATTTAAGTTAGCTATATTATAAGGATTATAATTTAAATTGGCTGAACCTAAGGTTTTAATATATGTTTTAAGACTTCCTTAGTTTAAATTGCCAATGACATATTCAACTGCTTACTTCAAAGCTGGCAAGTTATGGACACTTTGTGTAAATCAAATTTGTGATAGCTGCTATAATATCAGCTTCTATTGTAACATGATTTACACGGTAGGACTATTGCAACTTTACTGCTTCAGGGCATGACATTATACGTAATGCTAAAAAAGCAGTAGACATATGGTTCTTAACTTTTATGTGCTTACTATATATTTAAATACGTGTCAAAATACCCCATGGTAAATTTTTACTTAAGGAATGAACCATATTGGAAAAGAAAAAGGAAATTCATAAACCTATGCAATGATTCTCATTAGGTAATAGGCCAACAAGTCTTAACATTTAAGTACGTACTCTATGTTTGAATACATGTAAGAGGTGTGGTTTTGATTCAATCTATTCATATAAACCAAATTGAAAAGAAAGAAGAAAATCTAGCACCAACACATAGTGCTCTAAAAGTGATGGGCCAAAGGCCCTTAAGATTTGTGCATTCACTCTATGCTTAAATAAATGTCAAATTCTTCATAATAGATTCAATATATGGTAAAGTAGGAAAGAAACTGAGCAAATCAAAATAATTCATCTAAACCAAACCAAATCAAATATATATATATATATGCACACACATATACATATACATACAATTTGGTTTAAAAAATTTCTAAATCAAACCAAACTAAAAATTTATGATTGATTTAAAAGAATAAATTGAATCAAACTATCTTTAAACAATATACTAATACATTACTTGTAACTTAAAAATTCCTTTATTATATGTTTGTTGATAGCAGATTTTAGATTCAAGTCTCAAGCCCAATATAGTAAGGGCCTAACCCAAGTAAGAGCACATTGTATACACCTCTTCTCGTTACTGACTTCATTGGTGCTTGTAGGAAAACTAAGCACTATGGCAGAAGATTAAGCATATCCCAAGCGATGTAGCACATACTACACATTAAATGTGTATAGTTATAAAGCGCCTCAAAAACATTATATGTGAATGGTTAGACACAAGGCCTAAGGCAAATACCATAAGCTACCATTGCCAAAAGGTCCCATCCATATTGAAGCCTCCAAAAAAAAACTTAAGACAAGATGTTTAAGATTATAAGATACCCTTTAATCTGTTGGGTACCCTCCTTTATAAATAGTCCAACTTCTCCCTTTATAAGGTAAGCAAATAGAACCCAACACTCATACTTTCTATTGAATCAGTCTTTACTTTCTATCCATTGGGACTAATTTAAGCATTAAAATAGTCACGATAGAGTAAACTCAAGCACCTACTTTAGTTATGTGTTGTTTGTATAAGTCAACCTAGGTGTCTTTAAGATCCATCTACACCTTATAAGGCTCTCCAAAGCCCTAAAATCATTATAAACAAAATCTAAAATCAACAATATTAAAATGATTATTGATTTACATTAATTGAAATGTATATGCATTTAACTTTTATTATCATAAGTTATAAATGATATAAACAAGTTAGCTCAAAATTTATATCATATTCCAACTTTATGGATAAAAAATAGTTATTCATAGACATTCAACATTTTTTAATCACATACTTCTTATAATATTATTATTAAAGAATTTGGTACTTTTCGTAAAAGATTATATGTTATACAAACATATTTTCCTAAATTATAAAATATGATTTAATCCATAAAGCAAAGTCTAAACCAAATCAAAATTTTACAATTTAAAAAATTTATAAATCGAACTATACAGTTTGATCGAATGTTATAAAGTGTAACTGCATCTTTATAGTTTAGTTTGATTCAAAGAGAAAACTCAATAACCTACAATAGTTACAGAGGAACGGGCCTCAACATTTGTATACTCGTTCTATTTTTGAATAATCGTCTAATTTTCCATAACAGATTTGATCTATGAAGGAATGCTACCCAGTCGGTATAAACATTGGCCTTTCGACTAATCAACATAAAGTAACATGAACAAAGAATGATTTTAGTTCATTGATATTAATGATGACAGTAGAAACAATCCGCCGATTATTCTGCTTCGTGGCGCTGCTGTGAATAATAGAAGAATCTGTTTCCACTGTCATCTTTCTCCAACCCTTCCCCACCTTAACTGCAGAAGCTTCAGCAAAATGCGAGCCTTGGACATCGACCTGACAACTAACAGCACCCAGAAACTATCCATTATGATATCATGCTACAACCTCGAGTCTTGCTGTGTTTCTTTTGCTGCTACATGCACCATCACAAATTGAACCAAACCGGACAAACCCGTCCACTGAATCCAATCAAAACCGTCTGTAGCTTTATCTTTCTGTTCCCTCAACCATCAAACCACAAATGAAACAAAAAACCCGAAACACTATGTCTTCTAAAATTATTTATATATATATATATATATATATATATATATATATATATAACTAATCCAAGAAGATTTCACCAATCGCTATATCTAACCTTTAAAGAACTCACATATCAGTGTCTATCTCTAACTCAAAAACCGTAAATCACTTTCCGTTCATGCATTCTAAAATGGCTTTGTTCTTAAGCTTTTATAGTTTATTCTGAAATTTCAATTTTTTGGAGTGTATATCACGGAAACGAAAAAAAAGAAAAAGAAAAATTGGAGTGTATCATTGTCCAATATGGTTATGGTATGTGGTGAAAATTGTGTTTTTTAAATTTCTCCAGTATGTGTTAGAAAACCGTGTGAGATCACAAATGACAGGCAAATTAAATCATTTTTAACTGATGTGCTCGAAATAGAATCTGCACTATCTGATGAATTGTGGTGAGAAGTTAAATTAAACAAACTAAACACGTCTTGTAGATTCCTTTGTCGTAACAGCTAACACATCAAGACCCGATTAAGATTAGTTATTAGATTGTCCTGTAAAAATCGCTACGAAAATAGAAGATTTCGTATCAAAGACGCAATTGTAAAGGACTTCCAACATGCATAGATTGTTGAAGAACAGCTCATACATAAGAGTTTAGGTTTTTGAATAGTTATTTTCTATCTGATAACATGTCTTTAATATTCATAACATGTCGAGGTGAGACAGACGTACGAATGGAAAACGGTATAGGGTTCTTGGGTTAGCGAGTTCTTAGAAGCTTAATGGTGACAAACTCTTAAGATTTTTAGGAACAGGATTAGGGACTTCGGAGGAGGTGGATAAAAAAAAAAAAAAAAAAACTGTTTCAACGTTTTGGGCTTCCATGAAATGTTAAAACATGAAGTTTCACTTTAAAATGGAACCTATCGATGGGTTCTCTGGACTCGAGTCTAATTTATTAGTTGCATATTCGAAATTTCAGGGTTAATGATGTTGCTTAATTCACCTATTACGATCTCGCTAAGTGTCAAATAAGATCTGAAAAATTCCGCATAAAAGTGAGGGAAGGAAAAAAGGACAGAATACTCAACGTACTCCAAAGTCTAGATTTGTCTATAAAACGCAAATAGAACAGTGGACCTTAGCATATTCCCTAAAGCTAAATGATGCACTCCCTTGACGGCTAGACCCTAATATTGCTAAAATAAAACTAAATTCCAAGTTGCACTTTACGAAGACTCCCGATCATAATAAGAGAAATTGAAGGAGAGGGGAGGATTTGAATGGGAGGAAAAAATCAATTCCCAGCTAAGTTTTTCTGCACATTATCTTGGAAAAAAAAGAAAAGAAAAAACGCTAATCTCAAGGTTGCTCATAGCCCCACAACTGCAAACATTGAGGCAGCCCTTCCAGAATGTGAGCCCTTGGAAGTTATCCTAATTATCCTCTCAAAGAAGCAAAAAACTAAAACACCTAATAAATATAAAAATTAAGAGGATTTTCCCAAAATTAAGATAAAAATAGCCAAGTCTAAGACGTCTATCCATCACTACCTCAGTTGGTTTTCTTGTCACGACTGTCATTAGAAGTAGCAGCCTCTGGTGCTTGCGCTTGGGTAACTTGACTATCTTCACCGCTGAATCCAAATTCATTGACACGGGTCTTGTCCACAGGATAAACCCATCTTTGATATAGATATATCAGGAAGATGACATCTACAAAGAGAAAAATACCAAAGCATCAGAAATATATTCAGTGAACACTTCCATCCATTCTCATAATAAAGTTTCTAGCAAATTGATTTCTTAAGATAGTTCCCCTTTAGAAAGGGAAAGGGGTTCCGTGGATATAAATATATATATCAGGGGCTTCCATTACTTACCATCACGGAAGACAGAAAGTCGGTGAAGGGTTGGCATCTTTATGACAAAGGCAAAGAGATCATCAATGATAGTGTTCAAAAACTTGTATGTCATCTGCCTCCAGGGGAGATGTGCCACGGATTTCAGCTTGTAATTGATGAACAACTGAGGGCACATCGTGATAAATCCTGTAGCCAGAAAAGTGAAATACATCAACCACAAGAAGCTCAATGCACACAACCATCCAAAAGGAAGAGGGAACACCAAAAAAAACGAAGAAGAACAACACAGGATCACAATACAACATGACACATTAACATTAACAAATGGTTCTCAATCAATTTCTGCTTTCCAAGACATCATTTATGGAAGGGCAACCTTCCCAAACTTGCAATTCTCCCAGTGATCATTTTTACAGACAAGCTAAAACGGTAGCAGATAAGTTGCTCGAGACAGCATCTCAAATTTCTTTCCAGAGCTTTAACAGCTTAGATACATTAAGAACATCATTTACCAGCTTGCTTCATCGTAAAGGATGTATTAAACATTTGATTAATGAAATTTGGAAGAGTGGCACCTACCTTATCCAGGAGTTTCAGGTACCTTAAAAGTTATTTTGGGAAAAAAGCCTAAGGCTTACAACTCTTAAGAGAAAGGGAAGAGGTGCAACAGAAAGAGCAGTAAGTCAAAAGGTTATTAGCAAACATAGCTAAGCCTCCCTTAATATTCAATTACGATGGTAAGTTGCCCTCAATGAAGTTGTTTTCATAATGAGCTTGTCATTCATTTTCAGCATTGCCAATGCACACTTGCCAATTACAGATAAGAAACTCATAATGTTATAAATTAAATACACACATATATATGTGTATATATGTGCAAATCAAATATTCATGTTCAGCTGTTATATAAAACCAACCAAGCTATAGGTGGAATTTTCTCCCTTTTTTCTTCTTGGATGTGTAACTCAGTACATATATCTAGGTGTCTAAGTTTAACAACTTTATGCAATGCCTGTAGAGAATGAAAAATGTGATAACCTCCATTTTCCTCAGATAAATATACGAAAAAGATTATTATGCAAAGCTGAAAAGAAGACAAAGAAAGATGACTTTGAAGAATGAAAAGAGGCCATTGGAAGAAATAATCAAACCAAGAAGCACATGTAAACGGTGCCATAAGAATAGTGAGATCAACCAGTTGGGGGAAAGAAGGCGTACCAAACATGTAGACACAGCTTGTCAATGAAGAGAGAATCCAAGAATACCAACTCTTATGACGCTCATACATGAGCGAATAAACTGAAGAGCATGCAACAAGCAAGAAAAGAACATATGAAAGGTACTTCATCGCTATATCATCGTATTCTTTCGTCTTATTCCCAGCATAAGACTCACGATCACGAAACCTTAGCATAGGTATCTTTCCGCTTCGATCAATCTAGATGCAAAAAAAGACAACATTAACAGAAGTGCCAACCTCCAACACACTGCCAGATATAACCATTGAAAAAAATTCATGGCAATGGCATTAGTATTTCTCTAGATGGGACAAAGAAACAAATTTAACAGAATAGCTATACTGCCAGCACAATGATAACTGTTATAAAAATCTATGCCACATTAGCAATGATATTGACCTCACAAGTATGTTGGTGAAAATCCATTCTTTCAAGAAAAAACCTTTTTAGTCCATCTCCTACTCTCAACAATATGAAAAGACCAAGGAGAAAACATCGTAAAATCAAATATATTCACCATAAAAGTACCTCTATATGCATGGCTTTTCCTATTTTCCAGAATTCAATGCAGCATGAAACTCCAGAACTCGCCAGTATCATCCATGAGGTGTCATTGTCAAGTAGATAGAGGAACACGACCAACTGGCAAATGAAGTTCACTACAACAGACTTTGCGGAGAGTCCTTCCATAGATTTATTCTTGTTCCAAAACTGGATGTCTGAATAAGAGCAATGAACCTAGTCAGCTTCAATCATAAAGAAAGAGTAACTAAACAGTCAAGAGCACCTCCCAGTAAAGGGCAGAAAAAAAACGAATACCAACAAATTTAAAGATATAATTGCCATCTAAGACATGCTATTTACCATTCTTGAATGCAAGGAAGTCAAAAACCGAATGTAGTACAGAGACAACCATTGTGATCACGAGCAAAACGGGATTCCCTTCCAAGAAAACCCTCTGAAGGAGAAAAGAACATTATTAGTCTATTTCAAGACAAGCAAGTTGCCTCAGTGCATATCAAAGAAATGACCACCTAGAGTCATATCAACCACACTAACATAGTTTGGTAACCTTCCTCCATAACAAAAGGTGCACTTGCATGTTAAATTATCTAACCCACACTCCCAGTCCCATGTTGGAGCAAAAAGCTATCATTTCAATGATTTTCCCAATCGCTTGGACACTGGCAAACATCATCCAGAACAAGATGCAGAGAATTTATGCAGACCACAATTATCACAAAGTTCAAGATGTTCCTTAACCTACAAGGTCCATCAGTGTATTTGTTGTTTATAACATATAAATGAAACAGAAAACTAGCCGAAAGGTGCTCTAGGTAAAAAAATGTTTTGCATATTAGGAAAGTACTTGTATATCAGGAAACTGCAATAAAAGAAACAAATAATGCCATGAATGGCCTAATATACATCCAAGGAAAGTAACATAATTAACATAGTTATCTGCAGCTGCTATAGTCACTTAAATATGCACAACTTAACACAGAATAATTATTCATGTACCCCGAAAAAAAGAAAAGGAAAAGAAAAGAACATGGAATAGTTTTAAGACATCATATCATCTAAACCATGTAAAGCGGAATAAAAAAAAAAAAGCTTATTATGTCTTCAAATAACATTACAAAGAAAATTCACACTTGAAGCTTTAGCATCAATCTAATCAGCAATTTTATTACTAGTTAGTGATAAATATATGAAAAGAGAAACATCTCACCTTAAGCTCATCGGACTCGCCCTCAATCATACTTCCATAACTTCGATGAATCTGAAATGATTGATCAATTTGCAGAAACAGTTGCCACTTGGTCATACTGATGGGACCTACCTCCAGATTCAATGGTAATTCATTCACTGTCTCATTAATGGGAATCAGCTTATCTCTAAGCAGCCAAAACTCATTGAAGTAAATAGTTGGGTAGTAGTTTCCTGTGCTTGGATCAATATGCAGGACTGGACATCTACTGTTAAGAATCCAAGTATAAAAGTTGCTTGATAAACAATATTCCATACCATTGTACAACTTATAGAACCACTTCCAACTGTGTATTGAGTTGAAAAAGAAATCCTTGCCTAAATTTCAGCTGAAAAAGGAAAGAAAAGGACTAACTAGATTATGGAAATCAATTGGGTAAACTACATCAACACCTTAAACTAGAAGATTTTTAAGATAAGACCACATTGATTCGATAGTCACCTCCCAATTTCACTGGCCTGGATTTCCTTCTAGTCATAAGATAACTTATTAATGGTAGTAATAGATAGTACCCTATCCGTATGCGTCCAGACCAATCAGTCTTGTCCACTGAGCTTCTCCTGCAAGAGTCTTATCTTCCTAGTAAAGTCAAGCTCTCTAAAGACTAAAGAGCAAAGAAGACATTCTCTCCGAACAGGATGTGGAGGGTTTATGGAAAATCAGACACATTCAGCAAAAACCACCATTAAGCAATAGCTAGGCTTGCACTGGGTCGCAGTCAACCATTGGGGCCTGGATAGGGTGGTAGACCCAAATTCTGTTGCATCCACCCTTGCACTTACATCTATAAGCTCTTCCATCCTTGCATTCTTTAACCAAAATACTTTGTCTACAGTCTACCAGAGAATGTCCTACATAATTCTATCATTGGAATTTCCATAGATTCTCTTACATCTCTTGTAGCCTATAACTCAGATTCACTCGATTAACTAAGACGTTAGCACCTGCTCAAATTTTACACTGTAGTTAACAGGAAAGATTAAGCAGGAAGATTTGTGGTGTTGACCAGAGAAAGCAGATAAATGCCCCAAATAAAAGTAAAGAGAGTTTGAATGCAAGAAAATCTGCTTTCTCATATAATTGTATGCTCGAATTCATACTTAACATGCCAACACACAAGTTTCTCATTTTTTAAGGGAAAAAAAAATGTTGGGATCAGACAACTTCTACAAGACATCAGCAAGGATACAAGGAGCAATATTTGGAGGCACACCACCACGAGGATACCTGCACAAATATCATCAATAATAAGTAAATCATAGACCTCTTAGCAAATGAAGAAAAGAGGAACATATCAATGCAGATGAGAGTAGCAAGCATGATGCAGGAATAGCCAGAAGAATGTGATCCGTGCAGTACAATGCTTATGCATCGAATATGATTAACCTCTGTGTTAATTATTGAATAGACAACCAAAAAAAGGGAATGCTTTTGCAATTGTTGGTGAAACCATAGCACAGTTCATAGAAACATACGAGAAGATTTTCAATTAGTAGCTCTACATATACTCATGATGGTAAGAAGATGAAAAAATCAGAAAGTGTAAAAAATACCGAGTGAAGTCATCAACGAGGTTAATTGTAACATTGGGCTTCCAAAAGGGAATCCACTCTACAGGACCATCATCCTTATTATCTTCCTCAACCTATAATCAAACAATGTTATGTTTGTGTTCATTTGATGAAGAGGCAGATAAATAAGTCTGTGAAGATGATAAGAGGCAGGTGATAACCTCAGGTAATTTTTCAGGCTCCTCAGAGTCATCAGTGCTACCCAAGAGACGCCTTCTTTTATCTGCTTTTGACTTGGGAATATACGTAACAAGAGCTGCAACAACGGAGTTAAACAAAGAATGAGAGAACTGCATGCAAAGAGACGGAAAGTAATAACAAAACAGAAAGGGAAAAGATTGGCGTACAGTGTGTCCTCCCAAAGGCAGAATGAGGCTCATATTCGGGATCATTAGGATCTGGAGGATACCCAGATCTTGCAAAGAATGTATGAGCATACAAACTACCATTATGTTTCTTCACATTCTGCCAGGTAGGAAAATTGCATTAATAATTGAATTCTAGAAACAATGAGCACTCCAGGATGAATTAAAAGAAAGGAATGAAATTTATGCATTAAACCTCAGAAGGATGATACTTAAGGGAGAGTGTGCGAGTAGATTGGGGACCCCAAACCGCGTAAGGAATATTGGATTCATGCCAAACAAGCATGCCCTCGTTACCAAATTCATTGAAGCTTGGATGTTCTGATACATATAACCACATATCCTGATATACATATAAACAAGAAGATTAATTACCTAAATAATAGAATCATCACTCAATCACAAACACTGCTGCTGCTACTAACAATCATGAATCCTCATTTATATGCAAATATACATTAAAAAAAATCGATTATATTAAATATTATTGGAATCATCAAAAACCCTAATAATAACAATAATAATAGTCAATCAATTAGTGGCTAGCTAGTGAGTTACCAAAGATTCGCCTTTCTGGAAGATATTGGACATGAGATTCGTAGGATCAACAGGCTTTTTGGGAGCAAAGAATTTCGAAGCGAAGTACCAAAACACAGCCATTCTTATAATTCCGGTGATTCCGAAGCCTCCCTGCTGTTGGCGTTGCTGGGCCTGGATGCCTCCGCCTCCACCTCCACCAGCTGCAGCTGCCGGTGGCGCCATCTCCAATAACCTACGGTAGTCGAGAGTAGGAGGGGGCTTTCGTTTCTTATTCTTTTCTAAGGCAGGCTAAAGGAGAAGGAAGGAAATTGGAATCGATGGAGGGGGAAGAGATCTTCACAAGCACGCTTGCAAGCAAAGCACCTTAATTTGATTTGATTTGTTATAATGATTTTTAATTATTACGTGGTATTTATCGGATTTTATTTTTGTTATTTTAGTGATAAGGAATAAGGAAAGTTATTTACAAGAAAATAAAAAAATAAAAAAAAAAAAGAAGGCCGGAGGGTGACGGAGGAAAAGATATTTGTTGATGTTGAAGCTATCTATTTATAAAAAAAAATATATATAAACGAATAATTAAAATAGCAAGTGGGCTTTGTTTGTGATGAGTCGCGTCAGGAATCTCAATCTCCCACTCCCTTTTCTGCTGGAAATTTACCGGCTGTACCCATGCTAACTTACAAATTTACACTTCTGCTTCTACATATACGCTATTAAGAAGAATGTTCCGATTATTCTCCTTTTGAGGAAAATGTTAATCGCACTTAAAAGATCGGATTAAAATTTTTTCATATATTTATATATATAATATAATCAATATTAAAAGATCTATTCATATAAAATTAAAACCCTATTAACCTGATGCTACTTTTCAATTACCACTAAAATTACAAGCAAACGAGTGGAGATATGCAATGATAAGTTATATTAAACGTGGTTTTGCAAATCCAAACTAACCTCATCAAGTATGGGTCAAATCTTAGAAGCCTAGACCGACCTTATCAGAGTAGATCGAGCTCCCTAAAACTTAGTTGCTTTCGTCAAAATCCATGATTAATCCTTAGTTTTACGAAAACATTGTTGAAGCATGGGGTTATCTCTTAAGAACTTAACTCATCTCCTCATGGACTTTGTCAAAACTATCTTCTGCGACTAGCTCCTTAGAGTTTAGGCCTTAGGGCCCAAATTTTTTGAACTTAGCCCTTAAGTTTGAATGAAGACTACGCAAAAAAATTCAGTCAGATAAAGCAAATTAATAACTGCTAACAACTTGTCCTCGAGACTCTCTTCATAAAATTTAAAGTTAAAGAGAAGATTTTAAAAGGTTTATTTCCTCCATAAAAAGGCAAAAAATCTAAGAAAAAACAAAAATCACTAAAATAAACAAAATGAAAATCAAAACGAATTCACCTGCTCATTTCGATAAATTTATAGCAAAAGTAAGAGAAGAAACAAATCATCCTAAGAGAAAAATAGAGTCAAACATAAATTAAAAGCAATCCATAGCAACTAAGATGCTACCACTCATCATCATCATCATCAAATTCCCTATCCTCATTGTCCTAATTGAATCCTTCTTCCTCTTCCTCTCCTTCTTCATCAGTCTCTCATCGTCTCCTTCTTCTACCTCAAATTGTTCTCTTGTGGACATTCGAAGATTTTATGTGTGTCAATGTCTATCTATACTCTACTTGATCACTTCACTTCCCTACATAAGTCCTTTACATCCTAAGCCAATTTATTCAACTTCTTTTTTTAATTTTGCCATTCCAAACAAGTGGTTTATGTGAGTAGAAGGTTCGTTTACAAGTAGAGCTGTTGGCATTTCTTCTTCTTCCATATCATTTTCTTCTTCTTCCCTAGCAACTACTATAGGTTGAATTCTCATAGCTTTATGAGAATCAAGGGGCATAGACTTCATCTCATTGATCTTCTTCATAGGAGGTAAGCTATAAACACTTCCCTATCCAAGTGATATACTACCCTATACAAACATAACCAACTTTAGAATCCCAAGCTACTGTCAAAGGTAAAATGCTAATCTAACTCCCAAACGGGTAAGCCTACACTCAGCTAAACTATGGAGATAAAGAACATAGAGTCAAAGTAGAAAACAAAAAGGAAAAAAAATACAAAATAGAAAAATATACAACGGAAAAAGTGGATAAATACTAAAAAAAAATTAAGAGAATAGATTTTTTTTTTTTTAGAAATATAAGAATTTTAGGTCATTTAGAGTCATTTGGTCTCATTGTAAGGTTGATTTCATTTTCTATAGGTCAAGTTAAGTTAAAACACAAATGAGCAATCTTACAGTTCCTAACGTTATTTGAGAATATTAATTTTTAAAAATTTTGACACTCAAACCTTAGTCAGGGTTGGTTATCTTTATATCTTAAAAATGATGCTAATTTCAGTATGGCGCCTCAATTATATTTAAGTTGGTTGATTTATGAAAAAATTAAAATTAAATTAGACAAACAAACAACAAGATTCTGAATTGAAAATTATTTTCAACATATGTATGCTAGATTGGCGTTTCAATATTTTTGCATCCCCAATTTCATGTGAGTTGGTTAAATAGAGCCTAAACCGAATTCATTGTTTAAACTCAATTTAGGCTGATTTTATTGGTTTAGATATTTTCAAGTTTCATTAATTGATGGGAAAACAAAGCTAGCTTAACTAGCTAAGGCATAGACTAAGGGATGTCAAGTCGTAGGTTTATATCTAGGGATACGCACTTTACGTCTTTATTTTCTTTTTACTCCTCTACAGCATGTGTAAGACACGTGCTTGTAAGACTGCATATCACTTATTTGGCATGTGATCATCTCCTACTATTGGTCCATATTTTGCATGATTTTATCTCCTAGATTATTTAATGTTTGTCCTTTTCTTTACCTTAGCAAATTCACCAAACTAATGGTAAAATGGCGAAGAAGACTTGAATTACTTTGCATTACAATGCAAATCATGTTTAGATTCAATTATTTAATCGATCAAAAAGGAGATTGAAAATTTGGAAAACCATTGAATACAGCACTTAAGCTTCGCGATCAAAATCTCAAATTGAGCTTCGTGATCAAAATCTCAAATTGAGCTTCAATAATGAAGATTGAAAGCTTATAAATGTTATTTTAAGCAAAAACTACAAATAAGGAATATAATTTGGCCATTTTCTCAACTAAATTGAATTGCATTTCATCAATATTAGGATTGAAATTTTGTCAAACTCCATTACTTCAAAAATGCAATTTAATCCTTTCTTTGACCTTTCCAAACAAATTCATGCCTTAAACACTATAAAAAGGGTCCTAGGATTTACAATTGAACATCAAGCAATACATAAGTACATTCAGTCAAGCTTGAATCACCTCTTTCTATCTTTATAAAACCTAAACCCATGGCTTCACTTCTCATTAAGATTTCTCACCCTATGCTTAACTTCGACTATAAAAGTAGTCGCAATGGGTTTCTAAACTCCAAAAGATTCATAAAATTTAGTTCTTTAGCATCAGTTCATCAATATGAGCTTTAACTAAGAACCCCAATCAATCGTCTAATACCACTAAAACACCCACCTCCATCCCTCTTAAGTGTTAGCTACCACCTCTACTAAGCTCACCACTCTCAAACTTCCTTAGATTTAAAACCACCTCGCCCTCAACAACAACCACACGGGATTGCGCATCCTTAGAAACCCCCTTTCCTTGTCTTTATCGATTCAACTCTTTGTCTTGACATAATTCGACCTATTTCTAGCATATGCCCTCTCCATGACCTGTACCTAATCTAATCTTCCAACCTAAGTCCCTTTTCCTTATTTCCCTTTCTTTTATTTTATTTCATTTCATTTTATTTGCTTATATATATATGTATGTATGTATGTATGTATTTTGTTTATATTTTATTGCTTTTTCTTTTTTTGTCTTCATTTCTTTTACTTGTACTAATAAAAGAGAAGAAATATAAATAAAAAGATTATATCATTTAGAAAAAATATTTTATATAATTGGATTATTTTTCAAATTAGACAAAATTAGGATATTTTCCAAACTCCCAAAAAAACATAAAGGCCCTTTTCTTATAGTTTTATTTAAACAAAATACAAATGTAAAGAACGTAAACCCGAACTATTTTTAAAATAAAATCTACCTTAACTTTTAAAGTTTTATAAAAACAACTACAATGGTTTGATTTCATTTAGTTGTTATGTAGGTATTTACAGGGCAATCATAAAAAATAGAAAATTATTTTCTCGTACAAATTTTAAAAAAATTAACAATAATAAACAAATAAATTAGGAAACAAAATAAAAAGGTATTTCGAGAACTAGATTCTAAATCTAAAAGGTTAATGTAGTAACCATTTAGCCTTTAATAAGTTAGCCCCTGCATGCAAAATCTCTAATTTTTCAAAAATCAGTTTCAATAATATTTTCTTATAAACCAATGGCCTAATTCTAAACTATATACCCAATCAGTTATGACCTAACCCTTTTTCAATGCTTATTAGGCAATGACTACAAAATTTTCAAACTTAATAGAATTTTTTTTTTTCTTAGTCAATGATTAGTATTGAATGAGTTTAGGTTTGATAATAATCGGATTAAGGAAAATTAAACAAAAAATCTAGGCTCAACAATTCACAATTGCAATCTCCTTTGATTTCGCAAGTCAGTTGTCACATACCGAAGCGGCAGAGTCGTAACAGTCCCGCCGTGTAAACCATCCTAAGATAGAAGTTAACCTTACAACCGCTATCTTAAACCTGATCTATACAAGGCGTTCACGGCTAACCCGCTTTGAAGTAAACAGTTTGTAATTTAAATAATTCATTTACCTAAGAAAGTGAGAAAACTTATATATAATCACTATAATTCAGTTATTACATTATTCAGAAATTAAAAGTAATAACATATGTGTTGATTCTTCAATGTTTTTCCTCACTCCCTAGGATCCAGCAGTTGCTAGCTTCAGAGTAGTTGTTGCCGCTTCTTAGCCAGCACCTGCACGACGTCTATAGGGATGTGAGTAACCATAGCTCAGTAAGTTAGGACGGAAGACTTAAAACTATACCATACACACAACAAGATTTTCAATCACTTATTAGGTGCAATGCATGTGCAAGCAAATGCCATCGCATGGCATTGTCAGATCCGTCGTGAGATTAGATAAATTGCGCCCGCTCTAATCCGGGTTGAGGAGTTGTCGTTAATGCAACAGCTCACAACCAAACCCAGGCTTGTATAATGGAGACCTTACTCCTCCCGCGACTACCTTCGAACCACTGTCTTCACCCTCACCGCGACTTCCTCTCCTGTCACTTAATTCGACTAAGGATGAAGAATGGATCATTTTGCAATCCTGCGCTATCCCTTTCGAAGGGGTCGGTATTTGGTCGGAGAGTCCTAAGTTCCCCTAATGGGTTACCATGCATGTCCGATTATGATTGTTGGTCATATATTTGATTAGTCCAGTTTAGGGTAATCAATCATTTCATGCAAATCATACAATACATGCTAGAGCAACAAACAAAATCATAGCATCACCCATAATCAAGCACATGCACACATCCAACTATCTAACAAGCACAACCAAGCATAATCTTAAGCCTCCCAAAATACAGTATTGTATTAATCCCAACTTACCTCGTCTCCTCACTCACTCACTCGAGGTTTGATTTGCTCAAGCCATCACCGATCATCTCTATAACACAAGCGTGGTTTCAGTTTTCATATAATGAGTATAGGTTTATTTTATCCTATAATGCTTATTGTTAGGTTTTGTTTAGGGTTTAATATGCCTAATTATCTAGGTCTTAAGTCTTTTATAATTATTCTAGGTTTGGGGTTAGGTTCGGGTTCGGTTTCCACATCGATTTCTAAATTAGATTCTAGTTTGATTTCTAAGTAATGTTTTATATTCCAACCCTAGAAATTCGTTTCAACTCATAATGTAAAATTAATTACATTATTTCCCGATCTCCTAAATATCATTATTACCCCTAGTTAGTATTTTATTTCATCCGGTATATTTATATCCTTATTAGTGTACCGAATTTACTCCTGATATGAGAAATTTTTACATTTTTCATATAATTACATAAATTCAAGTTTCTTATTAGATTTATTATATATCCTTATTATTTATATAATATCAATTTTTATCTTAACATTTTCTATTTATTATATTTTCAAAAATTACATATTATGCATTGTTGCCTATTATGTACATAATGCATTTCTAATATTTCTATCACTTTAATTACCATCCCTAAACATCAATTATCATTTCAAAATATCTAAATTCATCCTAAATCAAATTTTACTCCTAATTTCCCTAATTTACAAAATTAACTTAAAGTTAACTATTTTTTCTTATTAATCATTTACTACATAATTAACCTAATAATTACATCTAACACCCTAAATGCTACATGTATCATACTCCATCGGATTTCAAAATCATAAAACATATAATTATTCACTAAATCAGTAATTAATCATTTAATTACTTAATTAACCCTAAATTACCCATTTTATGCCTCATTTTAGGGCCTAAAAATTATCTAAAAATTTCGAAAATTAATTTTTGAAAACAGGCTTCATAGCACTGTTCTATATCATTTAAGTAATCTACACAAAAATTTTGGGCTCGAAACTACACTCCTAAGGTCATTTATTTCTAAACCGAAACATGCTCCATTTTGCACAATTTCTTAAGGACCCTATATCACGAGATATATTTTCATCAAAATAATATTTTTCATAAAAACTACATACAAAAATATTTCAGAATAACAAATTTCATAATTTTCTAATAATATTTACTATTTTTACAAAATTACACAAAATGGGGCTAGAAATCGAACTTACCGATTTGGGTGGCTCCGGCCACCGTCGGTGGCAATGGGTGTGTCGGCCCACCTAGGCGTTGCCACCACCATATGGTGGTGGTGGCCATCTACTCCCAGCTACTCGTCAGGTTTGAGTTCTCCTTTGTGGCCCTAACTATACAGTTTTCCTTTTTTTTCTTGGTTTTTCTCTCAATTTTCGAGTCTCTCTATTTTTCTCAAATCCCTAACTATCCAAAGGAGTTCTCTGAATTTTTTTCCTATTTATAGACATTTATGGAATTTATTGTGCATTAAATTGGACAAGACAATTGCCTTATTCCTTAATTTTTTGTTTTTGTGTTGTCTTAATTTAATTAGCCGATTTTTTTCTATTTTTTTTCCCAGCTGCCACGACCCAATTCTGGATCATTCCTTATTTTTCCTAATTTTTCCTTAATTAATTATGAATTTTCTTTAATTATTTAGTATTATTTTGGCACATTACGCATATTTTAAGTAATTACGCGTATTTCTACATACATGTAAATTCATATATAGTATAAATAAATATTCCTAAATATTATTTAGGTTATTTTATGATTTTTAGTATACATATAATTTATCTCTAGTGATTCGTTAATTATCGGAATGCATTTTACGCATTTTCGATAAATAACGAGTTATACACTTAAAATTTGAAATTTTTATATCCTTTTATTTTATTGCTTATTTTCTTAAATTCAAACTTACGAGATCGGTTTACTAATATTTCTAGCTTTACTTTATAATTTAGGCTCAATCAGGTCTTTCAACCGATCGAAAGCTTGGATTGCTTAATTATGGGGCTTATATCAGTAATTAAAGAAGTGTAAATGATCATGAGCAAGTTCATAAGCATGATCCTAATCATCAACCTCTCCAATATTACAATTCTTTTCCCTTGAAATCACCGTTGAAGTTCGTGGGTGATGATCTAAGGTGTTTTTCTCTTCTAAGCCTCATATTATCTTTAATTTAGCTCTAAACCTCATAAAACTTATTCCAAAAGAACTCTTTAAAGGCCTAAAATCAAAATATAACTCAATTAAATATCAAAATCAACTAAATTAACCATATAATCTTTAAGAGCATCATAAAAATCAGTTACAAAATAGGTGTAAATAAGCACCTAAGCATCCTCTATACTCATGAGGCATTCAATTGTGATCAGCTCTAGTCAAACAGACCCTTGAGCACAAATTGGGATACCATCATCGACTAATCCCAAGCCTAAAATTGAGGGTACTCTTGATAGGCACTTGAAGTTCCTCAATCTCCATAGCCTGAAGAGGAGTTTGATCAAGATCATGTCTAGTTAGTAACCCCTCATACACGTCCTAAGTCACAAAAACAACTAAGCTATAAAAACTATACAAGTTATAAGCATGGTATAATAAGAAATAAGTGAGTAAACACTTAGAAAACCCTTATTCAATTCAATCAATACTCCAGTGACATTTATAAATTTATGATTAGCATATCAACCTATGATGTATTAAATAAACACTTAGAAAACTCTATATAATAAGAAATAAGTGAGTAAACACTTACAAAACTCTCATTTCGTTCAATCAATACTCTAGCGACATTTATAAATTTATGATTAGCATACCAACCTATGATGTACTAAATAAACAAAAAATATAAAACACAAGAAAGAGGAATAGCAAAGGAAAGATAACAAGGAATTTATGTAATACTCCTTATATGTCAGGTAATAAAACTTAAATCATCGAAATGCTTTTTGGTATAGTGGCTTAAAACACGTCAAAACTCTGAAGTTAAACATACTTAGATAGGAACAATCCTAAGATGAATAACCTCTTAGAAAACTATTATACCAAAGGATAAAACTGTATAGCATTCCACTCCAAAGTGGATAATAGCTCGATAGAAGGAGTTCCAATTGAGTCATTACAAGTAGTATCAAAGCAGTCCATCAATTACAAGGGCATAGTTCTTGCCTGGTAGTGATCTTGGATTTATGTAACAAAACTGACGAAGACGTTAGTTCTGTAAGGGAGGTAGATTGTAAAACCTCTTATATGCTAGGTGACAGAACTTTAATTATTGAGACGTCTTTTGGTATAATAACTCAGAGCATATTGAAACTCCAAAGTTAAGCATGCTCGGGAAAGAGCAATTGTAGGATGGGTAACTTCTCGGAAATTACTGTACCAAGGAACAAAACTGCACCACGTTTCATGCCAAAGTGAACAATATCTCAATAGGAGGAGTTCCGATTGAGCCGTTACAATCTATAACTAACTAATCACATAAGGTTCCACCATAATTTTAGATGCTTAGTCAACTTCAAATGTTTGCTCTAACCCTTTTAACATAAGTTCCCTCGAGGGCTTAATCACCCTAGGTAAAGTAGAACTCCACTGTAAAGGAACCTCTTCTATCAAATAAGCTTAGACTTGATCATCCCCCTCCACATGATCAACCTTACATACTCCATTAGCATCCTCTTATTGTGATGCCTCTAAGTCTTCACCAGCAACAATTGCATTAAGATAGTCCAAGAGACCAAGGTTCAACTTGGTATACTTTTTTCTTAACATCCATCATAGTTTCCTTTGTCCCATATAGGAAGATACCTACCTAAAGCTTCAACCAAACCTCATAATTCATGATATCATCAAAAATCTTTTTACAAAGGTCCTCTAAGATTGAACCAACTCCACTACTTAACTTGTTCATTTGTACTTATTGGTGCCTCAATTCCCCTTCTAGCTAGTCGATCCTTCCTTATGCTCCTTCTCTTCTTCTTTAAAGCAACAGACCATCACCTTCAACACTATGGTCACTCCTTTTGCATCGGTTGACTCACCACATATGCTTAACAACTCAAACTCAAAACCTTTCACTTTCTCCTCCAACTCCTCATCATGATGCACAGTGGCTGTGAACTTGTTATGAAAAGCAATGAACCTCTTTGCCTTTAAATCAACTTGTAACGATAAATTAGCCACCTTAGACCAAGCTTTCTTCAACTAGTCTTCAACCTCGGCGATCTTCTATTAAGCCCCCTCCTACATTCTCTTAAGCTCATGCTAAGCCTCTTGAGCAATCACAACATAAAGAAATTTTTCAAATGTAATTAGTCGTTCTTTATTATCAAAATGTTAGACTCAACATGGACTTGTGCCAACTTCTCCCTATCTGCCCTCATGACATTGTACAACTCCATAAATCATTAGCTATTTGAAGCAAGAAATAAGGATTAGTGAAATTGAAAATTAAGAACAAACCATCTACTCTAAAGGAAATGTTACTTGCATCATAAAACTTGGCATAGATAATTTATTCTAGTTTCTTAAGGATTGAGTGTAAGCCCCAAAGTTAAGCCAATTGACCATAGGATTTAACTTAGAATATAAGGTTTTGGACGATCGGTTAAGGAATCCTATCAAACCCCAAATTATAAACTAAAGAGAGAAATATTAGTAAAACTGACCTCATAAACTTGAATTTAAGAAAATAAGTAATAAAATAGGAGACTATAAAATTTTCAAATTTTAAGCATAATAAGTACTAATTACTGAAAATGCGAAAAGTGTAATCAAATAACTAATAAATTACTAAAGATAGATTATATGCATACTAAAAATTTTAGAATGACTAAAATAATAATTAAGAATGTTCACGTGTACCCCACATGTATTTACATGTAGATAAAAATACGCGAAATTACCTAAATTGGCCAAAAACTAAGTAAATAATTAAAGAAAATTATAAATTAATTATGGAAAAATTAGAAAAAATCAGAATAGGATAAGATGAATCAAGATCAAGTCATGGCAGGTCTAAATCTGTAAAAGAAAAATAAACCAATAAAAATTTAACAACACAAAAGCCAAAAATCAATGATAATGGGCAAAATCTTGTCAAATTAATGCATAATAATTACAAAAATTGTCTATAAATAGCAAGAAAAATTCAAAAGCTCATTTGGCAAGATACAAATAAGAGAAATTAGAGAGAGGCAAAAATTGAGGGAAAAATTCAGTTTAGAAAAAAATTTGAAAAAACTGTGCAATTAGGGCTTTCAAAGGGAACCCACACAATACGAGTAGCTGGGAGTGGATGGCCATCACTACCATGCGGTGGTGACAATGCCCAAGCCGGCCAACAAGGCCACGGCGGCCGGCGGTAGCTGGAGCTACCCAAACTGGTGAGTCCGATTTCTAACCAGATTCTTGTGTAATTTTGTAAAACTACTAAATAGTTTTAGAAAATTACGAAACTTGTTATTCTGAGGTTTTATTATATTTAGATTTAGGAAAAAATAGTGATTTACTTTAATCATATCTAAAACTATAGGATCCTTAAGAAATCGTGCAAAATCGAGCATGTTTCGGTTTAGAAATAAATGACCTTAGAAGTGTAGTTTCGAGCCCAAAATTTTTGTGTAGATTACTTAGATGATATAGAACAGTGCTATGAAGCCCGTTTTCAAAAATTAATTTTCGAAATTTTTAGATAATTTTTAGGCCCTAAAATGAGGTATAAAAGGGGTAATTTAGGGTTAATTAAGTAATTAAATGATTAATTACTAATTTAGTGAATAATTATATGTTTTAAGATGTTGAAATCTGATGGAGTATGATACTTGTAGCATTTAGGGTGTTAGATGTAATTATTAGGTTAATTATGTAGTAAATGATTAATAAGGAAAAATAGTTAACTTTAAGTTAATTTTGTAAATTAGGGAAATTAGGAGTAAAATCTGATTTAGGATGAATTTAGAAATTTTGAAATGATAATTGATGTTTAGAGATGGTAATTAGGGTGATAGAAATATTAAAAGTGCATTATGTACATAAAATGTAACAATATATAATATGTAATTTTTAGAAATATAATAAATAGAAAATATTATAATAAAAATTGATATTTTGAGAATAAAAATGTACAATAAATCTGATAGGAAACTTGAATTTCTGCAATTATATGAAAAATGTAAAAATTTATCACTTTAGGAGCGAATTCGGTACACTAATACGAATTTAAGTGTACCGAGTAAAATAAATACTGACTAAGGGTAATGATGGTATTTAGGAGATCGGGAAGTAATGTGATTAATTTCACATTATGGGTTGAAACGAATTTCTAGGGTTGGAATATAAAACATTACTTAAAAATCGAACTAAAAACCTAATTTAGAAATCGATGCGAAAACCAAACCCGAACCCGAACCTGAACCTAACCCCAAACCTAGAATAATTATAAAAGACTTAATACCTAGATAATTAGGCATATTAAACCTTAAACAAAACCTAACAATAAGCGTTATAGGATAAAACGAATCTATAATAGTTATATGAAAAGTTGAAACCACATTTGTGTTATAGGGATGATCGGCGATGGCCTGAGCAAGTCGAACCTCGAATGAGTGAGCGAAGAGTCTAGGTAAGTTGGGATTAATATGATGCTGTATTTTGGAGGCTTAAGATTATGCTTGGTTGTACTTGTTAAATAGTTGGATGTGTGCATGTGTTTGATTATGAGTGATGCTATGATTCTGTTTGTTACTCTAGCATGTATTGTATGATTTGCATGAAATGATTAAACATCCTAAACTGGACTTAAGCAAATATATGACCAGTAATCATAATCGGACATGCATGGCAACCCGTTAGGGGAACTTAGGACTCTTCGGCCAAATACCGTCCCCTTCGAAAGGGATAGCGTAGGATTGCAAAATGGTCCCTTCTTTATCCTCAGTCAAATTAAGTGACAGGAGAGGAGGTCGTGGCGAGGGTGAAGACAGTGGTTCGAAGGTAATCGCGGGAGGAGCAAGGTCTCCATTACACAAGCTTGGGTTTGGTCGTGAGCTGTTGCATTAACGGCAACTCCTCAACCCAGATTAGAGCGGGCGCAATTTCTCTAATCTCACGACCGGCCGGACAACGTCGTACGATGGTATTTGCTTATACATGCATTGCACCTAATAAGTGATTGAAAACCTTGCTGTGTGTATGGTATAGTTTTAAGTCCTCGTCCTAACTTACTGAGCTATGGTTGCTGACATCCCTATAGACGTCGTGCAGGTGCTGGCTAAGAAGCGGCAACAACTACTCTGAAGCTAGCAACTGCGGATCCTAGGGAGTGAGGAAAAACATTGAAGAATCAACACATATGTTATTGCTTTTCATTTCTTAATAATGTAATAACTGAATTATAGTGATTATATATAACTTTTCTCACTTTCTTAGGTAAATGAATTATTTAAATTACAAACTGTTTACTTCAAAGCGGGTTAGTCGTGGACGCCTTGTGTAGATCAGGTCTAAGATAGCGGTTGTAAGGCCAACTTCTATCTTAGGATGGTTTACACGGCGGGGCTGTTACAACTTTGCCGCTTTTGGGCGTAACAGTTCTAAATTGGTATCAGAGCAAAGTTCTAGTGAACTCGCTTTGAAATGAATAATTAAAAGAATTAGACATTTTAGGAGTACATTGAGAGTGGGTAGAAACAAATAGATATTAAAGTAACGAACTACAAATTATAAGATAAGTAGTGACTATAGTGCTAAACTAAGATAGGTATTAATCAAATTTAGCTCTAGTGATTGGATCATATGGAGAAATTGGTAGTTAGTTAAGGTGATTCAAAAGGAATAAAGGAGAACCCCTGATTTAATCCAAAATTGAGATGTGGAGAATAATATTATAATTGGTTAGTTAAGATATGTTACTATTATGAAGGGAATTAGTGAGGAGTTTGTTAATGGAGTTGTGTGGAAATTGATGGGAAGTGACGAGACTCATGAGCAATAGTGAAAATCAATTTAAGCTGGAACAAGAGAGATATGGCGATATGTACAGAAAATTAAGGTGAATCTGAAGCTTATAGGATTTCTGAGATGACCTCTACGTAATGCTTAATATGAATATGAGGCAGTATAAATTGAAGTGAAATAAAGCATGATATAGAAGAAGATTATAGGAAAGACAAAACAATGAGAGAGAAAAGTTAGAAACCGATTCAAAAATGAATCCAAACCTAATTTAGGAGTAAATCTTGAATAGAATGAGAATGCGATATAGGAGATGATAAATGAGGACAATAATAAGGAGTTTGATAATGATAAGGTATATGAAGTGATCGTTATTTCTGCATTTTTCTATGGAAGTATAAAGTACCAAATCGACAAGTAGAAATGATATTGAATTAATTAGAAGACAAATGTAGTGGAATTCTTTTGAGTGAATAGTTGTCGTAAGTAATATGAATTATGGATATGGTAGCTGATCATGTTTTTAGGATAATTAGAATTGATTCTACGTTAGTTATTCATATATGTGGATACCCTGACGATCTTTTAATAGATGTAATTATGCTTTTTAATGAAAGTGTAAACTTTTGGAAATATACAAATGTACTAACGATTGACATATTTGTAGCTGGGAGTGTAACAAAGATTTAATGTATTTTGGTAATCAATTTTGGAAATCCTTTATATGTGTAAGAACAGTAAAAGGAATAGTGCTATAGGGCTACGATCAGATCAAGAATTCTTAAGCCTTTAGTGAATCATGAATTGGAGAATTGTAGTTTGGAGTGATAATTAAGTGTAAGTGAAGCCAAATGAATACGAAATGGGTCATGAGAATTTTTATGTAGTTCTAAGGCAAGTAAAAAATTATATCATTATATAATACTTATAATTAGTAAATAAGATGGATAGCTATTAAATGATACATAAGAAATGAAGTAAGATTGCCACCGAATATGTACCCAAGCACCCTAAAATAGTAGTAAGATGAGTAACGAGTGACGGTGGTGATGGAATTAAAGTAACAAGTTGGAGATGATTACGACTTTTAATCAACAGCTACTTAGTTATTTTAAGGATCAATCTGGAAAGGTATAACTCTCTAGAAAGTAAATTTTATGAGATAGTTATCTATTAGTAAGCTAGTTATGATAAGAAATGTTGATCACAGATAGTATTCAAGGATTCAAGCTTAAAGGGATTTGAAGATAAGTAGTGATTTCATTAGAAGACTCTTCCTTGATTTTAGTTGAATAATAATAAATATGAACAAAAGGATTGGTTGATGAGTACCTTCACCGTAGAATATATAAATGGATAAAATTCAAGTGTCATGATGATATTAGGGTATTCATTTCCTATAAGTTAGAAACTGGTGAACAGAAAAGGATTTAAGATGATTGAGATTATTGTTATCTATCAGTTAGAATTTATATTGAAGGAAGAATATTAATCCATAGAATCATAGTATATGATGGAAATGGAATTTAAAAGAAAGTTACTGATGATTGATTATGAGACGTTTGTTGATATCTATAAAGAAGAGACTAAAGAAAATATTAATAAGTACTGAATCTACTAGTAAGATATAAAGGGTCAAATGTATTTTCGAAGATTATTTTGTGGATATTTGAATTTCATGATTAAGTTAATCAATAATCAAACTTATGATTGAACTTTGTATTGGATGTTATAAAGGATACCTTAAGAGTTAGAGAAGTGACTGTGAAATTCTAGAATAATCTTAGATTGGAATGATGTCAAGATAAGATTAGTGCATCAATTGTAATCACAGAATTGGGAGAAACAAATGCATGCCAACTATATATGAAAACGCTTGTTGAGATATCTATCAATAGTATTTTGATATACAAAGTATCTGTGGATAGCATTATTGAAGTTGAGTGATCATAAGTAGTATATTGAAATGGAAGACATGTGATTTTCGGAGGAGAGAATATGTTTTCATCAAGCTCGTTATATTTAGAGAAGAGATTTTGATGGATATTAAAGTGGTGAATTGGTGATTAGAGGAAAAATCCATTGAGGTATCCAGTCTACGAAGAAGCTATGAAGCTATAATGTACTTCATTTTAGCAATTGCAATAGGTAATCCAATAGGGACATGGCAAATCTGAAATTGTCAAATTGTCGTTATTGAGTCTTATGTCATGTCAATCTGGTCAGTGTCTCCTGTTGTGTCATGTTTTGTCAAGTATTCAGTCCTTCTTAATGCCGTCTCTTTTACTAAGTCTGTCAGTCAATAGTCGTATTTATCCTTCTCAATTCAAGACAAGTCAAGTCAAGTCGAGTCGAGTCAAGTCAATTTGAGTCGTTAACCATCTCATTTGAATTCGAGATGGAGAAGTTTCGAGATTTGCCAAATTTGCTTCTATTGATCCTGTGCTAAGCTTTATGAAGAACAAATGAGAAGCTACGACAGTGATATAATCATTTGAGTGGAAGATTTTGGATGAAAGGAAAGGGGGATGATATACAGTGAATTTGGAATCATAAATAAAACTTAAGAAATAATCAAATAAGGAATAAATGGAGAATAAACTAATAAGAAAATTTGCGAGGTCATAAGGCTGAGTTACAAGATAATACGATATGATTAGGAGGCGACAACGATGAAATAAGCCTTGATCGATACTAAGATAAGGAATGCAAAGGAAGGAAATTAAGAGATCGAGTAAAGGTCCAAGTAGAAAAGAAGTGGAATGATAATGAGAAAGCAATTAAGGAACTTAATTAGTAGATTACACAGAAGTTTCATTTAATGATAGCTCAGTAGCATGGAAGATGGGAGTTAAGGTTATGAAGTAACCCCCAAAAATATTGGATAATCAGGTTCAGAAGTTCAAGAGTTGAGACACGGAGTAGGTAAAGATACGACCCAATGAAGGTCTAGACTTAGAAATTAAAGTAGAGCTAAATGTAGTGAAGACAAAGTATTACTTATAGGTTGTTCGATTTTTAGAATAATAATAATATATAAACTATCAATCCTAGCAAGTAAGCAATACATGGATATACAATAGTTTCAAGAACGAAACTATTTTAAAGGGGGGTAGAATGTAAGTCTTAAAATTAAGCCAATTGACTATAGGATTGAACTTAGAACATAAGGTTTTGGACGATCGGTTAAGGAATCCGATCAAACACCAAATTATAAACTAACGAGAGAAATATTAGTAAAACTGATCCCGTAAACTTAAATTTAAGAAAATAAGTAATAAAATAGGAGACTATAAAATTTTCAAATTTTAAGCATAATAAGTACTAATTATTGAAAATGCGAAAAGTGTAATCAAATAACTAATAAATTATTAAAGATAGATTATATGCATACTAAAAATTTTAGAATGACTAAAATAATAATTAAGAATGTTTACGTGTACCCCACATGTATTTACGTGTAGATAAAAATACGCGAAATTACCTAAATTGGCCAAAAACTAAGTAAATAATTAAAGAAAATTATAAATTAATTATGGAAAAATCAAAATAGGATAAGATGAATCAAGATTAGGTCGTGGCAGGTCCAAATCTGCAAAAGAAAAATAAACTAATAAAAATTTGACAACATAAAAGCCAAAACTCAAGGATAATGGGCAAACTCTTATCAAATTAATGCATAATAATTACAAATATTGTCTATAAATAGCAAGAAAAATTCAAAAGCTCATTTGGCCAGATAAAAATCAGAGAAAATTAGAGAGAGGCAAAAATTGAGAGGAAAATTCAGTTTAGAAAAAAATTAGAAAAAACTGTACAATTAGGGCTTTTAAAGGGAACCCACACCATACGAGTAGCTGGGAGTGGATGGCCATCACCACCACGCGGTGGTGGCAATGCCCAAGCCGACCAACAAGGCCACGGCGGCCAGCGGTAGCTGGAGATACCCAAACTGGTGAGTCCGATTTCCAACCAGATTCTTGTGTAATTTTGTAAAACTAGTAAATAGTTTTAGAAAATTATGAAACTTGTTATTCTGAGGTTTTATTATATGTAGATTTAGGAAAAAATAGTGATTTAGTTTAATCACATCTGAAACTATAGGGTCCTTAAGAAATCGTGCAAAACCGAACATAATTCGATTTAGAAATAAATGACCTTAGGAGTGTAGTTTCAAGCCCAAAATTTTTGTGTAGATTACTTAGATGATATAGAACAGTGCTATGAAGCCCGTTTTCAAAAATTAATTTTCAAAATTTTTAGATAATTTTTATGCCCTAAAATGAGGCATAAAATGGGTAATTTAGGGTTAATTAAGTAATTAAATGATTAATTACTAATTTAGTTAATAATTATATGTTTTAAGATGTTGAAATCTGATGGAGTATGATACTTGTAGTATTTAGGGTGTAAACCCTACTTTTAGTGGGCCTAAGACTCAATTAAGAGTACTTTCAGAATGTTCCTAAAGATCAACTAAACTAAAAACTTAAATTTATATTTAGAAACAAATTAAATTTTTACAATTCAAAAGCCAATTATCGAGAAAACCTGAGCTTGAAGAACTACGAGCTCTAAAGCTACTTAAAACCGTAAACCTTAAAGCCATTAAGGAATTTTAACCCTAAATAATTAATCGATAATTTAATTTGAATAATTTCATCCAACTTTATAAAATTTCACAATTTTATAAAAATCAAATCATAAATTACAAAACAATGTAGGATAGAAATCCTAAAACAATTTTCTATAAGGCTATGTCCTTATCTTGATGTATAAATCTTACACATAAATAAGTAGACCAACCAATTACCTTAGATAACTTATCAATTGAGAGTTGGAATCAATTATCAATTGATAACTTATCAAAATCTAGTGATAAGACAATTTTCTTATCACCTCTTCACTTATACAAAATATGGACAATTTTTCACAAGAATTAATAAGCTTTACTTTAATAAAGGAGACAAGACCACTCCATGGTATGCAAGGACTTAAAATGGCAGATCTAAAAAGGGGAGAAAGGGGGGCCATGCATTAGTCATTCACCCATCAATCACTTTCTCTTACACATCACTATTCATCCCTTAATGCTTACATCATCAAGAATTGCAATTGTTGACTTTATGTAAGCTACAAGACAACACATCCAAGACATTTAAACACTCCTTCTCTCTCCATTTCCAACCGGCCATACTCTTCCTCATTTCTTTCACTTTCAATTTCACTTTCACTTCATCATCCTCTCTTTTAAAACAAACATAAAAAGGGGAAACAACCTTACCTCACAAAATCAATTTTTCTCCCATTTGAAAGCTTTAACTCACGGCATTTTTTTCCCTTTGCACTTGCGCCATTTTCTTTCATCATTTAAGACATTTAAGACCATTAGAATCTTCCATAAACCCCTTTCCAAAAGATCAAAAGATTCGGGTTTCAAAAGGTAAGCAAAAAGGAGGAAGCAAAGTTAAAGGCTTAAGAGGAACCTTAGTGCACAACCACCAAACTTTGAGTTAAGGACGAGTAAGAAATTCTTGTGATGTGTGGGTTGATATTTATGTTAGGAGACTTGGATTTCTTGAAGATGTAAGAAAGGTTTAAGTTGTTAGAATGTCCAAAAATCGTTTTAAGAAACCAACCACAAAACCCTTGCATGAAGTTGAAATATGAGCATGTAAAGTTGGTATTTTGTGAAAACATTTGTTTAATGTTTTGAATGGAAGATTTTAAGCTAAGGAAACCTTGAAATGAGAACTTTAATGGAGGATATGCATGCTGGACGTGAGGGTTCCATGGCCATTTGAATGTTGATTTTGTTTCCATTTAGTTAAACATGCTCAAATCTAGATTTAAGTTAAGGAAAAACCCATCACATGGAGTTTTATGAAGAAACCAACTTTGTATGACATGAGCCATGATATGGGAGTTGTATTAAGTATGAGATCTTTTATTTCTTTATGTGGAACATGAGTTAAAGGATCATTTGATGGAAGGAAATTTAAGTTAAGATTTGTACACAAGTAGTTAAGTGCATAATCTACCCCCTAAACTTAAGGAAATGATGAAACAAGTTGAAAAACCAAGTGAGGACCCCTTAGGACCAACATGAACAGATCTGGAACATGGGAAAATGAGGCCTAAAAATATGATAAAAGTAAAAGAACAAAGTGAAAAGATTAACTAAAGCAAGTATAGTGAGCATATAAAGCTTAAAACCTAAAACCGAGCTTAAAACTCCCAAAACAAGCCTAAAACTCTAGGATGGGCCTTCAACAAAAATCTGATCAGCACCTTAAAGTACCAAGAAAGGTTGTTTGGAAGCCCATAAGAAATCCACATAGGGTCCCATAAGCCCACCAAAGTCATAAACCTTAGTTTGAACTAAAAACAAGCCCATTTGACAACTTAAGCTCACTAAAGGGCCCAAGAAGTAGTTGTTAGCCTTAGGAATATAAATCAAAGTTATAAATCTGATCTCAAGGAGTATTTTAAGCTTAGGATAAAATTTAAAAGTCAAGCCCAAAGGATTCCTCAAGTTATCAAAGGCCCATTTACCAAACAAGGCCCAAAAACACTCCAACACATGAGGAACGCTACTGTTCTGACCTATGGACAGAATTGCATACCTCATTTCGAAAATCTAACCTTACCACGTTAAATTACACTCGAAAACGATGAAGATTGACTATAAGATCATAAAAATCGGATTTAAAATGAAAAAGTTATACGCGATTGAACTTTAGGTAAAAACTGGAAAAATTCCGAGAACTAGCTAAAAATATAACTTAAGAAAAATTTACATAGTTTCTTAAGTTTGCTTCAATTCCTTATAAAAATTATTTCAATGACCAGGGGACACTGTTTTCGGAGACGACTTGCCTCCAGACTACTTTGATTGAACCACATGGCAGAGTGAGTAAATTCCCGATGACTCTTTACTTGATTGTGCTTGTAAAGTAGATGCACCTAATCTTATATTTATAAATTTGGATGCTTGTGGGATATGGGAGATGCATGTGTATGAAATTATGGATGAGTGTGATGACTTGTTAATTATATATAATAATGGGAATTGTTTGCATAAATATATACTTGTGAATTATATGGAAGGAAATTGGTTGATCACCTTGAAAATCAAGTTAATCACTTATATGATTAAGATTACTCAAAATGAATCATGCATTCCCCATATTACATACGGGTAACACCGACTGCCGCTTCATGCAGAAGATGGGAAGGGACTCACAGGAATACGAGTTTCCTGCAGGATTGGGCACTAGCTATGCCATCATATATATTGAGTCTCTGTCTTAAGCTGATGGGCTTACTAGGCGCTGGGAGACGCCAACCGTCGGCGAGGGGCCGAGTCTTATGGCTTCTGCTTAGGGCGTGTGTTTGTAGACTGCGGGGGCCACCACACCGCTAGACTTGGGATTTTTTAAAGGATATGATTTGATTTTGATAAAGGAAGTACATATATACGTATATATGTAGAGTTTTGTTTTGGTATGAGCACGATAATGCAAATGAAATAAAACCCAAGGTCTAGAACCCGGATTTTGGTTTGGGTCGGTTAATTATCTCCAAACCCCGACTTCAGGGGGCGAAATTCTGAGTCGTATGCAGTTCCTAGGTCACTGCATGCGTTGTATGGCATACTGTTTGTTCATGCATTCATATGATTGTGCATCTAATAAATTTTTGCCTTGTGGTACTTATGAGGGCATTTATCTCACTAAGCGTAAGCTTACTCCCCTATAGATTTCTATTGGTGCAGGAGAACCTCTTCGTCAATCCGGGCCGAGGCATGCTCGTGGTAAGTCTCGGGTAGACACGGGTTGGAGCGATCAGAGAGCGAAGAGGATATTTTGTAATAGATATTTAGATACTTTCATATATTTATGCATTACTTAGATTTTATGCAGTTCTGTTATGAACTGCATTCGTTTGTAATATTGTTTTGGTGTGGGTCTTACGAGCCCACACAATTAGTTAATTTATAACATAGAAGTAATTTTAGTTAAATTGCTCTATATTACTTGTCTATGGGCCTAGTGGTAACGTAGAGTGGAAGGAGCCTTGTGTGTCGTATGAAAGGCCTATGATCAGCAAGGGGGTTGATAATAGACTTTTATACGGTACACGGCGACCTATCACGACAACGATACTGTTGGGTCGTTATATAGGGTGTTAGATGTAATTATGAGGTTAATTATGTAGTAAATGATTAATAAGGAAAAATAGTTAACTTTAAGTTAATTTTGTAAATTAGGGAAATTAGGAGTAAAATCTGATTTAGGATGAATTTAGAAATTTTGAAATGATAATTGATGTTTAGAGATGGTAATTAGGGTGATAGAAATATTAGAAGTGCATTATATACATAAAAGGTAACAATATATACTATGTAATTTTTAGAAATATAATAAATAGAAAATATTATAATAAAAATTGATATTTTGAGAATAATAAAAATGTACAATAAATCTGATAGGAAACTTGAATTTATGCAATTATATGAAAAATGTAAAAATTTATCACATTAGGAGCGAATTCGGTACACTAATACGGATTTAAGTGTACCGAGTGAAATAAATACTGACTAAGGGTAATGATGGTATTTAGGAGATCGGGAAGTAATGTGATTAATTTCACATTATGGGTTGAAACGAATTTCCAAGGTTGGAATATAAAACACTACTTAAAAATCGAACTAAAAACTTAATTTAGAAATCAATGCGAAAACTAAACTCGAACCTGAACCTAACCCCAAACCTAGAATAATTATAAAAGACTTAATACCTAGATAATTAGATATATTAAACCTTAAACAAAACCTAACAATAAGCGTTATAGGATAAAACGAATCTATAATAGTTATATGAAAAGCTGAAACCACGTTTGTGTTATAAGGATGATCGGCGATGGCCTGAGCAAGTCGAACCTCGAATGAGTGAGCGAAGAGTCGAGGTAAGTTGGGATTAATATGATGCTGTATTTTGGAGGCTTAAGATTATGCTTGGTTGTACTTGTTAAATAGTTGGATGTGTGCATGTGCTTGATTATGGGTGATGCTATGATTTTGTTTGTTGCTCTAGCATGTATTGTATGATTTGCATGAAATGATTAAACACCCTAAACTGGACTTAAGCAAATATATGACCAGTAATCATAATCGGACATGCATGGCAACCCGTTAGGGGAACTTAGGACTCTCCGGCCAAATACCGACCCCTTCGAAAGGGATAGCGCAGGATTGCAAAATGGTCCCTTCTTTATCCTCAGTCGAACTAAGTGACAGGAGAGGAGGTCGTGGCGAGGGTGAAGACAGTGGTTCGAAGGTAGTCGCGGGAGGAGCAAGGTCTCCATTACACAAGCTTGGGTTTGGTCGTGAGCTGTTGCATTAACGGCAACTCCTCAACCCAGATTAGAGCGGACGCAATTTCTCTAATCTCACGACCAGCCGGACAACGTCGTACGATGGCATTTGCTTACACATGCATTGCACCTAATAAGTGATTGAAAACCTTGCTGTGTGTATGGTATAGTTTTAAGTCCTCCGTCCTAACTTACTGAGCTGTGGTTGCTGACATCCCTATAGACGTCGTGCAGGTGCTGGCTAAGAAGCGGCAATAACTATTCTGAAGCTAGCAACTGCTGGATCCTGGGAAGTGAGGAAAAACATTGAAGAATCAACACATATGTTATTACTTTTTATTTCTTAATAATGTTATAACTGAATTATAGTGATTATATATAACTTTTCTCACTTTCTTAGGTAAATGAATTATTTAAATTACAAACTGTTTACTTCAAAGCGGGTTAGTCGTGGACGCCTTGTGTAGATCAGGTCTAAGATAGCGGTTGTAAGGCCAACTTCTATCTTAGGATGGTTTACACGGCGGGGCTGTTACGACTCTGCCGCTTCGGGGTATGACATTGAGCCCTTGGTATTCTACTCTAATTTATACTTATCATTAGGTAGAATGAAGTACCTTATAAGCTCTTTGCTTATGTTGCCCTTACCAAGAGCATTGTCCCCTATACACAAGTCTCACTTTGGATGGAATAGTTGCCTCAAAGCTCAAGGGTACGAGTATGAAACGAAGACCTCAAAACACTAAGCTCCTTAGACTTCTTCCCCTTCAGCTTGGTCGACTTGTATCCATCTCTCTTTCCATGCATTAACTTCCTAAGAGCATCATTTTTTTTATGGCTCATAATCAAGAATATTCACAGTATCACCTTCCATGCTACTTTGGAGACCTACTCTATAACCTCCTCAAATGCTTTTTGAATTGCTTGACATCTTGAGCCCCAAGACGCTTCAACTTTAGCTTACAGTTAAGTCTTTAGCAGGTCGAATATATAGGGACTCTTTGATTTCAATTATCACTACAGGCTTCTCCTTAAGGGGAAGTGAAGCCTTCTTCTTGAAGGGAGTACGCTTACTCCTTTTCATCTTCACAACTACTATGCTGGTTGACTTGAGGATAAATGGATCAAATCTCCTCTTCTTTACAAGAAAAACAAAAGGGTCAAAATCTATAAGATAACGTATTGCTCCCAGTAAACAATTAAGAATAAAGGATTGAATTGATTGTTAATCGCACAATCAAATTTCTAAAAAATTTTTACTTCTTAATGTTCAAGATTAACCATGTAACACCAAACTTGTTCTTTCCTTTTTAACATGACAAATTCAGATCAAAGGTATGCGAGTAAAAGCTTAATCTTGTTTCAATATGATCTTTGCTTAGTTTTGTAGTCATAATAAATGTTTTCAATTAATAAATTTTTATGCAATTAATTTAGTGATATAATTAAAATATTGAAAACAAAAAGGTAAGGATTAAGAAAATCAGGTAGCAACATATAGTGGTTTTGCTTTGTGTGTCAATCCACTCTTTTAGTAGCACTAAGTGTCTAGGATCATGTCCATACTTGATATTCTACTATTTGAAAGAATCAACATGAGGTATAAAGTTCCTCGACTTTGCCTTGCTTCCCTTCTTCATACAACAGAAGTAATTAGAAGACTACAAGTCCCTTTACTATTCTCTCAAATAATTCCCACAAATTTATCTAGAGGTTAACAACTCTCATAAGGATGATAGTATATTTCTTCTCACTTCAATGATGTTCTCTATATGACAATAAATTGTATTCTTTAGGTCATATATTTTCTAGAAACTAATGATCACAAAAAACTTTGTAAAGCACGTTATCAAGTATTCCTGTTCTTGTCTTGGATTAAATTCTTATTTGCTTTTTATGATCTTCACTCATCTCTATCATTCGAATATGCTTGTTTGTCAATTTGATACTTTCCATGTTTTGTTTTTCTTTGTTATCAACAACTTAATCTCTCCATTCTTCATTCCTTTATCCTCAAATAATGATAGATGAAAATATCCCATGGATATCTTTAGATCTCAAGAAATCAAGGATACAACTTGACTTGTTGCCCTTGCTTTCCTAGTGTTAGTCCTTTCTTAATTGTTAGGCTCTCACCTTCAACCGAGTTCCTTAGCTAAGCACCCTTCTTATCAAAGGTTAGACATTCTTTAGGAATAGATGGTCTAAGATATTGGTAGATGGGTTCAAGTTGGGGAGAGATTAGTCATCCACGAAGTACATGGTCATAGGTTCTTAGAGCTTCAAATAGGTTAGTCAAAGGCCAGAGTAAGTTAGCTCATGACTTAAATAGGTCTACCATATCTTGGGGAACCCATGTGCAAAATATCCTACAAACAAAAATCATTCTAACTTGGTTCCTTAAGTAATTTACGATCTTTTCAAACTAAAACACAAAAAGTACTAAGTTAAGAATCATAAAAGTCCACTTACTTTTCCTTTTAGGAACATGTTCTAAGATAATTATATCAAGTAAAATGAATATTTGTCAATATGAATCTTTTTCTTAAGAACCATTTGTTTAAACTCTATTATTCTTAGTTTTATCTCTTCAAAATTAATTTAAGAGACTTATAGCTCAACTGTTATGCCCCAAAACTATAGAGTTCCAATAATTTCATCGTATAAACCAACTTATGATAGTAACTGACTTCACAGTCTCTATCATAGAGATAATTTACACAAGGTATCTACGACTGTTTATTTTGAAGTAAACAACTCAATTTAGAATTAAGCTAGAATTTATATAAAAGCTAGAACCTTAAGTCATGTGTGTGTGTGTGTGTATTCATATTATCGTAGAATTCCTAGGAGATTATAAATATTACAATAGTTTGCTAACTTATATATCATGTATCAGTTCATAACTTAGAAATACTAACAAGACCGTAAAGAACTCGATCATTCAGCCGGTTAATCCTCACTCCCCATAGCATCAAAAGAGAATTGACCTCAGGATAGTAATACGGCATATTAGTCAAAAGTCAGAACTTGTAAGAGAATCTATATGGGTATAAGTAACCATAACTTAGTAAATTGAATTGGAGACTTATAAATGTAAAACAAATACAAATAGGATTATTAAACAATTTATTATATACAATGCAACAAGCAAGTGCCATCACACAACGTGATTCGGTCCTTTGTGAAATTAAAGAAATTTCATTTGCTTTAATCTGGGTTAAGGAGTTTTCATACTTATGCAATAGCTCACAACTAAACCTAATTTTATGCAATTGAGACACCGTTTCCCTTAAGATTATCCTTCGAACTAATGTCCTCATCCTCACCACGACCTCTTCTCCTGTCATTTAATTCAGCTAAAGATGAGGAAAAGATCATTATGTTATCCAGCGTTATCTTTTTCGAAGGTATCGGTGTTTGGTTGAAGAACCTTAATGATCCCCTAAAGGGTTACAATACATGTAAAATTAGGGCATTTAGGTCGGTTATGATTAGGTACGGTTTAAGGTTATCAAACAATTTCTTACCATCCTATTCACATCAATCACCAAACACAACACAAAATATAGCACGGAATCAAATACTCAAGTACATGCATACATAATTACTTACAAACACAGTTAAATGCAATCCTATGTCTCCAAGTACTTTAAAATAGTACTCTAAAATACAATGAAATATTAAACCCAAGTTACTTGGAATCCTTAGTTTACTTACTCACTCACTTGTCACAGGTCGACTCGTCTCTGTGTCCTATAATACAAATACACTTTTAGTATTTATATCTTAATGATATATATATAGTCTAGGTTATGATTTAACTCAATTTTTCATATATACATATTATTTATTACTGATTCATCCTAGGTTAGTTTAGGGTTTGGTTTCCGAATCTAATTTTGATTTAGGCTCTAAATCAGTTCCAATTAAGAGTATTATACGTAAATCTTAAACATGCGTTCCAAACACTAATATGAAATTAATCACATTAGGCTCATATATCCTAATTATCACTTTTGGTTTTAAATTGATATTCTATTTTACTCGGTATACTTAAATTCTTATTAGTGTACTGAATTTACTCCCGATATAAGAAAAATTTTACATTTTGCATACAAATACCTAAATTTATACTTCATACTAGATTTAATATATTTTACTATTATTATATTATCTATTTTAACCTATTATTTTATAGTTATTATAATTCCAAGTTCACATCTTCTTAAAATTATATATTTGACTGCATAATACTCCTAATAATTACATCTAATATCCTAAATACCACAATTATTACACCACATCAAATATGAACACCTTAAAACACCTAATAATTCACTAAATCAGTAGTTATTCAATTAACTATTAATTAAATCTTAAAATCCCTAATTATATGCATATTTTAAAGGCCTAAAAATCACTTAAAAATTTTAAAAATTAAGTTCTTAAAAAGGGATTCATAGTACTATTCTATATCACCTAAGTAGTTTATACAAAAAAATTGAGCTTAAAATTACACTCCTAAGGCTATTTAATTTTAAGCCAAAATATGTTTGGTTTTGTACAATTTCTTAAGTAACATATATTCACAGGTATAATTAAATATAACTAATATTTTTTTCCTAAATCTACATACAATAAAACATCATAATAATAAAATTCATAATTTTCTAGATAAAATTAATCATTATAATAAATTACATAAAATCAAGCTAGAATCAAACTCATCTAACCGTTGGACTTCCGACCATCAGCAATAATCTTAGGGGTGTCGATCGGTCCAAGCGATTGGTAGATAGTGGCGGCAGTGATGGCAATGGCGGCAGTGATGATTCAGTTTTAGTTGGTGATGGGTCATGGGTTTGGTTTAATTGCCATAACTACATAGATTTTTTGTAATTTTTTTTGGAAAATCTTAATTCTCTCTTGTTTCGGTTCTCTCTAATTTTTCTACTCTCCCAACTGACTAAATAAGCTCCTGAAAAAAAATTGGCTATTTATAAAGTTTTAGGAGATTTTTTATGCATTAATTTGAGTTGACAACTAGCTTATTCTCTTCTAATTTAACTTTTTAAGTAAGTTAATTTAATTGATCAATTCTTTTTCATTCCTCCCTAAACCATCATGACTTAAATTTGAATCATTCTCCACTTTTCTATTTTTTATTTATTATCTTTCCTTTATTTTTTTTATAATTTTCTTTGATTATTTAGCATTTTTCAAGCATTTTAAGCAATTTCACATATTTTTACTTACGCGTAAATACATATGAAATATAAGTAAATACTTATAAATATTATTTATATTATTCTATAATTTTTAGTATATATATATAATTTATCTCTAATAACTTGTTAGTTATTGGAATTCATTTTACACGTTTCCGATAAATAAGAAGTAATATACTTAAAATTCGAATTATAATATTCTATTATTTTATTATTTATTTTCCTAAATTTAAAATTACGAGACCACTTTTACTAATATTTCTAGTTTTATTATAATTTAGGCTTAATCGGATCCTTTAACCGACCACCTTAAACTTTACGTACTAAATCCGATCCTCCAATTATAGGGCTTACATCGACTCTTCAATCACTAGCTCATAAGATATTAAGAAGGACAACAAGTTCTTGAGAAGTCAAGTATTCAAGTTTCATTTCTTTGATTGCCATTCCATGATTAAGGTAAGATCTTGAGATTATTTTCACAATTTCATGATCATAATAATATTTCCCCAAGAATGGAATTCGTTTGCAATATGATATCCCCAAATTAGCAATTAGGACACAAACCTTAGAGCAAAGCTTCATTCTTGTATAACTAAGGTCAATAGTTAATTTAAAGCATTCGGGAAAATAACCCAATTAGGCTAAAAACTTATAAGGAACATGATAATTCTAATTGAAGAATTCTTGTAGGTTTAAAAATAAAAAATATAATAAAATATCAAGAATACAATTAAAATAATAAGTATTTAGTTCATATGAGCCCTTAAAGTCATACTTAAGGCAACTGCACATAGATTTAAGGCTTTTGTGAAAAACATATCATATTGAGCTCAAACTTTACGACTAAGTTAGAAAAAGTTAGTTGAAAGGATAGAAGGAAGTTAGATGTTAGAGATAAAGACCTAAAACCTCAATTTTAGCATTAGAAGTAAAATTATTAAATATAGTGCAAAACTTGTTAGAATTCCTAAAACCAAGTCCAAAACATAACGAGGACTTGAAGTTAAGCTATATAAGCTATAAAAAGAAATAATATAGCATAATATACTATAAGAATATAAGTGTATTTTTATGAGTATACCCAGTATATGTAATAAATATATCAATAAATTAACCCCAAATTATATAATTACACATAATAAGCGATAAATTTACAAGATTAAATAGGAAATATATCTTAAAAATAAATGACATACTAGAAACATAATTATATGCATGTAATCACCATTACATGTAATATATATATATATATATATATAGGATACATATACATATATTAGCAAAATTACTATATATTAATATAATATACATAAAATATTAATATTTTTCTATAAAAATCAACGAAACTTATCTAAATCAATTGAAAAAATTTGGAAACCACCATGGCAACTTAGGAAATAGTTGAATTGATGAATCAAAAGCAAATCTCTAAGAATTTAACACCTCATGCTTAGAATTTTGTGAAGAAAAAGTGAACAAAAATTAAAATAATTATGTGAAAAAATCCTATCATACCCAACTTAGTATAAATAATACTCTTAATTTCATTTTACACATTTAGGAACCTAAAACACTTAAAGAAAAGTTTGTGAAAAAATTTAGAAAATTAATAAAAAAAATTAGAAAAACAAAGCAAAATACTAACCTAGTATAGATCCCTAACCATCTAGTGACCTGATATGGAGCCATGCCAGACCTAGGTAGAGCCACTCGTACCTTTGCTAACCGACATACCCCCACCGGCTAAAGCTTCGATGAACTTTAAGTGTAAAATTCTGCCTTGTTTTTTATGCAATTTCTAAAAATATTAAATTAACGAGAAAAATTCTAAAAAAATTTATTTCTAGTTTTTTGAGATGTACTTTCATTCCATAAATTTCTTTTTTCTCAATTATGAACATTTTATATACTTCCTTAAGAAATGCACTATTCACTCGAATTTTCAAATTAAAAATAAATATTTTAAAAGATGTTTTAAGCCCAAAATTTTTCTATAGAATATATATTACATATAGTTCATTGCTATGTAGCTCAATTTTGATTATATATATGTAGAGTTTATTGCATTTTTATGCCCTAAAAATAAGGTAATTTAGGAGATAAATTGATTTTTGTAAAATTGATTGCTGAAATTGATGTCCAATGACTTTTAGAGACTTGTAATAATGTCAAGATATGTTAGAAATAATTTGGTATAAAAATGATATTATTTGCTTAATTAATAGAAAATTAGAGGTAAAAATGTAATTATACATATATGGGTGATAAGGACAATACATGAAACCATTTGCTGATTGAATTCCTTATATTTTTCTGAGCCTACAAAAATTTTCATGGATTTATTTAATTATCCTAGCTATTTATCGTAAATTTTCTTGATTAAATGGCTTAATTTACTAATTGGGATACGTTTTTTACAATATTTGAATAAAAGAATGATAATTAATTGAATAAATCTTAAACATATATAATCTAGTTAGGTGAGATAAGTAACTATTTATGTTATATTTGTAATATTATATTACCTAGATTATGATATATACATGTTAGGGATAGGAAAGTAATGGTTTTATTATGTTTTACCTAAAAGTTTTATAAAACTACACTTTATTTGGGTAATACGATATTAATGCAATATTATTTATTGAGTACATATGTGGATTATAATGAAAAATATCACTTAAAGGTTGTCTTTTTGAAATGAAATACATATTACATATCGTTAAGTTCATATGAATTTGACAATAAATCTTTTCTAAGATTAGATAATTTTAGGTAATAAAGTAGGTATTTTATAATATTATGAAAATTATCATCATACGTGACCTTTCTGTAATTGAAATATAATTTAATCGATGAAATGAATATTTCGATATGATAGAAACGACAAATTATAGGTAATAATGTAACTACGTATATCGTTAATATTCACTAATCTAATGTAACTTATATAGTAAAACCATAATAAAGTACATATATATAAATATAATTGTATTTCACCATATATATGAATAATATAACTTCATAAATAGTATTTTAACTAAGCTATAAGATAATACAAAGAGCTAGATAAAACCATGACGCTTCTGCATATCTTATAAAAATTGAATGTAAGCTTTGGTATAAATAAGACTTTCAAGTGAATGAAGCTTTGACATCTCAGATCTGTCGAAGTAAACTTTAGTATAAGTAAGTAGGATTAATACTTTACAACGTTTTTAGGTATTCTTTCAAAATATCTAAAGACTTTGATATGTATTTACTTGTGCTTGTAGTTAGTTATTTGTGCGTGTGCAGTGCTTATGTTTAAGATTTGATTTGTTGTGATGAGAGATGAGCTCCACGCTATGATTGTTCTGTAAACATTATTATACTTGAATTGTCTAAGCTTGGTTGATCACTATAAAAATGAACTAACTCAAACTTAACTTAACATCTAACCTGACCTACATCACAACCTACTAAGGGTAACAACTATGATTCTTAAGCCAAATATGGACTCTTTTTGATGAGGATAGTTGAAATGGTTCTTTCCCCATCCTTAACCAAACTAAGTGATAGAAAATGAGGTCATAGCAAGGTTGGGGGTCATGATTCAAAGGTAGTCACAGGAGGATAGTGTTCCCCATTGCACAAGCCCTAGTTTGGTTTCGATTCGCGAGTGTACAACATCAAGCTCTTCAACTTGAATTAGAGTAGGTACAATTTCTCTAATCTCATGATAAATTAGATAACGTTGCGTAATGGCATTTACTTATACATACGTTGCATTTAACTAACTTGGTCGAAACTTTGCTTATATATGTTGAATGCATACTTCTATCTCCTCTTCACTTACTGAGTAAGTAGTCGCTCATTCCTCTATAATTTATTTTGCGAGTTCTGAATTGATTACAAATACCTATCTAAAATTAGAGCACTAGCAAATTGGGATGGGGAATGAAGCATAACAAGATATAGTTGGTTATTGTCCTCAATAATGACTTTCTTAACTTTTAAGGAAAACTATACAAGACTTCTCAAAGGACTTAGTAGTTTCCAATATTCTAGTTTGTATATGAAACGATAGGTACTTGTCGGATTTACTACAACTATTTTGTAAAGTTGAATTACAAGTTTATTTTTAACAAATTATTTCAAAAGATTACTCCATAAGTTTATAATAAGTAAGTATTGAATTGGATGCTTTAAAAGAGTAAAGTTGAGTAGGCTCGATATAAATTAGGTCTAAGATAGCACCTGTAAGGATAGTTTCTATCTTAAGATCGCTCATACAATGGGACTGTTATGACTCTACCTTTTTAGGACGTGACATATAATATTATTCGATCTTTCCTGCAATTATTAAAATTTTAACTAGGAATAATTTTAAAGAACTCTTTGGATAAGAATATTCTTTATGCTTTCTTTGACTTTGAATCACCTTTATATGTTGCTATAGCTCAGTCTCATGATTATTTGCTACTTGTGAATGTGGTCACATAGTTGAATTCAGTTGGGCTTCATTTCTAGAACAAAATACGCTTAGCCTTCCAATTAACCTTTCATTTGTCTTGAACATTGAAGTTTTCTTTCTTCTTTAATTCTTTATTCATAAAAATCATAGGTATGTAAGGTCCTTTTATTATAATTAACGAAATGTTTGGTTCCATTGCTTTATGAATATCTCCATCCTACACCTCCAATAAGTAAAGTTAGTTTCATTGAACAAAGGTGATGAGGCAGATAATCCTTAAGGCAAGAAAACATTAATGGGTATAATTGATCTTTAGCTCAAAAAGTGCCACACATTTTAGGAAATGTGAGACTTTAAAAGTCGATACCAAAAGTGCACTAAGCTTTGATAGCAAGTTTAGGTCCCTAATAGCATCTACGAGGGATGTGAATTGGTTATATTAGATTGAGCCTAAATATTCATGAAAATAGTCCCCTTTTAATTTACATAGTAGAAGCCTATAAATTATTAAAGTCAAGGCACTTATGCTTATTATGAAAGTGAAACACAATTGAATAACAAGGAATATAAAGTAATAAAAGTAAAGAGATAAAGATGAGAGAAATTTACCATATATATAAAGGTTTAGCTTCTACTTGCATCATTTCTACTAGTATTAATAGTTCAATTATTGTAAATCTATTGCAACTTTTCATCATGGAGTCTAAGAGAGTTCTATATGTGAGAAAACTCTCAAAATGCTAGGAGAGGCTTCCATCTCCTCGTCCTTCATGGTCTTCCTAGGTTCTCCTAACTCTAATTAGTATAACCCTTAACATACTTCTAATAGAATTTCAATTTCCAAACTTGTGCTAGAGATGAATCTCTAATTACAAATTAAATCTTACTACAACATAAGTTTCTCAACATAAGAGACACTTATCTTCAAAAGTGCACAATAACACAAATGGTAAAAAATTCTCTGTTAGCTTTCGTTAGTGCAATCTTGAAAGCCTAAAAATTTTGAAAACAAAGTCCTAGCATTTCCTAAACATTTACATTTTTTCCTTTCTTTTTCTTTTTAGCTTGGTCTTCAATTTATAAGAAATAAAAGATTGAGTACATTTAAACATTAAAGAATCTTTTTTATTCTAATGGTTAGATTATAATGATATATTAACTTTGGAAAAAATAAATCAATGTTTAAATGTTATAGTCATTTGTAGGAAACTTTTGATTTCAAAGATTTTCATTTGATAAAATGAATTTGCTTGGAAAAGGTTTAGGAAAAGAGAGTTCAAAAACTATACTTTTTCTTGATTTAGAATATATCAAAACAATTTATTATACTTGGCATAAACTACACTTTAACTCGCTTTATTTTGAGAAGTGGTTATCTTAAAATAATTTTATATATGAAATATGTTAGCGAAGATTTTCATAGATAGAAATGTTTCAAAAAATTCCTTTATGATTAAGAATTAACTTACTATAAGCTTTAGCTAGCTATAATAATATTGAAAGCATTTTATTATGTTTGAAAAAACAATCCTTTTTAAATATATATTAGAGCAAATTAGTAAAATAGAGAATTCAACTTCACTGATAAAAAAAAAATCTCATCAATTTCATCCCTTATTAAAGTATATTATCCAAATATACTTAGTTGATAAATATTAGTTTTTGATATGTTTTGATCAAACCATTCTAACTTAATTTTGGTGTTCATAATTGCAAACACATATTAATTGCTTAGTCACTTTATGAATAGAATAGGATTGTAATGTAATAACAACTATTGGGAAATAATGCAAATAATCTCCGTTAACTTTAACTTTAACTTTACTAGTTGAGTCTTTAAGCTTTTAAAGTGTGATTTAATATTCTCCTAACCTTTGATGACTTTCCTTAATTTTAATAAGCTGACAAATAACCCCATAAGTTGAAAATAACACCCCTTCTCCTTCCTCTCCCTCTAATACTTTGCGTTTGATGTGGAAATATTCTCTGAACTTATCAAAATATGTTTTAAGATTCTCTGAATTGTAGTCATAGTGTGATCTCTTCTAACTAAAAAAGGAAATGTCTTTTATACTGTTAATTTATCAAAGTTTAAAGAGTTGATTTGCAACATTTGAAAGGTTAGGGTGTAACTTTTACCTAAGTCAAAATTTATGATGGTTATTTGTAATATTCCCTTATTATTAGGGAATAAAATAAAATTAAGTAAGATATTTTTTGCAATAGAGATTCCTTATAGAATTATTATTACGGGTCTAAAATGCGACTAAACATAATGATAACTCTTCCATAAGGAAAATGGGGAATGAATTACTATTATAGTGAAATGAACGAACCAATGATCATAATATTTAAAATCTTGTAGGTACCTTATTTTTGTTCTCTGTAATTTAATTTTTTTTTTCCCTTAGGTAATGAGAGAGTCCTAATTGAAAAATATAGAAAGTTATGAAAAAATTAGACAAAATTTTATAAAAATATTTTAAAAAAAAGAAAAAAAATTATTAAGAAAAAAATATTCTTAGAATAAAAATTTTAAAATAATAAAACAAGATTGGGTATACTTTTGGGGCTTAGTCTAAGTAACTTAATTAAACTATTTTAAAGGTTAAATACAATTTATTTGCATTATAAATTAGGGCATAGGCTAACTAGCCATTGATTTATAGCTTAGTCTTAGCATTAGAAGGAGAGAGAAGCCTTAGGTTTGATCTTGGCAATGCACAAAGTGCATTTTGCTTTTGGTGCCTAAGGACATGCCATGTGTCATGATTATAATGGAACACGTATATACTATGACACGCAGCATGAAATGATTGGTTTAGGTAGATAACATGATGCCATGTCATCATCTTTTTCAACTTCAACAGTCTACAATTTCTTCCTCTTCCTTCTTCCCCCCTTAAACTTTTCCTTGATTTTCCATGCAAATCCTACATAAACATACATAATTCTATGGTACATCCTTGTTCTATATAGGGCTCTCTTTGCATAAACACAAAATCTATCCCTATTCATCTATGTAATCTCATAATTTAAGTACGAAAATTATAAAAATATTATTCCCCATAATTTGAGTATTTATGGCCAATTTGGCCTTCATTGCTCTTTCCAAGATTGTATGAGCTTAGAAACCTATAAATTTGACCCCCCACATTCATTTAGGCATCAAACTTTACTCACAATCCTATTCAAACGTGTACTTTGAGCTTTCACCCTCTCTGTAACTTGCAATCGCAACACCCTTTCTCTCTTTATGTCTTTGGTTATTTTTGAAACAAACCATTACCATAGTGGTGTTCCCTTCTCTTCAAGCCTTTAAACCTAATTCATACTAAGCTTAATCATAGCTCCTAGCCACCTCAACTATACTCGGAGTTCAAAACCCTAAGCTTGCCACCACTAAGCTCCTCTAATCACCACTCTCTGTTACGTTTTGATCTAATCTACCACTACAGCTACAATCACAACCCTTTAAAACCCTTACCCCAACCATCCTCTCACTTCTAGCCACCACCACTATATGTATGAACAACCACCACATAAACACCACCTTTTGGCTATGGCACTTCACTTACTCTCTCTACCCACTTTTTAATAAAACTCATACAAATCCATCCATTCTTATTTGAAACAATGCTTAGAAACACCTCTAACATGTCTTTCACTACCCCTTACTCCTTCTTCGTTTAGTCACGTGCCATGCACTTAATTGGGTTAGTGGATTCGACCTAAACTTGACTCCTAACTTACTTGTAGTGCCTGATGGAATTTGTTTCCATTTCCCTTCTTTTGTTTTTTTTTTTCTTTCTTTATTTTATTTTATTTGTTTGGTACTTAAATTTTTTTTTTCAAAAATTAGATAATTTAGGATTGTTTCATTAAAAAAAAAAGAAAAAAAAAAGGTTTGATACTCTTGTTTTGAAAAATAAAAAAAGGAAAAAATGATAAATAAAATCTTTTCTTTTACACTTATGTGAATCTATATATATATTTCAATAAATAAAACCTTTTTTTTTTTAAAAAAAGGGACTATCATAGAGCTTATTTTTTAAGAAGGTTTTGACATTTAGAAAATTTTTTTTTCAAAAATAAAAATAATAAACTTGATCTCTTAAGATTAGGGTTTCTTTTAGAGTTTTTTTCCCCCAGATAATGAATTAGGGCCCTTTTATTATTTTTCTTAAAATAAAATGAATAAAAACGTAAATCTGATAGATTTTCAAACTTAAAATTCACTAACTTGCTAATGTTTTCGGAAAATAAATTATAGAAGTCTAATCTTAAAGAGTTGGTACATAGGCATCTGTGGGTACCTATAAGGCGACTTAACATAGGAATTTTTTTATAATTTTTCTCTCTATAAATAAATTTAATTTCTTATTATCTTCTTTTTTTGTAAATAAAATTAATTTTCTTCACTTATAAAGTAGAATTATTTTTTCAAGTTAAAAGGGGTGTTTTGAATAATAAAACTAAATTCGGAAGGTTAAAAGTGGTTTCTGTTTAGATTTTAATAAGATAACACCTGGATCTAATGCCTTTGATTTTCAAATATCCTTTTTTAAAAAATCATTTTTTCGTAGACTATTAACCAAGTTAAAATCATTCACCCAATTAATTTTAATCTAACATTTTTCTTGACCTCAATTTGATGTCAACTCTTAAATTTTCAACGTTTAGAGAAAAATCAATTTTCCCTTAATTTTTAGTTGAGGATCCGTATTAAATATGTTATGATTTAATACTAATGAGATTAAGGAAAATGAAAATTGAAAATTCAATTTCGATGATCATGTTGCTCACAAATTGTAGATGTTGGACTTTTGCTTTGAGTGGTCATAGGTCTTAAAAGTCTTTGTATCGCAAGTGTCCTCACAATAATGATGTGAAGATAAGTGAGATAATTAGGAAAAAAATGATTGGAAGGAGAAATGGAAAATTTTGGAGTCTAAACATATAAATGATAGGTAAGGGAGCTTAAGGAACCTTGAGAATCAACCTAATAATTTAAGTAAGGGAGATCAGTTCTTTGCTTAAACTGCTTGTTTGATCTTAAAGAGTCGAATTCTCATGATGTCATATTTTTATTTGATCTTTCCAAAAGTTTTTAGTGAAGATGGACAAGGTATTTTTAGACTCTTAAGGCTAATGACATTTGTCTAATCAACTTAGGAATTGATAGATAAGATAGAGTCTACCCATTTCAAGACTATTTTGAATGAGTTTTGGTAAGAGCTCAAGATTAATAGCCTTTCTCATAAGTAAATGAGTTGCTTCAACAAAGTTAAAGGTAGATTGACCAATCTAGTCATCTTCTCTAGAGCTCGCCAAACCATTTCGCTTTACGTCATCTTAAATATAACTTGGATTTTTTAAACTCCTTCACTTAGCTTAAGGAGTTAAGGCTAAGCAAAAAGTAAACTTGGCTTAATATTTTAATAGAGCAAAATTACCTTCTATAAAAGTTAAACTAAATATTCATTCATGCTGATGGTGCATTTCTAAAAAAAAAAAATTTTAAAAGGAGTTCTTTAAACTTATTATGTATGGAGGGCTGTGAATGCATACATCTTGCGAGATTTTATGAAGAAGAAGTACCTTCTATTTAAAAAAGTTAAATAAGATGAAGATGCATGCATGGAATGCACCTTTTGTTTAATCGAAAAGTGAATATACATTTCCTAGATGCGCCTTTCCTACACCACCATTATAAATATAGCCTTACGAAGAAACTCCTTCATTTCATTATGAAAATACATTCCTCTCTATTGAACTCTGATATGAGGCAAGAGCACCTATCAGTTTTAATATAGTGGATGTGAGTCCGAGTCGATCCCTTAGAGATTTTGAGTACTAATATTAACTTTAGCTTTATTATCTAACCGAAAAATTGTGAAAGTTTGAATTAATTAAAAATACTGAAATTAACAACTAAACTACTTATGAGACTTAATTACGCAAATTAGGAAGCAATAAATTACGAACGACTTCAAGTATGCAATAATGTATTTAGGAATTATTTCCCCTAGTGTTTAGCATGTAACCTTTTTAAAATATATCCAATTCAATTTCTATTATTCTTGATCGGAGGGATTCACAATTAAAACTAATATCTTTCTCAAGCATATTAACCCTAATCCTAAATTATTTACCGGAATCTCTTCACTTAGTAATATAATTTAGAATCGCATTAACGTGTAATGAATTCCCATGCAAACAATCAACTTTCCAGAAGAAACATGTATCTTATCTCTAAGTATACATGTAATTCTCTTCAATTATGCCTAGATCTAATTACACATGCAATTTCTCAATTAACATGCATAATATCATATATTGACACTCTAGAATTATCAATCCATAATTAACGACATAATTGAATCAAGAAAAGGTAGAAACTTTATTGAAATTATAATTCAATCCAAGGGTTACATGAAACCCTAGGTTCCATAATCCTAAATACTCTAATTCTAAGCTATCATAACGAATCTAAAAACGAGTTTCATAAAAAACGTAAAATAAATCATAAAAACCCCTCTTGATTTGATGAACAATCTCTCTAATCTTGAAATCGATGTCGTTCTTGCTTCTTGATTAATGTTCTTCTCCAATCTCCTCTCCTCTCTTGTGTCTCTTGTTTCTGTAATGTCTATTTCTTTTTGAAACCCTAAGATATCTTTTTATAGTGTATCTCAAAGATTCTGTTTTCGTCACCCGACACGGCCTGGGACATGACCGTGTCCCCAGGTCGTGTAACTTTCTGCACTTAGGTAAATTTTCTGTACAACTTCAAAAATTCATAACTTCTTCGTTTGAACTCGGAATTAAGTGAAACTTGATTCCTTTTCTTCGTTTTCGAGCCTAGAACGCGTTTAAACCCTGAAATCAACATTTTACTCAATTAAGTATTAATTTCTTTAAAGAAAACCAAAAATGTGTGGAAAATACTATAAAATTACCCTATGGAATATGTTTAAAATTAGAGTTATCAAACTCTCATACTCTTGAGTACTATATTCATGAACATCCCATCCTTTAACTCTTTTTTTTTTCTATTGAATCTTCACCAAAAATCGAAAGGCAAACTCATTTTTATACTTAATTTGTTCAAAATCTTCATGCATTCTTATGAATTTCATGAAATAAAACTAACCTTAATATTGAATTCAACTTATTCGATTTGTTCTATTTTGTATGTATAATTAATGAACTTATGTTTGAATGGTAGTGTTAACTACTTATAGCAACTCTTACATGAAGTAGGATGTATAATGTAGTATAGGATAGTGGTGGAATTTTTCTTTTTTCTTTTTAAAATACAATACATACTGCACTCCATAGGATAATAATGGTAACACAACATTTGTAGTATAAAGCTACCTAACAGGATTGACATGATACGTTTGTGCAGATCGATGACATAAAAGGAGTTGAGCTTTAATATTGATGGTAGTACAAGGATATCATATGTCGATATCTCTATCGTACCATGGCTCTACTTGAACAATTGGTAAATACGTTTTCGATAGTTGCTATCGCTTGATGAGAAATCTTAAAATAACATATATTACCCTCCTTCTTTTTTTTATAGGCTACGTAGTTTCACCAGACATGCCTCTTCATTGATCATATAGACTATGCTACAGTAGCTACCCAAACTCAATAAGGTTTACAGCTATTGTATAACCATGTACTAGTGACTTTGTATTCCCTGCATTTGGTAGTAGAGTAAGAAGAAGTTGAGGAGGGCTTAGATAAGGATGGGTTTGATGTTCTAGATCCCTTTAGATGAGGCGGATGCAAGAGGGTAAGAAGACTTCCACAACAACAGTGACGATGTTAGCATGATGATGATATTCTAGGGGCATCTCATACTTAGAGCTCATTTGTGATTTTGATAGTGGAGAGTCAAGCATATGCTCCTTTTACACCACCAGCTACTAAAAAAAGGGGATCTATGACCATACATGGCAAAGTTCCTTCATAAATACGGGTAGCAAATCAGTTAGACTTCACTGAGCCATCACAATAGTACGTTTTGAAACAAGAATCATATGTTCATTTAGTTGCTCAAGAAAGAACATCTAAGGAGGGAACAGAGTTGTAATATTGCATGTTTACTAGAATTAGGAGTAAGAGAAAATAGATGTACATTTATGTAGTATCGTACAAACATATTAATTGATGATTTAAGACCAAATATACTATATTTGAACTTAATTTACTTATGTAATTTAATCTTCCTTGAAGATTCTTAAGTGTGTAATTTTAGCTGTTTTTATTTCAATGTTGAGATCTTCTTTATTTATTTATTTTTTGGCTACAAGATCTTCTTTAGTTATTGTTTGGCAATTAGAGTATGGATAGGTGTTGGCAATGATACTAGGTTTTTAATTTTTGCATATGTATTTTCTGTTTAGATCTAGGGAAATGAGATAGAGTATGGAGTTAAGGATATGAGGTACAAGGTAGAGTGGGGATTGCTCTAGTTTGATTGGTTCAGTTTTTGTATAAGATGATATTTTTATTACAAATTTTTTAGGGAGATTAGGCTACTGTTATTTAAGGTTTATATTTTGTAATGATAAAAGTGCACATCAAATGTACATATTCGATTTGATAAGGGAAGGGAAGATGCATTTCCCTTATCACATTCCTTATTTATTTATTTATTATTATTTTTTAATAAATGTACACATTTAATGTATGCCTTCTTAAAGCATTGCCTTCATAATCTCTCATATGGACTTTACCTAGATTAAGAGTGGATCAATTATTAAATTTTGAATGAATTTTTTTTTACCTATTTCTTTAAATAATCTATTATAAACAACTTTTTTCCAAACTCCTTTCGTTTTAAGGAAGTAAGGAATACAATATTTTATATTCACGACTTTTCCACGCAAGAGAAAGAAACAAGCACTAAATTATTTATAGATCTTTATGATATATTCTCTATTATGACAGGGTAGGATTAATGATTATCTTATTCGACACAAATCGTTTATCTATAATTATTTAATATTCTTATGAAAAATTAATTACATCCATCCTTTCGGCGGACAAAAAATGACTTTATATTATATATATATATATATATATATAATATTGAGAAACACACCCTACTCCTCTCTACTTCCTCTTTAATACTTATTTTATTATACCCTTTCATTTTCACTCGATATTTTTTTCCCCTTCCATTTCTTAAACATCTTCGGTCGCAGCGTTTAGAGCGACTGAATACCGATTAATAATGTTCAAAATAGAGTAGCAAAAATGTTTATATTACACTCATAGAGCTTTCGGAATTTGGACTTTCACTGATTTGGATATAAAAATATGACTGTACTTATACCATGATTGCTTTCTTTTTCCACGTGCAATGGTTGCTAGAGCTCGAAAACTCCTCCTCAATGATGGCTCGTGTTGAAGGATACGACTTACTTAGAATTTACTGAAAGTGTCCTGTCCTCGCCCTCCTTCCTTTGTTGTTGGCAGTGAGAGCTACGTCCTAATGCTATCGTGATGCGGGAAAATCAACAAGTCGTTTGATGAAATGCTTCAATGGTCTCTTATGCTCGAAACTTGGGATGATGCTGGAAGCGAATTTCAAAGCATGGAGCGCCACTATCAGAGACTTGTGTACCAATGCAAGGCACAAGGAAGCTGTTCGCTTTTTTCTCGAAAAGTTACGATCCTCTGCTGGTTTTAATCCCAATCACCTTGTGGTATCAGCTGTGCTAAAATCATGTGCTGCCCTTTCTGACCACAACTACTACTTGGGCAGGGCTTTTCATGCTTTCCTTTTGAAACAGGGCAGTCTCTCCTGCCTCTCTATTTCCAAAGCATTGCTCAACATGTATGCCAAATCTGGAGCCTTATCTGATTGCCATTCCTTCTTTGATCATATTGATTCTCGAGTCCGAGATACTGTGGTTTGGAACATTCTCTTGTCTGGTCTTGCAGCCTCTAAGGAGGATGTCCATGATGTGCAGGCTATCAAGTTGTTTAACCAAGTGGCACAGGAAAATAATACTACTGGGTTGAACTCCATTTCCTTCTCAATTATTCTCCCTGTGTGTGGTAGGCTAGGGGATTGGAATGTGGGAAGGAGTGTTCACTGTCTTGCCATTAAGACTGGACTGGATAGACAGACTCTTGTGGGGAATGCGCTTGTCTCGATGCATGCTAAATGTGGGGTGTGTGCCATTGATGATTCATACACGGTATTTACTTCCATTGAAGATAGAGATGTTGTTTCTTGGAATGCCATTATTGCTGGTTTCGCTGAGAACAAGTTGGCAAAAGGTGCATTCAGAATGTTCACTTGGATGTTGAAAGGCCCTACAGAACCAAACTGCGCAACCATAGCTAGCATTCTGCCAATCTGTGCTTCTCTGGACCAAAAATGCTTTGGAAGAGAGATCCATTCTTATGTCCTACGGAGAGCTAAGTTAGCATCTGATAATAATGTCTGCAATTCTCTTATAACGTTTTATTTAAAAACTGGACAAATGGAACAGGCAGACTGCTTATTTAGAATGATGGAATCAAGAGACCTGGTTTCGTGGAATTCAGCTATTGCAGGATATGTGTCAAATGGTGATTGCTCAAAGGCACTGAAGTTATTTCTTAAATTGCTATTGGCAGAGACATTGGCTCCAGACTATGTTACTCTTGTCAGTGTCCTTCCTGCATGTGCTTACCTACAAAATCTGCAGCTTGGCAGGCAGATTCATGCTTACGTAATAAAGCACCCTAACCTATGCAATGATACAGCAGTTGCCAACAGCTTCATTAGTTTATATTCAAAATGTAACGATAACCAATCTGCATTGAAGACATTCTTGATGCTTTCAAAAAGAGATCTGATATCTTGGAATTCTGTGCTTGATGCCTTTTCCGTGACAGAAGATCAATCACAGTTTCTGAATATATTGGAATGGATGTTCACAGAAAGGATAAAACCAGACTCTGTTACCATCCTAATTTTGATCAGTTTCTCTATTTCTGCTCTGAAGACAAACATGGTAAAAGAAATACATGGCTACTCAATCAGGTCTGGTCTCCTGTCACACGATGCAGAGCCCATGACAGCAAATGCCATAATTGATGGATATGCCAAATGTGGTGATATGGATCATGCACTCAGTATCTTTGAGGGTTTATCTGATAGCAGAAATATGGTCACTTGCAACTCAATGATTTCTGGTTATTTAAATAGTGGATCTCATGATGATGCACATAAGATATTCAACAGGATGTGTGAGACGAACCTTACCACTTGGAATCTAATGATTCACATATGTGCTGATAATGGAAATCCAGATCAAGCGCTCAACTCCTTTAATGAACTGCAGTATAGGGGAATGAAGCCTGATGAGGTTACAGTAATGAGCCTTCTTCCTGCATGTGTTCAAATAAACTCCATAAGATTGCTAAAGGAATGTCATGGATTTGTTGTCAGGAGTTGTTCTAAGGATGTTGTGCTGGATGGCACTCTTTTAGATGCATATGCGAAATGTGGTGCTCTTGAGTGCGCTTACAATCTTTTCACAGCAAGTCCCTCCAAGGATCTGGTGATGTTTACTTCAATGATCAGTGGTTTTGCCATGCATGGTATGGGAGAGGAAGCACTCAAGGTGTTCCAGCACATGCTTCAGCTGGGCCTAAAACCAGATCAAGTCATTTTCACATCTGTGTTATCTGCCTGCAGCCATGCTGGTCTGCTAGATGAAGGGTTGAAGATATTTTATACGATGGAAAAGGTACATGGAGTGATCCCCGCCATGGAACAGTATGCATGTGTAGTGGATCTTCTTGCTCGAGGAGGGCAAGTAAATGATGCCTACACATTTGTAACTGAGATGCCCATTGAACCTAATGCAAATATCTGGAGTGCATTATTGGGTGCCTGCAGGACACATCACAAAGTAGAATTGGGCCGGATTGTGGCGGATCATCTTTTCAAAGTAGAAGCTGACAACATTGGAAACTATGTTGTAATGTCAAATCTTTATGCAGCTGATGCCAGATGGGATGGCGTTTTAGAGATGAGAAAGCTGACTAGGACAAGAGACCTGAAAAAGCCCGCTGGCTGCAGTTGGATTGAAGTAGATAGGAAAAAAAATGTGTTCATAGCTGGGGACTCTTCACATCCCCAAAGAGGCATTATTTACACCATATTACATACAATAGATCTACAGATTAAAGACCGACTCCATTGTGGACTAAATTAACAATTATGTTGAACTCTTTTTGAGCATCAATGTTCCAGTCGGGCAAATTATCGTTCTCACTAAATATAAATGTCAATCCTCTTCTTGCAGAGGACCTCATATGTCACAATATGGGAAAACCATATGGGCTTATTATCTGCTTCCTTTTTAATATTCGTCTTGACATAACAGAGAACCAATATTTTTGAATTCTTGTGACTTTCTCCTCTCCTTTTGCAGGTAAATTTCTGAGGGTGCAGAAATTCAGGTATGTTCAAGTGAAACACACGTTATTGTCTTGATAGAGTTATTTCAATTTGACGTTTGTTCCCTTCACACGTCATTCTTCATGTGATCTAATAAGGTTAGTGCCACAACCATCTTATTTAAAAATTCAAGCTTATGAATATAGTGTGAATTATTATATTTATTACATAATACTCCTTTTTATTTGCGAGTTGGAGTTTTGACTAAAGTCCATCAAGTAGATGATTTAATTAAATGGAGGTGAAATGACTATGCAGGGATTCAAACTAAGACTTCTTGTTCTGATACCATGTCAAGGTTAGCACTACAACAATCTTATCTAAAATCTTTGACATATAGATATGGTGTGGGTAATTAAATCTATTACTTACATAATCTTAATATGGTAAGTTGTTATGCTCTTGGTTCCTTTGGTTGATTTTTATAGCCATGTAGCATGTTAGAGGCATTTATATTTTTTTGATTAACTAATTAATAGAAGTGTGTATAACTTTTTAGAGAAAAATTAGTTTTGGTTCTACTTGTTGCTATAATAAAGGAACTAGACAATGTATAAGTGACACGATGTAATGTTTGTTAATATTCACTTATATGTTTCTCCTTTTAGAGTAATAAAGTCACAACTAGTTTTGCCTAAAAAATAAGTATGACTAATATATAGCTCGCATTTATACAAAAAATTATTTATCTAGCATTTATAGCTGTTGGAAGAAGTTTATGGACTCATCTTAGCCGGTTAGATGACTTCGTCTTATTGGTCAACCAAACTTATAATGGCTAATCAATTGCTTAAGGGGGGGCTAACTGTTCCCCTTCCCTACTCTCCCTCCTCTTCTTCCACTCATTATCTCCCATTTGTTATAATTTAGGTTATTTGTATTGTATTAAGTTCCTTCTTCATGGGATTATTACTATCTCATTTATTGTATTTTATCTATTTATATCCTCCTTGGTGAGAAGAATAAAATCGTTCTAGAATTTATGATTTCTTTTCATGGTATCAAAGTTTGACTCGTTCCTATAATTTTGGAAAAACACTTACTAAAATTTGAGTGGTCTCTCAAAAACAACTCTTTTGAGTAGATCAAGTGGTAGACTAGTGTTTGGATCCATAGATTCTCAACAATAAAAAGCCTAAATGGATGAGCTTCTACTCTAATTAATTGAAGACCAAGATTCTATTCAAATGACCTAAAATAAATTGAATGGGGTAAATTTTTGAGAATAGTTCCAGTCAAGCAAATTGGTTACTAGAGGTAGACGGAAGGGGGGACATTTGATAGGATTTACTCTTGCGCCACCTTGTAGCTAGGTAAACTACCTATGGTGGGAAGTCGATAACTTCATCATTATGGCGTGGCTAGATTGGTTGTACCTATTTGCTCTTTGAAATCGCAGAAGACATATGGATGCAGTTTAGGAGATTTATTCTGATTTTGAGAACATATTCCAATGTTTTGAAATCAAATCTAAAATTCATATGACAGATCGAGGAAATTCTAATGTCATGGAGTATTATAATGTCTTGATGGAGCTATGGTAGGAGAGGGATCTTTTCTGTGATAGTGACTGGAAGTATCTAAATGATGGAGCCAAATATATCAAGATACTCAAGAAAGATAAGGTCTTTGACTTTCTGCATAGCCTTAATCTTGAGTTAGATGAGGTAAGGGGGTGACTTGAAGGGAGAAAGCCTTCAACTCTCAAAGAAGGCCTTATTGAAGTAAGGAAAGGGGAGAGTCGGAAAAAAGGGTTATGACGAATACAATTGAAGTGAGGAACCAAGAGCCGGTCCTTGTGACAAAAGAGGATGGAAATTCCTTTAAATAAAAATTGTGGTGTGATTACTGCAATAACCAGAATCACATACAAGACACTTGTTGGAGTTTGCTTGGAAAACTAGCAAATTAAAACATAAAGAGACAAAGGGGGTAAGGAAAGTCAACACAGATTGCTTGGGTGGAGTCTGAGAAACCCAGAGTTATGACTTTGTCTTCAAAACAAATAGAGCTGCGGAGCAACTCTTGAATAAGGTAAGGGTTGGTATTGGAGTACCTGATCTAGAAACTGGTAGTGCCTTAGCCCATAACGTAAACAGTCTTACTCCTCAATATTAGTAATAGAAGGTGAGCGGATTGTGAATACAAGAGCTTATGACCACATGACAAACACCATGGATAATCTTAAGAATTATTAATAAATGAAGAACAATTTGGAAAAATTCCTCATCTTTATTTCATGAATACACACTAATATATATACAAGAGATGTCAAATAGAAATGGATGAGAATAGGATCCCATAATTTTATAGCAGATAAGTCTAAATCTGATCCTAATCATATCATAACAAATCCTAACAATAGAATAGATAACAAACTACTAAACAACCAATAAATAAAAATTATCTAATAACCTAAACTAAGACACAACTATATCGCCAACACTTCCCCTTAAGCTTAAGAATAGATGTCTATCATTCCTAACTTGCCAATCATTTCTGCGAATAGTTGCTTTGGTAAGGACTTTGTCAAGACGTCAGCTTCTTGGTTCCTTGAGGCAACCTGCTGCAACTTGATATCTCCATTCTCCAGCTTAGTTTTAATAAAATTTTTGTCAAGCATGACATGCTTCATTTGATCATGTTGAATTGGATTTCTCACAATGTTGATGGCTGATTTACTATCTGTTAACATCATAACTTACTCCACTTGAATTCTTAAATCTTGTAGCAATCTTTGCTCCTAAATTATCTCACATAGCCCTTGAGCAATTGCTCTATATTCTGCCTTAGCACTACTTCTAATGACTACAGATTGCTTTTTACTCCTACAAGTGACTAAATTTCCCCGGAGCTTGGTACTGAGGTGGATTTACAATCAATAATATCCTTACCCCAACAACATTTGTAAACGCTTCTGAGTTCTTGCATTGATTCTTCAGAAAAAATTAACCTTTAGCTGGTGTTTCTTTCAAGTTCTTGAGGATATGATTTACACGATTTCAATGATGTCTTTTAGGTGCATGCATGGATTAGCTGACTAAACTAATTGCATGAGCCAAATCTGGTTTAGTTAATGATAGATAAATGAGTCTTCCGACTAATCTCTGATATTGCTCTTTATCCACATCCTCATTGTTCTCAAGTGCAAGACACTTCCAATTATAAGGTAGTGGTTTGCTTATAGGTTTACAACCTAATTTGCCTGTCCCTTTCAGAAGATCAAGAATATATTTCCTTTGACTTATCACAACACCCTTTGTGCTTCTAGCAATCTCCATGCCCAGGAACTACTTCAGATCTTCTAATTCTTTTACTTTGAATTTATTTCTAATTTCCTCCTTTAATTTGTCAATTTCAGTTGCATCATTACCTATAATGATTATATCATCTACATACACAATCAAGATTGACTTCAAACTATTACATCCATGTTTCACAAATTAAGTATTTTTTACTTAACTCTGTGTATATCCTAAATCAACCATAGTATCACTGAATTTTTTAAACCAAGCCTTAGGAGATTGCTTCAATCTATACAAGTATTTGTTTAACTTACAAAATTTACCTTCATGCCCTTTTATTTCAAAGCTATGTTGTAACTTCATATAAATTTCTTCAACTAATTCACCATTTAGGAAGGCATTTTTTATATAAAGTTAATACAATGACCATTCTAAGTTTACTACTACTGACAAGATGATTCTAATAGAATTCATTTTGGCCACTGGAGCAAAAGTCTCTTCATAATGAATTCCATACGTCTGAGTAAATCCTTAGGCTACTAAATGTGCTTTATATCTTTTAATGCTACAATCTGATTTATATTTGACACTGAAGACCTATTTGCTGCCTACAGCCTTCTTCCCAACAGGAAGATCCACAATCCGCCACGTATTGTTCTGATATAATACCTTCATATCCTCAAAACCGTATCTCTCCACTTAAGCTTAGTTAATGCTTCATATATGTTTCTTGGAATAGCTTCTGCATCAACTTGGACAGAAAAAACAGGAAACTGAGGTGAGAGTTTTGAGTAACTCACATGGTTAGGAATAGGGTACTTTACACACGATCATCTTCCCTTACTTAAGGCTATAGGATCATTTGTATCTTCTTTCTCAGCTTCATCTTGTTTAGATAAGGCCTCAAGCTCCAGATTGGACAACTGGCTGCGATAAGGAAGTTGTTGCCTTTGTGTATAAACACGAATGGATGGTGCATTGGGAATATTCCCTGCTATTCTAGAATTCCAGTCTTGATCCTTACTAGACTTGCAACATGGTTAGTTTTTTAGGGACTTTGATGACCAGAATCTTTGTGTACTTTTTCTTGATGAGTGTTTAACTCAGACTGTGGATCAAAGGGTTGTTGACCTGACTTTTGACTTTGACTTGATGTGGAAGACTGGTTTTGTTCTAAGGATAATTTTGATCATGGCTCTGACTTTGACTCAACTAATGATCAAATGTGTGACTTTGATTTGACGTGGGAGAAGAACAAGGAGACACCAATTTCTGATCATTTTGACAAAACATTTGACCAGAAGACCCTGCAATTCTTGGCAAATAAAAAAACAGATCAGAATTTTCTCTAGACAATAAAGGAAGACACTACTTCTCTTCCTCATAATTGGTCTACCCTTAAAGAGAAGTTCCATAGTAAGGCTGATTTTCAACGAATACAGTATCTGATGTAATGAATAGGTGCTTGCTTGGTGGATGGTAATACTTATAACCCTTTTGTAGAGGTGAGTATCTCAAGAACACACACTTAAGGGCTTTAGGTTCAAGTTCGTGTCTGTTTGGTGAGTTGTTTAGAATATAAACAGTGCATCCAACAACCTTAGAGGAAAGATTATTACATAGCTGAATTGTGGGATAGGTTTGTAGCAAAATGCTTAAGGGTGTTTTGAAATTCAAGACCTTTGAAGGAACCTAGTTGATTAAGTATGCTGTAGTTAAGATTGCATCACCCCAAAAACGGTTTGTAACATTGCTAGCAAACATAATAGCATGTGCTGTTTTAAGTATATGCTTATTCTTTCTTTTAGCCACTAAACATAAGAACTTTGATGGGTTATTCCATTGTCTATGAGGTAAATTTCAAATTCATTTAAGAAATATTCCTTTTCGTTGTTTGTGCAAAGAATTTGAATATTAGTTTTGAACATATTTAGCAAAAATTTATGAAATTGCTTAAAAATATTAATAATGTCAGGTTTATCTTTTAAGAAATAAACCCAACATACCATGGAACGATCGTCAGTAAAGATAATGAACCATTTATACCCAGAGTATAATACTACTCGAGCCAGACCCCAAATGTTACTGTGTATCACATGAAATGGTTTGGAAGGAATATAAGTATGAGTATGATAGGAATTTTTTGTGAACTTAGCTAAGGTGCATTGCTCGCAATGAAAATCACTAACATTTTTATTGATGAGTAGAGATGGATATAATTTTTTATATAGGCAAAATTATGATGCCTGAGACACTAATGCTACAAGACTACATCTAACTTAGACTTGATAGTGACAAAAGACTGATTTTTAGAGTTGGATCTAAACTTTATTCTAGAGAAGTACAAGAGCCCGTTGACTTCCTTAGTATTGCCAATCATCCTCCTTGAACTAAGGTCTTGTATAAGACATCCATCATTAGAGAATGTCAATTTACATTTCACGTCTTTTATCAAATGTGTAGCAGAAATCAAATTGTACTGCATCATAGGAACATATAAGGTATTTTCTAGGGTCAACCTATTAACAATTATTGTTCTAATTCCTTTAGCTATAGCATTCTCACCATTAGCTACCAATATTTTGTTAAGAGAGCAGCTAGGACTTAATTTTTTACACAGTGACATAAAGTTAAACATGTGATCACAAGCTCCAGTGTCAAGTGTCCGTACCCCCTTTCCATTTTTGTCAGTTGGGACTATATTCTTACCTTTCTAGGCTACTACTGCAATAGACATTACCTCATTATGTTAGGAATTACTCGAATTCACCTAGGTTTGACTTAGTATTTGTTGTAATATTGATAGCTACTTGCTCATTGGATTAATGCATGGTGCTGAGCCTTGAGTTCCTTCCATCTCAGGCACTTCTGTAACTTACGCTGATCTAATATTTTGAGAGGGAGGGTTCAAATTCTTGGGCCGGCCCTTTCCTTTTAGGTTAGCCAGCCTGCCGTTCAATTTCCAACAAGTAGATTGAGTGTGGTAAGGCTTTTGGTAGAAGTTATATCATTGGTTGGACTTTGCCATAGTGTTTGACTCTGTTGTACCACCTCTCTTAACAATGAGATGGTGAATCTACTGTAAACATCATACGATGTCAACTTTCTTTATGCCCAACTTCAGTAAAGGTTTCCTTGAGACTTGGAAACAATTGTTTCCCAATCAATCTATCCCTAACTTCGTCTAAGTTTGAATTTAAACCAATAGAAAATCAAATACATGGTACTTCTCTAATAAGGAGTTATACTTTAACCTATTTTCAATGTACTTCCGCTCAATTTCATAGAATAAATCCACTTCTTGCTAGAGCTCCATTAGCGTATTATAGTATTCAGTCAGTCATACTTATGATTCCTTGGACTGTGGTTCGCAATTTGGAGCTCAATTCAAACCACTGTAAGGAGCTGTTAAGATTAGAGTATATTTCTTGAATTCCATCTCGGATTTCTTTCGTAGTTTCATAAAATAAGTAAGTTTTTTTGATCCTTGGCTCCATGGAATCGATTAACTAAGCCATTACCAAAGAATTTTTGCCCTCCCAAGCACTATAGTCGCTCTAATATTTCTGAGGGGTGGTTGTGGAGCCTGTCAAATATCCTAACTTTCCCTTTCTTCTAATAACAAGCTTAACAGATTGGAACCATTCCTTAAAATTCACGCCATTAAGTTTGTGTTGCGTGATTTGAAGGGATGGTAGTTTGCTGGAAGTCACCTAAGTTGTTTGCATAGGAACTGTGATAGTCGGAGGGGTTAGAGTTCCAAATCGATACTTGGAACCACGAGTACCATCAGGTTGCTCATTCTTTCCGCTCATATTTGGTGATAATTTAGTCGATATAAGATCAACTAAGCTTTGATACCACGAAGAATAATTCGGAAAAAATTCCTCATCTTTATTTCATGAATACACATTAATATATACAAAAGAGATGTCAAATAGAAAAGGATAAGGATAGGATCCAATAATTTTGCATAGATAAGTCTAAATCTGATCCTAATCATGTCATGGTAAATACTAACAATGGAATAGAGAACAAACAACTAAACAACCAATAAATAAAAATTATTTAATAACCTAAACCGAGACACAACTATATTGCCAACAATAAATATAAGGAGGAACCTAGAATATGAGCTATTGACGGTAATGTCGCTCGTGCTAAAGGGAAGGAAATGTAAACTTATTGAGTCTAAAATTGATCTCTAATCTTTTTGTCTCTAAGTTAAAATACAATCTGTTATCACTTTATCAATAAGTAAATTGACTAAGGATATAAATTGTAGAGCAATATCTTTTCTATACCGTATATTTCAAGACCTTGCTTTAGGGAAGACAATTGCTAGTGCTAAACACTGGAATGAGCTATATTACATCTTTAGGAAGACGAACCTTTCTCAAGAAAAGTTGAGTCTAAGGTCCTCTTTGTTTTGTTCAAATATAATTTCATCTTTGTCAACCACTTTTGAGTCAAATGTTTTACTTTTGCATGTGAGATTGGGTCATCCCAATTTTTAGTATTTAAATAAGTGGTACCAATATTTGATGAATGATAGATTTTTTACTTAGGCATGTGAGATTGGGTCATCTGATTTTCAGTATTTAAATAAGTAGTACCCAAATATAATGAAGAATAAGATGCCAAATTCATTTGTTGTGAATCTTGCGTTCCAGCAAAACTTTCGAGAAACACCTATCCAGTTCATTCTTACACACCTTCACAACCATTCCATAAACTACACAGTGATATGTGGGAACTCTCTAAAGCCATAAATATCTCTAGGGCTAAATGGTTATTTGTAAATAATTATACTCATGTGAGTCAGGTATACCTTCTCAAAGAAAAATCAGAAGCTTATGAAATATTCTAATACTTCCATAAACATGTAAAGAATGATTTTCTAAGTATCAGTTCAAATCTTCAGAATTGATACTGGGAAGAAATATTTTGCAATTGATTTTAAAACCTTCCTAGCCCAATGGAGAATTATCCATCAAATTTCATGTGCTTATACACTCTAACAAATGGTGTAACTAAAAGAATAAATGCTACTTATTAGAGGTTGCAAATTCATTGATGTATGCCGGTTCTGTTTCAACATGTTCTGGGAGAGGCTGTTTTGATAGTAGCTTATTTGATAATCAAACTTCCTTCTAAGCTCCTCAATTTTCGTACCCTTGTGAGTCTTGTGTCTTTGTCCTTATGTTATGTTACATTGTTTGAAGTTCTCTTCCCCCAAGGTTTTTGGATTGTTGTTTGTGTCAGAAATAACTCTTTGGGACAAAGTAAACTTGATATTCAAGCTCTTTAGTGTGTTTTTGTGGGTTATTCCCCAAATTAAAAGGGTAATAAATGCTATAACCCATTTCTAAGTAATTGTTTATATCCCTTGATATTTCCTTTATGGAGAGTCTATTCGTTTTTCAGGATAAATCTGTCTAAGGGGAAATAACTGTTGAATTTCAGGCTGTTGCTCTTCCTTCTCCAATTTGTGATCCTACTATCTCACACACATATTTTCGGATCGAACAATCTTCAAAACTGATAAAGTTTCATCATCCCCACTATCTCCCATACACAATTCCCCATTGAAGATTTTTCAAAAATTGAGAAAGTTCCATCGCCACCAAAGATATTAGTCAATTTTAGGAATCATAAAATAAAAGAATGGTCACCATCTACCCTAGGGAAAGGAGATGATAAAACTAAAGAGGAAAAAGTGTTATACTGCATAGTTAGAAGAGAGCAAAGTGGTACAAAAGAGGAGGTGGAGGAGACATAATTACCAATCGCACTTCAAGAAAAGGTAAAAGTACTTGTGCCAAACACCTAGTTTTTGATTGTATGGCATATAAAGATTTGTTTCCTCTATTTACAGCCTTTAGAACCTAAGTGGATAGGGTCACAATCCCTTGAAATATTTGTGATGCTTGGAAGGAGACTATTGGAGAAGAAATGAATCCTTTACTAGAAAACGACACCTAGAATTTGGTAAAGTTACTAACAGGGAAGAAAATTGTAAACACAAGTGGGTATTCCCAGTGAAATATAAGGAGGATGACAATATTGAATGGTTTATGGCCAGATTTGTGGCCTAGGGATATACATAGACATATGGAATTGACTATGAAGAGACATTTGCTCCTGGTGTGAAACCGATTATTGACAACTCCTTTTTGAATGGAGATCTAGATGAGAAGATCTATATGAAACTATCACCACATTCTGAAACCCCAAGAAAGGTATGTAACTTGAAGACCATGGTTCAAACGCTTCAGCTCTACTCTCTTGAGACTTGGATATTTCCATAATCAAGCAGATCACTCTCAATCCATAAAAGTGAGTGAAGAAGGTAAAAAAATCAATTTTTATTGTGTATGTTGATGATATAATATAATGGGTAATGAAGTTGAGATGGCTGTTTTCAATGATGTGATCGAGAAGAATTTGAAGTAAAACTGCTAGCAAAAATGAAATACCTAGGAATTGAGGTGGCAAGGAGCAACAAAGGTACCTTCATCTCACAGAAAAATATGTAATATACTTAAGGAAATAGGGAAGTCAGGGTGTAAGCCTATTTCTACTCAGTAAGCTTGTTTCTACCTCTCTTGAGTATACTTGGAAATGTAAAAGTAAAGAAAATGATCTTCCATTGGACAAAGGGCAACACCCTATATAACCCATGCTGTGAGTCTAGTTAGTCAAGTAATGCATTCTACTACCAAGAAGAATCTTGACACGGTGCGTTGTATCCTAAAATATCTGAGAGAGACTTTAAGCTTAGGTTTAATGCTGGAGAGGAATAATTCAAAGAATTATTGAAGTACTTATGGATGCAGAAGAGCAAGAGATATTGGAGATTGAAGATCTATGACAAGTCATTGCACTAAAATCTAGGGAAATCTAGTCATGTGGAAGGGTAAGAAACAACCAGTTGTAGTCAAAAGCAGTGCAGAGGCAGAACTTAGAACTATTTCAGAGGAATTGTATGAGGCCATTTGGTAATGAAGATTGATGGATGATTTAAAAATAAGATATGTTAACCCTACAAGGTTGGTAAAGTGACAGTCAATCTGCAATTAACATAATAAGGACCAAATTCAACATGATTAGCTGAAGCATGTGAAGATAGATGAACATTTTATCAAGTCAAAGATGGAAGATGGTGATATTAGTCTTGATTATACTTTAGGAAGACTTCAGGAAGCATCTCAAGAAGATTTTACGGAAACCAGCATTTGAATCAATGTTGAGTAAGCTAGGAACAACAAACCTCTATTCCCCTGGTGTGGCTATTGGCTTTCACAACTAGATCTGGTCTTGCTGATCTAATGCTACCTTGCTTGCTTGTGAGGCCCATGGATCTATACTACAACTAGATTTTGCAATTGTTTTGTTTCCTTTTCTCTTTGCAACATCTCTTTCTTTTATCCTACTTGATGTTGTGGCCGATTGTTTGTATATTGCCAGAATAATGCAATGAACTATTCCTTCAATCCACCGAGTTGCCTATCACAATTGGCTCTAACACCCAAATTGTTATGGATTTGGGTGCTAGTTACAATTGAAATAAATGAAGGTTTGAGCAGTCGTTGGAGAACCCTTGACCTCATATACAAGTAGAAACTAAGAAAAATAACTCAATAATTCTAACTTGCTTTCTATCCCGGGAGTAGTATAATTATACAAGCCTCTCAATACTAACTTTCCTAAACGGAATGAACTATCTCATAATATACTTATAATCCTAATGATATCCACCAAAATCATGAAAGATACTAAAATTGAAAATATAATATTTATTTTTCCTGATATTCATAAAATATTACAAAAGATAAAAAAGAAAGAAAGTTGTGTTTGCCTTCTCGGTAGGTTGAACAACATTATAAAGTAAGAGAATATCTGGCTTGATCTCGCAAGTTCTTTTCTTCTCATGCCATAATCCAAAGAGCATGCACTTGTTTCTGTTTCTCCTTAGTAACATTTGAATGGCCAAAACAGGAAGCAGATTTGTCCTTTGATTCGACTGATCTCATTTGTAGTATTTGCTTGTATAAGCTTTCTTTTACTTCACTTAGAATCTTTATTATCAGCGTGTAATATTGGTTTACTATTCTGAATTCCCTGATATGGAGATAAGACTCTATTTGATAGCATTGAGTTTCATAGGAGCCTTTTATCCCTTATGCTATGATATTCAAGATGTTTTGTTTCTTGTGATGCTTCAGCTCAGACCTTTAGCTTCTTTAGTTTGGGCATATTTTGGAACATATGGCATCCTTAGTGCAGTGTATTTCATGCCTTTTGTACTGGGGTGGCAAACTAAGAATTTTAATGGGCTTTAATTTAGAAGTTTTACAAGCATGATTGTGCAATAGTTAGAGCATGGTCTGTATGCTGGGCAGTAGTAATTAAGCTTTTGAAACAGGAAATCTATTTTCTGTTCTTGATATGATAATGTTGAAATATAAAATATAAAATTCATGCTTAACTCGCTTAAAACTTTTAGATTAGCTAGTTTTTATGCTATTTAATATGGTAAAATGGCGGGAGACTTTAGTTTTTGTCTCTAAATAGTCATTTAAGCTCCTAATTAACTCCATCTAATGGGCTTTTTTCACTATCTCAACTTACATGTTGAGGGGAGTATTAAGATATAAAGCACAACAACCAGACAATACAAGTTTAAACTTTTAAAATCAGTTTCTATGAAACTAAATTATCTACATAATCTTTGTTCTGAAGGTTTTAAATAAGCAATACTAGCATGTAAGCTAAGAGAATTCAACTTGATGCGTTCTTGATTTTGTCTTGACTGTACTTGAGTCAAACCCAAGCTAACAAAGGATTTTATCTGTCAAAGTCAGGTTGAGCTTCAGAATTCTCGATTTGCTAGAACTGCAAGCCAGATTGAGTGTTATGCCCCCTTTTATTTAGGCTATATCTCTCTCTTTCTTTTCCATGATTTCCATGGTGCTTTATGTTTTAACAGAATCCTTTGTCTTCTTATCCTATTATAATATTTGTATTTCCTCTTCAAACAGGATTATATATTATGCTTTCATTTTGTCTTCAAAAAGGCTAATTTTTCCCTTGCACGTGGTTTTGTGCACTGGTTAACCATGAAAGAGGATACTGTCAACCTTTGCATTCATTCATATGCATTTTGTGTTTGGTAGTGCAGAAGTTTAATATCTCCATTTAAATTTTTAGATTTGCTAATTGATCAGTTTTTGTTAATTTACCAAATCACTTGCAGGCCCAGCATAGGTTGCTAATGTTATTAGCTTCTGTTGTCATAGTGTGAGATAATTTCATCTTACAAGGGATGATCTTTGTTGCTCTTGGCAAAGTGGAAGGTATTCTCTTTAGTTCTCACTTTCTCAATAGTTGATGGATGTCTCTGCACCCAGGCTCATAAACATCCAAACTTTTTTCTTGGATGCTGACTTTTTTTTATCCCTTGATATTATAACATACAGACCTAACAGGTGACTGCTGAAAATGCCTTTCTTCATCTCTAAGTGCATAGATATCCACCGTAAGCCTTCCCTCATTAGAATCTGACCCTTGACTTTACAGCCCTGCCATCATAAATGAACTAAGAAGACATAGATGCCCTTGCTTTCTTCCATATAGCCTATAGGAGTAGCTGCTGCTAGTCTCTGCTTAAGGATAATTGTACACTAAAGACTACAGCCACTGAATGAGCTTTTGGGGATATCACAGGTGAGAAGTTGCCAGCTTAGCTTCTATTTGTTTAATAATTTGATAACTAGAGTCGTTCTTTCATAAAAAACCAATAAACTTCAAAACAATTATTTTTGTTGTTTCGAGTAACCCCTTTGGCTGACATTTTTTGTAGTTGAGCAGGTTAGATACTTCCTTATTATCGAAGAAGGTGGGGAAAACTGAGTTGACTCTCAAGATTTATTAATTGGTTAAGAACTTTGCAATTAACGGAAGGGCCTATGCATTGTTAAAATACATTTTCTTATAGAGGGCAGAAAACTGTACAAAAATCGAGCAAATAACCTATTGCAGAGAATCAGGTAATGATCCTAATTTCTAACATCACGACTGACATGTAAGCTACTGTTCATGCAAAATTATTAATAAAAAATTTGTCTTCCTCAGAAAGCATAATGCTTATTATCCCTTGGTTTGGTTGGTAACTAATTGTGGAAATCATTAGAAAAATCGTAATTTAGCATTATCCGAAGTATTTGACGGTTAATTACGTGGTTTGTTTACCAGTTCTTTTGCAACACATCATCATTGTATGTTTGAGGTTCTACCATCTAGGCTGTGCTTTATTGTCTTGAGCCAGTCAAAACAGCATTTATTTCTCTCTTGTGGCTAGTTTCACCCATTTAATACTCATTTAATTCTCACTGTCATGGCATTGCTGGAATTCTTATTAAATAAAAAAAATTATCCAAAATTTATGAAATCGTTGACTACCTAGGTTTTGGACAGAATCGAGGATTCCAGCATGCGCAGAACATGTGGATGGAAATTTAATTGGTATAATGATTTGATGGGAAATTCACTTGCTGTGAAAAAGCTTGAGCGTTAGCTGTTGATGACATGATTAAGTGGGAATAGTATAAAGGTAATTTGCTGCTTCTCACATCCAGTCATGCCATCTTATGGATAATTTGTGGTAGTTGGCTGACTGTTTATTCTTCAGGTTTTATCCATTATGGAAAAGGATACGAACCAAGTGGCTCGTCAAGGGGTGAAATGTTCTCTTTGGATAATTTTTCACACTGCAGTTATTAACCGAGTGGATACAAAAGACCAGATGTTAATTTACCAGCAAGAGAGACGGTTCCCTCAGAAGCTTGGTCCCAGGGATGTGATCATGCATTGTTGTTAAGTTCATGATAGGCTCTTTGGAAAACCTCGATTCGGAATGCAACTGAAGTTTCTTTTTCTGAATGTATAATTTGCAAATGCAACTCATAGCCTGTATGACATGTGTTTTGCCTAACATACATCCAGATGTGTTGCCCAATCTGACAGGGTTTAGTCGCACAAATGTAACTAATGGTCTAATGGTCTTTTACCTAGATGCATCATATACAACAGAAATGTAACCTGGACTACTGGACTCTTAATAGGTGCTTTTTTTGTACCTTATTTTGCATTGAGGTGAAGTAAGTTATGTGCTAACATAGCCCCACGGTTTGAATTTTCATGATATGGACTACAGAGAGTGTAATGCAGAACAAGATCGATGAACAAGTTAACACAATACATTTCTATTTTTTTAGAATACATTGGGAGCTTAGGTAGCAATAATAAATGTCAATCGAAACAATGGCTCTAATAAATACGAAGATTTTAGATTTATTTTGATATACACGTGTCAATACAACTATAACTCTCAACACAAGAGGGTACTCAAAAGCCATCGGTAAGATGAGATGTTAAAGGAGTTTTGAATTGTAACTTACAAAATCTCCCATAGGGAGAATGCCTCAAACAGCTTTAGTACAGTCATATGGGTATGACTGGAGCTAATGAAACAGGGAAAGAAATCAAGATTTGGAGCTGTTGCTATTTGGGAGAAGACAGAGGAAATAGATTAAGCAACTCAGGTTTAGTTGATCTAGATCCCGTCCGGGGTGAAGCATGCAAATAAAATCCCCCCTCTTTTATGGCTTGTTCTTCTTCTTGGTTGTTCACCTCCATGGATGGAGGTTCCTCTTTGCTTCGTGGTTCCATTATGGATAACTTTGAAAAGTTCGAAGTAGGTGTCCCTATGGCTACTGGACTCTTGCAAGCATTAGAATAGGTTGCTTTGGAGGGAGAGTAGGAAATCTGGTCAGCTGATGTGCCCGGTCTGAAAGGATCGGTGGGTTTTACTATCTCCAGCTTCTTCCTGGAACCCTTTCTTCTCTCGTGCAGTGCACGCGTTGCCCTCTTAGTCCCTATAACTTTTACTGCCAATTCTTCATGAGACGCATTGCTTTCTGATTGTCCGGTTAACCGCTGCACAACCTCCCGAAAAGTGTTTGTATCAGCATGCACAAATGTCGTCAAGGGTCTCCCAGGAGAGCTGGCTGCGGCTTGGCTTGTTGGATTCTCCATGAATGGCAACTTCATCGAATAATAATCTTCTGCTGACAAGTAGTTTATGCCTGTAACAAGTTTCTTCCATGAGTTGTTGCGTTCGCTTGTTTGCAATGGAAGCAATCCATCAGAGAATAAGGCAACAAAATGAATCCATGTAATCAAATAAAAAGGTATTCTTGAAACGTTTTGTTCTAAACTAATCTATCACCTGGATTTTAAACCCAAGATATACAAGACATGCGGGGTAGTTACATGGATGCAAGGGTTTCAAGTGAAATGATGAGATCCCTAGTAGCCAAAGAAGGTGCATCTCTCATCCATTAACCTTTAAACGTTGTGTCTTGTTGTGTTATAAAACAAAACAAAGGCTTCCGATGCTATGATGAAACTCAAGCGATATACATAATATGAAGGGAAGTTTCAAGACATTATGCCACCATCACCAGCAAGCATGATAATGACCCTGTCCTAGATTTCTTCCACTCATCATCATCATCATCATCAACATGTCCTTGAAGTTGCCAAACAGTTTGGAAAGCAGAAATCAGAACACATGGAATTAACAATAACAACAACAAAATGTGTTGTGAAGAGTACAAGAAATGTTCGCATGCTTTTTCTTTTCTTTTTTTTTTTTTTTTTTTTTTTTTTTTTGTTTTTACCTGGAACAGTTTCCTTTGGCTGAGGATTTGTATCGAGAAGAAACCCTTCTCTTGTTTATTTGTTTTTCATTTGTCCTTTGTGTCTGGTCTGTTTTTGTTAAAAAAAAAAAAAAAGGAAAAGGAGGAGAGAAGGGTGTAACTTAATGAGAAATCAATAAAAATAATAGGGGAAAGGAAACAAAAGCTATTCTGTCACATCTAGAAGTCAAAAATGGAAACGAGAGTCAAAACAGAAAACTGAACCCAGGCAATGCGCAGGTCACCAGAAGGAACCATATTCTCAAATTGGATTTCAAGTTAACAACAGAAAAAACGCCTCTCCTTTTACTACCGTTTTGACTTTTGCCACGTAATCATAATCATTAACCTTCTTCTTGCATGCTCACCACCCATGGAGTTCAGTTCCATAAAATTCGGAACTCGATTTCGAATCTCTTTCCCGTGTCGGTGTTTCCTTTTATTGTAACCAGATGTATGGAAGCTGATTAAATGAGTCAAGCGAATTAAATGTGTGAATTCAGTTTGACCCACTTTAACTTATTGGTTAAATGGGTCGGGTTAATTTGATTTGCTCTTAAATTAACTAAAAAACTTCGATCTTAATCCATTTAACAAAACTGATTAAACAGGTTGATCTGTAAGTTAAATATATAAATTTATTAAATAGGCAAGTCTATTTTGGTTTATAGGTTAAATAAATTAAACTAATTTGGCTCGTTTTTAAACGCGTAAATCCATTAAAAAAGAGAGTTAAATGAGTCAGCTCGTAAGCCAAAACCTACTTACACATATCTAATTGTAACTTTAGGATTATGTAATTAGATCTATGCAAGAGTTGGTCCCAACTCGTGAACTGGCTTAGCTCGAAAGAAGCCATGCTTGAATTACCGGATGAACTGATGAACCTTAAGGGCCTAATCAGTTTGATCGAGCGAAGCTGCATGACTTGATGGTTCTTAAACCGCTAGTTTAATGTCACGATTCAAGGTCGAGCCACCTAAAAAATAAAACGAAAAGAAAAGAATGGCTAGGGCAAAATATACATATATATAGGGTTAGTATTTTGAACCGGCCCCTACCCCCTTGTAGCCCTACTCCCTCCCTCCCCTTTATTCTCTCAATCTTTATACCCTCTCTCTTTATTCTCTTTTGATCCACTGAAAGTGATTTAAAAATTGTGGCACTTGCTCTCTCTTTTGGTGCAGGCAAAATTCAAAAATTGCAGCGCCTCGAAGTGATTTAAATTTGAAATTTAAAAATTCAAATGACACATTTAGACTTTTTGCGTTCCTTATAAATTCATGGGTATAGACTGTAGAATTCAAAAATTACTCTATAGTAGTTATTACTCCATCATAAATTCATTAAAACACTTTAACTTTAACCATTATGCTTCGCATTTTTTTTATTTTGAAACATTATGAAATAAATATTTCTTTTGGTTACCAATAAGATTTGAGTATAATTCTTCATTTTGTTTTGTATTGTCTTGCACATTATTCCTGTTTTTATTCATAAAGCTTTGTTGCAGTAAATAACGAAAAAAAAAAATTAACATCTATGGAAAAATTCTTTTATCATACTTTCTTTAATAAGAAACACGATTCCTCATCTAGCAGGAAAGGTAAGGGCAAGGGTAAGGGTAAGGGTAAGGGCAAGAGCAAGAGCAAAAGCACTAGAACTAATACAACATTTGAGTCACAACGGTTTGACGACGTTTAGTCATACTTAGATTACGAGAATATTGATGAATGAGTTATATCACCTCCTAGCTTTGATGTAAAATCTCATCACACAAGTAATCACGGCATACCACCTCTTGACTTTGACATTGAGCCTTGACACATAAGTTATCAAGGTACACTACCTCTTGGGTTCGAACCTCTATAAATGGGTATCCTTGAACGTCCTACTTGATTCAAATTTCCTCGCATGGGTGTTCCTATACAACCCGCTGGATTCGAACCCCTACGAATGAGTTGCCCCGTAAGTATGTTCAAAGATGAGGAGGACGAGATAGAAATTATTCTCAAAATAGAGGAGTAACATATGAGACATCATGGAATTGGCAGTTCGAGACCTTTAGGCTCAAGTAAGCCTACTAAACTCGATAAGTCTAATATTTTTACTACGTATTTCCATAAAGCTATAGACAAAAGAGGAAACTCGAAGGCATTTTATAACTACTGCAATGCGAGTTACTCTTAGAAAATAGGAGAGAGATATGATACTCTTAACAGACACTTAAGGTCAAAACATCTTAGAGAGATAGGAATAGATAGTATGCAGTAATAGATTGCTCGAGGTGGTAGTTCATCTAATCAACTGTTGATGAGATATGATTAAGAGATGCATAAGTACAAGCTAATGCAATAGCTAATGAACATGCACTTGTCATTCAACGCGAGTGGATTAGAGTGGCAGAGCCAATACAAGCGGGAGATAGTCAATCTTAGCTTGTGATAGCTTAACCACAGCATGATAACTCTAATCACGTAAAAGCTCTACTACAAAGGTAAGAGGGAGCTCGCACATAATTTCGCTTCAGTCGATGCACATTTGTTTATTTATGCAGACATATGGATAGGTCCTTTTCGTAAAAATTCTTATAGAGGTATTATTGTTCACTAGATAGAAGATAATTAGCAACTTAATAAACGTCTATTGCCTTTAAGAATATGTAACAAATGCTACATGATGCAAAATATCTATAAAATTATTAGAGAAATTCTAAATGATTATGGATTAGTGAGGAAAATTTTTTCTATTAGTTTTGACAATACAAATGCCAATATTGCCTCAACTTTTGATTTACGAAATTACTATCAATCGATGTTGGGGGTTTTTTTCTACATACTTTGTGCATGTTATATTCTTAACTTGTGTATTAAGGATGGCATTGTAGTTTTATAGGACAATATAGCTACAATTAAGAAAATCTTCAAAACAATAATGGAGAAGCTGTTTCTTCACAAAAAGTGGAGGAACTTCTACATGGAGCGCAAGAAGAGGACTTGGAAATTTAAGATGGATGTGCAACACCACTGAAACTTAACTTACGAGTTGTTGCATAGCATAGTTCTTTATAACAAATTGCTATGTGACTTCGCAATGTACAACATGCAGAAAGTTGATATTCTCCCCAATAACTGGGAGATATATATCTAGTTGCTAAAAGTCTAGAAAATTTTTCATGATGCTATTAAAACTTTCTTGCAGGTTTACAAGCCTAGTGTACACTTGTTTATTATGTTAGCCATTAGTATACTTGGCGTGTTACTTTAGGCTCGTGAGGACCCAAACCTGAATGTATGCATATACAATATGGTGTTGAAGTGGTTATTTTATTATAAAGACATTCCTCATATTTATCTTATAGCAACTATTCTAAATCCTCTTTGTAAAGCGGAATTATTACTAATATATTTGAAAACTTATTACAGTTACATTAAAGATCTAATAGATTCTCAATACGTGTATAACTTGAAAGTATAGTAGGAAGTGTCGGTAGCGATGACCAATATAGAGGATATGCTCAACCACTACCAAAGTTAGTATGGTGGCCATTCATCAGTCTTGCCTTCACCACCAACTAAGGAACAACATTATTCATTTATGAATAAGTAGTTATTAGTGTAAAAATTGAAGCAACAATGGTCTAGTGTTCCAGTGTTTGAGATGCAGTATTGCACTAACACAAAATTTTGACTTTTTTGAGAATATCTCTATCAAGGACTTTGATATTTTGGAGTGGTGGTAGAGGTACATAAGGGACTGCCTACTCTTATCTTGCATCACCTATGAAGTACTTGTTGCTTTAGCTTCAACGGTTGCCGTTGAGCAATCACTTAGTACAACAGGCCTCATCATCGATGAAAAATGAGTCCCTTTATCTGTTGTCAATGTTGAGACAAACGCTTGCATAGAAGACTGGTATAAGGCGTCCTGTAGATGGCAAGAACCATATGGGACATCAAGCGAGGAGGATGATTACTTTAGTGATTGGAACCGATCTTATGGAAGCTTAAGCTCAGTTGCGGATTCCATTCCTAGTTACGAACATGAACAACAACCTTAAGAAAACATATAGTAAGTTTTCATTTCGTCCTTTTTGAAAAAGTTTTATCACGTAGAAAAATCCTTTTTCCTAATTATTCAAAAAAACTAAATGACATGATTTTTCCAAAAGTAGTGATCTAGTATTGAGGTTTTCTAAATTATGATTGAGTGAAAATTTTGTTCTTAAAAAAAATTATATTGAATAGTCATGTATACTTGGATTCTTTTCACAAAACGTAAAATTGACTAACAAACTGAAGGTTTTCTAAAAATCCAAATCAAACTATGGCGGTCTAATTCTGATTAGCGGATACGTAGGCACCTCATCGAGTGACCATAACATGTACTAAAAAATATTTTTCCCTTCGATCACTTGATTCTACTTGATCTGCTTAGTACTTTCTACTATAAGAGACTTCTTTGTATTTTAAATTTTGATTGTTTGAAATGTATGCTTTGTTGAAGGAAGAAAGGAATAAAGGGCCGGCAAGGAAAAAGGGAAAAAAAGATTAAAAAAAAGGACAAATGAAAAAAAAGGGGTTGAATGGTTGATTAGGAAAAAGGGGAAAAAGAAAAAAAAAGAAGAAATAAAGAGAAAAGGTGGATGGAAAAAAAAAAAAGGTTCATTGGGTCGCGAATCAGTTGGTGAACCACTGGATTGGTTGAATTGGATTGGAACCACTAGCCTTGAGTTGGTTACGGTTCATCGTGTAACCAGTTCGTGAATCGGCAGTTCTAGGCCGGTTTAGGACCCATTTGGCCCTTTGGGCAGGACTATATGTACTTGGTCATGTACCATAATATTTGTGCTGCATATACCATATTATTCAAGATGTATTACAATTTTTATTATTTTATTTTTTGGTAAAAGAAATATTAAAATTTATACACCTTTACTTTTACTTCTTTTTTCTTTTTCATTTTCCAATTCTTTGTGTAAATATCAATTAATCAACATGTGTAAGGTTTTGATTGGTCAAAAAATAATTAAATTAATAATAATATGTATTATATACTATTAAATAAATCTAATTAAATAATAAATATAAGAATAATTGAAAATAAAATGTTATGACGCAACAGAATGTTTAGGACAAAAGAGCACAAAGAAGATAAGAATATCTCAAAGATTATTTGATTTAGATGAATAGTTTAGATACTTAAGCATGCAAAACTCAAAATAGACTTCGACATACTATCTTGTTGTTTTAGTTTACAAAATACAACCAATTGTAATTTAGACTAACAAATCTAGAACTAATCGATAGATTTGTAACCGAATGTATCAAGAGATAAATAAATATATATATATATATATATATAGTAGAAGTACATAAAGGGGTACTATCTTGAACCTTAGAAATGACTTGTTTCCTTTCTTTCTCTTTCCTTTCTTGCAGTTACTTGTGCACTCGAAGTACAAGACTTGTACCTTGCAAGAATTCACAAAGAAAGTGTTAGATTTCATAAAAAAAAAATCAATTCAAATCGTAAGCTGTAGGAGAGAGATACATAGAGAGTAAGAGAGATAAAAAGAAAGTTACCTTCGAGACTCTTCTGACACAGTATAGTGGAGTTAGGGTTTTGTTTGTAATTGAGAAGGACAAGTGGGCTTGGGCTGAGTCTAGGTTATGAAAGTGTAACATTAGTGCTTTCATTGAGCTTAGTTAGTTGAAGATGGAGAATAATAAAGGAGTAGTATCTCAGTTGTAGGAGTAAGTCGATAGTAATAAGCTTAGTTTGGAGAAATTTTCAGCAAAAATGAATGGGTTTCATGTTAAGATAAATGAGTAGCTACACAATGTTGTTATTCAGTTGCAAGGTCTTACAAGTACAATACATAAATTGCCTTAAGAGATAAGGAATCAAAACTTACTTATAAGTACTAGTTCAACATCGTCCCATAATGTGTTACATGAAAATAATACTCTCAACATGAAACAAATTAAATTGGAGTTGCTTAATTTTAGTGGAGGAGATCCCACTAGTTGGATCTTTAAAACAAAACAATTCTTTGAGTATCACAATATGCTAGTAAAGGATAGATTGCAATTGGCATCATTTGCATTAGTGTTACATGTAGCATGATGGTATATTTGGATGCACAATAATAAACTGTTAAGTACTTGGCTACAATTTTTGGAAGTTTTGAAGTTGTGTTTTGGGCCATCATAGTTCGAAGATTATCAAGGAAAATTAACAAAATTAACTCAAAAGGGTTCTATTAATGAATACATAAATGAATTTGAGTCTATTTGTAATCTGGTTACTACCATGTCAGATTGTTTACTAAAGAGTTACTTTATTTTCGACTTGAAGTAAGTTGTTAGGCAAGAATTATAGCCGACAAAGATTACAACATAGATAGAAGCCATGCATAGAGCCAAATTACAAGAACGTAAACTCAGAAGCTTAAAAATTTTACCATACTATAAATCAGACAATAACTAACCATACAAACTTTCTTCATATAAACCTACATTTTATTCTAATACCTAGAAAAATAGTCAAACATTTCACAATTCACAACCTAATACCATACAACTACTATCGAGCCTTATACCCATTACAAACCCCTCAAAACCTCAACCAAACACTAAACCACCCATTCCAATAAAAAAAAATGTTGACTTTTGAATTATTATCTAGAAGAGAAAAAGGTTTATGTATCATGTCTTGAGCAAGAGGAGTCATAATAGTCCCGCCGTGTAAACTATCTTAAGATAAAAGTTGACCTCTCGGCTATTATCGTAGATTAAGTTCACACAATGCATGCATAACTTAACCAGCTTGAAACGTCTATTCTGATACCTACTAATAACTAAACTTGTAGTAGCTTTATAAATACATGTTCTATACAACCTGTTGTCTCGTGCCACAACAGTATTATATAAACGTTTCACACCCAAAGTTAAAGTTTAGAATAAGAGTTTATTAAAAAGCCACAAGTTTGAAGAGTATTTACATAAGTTAGGAAACTAGTGGGCATCTTTGGGAATTCTAAATTAGTCTCCTCAAAATTCAACAAAAGGGACAAAAGAAAGGTCAAAATCTCAGGTTCAGTTGATTTTTCATTCCTTACTTTCCCAAACAGTATCACACTAACCTAAGAACGATGGTATAGGAACATCTTAACCTTACTTAGCACTTGCAAAAGAGTCAATGGGGATATGAGCATAATTAGCTTAGTAAGTTGGATGCAGTCAGAAGAGTACTAGACGATCAAAAGTAAGGTTATTAATGATGATGAGATGCAAGGTTATTAATGAAATGAAACATTGCATAATGTTATCCAGTCTATTGTAAGGGTAAAGAAATTACATCCACTCTAACCTAGATTATGGAGTTTCATCACAACTCAAGTTAGACCAAACCCGGGCTTGTGCAATGGAGAATACCTTCCTCCCACGACCACCTTCGAATCATAGCCCCCACCTTTGTAGTGACCTCCTTGCCTGTCACTTAGGTCGACTGAGGATGGGGAAATGATCATTTCAGCTATCCTCATCGAAGGAAATCGATATTTGGCTTGGTACTCTTAATCGTTTCCCTAATGGGTGTTATGCATGTCTAATTTCATTTTAGTTGAATAGACGTTAGTTGTAATTAGGGGTGGCCAAACAAGTTCATACAGTATAGAAACAATACAAACATATAGAAACAATACAAACATATAGAATAGTACACTAAGGAGTTCAACTCTTGTCATAGTTGAGTATCACACACACATATGGCATGCGCACAGTCAACTAACTATAAACACAGCTAGAAGTACTTTTGAGTTTTCGAATACTTTAAAACAGTATCCTAACAAGCGATGAAGCTACAATCCTAGCTTACTTATTTAGATGCTCACTACTGCTGACTCAAGTTGTTAATTGTCTTTCTATTTGAAGATCTTATTTACACAAAAGACCTAAATTCAATTTTCGTAGTAATTACGAAAAATTAGGGTTTAATCTAAAACGGTTATATATATATATATATATATATATATATAACCATTCACAATGTTGTTATTAAGTTATTAGTTGTTGATACTGTACGTCATCTATATTATTACGTATTATGTATCGTTTTGATTGTATCGAAACGTACTTTTAATTTATTAAATCATGTTTTAATTCCGATAGTGTTACTAAAATATGTACATTCTAGAATATGATAGAGTTATATGTTATATTACTTAAGGTTATCCGATTTTAACAAAATTAGTATTGTTGAGTTTGTATAGACCTAACAATATGTTTTACAAGTCTTGTTCCTATGAATGATTTTTAACGGGTAATTAGAGTTTTTAATATAGTTATATGTATCTATTTAGATTTTATCGTATTATACGCAATTTACGTTATTAAATTGTATTTTACTCGATTTGTTTATAAATTATTACAATATGAGTATTATTCAACTCTAATATACTTAGAGCGTATTCCGATATGAAAATATCCATAAATATAATTAAAATAATAATTTAATCCCAACTGATCAGTAATCATGCACATAATTTTTATTTAACTATTTAGTTCATTTTAACTTATTATTATTACAAATATGTCCCGACTTGTAATTTAAATCATTTTATTAGGTAAATTCATAATAAATAGTCCAGGTTACCAAATAATTCTCTGAAAATTTCTATACTCCTAAAAATATAGGGAATTTAGTTATCACTTGGTTTCAAGTTTCCGACCTATTGCTTATATATTTTTATTTACGATTTTACCCCTAAATTACTCATTTATGATTCTTTTTACACCAAATAAATTTTGATCTAATCCCACATTGTTATTATTCATCAAAGATCAGTACATATCCATTTCATCGATTAATTTCATAATTTCCTATTTAATTCATAATTTTAGCCTATTTTCGAGCTATTTTTAGGCCAAAAAATGAAATAAATATTAAAAATATTCAAATAAAAATTTGGGCTACATAGCAATTATCTATGTATCATACACATCCTATACAAAAATTTTCAGTTAGAAAAAATATCATTTAGTACATTTATTTTATAATTCTAAATTCAGATGAACAATATATTTTTTAAGAAAGTATATTAAATATTATGAATTTTTCAAAAATAAAAATATCACATAAAATCATGTTCAAAATAACCTTAGTACAATTTTTTTTTTTTAATTTTCTAGGCGGATTTAATACTTTTTACAAATTATAAAAAAACAGAGTAGAAAATCGATCTCTGTGTTCTTAGACTCTCTAGTGGTCGATAGTAGTGGGGGGTGTGTCGAACGGCCTAAATGAGGCGTGGACTGGTGGTGGCCGGTCGGGTTTATGGTTAGGTGGTTGTCTGAGCTTGGTACAGCTAAGATACGGTGGTTGCTCTATTTTTTCTATTTTATTTCTAATTTCCCATGATTTTTTTCTAAATTTTTCTTTTAAGTGTTTTTGATTTGTAAAGTTAGGAGTGGGCATCGGGTTTTATCCTTTGTTATTTTTTATATTTTTTTTCTTTGGTTTTACCTAATCAATTGAAGGAGGAGGTGGCAATTTCTTAATAGGTTAACTTTTGATTCAGCAAAAATAACTAATTTCGTGATGTTACAGCAAGGTCCAGCAATTCCAACTGATTCTAGCAAGTATTCAATTGCACTAAGACAAGTTTTATTAAATATTTACTTAAATATAAATATTATATGTTAGGACTTAGCTATTTATTTAGTATAAAAGTATTACCCAATGTAAATATCATGTGTAATATATAACTTTACTCATATAATTAAGTTCCTAACATATCTTTGATTTTTAGGATATTTTCTTTTAATTAATTTTATGAATTCAATGCAATTTATATATAATTACGTAATTTAGGGCTAATTTATGTGTATAATTATTATTTATACTAGGTATACTCTTAAAAATATAAGTATATCCATGTAGTAAATTATACTATATTATCTCATTTTGGAGCTTCATTAACTTATCTATAAGTTTTTATTGTAATCCGAGCTCAATTTTAAGGGTTCCGAAGATTTTAAGAGTTTTGAACATTTTAGTGCTATATTGAATAATCCTATTTTTAAGAGCAAAATTGGGATTTTGGGTTACTATTTCCAAAATTTAACTTTACTGTATTATTTCGTCTAACTTTCTTATCTTAGTCGTAAAGTTTGGACTCAATCGAATAACTTCCCCTAAAAGCCTTAAATCTAGGCTCGGTTGTCTTAAATATAATTTTAGGGGCTTACATTATGTTACAATCGTAACGAGAAGTTTCATAAAGGGCATGTTTGTAAAGCCAAATTCATGATCATGATGAGTTCAGAAGATGAAGAGAGTGAATTAGGTAGTGACAAGTTAAATGTCATTACTGAAGTAGAGGATGAGCAAAATGTAGTGGTTGATGATTAGAATATGGAGATTAGTTACTATACCTTGTTAAGAGCAAGCTCCAAAGACTTTTCATATGGATAGCACTATAAAAGGGAAGATGGTGACCATTTTGTTAGATTTAGGGAGTACATGTCAGGACCTTACAGGGGGCCTAGTAGGATTACCTAAAATTTCCATAACATGTGTGTACCCATGATATGAAAACCGTCTTGCAAGTCAGAGATTGTAAGACTCTAAATAATAAATCACTAAGATTAATGATTTTCAAGTAATTAATTTATTGTAACATGACGTAATATATAATTATAAATAACTATGGATGTCCGATATCCTACAGTTCCTCAGAACAGTAGATAATCGGTATCCCCTACCAACTAATAAGATAAGATATACCAACATTATAAAATTGTAGGAAAAATTAAATTATATTAAATTCTAACATGTGACTATTTTCTATAAAGAGTGTTTATGTATCACTTATAAAAATCTCAACTAATTCTAACACTAATGTACATATCTTCATCTCGCACTCAGCACTCGAGAGTTATCCCAATTCTATTATATGTAAACCTGCAAAAGAAAGACTATTGGAGAATAAGCTACAAGAGCTTAGTGAGCTATCCCTCGTACCATACTGACAAACAAGTTATCAAACAAATTGTTACAACCATATGAATGCATGCACACGCAGTATGCCAAACAATATATGCAGCTGACCGGTACTGCATATCATATCGGATTTTAATGCCCTCCGAGATAAGGGTTGGAGATTCATCGGCACCAATCACGACCGGGCTCTAGCACCTGGGTTTTTACCCATAACCTTGAATTCCGTATTTCACAAAAACTACATTTCCATTTCTAAAAAAATCCAGTAGGTCATAAAGTCCTAGGCTTAGCGGTGAGGTGGCCATCGCAGTCCACACTCACACCCTACAGCGGAGATCTCTAGACTCGACCCTTAGCCAGAAGGTTGGCGTCTCCATCCCCTAGTAAGCTTGTAGGTTCAAGTAAGGTCCTATTGTACAAGTGTACCTACAGAAACACTTTAATATATATAAACAACCCCCGCAAGGCCTCTCTTTATCTCTGCATGAAGTGACGACCGAAATAAGTAAATGTAATGCATGGATAATGCATGACCCTTTTAATTTAAGATAAGCCAAATATAATTAGGTCAAATTATGAGGCGATCAATCAATATCAACAAACCATCCAAATCATATAAAAATCAATCATACCATCAAATCATCAATTATCGTATTTAACAATATTTCTTACAACAATCAATCAATATCAAGCACACGCATATCCTGAAACCCCATGTATCAAGTTATTGATATTCAATTTGAGTGCACTAACTACAAGCACAAACAAGTATGGAGTCATCGGGAGTACTCACTTGATTATGACGACTCGCTTTAGTCGTAATAACCGATCGGGAGATCCTCACCCTCGTCGGGATCACCTAATCATTACGAGATAACAATGATAATAAGTAGTTGACTCAACTAATGGTTCTGTATATCTATCTAGCTAATTCTACTTAGATTACTATCAGCCTTTATTCAATTAAACCTAATTGCTAATCGTACGTAACTTTTTCATTCTATTTTCAATATTTACGAATTTATAGTCGTTTTTCATCGTTTTCGGATGCATGTTCATACGGTGATATCCGTTTTGGACGTTATGACCCATGTTTTATGATATGAACTAAATTTAGAGAATTTTTTAACTATGAAAACTTAATTGCTCTTATTACTTATATTTATATCTTTTGCTTATACTTAATGAGTTAGTTAATTCTTAACTTCTTATACATAGAGGCTTTTACTTTGCTATTATTAACATGTATTTAATTAAGTATAATCCAATATAGAAAGTGTATTAGGGTTTACTAATTTAGGTTCCTAATTATGATACACTTTTCTTCTTTTCTTAGTTTATAACCTATGCTTATTACTTATGTCATCACTTGCTTAGGTCATTGCTTATGTCATCACTTGGTTATATCATGGCTTATGTCATCATGTGCTTACCTCATCACTTACTTCATTATGTGATTACATAAGCCTCTTCTCATGCTTATGTCATATGTACATGTCTTATGTACATTTTACTTCTTCCCTTATACTTATGTACATATACCTTATACATATATATACTTATACATATACTTAGACTTATACTGTATTTATATGTGTATACATACTCATATACCTATACGGTTAGATACGTATTTTTATACAAAATTTCGTATGTCTAATCTTTTCCTTAAGAAAAGCTTCCTAATTCTATTCTTTTGTGTTTTTAAGAGTGTAATTAATGTAGTATAAGTATGTATGGTTAGGTTTTGTTTTAATTTAGGTTATGTATATGTACATGGTAAATACCCATGTACAAAGCTTCTCATGCTTCCCTTCTTTTCGGTTTACCTTATATACACCTTCTTATGAGCACATGTTCATGTTTTCCTTTCTTCTTCTTCTTCATGATTCACAAATTTCTACACTTAAAGATGGGAACTTTATACCCTCTTCTTCAAGATCATACTTTTCATATACCTAATTGTCTAATCTACCTAATTAACTAACTAATGAAGAATAGAAAACAACATAAAGAACTTAAGTACATACCTTTAGTTGTATTGGAATTATGGAGACAAAAGGAGAAGTTGTGAAAGTAAAAGAAGAAGAAGAAGCTCATGGCATTGAAGGGTGATTTTTGTTTTGTTTTCATAATGAAATACAACAAATAATGGGGTCAAGATGAAGAATAAGTGGATGGCAACACTTAAGGAGAAAGAAAAGAAGAGAAAAATCAAGAGAAAAGCCATCATGAAGGAGTAGATATTTTCTTTATCTTTTAGTGTCTTTTGTTGACTTTTCAAATTGTTGATTTTAGTCAACATGTGTTGACTTGGTTAACTCTCCTTAAGCATATATAATTTTGTGCACATAATGTAGTAATTAAGGGAAATTAAGGAAAAAATGAAGGAAATGAGAGGAAAACTATGATTCATTATCTTAGTTTCTAAAGGAGTATTTGAGGAGTCAAAACATATATGCATGATTGAAAGTCATCTCTAACTTTTTGCTAATGATTTGGCAAAATATGAGGGTTATATTATCAATTAGGGTTTTAGGGTATATTATGATGAATTAGTGCACATATGTCTTTAAAGTGATCATTTTAGGGTTTCTATCACTTTTGAATGGAATCTTTAGCATTTAGATGCATTTAGGGTAGAAAAGTTTTTTACGCGATTAATTAATTCTTTTAGGGTTTTCTCTTTCGTTAGCCTTGTTAACTCCTAAATTGTCTAACATACTCGAGTCTATTTCAAATGTTAGATAAAAAATTTAGGGGTTTACAGTACACATAACTTTGTACAGCTTGATATGGTACGGCAACTTAAATTAGCTATGTTAGCTACTCTCGAGTTTTAAGTAATGGTAGGCAATGGTGACTATTTAGAGTGTCGGGATTTGCAAGGAGTTGTAGGTTAGTAATCTGCAACGTACATTCTCTATCAATTACTATGTACTGTTAGTAAAAGGGGTAGATATTGTACTAGGAATGCAATGGCTTACCACTTTTAGCGCAGTTACGATGAATTAAAAACAATGGAATTGTCTATTAGTAATACACGAATACGACTAAAAGGCAACAATTTTATTCCCTCAAAGTTGATACATTCTCCTCAATTGCATAAGTTAATCGCATTAGAGAATGTATTATTTTTCTGTAGTTTGGTGGCTCAAATGGAGGTATCTTTTATGGATATTACTAGCAATATAGAAATGGATTCTATTTTTGGCATATTTTAAGAAGTATTTTCAACTACATCATCATTGTCACCTTTAAGGGATGTGCAACATTATATCCATCTCAAAGATGAATAAAATCAATAAATGTGTGCCCTTATTGTTACCCCTATTTTTAGAAGGTTAAGATAGTGAAATTAGTAAGGGAATTCCTGGACTTTGGTGTGATTAGGCCAAGTATAAGCCCTTTCTCTTCACCAATGTTACTAGTCAAGAAAAAAGATGGTCCTTAGCCTTTTTGTATTGACTATCAAGCCCTTAATCAAGCAACAACAATGGACAAATTTCCCTTTCCCACTATTGACAATTTATTAGATAAATTATGGGGTTTAATGTATTTTTCCGAATTAGATTTAAGGGTTGGTTATCACAAGATAAGGATGACTCCTTCAGATATTCATAAAATAGGTTTAGAATGCATGAAAGATATTGCAAAATCTTAGTCATGCCCTTCAAATTATCTAACACACCATTTACATTTCAAGCTATCATGAATAATATCTTTCGATTGTATTTAAGGAAGTTTATCATTGTGTTCTTTGATGACATTTTGGTCTACAGTAGAACTTGAGAGCTACATAAGGATCATTTAGCTAAAATTCTCAAAGTGCTTTAAAATAATCAGTTTTATGTTAAGAAGACTAAGTGTATTTTTGCCCAGTAGAAGATTGAGTATTTAAGTCATACAATTTTAAGATAAGGGATAAAATTGGATGATAGTAAAGTTGAAGCTATTGAACATTAGCCTAACCTCAATCTCAAAAACAATTGAAGGTTTTTTTTTTTGGTCTCTCTGGTTATTACAGGAGATGTGTTAAGGGATATACTCAAATTATTACACCCCTTACCAATCTATTGTGAAAGGATGCATTTACATAGACTAATGAAGCTTAGTAAGCATTTTGCTACCTCGAAGAATTATTGATGAGGGCTCTTGCATTAGCTCTTCCTAATTTTGAAGCACCTTTTATTGTAAAAATGGATGCCTCAGGTATTGGGATAGGAGTTGTATTATGTCATGGCTCTCAACTTATTGCTTTCTTTAGTAAGAAGCTAAGTCTTAGGTTATAGAAAGTAGGGCCATACATATAGGAGTTGGTGGCTATAGTAGAAGCCATGAAGAGGTGGAGGCATTACTTACTTGGAAGGCATTTCATCATTTGCATTGACTAAAAGAGTTTAAACTAGACATTGACTCAAAGAGTTTAAACTAGATATTGACTTAAACAATTTAAACTTTAGAACAACAACAATATTTAGTCAAGCTTTTGGGCTATGATTATGAGCTACAATATAAGCTAGGGGGTAGATAATAAAGTTGCAAATGCATTGTCCAGACAGTTCGAGGAAATAGGTTAGTACATGGATCTTACATTGCCTTCTTTTGAATTTGTCTTTTACATTGCCTTCTTTTTGACTTTATCTCGTGGTTAAACTATTAGTTTCAAAATAATGATGAGTAGAAGAGAGACCACTTTTGTATCTTTTGACCATAAAGGATGGGTTGTCATTTTTGAGAAATCAAATTTTTAACCTAATAAAGTAGACATCATTCCAATACTACTTAGGGAGTTTCATTGTTCCTTAGTGGGTGGACATATAGACTTTTTAAAGACCTTAAAGCGATTGAGTGCTTCATTTTCTTAGGAAGGCATGAGGAAGGATGTTGAAGATTTTGTTTGAAGTTACAGTGTTTGTCAGTAAGTTAAATACATGACTTCTTAACTTGATGGGCTTCTTTAACTATTGAAGATTCTTGATTAGGTTTATGAAGAAGTTGCTATTGATTTCATTGTGGGTTTGCCTACTTTAAGAGGATGTTTCGTTATAATGTTTATAGTTGACAGGTCAACAAAATATTCACACTTTGACACTTTGCCTGCTACTTATACAATAATAAAAGTAGCAAAAATTGTTTCTTCAAATGGTTGTCAAGTTACACTTAGGATTCCTAAAAACATAGTAATCGATAGGGACAAAGCTTTTACTAGCTAATTTTGGCTAGAGATTTTCAGATTAAGTGGTACAACACTTAAAATGAGCTTAGCCTGCCATCCACAAATTGATAGTTAGTCTAAGTTGCTCAATAGATGCTTAGAATAGTCCTTGAGGGCATTTGTGATGGATTGACCATTAGATTAGGTAAAGTACTTATGTTGGGTTGAGTATTGCTTTAATATTAGTTTTCACACTATTACTAAGATGACACCTTTTATTGCTTTATACAGAAGAGAACTCTCTAAGATTACGGATTATTTATATGGTTCTACTTCCAATGAAGTAGTAGAGTAAGAGTTGCATACAAGATACAAGCTGTTAAAGTAATTTAAGGAGAATCTCCTTCAAGCCTAACTTCGGATGAAGAATTTAGTTGATAGACATAGAATTGATGGAACATTTTAGGTAGAGGACTTTATCTGTGTCAAATTACAACTTTATAGACAAGGTTTTGCAGCATAGAGGTTGTCCTACAACTTTGTAGACATTTTTATGGTCCTTTTCAAGGTACTTGAGAAAATAGGACTTATAGCATATAGGTTAGAGTTGCCAAAGTACTCTAAAATTCATCCTGTATTTCATGTTTCCTTACTGAGGAAAGGTAAGGGACAATTGCCTATTCCATTGCCTTTATCATTGGATTCTGCTAAGAATCATCCTGTGACATTCATAACCTATTAGGTAGGTACTTGTAGAATGGGAGTCTTTGTCACCAGAAGATGCTACTTGGATTGATGTTGCATATTTTAAGGTAATATATCCTGATCTCCACCTTGAGGATAAGGTAGTTTTTTCATTAAGGGAGGGAACTGTTATGATGCAACAAAATGGTTGGGACAACAGAGCACAAAGAAGACCAAAATATCTCAAAGATCACGTGATTTTGGATGAGTAGTTTAGAGACTTAAGCATACAAAACTCAAAATAAACTTAAGCATACCATATCTGTAAACCCTACTTTTAGTGGGCCTATGATTTGATTAAGAGTACTTTCCGAACGTTTGAAAGGATTAACTAAACCAAGAATTTAAGTTTACATTTAGAAACGAATTAAATTTTTTCAATTGAAAAACCAATTATCGATAAAACTTGAGCTTGAAGAACTGCGAGCTGTAAACTCACCTAAGGCCTTAAACCCTAAAACAATTAAGGAATTTTGACCCTAAGTGACTAATCGATAATTTAATTTGAATAATTTCATTCAACTTTAGAAAATTTCACAATTTCATGAATATCAAATCATAAATTACAAAACAATATAAGATAAAAACTCAAAACAATTTCCTCTAAGACCATGCCCTTATCTTCATGTCTAAACCTTACATATAAATAAGTAGACCAACCAATCACCTTAGATGACTTGTCAATTGAAAGTTGGAATCATTTATCAATTGATAACTTATCAAAATCTAGTGATAAGATATTTTCCTTATCACCCCTTCACTTATACTACATATGGACAATTTTTCACAAGATTTCACATGCTTAAGTTCATTAAATGAGACAAGACAATTCTATGACCCCAAAGGACACTAAATGGCCGGTTTGAACAAGAAGAAGAGGGGGGCCATGCTTTTGTCTTTCAACCATCAATCGCTTTCTCTTATATACCACTATTCACTTCTTAATGCTTATATTATCAATAGTTGCAATTATTGACTTTTGTGTAAGCTACAAGACAACAATTTCAAGACATCTTAAACACCCATTTTCTCTCATTCCCAACCGGCCACTCTTTCTCTTATTTCTCTCACTTTCAATTTCATTTTCACTTCCTCTTTCTCTCACTTGAAATAAACATAAAAGAATAACCAACCTTACCCCATAAAATCCTTCATTTGGCCACCACTCCTAAGTCCCACTCACGGTACTCTCATTTCCTTTTCTTGTGTCAATTTCTTCTAACATCTAAGCTCTTTTAGAACAATTAGAACCTTCTACAAACCCCACTTCAAAGGATCAAACAACTCGGGTTTCCAAAAGGTTGTAAAAGGAGGAAGCAAAGTTAAGAGCTTAAGTGGAACCTTTGTGCATAACCATCGCATTTTGCTTTAAGGATGAGTAAGTGTTTTTTATGACTAGTGGGTTTATGTTATGAGACTTTGATTTCTTGAAGATATAAGTATGATTTTAAGTTGTTATAACACCAAAGACCATTCTAAGAAATAAACTCATGAAACCCTTGCATGAGTTGAAACATGAGCATATAAAGTTAATGTTTTGTAAAGATACTTATTTAACACTTTGAATGGAAGATTTTAAGTTGAGAAAATCTTGAAACAAGAACTTGAATGGAATATGAGCATGCTGGATGTGAGGATTCAAAGGTCATTTGGATGTTGATTTTATTTCCATCAAACTAAACATGCTCAAATCTAGATTTAAGTTAAGGAAAAATTCATCACATGAAGTTTTATGAAGAAACCAACTTTGTATGACATGAGCTATGATATGGAAGTTGTAATAAGTCTAAGATCTCTTATTTCTTTGTGTAAAGCATGAGTTAAAGAATCATCTTAGGGAAGAAAAGTTAAGATTTGGATATAAGTAGTTAAATGCATGATCTAACACTTAAACTTAAGAAAATGATAAAACAAGTTAAAAAAACAAGTGAGAACCCTTTAAATTCATCATGACTAGATTTGGAACAT